>AP031357.1:11270000-12520000 GCA_037833965.1 Marchantia polymorpha subsp. ruderalis
ACCCTTGAAACACTAGGGACTAGAAATTCCGAGTCGAGGACTATATACAAATCACTCTGTCCTCATTTCAGTTCCCGATACAGTAGATGTGTTGAATAAAGTAGTCAGAATGCATGTGATACGGGGGAAAAGCGCAAATCGTTTTTTTCATGCTGCGAGGCATAGAGATAAGTTCCGCCCTCATCTAACCGACATGTAGATTAACGTATGCGTCAGGTAGTGCCAAGGCAATCTCATTGCATGCTAATCGAGACAGCACTTTATAGCTCGCGCATCAATTTCTAACCTTTGATCATAGTCCGCAGTATACTGATTGACCGCCAGCTTAAGAAGGAGCAAAATATTATATGCACGTCTTCCAGACGAAACTCTCTCTTGTTTATTGCAAGAACTTGTTTAATGCTTTGAGTTCCAAAATGGAACATTTACAAATGATCACTTCCTTGCCATGGTCCTATGTAGTACATGGCTTATCAAAACATCTGCTACAAAAGAAAGTTGTCTGCATATGTATCTCTACAGCAGAGCAGCCAATTTGGTCGATCTTCCCATCTCCATGGAAATAAGAATTGAGTAGATTTGGTTACATCGGTGCCTCCATGCGAGCTTTCTCGATACATCAACTGGAGACTGGTCTCTTCTTTCTGTCTTTGTTTGCGTAATGGGTTCGAGAGGTTTCCTTCAAGTATACCTTGTCGGCAGCAATGGACATGACAGGGATTTTCTCTGATCATGGAAACTGTTGTTGTAGACCTTAGGGAGGACTGTTTCGAAAACTACGGAGATTTCAATATTTTGAAACGTGCCATCAGGTAAAACATGTTTAGGATTCTTCAGAGTGAACTTTCACTATCCAGTAGCAAAAGCGCAGATTAAACGAGTTATCAGCTTCTAGCTGCCGGAGGAATCAGAGAAAATTTGCCACGCAATGTATATTTCGCAAGGTGAGAAAGGGGAAGGTGAAAAAGCCAGAACTTGTTTACGTGTATAGCATCCTTTTTGGCGGACTTTCATGATCCAGTAGCAGAAAGTGGATCTCGGACGCGTTCTCTGCATCGTAGCCGCCAGCAGAATGTGACGTTTGCCACCCTACGTATGGATATAAGGTGTGTCCAAAGAAGGGTGAGTTTCGTGAGTTAAGCTCTCATGGAACGTGAACCAAGGGTTACAAAAATGTGATTCTGGAATTTCCTTTTCTTCCGTTATTAGTTGTCTGTTGGTCCCAATCGCCTCGTTAGAATGAATTCTATATTTTGAACGGCGGAGCTCTACATATCTGACAATGATAGTCGAGAAATGAGGTTATGTGCGGATGCTTTCTAATCAAGATGTTGCCTAATATTTCGGTTTGGTTACTGTGGTTACACCTTGTTTCCCTCCAGTTAGCATACCCAGTGTGCACAAAGTTTTCCCCAAGAAAATCGATTCGATTGGCGTGTGGTACTCCCATCCCACTCCGTTTTGACTACAGTAGTTAGGCGAAATATGAGTAAAGTATGGCTACGACGTTAAAAGCTTGGAATGTTACTCCAGTTCAGTGCAGGTGAGTCTGGTAAGAAAAAAGACTAAAAGGAAAAGGGAAGAGAACTGGAGTAGCCTTTGTCTGGTAGTAATAGAAAGATAGGGAGGGCAGGTTATCATTTTGAAGTGCGTGTAGGGAAGAAGCTTTGTTCTCTTTTCTGGCAACGTGTTTCAGATGAGGTGCATGACGTGATGCACTAGGCGGAATAAATGCCAAAATTGTGACCTTTCGATGGAACCAGAAGGGGCAGTGTTGATTTTAGTGGGGAAAATAAACGATCTGCAATCTTTCACAACAAACCAAACCAAAATCCCTTCTGATGATTGGTGCAACTTTTCCATCTCAAAAGATATCACCCCAGCACACACTACATTGAAATGTCGTCTTCGACTTACACAAGGGCTAAAGGCTGAAACCATATTCTCTTATGTCGTCTTATTGCAGTCGTCCCATTCATCCATTCTTCTATTGAACCTGATGTTACACTGCTGCTACATTCCGCCCGCTTCCGAGAAACAATAATGTGTTCGACATCGCAATCGCAGCTTGAGACTGATGTCGGTTACATGGCTTACGTATGCAGCGCTTGCCGTTAATGGGTATTAGCGCCAAAGCGGATGACGTAACCAGCTTGAGTGACATTTCGATACGCATCTTTGGCGAGAATACCAAATTGCAATTGTCAGGTTTTCCGAACTCTATCATGTTCAAAACTACTAGTGGACTCACCACTATGATACTTGAATACACCGTTTGGAACATGTCATGATCAGTACCAAGCTTGCACCCTTCCAGAGCGCAAGATTAATATATGATTAGTCTCTTGTTGAAAGCAACGTGTAAAACCCAAACTACAATCGCATTAGAAACTAGTTACATGAAATCCAGTGATTGGGACTAGAGTTCGTGAATCACTTTCCAAGGACAACGATCTGGGCTACGACTGTGCCTTGTCCTAATCGTATAAGGTCCAACAAGATTTACCACTCGTGATGTGTACATCCACTTGGGAACAAGTCTTGATCATTGTCTTCCATATGGTCAGCAAATCTCGCCCAGAGCAAGCTAAGAAGATTAGCGCAGACGGTGCTGGGACCCTGATTAAGTGACAAGCGGTTTATTACTTATTTAGTAGCATGATTTAGTCCGAGTATCCAAGCGCAAGTCTTTTGGCCTCCAGATTCCGTTGTCCTAAATCTATCATGATATGAGATTCAAATGAGAATAAGCACCAGTGATATCCGGTTTTGGAACAAGTCGCGATCATCTAGCTCGCACAAAGTCAAAGTGAATTTTATCTCCTCGAACTTCTCAGCTGTATTGAGACCAAGCTGCTTTATTCTCAACAAAGAATTTTTCTATACATTACCGCACGCTATCCGCAGAGTGAAGCTCATCATTCTAAAATTTGATGGGGAGGTGGTATTGTTCTGAACAGAGAATAAGGAGAGTGACTAGAGAGTAGGGAGACAGAGTGGCTCGTGGTCAATCGCTGGAAAGCTGGAACGTGTGAATCTGCTACAGATGAGCGGAATCGTTTTTACTGGCAGGAAGTTGGAGTGCATTGACCTAACCCCTGCTGGTAATCAGAAGAGCACGAGTTAGAAAGGGTAGCAGCCTGCGAATGCCACCACGGACTACACTATCAAGGACCTTCAAACATCCGAAGAGCTGCGATCGCCCTGGACGAGCTCAATCAATCAGTCGGCCATAAAGGACAACAACTCCGACTCTGTTACTGGGCCCCCTGATGTGGCACACGATTTCAGATGGTTTTGCCCAGGCAACGGTGGTCTTTGCAGAGGCCCAGACGTGTTCTCGATTCTCGCCAGCCCACATCCCTGCCGTCGATCCGACGACCATTCCGCAGGATTATGGGTTACGGACTCAGTCCCATTAGTGCCATCTACGGCAGCATAGACATCCCCCTAGTCTCGGGCTGCTGGCGTGGCCAGCATATTCCACCAGCTCATTTCCTTCTTATCCCTTACAAATCGCTCTATGCATCCATCAACAACGAGTTCCAACTCCGCCGTGGCCCTCGTAAGAAGTTACGAACCCGCGCGCCTGCCGCATTATCCTACCACTCACGGGAGTGGAGAGGCTCGTTTCATGGAAACGGCATGGCCGCCTGCTCTGGTCAGGAGCACTGGTTCGTTCGGCCGACCGGTTTGGGCCCCGGAATTGCTGAACGAGCTTGACCTTCCTCGGCCTGCCGACGCGCAGACCGATGAACACTCCTGCCTTTACGTCGGTCCTCATTCGGGTCTGAGTTTATTCTGTTCCGGTTTCGGTTTGGATGAGGATCAAGAATCTAAGCCAGCGCTTTGACTTTCCACGGTGCGCTTTGCCAGACTAGGGAGAACTGGAAGGGGGAATCGCGAATTAAGCAGATGCTCGAGGTCGTTCAGATAAGGATCTGACCTTGGATCCATACAAAACACAATGAGGACGACCGACCTCTTCCAACAAATTATCGGTTATTATGAGATTCTAAAATCCCAGAAGTTCGATGAGTGAAGAAAGTGACCGGTGAATATTCTACTGCTTTCCTTCTTTCCACGCATAAAATAGTCATGCAAAAATGCTGAGTAGACGTAGAGTATGGCATTCGGCTGCAAGTCAAGTCCAGTAGACTCGTGAGGAAAATGGTCGTGGGCATGATGATGTCAAACGTTACATGAGTCTAGGAGAAACGGAACGGAGCTCATGAAAGTCCGCGTCATAAATGCGCAAAGCAGGAGGCGGAGTCCGTGATGGTGTTAGACATATAATTGGGGGGAAGACGGGTTCGAACCGGTGCTACTCCTGCATCAGTGGAACTTTCAGCTCGTAAACGAGTGACTCCTGTCGACATCGAGATCCAGCTGGGAATGCGAGAGTGGATAATCTCGAGAGAAAATGTGGACCGTAGCAAGCGGAAGGCCCAATGCATCCCCTCTAACGCGTCGGCGTCAACAAAGTGATCGCTCCTACCACATTTAAGATCGGTGGATCGCAGTCCCGAAGGCCGTGACCCAGCCCACACCAAGAGACTCGTCGAGAGATATTATTCACTCATGTCACCAAGCCCACCCATCGAAATATCGAAGGTCCACTTCCGAGAGAATCGACCATGCAAGGGAACAACGAGGCTGACCACCGTATCCTTGGGCACGTGGACTAGTCCGTCCTTCATCTGCGGACATAACCTCGGTGTTGGGTCTACCACGTAGCCCGCCATGGTTTCAGTTCGTCTAAGTTGCAAAGTAGCACATGCGAGACTAGCTCCCTTCTGTTTAGGCCATATGGCTGCGTTTCTGGGCATCAATTAGCCTCAGCTTGGTATTGCATTAGTTTGTATTCTCGCAAACCCCATACTTAGAGGGCTTGCAAATGAAGTACAGCCTAAGACGGGTTGAAACTCAACCCGTCATGGACTCAACAAGAAATATGGAAATATTCGACCTCCCTTACGCAGGTTAGTGAAGGAAGGCTAGGGGTCCAGTTCTTCTTTGTGGAAAGGAAAATCGAATCGAAAGAGAGCAAGGGAAACCGACAAAATACCACAACGAGAGCACCCCACTCTATTATAACAGGGGTTGGATTGTTAAAAATCATAAGTTTAAAGAAAGTAAGGAAAACCGATATATCAATTTTATATTAGATATACATGATTTTATCACGTAGCTCAACTAGAAAGAAGGAAAAATAATATCAGGAAGACACAGATAATCCCTCTTCGATGTGCTGTGGTTTTTTATCTCCGAAATTGGAACAAAGTACGAACACACCGGCTACAAAACCAGACACATTCCACTGACCCACTCTCGGATATTGGCTATGGCTCGCGTCGTTGTCCCGATCGGCGTGATTGAGAGAGGGAGATTCGGGCCGTGAAAGGTCCGGGAAGTGCGTGGGGAGGGGGGGAGGCCATGCTGATGTCCGAAAGGAGAGGGGGATGTCGCCACATGTAGAGACGCATGAGTAGACGGTCTTTGACTTGACGCCATCGCGGACAAATTTAGAGGTGCACAACCAGTTGACATAAAAGAACCAGGCGCCGAGACAGACTGTCGAGCCGGCCCGAGAGGCTCAGAGCTCCGAGATGTCGACGAGTCAGACGAAGCGCGAAAGCTAAAACCTCATAAAGAGTTGCTAAACACGCAGCACGCGAGCTCGCACACCAACAACTCCGGGCTAGAGAGAATCCTGGATTCCTAGCCCGGTCTCGGCTCGCTGCGAATGAGAATCCTCCAATTCCCACTAAAAACACTCGGGCCCCTGAGACATTTGACTCCTCCAGTGGAGGAAGAGCAAGCGCAGCAGCGGAGGAGGAACACCAACCAAATCGAATACAGAGCTGGACCAAACTCGCTGGCCAAAGTCGGCTGCCACGTCGATTTATTTTGGGCCTTTCGTGACCTCTACCAAGTACTGTGTACCATCGAATTTCCATTATTTTACAGCGCAAACGGCGAAGCAATCAAGATGCTATGAGTCAGCAGTGGACACGCAGCCGACTGTTTGTCTACAGCCAAATCCATCAGCATGCCAGCCAAAAATATCCCTCGCCGTCCCTCGGCTCTCTCTCCACTCTCTCCACTCTCTCCACTCTCGTCTCCCCCTCATGGCAAAGCATCGAGTCCACCAGACGCCGTCGGATTCTCGATTCGACGGCGTAAGGTTTCCGTTGCCTCGTACCTCGGGTTGGTCCGGGTTTGGGGTTACGGGGGGCTCCCAAGCCGACACGAGATGGTCGTGGGACTGCGTTCACCGACCCGACTCAACCCGGGTCACTCTCCACTAACCAGGGTCAGATGTGGCGCGGGTTGGTGGTGGCTATAGTCTGGTTCGGGGCTCTGAGTTCTTTTTTCTTCCCCCTCGTCTCTCCAGCCTCGTGCGCTGAACTCAGCAGCCGGAGCAGTAGAGATCAGCGATTGCACAGTTTGCACAGTCGTTGGGCTTCAAATTGTGCGCGTGATTCTAATCCGGAAAGTGGATTGATCCTCCTGCTACTGCTTCAGTTGGGCCGGGGTATGCATTGCTCTGCCTCTGGTTGCTATATATTCTCAGTTGGATTGTCTGATTGGCACCGGGTGTTTTTGAATCTTATCCCCCGGCTCGAAAGCTTGACTCTCTTTCTCTCTCTCTCTCACATACACACTGTCTATCTCTCATGATGCAAGTGGGTCTCGATGGGACGTGCTGCACTGTTAGATAGATGTCGATGATGGAGTGAGACTCTTCTTTCATTCTTAAGTGTCTGCCCTTCCTTCTCCTTTTGGGAACGGTGAATGCTTCTCAGCTCTGAGCGTCGATCGGATCGCAATTGCTGGTGCTCAATCAGGTAAGCAGATGTTGGTGTCTGGGCAACGGGTTGAAGAGATGTGAGAATCATGTGTCTGCTTGCTGTTGTTTTGGTGACAGTTGTCCAGTACAGTCGAGGAGATTTTCGCTGCAGGACTCGTTCGATAGATATCCTATAGCCAGCTTCTGTAGGGGATGATGCAGAAGAGCTTGCAGTAGAACGCAATCAGAGAAAGAGCTCAATATTGTCAACGAGCGCCTCACCATGAAGCTTGAAAAGAATCCCCCTGCTATCACAAATGCGACGCAGGTGCACAGGCTCTCGGCTGAGCTCTGAGTCCTACGTATTATATCGAAAGAATGATGGCGCAGTTTCACGAGGGAATTTTAGAGCTACTGTTCGTATGTACACCTCAGAGTTTATTTCCTGGGCAGGTTTTTCTCGGTCTGGCCTGAGCCTTTCCTCCTGTCAAGAGGAAGTCCCATGACGTAGTGTTCAGTGTAGGACGTGAGTATCAAAATGTCTCCGATGTCGATCGGGAGAAACTGTTTCAAACAGGCGTATAGAAACGACAGCTCCTAGGAAGCGATCAGTGTCTCTGCCCACTACATTAGAACACAGTCGCCTGTCATCGCGCACCTCTCTGTGCTTATCCTCTGTATCAGCTCGGTACGCCGTCGGGCTCTATCGAGGCCACCATCCGATTCCGATGATGCTTGCGACAGAAGGTGGTCGGAAGACGAAGTCTTCCCCACAGTCGCATGTCGCCACGAACATTGACGGTAGGAAGACGAGGAGACGGGGCGTCGGCGGGGCACAGTCGTGCGCTGCTGATGCTGCTGCAGCTGTGTGGTCAGCAAGAAAGGAGTCGAGGAACGTTTGATCTCATCAGTGAGCAGACTACGAAATTTTAGCGGTAACCGTTACCCACATGATCACGGTTTCGGTTCCGTCTGCAGCCTACGAGGCGATGGCCTACGGGCCGGGGCGTTGCCCACAGCCCTCTGATTAGCAGCGAGTGCGAGGAGCAACTATGATTGCCGCCGTACGCACAGGCTTTGTTTTCTGCCTTTTTTTTTCTGCACCGTGTGCTTTCCTGAGTGAAGTCGTACTGGCCGTCGAATAGTGGAAGCAGATGAATGAGCTACAGTCAGAAAGCTCCCGAGTAAAATATTATATTATATTGTTCTCCAATGCTTTTGCACCCGGTGGTGGTTCGGGGAGTCTGCGGGTTCTTTGCCTTTGCCTTTGCCTCTCTGTATCTTTCTCTTTCCTTCCTCGTCTTCCATCCACCGAATTATGAGGCGAGTTCTACACGTGATAAGAAGCGCACTTTTCTTCGATGCCTTCCACTGAGACTTTTATACGAGACATCGTGGTTCACTCCGAGTGCATCGTGTTGTGGCGGTAGAGGCATCGATTTTTACCAGAGGACTCGGCCATTGCCTCTCTCGACAGCAAGACACTTGGCCTCAGAATTCTAAGCACATCTTGCAGGGACAGAGGCTGTGGGTAGAGGATACCTGACGCTGGAGCCTCGGACCGTGGGGGACAAATGTTTCGGACGTTTGATGAGTGCTGAGAGGAGTATGGAGACACGTAGCCAGTGTGGAAGAATTGTGTGTGGAGGTTTGATCTGTCATGCTGTCTGACATGTGCCAGACGAATGCTTGATTTTTTGGCATCTAATCGGGTGTCGTTGTCTTCTCTGCTGCAGGAACTTAACATCATTTAAAATTGCGCGGAGGCTCGACCATGGGGACTCAATGGGAATATCACCTCTGCTACAGCTGAGCTAGCGGTTTTGATGTCTGTCTACAGCAAAAGTGGGTTCCTTTCCTCGACCGTCGTCAAGTCTGCATATGCATTTGCGTTTTGAGCCTTGGTTTCTGTGTTTCTTTGCAATCTGTTTCTTTGGTAGAGAGGTCACCTTGCTGACGGTGCTAGTTTTGCAACACTGTGCAGGCGATTTGGGGATGCAGGCAACTGCTAAAGTTGCAGAGAAGAGCAAAGCTGGTCACCACAGCGTTCGTCGTTCCTACATGCACTCGCAAGCTGAACAAGACGTCGTAGAAGAACGAATGGCCCCAGATCCTTGCATAGAAAGGGCAGTCGTCGAAAGGTTTCTTTATAATCTAGAGTTAGATCTGTCTCTTCTCCCCCCCGACGCGGCATAAAGATTTCAATGATCTTTCATTTTCTATCATTTAAGTGGTCTTTCTCTGAACTTTCTTCACTCTCGTGAAGCAAGCGTGAGTTAGCCTCAGAGCCTACAGCAACAAGAAGACGAAGTCCCCAGTGCCCGAAACATCTCAAATTTCAAGCCTTTGGATCCTCACCAACATGATGAATATGGAAGTATTATCGCCCGTTTCCGCCCCGTGGTTGAGGAAAGGCGGGCCTGCAAGCATGGGCTTCGATGGGCTCATAGATCACTCCAGTCGCAGCCCTTTCAGTAGTGGCAGTGCCTCGCGACTGGAGACTGTCAGCTGGTTGCAGCTTGCTGACAGAGAGGTTGTCAAGGCTTCCAAGTCTTGGCATGACATTTCATCAACCTTTGGCCTCGCTCCTCTGAAGCCTCCAACAACCATCAACACCAGCACCAACATCACCACTACCCATCACGTCGTAAAAAATCTTATGATTCACGTCGGGTCTCCGGTGGCACGCGAGAAGGGTCTGTATGAGAACGAAGGCTTTGAACGCTACTGCAGTAAGTTTGAAGACGCCTCACTGATTCCTGGCATTCCAGACGATGTGGCCAAGACTTGCCTGGCACTTATACCCCGAGAAGACTTCTCTTCCATCAGACGTGTTTGCAAGGCTTGGTGGGATCACGTCCAGACCCGGGAATTCTACCATACTAGGAAGGGTGTTGGTACTTTGGAGGAGTGGCTGTACGTGTTGGCGCAAAATCATCGTACGAGGGCATGCCAGTGGGAAGTGTTGAGTCCAATAACCAAAGAGTGGAAAGCACTTCCCCAGGCTCCAGTTGTGAAGGAGGGTTCGGGTACCATTGTTTTCAACGAGAAGCTGATGGTCATCGGCGGTGTGGATCCATCTGTAGGGAAGGGTCCAACTGCGGAGGTGTCGATGTACGACCCTGTGCTTGATCGGTACGTCTTCTAAGCTCTCTGCAGTTGTTACTATGTACTCTTCTCGTTGGGTTGTGTAATTCATGTTTTGCAATGTAACTGGGGTTATTCGAGATGTGTATGTTGAGGTGGTTTTTTCATGCAAAGTAGTATGATCTTGGAGCTTACGCTCAGTAGTACCTTCGTGCTGATTTTGATCTTCTGGTTGACAGATGGGTGAAAGGTGCTAGCCTGAACACGCCACGCTCTCAATTCGGGTGCGGGGTGGTGGACGGGAAGTTGTACGTTGTCGGAGGAAGTGGAGCTGATGACGAGCGCCTTTCCAGCATGGAGGTTTACGATCCGGAGAGGGACGAGTGGACCAGGAGCGCCAATTTGAGAAAATCACGCTGGAGCTGTTTTGCTGCAGGGGTAGGAGGAAAATTGTATGTAATGGGTGGTAGGAGTAGTTTTACACTCGGCAATTGTCGATCCATTGACGTGTTTGATCCCAAGACCGGGAACTGGACTGAGCTGAAGAATGGATGTCAGATGGTTCTGACGCATGCTGTGATCAACGATAAGATTTACTGCTTGGAGTGGAAGGATGAACGTTCTCTCAAAGTATATAACACCGCAGACAACACGTGGACGCGGATCCTCCTCCCCCTTCCCAGCAACATGCGCACGAGCTTCTGCCTGGGAACTGTTGGTGGCAAACTTTGGCTTTTTCCTAATTCGAAAATTACTAGTGAAACACTAGTATACAACCCTGAGGCTGCTAGGGGTTCCGAGTGGCAGACATCGCCTCTCAAGGCATCGGGACCCTGTTTTGGTTGTGCTGCGTTGACAGCGTAAAGCAACCCGTTTGGTCCTCGGAGGGGGATGTGGATCTTTACAAGGGAGATCCGTGTAAAGAGACTACATTCTGTCAGTCTGCAGTCCGTCCTGGTGATAGCCTTCTCATCCGAGTCTGCTGGAGGGATGAAGGGGGACATGTCCAAACATTTCTTTCTCGTCCGACTAATTAGGGTCGGAACCAAATTTATATTGTACGTATTAGGCATGTACTTAGTCCTTGAGGAAGAAGCATTCAACCGTACAGGATTTTAAGGTTTTTTCTTGTACAGATTTTGGAATGCGAACCTGTCCCTTCGTAAAGGAGCTATCTTCCTCTTCCCTTTAATTTATTTGACTGGAGTTCAAATTAACTTCAAGTCCCTATATTACCAAGACTCCAGTGTGATAAGTCGCTGTAGGTTCCGACCATCTCTCATGTCTTCATGTACAATCGCGGTCTTCATGTACACAATCTCTTTGCCTTGCGTTCGATGGATGACGATTACTTAGAAGTGGCCTTTGTAACTGTATAGCACTTGTACATCACTCAAACATTGAATAGAAACGTGTTTGCAACTCAAACCAAAACATGAATGTGTTATAAGGGAGAATCTTGGTGTCGACCTTACTGTGGGGAGATCTAATCAGGTGGATACATTCCAGTGTGGTCTTTGTCGTGTACATTTCTCCATGAGAGCCTGTGATGTCTCGACAGTTAGTCTTATGCAGATACTGGCGGATCTTTACTGTCGCGTCGATACTACAGAAGAAGCGGTCATCCCAGGAAACCCGCAGAGCCGAGAAGAGTCGTAATAGTGCTTACTACACCAACTTTGGTAAAGTTGTAATCAGCGCGAGAAGGAGGTAGTCTGCAAGCGATGTCGGCTGAGCCATAGATAGTGTAGGAAGTTATTGCACTGTCTAACTCCTCCCCACCCACGATGTGACAATAGCTTTTGCCTTCCATCACACCTCCCATCCTCGGTTTGATGAACAAAGAGAAAAGATGGGAGAATCTAGAGTAAGTAGTCACACATGTACATGTCTAGACCGACATTTTTGGTCAATTACTTGATATGTGGTATTTGAAACCCTCATGGAGGAAAATATCTCTGAAATATGTTGTTATTATTTGCATCAAGTAGATTGAATGGTTGGTGCACATTTGGACTATACACATGCAATTTTCAAAAGAGACGAAGTCTAGAAGATTGTTCACAAGGTTAAGCCTGATGGTTTTGGATGTGTGAAAAGCCATCGGTATCTGTATCAGCCATAACTTCAATTTTGTGAAAAGCCATCTGTAAGTGTATTTTCCCTAATTTTTCATCAGGGAATATGTCATCATCTCGAGATATTGCCCTAATCTCTCAAATTACTGCTTGCAGCACTGCCTGAACACAAACCGTCAGAAGAAAAAAAAGAAGATTTACAATTGGATTATGGTAGACCAGTGGCTATGACAGCATTATACACAATCCATCAATATTTTCTTACGTTTTTATATACCTATATAAATACATATATGTGCGTGTCATCCTTGCGCAGGGGCCATGCTAATCTTCTCTATATCGTTTCAATTTTATATAATTGACCGCGCACCTCTCAGCAATCTATTTCTTGGTATAATAAGGAAGAGAAACAAAAGGATACAATGGGGCTAGCCCCAAAAGCATCATAGTGGGACATTTCCTCGGAATAATGTAATCTAAGTTTCTAGATCCACGAAAATCACCAATTAGTGTTGATACAAGCCACTTGAAAAAATACGAAAAGTTGTAGTTTGCAAACATGATTGAATGTAATTTAATGGTAGAATAACAAAAAGATGAATTCTCAATGTACCACTTCATATCAGTTGATGTGGTTCTTCTTGCCGCTGAAGGGTAGTTTTCATGATACCATCCAATGTAATTTGATATTTCCAAGACTAAGTATGAAACGAGGTAATAAATTTTATTGGAAAATAATGTAAATTCTCATTCAATCTCTCAAACCATATAAATACCACATCCATAATGACATCGAGTAATTGTATTTTATTATCTTGACCCGAATCTAATTTCATAGATCTATACTTTCACAATCGTCTTGTGAGTTATGAAGATGCAAATGTGTGGATCAATTAAAGTTTAAACCTTTCTCTTTGTTAACGAAGGTGCATGGTGGGAGTAAAAAGTCAAAGACAAGATCAAAAGCTTGCATCTTTGACTTAAAAAACGTAGAGTAGCCCTTGTAGTAGAGTTTGATACTCTGAAGACCCTATGCTCCTCATCCGAACGCATTAAAATTTGTCAAGCGGCTCACCTATCTAAATTCACCTATCCACCAACCACATTAGAGTATGCTATACAAAATGCCACACGCCAAATGACAAAATGATTTGATTCATCTTGCTCTCTAACAACGAGGAAGTTGTCCGTCGATGCCATGGTTACCAGCCAATGGGTGGACATGGGTTGATGTAAAAGGCTTAAAAATTGTCCACTACACATAATTAGCCATATACAAAATAAACGTACAACGCATAAGAATTTAAAAGTCGATTAACTACACTTAGCCATATTGACAAAATCTGCTACACTCGTAAAAAACGAGGCAGCCGTCTATGTAGCTGTAGTGAAGGGAGAGTTTCGTGCAATTGATGTGTTTGTGGGTAAGCAAGTCATGCAATGCCGCTTGTCATATCATCCGACGAGGATATGGCATATCGAAAGTAAATTAGTCACTTTTGCTCAAAAGCCTAAATGATCAGTCTAGCCAATAGCAGAAATACACATCGTACTCGATAATTCACCGACCAAACTTCCAGCTCTCTTTATATTCACCCCTACACTCGTTTCGTGAGGATTTGGCGAAGTAGCGACCAAAAAGCCTCGATCTGCGGCCACGTGGAGTATACATCAACAAGAGCTTTTGCAACGAAAACGAGACACGATAACTCCCCCTGGAGTACAGTGTGTATGCTATTTCAGTTCTGTCTCCTAGCTGCAGATTTCCTTTCCCCAGCATATAGAAGGTGAAATGACAACCAACTAGTTGCAGGTGAGAATCACTTAATACAAACTGATGGCAGATGGAGATTGCGGAGAAAGCCTACATGGGATCAAAGAAAGATATGTTGCCAACACTCTGTTGACTTTCTGATTCCGTGTCTACAGCAGCATCGGATGATGATCGGACATTGTTTGCCGTAGAAGTAGCAGGAAAGAACTGCCAACGCAATGAGCAGGACACGAACCAGGTGTTCCACTTGTCTGTGCTTTTATTCTCCTCATGAGGACAGCAGCTGACCGAATTGTCAGAACAGAATCATCTATTTTTGTAAATCATGTATCCGGACTTTCTTCAAGGCACTTGCCTTGAAGAAAGTCCGGATCAACACGATCGCGTAGATCGGCGAATTTGGAGTTTTCGATCGAGAGTATGCAAGCATCTAAATACCACCGTCCATGTACTTTTACTAGTACTACCACTACTGTTGGTGAAAAACGCCGAGTCACATGGTGAAGGTCTCAACAGGTCTTACAAAGACACTGCAGTCTGGATAACCTTGTAACTTCCAGTCCCTCGATTCTGCTTTCATGGAGTAACACGCTCAATGGGTCTGTATCAAAAGGTATCTCTATGTCGTGACTTCCAGTCGGAATCATACGAATTGTCATAGATTTGAACATCAATTTTCTCATGGTTCCCTCATGGTAACCCATTTCATTTCCAGATTTCTGCCAAGCTGGAAAAGCTTGACTAGATTGTTAGCGAAATACCAGCGGCAACTGGCTGCCCTCTCCCTCCTTCAGCTCGACAGGTCGCTTCTACCAGATTCGTGTAGAGCAATTCGCTGGCTGTTTTTCCGGAAACGATTTTACGAGTAACCCCATACTTAACAGGTAACAGGGACACGATTCACGGACGTAGACGACGGATCTAGGAGTAATAACAGAGTCCAGCTCCATCCATCTCATTGTTTAATCTCTACAGGCCAGCCGAGAGCTTTGATTCAACAGTTCGCATTGCTTCGCCGACCAGCTGGCTGCTCAAAGAAGCAATTGGGGAATGAACGATACGGAAATTGGGATGTTATAAGGTCAAACCTTTCCAAATTCATCCCGAGGCTCGTTCTTCTACAATTCATGACAGCAGTAAGCGGGCATCAATCACAAGAAAGCGTGAGTGAAGAGCATCTCTCCTTGCTGCTCGGCAGTCCTTCATATCGTGCATGCATTATGTGCGGAATCATTTGCGCTTGAACTAGAAACCGCAACTGTTCCATTCAATAATGACTCACACTTCCCGCATCTAACTACATACACAGGCGGGCATGCTCGGCCAGCTCTCTTGTTCAGAAATCCTGATGCCAACTTCACTCCGCTTTTCTGTACGCTTTCATAGTGCCGAGGGAACGCTATACTTCAGAATCATTTTTAATTTATGGCACCCCTCGCAATCCTCACATAGCACGATTGACGAGGAACTCGGATGGCACTAAAACTTTTACTCTGTAAATCCTCCCTGTCGATGAGGTTTCAAGGCGCCGAGTCCGTTCTCAAGGTGACGACTTGCTGAGACTCGATGACATACAGTACTAAATTCGAAAGATTAATCGAGAGCACCTTCTTTACAGGTCAATATCCACCCGGAATTTTTTCCTTCCCTCACGATCTGGACCAGTAATGTGACCGTCAGGGCAAAAGGTGCTGGATCGGATGAAAGATCAGTGTACAGCTTCAAGCCTTCTAGCCAGCAACTGTTTAGCTGTCGAGGTAGACAATGAAAATCAGTCAGTAAAAAATTATACCGTTAGATGTACGACCACCTGAAATTTAAAGCTTTGATCGACGAATCCAAAGTGGTTCTAATTGCTTCAGGAATTTACCAAATAACTGGGTCAGAATTGCATTAGTGGGCGCGGTGTCAGTTTGGAGGAAACCGCGTGTACGTGTACATGCATGCATATGAGAGACAGTGTGACGATGCCGAAGCCCGCCCGCCATGCCGCGTCCAACAGGCCAGAAAGAATTCAAGCACAATTGTACGCATGATACGTACATCCTTCTGGTTGGCAGTTGTTGTGCGGAATCACTGAGGATGCGAAAACCTCCATGTGAACTACGAGTCAAGAGCCCACACTGGTGAGACCTGGTCACTTCGACCAGAGCAGCTCATAAATGTTAGTTTTAAACTGGCGTACAGGCTGGCTGTAGAAAAAGAGCGTTACATGTTCTCATTGGGAGGACCTGAAAGATGCGGGGAGAGTATGATGACACACTCAAGAGAATTAGAGCTGTGCAGAAGACCAAAACGATCTAATATCGGTCTCCTACTGAGGATAATGTATGACAATAAAGTAAGAATGGTTTTTTTAATTCAAAATATGAAAATAATCTGATACTAATATCAAAAGTTGCCACTACCAAATACTTTGGATTGTTATGTCTTGTTAGCACAAGGTCATTACTAGAAGATGATGATATGGTTCATGTTCTGGGTTGATATCACAACGCTACTTCTTCATGTCAAGATGATTGTGGTCTCATTGGTGATCCATCCGTGGATTAAGAACAGCCCACGGGTGTATCAACTTGCAGAGACTCTTGTAACTTAGAAACGAGTGAGAGGATTTGCTAGGCTCTCCAACTTTCAAAAGTTGGAGAATTTAGATTGAGAATCAAATTTGTGACAAGGTGATAAATCACATTCTTATGGTGCTCAGTGTATTTTTTAGAAATTACTTGAAGAAGGAATTGATCAAATTTCATCTCACCAATAATTACATTCCGAAATAGAATGTTTGACTTTCGTAGACAATGCCAAAAACAGTTGAGAAAAATATGCCTAACTTATTTAACGAATTTGGTTTATAACACATTTTTGAACAAAAGTGTTGAAGCAAATATGTAGCTTTCGAAAACAATTGATTTTTTAACATAATTTGAATAAGATTTTACATCAAGAAGGCATTTTCCTATCTTTATCTAGAAGAAATATTAAGGATTATAGGCTATGAGATTAAATAACTTGTAAAATGATTATTTACGGGGAATATTTATGTACCAAATCATTGAAAGAGACTGTTATATATGTTTGAAAATGTACTGAAAAAATTTATTTTTGTACATAAAAAGTAATATTTACAAATTTAATGAAAGACATGTAGAGGAGTTATAGTAAAACTAATTTTTATATATCAAGCATTGAAATAGTTAGTTATTGTTAATTGTTGGAGAAAATACACTCAATGCCAATAGAAAATTGAGGATCTTTTAACAAAGATTAAAAACGACCACGCGACATTTTGCTTTAATATAGACAAACGATAATGGTTGACAGCAAACTATTGTCAAAAAATCCTAAAAATTGCACATAGCCAACAGTGAATTAATAAAACAATCTTTCGCTTAACATATGTGAAGTGAACAATCACATACTTAATATATATAATTACTTTGCAAAAAGTTTCAGAAGAAAACCTAACAAAGATTACTCTTCAAACTAGAGCTAATTAGAATAAATTTGTATCCAAATCATAATAGAGTAAATATTTAGAGATAACTAAAGCATTTTTTGTGATATTCATGCAAAATCTGAATAGTAACACAATTTACTTTCAAATTTTTTAAAGTAATAAATTTGATAATGCATCAATTCATGCAACCTCGGAGCAGATTTTCACTTAAGTTTACATCAGATGACTTTACGATAGTTCATCATGGTTCTAGGATGCTAGAATTTCTCCTCATGCTTATGTTACAAACACGTTCTCACACATTCTCTCAATTCATCATTCAAGTTCACACGTACATATTGACATTCTAAAATAGTGAAAACCTCAATAATTTATTGATGAAAAAAGTTTCTACACATGCATTTTTCAAACTTGCTTGAAAGTTTCTTCTCTACCTCTCTATATATACTACTTGAGAAGTTATCATAGTAACAAATGGTAGTTCTTATCTAATTTACTTCTACAAAAATAAATTATAGGAATTTTACAAGTTTACAATACGCGGCAACTGTAACTGTAATAGATTGAGGTGACGACATGCTATTTGAGACTTTTCAACTTCTAGAACCTCCACTTATCACTGTGTTAGCTTTAGACTTAGTTTAATCAATGAAGTCTTCAATATTTAGTCAAACCAAAACTAATCATGTAGTCAAATATATTATAAATGTTGCAATACTAGATTTTTCTAAGAGACAAAAGAGAAGTGCACATCCAAATTTTTGAAAACTTCTCTTATTATTCTCCCAAACATAGATATTATAGCGTAACTTAGTTATAACTAAATAGACTTAATTAAATCTAATTATTAATAATCCTTTGACTACTTCTAATGCTACTTTACACATACCGTTTTAATAGAACATGTTTGACATATTTATTAGAGTCAATACAGCAAATTGCCTTTCTTGGCTATAGAGAGACAAGCCCCATTGCTTGTACATAGTTCTACTATTGAGGTTCCTGCTTGAAATGATTACATGATATGACAATCTACTGGGAGGCATATGTGACATGGCTACTGGTTTCTATGTCAAGATAATAATCAACTATGGGAGAATTATCACTGTGGAAATCATCTATGAAGTTTGCTTCTAAGTTTGGAGGTTCTTCAAGAACTTCTAGAGATTCAATATTGATCATAGGAATTTCTTTTTTCACCAAATAAACCTGATTATGGATGCAGCGATGGAGTTTTGATACGCAAATCTGTAGCTGTGCAATGGACTTGTCAAATCTTGTAAAGGCAGTCCTCTAAAAATTGATTAGACCTTCTACAGAAATCACAACGTGCAGAACGTGACACATTTCACTTTGCCCATGATGTTGAGTTAACATAAAAACAAGTTGATTGAAGGAATGATTTGAATGGACACGGAAGTTGTGGTGTTTGATAATAGAAAAATTAGCCTCTTAGTCTAATTGTGTCTTCTTCTTAGTAATGTATTGCGTGGATTGAGTAAGTTCGACAAGATACATATATGACGAAGGATGTTGGTGCTCCATTTTGCCCAGAAAATTATATACAAAAGGATTTTAGCTAGCAGAAAATACCCTTAAAGAAAATACCCTTAAAGTGTGATGTATGAGGTAAATGTTGGATATTCTATGACCGAAGCCACCAAGTTAGACAACAATAAAAGTCTACATGTTGTAGAGATTTTTCAAGAAAGACGTCTAACTAAGCTATAACAAGTATAATGAATGAGAAAGAATAAGATGTTGTTGTGTGTTACGCAATTCATATTGCTAGAGGAGGTGGGTTCAAAACTAGATAGGTGTGTATATCAAAATTTGAAATATAAGGTGACATCTATATATCTGACATTCTACCAAATCACAGTGGTCTAAATCAATGATGTTGCGCTTGCTGATGTTTTGCTTACGAGCGTCATCAAGATTGTGAAGTAGAATCGATTGATGGTTGATCTTATTGCATCAATCTTTGATGCGAAGAATTCTTTTGAGGCGGATCGACCAATTGAAATAATAATCACGTCCAATCAACCTCATAGACATGGAAAAATTTGAAGCTTTCTACATTGCTAGCTAAGTTCCAACAACAAGTCTCTCCTAACAATAAGACAATAAGACCATGATCTAATTCGCGGCCACTAGCAAAAGAAGAACAAAGATTTTTGCTCAATCCCATGTTGGAAGTAAGAACTGAACTTGATATCTTAAAAATGAAAGTAGGATCTATTGAATAGCAAAGGAAATATGGATGATCAAGTACATCGAACGTCAATATCATTGATTGCAAAGAAAAGGAAGAAGACAATGAAGATCTAACAAAACACAGATTATTTTGATCTTCTTAGTATAATGCACTTGAAAACTATAAACTAACAACACTTCATTTAGTCTATGGTAATTTTTTGCACGAAATCTACAGCTGGTCAACGGAATTGGGATCATGTTGGCTTTTTGTTGATTTCAGCTTTGTGTATAAATGGGTACTATGCATCACTAGGTTTGTAGCAAAGTAAGTGTAATCGCCAAACAAGCAGATTTGCTTCCTTGTCCACAAAACTAAACCGTATATGGGTCATGAACCGCAAAGTTCACAACATAGATCTCGTGCCAAGAACTCAAAGGGAGTCACAAAATATAATAATGACATTGTTTTCATCACGCTTTTAGATCATTTGTCTAAGAGAAAATACTCAGTGTCAACAGTCAACTGATGATCATTTTACTCAAGATGAAAAAAACCACGCGACGAGTCTATATAGCTCAACAAAGAGACTTTTTCCATTGATATACACAGACGACAACAACTGATGATCACAAAAATATCTTAATCTCAAAAACTGCTAGCAATTGACAGTGAATTCACCTAACATTAATAAAGTCCAAGATAATGAATTTAAACTTCAAATATGTTTTAAGTGATAATCAAAATGAGTTAAAAAATGTTGTTATGTCATAATACTTAATTATTGAGTATCATAACATTAAAACTAAAAAATATGATGACAATGTGATGATTTGGGAAAAAATCTTATACATATAAAAAGCTTGAATTTTTAATATTTACATTTTCGTAATATATTGAATAAAATGTGAAGTTAAATTATTTATTGATGCAAATTATAATAATAATATAATTATTTTTACTATAGAAAGTGGATAGCAAATAATTGTGCAAGTTGAAAATCAATAGATTGGGATAAAAATTTTATTATCTTTGAAGTCAAATTGAAAGTAAAATTTTCACAATTATAAATTGTAAATTCCGAGAAACATAGTGAGGAAACATTTAGTCAAACAACCAACACAAGAGACAAAAATAACTTGTTCACTCTCGGGAGGAGGGTTGCGTCCATCAAAAACATTTGATGCTTCACTTCGGGTCTTGTCACAAAAACTCCATGTACAGGGAAGAAGCCGAGTATTTAATCACAATCCAGGGAACATTCCTAGCTATTTATAATTAGTATTTGAGGTTATTTTTTAACTGGAGTTGACCTCAACAATCTACTCCTTAACTCACGTTGAAGAAACAATAACCTCTATAATCTACATAATTACTCCACGGGAAGTTCTAGACAAACATCTAACACAAAACTCTCTTTTTACACAAGAGTTAATTAGAATTAAACCGTAGCCATAACATGATAGAGTAATAATATATAGAGTGAAGTAAAAAACCTGCTAGTATAGAGGAAACAAAAATCTTATAAACTATGTACTTATTCAGCAGGAACTTCTAGATCAAACCTAATACAATGCCACTTATTACACAAGAGTTAACTAGAACTAAGCTGTAGCCATCACAAGATATAGTATATATATTAAAAGATAATTGAAATACTATGCTAGCAAATTGTACATGTGCTCCCCATGCACAATTTGCATGGTAGCACCGTGTAGTATGAAACTCACCAAAGTAATAACTTTGATCAACGCATATGCTGGATTTAATATACCATACATCTTGACTAGCTCAATCATTGTAGCAGACACTCTTGTTTGAAAAAATACTTGATAATGTTTATACTTCACTCTATTGTACATAACTTGTACTAGCGCTCATATTGATCATTAATCTCATAATGCTCAAACTCCCACAATCCGCAAGTAGAGATTTTACCTTGTCAATAAGGAGATTCAGAAAACTTTCTCCCTCTTTCAATGATGTGAGCTCATTAATTTTCATTTAGAGTTTTGTTAAATTCATCTTCTGATTTGTTAAATTCAAGCTTTTCACTCTAATACGCTCTGAATTACTGGTGTGAAGAAAAAAATCCTCATCTTTTGAGGTGAAATGGAATGTAGATCCAGGTGAAATGTAAAATCACTTCTCACATTCAAAATGCTTGACAGTTGATGTAGGAAGAAGAAGATTAAAGCTATACATGTTTGTTTGTTGTTGGCTTCTTTCTCTGTCTCTCTCTATCAAAAAAGCTATGTTTTTTCGGTTAAACTAAGGAATTGCTACTGCACTAGTGCAAGTGAGATGAGGAAAGATTTAGATAGAACGACTGACATAGATTTAGACAATTGCTCGGAAGCTTTACTCGGTAGAGCGAGCATCCCACGAGGGGGTAAAGTTAATAACTTGGGGCTGAATCTAACATTTACTTTTCTTTTAAAAAAATTATACATATATTGAATCATAGATCATCAAAAATGAGATGAAAATTCGTTAGATATTTATATGTATTGAGTTTTTTCCAAAAAGAAAATTACAATTTGGTGAATTCATGAAATTTTTAAAAGAACTTCACAGAGTTTTTTCGATGCATATGTATGCATAAAACGATAAATAACAAAACCTTTAACAAATTTTAGTTATAATAAATTATTTTTAATTTTTGTTCCAATTAAAAAGCAATATTACTTTACTAAATGCAATAGTTAATTGTTATGAGCATTCAAGACGAAAAATTTGGATAAATTTCAACTGTATATTGGATAGAATTTGTCTCAATTTTTTTTAAAAAAATTCAACTTTTTAAAAAAAAATTGAGTCAAATCTATTCAAACTGTCCTTGATAAATCAACGTGGCAGATGTAAAAAAAGTTTGAATTTTATTGGCAGACATTTGAAAATTTCACCCCAATTTATTTAGGTGGGACAAGAAATATCAGCAAATTACCATTACAAGTCAATGTACATACTCATGTATTTGACGACTTGTACTCTACCTCATATTTCTCTGATTCTGGTTAGCAAACTGTGATATAAATTTTCAAAAGATTTAAAGAAAACTGAAAATTTTGATTTTTTCTTTGATGTATCATGATCTTGTGCTATGTACAATAACAAAGCTAAAATCGTATATGTGATCCACGGAAGCGATTGTTAACTTAAAATTGGAATACCTGGAGCTAATTTGACAAGGGCTAGCTTGTTCAATAAGAGAGTTGGTGGAAACTCTTCTCGACTTAAATTAGTAGTTTCAGGAAATGACTTTTTTTTTGTTACTTCAAAGTAGATTCTATACTATGAATCACATATCGTACTATGTCATTCTCTGTTGCATAAGTTTACATGTGAATTAATTTCTTTCAAGTTTTTTTTAGTGAGTTCTCATTGTAAAATATTTACAATGAGGCCTCACTATAAATTTCACATCAACAATGAGTCATTTGATCATTACAAAGTTTATAAACCTAAACATGTACTCAAAACTGTTTGAACAAAAACGTGAGACAAATGATATTGAAGATTTCCACACAAATAAAGCCTCGGCGTAAAAGGTGAGGCAAGTTTTTTCATAGATCATACATTCCACCTCATATATATGTCAAGAAGATTTTTATACCATTACAGCAAATGTATACATTGTAAGGTCTAAGCATATACTATTAAAGTACTAAAGTAATCGTGTACTCATGGATTTCTCTTATACCCGATACTAAAACTAAGACTATCAAGCTGTATTTATATTATGTGATAATATAAATGCGATATATAGCTGTTTCAAGGCTCATGTTTTGACCCAGAAGTCATCAACATCACGTTAAGAGATCAGAAACAAATGACATCGAATTATGAAAACTAGCGGGATCACCGTGAGATCTTCGAGAAGCTAGCCCTTGAAGAGATAGGAAAAAAACGGGAGACTTTGTCAGAGAGTGCCGCAAAAATAAACCAGTCGGTCAATTTCTTGTAATAAAAATCTTTGCTTTGGCTTTGAGTGGAACGCTTGAGGCAGCAAGAAAAGTCTAACGGTATCTTAGGGCAGAAAACAATAGTCTCAAGCTCCCTTCTTCTATATTTGAAATACATATTCGCTTGAAGAGGTGAAAGACTTCTGTACTTAATGTTTTCTACTCCAGTGGTGATAGCCATTTTGTAGATTCAAGTGTTTGTGATTGGTGTTCTAAGATAATCATCCGTGTCGTATAATGCAATGTCGAATCGGATGATAGTGTGTCGTTAATTTCAGTTGGTCGAAGCGTCGAGATAGCAAGTTAGCTGTAGTTGCTAAACTGGGAAAAAATACAATTCAAAGCAAGTGAAGAAGGAAGAGACTTGCTTCGGAGAAGGTAGGTTCTCGATCAAAGAACTATACGAGCAGAACTTTGAAGGGAAATAGCAGTGAAGATTTCACGTGTTAAACATTGGGTGATCACGACAAGGAGAAGCTGGATATGTCCACTAAGAACTAGCTTCATGATATCAACTGCTAAGAGCTGGGAGTTTGTAGAGAATTCGCTTGGTGGGCTCGAACATAACTATTTGGGCTTTCAGGATCCTGCTGACGGTTCAGTGTGGTCAACTGTGCCTCCCGTCCGTGTTTTCGTTAAATGCCATGTTAAATGTATTTGGCGCCATCTACTTTGTCTGCTGATCTAGCGATAATGTATTCAATCATTTCATGAAGTTGCCTTTCTTCTTTAACTGTAGCAAAAATTATTCGTACTTTCCCGTCGTCAATATATTGTCCTCAGATGTATCTTTCAGCTGAAAAGGTACTGTACTGCGTAATTATGTGAGTTATGGTCTCCTTGTTCTGCATGAGTTGTTTTGGCTGACCTGAAGCATTTGTCGGATACCATACAGCAGGGAATTCCTAAAAAGATTCTAAAAAGGAGTAATATTCAAAGATGAATAATATGCCACGTTCATATGAAACAGAAAAAGAACAACAAAAGAAAAATCTCAGTTCCGAGACTTTGGTGCTTTGTTGACTACAGCATCGGTGCTCTCGTTTATCTTCTAGTTTGAAAAACGAGTTTGTAATATGAATAGATTTGCGTTGTGTCTACTTTGCGTTGCTAGCAACACTCAGGCAGAACTTTCACGTATTTGATGTAAGGAGAATATCATCCGTTAAACATATCTTTGGTATCTACGATGCTCTGAACATTTGCATCTTACAGAGGTCAATCACTAAACCAATGCCGCTAGGATCCATCCTCCTCGGCCATTAGCTGTAACCTTTGTTTGACTAGTACAAAGATGTTTGGAGGTGTCTAAATCCCATACAAATCGATACAAGTGTTTTGAAAAGCGTAACACATTTTCTCTTTGGCTTCAGCTTGTATGCGTCAATATAACAACTGCGTCAATGACAACATACTTTCTTGCTCAGTCCTGAATCAAGTCATTTCTACTCCGGAATGAACTCTGAGCACTTGTTACTTGAAACTGGTTTCCACAGTTGAAGATCTTAGGATCTGAGATTTGAAAATCACTTAGTTGAAATTGATCTTTTACATAAAAGCTCTGGATCGTTTATTTTTAACGGTATTCAGTAGTTCTATGTCCGTGTGTATGAACAAATGTTCATACACCACGTTGTCTTTGGTCAAGCTTTGTTCATAATCAACAATCACTTGGTATACGGGGACCTGCATTCTTCAGAGATTTGAAGTCCAATCAGGATATTAGAGCCGTGGCGAATACTTAGATATGGAAAGTAACATGCCAAATGTTCTAACTGTTCCGCTGGAATATAGAAGTCTCGCAGATGTATTAAGGAAAACAGAAAACTCTAGTTATATAGCTCTGCTCACAAGTCTATGGTGGATGACTTACCATGGACTTGTCTCCACAGATAGTACACTTTGAAGGGTGATTCTCGCAGCACTCTGCCTACCTGTCGAAAATCATATCAAGCTGGTAAGCAAACCTCTATGTTTGATAGCGTATGATGCTAGCGAAGTGATTGGATTCTGGGCGCTTGAAGGTGTTCTCACACTGGTAACTGTATTTCAAACAGACAAATCGACGGCAGTATATCATAGTATGTAGGCTATGAGGCAAACTATTGGAGAGATCAATTCTTCCTAGCAGTAAGCAAAATATAACGGAAGTCTGCAGTTAAGCTATCTGGAAGAATATAGGTGGAATTGTAGGAAGATACTGGTATTTCCTGAAATAAACGAAAATAATGAAAAGCACAGTGGGATATAAAGTTACATAAATACTTCATCCAAGTGGTATCGGAACAGATGGGGTACCCTTGAGGTCTTTGCCCTGAAGCCATGGGAAAGTATTTTACCATTCACTTATTTGAAACTGGATACACAACTCACAGTAACGTGTAGCTATTTATTAACTTCGCTCTGGTGAGCACCTTCCTATGAGATCTGTAAGTACTAGAGCTTGCAAAGATGGAGGAAGATAGAGAATTTTTGAGGAAGTGCTCTAAGACTAGGACTGATATCAGATCATTAGAAGCAATTAGCCACCCTCTGAAGACTTCAAAGAGCAACACGTCAGAAATATGGACCCTAGTTGGCAAATTTTACAACAAGCGCAAATCTGAAATGAAGTAAACAATTGTTTACTCAACGTAAATAATTTCGGGTCTTGGTAGCATATTTATGACTTCAGATTTTTTGAATAATTTATGGAAGAATCTAAGAACTCATACATTTTATCGACATTTGGGTTTTGATTGATTAGTTCGGTTGTTCGAAGTTTCCAAGATTTTGTTCCCGATGAAGTAGCTCAATTCGTTTAACAGCTGAAAAGTGAATATTATTTAGCACGTGCAGCAGCCAATAAAAAAAAGAAAAGCATATAAATGTCGATTTTGAACATTCAAATCTCGTCCATGGAACCAAGCAAAGTCACGAGCTGTTGTAGCCGACCAAACTCCATCGTTGACTAAAATATAAATTTATACACCGAACACGAAGGCTTATCTCAATTCTATATTCTAATCTTTCTAACATGAGCGAGTCTTGCAATTGGACTGGTACCAATATGATATGAGCTTTTGATATCTTGAAGCTCATGTTTTCACATACATATAAGAATTCGAAGTGGTGCTAGAAGCCTTATGTGCATGATATCTGCTGAGACTACTAACGTCCTTTCAGACTGACAGGTTACAGAAGTCGTAGAATGAGGATAAATTGGAAACTCTATACCGTCAGTTTGAACATCGATAACCATAACGATTTACCTCGATCATATATATGAACAAGAAGGAGAACATTAAGAGATCAATCTTTAATTGCCGACTTTGTTCCTGCGTCGCCATTATGAAGCGTGTATTGCAGAGGAACTTCAATCATAAACATAAAACGTTGCATCTGCAACCACTCTTGAAATATCAATTCTGGGCTGACATAGCTTCATGATCCAAGGTATGAGATCTCAGAAGGCCTAAATGAACCAGGAGCATCTCTGCAGCCTTGACTTCCGCATCTGAAGGATCGAGATTGCAACTAGAGCCGTACATTCCAGTCTCTCTGCAATTGCCAGAACCTGACGCCTTGAAGATCATGCGAAATATGGAGCTCACTGCACGCTGGACTGGAATGGGCAGGGTGTTTTCACTGCTGGTGCTTGTCGCAAGTCTGGCCTTTTCGCAAGCCTACAAGAGCGATCTTCACACTCATATCCTCCCTCCATTCTACCTCGACTGGCTTACAGAACAAGGATATGGTCTCGTAAATCCTCCAGCATGGATTGTGATGCTTTCTATCTTCACATTTGAAACTCTCTCGTTGTCTGACCCAATCTCTCCTTAAAACACTCCAGCAAAATGCACTGGTAGTATATATTTTACCAGATTATAGAAGTGACTCGCATCCTTAGAAACATGAACGATACTGAGCTGTACACTCCCGCACACTCCACAAATGCCCAATGCTTTCGCCCAATGTTTTCACATGTGTTGGGTTTTCACATGTGTTGAGCCATTTTATAATAGCAATGTACCCAATTCGACCGAAAACATGTATGTATATAGATAAAACCTTGGAGTACTCCAGTGATCGTAGATGACAGAAGTTAAACTTTTCTGTGTATCATAAGCCGAAGGCTAAGATGCCGAAGTCCAGGTGTGAACCCAAGAAAAGATAGAGGTAGAACTCCCAGAAGTCCAAATAATTCTTTGAATTTGTTTCGAAATTTGATTCAGACACGCAAATATTTGGCTGAAAAGGTACCATCGTTAAAATTTTGAAACAATAGATTGTCAGCAAAGCAAGCACAAGTCTATTCCTGAAATCTACTGCATAATGTTGTATGCTGGAAAAAGAAGCATTGCTTGCTCTTCGTCGTAAAATTTTTTATGTGCAACCATGTTCCTTCACATTCTGACATGTCTTGCAAGTTAGAGTGATGCAATTCTCCATGCATCACACAGATGAAGTTGATTGTCAAAGAGCAACCATATTAACTCACAAATAGCTCCATAACAATCTGCCAAAACTGGAAATATCTTTACTACGTTAGAGATATAACCAAATACCAGCCAAGCCGTAAAAAGAATAAAGAGAACAAATAACCAAGGGCTAGTTCTAATAGTACCACTTACTTCAAGAAGATACTTAATGACTAAAATACGCGAAACCAGATTCACTGCCAGATTTTGGGGCAGTTTACGGTTTGGGTGAAAAATGAGTCATACAATATGAGCGTACAAGTCATCTTCGAATCTATTGATTATGCACATTGACAGCAGCGGCGAGTAGCCAAGATTCTATTTCCTGTGCCGATTACAGTCTGGGCTCACAACAATGTCCTCGTATCGTCTGATCTAATCTCATCTTCTTTGGTCTATTAGTGTCAGCTGAGTAAACAGATTCCTTACTTGTCTGCATCTCGAGCTCTGACCACTCACTCTTTGTCCTTAAGTCTATATGTCAGCACTCTTTAAGCTCCTTCTGCTGCTCTTTAAGTGCATGTCAATCCTCAACATCTTACCTTTTCTTTTCCGGTGTACTCTTCAAGTATCTATTTTTTATATATGTATTATCGAAATATGACGAGAATTGGAAATTGTTTTTAATTCGTTGACTAGCAGTAGTCAGTTACATATAACACCTTCGCATTAAAATTTATTTCAATCAAATCGCATGTGAAAGTCTATTCTTTAATAGTTGATATATCACTTATTAAATTATCTCAACTAATCTTTGTCTATCCATCCTGCCAAGCAAGAAAGGTGTGGTGTACCTTTGCAGTAAAATGCCTACTCGTACCTACGTATGCTCATATTTGTCACTTCAAATGCCTCACGTGTTATTGTTTCCTCCTCTCTACACGTGTTTCACGCAACACTTGTAAACAATTGATTAAGCCATATTGTGCAATATTCTATAGTGTCAACGGGATTGTCTTTTCCCAATGTTCCTCGCGTTCTTAAAGTCCATCCTTCAACTTCCGATCAGATGATTCAAGCATGGATGAGCTTCATTCAGAAGAATCCTTCATCTTGTGGTCTCTGAGTCCAACTTAGCAGCAGAAGCTTTTGAGGTGTCGTTGAGCTAACTCCCAGACCCAAGGTAAAGTGCCAATCGTTGACTAAGAGCCGCAGCCGCCACTCGGGGAAATTATTATGATATGCATCTGTCCCCAAAGCTTGTGCAAAGCTTTAGGAAAACCTCTCAGTCTTTAAAAAGCTTGAACTTCTCTTGATCCCTCCCATACTTCGAAAATCTCTCGATTCGTTAGAACCCTCGAAGTAAAATCCCCGTTTGCCATCAACTAGCTTGATTGGTACTCCCATTGCGCTATTAGTGCTCAATTTGAAATTGCAAATTCTAAGAGCATGAACCTGCACTGATGTTAACTTCCGTATCTATTCTCAACGAAATCTATCTAAAATCGCCTCATTGTCAAATTGTTTCTCTTTTTAAACTTGTGATAGAACAACATTGCTGCTCAAACTAACACTTTCATTTGATATTGCAGTACCGAACCTGAGTATAATGCTTCATATGGCATTAGTTACTTTTATTATGCATAACCATGAAAACACATATATTCCAACATAGTTACAAATTATGTTGGTTCAAAATCGCATACTTGTTATGAAAATTTTATGATTTTCTATTTTTTCGTTCAGTTTTTTTCAAAGGAGAATTTTATTGAATAAAACCTTTCAGAAACCTACTCTTTACCTTCTTGATTAATAATTTTAATGAATATATCTAATTTCAATTCAGACTAAGTAAGTTCTCACATGTTTAAAGGTATATCTGTAAATTGATTATATATTCTCTTAATTCTTTGGAGAAGATATAATAGTAGTCTATTTTTTCACACTGGTGAAAAGTGGTCTATTTTTTTGAATAATTGTTGCAACATAATCATTGAAAAGATAGTTATTAACTCTAACATCTCTTCAATTTGTATATGTAGGACAGGTTGCATCATGCATCAGTTTGAAACTGATATAAAAACCTGCTGCAACTTCTTCAGAAGTATATGGGCACAAAAAGTTTGTTATTCTTTTTAGAGAAGATTTTCACAGGAAAAAAGATTCAATTTCTGATATCAATATATATAATATGCGCTTTTTACAAAACCTCTGTTAAATTCAAAAAACTAGAACACATATACATGCAAAACGATGATGATTATTGTGTAGATAATGCATAAGTAGATTACATCCTCTTTAAACGAACTTATACCACATAGTATTATATGAAATTTTTTTATTTGCTTAATATTTTTTTTGCTTATGTCAAATAACTTCAAATTTTTTTCCCCCAACGCTTGAAGGACAAAATTACAACTTTGACCTAGAAGCAATCGCAAGGAAGTAGATACACAAGTATCAAGATCTTATTTGAGACCTTGAACACGTGTCACAGGTGTGTCTCGAATCTTCATGAAGTCTGTTCAAGCACGATATATTGATGACTATTTGAGTGCAGATCCAACAGGTACTTTTTTAGCTTCAGATATAGGTTTTGGTAACAATGTACTTCACAAATAAGCAGAAGAGTCGGTGGATTGGAGTCATCAGACAAATGCATTTCTTTTCGGTTTGTCTCGAGTGATGATAAAAGGAAGTGTGGCATTCAAGTCGACACGGCTTATCTACCAAGTGGTTGTGACCTATCTGTACAAGGCGTTACTTGAAGAGGAGTCAACAAAATATGTCATGAAAAAAATGCCGACCAAGTCTACACAAACATAAGTTAATATTGATTTTGAATTAAATGACGGTCAAATCGAGACGATTCGGAATAGACATGTTCCATATTACTTTCTGACTCCCGCATAAAATTGACACAAGATATTAGACTTTGATAGTAGTCGCAGCAAACAAATTATTATACCTTTCTACTCCACAGTTCCAAACTTGAGCAAGTACCAATACCATGCAATAAGTAGTAGAGAGTTCAAATCGACAGGGGCGAAATACTAAGCAATGCTGTCCCAAAGGTTATATCAGAATTACAACGTATAACCAAAATAATAAAATCTATAGATACGACTTTCGTCAGAGTAAAGAAGCTGTATTCTAGGCCTGATAGGAAACGTGTATGAATCGAATTCAACTTGGATATGAGAATTTTTCGTGGACGGAGTTGGCAAAATTTGGATAAGCATAGTCTCAAGCAACGTCTCAAGCTTCAAACTGGGACACCACCAAACCGCTTGTCTAAGCTGTTTGGTGTGTCATAGAAGTATGTTTTTGGTCTTAGAAGCAGCACTTTCAGATCACAAAATGATTACAAAAGTCTGATGCTAATGCTAAGTTATGATTTCGAAGAATTAAAATAGAGTTGATTGTGGAATAGAGATATTTCACTTAGTAAATGAATTTCGCTTAGGTAAGATGAAAATTCGTGATTTTTGTGAAGAGTCAATCTGATCTCCATTGTCACGTACACTTTTACAACTCTTGAGCTTGAGAATCACACTGATGTAGATTATTATCTCAACCTAAACCGTCATGCATTCGGCCCATTCGTGAGGAATCTCGTTGCACCTGAATCCTCTAGATGATCAGAAAACGCCAGGATCTAGATAACGAAATAACCACAGGAACTCAGAATTACAGGTGGTGCCATACTGTAGGTATAAAATGTGAATAGAAGTGGAGAGCAAAATATTTTACTGAGGAGGTGCGGTCTAGTCAGGAGAATGTGGATAATAAGGCGCTGTGGTTTGCGTCAGACAGAAACATCGAGGTCTTCACAAGTGTACGGTGCTAGCATTGAAAATTCTTAAGTCCAAGCGTACTTTATGGATGAAAGCTGTACTTAGGATATCAAGCAGTACATGTAATCCGTGATCCGCAAGGTACATCGCTTCTGAACATAACATATCAAAGATATTGGATGAAGGGGAAAATGTCGGAAATCTCTAATCTTTTCGGCTAATGAAGGTCAGTTCTGCGTACTTGACATAGTTCTGCGTACTTTAGATAAATATTCAATTTGAGGAGAATCATTAAGGGACAACTAAGCCAAGTGGCTATCACTCTTAAGATACAGAACGGCTGAATTGTAGCGAAGCCAAACTCTTAACAGTTAGGAGTCTAGATTCAATTTATCCTTCAACTCGTAAAGTTGATATGATACAAGATTCTGTTCTGATAGCCCATGAACCATGTCACAGTCAAATTTTAAATAATATTTTCATACATGACGGCCGGTGAGCCTATCAGTGTGAACAATCCATGCTCATAAGTAAAGTGCAAAATTCATCTCCAGATTTTACTAAGGTACATTAACTATATCCGGATCCTGCATACCACCTACCTACTTTCCTAAAACTATACATTGACCTGGCAATCCCATGGCTGACAATTGATGGCAAAAGTTACTGCATACAAGTCTATCGATCTTTTCCAGTCGCGTACTTTGCTAAACCCAGCTGATGACATAGCAATCACAAAGGAGTAGGCCTCTTCGGTTTGACCGAAGCTCTCTTTCTATCCTCGTAATCTTTCTTTCATTCGTTTTCCAGAGCGCTAATATGCAGAGCCCAATATTGCGGGATTTAGGATCGATAAACCTGGCTCATTCTCTGATAAGAGCTTCACATGGCTATAAAGAAGAAATTGATACTATGAAATATTACTGCCGTGGAGTTCTGGTACTCTATCGCACAAACATGATAATCTACGAGAGACTACCACATACCTAGCACTGATTGCAGCTGGAGGTCGAGCGGTCGCAGCAGGAATTTTCATCCAGCGAAGGAGGAAAGGTAAAGTGGTCGCGTAGAAAGTCACAAAGCTGTCGAAGAGAAGATCGAATCAGAACGCGCGCGAAATCTACACCCTCAGTCCACCAGGACCACGAGACGTCACTGGAGCCTTCCAGAGCTTGTCTGCATCTACCAGCTCCTCCCAAGCAGCAGTCACCGTGAGCTACACTGGCGTAAGTCTTGCCGTTCGTGCACTTGACGTTTGTCCACGATTGGGACTTGCACATGCACACACACTGACTCTTCCCACTGCACAACGCCGAGCAGGAGCACGCTTTGACGTCAAAATCTCTCGTGGAATTTCCTCTGAGTCTCTTTGATTTGTGACAGTCGCTCGGTAGCAATGCCGACCTGCGCAGTCTCATGTCGCTGGAAATTAGTGCTCCTTTGTAACAAATCTTGCCCTTAGGAACATCTTCCACCTTCTGATTCCGCCCACATCGCACATACTGTCCGCCATTCTCATCGGGCTCGCACCGGATGCTCAAACCAGGCACGCAGATGGAAAGGCCAGCACCTGCAGGATCATAGAAACAAGACAGTCAACGACATATATCCATGACAAGGTGGGGCAGAATGAGACATCCCACCGAGAATTCTCCTGCAGCCAGCCTGGCTAATGCATGCGAACGTAAATTGCGCAACATGTAGCAGCCTCCTCGATCCAAATTCAAAATCACTGAAGAGTATGTGAGCTGGCGCGATACTCACCAGGAATGAGAGGGTGGCCAATAAGGAGACTCAAGGCACCCGCAACGCAGAAGCACACAGCAGCTCCGAAGAGTAGAATCGAGTGGTTCTGGCTCAGGCCCATTCTTGCTGTCGGCTGCAGCGATTGCTCAGTTTATCAACCTTCAACGTTTTCAGGCCTAGCTAGGTCTCAAGTCTTCGAGACGATGATCTCGATCGGAATTTCAGTCAGGTGATCCGTGTGACTAGTGCACAGCTTAATGCACCCAAACTCAGAGTTGTCCGATGGTGTAACTCTACTCTCCTGCTCGTGCACATTCGTCGGCCAGATTTTGATGATTCGGACGAAACTCATGCACTTCGAATGTAATTAATGGTGGTCTGACCAAGTAGCATGTCTGAAGCATTCAAGCCAAGAGAGGAAACATGAATGCTCCAGGTAGTTATGACATTTTATACTCCCATACCTCCTAAAGGTCCTCAATACAAGACGCAGGATGATGATCTGCACAAGATGACGGTTGTAAAAGTATATTTGGCATTTGGTGTCGTCTTGTTGCAAAAGATCATAATGCTGAGCTACGATAAAAGTACCCTCAGGCATCTACAATTCGGTGGACTCCTTGGTCGATTCTGATGTATAGGCTGCTGCCTTTACATCAGAATACGAGAGAATCTCGCTTTAAGAGAGACTACAGGTTTTTGTTTCCGTTTCGGTTGATGGACAATTTGGAGTTTCCACACTCTGCCCACTCTTTGTATGGATTGCCCAACTCGTGGACTCTCAGGTACACAGAGAACTTGATCCATCTGCGCTGACCGGGCGTTGAGCGCGTAAACGGATTTCGAGAAAATGACAGAGCTTGCGCGGTTTTGTTCATCTAAGGGCGATATCAGGGAAGCGAACTCCAGCTCTGGGATCATGGCCGTTCAATCGAAAGGCAAAAGCTCACTTTTAGCAGAGGAAAATAAAGCGACTGCGAGCGGAACAAGCCCAACCTTTACAACTGAACCGATTGGGGGCTTCTTTCGGAATTTTTCGGTTCCAAAAAAGATCTTCTTCTGGTAAACAAGGATTCCCTCAGCGCGAGGACCGGCAGAAAGCCTACGCGCACAGGAGTATCCCAGGGCCGATGGTCGAGTCAAAGTATACTGAGACGACGGGTGATGTTGTACAGTATAGCAAGACGACCAGCGCTGGAGTCGTGTCTCAGTGCCCTGTAGGACTTGTCTTGTCAGCAGCATGAAGTTTTCCCTCATGGCAAGAATGATGATGACCTTTTCTCCTACAGAAGAAGCAGAAGTTTTCCCTCATGGCAAGAATGATGATGACCTTTTCTTCTACAGAAGAAGCAGTCGCCCCTCGGCATCTTTCGGGTTGTTTTGTATCTGGGCTCAGCTCAGCTCAGCTCTGCTGACGATTGTCAGCCGCCATGGCTAGAGCAAGCACTGTTGGAGGTCCTGCTGATATCACACTCTGTAGAAATGTGTTTATTAACGATATGCATTAAGTTGACCGAGTGATCGTCACCAGAATCGACGAGGGTTAGCGAAGGGGAGCGCCTGCGTTTCAGTTCATTTTATGTACAGTACGCGTAGCCTCTGATAACTCTTAAATAATCGTAAATACAATTCTCGTGCTGAGCCGACTGCAATTTCGTAGGGTCAAGCTTTTTCTTCTACTCTATAAACTGAGACTTTTACGACCCAAGACCCGGAGCTGCTAGGAGATAAAAGGCTCGAATCTTTCAAATAGGCTTTTCTCACAAGATGAGTCCGTCGAAAAGCAAGACTTTGAAAAATGTCGCCATGCTCATGCGTTGATTGGGTTCGTTCGCAGTAAGGAAGTTGGTAGATCATTCCCTTCTATAACTCATAAGCTAATTTGCTTTCGCTTAAAAAATGATTAGTGCTTGTTCTCACGTTTTCCAGATTTGAGGAAAAACCAAACTAGCGTTTCGTATTGTACTACGATCATTGACTCTTTGATTTCGTCCATTGGGTCCTGCTAGCTGTGCCGGAGATCAGAACCAGAACTGAGACTATTCCTCCTCGGCCTGCGGAATGACTCTTCGTGCGAAGAAAAAAGGGCGGCTGAACTTTCAACATGGAATCCTCGACTCCCGTGGCTCACGTCGGCAAGTTGATTGATCTTCAATCTTCATTTCAGCCGTTTCCACGTTACTCCAAAAGACATCGACATCAGCATTCAGACCAATTCCCACGATGTAATTATCATGATCAGAATACGGTCGTCAAATTTTTCGACCGCTCCATAAGAAAAAGCAAGATATGCCTGACGTCCTCTGATCTCAAAGTGAAGCTTTTAGTTTATGCTTATCTTATTGGGGAGATATAAACCGTCGTGACATCGAGCGAAATGTGCGTCGTCAAGCCATATCAGGAAAGCAAGTCCTAAAAATCAAACGACAGAAGCCGGGATACTAGATCCACAGCACCTTCCAAATGTCCTCAAATTTCGAGGCTGGTTCCTTCACACCACTCTCGAAAAGGTGTAAAGTAGCAAGCCAGCAGCAGCAGCGACTCACGTTGAGCAGTTTTGTTCTTGTTGTTTCCTCTCCGATCTTCTTTCAGTTTACACTTTTCATGTGAAGAAATTGGATCCGCACGTAACGCCGCCATTCTTCATGTGTCATCGCCTTTTTGGAGCTCCTTCCATTGCCTTGAACTGGGATGCCACAAAGTGGAATCTAACTTGAGGGATTTATTTTGCTTTCGCCCACGAGTGTGATGATGTTCTTCGGACTGTGAAGAGGTTCTTGGACCCACTCTTCTGACAAAGAGATGGAGTTCGAGCCCACGTAGGTCTTAGCAGGCCAACCATCGTCGGGAATGAGAAAGTTTGGAGTGACGTCTGTACCAGACCACGTATCAAGATTCTTCCATGACTGACAAGAGACCACCGACTGCAAGTATCCAATCCTTTGCTTTCGAACCTGTAGTGCGAAAATAAAAGATCATCGCCTGTTGGCCACTTCGAGAAACTCTCATCTCTCCTGCCATGTCCGGCAGCAGCCCTGAAGATGCACGAGAAGAAGTAGAAGCAGATTGTTTATCACCATGTATAAGAGAAGCCTTTAAAGGTAGGTTTTGTTGAGATCAAAACTGTAGGAGTTGATATATTGATCAGTATTCAGAAAATACTCTGACATCAATAATGCCTACTGGCTAGTCCAGGGAGTTGTAAGCGATGTTGATGCTCACTGCTGAAGTACCATCATACTGCCATGTTCACGAAGCTATTCGCCCACAACTACCTTACCACTCACACATCCAAAAAGTTGGACATTGTCAGCCCTTGTCCGGACAAGAAACAAGATGACATCTGTTCTAGATATCATCGGGCAATCACAGAGGCGAAGTCTAGAGTATCAAACTAAGCCTGATTTCGATCGCCGAAATGACTATCATCTACTATCCATCTTGGGTGGTTTCCTAACATTGATTACAACCACTCTGAGCTGCGCAACACTCATCGGCGTCCAGCGGAGGAGGAGGAAAGGTGCACCGCTCACGCATGAAATCACAGATCCGTTTTAGCCAGGATCTGATTACGATTTTTCCGAATTCCACAGCCTCAGTCCACCAGGACCACGGGAAGTTTCGAGATTTAGACTGCAGAGCTGATGCGCAGTTCCCGGATCCTAAACAGCAGTCAGCTTGAGCTTGGTTGGCATAAGTTTTCTTAACACCGTTCACCAGACATGTGACCTTCTGCGCCGATCCAGACTTGCAATAGCACGTGCACCTGCTGGATCCAGAACATAATGCCGGACAATTGCAAGCTTTCAAGTCGAATTTCGTCGTCGAATTTCTGCTGTGTGATGTCCTCTCGCGACAGTTGTGTGGGAGCAATCCCGAGTTGTGCATTCTTGAGTTGGTTGAGATCAATGCCCCATTGTAACAGACTTTGTTCGCTGGGACCTCCTGCCTCTTTTCACTCCTCCCACATCTTACGAACATGCTGCCGCAGTCATCGGGCTCACAGCGTATGCTCAATTTAGGAATGCACAGCTCCACTGAAGGACTAGCACCTACAGATTCACACATACATGGAAACCTTAGTTGTGTAAATTTTCTGATCCTCGTAGCATCCTGTCTGAGCTCGGACAGAAGACATTCCAACTGCAAAAAAAACTTTCTTCATGCAACGGAGCTTAGCCAAAGTGGAGATCGCTGATGGTGAGTGGAGGTGATGTGTAAGACCTCAACTGACCTGAACTGTATCCAGATACGTGGAGAGTAAGCACCAAAGTAATGGCAGTGGTGCCGAGGAAACAGAAGATTGCACCGAGGCATAGACACGAGGTGTTCGTGTTCAGAGCCATTTTTCGCAGATTACAGACGGCTGATAAGATGTTACAATGGCTCGACGACTGGGCTTGCTTTTTACAGCGAGTATAACAAATTACATTCACTTTGCGGTTAAGAATGCTGCTGGTGGAAATTAATGCCCCAAGCACTCACAGCTGTCAGCAAGGCCTAGGACAACGAGTTCGCCACTGTGATGATTATCAGTCTGCTGTAAATCGACCTTGTACGAGCGAATGCAGCTGCTGGTGAAACGAAGTCATTAATCTCGCACATGTGCCAGAAACGGTCCACGAGTTCGATGGTGAACAAATGGATCTGGTAGCGATGGTCCACTGGGAATCCTTAAAAAGGTTGTCAGATGTCTCACACGGCCTATCTGTGACAGTCAGCCCTCTGTTTGAGCCTGGAATCGAGCTCATCATACGGACGTCACTTTCTCTCAAGGGGAGGACATTTTGTTTCCTCGAGAACATCTCGACGCGGTGCTCAATGGGTCCCAAACGGTCAACGCAAAATTCTTTGAATCTCAAGAGGTGAAAACCGTGTTCGAAGTTCCCAAACCAAGCGCGTCAGAAATGCTTCTGTTCCAGTCTAGAAATTTTTTGTCACTGAAATGAAGAGTGCTTGACGGAATCCGAATGTTCTCTCTATCAATGTTTGGAGCATCAGTTGGTCCTAGATTGCCACGTCTTTGCTCTCGCTCTCTCCGCTCTTTGAAAAAACTTTCGTTAAGTCCCAAGAATCATACACTTTCGTCGAATTCACCTGAGTTGATTTTGTCCGCTCATCGTCGTGAACATTGTGTTTATTCTATATGTGAGTTGACCTGACCACTCGAGTCCTCAAGGTTGTTGAGTTACGTAGGTCTTTGGGCTATGATCAAGTCAATCGGACGTCCTCAACACTTGCACGAGTTTACCACAAAGATCCCAAACTACAGGATGCATGCATCCGACAAATCGTATCAAAGTCAAAGGTCAGCGCAAGGGGTTCCGCGGTCCGTGAATCGGATTGCGAGACCTCTTTAGGAGGCGGAGAATGAAATCACTTTTGAGGCGAAATCCTGCCGAAGGCTTCCTGTGTATGGACGATATGCAAGTAGGGCTCTGGGCTCAAAGCTCGTCAGAAAGTGCTGCAGCTGAAGGCGGTAGAATCCAGTGTAGATCAAAACAGTTTTTGTCTAGTTGGGTTCGGTTTATTCGTTGGTGTACCGTATTCGATAGTACATGCCGGCATATGTGGAATCATAATTCACGGGTCAGACCAAAATAAATAAAACCTAGACAGGACAGGACCGCCATTTTCAGCTTCATATGATTTCTTGGTGATTGCATACTTGAAAATATGGACTCTAGAAACAATACAAGCACTCGCACAAGCTCAAGGCTTCATTCATTCCAAAACCACTAGAGCATAGTCCCTTCAATCACACTTAGAGCTTGTTATAATACTCTAAAGAGTGCATGGCAAAAACTCATGGATGCATCATACATATCCACAACTCTGACCTCAGATGCTCAGCCACTGCTCGATTCTTTCTTACTTATTTCTTTTCAGCTAACCATCAGTCAATAAATCGATAGAAACTTCGCTTGGTTTGAACAGAGTGTAGTGTGTATACGAAAAAATTCCGACGATGAGCTGAAAAAGTTTATCAATCATGCTTTTGAGATAATGCTGACGTACATTATTTTAAGAGCATTTTCGATATGATCTTGCTATAATTGCTGACTCTGATGAAACTTGGAAAGCATTGCCAGACAGTGGATCTACGTGCCGACCTACAGCTTTTCAATATTCTTCAACTGTAGGGCCTGCAACAGAATGATACAAATTCTGGGTACACGACGTCCGAGCACCATGTCAACAGAGCAAATTGAAACTGAATCAATGAAGACAATATACAACTAGCTATTGTTAATAGAACTTGGTATCTGTTAGAAGTAACTTTGGTTAAGAATGTATACGCGTTGAGTATAGAAAATGGTTTATAATATTGGGTACATCATTTGAATAGATCATAAGCACTACGTTGACTCTCTCAAGAATGAATAAACATTTAACACTACAGACTTTGTAACGCATCTTCGTAAACTAATCCTGATAGAAAAGAGAGTGTTCTATTCGCTCGGCATCAAACAGAGAACCTACGCTGAGCTCAGAAGAAGGAACGTTCAGGCTCAGAGAGAGATGTTGGGGAGGATCCGAAGACCAAATCAGCCGCTCGTCTGCAAACTCGGCACATGAAGGCGGCATCGTTGTCGAGGTCTGTCGAGCCTACCCTCGCAGCCAATCCTCGGAAAACTCGCTGAACTCCTCTCGTGAACTCCTCTTGTCAGCAGCGATTGTATGGTGTTTGCAAAAGCGTACTCATCGTCCGTGAGGTCCCACCCAGCGCGCGCCCGGCACACTTGGCCTTGAAAGTCCATGCATGGCGCCCACGTCTTTCTACGGCAGGCTCTCTCGACCCAAACCTACCTCTTGACTCCTTATTTCATACTTTGGAGCTACGGGCTTGTACGTGTCAAGTTGAACAACTGTTTATCATCGAAGATAATAAATACCATTTTGGTCATACATCGTGTGCAATAGATAGCCAAATCAATCATGCGTAAAGCGTGTGATGTCTTTTTTAATTTTTGAAAATTATTCTTTTCGAATGATATTGCTATTCGGGTTTAGTCCCATATTAAGGAGGATCATACACCCCACTACGACTTCATGGCTTACCCATTGTTTTGGCTCTAATATTATTGTTTGATAGGTTGGGTTAATTATTGGTTTGACATGCTAATTTTTTTAGCAATTATCATTTCAGATTTTTTGTACAGTTAGGTCCACGGGTCTAAGCCAACCGTACATATTTTGATTATGGCCACCTTGATCTATAATAGCTACTAAATGATTATAAGACTATCGAGGGGAAAAATCACGTTATTAATTTTATGAATTTAGAATTTTATCACTAATATTTATTACTTTTCGCAAGATGCATAATATTTGTATCATGTCAATAGATCAAGTGCAACAATATTTTCATCAAGAATCATTATAACTTAAACTTACTCTTGTGCACAATATATACTATCATATAATTGTGAATGTGAGGAAATAAAAGTAAGTATATATGCATTTTACATTTATAGATTTTTTAAATATAACACATCATCTTGTAAAACATAAATGTCCAATGTATTGAAATTTCTCAAAAATATTAAAAAAAATACTTTATATGAAAAGAAGAACATCCAAAATTGTAAAAAAACCTTTTCAATTTCACAAATTTGGGAAATGTTTCTATGATTTTTCTATCTTACGTAAGTAAGTAGTTTGAAATATATAATAAATATAAATCAACATTGTATGTAAGCCTAGATCACGTCATAACCAAGTGTAAAAAAGTTAGACGAGAATATAATCTCACAACTATTTATAAAAATTAAAACATCTAATCAGGTAGATATCATCTACGAATGTAGAAATAAATTTGACTGAGATTTCAGAAATTTATTAACTTGTTTAACAATTGACATAAATAGAATAGAAAAATATATTAAACTTAAAATAAAAATAAAATAAACTTAGGTTGCGTCAAATATTTTCACGATATCACAATCATTTGCATTGAAGAAAGTTTCATATACAAATATATTTATTATAAATAATTTTCTTAAAAATCATTTTTCAAAAATATTTCATGTACTTAGAAAAGCATCGGTGTACAATCAACTGTTAATCAATCGACACTTATAAATAAAAAATATCAGCACGGTTACAACATATTTAAACATTGTACATATGCATAATTATGAAAATCTAATCTTACAGTGTACAGCGTTTGATATGATTCTTGTGCAGGTTGAATCGGTATTACATAGTATTTAAACCCATTGAGTTATCATTAATCAGATTTCCAATAGGATTTTCAATTATTCGAAATCATATTATTTATTTTAACATGATCAACTTCATTATGCTCAATAAATTTTATTCATTATGATACAATGAAAATTTCAAGATAAAAACTATGAAACATGAACTTAATATATGAAATATTGTGTATCTTGTGTAATGTTTCAACTAGGCAGTTCAAATAATCTTAGGTTTTAAATATCTATTTTTCAAAGAGAAATTTCGGAGTCTTATCAAAGTTTTTCCTTAAATAATAGGTAAGTTTCTAAATATTTTATATTTCAAATACATTATGTACCACTATGTTTTATTTTACTTTGACTCGAAATGAAATCAACACTAGTAAATGCTAATAACAACAGTAATTAACATTACTTAGTGGATGATTTGAAGAGCATTGTCATGAGACTGCTAAGTGATTGATGCAATAGGTCTAGATGATAAACAGTATAAAATAAAATACGGAAATAACCTTTAAATAAGACATGCATAATTTCAAAAATGGGACTAGATCCCAATTGCATCACAGAAAGTTAGAGTTATTTACTTGATGGGATCCCAAGTAACACCTAAATTACTTATCGGAACCCTTTAAGTTTTGTTTATCCGATAGAACACCATCGACGGGACACCTCATGCATGTTCTAGTATCAACAAACGTTGCAACCATGCAATGAAACTCTGTCGATCAAAATTTTCAAATTGGGTCAAGATAGTGTAAGATTTCTAGGGATGGTGAAACCGGATGTCTTCAGATGCAACCGTCAATGCATAGAGAGAAATCCATCTATGCCTGAGTAGCAAGATATCCACAATCACAGACCAACTTCCAATCGCGCATGAAATTGGGTGTTGATGATCAAAAATTGACTTCCTTTTTGGAACATGTCCGTAGGTGATGTTCTGAGAGACAATCAGACTCTAGCAGACTTATTGATATGGGGCATGAAAGATCGAAGTCTCGATCTACTTCTAATACTTTTTACTGCAGTTTGATTTAGCCTATTCATGTCAAGATTTGCACCAACGATTTGCGATGGCAGAGTTCCACTAAAACTTCAATCATATGTTTTCAGTGACAGGTCTTAGAACTTGACGACGGTGAAGTGTTGTTAGGATTCTATCGGTTAAAATGAAACTTGATGGATACAATCAAATAAATATATCCAAAAATATATATATTATTCGCATTTTGCTTTGCGGAGCAATTCAGATATTTTTCCGAACTATTACTATCAGATATCATGCTAACAAGAAATTGCTAGATTGCTGATTTCATCGTAGATGTACTTAAGGTATGATTCTAATGGGCATGGTATATATATTGGTGATATCACTCATTTTCTGTAATGTTCCGTGATCATGAAAATAATTGTGCATAATCATACGTCATTTTTCATCGTACTGCTAATAGAACTACTCATCAAGTACACAATTATATACAACGACTTTTTCAGTGGATTTATCTGCACAACCTCTCGTACTATCATAGTCCGTTCCATATTTGAAAGAGATTGGTTGCAAATATAGCATCCACGAAATGGACGCAGGTGCGACGAAAGAATCGACTGGTATTGGGAGTCCAAGTACTTTGGAGCGCGGTACGGTTTCACGACGATACGGTACCCCGGGTACCGTATAGTCGCAACAACAGCGCATAGACCCTGGACCGTCCAGGACTGAACGGGAAGGGCCGTATCTGCAGCTGCCTAACCTACAGCTGTGAAGCCATAGCCGGCTGACCCAGCTGGCTTGCATCCGGCCATGAAAGTCTTGCGCTAGTCTACCGCAGCGAGGAAAAAGAAGGCCCCAGTTTTCACGTGGAGCAGGTTGGCGGAGCTGGCAACTGATATTCGTCTGAAATTTCGTCATGGATCCGGACCAGATGACTGTGAGCGCAGCTGCAGTCAAGTCATGGCATGGCACTGTGAGGAGCTAGTCGCAACCCCGGTGCTGATGTGATTTTGCGAGAGTTGCCTACGATGCCACCGATACAGACACGAAGTTGTTGGATTCACATTCGGCGAAGGAGACTGGGCGAAGGGGGCCATTTCAGACACTACTGATCTTAGACTTCGTCGATAGATTGCGTGTGGCTCAGAGATTCCATGATGGAACGATGAGAGCCCCAAGTCTGCCGGCAGCACAAGTTTGGACTGCTGCGGAGCGTGCGAATCCAGTGTGGTATGAGAACCTCTCGCTAATGTTGACACTCATGCTCCCTCTCTGGCCTGGTCATCATTGATTTCTCGAGATTTTGTTTCCCAGGCCTACTCTTCTCTCTCTGGCTGTGGCTTCGAGTGTTGGGTCGTTTCATGATTTCTCACGTCTGGATCGGATTGGTGTGAGTTACTTTAAGAATCCGGTGTCATGCAGTCACTTCCCTTTGCACTTCTGTTTCGTATACTTTAATTGTCTGCTGACATACTGAAGCACGATCTTGATTGGCTACCAACGGTTTCGTATTGCGTCGCTTACAATCTCTGAACTCGAGTCCGTCTGGAGTGACGTGAGTGGCCTCTAAAATTTAGCTCCTTCATGGTCTTTGCCCAACCTATATTGTGCGGGGATTCCCTATGGAAGATCGATCTTCGCGCAAGAATTGGTCGTATCGAAGGAATTTAGGGACTCAGATTCAACGCAGCTATGTGTAGCACTATTAATTGGCCCCATCCCTTCGCTCTATATGTAGCTGGCGTAGGTCAAATAAATGAAATGACGGATCGAAAGATATATTGTATCAACACTGCGAGAAGAGATTCCAAATTCGACACCAGAAATATCAACAGCTCACAACATTACATTGATAGTAAAACATTGTAACAACATTTGTGCATTTTATAAAGTTCTGCATAATAAGAGACCCCAGAAAGACGAACAGTAAGGAAAATCATGAGATTACTTTGTATTGCAGAGTGTTAACGCGAATTGAAAGACTGGAAAGAGCACTGGACAGAACTATTCATAAGAATTCAATGTTAGAACACATTTTTCCTGACATTTGGATGAGACATCAGATGCTCTTGGAGAAGGGTGACAAGGATGCGCACTTCCAGACATCTCCAGGAATACATTTTTCATTATCACTGTAAGAAAACTCCTTCCAAGTTTTCCCGCCTAAGCAGTTATGCCGGGTCGATCTGCAGTCTGAATGACAGTGTATCTTCCCTTAGGCACTTTGCGCACAAGTGGAGATGAATGTGCCACTTGTGCGTAAGACATGTGACTTTGCTTTACATCTATCATGCCTGTCACAATCTCTCTAGATATCTCCCTTGTACCCAGCTCCTCTTCTAGCCTCCCTGTCTCCTAATGGACTGCCAATCCTAATCAGCGTAAACGCTTGAAGTGGGAGTGAACATAGCAAGGTCCTTTTCATTCAAAGGACCAAGTATATTGCTGCCCGGTGTATACCTTAAGCTGTCGAGCAACAATTCAAATAAATTCATGTGAGTAACTGACTTGATAACATGTGAGAGCTTCCATAAGAGGGGAGGTCAAAAAGCGTTCTACAAATGTTGTCGGAGGTAATAACTAAGAACTGAACCTCCAACGATTGCACATCCTCGTCACCCCCAAAACTGAGTCATCTCTTGAATTTAATATACTTAACTGGAGCAGTACTGTAATTCAAATCTGAATCCAGCTGATTTAAGCTTGAGAAAGGCTGACAGCCTCAATCCACTTCACTCGTGTGATATTTCGAGGAGTAGTTCCACCTTTAGCCGACATTACAAATTTGGTTCCCTGCTTGGACTTGACCTTAAAATGGAAAAGAAGCAACTTCCAACAGCAAGGCTGACCCGGAGCAAGTGACTAGGTCTTTCCCTTTCAAGCTCCTCAGTCCCCCTAACAGTCTGAATCTTTGACTTGCATTGTTTTCTGCACATATTTCGCTCTATCTGCTGATAATATGTCATACAAACAACGCTGTTCTCATTGTCTGTCAGTTTTTGTGTGTCGCTGTCTAGTCTAGATCTGAAGTCTGATTCCTGCGATTCCTGGATTGAGTCTGGTCTAGCTGTACTCATCTGCAAGTCCCCTGCCAATGAAGACTTCACTGTACATGTTACTGTCTTAATCTAGCTGGTACACCTCTAGGAACAGGCCAACTAAATAGCGAGAAGGATGGGAACCAGGAAAATATTTAGTAAATATGTCATACAAATTCCGATATACAACATCCGATCTAAGTCTAGTATGAGTTGAAATGAAATTCTAACGTTATCCTCATGGGTTTAGAGTACTATGCACCGAATGTAGATATGCTTTGGTTAGCATAGTACTGACACGTGTTTCCCATTTTTCCACAGTAGGATAACGAATTCGTCATAAAGGTGTCAGTTCTAAGTACTGTGACTCAATCATCCAAATAACTCTTACACAACTATTATGCTATTCCCATAATCATTGCCATCGTCACAAAGCATATCGGAGTCTTGGGTGTAAAGGTTGAAAGCCTAATGCCTTTCCCATATCAGATCGCTCAGAGACATTCTGGATGTTCTTAATCCTTAATCAGAAGAATGAATATCAATGATCCTCAATTACAGTTCGAAATGATGAAATCAGCAGATTTCCGCAAGTTGATATTTTCCAGATGAACTCGAATCATTGACTCTCATGGTGATCAGCAAGACAAGCATTCCTCGGGGTCTGAAGGACTGAATATACCCAGTTGGCTGGAAGCCTACGAACCAAGCGGAAGGTGAATTAAAACTCACGCTGAAGATCACGTTGATGAAGTAGGTCACTGATACCACCGCCGGCAGATTGTTAATAACCGACAAGTAGAACCGACATTTTAAGGGCTGAAATGAACCTGTATTTGACACTTACAGCTGTGTCCGAAGACTCCATGACACCCTCGATCACACCTGCGACTGGCGTGCGTGATAACCAGGCCACTGAAGCCCATGTGTCATTAATCAGATTAAGACTCATTCTAAGGACATGTAAATATCAAACATTCGAGAACACATCATACACATAATTATTGTTAATAGAGAGTACTAACGACTGATAAACGTGGAATGATGAAAGAACTTTAAAATACTCAATTATAAAACCACCAGATCACATGTCTAACAAGTCTAATGTCCCACAACGCCGTATAGAAATTGAACTCTGTGCATTGTCTATACTTTCTTCCTGAATCATTGGAAGCAAAAGGGTTTTATTGGTGCATGCTGCATTACTGTTCATGCATGTGTCTGCGTTCGGACCGTAGCTCACAACTGTCTCTAGACGCTGGAGGTAGACTGACGGTCGGATCTCCACCGACGCTATCGCTTTGTAGGACCTGCAGTTCAACAGACTCGAGCTGAGTCACGAACTGAAGATTCTCCACGAACTTTGTTGCCAATTCTGTGCTGCGATGACTAGCACGTGTCTGAAGCGATCCTCGATTTTCCAAAGTTCATATCAGATCTCAGGAAGCGATCTTGACTCGTTTGACATCGCTTTCCTAGCATGAACAATTTCTCCAAGAGCATCTTCCATACATTCCAAATTTGTTGGATCAAACTATTTAAAAAACTAGTTTTCTTTTTCTTTAATTTCTATCTTCATATTTTGGCTGAATATTTTTCATTTTTCAGAAGATCTTGAATATGAAGAAGAAATGAAATAATTGACATATATTAAGATAGTATTCAAAGTAGATACACACCAATTACATTTAATATCTGTAATTATACTTAAATTTAATAATCAAGAGATTCTTTATAAAATTTTCTTTATATGCTTTAAATTTTGAATAAATACATATAATAAAAATCTCTTCTACTCAAAAAAAAAATTAGTTACTGCAGGTCATGAAACATGCATCAAACGAAGATGATTTGATGTGGTTCACGTACATAAACTCGGATCTTTATTTAATACAATATTTAAAAGTAAGATATTACACGCATAGTTAATTTACTACAACTATTGCTTACTTAGGCAATATAATATGAACTCAATATTTAGGGGAAAAACATAATGTAATTCCAGAGTATTTTATTATTTTGATGAGATTTCAAAATTATTTTTAATGATTATGTTTATGACCGCTCTTATTATATTGTACTTAATTTCTTGATAAGAAATACCACAGTAACTTTCTTGGAGATTTTGATTCATTTTTGGAGAGTACGCAAACTTTCATTCTGATCGTACTCATTATGATATTTTTCAATAGATTCATGAAGCCAAATAATTCATAACATCAATATATATATATATATATATACTTATTTTTTTCAAAAAAATGGAATCTATAAGGATAGTTTTCACATATATGTAAAAAAATATTCTATCTCAAATCAACAATTTTGTGTACATAGTAAATCTTTCATGCAAACCATTCATTTATACTTTACGAAATACATTATATACTCGTGCGGGTGAAATTAAATTTCCGGTGCCATTATGTAATCTTTTTGTAGCAATAGCATTCCAAAATCCTCTATAGTTTGAAATTTTTTGCTCATGTTTACTTGAGACCTAATAAAAATTGCACCAACTGCTTGTCATCTTAATTGTAAATTCATGCATATAATGAATAATCGGTTAAGTTTTCTATTTGCTAGATGCTATAAGTTAAAGTGTTTCAGAATTTAACGAGTACGCTTAACTTTACTCAAATCTAGAAGATATAAAGCATTCCTAATAAATTAATTGTAAAATCATGCATATAATGATCAATCGTTTTGAGTGTGTTTGGACACTCTATACATCCAGTGAGGTGGTATCTACAATACTGTCTTTGAGTCAAGTCTCATGTATTTATAGGTAACATGGGCTAGTTCCAAATTATATCATATATATATATATATATATATATATATAATATCACCTGAATTGATGGTTATTCCACATACGCAGTTAAACCCTAACCCTAAACAATACGCATTAGTCTGAAGAATCCACACCCTTGCCAGTTAATTTTCTGGATACTCTTTATGTTTACTGGGACAAATAGAGACCTATTAGAGCTTTGTACATTAAGTGATTGTTGTCATAATAGATGGAGACAGATGATGTCCAGAAATAAAACTTGATATTGGCCTTCTTGTCAACGTTCAACACTTCCAGACCCCGTGAGTGGATACATGGTAAACGTTGTGTTACTTTGTTCAAATATCTACTTTGATACCTCCTGATACCGAAGAGTGGGCGTAAAAAATACCATCCAGCCTGATTACTTTGTCAATGAATGTCGATTTTAACACTTTTGGGGTCGGAAAGGTTCCTCTAGGTATATATGCATGTGCTAGCTAGAGGCGTACGTGATTCAGTGGATGTTCTTTATGATCTTCTTTCACAACAAATGAAAGTACTTTAAGATCTTTCTGTATTCGTTCACCCTACCAAAACAACCGACGGCATGTCTTGGCTCTGACAAACAAAGCGAAGTAGATGGCATTCGAAACAGTCACAAATAGACATGACTGTACCTATTTCCAATTGAGGTCTGCAAGTAGTTTGAATCCAGAAAACTTCAAAGCATCTATAGGTATATCTTTGATAAATCTGCAGATGATCTGGATGAAATGACAATAGGAGTTCGCGGTTTGTCTAAATGGGTGAACTCAATTTGTAGAGCATCAATGTCTCTTTTCGTTTTCGCAGTTAGTAAACATTACTTGATTTAGGTCTTTTGAGACGCAACGCGAGAAACATTAACTGGAATACTCATGTCAGGAAAATGTTCACAGTTCCTGTGTTCTACTCGATGATTTCTCACACAAGAAGCTACAATGTGATTGAGTGAGCTAATTACGCCTTCTGTAAGTTAGGTCGTGTGAAAAACTTGAAACACTGCTTTGCATAGTTTTCGGACAATTAGTATAAGAAATCTGGAACATGAAGCAAACTCAGGGCAGGATGGTAGTATAGAATGCTTGTTTGCTCATCTTGCCTTTTTGTGGCCTATCATATCAAAAAATAATCCATGAGTGAGACCTGTTTGAAGGAATACAGCATTCAAAATCAGTCAATATTCGAGTCATTCATTGTCAAATCATGCCAACTCATTAGAATATAGTGCATGGAAGATGCGACGACATTGGTATACATAAGCGCTAACTGAAGGTAGTCAGATCTAATATAAGGTACAAAATATCTACTACGTTTGCGTACTTGAGTTATGATCAGCTGGGTGGATTGTTGTAGATTCAGGTTATACCGACAAAGGGTGAAGTGTTCAGATTGCTAAACTTACCCGCACTCTCTCGGAGACGAGTATAATCAGACTGTCAAGGCTCTAAACATGAGATCTAACGCAGTCTATCACCGTTAATTCGTGACCAGCTGCGATTCTATTAAACCAATCTGCAGCTTCAGTCAAGAACTGGAACACATAACTTATTAGAATTCTATGTTGAGTTAGAAGAAATATATGGTGAAGTTAAACCTTTGGGTGCTTCTGATGAGGTCTGTACGTCACAAAGTTGAACCGAATAAATTTTTTCTACACTGCTGATATCTAAGACTGGGTATGCAATATTTCGTTAGACGAGAATCTCTCAAGCCAAGATATAAGTTGTGTTTGACCAATGCTTACCAATCAGTGCGGTTGAGTAACTGGGAAAGGTAGGTTTGAATCTCCATGGAGTAGTATTCGGTTCGGAATGGAAGAATTGGTATGATTTATAATGAGGCAATAGCGCATTCTTTGATGCAGACGGTATTCCAGTACCGAATGAGTACAAATCCACTACAAGAAAATAGAAATTTTAAGTGGTTGGGCTTTACGTACGAAAACAGAAGACCATGAAGTCCTCCCAAGACTTTGGCAAGCTTGGATCAGGTCCTCTCCATACGGTTGGTGAAATATTCAGTATCTATGGACATCAAATTGCAGACAACAACCTACCCAGGCTAGTACGCGCAAGTATGATGTATTCATGTAACGCAGCTCGTTTGTCATGCCTCGCGCATCTCTGCGTGGTATAAGTTAGACCTCGGAGATCAGCTCTGTACTGTAGTGACGCAACGAGTGAAGCCTTCATGACAGTATGTGGATTTTCCAATGTACAGGAGGAACAGCGATAAAGTCCAGATCACATGGACTTGCTTGCTAGTTCTGATCTTCTGCTTGCTCCTCGCTAGAGGTTGACATGGACATGGATGATGTTCGTCCAGATGCTAGATATGTAACAAAGGCCAGTGGTATATCTATATATCTGTACTGTGGAAGCTGTACGTGGTTTCAGATCTAATCCTGGTCTTGTTGATTTTTGGAAAAACAATTTCATCCAACTGAATTCTAGTTCTGCCGTCCATGGCACGTCGTTTGAGTTTTCTTTTATAGATAGAAGTACTTGGCGAAACCTCGGTGTACCTATTGTGTGGGGCTCACAAATCTGATGTTTTAAGTGTACTCACAATCAAGGTCAACATGCTCGGATGCACAAGTTTAAAGGCTGGAGCATACAAGTTTTATGCGACGCAGTGCAATGCATTTGTCTTGACCATCCATTTTTGTTTGTGAGTCGATATATCAAAATTGTATACTGTCATCAGATGTGCAAGTACTGAATCTCCATGCCCGCTTAAAGTTACATAAATACGTTACATAAATACTTCATAAGCATAATTTCCATTACATATGTTTATATCTAGGCCTATTTAACAATCGATTCTCCTTATAAGTGGCACAGACAAACTATCTACACACACATGGAATCATCTGTCAATGCCACTCAGTTACATTTTTGCCGTAGATTTTGGATGTTTCCTGTAACTTTGTACACTGGTTTAGTAAAACAAGTACGTTCAATTGTCGCTACCGCCAACTTCTTGGCAAAAAACCAACGATATGCTCTTCAAACTACCTTCTCGTTCCAGTGTTGGTAATTGCAAATGCTTTCTAGCCTCCTATCTACTTGACTACCCTTCTGTTTTAGCAATGGACATGACTGTAAGGCTTGTGCATTGTGGGAGATCAATTGAGCATGAGGGCCATGATCAACTGGTTCTCGACCCTTCAACAATAAAGTTTGCAAGACATTGAATGTTCCAAACAACAGAATCATTGAATTTCTGAGGTTATTTACAACCTTTGCGTGATTGCAATAAAACGTGCACACTACATAGACGACTTAAGAAGATCCCAGTGTTTACCTTAAGACTGAATCATCAGATTGAGAGATGGGTTTGAAGATAACTTTCTAGTTTTCTATTCGATAACAGATTGAAAACGGCAATATTGAACACTATCACATTGTGGATTAGCAAACAGAAAGCAGAATGTTCTAGTTTTTGGCAGACATTCTTCACAAAGAAATCGAAACAAAGAGTATATTTATATTCATCTGTGATATCTGATTTTGATCCAACACTAAAGAGCAATCTCGACTTGATTCTGCTCGTGCAAGAGCTTAAGGTAAGATTTCAATAAAGGAATTACCCCAAGAGTAGATTTTCAAATTCTCCTTCTTTCAGAGATTGCAGCTCTTGAAATGGCTGGACGCTAGCTACATTCATCGTACTCCCCCAAATTCTACGCAACTCCGTGGTAAACGTACGTTCATCAAGAAGTGCATGAATTGTGGATGTTAGAGGGACCAGATTTTCAGATGTCTTACTTTCGCTAGACGTGTGCAACGAAACACGTATAGCGAAAAACATTTAACGTCGAGAGAAATTCCTCTTATGCAGAACGATTCCACATAATCTGAAGACTTCTCACAACACTTCAGCATCTTCTTTCCGTCCGAAAATGCACTGACGTACGATCGACGACACTTCAGAAGCTTCGGGAACTTCGTCCCATGGTCCCCACATTTACCTTCTTTCCATGGGATTTGTTTTGAGCCATATTCAAGCTCGAGACGCTATTGCTTTAACAGTTGTTTCGCATTGTCTTATCCAAAACTGTCAACTGCTCTCGCTTTGCATTCTATTTTGCTTGTTCCATAGTACCAAAAGATGTGCCATCCATCATTACTTTAGACATTGTCTTGTCACATATGAATGTTTATTCCTATACAATCCAAAAATTTTTCAATCTTGCTTTTTCATGTAGTTTTTGGTCTTACTATATTTAGTAGTTGCTTAGGGTTTCACGTCGAAAAAGACTGAAAGAATGTCAGTTCTTCGAGTCGAGTCCAACGCGTTGGAAAGAGCGTCAGACCTGGAGTATCCGAGTGTGGAGTGGGTTAGGCTTGACTATGTTTCTGATGGTGACAGTTTTGCCAGTATGGTAAACGACCAACGGGAATTTCAATGAAGAATCTCCCGTTTATTTTACTCGAAGAAGTGAACACGATAATCCTGCGGATCACACGACGTTTATGTATGTACCCGTTTTGCGTTCTATTTTGCTTCTTATTTTTATGTTTTATTCGTTTGTGTGTATATCTCTTCTTCTATGGTTCGTGTATCTCTGGGCGGGTTCAGTATGTGTCAGTAGAGTGTCTGAGGGAATCGTAGTTTCAAATCGAGAAATAGGTGCAAAAAGATTCTCAGATTTGCAGTTGGGAAGTAAGATTTCGTAACAGCGGGTGTTGGTTCAACGTTAGAATTCGGGTATGCTTCAATGTTTCTGTTCTCCTGCGACGTCAGTTTTGGGAGTTGAGTTTAGTCGGTGCCGAAGACATTTCTATAAGGAGTACATATGACATTGCCCACTGTTGAAGTTAGAGTTGTAGTCGTTGCTCCAGAAATCGACTAAAGAGAGAAGAAGATGCAAAATTGATGGATAACATGTTAGAATCCAAGAATTTGAGATTAGATGTGCTCACATGAACACCTGTAATCATACTTTCATTCAAGATTTGAAGAAAGTCTGTACATCGAGGCATGGAGTAGCAGCCAGAATTCGGAGTGAATGATTATAAGTCGAGAATTTGTGTCACGGAATTCTCGAGTGTAATCGGGAAGATCAAGATTCCACTGTTTGCAAGGTATCGGACAGAGTTATTGTGGAACAGAAGTTCTAGGTAGAACGGTGTAGCTACTCTTTTAGATGCACAGGTACCTAAAGATCAACTCTCACGTCGTCGCGGATTAAGTAAGAATTCTGTTTTGTTTAGAATTCTAAGTTCAATTTACAAGAAGTGGGAGTTGGAGATAAGCATTCAGATGCTCCTGAAGTTTATTGGGCAAAATCCGGAGCAGGGCTCTGAGAAGTGCTCCGCAAAGGATGAGGGTCTAGAATAATGGTATTTGCAAGTATACTTTCGATCAGACCTCATGGTATTCTCAAGTACATACGGTAAAATCGGATTGTGACACTAGTTAAGAGAAGTATAGTTGATGTGGCAACGACACGCAGACATTTGGAGGGCATGTAACAATCAAGAGGGATCGTTCAACATGTGAGGCAGATGGAAAAGGTAGTAGACAGCTTTCGGACTCTGCTGCGAACCTGAAATCTGAAGCTCTGATCGACAACAGCGTGCTTTTCGATGAGAAAATTATCTCCGAATTCAAACCTGACAACGTAGGGCGGATATGCGTCCGGGCAAGAGGAAAGAGTGCTCTAGGAGTTGAATGAAGAACCAAGGAAGAAATCAGTAAAGGTAGAACGTAAATCAGAATCTGGTTTTGGATTGTCATGGCAATTTTACCCTGTGTAGATATGTTTCTGAGTTTTTGAGAAAGTCAAAGTTGATCACCACATTCACAGCCTGAATGTCGATTCTCCTAGAGACTGTTGAGAATCTAAGAGTCGGAGAAAGATCTGATGAGACCAAGTTCCTGCATGCTCCATTTTTGAAATCGTGGAACACTCTATTTTGGTAAGACCGGAGCATCTTCGCATGGACATAGAAACATGAATATCCTAGTTCAGTAATTTTGCTAGAAGCTCAACCCGGTTTACAGAATTGCAAAAAATGATGGAGTGGTTGATTTGTAGTTTAAAAAATAGAGTGTTTAGACAGTGAACAGTCTTTGTAGAACCTGTGATTGGACTGGATAGTCGTTGGGGGCTGGCAGATTGGTGGCAGACGTCAGGAGAGTCAAAAATTGGAGAATCGATGAGGAAAGTCTGGGAGTTTCAGCGTGAGAGGAGAAACGTCGTGGACCTTGTTGAGTTCTTTAGCGCACAGAACTGGGATTGTTTCCGTTCTGAGATGCGTGAAGAATATGTTCAGGAGGAAATGAGCGCGTCACTTGCAGCGTAGTAAATTTGCCATTAGCCATGCAGACTTGGACTTTATTGCAAACAGAACATGCACCAAATTAATTGTGTACATAAAGCCCGAAGAAGTATAAATGAAAATGGATATGTTCGTAAAAATAAATAGTGAGGTTAGAATTGTTATGATGGGATATGTAGATGGTCAGATTAATGTAAATGATCTGATGTTTTCTCTCTCATAGTGACGTAAATGAAGGCCTAGTAAAATCCTCTACAAAACTGTTTGGCTTCAACTCTTTAAGAAATTTATACACTGGGTTCAGAAACAGGTTCTCTTTGAGACTTCAAAAGAATGTTCCTTTTGATCTATGTCAATTAGTTTAGGTCTTTTGATCTATGTAAGTTAGTTTAGGTCATTCGGTCTCCGTTCCACTTGCATCTGTGTAGAGAACCGTTAGTATATTAATCAACTAGCTCTACCTACACCTTCTAGTTTTCAAAACAAAGAATGTATAAATAGATATCTATACTTTCTTACTATATATAGAGAAATATTGGATACTGACTGTTTACTGAGAAATATTGTATACTGATATCAATTATTAAGGTGTTGAGTTGGTGTGACTGTCCAAGCACAACATTTCAAGTTGGAAAAAAAAAACCCTGAAAAAAAAAAAAAAAACCTAAAATTTCAGGTTGAAAAAAGTTCATCTAAAGAGACAGGAGTTTGCATCTAGTCTCACTTGTTTTAGTTTGAAGGTACGGTGTTGCATTTATCATTTTTGTATATAACCTGATCACAAAATGTTGTGATTTTGATGATTATGCAATTAGCGTACTTAATGATTTGTTGGTGATTTCCTTATGAATCATAGTCTGATAGCCTACTAGTTGAATAGTAGAGTTGTTTCCGCGAATTGGGGATGTTTTTCCAACGTCCAATTGGTGATGCATTTGTGACCAACCTATTGATGGGAACGTGAGAGCAAGGAGAAAGCTAGTAGGCGAGCTACCGTTTATATGTGATAAGTTGCTGATGATAGGAGGGCGATGGAGATCGAATCGGAATCGCGAAGCGATGCGATGTCCCGTGTGTGTTGTCTTGTTTTGTGCTGTGTTTCCTTTAGACTTGAGAGTCGTTGCTAGCTGTTTGCTTGTGTTTGGATCCTCTCCAATCTTGCTTCCTGGTGCGCGCCCGTTTAGGGGTGACGCTGATTTCCGAAGTAGTTTTACTCCTGTGTGCTGTCGATAGGGGGCTGGACTTGATCACTGGGCGGCCTATCTATTTTTCTCTCACGATGAGACTGAAGTGATGACCAGTAGACCGTGAGAGTCTTCTTGCGGTGATGACAGGTTAGGTTGCCCATACCCATTAGCTAGTAGAGCTAGAGTAGATTAGTGCGGCACGACGTCAGGTGCGGATAGGGTTATTGGGTGGAGATCTGGCAGTGGTGCCAGTTGAGGTTTCGTCATCATGGAGCGGTTTAGTAGTCCTGTCGAGTACCGTGATGGATTTACACGGAGTGGGTTGAGATATCGGATACCTCCACCTATCTCGCCAGTTGTTGGGGAGGAGGACCAGAGTGTTGCAGACACAGAGTCTTCGGTGGTGATATCGTCCAGTGTTCCAACCTCATTGATTTGGGACATGGACGGGATGTACGGGACCGTGAAGTGCCCTCGACGTTACTCTGGTGCAGTGGGCACCATCGAGCTCGATGATTTTATTCATGAGTTCGACACGTGGTGTGATATGGAGTTTCTGCGTAACCCCACGTTGTTTACACCCTTCTTTGCGTGGAAAGGGTTATTTCAGCATTTGGAGGGGTCTCCCATGGACGATTATCATGAGTTTGGGAGAGATTATGCTGTAGAGATTGATGCATGGAGACATCATTAGTCTCCAAACTACTGATCCATTACCCAGGGTGGTGTGGGTACCAGTAGAGATGCGAGTATCGGCATCAGTGGAGGTGCGAGTAGTAGCATCAGCGAGGATACAAGTGGAGCAGTGGGCGCAACTAGTACCAGTACCAGCAGCAGTACTGTTAGCATTGCTGGTGGCAGCACGAGGGAAGATGCTAGTGGCGTACCTTCGTTTAGCTCCATTCCTGAGTTCTTCCAGAGGTTGAGGAAGAACTATATGGGGGTGAAGACGGAGAAGTTTAGGAGTCTCCAGGAGTTCGAGCGGAAGACTGGTGAGAGTCTTCGTGAGGCATACACTTGTATGCAACGGCTGATCTCAGTTACTCACGGTGTGACTGAGGCACATGCTGTCAAGTATTGGTATCGGATTCTGGACAGAGAGTTGCGGAGGAGAGTTCGTGATGCTACTCTCATGAGCGACGCATCACCCACATTAGCTCATGTGTTTGCTCTTTCTGAGAGATTGAGCTTAACATGGTGGAAGAGAGTGTGGTGACGTCTACATTTGCGAGAGACACGACCACTACCTCGCGTATCTCACATAGCATAGCACAGTCTCGCCGCATGGATGGTGGTAGTGGAAGTCGTGGAATTCATACACGACATCCTTCAGGTCACAAAGAGCCCAGTGCGCGGCCACCACTGCCTTCATTTTTGGGCGAGCCACAGGGACCATCATGTTGGACATGCGGAGATGGTTATATGAGGAAGGATTGTCCTTAGGAGAGAGGGGGTTAAACTTTATAGGCTAGGCCACAGCCGGCAAAGGTGACGTGTGATCATTGTGGTTGATCGGGTCATCCTCGAGAGCGTTGTTTTGACCTTCATCTGGAGTTGAGATTTGGAGGCAGAGGTCGTGGCGGCGATGCTCCACGAGGCCGAGGTGGCCAAGGTGGTAGAGATACCGGTGCCATTGAGCGTACCGCAGCGAGTGCTACTTCCGTCACAGAGAGCGCTATGGCTGCTCGGATTGAGCAGTTGGAACATAAGCTTGCTGCTATGGTTGGTCTGGAGGCGAGCACTTCCACATCTTACGAGGGAGAGGATTTCTCCTATTTGGCCAGTGTAGCACAGGTTGAGGCATCAGTTGCAGTGACCAGAGGTGGCGCTCGCACTTCAGAGCCACGTGGTGCGATTGTGGAGTTGGACCCTCAGAGGGATGAGGATGGATGTTAGTCTAGACTTCCCCAGTCTTTTTTGTTGTCGGAGGTGGGTAGTAGTTCATCTATGAAACCTGCACCGCCTAGTGACACTAGAGTGAGAACTGAGGTTCTTACATCATCTGTTGTGGACACAGACGTGCCATCTAGTGCAGTGATGCGGATGGCTACTTCAGTCTTGCGATCTTCATTTTTTTCAGCCACGGAGTTGATGGACTCTGGTATTGACCTCCAGAAAGTATGGCCTCCGGAAAGGTCATCTTGAGGACTGGGATATTCAGTTACCATGGTTGGCCATGGAATATCGGTTCAGTCGGCAAGCATCCTTGGCTTTCTTCTCACCATATTTTCTATTGTACGGCCGAGATCCAAACTTGCCAACATCCATTCATCGTGAGTCTAGCAAGGTGGTGAACCTTGATGATCCGAACATGTGGGTGAGAGTATGTTCTCAACGTGTAGAGCTCTTTCGGAGAGTTATGCCTACAGCGTTTGAGAATCTTGCGATTGCTCAACATAGAGATACGTTGCGATATGCAACCATTCGGGGAGGAGGTTATCGACCATCGATTCGTAGATTCCATGTGGGTGACTAAGTCTATTTACAGCAGACTGCACCAACGACATTGGATGTGACGGCGGGACGCACAATCTTGCGAGTGCGGGAGGTGTTACCTTCTGGAGTTCTCCTGTTGGAGGGTCGTTACGGCGTTGTTTGGAAGGATCATGTGCGCAATTGTGTGCCATGCCACCTCCCAAACGTAGATAGCACTATGGACCCAAGCTTGGCAATAGTATGTGCTGGCTTGAGGTGCATGCTGTGTGGGTCAACTGGCCAAGCGACCTGTATGTTGGTGTGTGATAGGTGTTCTAGGGGATGACACATGTTGTGTCTGACTCCACCTATCGATGTTATTCCGGCTGGACGATGGGTTTGTACTCGATGTACTTCAGAGGGATAGATGACTTGATCTTCACATGTTATGAATTGTATATATGCGACTAACGATGAGGCGACATAGCACCCGGCCTACTAGCTTAACAATATTGAAGTCATGAGGCTTTGTATGACAATTATCTTGCACAAATGTGTAAAGTAGGGGTAGTAAGAAAATCATGAAGTTTATGAGAGGATGAGGAAATCTCGTTCATGGCAGTAAGCTATTCCAGATGAAAATGCATCATATGATTCGGTGAAAAAGTTTGTACATTCATATGTATTTTAGTTTATAAAAATAAAAATCTGATATCTGATAAAGAGTTACAAAAATCTGATATCTCTTCAAATGAAACAACCACCTTTAGAACGTTAATAATTTAATAATATTTTTTAATAATGAATAATTTTAATATATAATTAAAAATATAAATTTATTTTTTATTTATTTAATTTTTCAAGTCACGACTATCAGCAATTTAAGATAATATATTAAGATTTTAATAAAAAAAGTTTTGATATAATTTCATTCTTTTTTGGTATAATTTATTTAAATATAAATCTAGGAAAATAAAAATATCATTATTTTAAATCAAAATTATTCTATAATCATATCTAATATCATATCAAATCATATGTGAAGAACTTCAATCAAGCTTGTATATAATGAAAATCATAAATTATACGATTTAAATTTTGAAAATGTGATTCAGTGATTAGAAAATACTTGTTCATATCAGTTTGTATTTTCTCTTTTCATAATTTAAGCTCAATTTCTATTTTTTAATTGTCGTGAATACACGGGACGGGGACTCCGCGGCCTCTATTAGAGATAGGTAACAGCGTCCTACTATTTTCTAATCTTTTAAATCATCAATAAGATATCCAGATATAAATTATATATGTTCCGATGAATCAAAAGTGATGATATCCATGATATGTTGCCAAAATTCAATGGAAGATTTATTGATATTTTCATACTAAGATGTGAACTTGAAAGAAAAATACAATTGTATCATATACTCTATTATATAAAACATTAGATTATAAAAAAAATGAAATCAAAATGATTTTGAAAAAAAATTTCATCACTCATGAACGATTTTATATGATATGATTTATTATCATATCATATAAAATCGTATATATATCATGATATGATAACTTTTGTTACGCGGTTTCTCAAGAAAATTAACACTTCAAACTTATATTTCAATTTGAAGTGAAATTATTTTTAAACTGAATATATATTAGACCATTGTAGTCAAATGAAAGCAGAAAATAGTACCTCAAATAATTTTTAAGCTTGTGCTGATTTTTTATATGTGAATTATAAAATTTTAATAGTATTTATTTGATAATTATATACATTTGAAATATTTGTGTTTTTACAATTCATAGAAATTTCTTCATCTCACGTTAAGCTACTTTCTTGCTTTCATCTCTTTCAAATTGTCTTCTTCTGATTGATCTTATTCATTTTTGTTTCAAATGGTTGACTCGTATACATACTCTCTTTTTTCTCATTTTGTTCTACAAACGTTTTTTTTTGGTAATGATCCATAACATCATCAGAATAGATTGGTTTTATTTAATGATTATTTATTTAAGAAAAAATAGAGAAAAAATGCACTTGTGAGAAAAATAAAATTTATCAATCAATATTATTAATTATTAAATTAAATTTTTATATATCTTTTAAATTGTATGGAAGCTTATCATGTCACGAACATAAATTGTGAGTAAATTCCAATTCATGTGAAAAATATTATAATGTAACGTGAGTGGATGTCTTTGAGCACTTGATTTATAGCTCTGTTCAAACGAAATGTTTTAAAATCAAAATATAAAATTTAGTGAAGTACTCAAATATTTTTTAAATTATTTTGGATGTAAATTTTGAAACATTGAATTAGCCTTTACAGTATTATGATTCTGATCTTTGAAAATTCCAAAGTACACATCATTCTATATTTTAGAAAAATTATAAAATAAATATCCGAAAATGTAAAGTCTTACTTCATAAACTCTTAGGACGATTGCTATACCTCGAATACCCTTTAAAATGAAATATATATACGATTGATTGGAAATAGATTATTTTCGAATGTAGATCGTTCATTAAGATCACGACATCATATTGTACCCTTGCAAATCATGACATCTCGTCTCTCCCCATGTCAAAAAATGATTTTCAAATGTGAAGAGTTAAGTTTTCAGGGAGAGTGAAACTTGAATGTTTTTTTGGTCTAGATTCTACACACGAAATTCATCGCTGACAGGATATACTAAAATGCAAAACATGGCCGTTGTCCATTCTCCATGTACATGAATCGAATGGGAGTCAAAGTCTGACGGTAACGTGAGTTACCTGCGCGGTCTTGCGGCCTTTTACTTCCCTCTAAAATCTGTAGTACTGCAAACCATCCATCCATCCATCCATCCATCGTGGTCAAGGGGACGGAAGGGCTGTTCGACTCGAGGACGCAAGATACGCGCATAACCAACTAACTTTGGCCAAACTGTAACTGACAAACGCCCCATGACTTCGGGATCCACACAATTTGTGTATTTTCCAGCGTCCGATTTATGAACATTTGGTGGCGTGGCAGCTGGCCATTGGTCGCAAATCACATCTCCGGCCATTTCTTACGTAATAAATAGAGGGAATTACAGAAATTGGAAGGAGCCGTGCCCGTTGGCTTACTTAGTGCAAAGGGGCTCTAACCCCGTCGGCATCCGCGTAAGCAAGTGCCGATTGGCTCGTCGTGTGCGGATTAGTTCTAATGAAGGGCGTTAATGACCGGCGAGTGGTGGACTCAGTGGAGTGGACACGCTGCGAAGAGGGAGGGAAGAGCGTCGAAAGCAGCGGAGTGAAGGTTGGGAGAGAAAAGAGCTCGAGACATTCATCGATCACTGGCGAACCTGACACACAGGACGACAGAGGGCGAGAAGCGGCTCGGGGGTCGGATTGAAAGTCGTAGCCCGCGAAATTTCAGCAGGGAGGAAATGCAGTCCACGACGACTTGAGATCTGGAAATCCGAGATTCAGACGCAGATCTGGCCTCCGATAAACCTCGAGCGGCAGGTCCTACGGGACCTGGAACGGGATCCGGCGGTGGAGCGACTTCGTCGCAGTCTTTGACCCAGAGATCGAGATTGGTCACCGGCAATTCTGCGAGCGGAAAAGAACGGTTGGAACTCGAGCAAGAAGCAATTAGACGTAGGGACGAGCATTTGAGGAGCGTTCATCAGAAGAAGAAGAAGGAGAAGCAGGAGCAGGGAGGCCTTTTAACCTACAAGGAGTTGACATTTTGGGCGTTGTCTGGCTTAGGGTTTTTAGCAGTCATGGGATTCCTGATTTTCGGAGTGTTGCTTATGGTCGGTTTCATGAAGCCATTCGAAGACAGTGGTCCGCAGTCGGCTTGGGCTGCTACGGGCGAGGGCAAAGAGGTACAAGCTCATTGCATCGCCTAAAACTACTCTCCTGAATATCCATTGTCTTGTCATTGGTTTTTGGAACATTGTCATCTATCACAGGCTTTGGTTTTCTCTCCTTTGATGAAACTTCTTGTTTTTTTAACCTTGTTCGCAGACGGTTTAGTTTGTAGTTTACGGTTATCTTGACGTCTATTTCGAATTAAATCCTGTTTTATTTCTGCTTCGAGCGTGGACTATCTGACAGGTATTCCAACATATGTAAATGGTGTTGGATAGAACCCTCATCTATTTAAGTATTTCCAAGTTGATGATGGGCTAGCCTAAATGTTTACGTTTCTGTGATAGGTGACATATGGTAGCGTGATCAAGCTCCAACATGATCGGACGAAGTACAGATTACATTCACACGAGGTCCCCTACGGAACTGGAAGTGGGCAGCAGTCAGTGACCGGTTTCCCTGGTGGAGAGGATGCCAACAGCTACTGGGTGAGACATTTAGTAACTTTAACTGCCCGAGCAGCTTGGCTTTGTATGAATACCTTTTTTGAAGCCATTTAAAGCCCGACTGAAGTATTTACGCAAATGTCAGTGTCATTCTCTCACTTGCAGCGGGAGCTAGGGTCAATGCCGTTTTCGGTTTTGTTTTCTTTGATCTGATGGACTTAATTTTTTTAGTAGAACTTGCCATATTATTTTTACATTGTCTTTAAATCTGATATTGAGGTTTTTACATGCACCAGGTTGTGAAACCAGTAAGTGATTCAGATGCTCGACAAGGCGATTTAGTAAGCGATGGGGCTATCGTCAGATTGTTCCATACGCGCACTAGGAAATGGCTTCACAGTCACCTTCATGCTTCACCCATTACTGGCAATTACGAGGTTTGATATCTCCTCTCTGAGATTTTACCTGGGGCAAGTTGAGGTTGTTGAGAGTTCTGCCTGTTGGATGGGTATGTTTCCCCTGTTTTGCTCTATTTGGTCTCTGTTCGATCATACTCTGCATCTTATTCCGAGTCTTAGCTGGAAATGTTATTGCCGCATGAAACGGCGGAGAAATTCGTTCTTCAGAATCACTCAGTTCTTTTCTTTCGACAGGACTTGGCCTATCGAGAGAATAGAAACTCGTAGAACGACATGTGACTGAGCTACCATTTTATTTAACCTTAAACGTTTATTCCATTGCTCTATTATGCGAAAGAGAAATGGGTGATGTCAATTTATCTGCACTTCTCAGAGGTCATTTTCAACTTCTTTAGCCATGGCCTTTATGTCGGCATAACTTTTTTGGCTCAATTGTGGGTATACGCTGTTGTAAGGTACTTCTGTTTTAGGAGAGACTCTATCAAAGTTCGTTCAAGTTGGAGGGAACAAAGAAGTAAGATTATTACCAAAGCAGGTGTAAAATATGTAATTACTTATTACAGGATTGCCGCAGTTGATTCTGTTGCAGTTTGGATGGAAGCATTATATAAGAGCACTTCTGAAGCTGCTGGTGGCGAGTTGAATATAAGTCCTCGGCATAGACATATTATTACTTGGCTTAATAATTATGCTCATGAGATGACTTGCCTGGTAGAGCCTAAAGATAATCGGTGAGAATTAAAGGTTCAATATGGAAGGAAAACCGTGAATCCGAGACTAAGTAGCTTACTTAGTCTCGAATTCACGTTTTTACCATAAGAATATGTAATCGCTGATAATATTCGTGAGCTTCCCGTGTACAGTATATTACAGCGACAATCGATTTTCAAATATTGAGTGGACAGTACTGAAAAGGGGTTTTTACTTTTCCTCTCGGATAAGCAAGTATGGCAGGTCTGGCTTTCCAGAAAGCCTTTGGCACGAATGGTGACCGGTTTGAACTGGTTACCTCTTAAGTTTGCCCCAGTACCATGGTTGTCTCTGGTCATCGATTGTTTTCTCGTACCATATATTCTCTAGTTTATGTCCTCTGCCAGCACAATACCTGGTTTGCATTATGTTCTTTGCATGTCCTATGCACCGAAGAAAACTCTCGGGATGGTTTTCGGAGGGCCCGTCTACGTACACGTAGAAGAAGCAATACATTTGTCCTAGTCCCAACAAGAAACTGGTCGAGTTTTTGTTTGTCAATATCTTTGTGATCTCCTGAAAATAAATCTGTAGTAACGTTGCAACGTTTTGTGCGGATCTTTTCCTTGCCTCTACGTGTAAGGTTTAGTATACACGATATCTGCGTCGATACCACTGGTGTACAGTCTTTACCACATTCCCAAAACATTGCGGTGTTTCCTCTATCTGTCCTATTGTGCTCTGGGGTCACCGTTCTCTCATCCTTCCTTCTTTGTACTTACGCTCCTGTTACTTTTCTTCACCACGGACATATCTTTCTCGTTTAATTATCCACTCCTCACAATAGTTCGCTCTTTCTACTCATTTGCTCGATATATTTTCTTTGGCATTGAGTCATCTTATCTACGTATACTTTCAACATCGACTACCTCGAGTTGATTCCCTAGCTGTGTACTAGGACTGTTGAGAGGTTTCCGCGACTCCGGGTCGGTTTATGTACTTCTCATTTTATGTGTCTTCTTTCATTGTATTTGTTCATTGTTTTCAACTACGTGTGGCATGGAGAGACTGAAAAGTCATGAATCTGTTCATCTGATAGTTTATATATCCGTCTCTTCCTTTTATTGTTTCGACGTGAAGTAAAAGGAATGCGTTTAAGTCGATACGAAGGAAGGCGTCTGCAGCAGTGGTGCATGGCCCTAGCTTTCTGTTTAAATTGAGTGCAGGACCAATTGAAATTCTTATGCGTCTCTTGTAGTATTGCTGTCTTTTACGCAAAGGCTAAAAGATTATTTTCATCATGTGTCCAGGTTAGCGCGTTTGGAGCCGATGACCAATCTGACACCGGTGATCACTGGAAGTGAGTAGTTCCTCTTGTCTCACAAACTTCATCAAGTCCCATCTCTGAACATCCCTGGAGGTGTTCAAGACATCCCTGGAGGTGTTCAAGAGTTCAATGTTTTGTGTGCTTACGGAGTTCTTGATTGTTTGCAGATTAATTATAGAAGGCAAAGGAAAAGTGTGGCTTAGGGACCAAAAGGTCCGCTTCCTCCATGTTGATACTGGAGGTTATTTACACAGCCATGACAAAAAGTATAGCAGGATAGTTGCTGGCCAACAAGAGGTGACAATTCCCCTCTCATGACTTGCGCAATGAGTTTGTGGTAGTCGTTGTGGTGCGTGGTAGTCGTAAGGACTATTAACATACTTTATATTTACATCATAGTTTTACTACAAATAACATTTAGACATCCACAGTGGAGAGATCTACACTTTACTTTGCGTCAGGTTGTTAGAAGACTGGCGATTAATACTCGCCATAGAGGGCGTTTGATTAGCGAACGAAGGTAGAAATTTGCTGTGGTTCTGGTTTATTCTTTTAACTTACGCAAAACTATTCTTCTATCTTCTCCTGAAGACTTGTATTCTGACTATTCTGTGCGTCATTCTTTGACAGGTCTGCGGCTATCTAAAGAAGAACTCAGATAATTTGTGGTTTGCCGCGGAAGGTGTTTACTTCCCATCAAGAAATGAGGGTAAAGCTTCTATTTGAGGCTAGCACCTTTATTAATATTGTCATGGCTCCTTGGTTAAGGTCATTATCTACGAAGACTGGTAGGAGTAAGGTTGTGACATTTAAAGTTTTCCCCACATATTGTTATGACTAGAGTTCTCCACAAAGGAGAGATAGGCTCAAGGTCTCAGCATCCATTTTGTAGGTCGTCCATATAGGCGTTGTTGGTATCGCAGACCTGATGAGTAGGATGAGATAGTGTAAAGATGATTTTCTCATCGAGAAGTCTGGATCCTATTAACTGAACCGTGTACTTGCAAAAGGGATCTATATTATAATTTTGAAAAAAACTTACCTCGTATGACAATGTTCATTGCCCCTTCTGCCACTCTAATTGCTGATTGACTTATCACTTTTGGTAACCCAAAAGTATGGAGCAAGCCGGTTTTCTTGTATTTAAGATGAGGTTCTGTACTGGCGAATCGGAGACTCTTTCGGTCCTTATCAACCAGCAACTAACCTATGACTTTCTTTTCTTTGACACTGTACATAAAAAAATAATATGTAAAAACTCTCCACTTCAAGGTTATTGAGCTATTAAATAAATAGTTATGGAATCATAAAAACTTTTCTATAAATTATTCATTTAGTACTCTTGAAATAAAAAGGTATGAATGGTAAATTTGAATGATTGAAAATGCACAATGTTGAATAGGTATTTACATTCAAAATGAATTAAAAAATATATTCTAAAATAAAGAATTGAGGATGCATGAACCAATTTTTAGTTTCTTCAACATTTATATTTTATTTAATTTATGAAAAAGAAATTTTCAGTCATTACACTTACATTTTATGTAATATGTACAATACAATTGAAGTGCTACAATCTGTTGGATATATATGTAGACATAAAAATGATAACGTTTCTATTAAAAATTTGAAAAATTTATTTTTTAAGGATTATAATCAAAACTAGTACAAAATTGTTTCAGCATAACATCCGTTCATTTTTTAATAAGAGATTGGAATTTCGCTGAATATGGAAGGCATCAATCTGAATTATTATTAATCATTGACAAATGAATTGCTATGAACCAAAATATTTTTTTACAAAAAAACTTTTTTAAAAATAATTAGATAACTACGATGAGATGCTTGCATAGAGAGTTAACAAATTGATTGAAACAAATCTACTCAAATGATAATGCAAGTTTAAATACAAGACCATCAACCCAGTTTCAATCAGTTATCATTAATCTCATAAAAGTATAAATCAAAGAACTTTAGAACAATAAAATTTCAAAATATTTTGATGAGCAATTATGAAAGATGATTAAAATCATAAAATTATAATTAATTTTGAAGATATATATAGTACCTTCAATGTTTATCCAAATTTCAATATCAGAAGTATATAAAACGTTGAAAAAGAATTCAAGAAACGATAACATATCATGAATATATGTGGATTTCGCCCATAGTTACTGAGATTTTGGACAGAACAAATTAATACCACTTCAAGAGTGAAAAGTGAATAATGCTGGCTGCGTCCATTCGCGAAAGAGAAAATATATTCAAGACAAGCCAACGAGTAAAGTGGACGATGTCTTTTAAATCCAAAATCACAATGTCATGAATAGATCTGAAAACCATTTAGTGGGATATTAGTGGTACATGAACTGCGTTATCTAGTAAAAGTTGTTAACCGGAAAACATGCTATTTGACAAGATTGATTATGGAACATTGAAAGGTGAGTAATTGGTAGCCTTATGTGGGAGTGCATCGCAAATATTTCGTTCATAAATAGAAGTTAGTTGCAGAGCTTTAGCGCAATCAAAAATCTGGAGTAAAGATGCCAAATTGAATTCAATTACTAAAATTTAACCACGTTCTAATACATGTATTCACATTTTAAAATGACCATCTCATTAAAGGCTGCAGGAAAATACCGAAACCCAGTGCTTGAATTAAAATGACCGTGAAATAGATACAAAAGGATGTCTTTCAAAGTGAAATATAAAAATTTCTATTGATCTATTTCAAAAAAGTACTAAATGAAATGAACGAAATCATGAAATGATTCATGCACGAATCATATACAATTATACAAATTTTCACCAGGCCTCACGGACTTCATTCTTACTTCAGAAACCATCTTCACTGCACTACTTTTATAAACGAATTAAACAGTTGACAAAATCTTTTACAGCCCTCTTGACTCTTGAACGATAGAAATCTCTATGTTCCAAACTCATCTATCGTGATGAATTTAGAACGTGATTTTTTGAATCTTTGGTAAAAAATTGAAGTATAGTGTGTTTCAACTTAGGAAGAAACGTTGTGACTTGTATGATACTAAGTTCGTATTTTAAGTGTTGCCAACCTCGCTTTAAATAATAATAAAAAGGGACACTGAGAATCTTTCGGTTTTTATATAGTCTTTGTTGAAGAATGGAAAAAAAAGCGCATTCAATATCAGTATATAATGTCAATATCTGATACATTATACTAAATGAAGCCAGAAATGTTCACCATTTTTGAATAATCAAATTTTGCTATATATATATATTGTATATTGCATTAATTCTTCAGATAAGAATTCTAATTAATGTAATAATTATGAAAGATTCAATGAAAGACTTACTTTTTTATTTTTCTGATTGTCAGGGATGCATGGATCCCCTTGCATTTGTTTTGGTTACAGTTATTAAACAAATCATAGAGTCTGCACTGACGATGGATGTTCTACTTTTTTGGAAAAAAATTGTTTAAGTTGCACGATGATTGCAATTCACTTTACCTCTATTCTCGAGAGAGTAGAATTGGTATGAAGGAAATGTTGAAATGGCAATACGAAGCAAAGCAGGCAAAATGTCATGCGACTTACGGACTTCTATGGACCTCACCAAATCTAGTGTTGAAATAAACATAAAATAAAAAACATACAGGAATTCGTGAGCTCAAAGTGGCCATGGTTGGAGTCACAAAAGGTTTCCATGCTTTTGTACGCATCTAGCTCATTCGAAAGGCGTGCATGAGTAGCTGGAATATCTCGACCTACGTCTCCATGCCATCATCTTCCTTCTAATAGACGGGGTGTCATAATCTCCAGGTGGACAACGACTCTGAGTAGCCGGGACACTCATTTCATGAAGTCGCGGGCCAAAGCTTTCCATGTCGTGGAATGTATGTACGATACACGTAGGCCGTGTCCATCGGTCTCACATCTAACCCAGGAGTTCGATGCTTATGACTGTTGATCAGAACTCATTGGAAAATAAAATATTAGATGGCATCAGGTCAAATCGGGAAATACATTTATTATTAATACATGCACTTACTCAATAGAGTAGCACTGCTGTGTGTGGGTGACACGAACATACACCTGAATATGGAGTCACTGGAACTGTCTGCGATGTGAACCGTGCAGAATGCTGTGAGACTTCTTCACTTGAAACAAGTTGCATAAAAGGTGATCGGCTGCAAAGCATGCAGAGGCAGAAAAGCAAGTGACCTCGGCAGGACTCTTTGACACCCGCCGGTCAGAAAACAATTGTCACGGTGATCTGTTTTTGATCACCATACACATGAGCACGCCTTGATCTAACAGCAACATGATGAATGAATGGCCACAAGTTTCAATGCAAGAATTGCAGAGGACACAGTTAACCATGGTTCTACAGATTCTGAAGATGAGAATTTCACATGAGCTTTTCATCCATCAAATGTTGGATGCCCTCTGATGCGACGGCATCTTTAGCACTACGACTCTGATATCTACATATCTTTCTGGGTACGAATTTCTATTCCTGTTTCTTGTACATCATATACTCCATAGTAAATATGATCGTCGTCATTGAATCGACCTTTGACGGTCCCCTGGCAGGAAGCTGGGCTGGGCTGTCTAATTGTCAAATTCAAGCTCTCTACCTCCTGCCAGATTGACTCAGATAAGTACGGTCAGCAGATTGCTACTTCAGAGCCCTCTGCGGGACAAACATTGAGTCCCTCAACTGTGCCCAGGTTCATTTACCGTGTCAACATCTCAACGAAGAAGACGAGGAGAAGTCAGAGACTTACTGTTACTGTGCTGCGACAAGCAGTCTTTCAACTGTTCCTTTTCACGATTTCAGAATTCACCTCGAATCGTTAAATTATGCAGATTGCTCGCCCCAAGACACTCTGAGGTTCTCTGAAATACTGACCATGAGGTGAAACGAAGAAGGGCTCGCTGTACACAGTGAATGAAGTGTTGCATTCGATCCACATCGAGGTGCGGTAGCCTTCCGAAGAACTTACAGAAATAATGCACAACAGAACTGACATCCCAATCTTCTTCTGTAAGAGCGGAACTGAATCTTGTGGACAGGAGTGCAGACCGCGGATCTTATAAGCCAAATAACTCCTGCTGGTTGGTCCTGGGAAGATGAGCCTAACTCATTTGGACAGTTTTGCGAATAGAAAGGTCTCTTCACCCCCTTCCCACCACACACACATCCAACCAAGTAGTTATTACAGATCGTTGTCCCCGTCGAAACAGATCCCAAAGCACGAAGCTTTAATTTTCAGGAACTTTTCTCAGGCCACAGAATCACTGTAACTTCAACCCCGTGGCCTAGTAGCATAACTAGAAGATCCGAGCCCAGGAATGTTTTTCATTTACAAAAGGAAAAGGAATGATCCGCGCAAGGATGTTTCTTCTAGCTCTGTCACCAACAATCTAAAGTCCTCTCTAAGACAGAAGGAGAGAGGTGCCCCAACTATGTCTACTGTAGCTCAACCTCATACGTCATAGAGCACAAGCTGTTAAATTTGACCTCTCTGCTATATTCCTTCAGGCAGTAGCAGTAGGTGCTAACGATGGTTGAGATCTGGGGCAGCTAAGAATGTCTGCCAGTTCTTATCTCCATGCTTACCTCAACTTGTCCCTACATAGCAACCCCTATATAAGCAGGGACATTACTCCTAGTTGGAGATGTTACCCGATCGCCCGCACTGGTGGCACCTATATACAGCGATGTCGTCCAACCCCCACTCCCACTTGCTGCTAAGTTGGCACACAAGCCAATAGACAAACTAACGATTTAGCACCACGGCGTAGATCATGTTCAGTTCTGTTTCAGTTCTAGAACGTCCAAATGGACCATCCCAAGACTGGTGTTGAATGGTGCTGCAAAGTCAACGCAATTCTATGACACGATTCTATTCCTCCGTGTGTCATACATTTGGCAACGCAGCCTCAAGGCTGAGACACCAAAATCTATGCTGAGGTAAGACTGAGTACGAATAAGTGGGAAAACGACAATGAAGGAATGAAATTTAACCACTTCTTAAAACGATCGGAGTGTACTTGACCCGATGTGAGGGACTGAACATGCTCAATTGAGTAGATCCCGTCTAAAATCGGAAATTAAACTCATGGGGAGGGTTGAATACGTGCAATATAGGTAGGGAGACAAGCACAGCTACTTTCACGCACGTTGATATCCGGAATTTCTTCCCTCCTCTTGAACGTGCTTTCCGAGTGACAGAAATAGACTTTTTGCGAGAAACATTCGAGATCTTCAGAGTTACGGCGTAGCCTCGCAAGTGTGTTTATGATTGGGAGCTCCCTTGCTAAATAAATACATTGCTCGATTTGTCAAGTGCATTGATTAGCACAAATCCAGTGATTATGACGAATGACAGTAACCAATCTTCAGAACTTTTAACCCCTTACAGAAGACTATGTCTGCACAACTCACAAGAACCAATAGTCGAAACTGGAGCTCCAAAATAGGACATTACTGCAAAGGTATCTTTGAGGAACACTAGACTTTGCAGCTAGAGGAGAAAGTATGAATAACGATCGTACAGTGCATGCCATTCGATATATTTTACTGTCTAGATCCACCGAAAAAAGTAAATAGGCTGTCTCAATCTCTCTGAGATACAAATATACATTATTAAACATGTACGAGCAAAAGGGAGAGCGACAATTGTAGAAACGAGATTAGTGATATAAAAGGAGGCGCAACGAGCACTGGGGCCGCCAGGACGGGCATGGGTCACGAAAGGGGTACATGGGAGGGGAGGGGCCTTCTCTCGCTCGGCACCAAAGTCCCCAGATGACAAAACGCGGGACAGAGAATCTCGCCCTTCGCATCTGCCACGTTACCAAGGGCCAGTTGGCTCACCTCCACGCCAGTAACAAATGATTTAACAAACTCCCGAGCCTTCCTTCCAACTACTTTAACCTGCAGATCCGATCACAGTTAAAGGGTCTCAGAATCTGCCTACTCGTACAGTCCTTCGATGCATCCATCCCTGCCCTGCGAGTTGCAAGGACAGTAGGAATGCTCATGGTGCCTATCGATGCTCATTGCTTTCTTCAGGGCTTGCATCTCCTACATAGCGACCAATATACTGCACTTGAATACGGATCGAGAGTACTGCCACGTGCTTATCGCTTGTTGGCTCCTCGGATCGTCTCCATGTTGTATGGATGGCTCATTACCACCACACTAATCTTGGATGAGATCAGGACCAGATTTTGCCCTGCTTAGGATCCGCCGATCCCTTCATCTCGTCCGTTCTCCTGCACCGGTAGACTATGTCAAAGTAAAACCCACCGGGAAAAGACTCCAAGCTGAAGATCAATGGTCAGATCGAGCTAAAATTTTCCCTCAATTATTGATCCAATTGTAGCTGTAATGCCAGTCTAACCTTCGTAGGCTTTTTCTTGTAGGCAATTTTGAACTAGTTTTCAAAAATTTTTACTTTAGAAATTTTCATGAAACAAAATTTCCCAATTTTAGTTCATGCAAAAAATATTAAATTTATGTATAGGAAATATCCGCTATATATTTTATGTGAAGTTAATGATATATATAATACATTATTCAAAGTCTAGAAGACTTTGTTTTCATCTCCTGAGGATTGAAGATGGGGACAACACCGAAAGACACGCAAATACAAAGTTCTTTGAAACCATGAGAAAAGTACCATCAATTTTAATGAAGGGCTTGTCACGTCTTTTTGTGTCTTCTAATTGGATTTTGAAAATTCTTAGTACTGTATCTGATTTGCCGGATAAGGATTGATGGCATTCCTGTTCTTTCCTTTTCTTTTTTTGTTCCAAAATCTCAAGTGTAATGGTTGCAGAAGTAACATGGAATATTGAATGTTCAATGTGAATAAGAGCACATGATATAGAACTGAAATGAAATTCTCATTCATCGGATGTCCTTCCGTGGATTCACATACATATTTAACACATGAGAATGAGTCAGTAGTAGACCCTCAGTATCTTGAGATCTTTCCGGGACTGTATATGAAACATATATCACGGTCACACAAACTCCCAGTACTTACGTTGCACAAACATGTTCAATGTCATGTGGACAAACGTTCAATCCAATCGGGAACTTAAAATCGTCATTCCTAAACTACTTGGAACATTCACAATGAACTGCGTTTCATAAATTCGGAATATGAAGAAACACATGAAAACAGACGTGCCGTGGGGCATACGAACCATGAAGAAACAAGAGTATAGTCGCATAACGTAAATCATAAAAGCGTAGCGTGCTAATGATCCAACTGGATTCGAAAAATCATTAAGGCTCTCAAATTGGCAGATCACATGCAATTCAATATCCTTCAATCCAACACCTTTTATTACCGAAGAGCGCTATGTCACCTATAACCTCGTGGGTCTTTCAATACCAGAGCAAATGTGGATGCTAACTATCGTCCGATGATGGAAGCACAGTAAATTCTTGGAGCTGGTAGATGGCCAAAAGAACACTCGACATACATCCATGCATCATTCTTCCTATCATTGGATTCAAAGAGGAAATGATCATTCGACGATATGATGAAGAGGACAATAACCCTCTTAAGGGCTGGGGATGGGCATGAAAAAGGGCATCAGGGGTACATCTGAAAAAGCCTCGCATTTCGCCGTTCCGGATTCCATAGAAAGTTGGCGAATGCCACTGAGCTCGAGACGTCTTATGCAGCTAAAAAACGAAACGTATCCAGCGTAAACTCGCAGATTATTAAAACACGGAAGCCATTTGGACAGATTGCAACGCAGCATTTGTACCCAGCTGTTAAGAGAGGTTCTCACCATCTGGCCTTATTGATATTCTGCAGCAAACTCATGAGAAAGACATATTTTCAGAGGAAGGGAGTTCACTCGACCCCAAGGTTAAGGTCACGCTTGAGGCTGAGGTTAAGGCAGACGAGAAGAGTGTGAGAGCGAGGGCAGGTAACAATGGCTCGAGGAGCCAATCAGCGTCGATCCAACACTGTGGGCGGCCAACACGATCTACCCGGAGGCAGAGACAGAGGCGGTTCTACCTTCGAGCAGGAGTAGAAAAGACATTTCACGGTCACAGGAGATATTACCGGCACTTGGGCTAAACCGAGGCCGGGTCGAGCTGCACCGGCTCCCAAGTAACGCGGCCGGAGCAAAGTGGAGCTATGGCGGTCGTATGCAAATTCGGACACGGACACGGACTCGGTGCAGCGCAGCTCAGTCGCACGAGAAAGGCGGATCGACGGGAGTCAGGGAATTTGGCCGCGTGAAGGATTTCGCGCCACGACTGCAGAGCTCTCGTAGCGTCGACTCATGGGAGGATGGTGCAAATTGCGATCCTCCGTGCGGGGGAATAGGTGAGAGAAGCTTTTAGAATTATTCGAGGCTCACGGGGAACCGATACGTGCTCGCTGGCTCCAGTGATGGCGCTCCAGCTGCACACCTGCGCAGATTTGCGGCCGGACGCGTTGCATACCTTCTGCATATACGTTCGGGAAAGGAGAACGGTACGACACATTATCCCCCGTTCGTCTCATTTCTATTTCACACATTTTGTTTCCATGCACCACGGGACAGTGTTTCATGTCAGGGTTTGCACTGCGCCTCGAGAAAAGGCGACGCAAAAAGAACCCCGTTCGCGCTTTCGATTTGCTCGGTGAACTTCTTAATATCGCCATATGTCAGAACGAGCATCAATAACTAAAAACCCGATTCAGTTCGCTGCCTTGATGATCAGCGGAAGCGCGTTCGCATTCCCGAGGGAACTAGAGCGCGCACTTTCAATTCAAGAAATAGGAGATTCGACGAGCAAATTGGCCGAGACCGATTTACGATATTTCCTCTTTTCTTGCTTTGGGCAGAGAAATTGCACGACACGACGGAGAGCGCTGGCAGACGAAGGCTCGTCGGCGAGCAGAGCAGCAACAGGAGCAGCAGGTGCGCAAATCAGAGCTTCGCTGTCGCAGAGGGCCGGCGATGGACCGCCGAGCTCATCGGCGCGCCCGCAGCGGAGGAGCAGCAGCAGCAGCAGGCGACGCGGCGCGAAGCCGGACGCGGGGGACAGAAGTGCGCAGGTCGAGGAGTGGGTCAGCAGGAAGGTGAACGATCCTCTCGTGGAAATCGACCCCGTCACCGTGGACAAGAAGATCCAGGCAGAGGAGCGTCTGGCGCGGGAGGCGCGGGCGGCGCAACGGGCCGCCGAACGGGCGCAATCGGAAGCCGCGGAGTCCTCGTCGTTGGTGCCGCCGGAAGGAATCACAGCGACCGTAGCTCCGTCCTCGTTCGATCGACCGCCGCCGGGATTTCCCGGAGGACTGAACGCCTCGCCCAGAGCCGTGGCCGCGGCAGCCTTGGCTCTTCTCGCAGCCGGTGCCGCGTACCTCCTCCTCCGGAGCAACGCCAAGGCGCCGGGATCCCTGTCCCCGTCGCCGGTGCCGGCCCCCGTTCCAGGAAACCGGGACGTGGGCACTTCCAGAGTGATCCATCACAGCTCCGGCGCCGGCAAAGAGAGCTCCCCGCCGCAGGAGCTGCATGAGCAATTTCTACACGCCGGCAGCGACCAGGCCGTGAGCGTGCGCGCCTCCGTCGTCTTGACTTCCGTTCAGACGCAGACGATCACGACGGTCACCCCCGCGCCGGTATTTGTCGGCCACCAGGCGCAATCGGCAATTCCTTCGTCCTCCCCGGCCGTCGGGATGTCTTTCGCCGTGTCGCCGCCGTCCGACCGCGAGGCCAGACCCTTCGAGGAGGCCGTTGGGCTCGATGGCCCGTCGGGACAAGTGGCCGCGGACTTGGAAGTTGACGCCGTCGAGTTCCAGAAAGCTTTGGTTTTCGATTCGCCTCCAGCCGGGAAGGAATTGCTTCCCGAGTATTTACGAGCGTCTTCGGGCGCTGAGCCTCTTCCTTCGCCTGCTGCTGCTCGTGTTGCGCCCGCTGGCTTCTCCTCCTCCGGCCCCGAGTTCGCGGACGACCTGGCGGAGATTTCGGGCGTGCAATTGCCAGGTGCGGATTTCCGAAATGCGATGGTTTCGGACGCTTTTTCGATGGAGAAGTGTCTCGTAGATGATGGCTTCGTGTTCGAATCGTCATCCCCCCAACTCGTCGAAGATCCTGTACTCTTCAATTTGGACAACGATGCTCCTGCCCTCCCCGTTCCCGAAGATGTCCACATCGCAGGCGTCCAAAATGGGGCAGCGTCTGCCGAATCGGAATTTCAAGTAAGTGCCCTCGAACACGCTTTGATGCAAGTGGCTTGACAGCTCGCGAAGTCCGATGTGGCACGACGCCCGTATCGCTCTGTTCAATGAGACTCACTCGGATGGTCAATGATTACTTCATCAAAACTTTCGGACAGTCACTTTTGATGAAGTAATCATTGACCATCCGAGTGAGTTTCTTCACGGCTATGATATCGTTCCATCGTAGCTCTTGTAGATTTCTTCTTCTGTGATACTCCTGGTTCCTTTCGGTGGTCAGATTCTTACGTGTCTCGTCGTTTGCTTCAGCCGGAGGAGGACAGACGCAAATCATATGCCGAGGCACTCCAGGCAGTCGTTCCAGCAATCGCCGTCGGAGCTGGAGCTTTCAGCACATTTAGCGGATGTTTGTTTTCCTTCTCCCTTTCCACTGTCTGACCAAACTTCCGATTGTAGAATTGTTTACGGTTTCACGAGAGGTCCGATTGAATGTTAAGATTATATTCTAGGAAAAGGTTTAAAAGACATCATACGCCTTGAAGAAGGCGGGATTCAACTTTTAGTGACAGAAGTTTCACTCGCGAATGTCTACTGTGTACAGTGGATAGCGGTCTTGAAATGGTGGGACTCGTCGCCACGGCAAGCTTCGTAGCTCGAGAAATCTTTCTGGCCAGCTCGAGGTAATTGCTGCAATCTGTCTGACCCTATTGAAGCTCAGTAAAATGCAATCTACCACTCTAGTCAAGTGTTTGCTTCACTCCGACAGCACTTCGGCATATTACGTTTGTAGCAAGGTTACCATCTTTAGGCTTCAGTTAGTCTTACTTAATCGGAGACTGAAATCAGATGCGACGTTGTTGGTTCGTTCCTTATTGCAGACAACAGCTTTGTGGGGATGTTCGCAAAGTGAAGGATCACAAGTCATTTTTGGATTTCCTGAAAACTCGCGAAATCATCAGAGATCTACCACAAGAATAAAAAAGGACAAAAATGTTGGGAACAGTCAAAGCGTCCGGGCCAGTTCGGGGGATGGCTGAGGAAAATCCTGGGCTGGATCAGTTCCTGGATCCGATCAACGTATCCAGCTGACAGAGTGTACCATGCACCTCCCTTGTGAATATATGTATCGTGGCTTGTTATCATGTGATTGTGAGAAATCGTCAATTTCCTTCGAGATAGAACATTCCAATTTTCCGCTCCCGCGTCTCATGTGAGTCATAGATCGACTTCGAGACACCACATCCCGTTTCCTTTTTGCATTTCATTTATTCAAGTCTCTGCAGAGCTTGAAAAGCTTTAGCAGATGGACTATAGTTGGGTAGAGTTCTATACCTAGTAGAAATTAGAGAAGGTGTCTGTTACAAGAGACATCCTACGGTCCCTCTGTATTGATAATTAAATCAGACTCACTGTAATGCAGATATCTAGTGGATGATCCTTCAGAGACCATGAGCAATCCTTTCGAAGATCTTAACTGCTGAATCGTGCTGCCCATTTCCCGAGTTTTTCACGACTGCATTGTCGTCGTTGTTCTTGCCACGTCCAACACCGACACCCACTGGAAGTGGCTCTGACAGTACGTGAACTCGTATGTATTTCGTTGTTACATCATTTTCTGTTACGGAGTGATTAAAGTTTACAAAAGTTCTGAATTTCCTCATCCTTTACTGGAGATCATATTCTTTTTGCGAGATGTCTTCTAATCAACCATGGTTTCAAGTACGACTGCCGTATAGTTATATGCATAACTCCTCCAAGTTTAGATGTCCACTTGTATAGAGATGGCTGGCTCTCGATATCTGTGCAATCAATCGCAGCATCTCTCCACAAACCTTCTCATAAAATGTCAAATCAAATATTCTACAACACAATCACCCACCAGACAATCTGACTAAATGAATCGATTGCACAACTGGTCAGTTTTATCATAAATAGTTCTGAAATGATAAAGTCTAGTCTTATTCTCCAGTTTCTTCACGTCAGAAATCAAATATTGCTGGAAGACAGAGAAGGTTATAATCCAAATTGTTAAAAAAAAATATGATCGAAACCTTGTGGGAATTACTGAAATCTTTGGACATCCTACTGTGCCTAGTGTAGCTATAATTATGTTTTAAACAGGAGAATAGAAGAAACATACTAATGTTGTCTAATAATGTTACTTTTAATACATCACCACCTGGAAACGATAGTCTATAATTTTGAAAATCAAAATCTTGTATCGTACTTTTTTCTGGTCTTAAAGAATTAGTCTCAGATATGACATTATAAGCGAGAAGATGAACAAACACAATATATATCTTTATAATGTTAAATATAAAATATTTGTATTTGTAATAACAAATATTTTTTTTTGGAATATTTGCTTTTACAAGTAATGATGACTGTAGTCTTCAACATTGTACAAATAAACTTCAAAAAATTATTTTCAAAATAATAATGAGATTTAAAATTTGTAATGTGGATGATTGATTAAAAAAATTGGCATCTAAAAGTAAACTCATTGAATCAAAGATCTGTTAGTATTATCATATTATATATAGACATGGTAAAAATTATTCCAAAATTTTTTATACTTATAAATGAAATTATAAAATTTAATTTTATAATCAGTTTGATATATTCAATAAAATTCCACTATATACATTTTCATACATATATATGAAGGTGATTTTAGTTTGATTAAACTATTCGAATGGATATATTTATTTCAATCTTAAATATGTTTATTTATCAGTCAAAACTCCATATAAGGAAACTGCTTATGAGGATAACCTCGAAGATAAGTATAGTTTTTGTTGGTAACGTAGATTTTGGGCGGTAGAATAAGGATATCTTGGCCGTAAGGATATCCTTAGTGATTCACTGTCCCAATTTCTCAAACTCATCTATTTTGACCTCTACGTGCACCCTTACATCTAAATCTAGAACAACACAACCACCAAAAGGGAGTAGAGCCTTGAGCTATGTTGAGAAATGCATTATCGGAAGCTCTTTCGGTCCAATACCAGTTAGTCACAACATGAAGTTGTGGACAGGTTCACTGTGGAAGCATTAAGGTGTATGACAAAGTTAAAGCTTTGGAAGTAACAGAAGGGAAACATTCGGAATATGGCGCGCATTGAATGAGATCGAGGTCGATTGTTGCAAAACTTCTACAGCTATTAGGACTAAGCTCGACAGCTTTTTCAAGTTTGAATAGGCCATCTTTAATTAAGGATACCTCTACATATCCTTATAACCTCACGGTCGAGTTTTAACTGTAATGCAACAATTATTTGCTTAAAACTCATGATTGTGGTGGCATAAGATTTACAAACATATCAATCTTTATATTTAGAAATTATGTGTATGAAAATTCTATGTATATTTTTTAATTGATATTATCTGGGTAATAAAAAACTAACTATGTTTGTTTAGTAAAAAAATACTAATATTTCATGGAAAGTCAAAATCTCGTTATCAGAATTATTCATAAAATAAGAAGTGATGTTGTTAGAAAAAGTATAGATTGTACCATCGATCTGAATTTTAAGGTTTGAAATCTAAGAAATGTACCATGTATGTGTTGTCATAATTATTATCTTTTTTCTATTGACTTGATTGTAACACATGTGCAGATCTGAATATTCGTATATTTTTTAGGCATGTGATCTGCAGTATATTTTAGAATAAGTTTTCTTAAAAGTTACCTTTAACAGTTCAATTACTTTTGGTATGATCATGAATAATTATACCAAAATCGGAGGGCTAGTTTAGACGAAAATTGATCTATACTTATAACTATACATTTAGTAAATCAAGTCTTCCCAATATAATTCCTCACTATAAAATCAACATCATCTGATGATTTGGAAATGGTTTATGAGCAGGATTTGTGACAAAAGATGATGTTAGAAAACTAAACATGAAATCAAACAAAATCGAATAAAAAATTATGAAATGATTATCACACGAAAAAATTTACTTATCAACGTTTCAAGTTGATGCAACGACGTTGTGTACCTGTTTGTGAACTTCTTACTACAGGTACTATTGAAGAATTTGTGGTATTCTGGGTTGAGAACTGATAGCAAGTCAAGAATAAGTGTATATAAGAAGCGGAATGCCATACAAATCTTATCCATTGTGGCATATGTATCGACATGACCAATGAAAAATAAGAAGATGGGTCCAATTTTGAAACCAATTGAATTCAAAAGTACATCATGTTAGTAAACATAGACTCCTCTTTTCGAAGTATATATATCGGAATTCCCTACAGATTTTTTGGCGTGTCTTTTCCTTTTGAGAAATAAACATTTGAGAACACTGTGACAATAGCAGAATACAAGACTGCGTCCCAACTTTCGCTTGGTGGCAAGTCCATCCATTATGAAAGAATACATGATGAGAGATCACTATTCATGTTCTATGCTGCCACCTTTGTGTTTGCCAAATAGTTCAAGAACATGCACTAAATTATGTATTTTCAGTTAAGTTCTCTTTGCACCTGATGGAATAGCCAAATGAGATAATTTTTCAATGCACTCCTTTTGTGAAACTCTCTCTTGCTCAACAAGTATAATATCTTCTGAACAAGAGTCATTTAACTTCATCGAGACGATTGATGTAACAAGATTATTATTGGTACTCAGGTCAGATAACATGTCTCGTAGAGCCTCAAGCAATACACTTCGATGTCTCAGATGTTGTAACCTCTCCAACAACCAAATATCAGCGATGTATGTTTCAATGCTTCGCAGGTTTGGATTGGTACTCAAGTCGTATTTTTTGGCCACATCAATAAACGAAGTTCGAGATGAAAGTGGATCAAACTTTGGAAGAAAAGGAGCAGATTTGGGAGAGACTGGAGGGGATGTGGGTGGATTGTTGAAAGAAATGCACGAGCATATGAAAGATTTCGATGCTAGAGTAAAAATCTGAGGAAGTCCGTGGGGACAGAGCTGCAGAAGTTCATTTTCTGTATGGAGGAACGTTGCGGTGCCGGCGGCGCTGGCAGCTCCATGGAAGGAGACGAGCATGCGAAATCCTGCCAAATCTGCTGAAGAAGAAGAAGAAGAAGAAGCAAGAAGGCCATGATCATAACCAAGGCACCGAGTGGTCGCCAGATCTGTACATCTCAGCGAACATGATGGGGTTGAAATTCTCGCACTCACGAGAATCTCTCCTTCTCAGTATTGACTATTACCACCACACTCTCGGGAATCTCAAGGGTCGCAGTTCGGCCCTTGGGTTTGGGTTTCGTACTGTACTGCCGGCAGTGTCCACACGCAACACTTGGATCTTCAGGTGTTCGTGCTTGCGTCGTGTAGTCGTGCAGGCCTCGATTCATGCGGGCATAGTTTCTTGGATCACCGTCTGTGGGCTGTCATGGTGTGCAAGACCTGGATTCTTGGGCACTGTCACAGACTTCTGACGATCAGACGAACAGAACTCCGCAGTTTTCTCTGAGAGGCTGATTATGAAGGAGCAGTGTCCAAGGACGTGGAGGGGATTGGGCTGAGACTATGACCAGTCCTGCCTTGACTCTACCACGCGTTTTTGATCGGCTCTTGGTGTGACATCCATGGATCCTTCGAAGCTGTTCAAGCATCCTGGCCTTGACACTTCTCCACCTAGAGAAGGACAGAGGAGCATGACTGGACGGAGTGATCAATTGCTACGAATACGACGCCCAGTGACAGATCGCGGAGATGGCGTTGGCATATCTGCGTCTCTCTGTTTGATGAGTACAGCAACTCGGTCAGCTGCAAGCTTGTGACATCGAGCAGTGTACACGGAATGTCGTAAGACGTGACTTTCTGACTATCGAGCATTGACATCTTGGAAGAGTCGAAGAGTATTTATTGTACAGAGGAGAATCATATGTTCTGTGATGAATGGGCTCGAGCTTTACATCTCACGAGGGCGGAAAATTCGAATGGCCGACACCGAGAAGATAATCCAGACACCGGTTCCGACCTACCAGGCATGTGGACGAAACCTCAATCATTGCCAAAATAAGAATTCACTGCTTCATCGAGACAAACTGACACTGAGGCCAAAATTAACCCAAGCGCTGACTGATTGCTGGAAAGGAAGAGCGCAATCAACTCCGCGGACGGATAAAGCCAGAAATAACAACCAGAGACAACTGCTCAACGGAACCAGAGTGATAGACATATGCATACCAATATTGGTATTAAAACATTAACCCGTTTCGTACAAGAGACAAGTTCAATGAAGTCTTGCAATTGTAGACAAATTTTGTTGTTTGAATAGCCGCCTCCACTTTGAGAAGCATCCCTACCTACCCGCAATATCAAAATCTTGTCACCAGATGTAAGAATCGAACCTGATCTCAACAAACTGACAGCTGCTATTGTGTTGTACAAGACTACGAGCGGAACTCGAGTGCTGATTGCTCGGATGTGGTAGCTAACCTCTTTGCGAAATGTAAGAAGCTCAGCCGATGAATGGAGATCACAGAGCGAATGGCTCGAGAGCGAAAAAAATTTGGTTTTGTAATAGACTAAACTAGGTAATTGCATATACATGGTCAAGTTTTAAGTTATGTTATCTCTTCAGAGGCTGAATGTCACTGCTGTTAAGGGGCCGAGATCGGATTGACATCCAACCAGACATGGGTGCCAAATTCACATAGTTGACTATACACTGATTAAGTTCAGTGCGAGGAGTGTTTACAAGGCTATCCTCGCACACGCGTTACCAACCCACGACGAACATGTTCTAGTTCAACCACCATCTCCATCTGAAGGTCATGTCCAGGACGGATGACTACCCAACTCTGATGCCCAGAATCTCCACCTTAGTCCCGATCTCTATTCTGTACGTCCTGAAATCATCCATCCCAACAGGAGGTCCACATTAGATTCATAAGATTGCTCAGACCCGCTCGCGCAAGTCATTGATGTTCCCTCCCACACCCATACTGTGGGTCCTCTGCTCAAACGAAATCTGCATGACAATTCTCGTTCTAGAAGCACGAGGACATCCACTCTACGCAACGAACGCGGCCGTGTGAGGGTGCTACAAAACCTGGCGTTCTTTGAGGCTCTCGTCTTCGTTTTAAGAGAAACTTCAACGACAGACTACGTACGAGGCACATCATGAATCCCTGGAATGCGTGAATCCAGCTGCCCTGAGGTCAGCTAAGAAGCGCAGAGTCGATGTTGCATCGATGGATGATGACAGCTACATCAACAACCTCCGACACCTGGTCTGAAAGATGAAATAATAGAAAGGTCCTGAAGCAGCAGCTTTGAGCAGCAATAGGATATTGTGGTTCTGAAGAGAAACATTGATCCGCCGTGCTTGCCGAAATTGAGCAGAACAAAAAGGCATTCAACACGCTGCGCTATCGAATCGGCTACGACAGACAGCTAGAGAAATATCACCCATTGCGGGGGAGAGACTTAAGCATACCTGTTCTACTGAAGCCTAAGCTAATTTGAAATGTCCAAGTCTTTCACACTTCATGTCCCACCATAACTTCCAGTACTGGCAGAGGGGACCATCTTGGGAAGAGCAAAGAATGTCGTGTCATTCGAGATGGACGAAATTGATTAAAAAACGAAGTGCCTACTCTGCCTTGGAATCTCGAATCTCGAAGCTTTCACAATCCTACTCGAGCCAAGCCAAGCAAAGCCAAGCCCCAACTCTACGCGACGACAAGAGCTTCAGCAGACGATGCCATGAAATGAGGCTCACAAAGCAAAACCGCTCTCCGAATCCCAATCCTGATCACAACCTTCGGTCATGAATCCAAAATTACAATGCAGGGTACAATGCTCGTGCGGAGGTCAGTCACTCAGCAAGAGTCCTGAGGGGAGTTACCTGTTGGAGCTTGAGGTTGCGGGCATGAGCATTCTTCGACTTGACCAGGGCCTCCCACTTGACATCCATGGAATCCTCGCTAATGCTGTGCTCCAGAAACTTCTTGGGCCCGGCTTGCTGCCAGTTGCTCATGTTGGACAGGGGAGCAGGGGCCGGGGCCATGAGCTTGCCGAGCCAGGACTCGCGGGGGCCTTTGGGGAGAGGAGGCTGGAGGAGCACGCTGACGGGCGAGAACTTGTCGGCCGACGACGGCTCTTTCTGCTGCGGAAAAGCCGAGGCCGAGAGATCGGAGTACGACTGAAAATAGTCGCCCTTCGAATCGGAGCTCGGAGTTCTCAAGAACGACGAATCATACTTGGTGTCGTTGCTGGAGGTGCGCGTGTAGGCGGACTCGGCCTTGGATTCCGAGCTCGCAGTGCGCATGTACGACGATCCGGTCTTCGAGTCCGTGCTCGGAGTGCGCGAGTAGGACGAGTCGTGCTTGGAGTCGGAGCTGGGAGTGCGCGCGAAGGGCGAGTCGCTCTTGGACTCGCTGCTCAGGATCTTCGAGAAGGCCGAGTAGGCCTTGCCGAGCGGCCAGCCGATGGCGCGCGCATCGTCGGCGGGGTCGGAGGATTCGGAGGTCGCGGCCATGCCCCGCTGCTGCTGCTGCTGCTCGTAGAGCTCGTCTCGCCAGGGCTTGGGCTTGTGAGCCGGGGTCGGCTCCGCGTCGATAGCCTCCCACGCCTCGTCGCTTATGCTCTCCATGAAGCGCCCGGAGTCGCCCGCCGTGTCCTGCTTGTAGAGCGACTGCCGCAAATGCCTGCCGTAAGGCGGGCCTGCGTCGTCGCTGGGATGCGCGGGCGTGAACGAGGACGCGCTACCCCCTAGGCTAGCCCCCAGCCGCGACTGGAACGGGCTGACGTCTCGGGACCGCAGATCCGGCATACTGTCGGAAGTTGTCAGATGTTGCGGCTGCGGCTGCCGCGACTTGTACCGGTGGTGGTTAAGGATGGACGAGTCTGCCAGCGCCTGCAGGCGCCGGGCCTCGGCGTCTGGCGCGTCGGGGGCTGTGGCAGGCACCAGTTTGGCCATGCCCTTGCCGGTCTGGTTGGACGTCCGCAGGAGCGTGCCCAGGTTGCCGGAGAATTCCGGCTCCGGCTTCCGCCGCAGCGGGGGGGTGCGCGGCGGAGTCGAGTCCCCGTGCGGCGGAGTGTCCTGGAGCCGGTCCCGGGTTCCGGCGCCGTAGGCGCGCCTCGAGTCGTTGCTCCGCATGGAGCCCTCGCCCTCGTACGAGTCGGCCACCTGCTGCTGCAAGTCGACGCTGAACGTTTGCGACTGATCGTGATCCCTCGCCATCCCGCCGTCGGTGTTCGTCGACGACCCGCTCCGCGTCCGGAAATTCGCCGGCGGCCCTCGGCCCTCGTGGGCATCCTGCGCGCGAAACCACGCGGCCATGCATGCACATCAGAACCGGGCATCGATCCAAGCGACCGGCCCTGACCAAGAGACATTCACACCGCACCACTTACCGCGTAGTCCTTCTCGTCGTCGGGCTTCTCGGAGCCCCGGCCTCTGGGGAGACCCCCGGGCTGAGGGGCGGGGGCAGGCAAGCACAGCGACCCGAATGGGCTCACTTGCCAGGGGAACTTGCATTTGAAGAGCATGTTCTGCTCCTCGTCGTCGTCCTCGTCGCCGTCGTCGGCCGCGCCCTCGGCGTCGAACTGGTCCTTGAAGGTGGCGAACCGCGACCGGCCGGCGGCGGTGGCGGACCGGCCCATCCGGGGCGAACCGGAGGGCGATCCGGTGCCGGAGTCGGCCGAATCCGCCACCATGGCCTTGGCCGCCGGCAGGAACCGCTGCATGATGAAGTCGCGCGCCCGCGGGTCCGTGTGCCGCGACTTGTCGTGCAGCTCCGACTCCACGCACCCGTCGAGCATACTCACTTGGCACTGCGCTTGGTAGTGGTCCATGAGCGAGTACACGTCGCCCGCATTGCCGTCCCAGTCGCCCGAGCTGTGACTGCCGGTCTCAAAATTGTCACGCCCTCGGGGGCTGCTCGGGGGCAGCCTGCCGTTCTTCGCCTGCGGCTGCTGCTGCACGGGCGCATTCCTCGTCGGGGCGTAGAAGAAGTCCTTTTGCGCCGAGGGCGCTTGGGGCAATCGCTCCGCTCGCTGATGATGCCCGCCTCTCCGGTCTTGGGGCTTGTCTGCCCCCGCTGCTGCCCCCGTGCTGGTGCCTGAGGTCGGGGCTTGTCTGCCCCCGCTACCCTCGCCGGATCTGGGCTGGCGAGTGGGAGTGGAGCTCCGTCGCGCAGGCGGGGCTGGAATTGGGAGCGATCTCGGCGGAGTTCGATCGGTGGCTGCGGCAGCAGCCGCAGCCGCAGCCCTGCTGGGCGACGGGGCCAGCTTCGGGGGCAAGCTGGCAAAGGGGTTGAGCTTGGGCGCCGGGGTACCGGCAGGCGGGGGGTAGAAGGGCGACGCATCCTTGGCCTTGGTGGGAGTGAGCGACAGCGGCGGGAGCTTGAGCTCGGCGGGCAAAATCGACTCCTCGCGCTCCTCGATCTTCGACTTGCCCGGCGCATTCTCCCACATGAAGGAAATTCCGGGCCTCTTGACATCTTCCTCGCGCTCCGACGTGCGCCCGTCGTCCACCGAGCCATCGAACGACAGCTTCGGGGGCTCCTGCGGCTTCACTACGCGTTGCGTGCGCACGGACTTGAGGGGCGCATTGTAATTGATTCGTACTTCCGACATCGGTCGAGATGTTGTATCGCCTCTTGCTCACATGTGCCCGACGGAGTCATGCTCTTCGAGTCCACCACCTGCCACCACCCAGAGCCACAGTTATCCCCCCATTCGGACCCACCTCCATGCATCGACACGCATCCTCCCTCGTGCAATATCGCCCCCCAGCATTGGCTGCTGCGGAAACACGAGCCGAGCGGGGCAGCCTTCTGCTGCACATTATGCCGACCCTGACACATTGATTGTTTCGGGTCTCGACAGGGGGCGTACCGGGCACGGAGGAGCTGATCATTGCTCCATTGAGCACTGAGCAGCTGCTCGACACAACCCGAATGGTGCTTGCACGGACCTCATAACTGTGGCAGTTAGTGGTCAGATGATTGAGCAATTTGACAGTGAAGCTGATTTTATCTGTGAATATGGACCTCTTGGGCGCTAAATCGAGTCCTTAGCTGAGGCATCAGGATCATCTGATCTCAAGCAGCATGAAGTTGCTGCTACTCGAAAAATGTTGATCCAAATCCTGACATGCCGGTTCCGGGAGAGGCATTGGGCTAGATCTTTGAGAACTTCTACTGACGATGTAGAGAGCTAGCTAGACGCAAATTCTTTGCACAAACGGACGCAAGCAATCGAATCGAGATTGGAGAATGTCGATGCCATGTAGAGTGAGCTTACCTTGCGTCCGCTAGCGGATGCCGCGCAGCCATCGGGGCTTCCAGAGCACCATCACCTTTGCGTCTCTCTCTGCACATTCACATCATCCGGATGCAATGACGGGAGTGTTCAGCAACAGGGCCTCAAAATCGCCGTGCATTCTTCGGATCAGAAGCAGTCCCTTCGATCCACATCATCCTCATCCTCTCTCACAAACATTCTCTGCACCATCTGGAGTCATCAATGCCGACCCACTTCCAGACTCGCACTGTCTCCGTTCAACACAGCCTCAAAACTTTTACAAACCTCACAATATACACCACTGCCTAGACTTATCTTCTCGAGCCACAAATCTCTAACCAGACTGCCCCATCTGCAGCACTCCATGGACCTCTCAATCTGATCTCAATCCTTCCCGTCTCCCCTCCAAAAGCCTCAATGTCACTCTCGGTGCCTCGTCCCTCTCTCCCTCTCTCCCTCTCTCTCTACCTCTGCTATTCTCTGCTGCTGCTGCTGCTCCTCGTCCTCGCCTCCTTTGTCGGGCCGAGGTTTGCTTTCTGCAACAAGCGCGAGCTCTGGCTCTTCACAAGAGCTTACATCTGCTGTCCACAGCGGGAATGTTGACTTCCAGAATATGCGTGCAGGGAATTGTCCCGGGGACTCCGCAGCGCTTTCCCGTGCCTTGCCTTGCCTTGCCTTCTCTGCGCCTGGCCTGGGCTGGCCTTACTTGGCTTGACTTGCGAGCTCCATCCGTGGGCGTGCGCGCGTGCCTGCGTCCAGGAAATCTTCGAAACCTCGACTGAGCTGAAACTCAAGGGTTATAAATCGTGGGGGCACAGAGGAGTGGCAGCTCGGTGCTTGTCTCTTCCCCGCGTCGCGTCCGGTCGACTATCGCTCCGTGCCTCGAGAGCCGTGAGCACCAGCGGCAACACGGACAGCCCCAGCCCCAGCCCCAACCCCGGCCCCGGCTCCAGCAGGCCCAGCAGCAGGCCCCAGCCCGCTCCCCAGTCCCATCGTCGGCATTCAACCGCCTCCGGATAAGGGTGACCGACGCCTGTGCTTCCCAACTGCCGTTCCCCTCCTTCTTTCCAGCGGACCCCGCGCTCACGTCACCGCCCTCGTCTCCGCACGAAGCCGCGGCCGTTCTTATATCGAATGCCCGCCGGGTGCCGTACCCCCTCCTCTCTTCGCTTTCCTGTCTTCGTCTCCGACGGGGCACAATGACCGGCACGCCGTGCACTTCGGCCCCCTCCTCGCCGGTGAGTCGCCGGCCGTTATATCTACGGGAACCACATCGCGAAACCACGCGCGGGTTTGGCGGCATCTCGGGACCGGAGGACAAAGAGAGAAAGAACGATTTTTTTCAAATAAATAATTTTCCTTCCTTTTCCTTCCTGTTCCAAAAGATGACGGAATTTCGCCTATTTTTTTGAGAAATTTTTAAAAAATATATTATTTGGGGTCTTTTTGGAAAACTGAAGTGTCACCACTTCTCCTTCGCGAATGGGGATTTTTTGGTGACATTACATGGGGTTTAATTTGGACCATCCACGGATCGTGACCTCTCGGGCGTATTTGTTGACCGAGGGTCAAGCGAAGAGAATCTTCCGCGCATCTCAATCCGCATCACCGTAGAATTCAACGGACAGCTCGAACGGACGGAGGCGAGGTCGGAAGACGTGAGAGAAATCCATCGTCGACCGTGGCATGAATGTGACATCCGTCCATGACATAACATGACATTACATGACATTACATGACGCCCGCAAGGGCGTCCAGGTCGGGAGAAGGAACCATGATGCCCACTGTTCCGAGCGTTCTTATCCCAAGAGGTGTGGCGAGCACGGCAAGACATCCCCATGGGCGAACGACAGGAAGAGACGAGCCGGTTCAGGCACCGGCATGCACGTCGGGGGCCACCGGCGATGGGAGGTCGGGGACGGGACAAAGCCACTATCATGGGGCGTGAGGGGCAGGGCCCAGCAGGTCGCCATCGCGTGCCCGGGCCGCTGGCCGAGCTGCCCTCGACCGAGATAAAGCCCACGTCTCCGAGCGACTCTGGCCCTTCACTCGTCCGGAAAAGCGTCGCTCGCATCTCGTTACCCCCCGGAAACACTCATAAAGTAAGCCCCTGCTGTACAGACTGTCCAGCCCCAGCCCCAGCCCCAGCCCCTGCCCCACCGAAGAAAGAGGTGCGCGTGAAAAATCCCCTCCAGCTCCGCGACCGGGGCAATTCGCGATCATCTCCCCCCTCCCCCCTCTGCCCGACCTTCTCTGTCGGTTCTGCCCCCTTCCTGCCCCCCGACTGCCCCCTGACCGCCGAAGCCCCTGCTTGAAGACAATAGATCGACCAGATGTTCCACGAATTATTGCGCCTCTGCCACTGGTCAAACCGCAGGACGTACCTCGTACGCACCTCTTTGACCGGCCCTGGAACCAGAGTCGGAGGCGAGTTACGGGTTAACTCGGGTTACAGGATGGCTCACCCCGGGTGCATTACCCCTCAACCTCGCTTACCCCCGGGGGGGAGGGGGTAACGGGGGCCTCTCTAAACCTCCCATCTTTCACACTTCGAAGCCATTGGTCCGATTTGGGTCTGCGCAGAGTACTTGAATATTTCATCGTGCTTTAAAGCTGATGAGCACCACAGATCGCGGTGTGTTAAGAAGCCCTCGATCGCCACCAGGAGAATGTTAGGATCAGAGGGAGATCTTTTTCCCGATCGATCGGGGCCAGAGTTAATGAAATGTCCGGACTTCGTACTCGCACAATGTTCAATCCTGAACGTCAATCATGGTTCGACCGGGTTCATTACACTGCGAGTTCGCGAGCTCCATGGGCTTGTTGCTACCGAGCCACACTTACACTTGGTTCAGAGTATAACGCCTGCCTGCTTAATGCTCCACAGTGGTTCAGTTCAGTTCAGTTCAGTTCAGTTCGCGTCTGTGTGGATTATGATGGAGCCACACTTACTTCTGCCCGAGAGCTGTGTCCCTTGTCCCCTTGTCGCTTCCCTTGTATGCCTTCCAAGAGCCTGGCGATGATACGATAATCATAATAATAAGCCCCGACGAAGACAACTTTCGATCAGACCCGGCCTCGTGCAAGTGTTCGTTCGCCATTGGTTGCATTGATCTCCAAAGTGTCCATCGTTCGACTTCTCTGAGGCTATCGTATCGAGCATATCATGACTGGAAACTGGAAACTGATAAGATTCATCATCTGGAGGTGACCAACACCCTCCTCATACTTAGAGCCCGTGCAGCAGCAGCAACGAGGATGAGCTTCGCAGATTTCTTGTGTTTTTTAAAGGTTTCAAATTCATAACTGACGAGGGTTATGACTCGCAACTTTGACGTGCCTTCTTTAGTGGCACCCTGAGCATGAGATGTTGATGATGCGATTCTTGCATTTAATCCATGCTGCTCTTAAATATGAAATTCGTGTGTGAAGCTCATCATGAAGTAAAAGATTTTATGGATTACTCATGGCTGGCTCCAAGCTCATGATGGAGAGGATCTAGTTATGAGTCTCTCTCTGGTCTAGTCTGATTCGACATGTCAACCCCAAGCGACGTCCATAGCTCATAACACTGCGTTAATGTATAGAATTCCAACAGGTCGCATGAATTTTTGGACGCAAACTATGAACTTATTAAGTCTTAAAAGGAGCCATCACAATAATGGTGACTCTATCCATGCAAATTATCATACGGGAAGAAAATAATTGAATTTTTTTTTTTTAAAGTCAAGTGAAATGACCAGTGATTGTGAAGGAAGCTTCCGCATCATTTATCTCCTCGTATCCGATCTTTGTCGACTTGAAGAAGTTTATGAAATCTACTTTAAGGGACTCATTAGGTACAGGATCTGCTTTGGAGCTACTATTAAGAATGGCAGGGTCAACACATAAGTTGCTTCTTCTTCTCTTCCCTTTATCTTTAACACATACCATGGCAGTCATGCTCTTGGGTACAAGCACGATGCTTGGAGGTTGTTCACCTATTTTTATTTTTATGGATAAAGTGAGGATGCCAGCTTGTATCAATTGCAAAATACGAAATTATTTAGTCCCGAGGTTTTTAACTTGTCGATCACGCTTTCCTTTCCTGCATAACTATGGTTATGGCTATGCACTCTGGTTACTTGGACGCAAGTTGCAAACTCCCTTGAACCTAGTTGAGAATCCGTGTCACTGCTGGAGTATAGGGTACGCAAGAACCCTCTTATCTCCCCAGCACTCACATGCCAAATTTGTTGGCCGCCATTTGAAAATCACCAGTAAAAATACTGCCCAAAAAAAGATTCAGCGATTTTTTTATCGGGTTTGGTCTGAAAGTAGCATTGATTTGCATCGGGTTATGTAAATAACATTTTGAAGCAGGGCTCATTCACTATGGCATCGAAGGGCAGATAAAAAATACTTTGTTCCAAAACTTATCAAAGATTTTGACCTCCAGGTGCTGAAGAAACGACGTTTGTTATCCTATTTGTTACATTCAATCCGTCGTGATTGATATTCTTTGTAATATATATTTTTGAAATGCGAGCATCCATCACCAAGAAGACATCGAACCTTCAAAGTTTGGCACATGCCTTCTTCAACATCCGCACAACAATGTGTAATGAAGTAAATCAAAGAGCTGCTATTGGACGAGACCCGAGACAAATTTTGAAACTAGTCAGTCATCGTATTGCAGGTGGCTTACATATCAAGATCAAATTGTATCACGCTCATGGCTTTTGTTAACAAATTGTAGGGTAATGAGTGAAGCTGTTGATTTATCAAACTTGACGAGATGGAAACCATCAGTCACTCTGATTTCTAGATCCATATGATTAGAACAAAGGGTCGGCGAGGCATCTCAAACTGTGCTGTAGGATCTACATTCTTAATATATAATAAACATGCAGCACTGAATAGCTTATGACACTCTCCTGAATTCGACACAGGCTCCGAGAAGTGAGCTTCTTTCGGAGTTATGGAACTCATCATATATATTATCAGAAATTCCGGGTCAATCATATTTCTGGGATCGCTGGAGCTGTCTGGCAACTGGTCACAAGTCCTAAAGGTCCATGATTCATGGTGAAATCCTGTAGCACATATTTGACTTCCCCATAGGTAAATAAATCATGGAGAATCATTGAGTACATTACAGAGTCGGTTGAAAATCCTTGGGCCATGGACTCATTAGATCATGAAAACAGCCATGAAATTCTCCAGGCAGGCGGAGACCTTATCTAAGACATGAGACTATGTGAAGATAAAGCGGTCCCCACATCGTCATCACCACTGCATCACAAGAGCGTGATAGGAGCCCCCTGCCTGATTTTAGCTACAGCCTTTCATGTCCAACTGTGCGAATGATGACGTCCATAGTTCCAAGGCCCCACTTACCTCTACAGTTCCAGCCACAGGCATCCATCCTCATTTTGTAATTACAGATGCCCTTTGTTCCCATCCACATTGCACGGGATCCATATTCCAGTTTCTCCTATAAAATAAAATGACATGAAACATTCGCTCGATTCATTAGGCGTTGCGAGCCAGATTTTGCGAAGCATCTTTCTACTGCATTTAAACTTTTATATTGCTTTGCATATGTTGGATGAATGACAGACAATGTGCACTTGGAGAGCCCAAAAATCGGATGTAATTTAGACGTATCATGGAAAGAAATAAGAGAAAACATATATGAGAAAATTGTATTCTTCTCACATATGATTTCTAGAAGCTTAGACTTGGTAAACTTAAGCTTACCATGTTCTAAAGTTTTTCTTAAACTAGGAGCCGTCAAGAAATGGTCAGGACTTTGTACGCAGCCAATAAATCTGACCAAGAAAAGTCCTTCCTTAAGAAAAAAATTTGACTTTCTGTTGCGGAGAGTCAGTCATGTTGCACAGAAGTCGATGAGACAAAAGACAGCGAGAGAGATTACAAACACTTGACTGGAACAGCTGGAATCGACGACAGTGTCGTTGGTACGTGCTGAATCATAGTCATGTGCTGGGTGGATGGAGCTGGTGCTCGAGACGAGGCTGGAAAATGTACTAGCCCCAAAAATTCTTCGAGATCTACAAGGAGAAGAGTTTTCTCACATAGTGGCGGAAGGAGGAGGAATACGAGCCAGGTTGGGCCTGTTCCCTAAGAAAGAATATACACAACTTCCTATGCAGGTTTGCATGTTTGAAGAAGCATATTTGAAGGGAGAGGAATTGACTTCTCAATTGTGTGAACTATGTTGAAGAAAGATAACAAGAATGTGATTTATGCCTCAAATTCACATTGAAGTGAATTATCTTATCAACGACAATGTGGTAGTTTTGTTGAAATGAAGTAATGTATCAGTAGGGGGTTTGCATTAAATATTTATGAATAGAATTACAGGTTCAATATTTGGGGAATTCAAAGTATCATCGAAACTAGTAATAATCGTACATTCAATTTTCCCGAATTAGACTCAACACAAAGGAACATGTTGTACTCACTCAAGTGACGAAGATGACACGAAGTTGTAGTCGACGATTTTTGTCATAATTCGTCGAACAAGTTAGAGGTTAATTATTATTTTTCATTTGATCGACAGTTGGGGGTAAGAAATCATTCTGCTCGAGAGATGACTTCTATAAAAAAACAAATTCAGATAAATACAAGAAAGAACTCCCACATCAAAATTACCACGGCCCATACAAAAGTCAGCTGACATGGGATATAATATCCAGAACCCAGAACGACAGCAAATATCTAAAAAGGATCAAGGAACCGCCACATCAACTTGATATATTTGGGCATGAAGGAGACCCTTGGAGGCAATCAAAGCTCTTCAAAGCAAAGTTATCCTTGGCATGATGAAAGAGTTTCTTTACAGCCAAGGAGCAAAGGGATGTTCTGAACGATTCGTGTCAGTTGCAATTTCTTACCATTCTTACAATTGCTGCATTTAGTTTTCTTTCCGGTGTTCGTTGCAACTGACGGATAAGCTCATTCGAACGATTGGACTCATGAGTGTAGAGCATGCAAACCTGCACTGGATTCTGCTTCTAGTGAAGGTGGAAGGAAGGAAAGAAGGGATGAAAAGAGCAGACTGAAGACAAAATCACAAGTTCAGAAATTCCGAACGAATTTGACTTGAATGGGGTTGGTTGGGTTGTTGACATTTGTGTGACACCTCTTCACAATGCATAGGCTGGAGGCAAGAAAGCGCAGCCAAACACAATAAAGTCTCAGTGCACAATCATGTCCCCCACCCAAAGGTGTCAAGATACACAGAATACAACTAGGATCTTGTTCTTGTTCCCATGCCTCATGAAGGCAGGCAGGCAGTATAGTAAGCAAAAAACTACGAGATTTATCATTCGACCATAATGAGACTTTTAATCGAATGGTGGTCCGGTGGGGTCGAGCCTATCCTATAAAGGTGCGCCAAGCTCGAGGGCAGCACAGGCACTGGAGCTTGAGTTGCCTGTGGGGACACCTGTAATCAGTTGAGAGAAAAGATGACATCATCATCACTCCTGTGTATGTATTGCTGCTGCATGCATCTCATACAGAACAGATCTAGGAAATGGATCTCATCCATTCTCATCTTCAATATACGAATGTTGCCCGCTCTTGGTTGGGATTTAGACTGATAAGCATGAAACTCACCCCCAACATTTGCATCTTTTTGCACGGATCTTTTCGCAGCTGGAGCACCGAGAGAAAACAGCATCTTTGGATCAACTGCATGCTTCATGTTACAAGGAAGTGTTCACCTGTTCGCCATCAACGCTCTTTCAGTTTTGCTGCACGTTCCTTCATTGAAATCTGCAAATCTCAAACGCCATTGCTATTCTAGAAAGAATATATGATCCTGTCTCGTCATTGCCCTTAAAGGATGAGAGATTCCAGGTTACCAATTTCGAATGCATGATTGTGTGAGCCCTAGACTAACGTGGTAAGTAGCAAAACAGGGTGTGTTCTTTTCATATGGAAAGGGCTGATTTTGTGCCAGATGAGTGGTATGAAAGCCAGCAAGCTTGATGGGAATTCAAATGGATCCAGTTTAGTCCAATGCCAGCCGATTAGAGTCAAACGAGAGGATTCTAGATCTGCTAGAATCTCTTATGAATGACATGGTAGGTTGATGATGATTGAACCACATCAGTACGCTCGGCTGGATTGACCCATTTTCTTTCGCATGGATGTCTGTCTGTTTGACTAAGTGACATTTCTAGTGCCATGTTTCCTGGCCAGCCTCGTGAGTTGGAGTTCCCCCCTTAAGAAAGAAGTCTTTTCAGCCCAGGAATTAAGGACGCACTGTCATTCTCTTGTGGTATATTCCATGTCTTCAGCCTTTCTTTCTTCTATTCAACTCTTTTAGTATCTTCAACTTTGCATGGTTTCCAACGTGTTTCATGCTAAGAAACTAGGAACGCCACACACAAAAACAAAACAAAACAAAACAAAACAAAGAAGAAGAAGAAGAAGAAAGAAACAAAAAGCTCCTCACTAAATCAACTTTAGTAGGTTACAGATATTCAATTATCTAATATATGAGGGAAATTGGGCGAAGACTTTCCACTGGGAAAGGGAGCCTTTCATCGGCATTGAACTTAACACTAACGCCTGGTAGCGTCGATTTTCATCTGATCGTTTATTTGACTTTTCGGAATCAATTATTCACAAAAATCCAGAAGATCCACGATGCAAACAAATCCTTCTGTGCTTCGTGAGGATCTTAATAATAGCAGGCTGTTCTGATCATGAGCTCAAGAGCAGACGTGGAGAGAAACAGGAGAAATCGAGACCCATGCCAGAGTTGACATCCAACATGTACTCTGTAGTAGTGTGGAATCTAGGATCCAATCAGAGACTGTCAAATACTTCATTTCCTTGTCATTTGGATCACTAAAAAGTATCGAATACATTCTCACTGGAAACATGCCATGTTCTTGGAGCTTCACTCAAACCATAAGTTGACAAAAGCTTAGCAGGCGGGGACATCATGCAGCCCCTTCCTCCAGTGGCCAATTCCTGACTTTTGGAGGGGAGAGAGGTCTTGATGACTAAATTCCTGGTTCAAAAGAAAGGCCCCGGGTCGAATATAAGTCGAAGCTGATGATTGATCGATGTACCTTTAGTATGATCAGGTCCTCGCTTGCCTGACCCCGTAGAATTATGGCTTTATTCAGACAGACAAAAAAACAGGAAACATGATCCACTTCTTGGCATTTTCTACATATTTGTGCCAGATTCACGGGAAGGTTCGATGTGGGATGATTTCCCTGGGCCTTGGTCTACTGAAACTCGTTGATTCAATGCACCGGAGCGAGGAGTGTGCATCCAAGGTCATGGAACTGAAATGATCACAGTCTCAATAATTATCTCAACCTTCTGTCATGGACTTTACGTTGGCGTTCTATGAAATGAAAAAGCTATGTTTTGAATTGTCATGAAAGAAGGAATATCATAGCGATTGCCTTAATCTGCATGAACCAATGTCTAGCTTGGAAGTTATTTCAGTCTCTGGAGCAAGTGAATTCGTCATACGATTTGCTTTGCTTCCTTTTTACTACTTTCTTTTACTGCACGTTTACGCAGAATATGGAACATCGACTCTTGAAAACTTAGAAGTTGAGAATGTAACTTCCAGCAAGTGAAAAAGAAAAAAGAATGAAAGGAAGAAAAAAGAAGAAAAAGAACGTAGGCTGCAGAATATCTCTTTGACCATTTAGGAAACAAGGTTGCGAATGTCCATAAATGTTATTCCTGCACTACATATTCTCTGCCAATATGGAAGGAGCCGTTCGAGCGATAGTGCATCGTGCCCAAGTGATCCACTGCTTGATCCATATGACGTGTGGTTGCCTCAAGCCCAATGGGGATGGATCGATGGCACTGGACCTCTGATCTATACGCCTTTGGGCAAACTGGAAACTGGAGATGCTTGCATGCATGCATGAGAGGAAGCTCGAGCATGAAAGGCACTTCAGTTTGTGCATGGCAGTTCCAGGCTCGGGGACGAATCTAGGCTAAAGGCTACGTGAAAGCCGTAGGAACAGAACCTGCCATCATACCATATCCTTTTATGATGATCACTTTTCCATCGTTGTCCTTTTGAGGTCGACTTCACTCACGACCTTCGTATGCCCACCCACACTCTTCATAAACCATGTCTGACAACTTGATAACGGCCCAGCATCACTTCCTTTCCCTTCCCTTCCCTTCCCTTCCCTTCCCTTCCCTTCCCTTGTAACTCACGGATCAATCCACTATAATCTTTTATTGGTTTACATCAGTTAAAATTGCGTCCGACTGAAATCCATGCGGACGCAATTTTCACTATCATTGATGTAGATTCCACGGGTGGAATCTAGTCCAATGATACTTTTTCAAATCCTCTCAATCTCGATCGATCGATCCTTCAAATCATCGAACACCATGCAAGAAGCTTCAGACTGGATCGCATCCCATACACAAATAATACCTCATCGTACAGTTCGAGGATCATGCGGAAGGAAAGTTGTTCCCTTCTTGTTTTTGGGCGGACGGACGGACGGACTGTCATCATCTTCTGTCTTCGCTAAGAGAAGACATCACGAGTCAGAATAGAAAACATTACCAGATCTGATTTGCTCGTAACATTTCACATGTCGTCTTGTCTTTCAGGTGGAGGAAGGTGTCGTAAATAATCAATCGAGTGGGAGGGAAGGTGAGAAGGCTCCGGTGCGATGGAACTGCAAGTGGCAAACGACCGCTAACGACCTTCGATGGCGATGGCGATGGCGATGGCAGTGGGAATGGGAATGGGAATGGCTGTAGCAGATCAGAGTGAAGGGCAGGGCCGCGAGTTGGAGCTGCAGAGACTTGTGGAGATGGAGGAGTGCGGAAGGGAATAGTCAGACAGTCAGACAGAGGCAGAGGGTGTGGGGCCTTGGGATCCGAAGCGGCAGTGACGGAATGCGGCCAGAGCCAGAGCTGGCAGACGAGGAGAGCAGAGAGGGCACAGGACATGGCATGATCCAGCGCACGACGCGAGGCGAGGCGAGTCGCAGAGAGGGCGTCGTCGCGGAGTTTGAAAAGCGTCGGAGATTGTGGATTTGTCCTCACTCGCGACTCTGTGCTTCCAATTCTCGCAGCCGGGTCGATGTTCGCGCACTGATTTGTGGCGGATGATCTGAGACTGATGATTCGAGACGACGTCGTTCGGTCAACGCGGCCTCATCGTGGATGGCAGATTCGAGACGAGCGGCTGCAGCATCGGGCATTGGCTGTGGCATTGGCATCGGGAGTCCGCTCTTCGAAGATAGACATCGCAGACTTTGTATGAATTGTGTCCTCACTGCACTGGAGAGCTGTGTCATGTCCGCCATGACGAAGCCGTCGCCGGTGAAATCCAATTGCGATCGATTTAGAGCCATGAACCATGGAGCTCTGACTTCTCGAGACTTCTCTTCTCTTCCGGTACGTCTGCGGTGACTGGACTGGACTCTGCATCGTTCGACGCCATGGACTTCGGTTCCACGACGTGACCTCACCTCGATGGCCATCTTGTGCTCATCGTCGCCTCGTAGCTTCTGCCCAAAGCAACTTTCGTCACAAGTTGCTGCCAAGTTACGCAAGAGGCCTCGAAGATGAACCTCTTTGAGGCCATGAACGAGCTCAGAGTGCGTGTGCGTAGGCAGCCCCGGGTAAAGGAAATCCCGTGGAAATGGATTCTGCCTTTCTGCGCATGAAGATTATCGTACGAGAGGGCAGGGCAGGGGATCAGCTGGCAAGGAGAGCGAGCGAGAGAGACTGACAAGCACAGGACATGACATGACAGTGCTCGCATTGAGTCACATTCACGCACTTAACAGCAGGAGCCACTTTTCTGGCCTTCGGATTGTTGCCTCTGCCGGTTTGAGGAAGCTCTGAGGTCGAGTCCATTTGAGGTATGGATGCAGCACGTGACGAGTCAAGGCCTCAACAACCATTTCGTGCACTACAATCATTCGCTGAGAATGTGTAGGGGCCGACTTTGGAGTCACGGTGGCCAAGGTCACAGAGCGAGCGAGCGAGCGAGCTCGCTAGCTAGCTCACTCTCTGACAGACCTGCAGCAGTTGTTGAAGCTTTTCGCTTTCCACAGTTCCACAGCCAGAGTCTAGATTCCGCAGAGTCGCGGGTCTCGAAATCTTAGCGATGTGCAGTTAGATCGACGTTTCCCGGCTCGGTCTCGCATTGTGCACCATGCTTCAGAGTATGGAAGCACCTGTGCTAAAAGTTCCACCACCACCACCCTCGTCCTCACTGCCTCACTGCCTGCCTGCCTGCCTGCCTGCCCCCCACACACACAAAGCACAAAGCGTCGAGAACCCCACGTTGCAGCCTTACCTCCTCCACTGGCGCGAATTGCAACAATCAATGCCCAAAAGCTGTGGGCATCATGATCCAGCTACAATACGGTCTGCAACATCAGACTCTACCTCGACACCGTACGACATCTCTCGAATTACGCAGAGTCCATCTTCTGATAAAATCTGGCTCTCTGACCAGCAGAGAATCAGCCTCCAACACCTGTTCCTACGCATGTCCCGCAACACTTGCTGCCCCCACCGAGATCGCAAGCAATGGCATTTAATATTTTCCCAACCGAACCATCTCTCCACCATACACACGGAACAGAGCAGAGCAGAGCACCTTGCGCCGTTCATCTCCCAATGAGCCATGGACATCCGAAGCGCAGTTTATTCTGCTGAATAAGCTCAAGATTGCCAGATTTTCTTTTATTTTCCGCTGGAGTGCTTTATCGGGCATGTCAAATATATATTTTCCCGGTGGTTCATAACTGCTCTGCTCTGCTCTTCCGTGCAGTGCTGCAGTGCGCTTATTCGACTCCATTCCCCAGAAGAAGTATAATGTACCTGCAAACAGAAACAGTGACAACATGATCCCCGTAGGCACGCATTCGTTCGGTCACGGGATATTCCGATCTTTCCGGTTTTGAATGCATAAAGTTGCGATGTACAATGGACATGGCCTCCAGCATCTTCATCAGAATGCACTGTAGGCGGATCTCGTCGGGACGAGGCACGACTGGATTGTTCGAATTAATTCCGATTGCAGATCCGATCACGAGCACGTAGCACTGTGTCTTCCCTCCCGTAGAGAGAATATGAGAGAGAGAGAGAGAGAGAGAGAGAGAGAGAGAGCTTCATGTTGCGAAGGAAACGCGTTCGTCATCCTGTAGTATAAAACCTCACCAACTTCTCTCCTCTCCTGTTCTCGAATTCACTCACTCGCTCGCTCGAAGAAACATAGCGAGGCAGGGTCCGGGCACAAAGATCAAGCGGTGGGTTACTTGAATCCACTGTGAGCTGAGCTCTGGACCATGTGGTATCAATGTTCATAGCTTCGGGGACCTGGACTTGGAGCTGGAAGACAAACCAGCCACACTTTCCTTTCCCTTCCCTTCCCTTCCCTTCTCTTCTCTTCTCTTCTCTTCTCTTCTCAAAAGCTTGTCCACAGAAGCCTGGATCGCACCAGCAGCTGCTCTGGGCATGAGGAGGGGATTGGGTCACTTGCATCGATGCTATTCTCTTCTTCGTTTCCAGAATTTCCAGCCAACCTACGCAGAGATAGAAAGATCTGTAGATGGATAGATACCCGTAGAATATCCATGCAGCGTCCGCAGCAGTGCCCAGTGCCGGGCGGGCGGGCGGGCGGGCCAGCTTTAAATGCATGGGTCATGGAACCAATGGCTGCCAAAGTTGCCTTGACTACGCGACTCGGGGAATCTGGATGCCTCTCTCTCTCTCTCTTTCTCTCTGGCTTGGCTGTGGCCCTCCTTCCGTGCAAGCAGTCTGTCACGATCGGGACTGTGAACGAATATGGTTTAAGAAAAACGAACCTGACTGATCGTCTGCCTTCTGCTGTCAGATCGACGACATCTGATCTGAGACTCTTGACAGGACAGCTCTGACACCCCTTGGACCGATTCGTCATGTCCTAATTAACTTCAGAAAGCCAAGATAGCATTGATCAATTCGGGATGATTTATTTCCAATCAGAAGTTCATTGCTTCTCGAGGCATCTCCAAGCTGTGGGGAGTCTTGTCTTGAACTCAGCAGACCATGTCCAAGACATCTGCCGCTCGATCGGCCTGTGAGTGAGCAGAGCTGGAGTGTGTTGATGTTTTGGCTCTCGATCCTCATACGTCTCGTGATTTGCTCAGTCCACATCATTGACACCTCCATGTCTCGCAGCCTACGAGCTTCTTTTCCTGTATTGGTATGACTTTGTAGCTATGGACCGATCTAGAAGAAGTACAGTCTGTAGACTTTGGAGCTATGGACTGTACAACAGCATTTTCATGTGATTGTGAGTGTGAAACAGCTTACCACAATAGACAACAATGAATCTCAGTTTCTTCATCATCTTTGATTTATTTGTGACTTCTATTTTTTACTCGTGTGTATATTGCCTCACACAGAACAATATTGGTGCAATCATCCATGGAATAGCAGTCACATTTTAAAGAACATATCTGAGCATAATAATGTTAAGCGTGAGAACATACCACCTTTTCGGTATAATGCTTTCTTATTTTATAGTCACCTCTAAGTTTAAGAACCACAGTATCAAATCATGTAACCAAGGAAGTAGAATTAATATACTTACCAGCACATAGTGATTGCTGAGAAATAAAAGTACTGTATGCATGATTTGTAAAATTTTCAATAACATCTGAGTGTACATCGAGTGACACACGTAGTTAAAGATTTGTTCCATACATTTCATTACAAGATCAAGAAAATCCATCTCTTAAAAAGAAGATAGTCACTTCTCAATAACTTATGAGAGATTAGTAGTGGATTTTATAATTCTCGGTTCGTAAGCCCTTCCGTTTTGTGGAGTTTAAAATCCATCAAATTAACGTAATGAACATAACCTACAACTGCTATGAAATTTCAGACTTAAAAGTAAGTTGATCTACAGGGCTTATACAGTTCAGCATCTGAATAATACTACCAACTTCATACAGTAATAAAAAATGAGCATGACGTGAAAAAATCCTACGCGTTATAAATGGTGCTAGATAAGGAAAAAAAAAACTTTAATGTTAAGATATAATAATAGGTGGTGACTGGATCGGGCAAAGAAACGGGGGACCCTGTGCCAGGCTACACTGGTAACCTAGACGAATGAAACGGTGACAGATGTCAGTGCGCCAGCCTGGTGGGAAACGCGTGTACCTTAGGGACCAGCACAGAGGTTTCACCAAGTTCACCTCTTACTAAATTTATGTCAATTCGCGTATCGTGAAATATAGCTTTTAAGGCTGAATTCATTACTGATAAGGAGTATGGAACTGTGACTACTTTAATATAACATAAAATCATCAATGTACATGCAACAGTTTTTGATACAAATTTCCTATAATATTCTTTTCAGTATATTTGACATTTTTAATGAATTTAAATGAGACTCTTTCCTTGAAACTTTAATATAGATCTGTAGCACACTCTTAGAATGATATTTATTTTAGTTCATATTTTGATTTAGAGATCACCTAGAGCGTCCAGATCTATTAAGTTTAGCATTGAAGGTATCTCTATTCATGCTACTGTAAAATTATAACATATTTTCAAAATAGTAGTCCATAATTGCAAAAAGGCAATTACAGATATTTTTTATTATTCAAATATATTATTAAATAACTCTTATGAATTGATGGATTTTTTGGTTTATATCAATTCCTAAATCCACTCATCTTATAATTCTACTTGTAAAAAATAATTATAGAATTCTTTAATTCACTTAACAATGTCAAAAATTACTTCTTAATTATTATAATAATTTTCGGATAAATTTTTTATAATCAAAGATTCATTATAATTTGAAAAATTTGATACTAACGTAAAACTGTTAGTATCTCATGAAGAAATGAATGGTATTGTATTATGGAACAGAAATCTACTCTTGTATCTGTAATTATATTATCTAACAGAAGTGTAAGTTTAAATGGAAATAAAAGAACATTACTAAAAGTGCAATTTTAGTCGGACATGCTATTTTCGCCTATTTTCTTTACATAACATTGACCAACAATAATATTCACGCAAGATATTTTGAGTATATAAGACAACAATTAAGATGATTGAACATAACATATCTGGACATGTTTACTCTAATTCGTATCAAGAAAAAGTTCTAAGATATATTTATGAGATTTTCTGTTATTGTCGTCAATCCTTCATCGAATAATTTATTTTGAGCTGAATAAGATCTTGATATTCACTGATTTTTTTCTTCTATCCAGCTTTTACATGGTCTGCAATCGAAGAGAATCAATTCAGTCGTGCCATCAGAGGTCCCTTCGTGTGCATCTACGTACAGAGAATACTAATCAGCTTCGCCACCATTGACATGACATGACTCGATCACCAATTTACGATAAGCTCAAAAAACAGGCTCAGTAACGCAATGTCATCATAGTACAATCGTTGTCTCTGTGACTCCATTGCCATCGAGGAAGTTTAGTTCCGAGACTCGCTGAGACGTATGCACTTCATGAAAATACTCCATGGAATGGCATCTTGCAACTGGCTGGAAAATCATGCAAGAGTAAGTGCAATCCATCCAGCTACTGACGATGTCTTCTGCAGGAGAGAGCAGGAGACTGCCAGTCGGAAACGATATGGAATGTCTGGCGCAGTCAGCTGACGACTGGCCTCGGCTCCCGACGAGTTTAGCGTGCATGAGGTCGAGAATTTGCCCACGCCCTTCCTCCCATCGGTCGCACGAAGTCTACTTCGATGAGGGTAACTCCACCACCAACGAACACCGTTTTGTGGAGTCAAGGGAAAAGCTTGACTGTCAGCTTTTTGGCAGATTCGATTTTCTCGATCGACGATCTGCATCCAAAAATGGAATCCAGATCAAATGGGAATTGAGGCTCGCAGGAACTGAAGAAAAGAAAAGAGCCTCGATTTTTCATCGTGCCCGAAGCTAATCCTCGGATGGACTCGGCATGATCGGTGGTAGTCCTGCTGTTGATGCAATGATGAAGAAGGTCCGATAATTCCTTCAATGAATTGTCTTCAGCTGCATCAATCACGACGGCTACGAGAAAGTGGAGGCGGTTTCCCGCCGCCTATTCACATCACGAGCATATTTGTGTCCACAAGGATGTAGATAGAGTTGCTTATGATCTTATCATCGAAGACTCGAAGTTCAAGTCTGCAGACGCATGAACGGATGGATAGTCTTGTCAGACTCACCATCGGCTGTGACTGCTCTCTTGGCTGTGGTCAAAGCTACCGTCAAAGCCTGATTACTGATTTTTCTTCCACTCTCTATTTTCTTCATGATTTCAAGTCAGCACCATCTCAGTCCTTCTTCGCACCAGCTTAAGATGCTTAGTCTACGGGAAGTCACGGTGCTGTACCTTGTTGTCGGTGTTTACAGCAGCAGATGTCGTGGAGATTAGATTACAGATATGGCTTTCAAGGGTCAAAGCTTAAAGAAAGCCTCGAGATTACCTGTCACTAATCCTGAACCAGATTCCTCAATTTCTCTATTTTGGAGAGATACTCTGACGATACCCTCCACACGTCGTTTCATGAAAACTCCATTAGTCCATGGGCATTCGGATTCCGTGCAGGACTGCCCTTTGGGAGCTGTAGCAACATAATGAAGACCTCGCTGTTTACAAAGAAAGACGTAGCCAGTCAAGAGCGAGGTTCGTCCTCAAATGCCGTCTCCGATTGGAGGATGCACATCTGAGGGCAAAAAGATAGGAATCTCCCTCGTTGCTTCTTGAGATTGTTGTTTCTGGAGATTGCTCATGAGTAATAATCTTTTCGACGACCGCATTGAGTTGTTGTACATTCAAGAATCTGTTCATAACGAAGATCCGAATGAACATCTGTCCCAAAACCAGGCATGGCACTGATGCATATCCTACAACCGCTTGGCCATCATGTGGATTGCGTTTTAATGACCAAATCGCTTTTGTTGAGAAACATATGATGGTACAGCAACGACTTTAGGTCAACTCTCTAGACGATGGTGGATGAATGTCCAATAACCCAACTCTCATCCTGTCGTGCTTTTTTTACTATACCATGTCCACAATGCTGTTGCACAATCAGTCAACATTAACTGACTGTATTCAAACGTCAGATTCGATTGTGTCGATTGCTAAGATCCAGGCTCCATCGAGCTCACACCTGTTTACAAAATCTTGGTTGTTACCATGTCAGGGATTCAAGATGTGAGACTCGCTTTGGTGCAACATGAGCACTTATGGATCTCAGCCTATTGACCGCAATATTCTGTGAATTGAAACCCGCCAATGGACTCGGTATAGTACGATCATCCGAGCAGCTTGGCCTTCGATGAACTACGATGAGCTCTTGTGAGTAGACTTGAAGAGGTTGATGCCGTTACTAGTGATATAGGAAGTAAGTACATGACAGAAGCTTTGATGATGATGTGTTGTCAAGGCTCTCTATCGATATTTGCCCTGAGACGAGTTGGTTCATTGGAGGATAGGCCATATCTCGTCACCACAACACCATTTCTGTGTTGTGGTGACGATATCAGAAACAACAAGCCTCTTCGGATATTTTGGCAGTCTACTGGCGGTAGGCCTGGGGCAGCAGATCATAACAGTGATAGCCATAGCAAGCCGATGCTGAAGTCCACACAATTTTCAGATCTTAGGTGGTAGGTGCTGTACGACATATCTGTGATCATAGTAACCAGGGCCCTAGCTGTTTGGTTTCATCTTTGTACGGCGTGATGGCGTTATTTCCCTCCTTTTTGCTACTTACTTGGTCCCCGTTGATTCCCGCAAGTCTCTAGACACTTCCGAACGAGTTTATTAAATTTGTTCCATAAAATACAGATTTTCAATGTGCTCTTTGCCTGCCACAAGGATTGAATTCCACTAGTGTCAAAGGTCTCCAAGACGAGGACATGGTAATCTTTTTCAATAAATAAATCCAACTACAAATCCATTGATTCACAAATTTTGCTTTACAGTTGACATAGTGCCGTTTGGTCCTCTGACCGGAAAACTCGGTGTAGCGCGGTTGAAACTGCTGCGTGACTTGAATCTGTATGCTGATGAAGGCATACTTCGGTGATTGGATGGTCATTTTCGTGCTATACAGAATCATTTTTTCTCTATTCTTTTTCTTTTCCTTTTACTGCCCAATGCGTGTATTGTGATCAATAGATAACATGAGAGAAAGTATATCAAAGGAGACTAGATGTTTACTTCTTTGATGTGGATGCTGCCCTAGTTAATATTAGTATTCATATCCACAATGTACCCGGTGATTCACTGGATTTTTTACGACAACACAGCTGTTTGCTGCTGTTTGCAAGGTCGAGTTACCATGAAAATCACACGTTTACCGTAGGGGAGTCTTGAAGTGAAGGTTTACTCAGATAATCCAGATTTGCTGCTAGTCTATGTATCTAGGTTTCAAAGCAGAAATAGCCCTCATCTGGTGTGTCTTCCTTCATGTCCTCCTTCTATGTTTTTCTATAGAAAATGTTCACTTTGTACAGAGGAGACGATGAAATTGCAAGTGAAACTTGAGAGTCGGACACATAATACAAAAATTGGCATGGATCATAATGAACGAATTTAGCGTTTTATTTTTCAGGATCAATTCTTCAAGGTCGTTGTTACAATCACTAACGGCAAAATATAAACCGTGTCTCAACCATGTGCAGAAGTTCCTTCATCCGTTCACCTATTTTCTTGGTTTATTTGGGATACTTCACAAAGCAATTGACTGAAGGAAGCTAGGTGTTGTCCGACATTATTACTTTCCAAGCGCTTCACACAATATTTCATGGTATGCACATAAACCTCCAGCAAAGCTGATTCCGTGGACATTCACCCTCACCCGACAGAAGTACTCTTTCCAAAACCTAAAGACTTCATGTATGATGCTACATGATCGATTTGGTTTCTATCAACCTGACACTCTATAGAACTTAATTTCTTTCATTTGTTCCAAATGTTTATACATTGATCCAAAACAGTTTGAGTTCAAGGATCAGAGCAATGAGAACTCAGTGAAATGTGCTCTAAACAGTTTTAACGACTATAGAGTGGTTCCATTAATCAAAATAGGACATAGAGACTCACAAATCGGACAGGTTCTTGACCCAGCTATTCAGCTTACAAATTTAATATCCAAAAAATGACAACCTCTTGAATTGTAGGTGACCTAAAAGGAAGAGAGTGAAGAGAGAAGTCACTTCTTGAAAGATCAGCGGCTGGTAGTTCACTAGGACATTTTGGACTTAATCTCTGATTGATGGACAGTTCATATGTAGGTGGAGTATACAGAAACATACACAAAGACATTATGTGGAACATTTGTACATGGATCTCCCACTTACCAAGTGTATGTTCAACATGTTCAGAACTATCACATGCGCCTCTAAAAGATTTAATCAACTACGTCGCATCTTGAAAAGCACTTTTCTATACAAATTGCACTTGCGAGCAACAACACACGCCTGAAATTTGCACATACGCACTTGATAGTACGAGCAGCCTACCGCATACCCAAAGTTCAAGAGATTAGGTACTAGTCAAGATCTGAAAGAACCTGTCAGTCGTCCGATAGCCACGAACTTTACTGGGAAAAAATGTTCTGAATGGAGTGGATTTTACTCAAATTGTAATCCCTTTGGCCTCAAGTCATGTGAGTATATATAGCCTCCACTCTCTCCACGGAAGCATAAAGATGTCCCAGATTCAAACCTACCATTGGATCGCCTGTGCCCAATGCTCTGTCACGTAGAGAGAAAGATGTGTTAGCTTGCGCGGAGTAACGGAGACATGCAAATAGCAGCGAATAGCTTGTATGCAAAGTTTGGTGACCCAAACCTCGTATGCCAAACTTACTGTGGACATACATTTAGAGAACAACATGGAGGCAGAATGAAACCTCGGTAGCATTCAATACTCATTTTCATCGACCAAAAGTCCAGCAGAACCAACAAAAAGCCAGACAGGATACTTGCAGGGGCTTACCCATGCAAATCTGGTAGAACATATTCCGCGTTCCAGCCAACTCGAAAGTCAATCCCAGGACAGAGGGGCAGTAGTGTTTTATGTCTTATTTGGGATGCCCCATCACCTCCCAAAGAAGTTGTAACCTTCCACTTCCAGCCAGTTGTATGATTTATCCAGTCATGACCAATACCAACCTGCTCAAAAACGCGGTTGTAGTTTATTTAGGTACAGTTTTAGCTATGCCAAACAAAATGCTCGAACTGTACAATAGTTCCTACAAAAACGATGCAGAAGCTTCTACGCTCTCAGGGATTTCACCTCGTGTCACAACACTCTTCGTTTTCAGCAGTCGAAGTAAAAGCAAGTGCTTGTCCATGTTTTTTGCAGATAAGACCGGATCTCACAGATTGTCTAAGCTACACAAATAGCAACAATCATAGGAAAAACGAAATCCATCGATATGACTTATACCTCGTCGCGTTCAGGCTAATATTCCATGTATAAACTGGCAACCTACATACTTTTCCATGAAATGATGCAAAGACTGATACCTGAATATTGAGAAGAGGACCAATGGGTATCTTCTTCGTTAGAAGTCGAAAATCACCATGCTTTGGCTCGCAGATAAACTTCCACTTTCTGTCAGCTTTGGCTGGTTTGAACACTATCTTCGTGTTGCAACCATTTACCTTGAAACCATCAAACTGAATCTTGGGACATTAGAGATACATACACCCTCAAACCATAAATTCCAAATCTGCCTTGCCCCTCGTTATTTTAAAGTGGAGTCACTTCAGTAAGTAGGTGCCCACCAGCACATTCCATAAAATTATCAAAATATGTACCTTTTCAGCTTTGTTCATTCTTCAGTGTCTGAAAAAACATCGGCTGCCTTCTAAAGACTCAAACGCTGAGAAACATGGGCAACTACCTCAAAGTTTGCTCCGAGTTGATAACCCTCAACTTGCTGCCTAAATTTGAGAAAAAACTCCTTCGGCATCCAGTCGATACTATAGAAGTCCTCCCAAGATGCAGGCCTCGGTCCGCCATTCGTTCCTCGGTCTACTACTACTGGTTCAGCCCCGGTCTGCAGCGGTAGCATCTGAAGGTCTCGGGGCTGGTTACGCAGAGAAGGAACCATCGTCGCGCCAGCACCCGGGTGACTACCGTGTTGAGTCTCGTGGAACTGCGAGGCATCGATCAGAGGTCACACTTTGAGGAGCAGAGAATGGTGCCAAAGACAGTAGCACTGTATTTGTGATTTGTGGTTGCATTGAATCAATGGGCTGTAATTTCAACTGATTCCATGGCGAAATGACCCACAGATACTGAACCGTATAGGCGTGAAGTTGGTGCTAGAGGGAGACGTACCTGAGGTACCAAAGGTTCCGAAACATTCCCAACGCTGGAGTGTCTGAGAGAAGAGTTTTGTTGTGCGTCAAGCACGGCTTGTACACGTTCCTTCAGCACATTCAAAAAGGTACTGTTTCCTCTTGACTCTTGTCTCTGGTAGGGTTGACTGCAACATACCAGCAAACAGTCGGGGTTTAGAGTACAATTCTGCAATGGCTAACAACCACGAGCCATGCCTTTCTTGAGTGTCAATGTGCCCTCCTCACACATGTCCCTCCCTGAGGCACCCGGCTCTGGCATTTGAGGGTCCAGGCAATGGTGCAAACTTACTCTGCTGAGATGGGTCCCTTCTAAGTTCCAAGTAACCGAATTCCACAGGCAGGAAGATCGAAAGTTTGGAGGAAACAATTATTAGCGACATTCAGGAAAGTGGTTTTCAGTTCACGTGCATATGGAGGCTTTTAATTACAGAATTTCAATCGGGTAAGAGAAAGCAAGAGATTCTGCCATTCTTAGAGCGGTCGCATCGAACTACCTGGTCGACGCGGATGGATAGGAATCAAAACGTGGACTGGTATTGTATCCTTGTCGCCCACCATACGCATCCGTTCGGGACCAATCTGGCTCATTCAACACCTCTGCAGGAACTGAGGAAAAGGGCTGCGATGATGGAGACACCACGTACGAATCGGACGGCCTCCTGCCGGCCATGGCTCCTAACCAACGGAGGAAGACGAGTAAATTCTAAAGAGGATTTCCTTTTTTTGGTCGAGGAATTGCAAGTCTCAATTCTTCATTCTTCAAATATGGACTTAGAGTTGATTGTCCAACGAGTACTAGCTATAACCCAACGCAAAGCTTCTGCACCGACAGCTCGCTGTTGTGGATCTTCGATGCCTTCCCATACGAAGCGTGGAAGACGGGTGAGCCCAGAATTCGGATTCGATTAATCTGCAACTAACCCAATTCTACCGTCTGAAACCCTAACGAGGAAGGAACTAACCAGACCAGACTCGCCTGGAGACTCAATTGCTCAATTGATCACCGTGAGAAATCAAACAACTCGAATCCCGCGTACCCCTTCCAGATGCCAGAATCTCTCGAATTCTTAACCTGCTCCTCAAGACGAACAAATCCACATTCCCGAGCGCAGCGGCAGAGCACGGCACTCGGGAAATCGGAGTCCGTCCACAAAGGCCCTGCTCCTGCTCTCCTGCGCTCCTGCCCGCGCTGCTCGGATCCGTCCCACCTCAGGGGTCTACCAGAGCAACCGTGGCAGGGGATCGGAGGAATCTGACATTGCCTGCCTCCTCTTCTCCCGCTTCCATCCAACAAACGCTACGCACTCACTCCACCCCTCGACTCCACGACAAACTCCAGGACTCTTCCGCCACGCCACAATCCGCTCCGCACGCAAACAATCGACGACGCCAACATTCCCAACCACAGGACCGCAAGAGCAGGACGGAGGCCCCCTCTGCCTCTGGCGCCAATTTTCCAGCACTGCTCTCGCTAATCACACTTGACTGCCTAGTGTTAAATGCCTCCCTTCCGCCCTACGCATCTCCACGGCGCCAAATCCGGCCCTAACCCCGGCCTTAACCCGAGCTTAAGCTCGATTAGACGACGAGCGCTTAACTCTTCTGACGGACGGGGCGTTCTTGTGTCCTGTCGGCATGCTCTAGAGAGAAAGGCCGCGTGATCGGCCCCCATAACAGTGCGGCCTTGCGGCTCCGGGGCTCGAGCGATCGATTTGACGAGTTTACGAATTAGGATGATGAGAATTCTGGAATGGGGAAAAGAGTCAGCTCGAGATCCGACGTCGTTATGAATTTAACCTTTTCTGAGCACGACTTCGAGCTCGAGCTCGTGCAATGAATTTGGAAACATAAAGAATGTGATGAAACATTGATCCGTCGACTGCCGAAGAAAGGGCTTTCATGAGCTGAACGCCACCACGTGATGTATTCACACTGATCACGATGGCGATGACGATGGTGATGGTGACGACGAGGAATTCCGATCCACTAAACCCTACGACGATGATGTACTGCACTTCCATCGAAGAACGTGAGCCCTGCTACCTCCGAGTAACGTGATTCGGTCGGACCTTGTTGCGCGAGGGAGCGCAATCGGAGCGATTCGTAGAAACTTGGCTCTGAACCTTAACAGACATGATGCAAGTGAGGGACGGACGACTACGAAGCCAATCATCGGAAATCTTTCCACATTTTTTATGTTTTCGCAAACGACGCATCATGTTATTTATTTAAGGAACCCCTGGTTTTCTTTCTCTTTAGGCTAATTATCCCTCGCCTGATGCTCCCATTTCCCTCTCCTCGCGAAGATTGTATCCCCGTCCGGTACTGTCCCTGTAATTTCCCTCTGACCAGTCACAGAGATATTGTAGGGTGAGTGATAATTAGTCTAAAGTGAATGATAACTAGCCATTATTTTATTTGAACATATTAAGACTAAGACTGATGGCTGAAACTGGATAATGCATGGCATTGTCTTTTATCTTAGGCCTCTTTGTATTTTTTAATTAATTTCACGTGAGTATTAAAAGAGTCGCTTGCAGTCTCGACGGAGCTTTTTCGAGTGCAGGCGGGGTTGGGGAGATGTGTCGATATGGAGGTCGATGTATATAAACGATAGTGGGCCCTGGGTTCCTGCCCACTGAGTGACTTAAGCTGGCAACGTGGTGCTTTGCACCTCTTTTCAAACCACGTTTATGTAGTTATAAAGTTATAAGTGTATTTAGATGTTTCACAAGAGTGGAGATTTCACGATTTTATTTACGCCGTCGGGACATTCTGATTCAGTCGGGCAATGGGGCTAGAGTATCCCCAGCATTGCTTGCTTTCATATGTGTGCTCGGAATAAGACTCCAATCTGCGCACACCTGTGCAATGAATGCTGGGCTATCGAGCGACGAGGAATATCTTGGTACGATCTATTCACATTCGAATAAGGATGAAAGTTGGTTTCATTGAACTCTGGCGGTCATGTCCAAACTCTCATAGGTCCCCCTATCGTGAGGATCTTCTCTGCCTGTCTTTCATGCTTGACTTCGCTATCTTCCCGTTGGGCTGGGCTGGGCTTCTTCTGCATTAGACAATTGTGGTGATCGGAATTATCATCTTGACTATAAAAGTCAAGTATAATAGATTTGTGGTGGATGTCCTTATCAATGCATGGCTTGAAGCCAGTGAGTGATGAGGACTCAGGGGCCGAGTGTTGGGTGTCGAAGATCCATCGAATAATTTCTGTGGATCTTTGATTATCATTCATATATATATATATATATATATATATATATAGGAATACGCGTCCAATGTGAAGAGTATCCGTGACTTCAGAGGCTCTTTGTGGTGGGTCCACATGGTCTTCCACATTTGGTATTTTGTATCACTCGAAGATTAATGCAGTCACGGGTAGAGTACGAAACAGTTCGCATTTATAAGAAGCACTTACAGTACTCCACAAAGGCTACAAACATGTTTGAGTCAGCGGTAAGTTGTGCATGGTCACAAAGTTGGCAGAAGGAGGAACGGCTTGAGGACGATTCATATATTCTACCGCATATATTATATGCATTGACAGAGATCAGGGCCCGAATCACATTCTCTCAGTTGCTCAGTGAAAAACATCGAGCAGTTTCGTCGCGTGAAAACACGAAGATGTGATTCGAACAAACCGGAACTCGAAGGTGGTTGAATGCGTTTCCCCATCACTAGCAGCACTCACAGCATCTACATCTGCATCTGCATCCGGATTATGAGGGGGCGATACAACAAGCTGTCACGACTGAAATATATGTATACATACATGGCTCTCGCTAATACTTGGAAAGAAAAGATGTAAAATGCATTTAGTGTACACGTTAGTCGACACGGAATTTTCAGGGGACTGGAGCTTCTTCATTTTCTGCTGTCAGTGACTCATGCCCGCAGTGTTCATGCACTCGATGCTCTAACAATCTTCTGACGGAAAAGAGACATGAACGCTCATTTCAGGTTCACTTCTGTTCTCCTACAGCTCCGATGGCCGAAACCGAGAAGGAACAGCTCGTGCAACCGCACTCGACGTGTGAACAAAGTGGATCCTACCGACAGACAGCTCTGATGCTCTGATTCATGGACATCAAACCTGCAGATGGGCTATCTCAGCAATCCCGAGAGATGTTATTGGCGAGCACACGGTGCTGGAGCTCCTGTATTCTTGTTCTCTGCAAAACACAGGCAGAAGCAGCCGATGGGACGAGGAGCTGAACGTGCGGCCACTGGTCTCGGTGAGGGCTCATTGAAGTGGACAGATGAAGGTTTAAGTCTTCTTGAAAAGATGAATGCAATGAATGACAATTGCAGACTTAAAATCGGAAATTCCCGTGTGAGCCTGATAGCCAGTAGAATGTGCTACTGCACATTCTACTTGCAGCTTGGAATCTGTTGGATTAGTTTCTTTTCGTTTCGTTTCGGTGTCCCTGAAGCGTGTGCATGATGTTCTCCTTTCTCGTTCCGTCTCGAATCATGTCGCTGAATGCTGTTGGCTCCGGGTGGAACTGGTTTTGGCCGTGAGGAGTCAAATGAATTCTGACCATCATCACCACGGACATATCTTATATCACATATCTGAATCGCATGATGGACTCTTCATAATGAGCACGCAGTCGATGAATGAGAAACATCATCACACTTTTGACCATAAATGCTGAATTCTATATCTCCCCATGCACTGAAGTTGTTCAATCTCAGTAAGTGGGGATTCGCACCGCCACGACTGAAAGCTGATCGCTGTGGATTAGATTCCGATCTGCAGACACCACATGAACGGACCCACCTGGAACGAACTTTGTTCGTTCCATTAGCATTGACCTTGATTGATATGTGATGACGGTGTTTCGCTCCGGTATAAATCAAACCAAAGTTCAGTACTTAGACCTTTAAATTGCGTTTGGACCCGGGCAGAGCAGATGCAGGTGCAGATGTCGATGACACGGAAGGTATGCTTGCCTGCGTGCAAACGGTTTAGAGGGACGAGATAGAGCATGTAGTCTGAAGGGTGTAAGCAGTCCTCGGGCACTATCCCACTAGAAGGGAAGGGAAGAAATTTAATGAAAATCTGATCGATTCTATCATGATGAGCATTTAGAAATTACCAGCTCCACAACAAACAGCCAGAAATTGAGCCGCAAGATCCAAAAGCAGAGGAGTCCGCGGGCAAAGCTTGAACTACAGAACCTAGGGAGGAATTTGGAGGTCCTTCGAGCCATTATTAGAAGCAGAGTTGCCTGGCTCCTGCTGTGTTCCTCTACCAGGCTGGTAACATCCAGGAGTGATCCCTGGGGTTAGGTTGCTGCCCGGCAGAGAATGTAAGAGCACAAATCTCCAGGCCTTAATATAATGAAAAACTGAAATGAAAGACTCGTGTAACGAGGCAGTTGCAGCAGACTCATGGAAAGGAGTGGGCGACGAACAAAATGAGTAGAACGGACGATGTGATCTCCTTGCGAAGTCCTTGGAAGAACAGGAGTGGTTTCTGCCATTTTCTGAGCGTGGATCGACTCTTGGCTGAAGATCTATGGCAGATCTAAAGGTTCAATTAAGAAATCCTCGCTCCGCCAGTCAGCGAGTTCTACCTTTAAGACTGAAGAGCTACAAGGCAAATCTGTTTCTTAGCATCTTCAGCTGAAACTTATTGCGTAATTTTGGTTGGGTCTAAATATCCAGTTCCTGACTACAGTCTGCAGATATCCGCTGTCGCTGCTGTGTATACATAGAGCTGGAAGCTGCCGACCGTTCTGACAAAACAACTCATCAATTTGATATATACCCAACATTACAGCAGGCAGGATGAATGGACATGAAGAATTGTTCGAGAGCATGGCAGACCTTGGGATAATCTTTTAGTTGTTCCATGAAAGCTGTTGCAGCTTTTACGGCTGGCCAATGTAATCTAGAGCGCGTTTGAGTTCTCTCAGAAGAATTGTTCGAGAGCATGCCAGACCTTGGGATATTCTTTTAGTTGTTCCATAAAAGCTGTTGCAGCTTTTACGGGTGGCCAATGTGATCTAGAGCGCGTTTAAGTTCTTCTCAGTAGCTTATGCTTTTGCTACGATCACAGCATGCAGAAACATCCGCTTCCATGTCGAGTGGGGGATAGTTTCATGAACCATGTGCCGAGCCCTCTACTGCAATTTAAGGTCGCTGTACATCACATACATATGGAGCGACTCGAGACAACATCCGTCTTTCTGGCTCCTCCCAGCTGCAGAATAAATCGTGGTTTCTCGTCCACAATTTCAGACCTCGTCTTCGTGATGATGATGGTCCAGTCTGTCTCCTTGAAACTAAGTCCTCGGACGAATCATTTACCAAGCTTCAGTAAGAAGTGCGAAAGTGGGATCCGACAGGTTCGTTATCACATGGTGGGGTGGGGTGGGGTGGGGGGGGCCGGTAGCTCGAGAAGAGAAGAGCACCACCGGTGATGGAACAACATCCAACCAAGTCTAATCACCTACCCCGGCTTTCGACTGCAAGAATTGAAGGCTTCGATGATTTGAGGATGACGAGATGAATGTGGACTGCAATCTGCTCCATGGTCTCCCAACCACCGATTTGTGAGTTCCTGAAACGTTCGACCGAAGGCACCAAGTCTCAAGATGTGTTAGTCCACAATTCTCAAGGTCAATCACAAATTATGAAGTCCATGTGACGGAGATTACTCATGACTGAAAAAGTCAGAGAGCATATAAATTTCGTTGACATGACGATACCATCGAGGAGCTGGCATCGCGCACTCGAGTTCACACGGGCGGATCAAGAGCTCGCTCGCTTCCCTTGGTGGAGTGAATTTTCCATTTTCTCACGACTCGGATTTGTGAGTCTCTCGCACTTGGTTGCGAAACGTCCAGCAAACCGAGAGATATGCCGGAGGCCTTTTAAGCTTTTGTCAGTGAAAGGGCAGGGAGGGCATCGAGAGGTCAGCTCATGGAATCAAAAGTTTCGAAAGGGGCCGTCGGCAGCTGGGGATTTTAATGCTGTGCAATAATGGAAGCTTCGAAACGGTGCCCATCCGCTTCAGCCTCGAAGTCCGAATGATTTCCACTTCATGCACATCCTGTCCGACAGCAGCCTTTGGCGGTACGAGCTATCATGCGGCCCGCACTTATTTGGCTTGCGGGAGTGAGAAACCTCACACGACCACAACCTGCAACCTTTTGCCTCCATAGCCTCGAAAGAAGCCTGATGATCTGCTCGGATGAAATTAGATTCTTCACGACCGCTTTAAATTAAAGACTCGCTCGGCTCCTGTCAGACGAAAGAAAGCCACGCCACCATGAGTGACACTGGATGCACAAGGCAACACCCTCGAGCTCTTTCAAGGCCATGCATGCATCGGGCGACAACCGGATCCGACAGCATTTCCGCCTCAGCACTCGAGCAGTCCTCCTCTCGAGCCCCGTCCATGTGCATGTGCATGCATGGCCAAACAAAGCGTGCGATTCGATGCTGCAGCCAACTGAGAACACTCACGAGCACGATAACGATCGGATCTGCGTGCCTCTCGAGCATCTTCTCTCACTTTTGCTGCGAATTTCTTCCGTGGAGGATGAGGATGACGCTTATCGTTTCAGCAGATTGCCATCTCCAGAACTTGTGAGTTTCCTTTCCACTTTCGCGTGCTGCAGATGATTCCTACGACTGTATTACGAAGTTGAGCTGTCACGTTTGTCAACGGACTTGATTTCAGTTCTTCAAACGTGTTATTAAAACTGGCGAATAAATTAGAGCACACACTTATTCTCCTGATGATGATATATTTTTTTATATATAATTTTGGCTGTTTGGAGTGTACGTTCTGTGTGAAGTCTATTCTATTTGAAAAGAAGGTGCTTAATTAAATCTCTATATTAAAAATTTTGCCTTCATATCTTACTATGAATGAAAACATTTATAAGATTTATCTACAACTTTGTATCTACAATGTAGCAGAGCCCAACATTGGGTGCTCATACCCAAAACCATCCATGCCCATGGGCTTTGGGTGACATTATTTTTCCATAGGTGGATTCAAGTAATGCTAAGTGCAGTGTTTGTCAAGATCCAACCAAGAATTGGTGTAATTTGTATAACATGGGTGGGCTTAGATCGCTGCTGATGATTATGGTCTGGTTGCAGGTTTGAAGGAAATTGTTGGTCTCTGCAATGTAGTCTTTTTAAACCAAACGTAGATTGGTAATAAGTGTAGCCTATTGCAAACTTTACCAAAATTTCCTCTTAATGAACTTTCCGTTCTCACAGTTATCACAAATTTCATTTCATGATAATTTCTTGGTTGAATACTACAAGATTTCAAAAGATCATGACAGAAGAAGTATTCAGCGTGAGTCGGAGTGATTCAAGCATTTTCAAACCAACAATGTTAATAAGTATTGGCAATCTTATGCTACTAAAATGAATGTGTATTGTATTGCAGTTTATTTCCACCTAGATAGATTAATTTATTCTATGTGTAATTTGTTAGGGAAAAAATAAAATGAAATATGCACATCATAAATGTAGACATACATGATTCAGTGATGTCATCGAAGACGTCATGCTACTTCTATCAATAGCTCTTCATTTATGTTAGTGCAGTACAGAGAAAAAATCTTGCAAAGCATGTGGTTGGATCAATGAACAATATTCCAAAAAGAAATCTATTTGGAAATTTTGAAAAAAGTTCATCTAAATGATGCGAAACAAACAACTTGCAAGTACTTGATGAATTTTTTTTTTAAGTATAAACATTGTATCAATGTCAAACATCACAGAAAATATCTGTTGAAGACAATATTTTACAAATTTTTTATTTTGATATCATGAACATGACAAAGGTCATCAAATGTGATAAATATAAATAATTTAATTATAGAAAAAACATTTAACCAGCTTGACTATAGTAGAGAATATCAAACATTGTACTCGATTATCTAGCATAAAAATTCATCTATGTGTATTCATAATCAATAATTGCAAATTTTATGTAGAATGAGAAAATTTTGGATTCAATTTGATACAACTAGAATGCAAAATCTGTATATTGATGTCAAGATACATCCAAGGAAAGATAGAATATTTGTGTTGATAAAAGATATCATATTGTTGAAAGTTGATTCCTTGAATGTTGACATCACTCATCTTGATGACCTTCTTGTTGATCTTGTATACACTAATAGAATTGCAGAAGTTCTTAACAACACTAATTAAGGTGTGAAGTATAGAATTCTGCTTGTTCAATGTATGTGGATTTTCTGAAAAGATTCACGCTTTTGCCGCGTAGAATCTGTTGAGAATGCGTGTCGGTGTAGTATGTTCAAACATACTAACACCACTAATTCCATTTCCATTACTAACATTCTACTCATGTGATTTTCAATCACTTCTTCTATGGAAGCAAGGAGTTAATCTGAAGAGCAAATTGGGAGTTCCTTAGCAGTTGAAGACTTAAAATCAGTCAAGGACAACTGCATGTAATAAAAACGAATCCATGTCATAAGAAGGCGGTATTTGAGTATCTGCACCTGGGACACTAACTAATCTGGGTGGTGCTTACATTGCAAAACTGCGAGTATCGGAGATTAATTACCTAAGAACCTGGACTTAGCTGGCATAAATCCACACTCTTAACTTTAATAAATGTTATGTCACTAGCATTCTTCTGCAAGTGTAAGATGGACGGCGCATTACTCAGAGATATGGGGGAATCCACCAGATTGCAGTCGCCACGACCACGTAATCTACACGTAGGCTACAGAGAATTTGGAATATTTTGATGCAGTGAACTGCTTAAATTTGTTTCTTTTCTCTTGGCAAGAGGTGCCTAGAGTCACCACCACTTTGATACGGTTGCAGAGATACTCTGTCCCGCCCCTTACAGCGTAGATTCCATTTGAAAATCTCTACCACTAGGCTACCCTGTACTCGTGGTAATCATGAAACTTGCAAAACCCCATATTCACATTCACAACTGCAAGATAAAATATGAAACAGGGCCCAAGTATAGAGATAACAAAGAAAGGTAGAACCCATCAAGCGGGCACCCAGTGGCTAGCCCCAATAGTAGAACAATGGTACTATGTCCAGAAATACACGAGATGACATGGGGCTGAATATGTATATTTTTTTCTTCTTATTTCCAAATAATTCGATTTGTAAATTTACAAATCGAATTCTTCCAGATTTGGTTCTGAAGCTACGCTGGTTGGATATTGCAAAACATTCTCGACAGTAACTTTCATCAACTTCTTCGATTTTTTCTCGTGAAAAGCAAGACACTCTCCTGAGTCTCTCAAATCAGAAGAAAAGTTTCATACGGACTGTTATAGAGTAAGCATTGTAAGATCTCCAGCACACAATGTATTGATTAATTTGCGCAGTGGCAGCTGAGAGATATAACAGGGAGTCTTCAACTTTCAAGTATTAGGAGACCACCTCCAACTAGTTCCTAAGTCACTATCAAGAAGACGCGAGTATTTTATACTTGATGTCTACGCGGTTTCTTGACCACAACGTACATTTGCAGGAGGTCCATTGACTGGGAGGGGAGTATATTGATACGGATGACCGGCTCCTTCAGTTAATGCGAGGCGAAGAAAATTCCATTCGAGGTTTATTCATTGAATATAGAACAAAGGGAATCTCTTCAGTATTCCATCCTCGAACTGTCAGGTTTGTTACTGGGCGAGGTTCGAGTTACCGTGTTCAGATGTGGTAGAATCTCAAGATTAAGCTAAATCATGATTGATTAAATCATCATAACTATAAGTGGTAAGTATGTGCATTAACTGGCAACCTTCCACTACAGTATGGATCAGATTCGGACCAGACGAACTTATCACATCACTCACAGCAGAGATGGATGGTTTCAAATATCAATTTATAAATAAGTTTTAAAATTTTAAAATAAAGCATGCCTTCTACTGATTCGTACGTGGTTCGGGGCCAGGTTTTCCAATTTTTCATCCGTTGCTTCAAAATGTGCCCTTATTAATGGAGGTGTTTAGAGAAAAAAAGAAACGAATATATGTATATTCTCCTCGGAAGCGGGCAATATAATTGAAAATAAATTACAAAAAAATGAAATACTAAGTATTGTGGGTGAGGAACGTCAGGAAACAACATACTTCCACATTCGACTCGATCTAAATGAACCTTGGAGATTCGAAATCAAAGTCTCTGAATCAGAGATAAAAATGGCCAGACAAGTAGGCATAGTAATAGTTGTCTGGCTACTTCGTGTGAAGATCACATGGTGTCTTGGAGTCTAGCAGTAGTCTCCAACGGTTGAAAGGGTGAATTCTCGAGATGATCAAAGATGAGAAAGCGTATTAAACCAGGCCAATCCTGATTGGCTGCTCTGCAGGATTCTGAGCTGCCCGTGTGGAGTCCCTCAGTTGTCGGCTATACTTTCTACCAGCTTCTGAGCGTACGAATACTGTACGGGTACAGAACCTTCTCGCGCGGGCAAAATACAAACATCGAAGCAGAGACGCGGGAGGGGAGGAGGCAAGCTGAGCAGCACGGTCTACGAGAGAGCTTTCGATATATGTACAGACATGTGGGCCATGGTGACGGGGTCCTTGGTCACAGAGTTCGCATTCAGAGAACCCAGGGGCCTCCAGGAGCTGTGTGTCCTGCCTGCATCGAGAGTCATGCAGCGAGAGAAAGACATAGCCCGTTGGAGGATTGCTCTCGACGAGAGAAATCGTCAGACTCTCGCGCACTCGGTGAAGTCGAATCTGAAGCATGCGGGAGCAGGAGCAGGAGCAGGAGGAGGAGCACTCCAGTGAACCTTTCGCGCGTGGGCTGTAGAACCCGAGAGCCGAAGTGATCATTCCACTGTCAGTAGTCCCGCCGCTTCTATCTATAGTCGGCACCCTTCCAGTTCTGTTGTCAAGTCTCAAATGTACCGACTTCTCCAAGAATTGGACATGATTTCTACATTAAGTGCCCATGAAGCCAACAGGGTCTCCTCGTCAATCAAGCATATCATAACTGGTGGCTACTTTTCTTGCAATATCATAAGCATCATTGCTTTCTCACCTGTCTGGAGATAGCCCTGAATTGCCACCTCTCATCTGTTCCCAAACTGCACGGAGTATATTATTGAGATATAATACTCCGTGCACTCTGGGGACACTCCACTCCACTTTGGGATAACTATAAACAACGAACACCACCTCGGGAGCCCCCAAAGCCAACCAACCAGCAGCAGCATGGTATGGTACAGTACTATACAATGTAACTGTAGTGGTATCTGAGTGACCCAGCCAGCCCCCCGCGATCATATGCAGGAGGACAACTGGAGACACAGAGGGAACTGTCGGCTCGATGCAACTGGACCCTTGTCATAGCATCGTACCTTTGAAGGAGTCACGGTCAGGTGACTGTGAGCAGGGAATCGCATCCAAACAATGTGAATATTCCTTCGATTGAAATTTATGTTTATGTTTATGAGCGGGTATGACATTCAACATGCAAACGGCAGAAGAACGAGAGTCAAGCAGCTGATTCAAAAGTTAGAGACAAGATTTGCGAATGACAAGTCTACGGTGTCTATGTTGAAGCCAAGTAGAGGAGTTCACATTCTCCTCGATGGCACGTCATCTTTGATGTCAAGAGTCGCCGAAAACGTGATGTTTATCAGAATTTTCATGAAATTTTCATGAATTTTCAATATTTTTTTTTAAAAAGTAGAGTGGAAATTCCCAAATCTATTGGTGTGGCGATCGCTATCCCACATGCCAAAGATGCACACCAACACATGTCAAAGATGCACACCAACATATGCCCAACATGTTGATAAGTGATGGTAACACATACAGCAATAGTTTTAGATGAAGAATGAACCCCTCCAAACCTGGAGATGTGCGTTATACTCTTGGCTGAGAAATTGGTTGTATCATGATGCACAACGCATGAAATAAAAAATGAACATCATTCTCGGATTAGAAAATTATTCAGCTTAATTGACACGGGTCCAATCGAAAAATGTACAAGTGAATTTTCTTTCTGGAGGAAATCTCACGTGGAAAATATTCTATGATATTTTAATAAAAAAAGCCATCAACTGAATCAAATGGGTTTCCATTGTGTTCATGAGACGTGAATAGATGTCGCAACGGTACAGCTGTATGTAAAACAAAGAAAATGGACAATGATAGAAGACGCATGTGCAACTGCCTGAAATGGAGAGATAGTTGTAAAATGAACCCGAAGAGTAACATCGACCTTTTGTAACTTGCCAAATTACTGTAGTGAAATGAGAAAGCGTAGAATGAATATTTTTTAAGAAAAGGCAAGGGGACAACAATCAATACGGTGACTCTTAAAGTCAGTTCATAGCGTTAAGGAATATACGACGTAGGCGGGTGGCTACTATTTCTTTTGACTAATACGCGAGTCTCGTTTACACCTGTAGCTGTAGAAGAACATTTGAAGAGGTACGCTGTATAAGAGAAGGATCATGACGATTTGACCAAAGAAGGACAAGGCTGTCACTGTCTGGATATCCTGGTTCGTAGGAACGCGCATTAAATGGCACATTGCCAGACAGTCCATTGTGTTGTCAGCTGTTTTGTTGGTTACCTGTGCTGCTGACGTCCTATCCTACTGTATCAGGAGAGCTCATCGACTTGGTATGTGCATAGACTATTCCAACGAGCCTCGAGTTGGCACCATGGGAAAAGTACATGTCCGATGATTAGTGTATACAAAAACATATACCAGCAACTTTTCTGCCTACAGTACAATTGCAGATAATATATTTGAATGCTTCAGATAGCCTTTCTCAGTCCTTGATCTAGCATGTGATATATAGTAAATAGAAATGAGTGATGTAGTAGATTTCCCTCTCAGTTCGAAACTTTTAGACGATTTGCTCTTAGTACTGGGAAAGTCACCTAGTCATCATGTTTATGCAGATTCCATAGCAGACCTTTTTTTCATTATTCACCTCAATCAAAAAGCTCGTGAGACAACTTGACAATGTTCAATTGTAGCATCACTATCATCAACCATAGTGACAAGAAATCTTGTGAAGCATCATTGTTTGCGGGACGGAGACCAAACACGATGGTGAAATGTTTCAACCTCACTCATGGTGAAAGGACCTGCTCTCCCCTCCCCACCCTCTCTAAGCTTTATGTCCGGCCTTTCAGGGTCTGTTTGACTTACAACACCAGACTGTACTCTTACAACCGACTCTTATGGCCATAGCCTAAGAAACAAAGATATGACACACAGAGTTCACGCCCCGGTCAGTGATGGCTGCTAAAATCTCTACGGCCACTTTCCAGCTAACTAGAAGACTCGCAAGCCTTTAGATTGCGAGACTCCTGTGATTAGCATCCCCCCTCCCTATCATGAAGGCACAGAAGCTACGAATACATCTAGTAGCATGCAGTCATCTTGCAGGGTAGGCAGTTTGTCCTCTCTCTACTCGCCTCATTCTTCTTCTTGGAAGCTTATAAGTTTTGGAAATTAGAGCTGGCCCCCAGACAGCGGGGCTCGACTCACAGTCCTACAGTTGCGCCAGATCTCGCTGCTGCTGCTGCTGCTGCTGCTGCGGAGCGGAGCCATCAGCGCGCTTATCATGAGAAGATCTCGAGAGAGAGAGCGAGAAGAGCTTTTCCCGGTGGGATTGGCATTATGAACTCGTTCCCCTCTCTCGACGTGCTCGAGCGACGATTATGGCAGCAGTAAGTAGCAGATTCTGATCAGAAGGCCACTCAGCGAGCAAGCGTCGTCTGCGAATCTCCAAATTCTGTTTCGGTTACCGAGTGCGTCCGTCCGAGAGGTATCCGTTAATGGAGCATTGATTCTGGACTCTAAGGAGCTGGAGTCCAAGTCGGGCGGTCGGGCCGGCTGTGCAGCTGCGTGGGCACACGACAGCTTCACACGGCCCTGTCGATTCGGAACGATTCGACGAATGCTGCTTGGATTTGGAGAAATGCGCGGTCGGAACAATTTCGTTGGGCTCTGACTGAAGCGGAGGAGAGAGAGAGAGAGAGCGAGCTAGGTCGAGAGGCGGTGAAATCCCCTGTCCGCTGTAGTTTGCGTTCTCTTCGCGAATCGTGCAGCTTCTGACGCTCACGCTTGTCAGAAGTTGAGCGCCCGCTGTAGCTCTCGAGAGCGGAGAGGAGCAGGAGCAGGAGCAAGAGGAGGAGGAGGGATTTCATCGTCGCATCCCGTTCTCCGCTCTCTGCTCGAGTGGCAGAAGATGCGTCGCTCGTGCATCATCGCTAACGCGAGGACATCACCTTGAGCTTTCTCGAGTCGGCAGGGGTCAGGCCGACGAGGAGAAAGCCAGGAAGCAGAGTGCGGACGAGATGAGGTTTTCTCTGTGTCGAGACGAAGGGTCCTATTTCGCGTGCCAACCGGCGATGGGCGTGGGCGTGGGCGTGGGCGGGGGCGGGGGCGGAGGATTGCTGCTGGAAAATTGCGGGCCCTCGTCTTCATCATCGTCGTCGGAGCTGAGCATCCCCGAGAAAGCGGTGAAGCTGCGAGTGTTCAGCCTGGCGGAGCTGGAGGCGGCCACAGGGCGCTTCGCGAAGAGGAGCTTTCTGGGGAAAGGCAGCCACGGCTGCCTGTACAAGGGAATCCTCAAGGACGGGAAGCTGGTGTCGGTCAAGAGGCAGGAGTATCTGCAGGACGAAATCGCCTTCAACAACGAGCTCGAGCTGCTGTGCACGCTGCGCAGCCATCGGTTCGTGAATTTGCTGGGATTCTGCAAGGGCCCCGACGCGCACGAGAAGCTGCTGGTGGTGGAGCACATGGCGCACGGATCGCTGCACGACGTGCTGCACCACGGGCCCGAGCCTCTGAGCTGGGCCATGCGCGTGAGCATGGCGCTGCAGGTGGCCAAGGCGCTGCTGGCGCTGCACTCGGCCAGCCCCGCCGTAATTCACCGCGACGTCAAGAGCGCCAACGTCATGATCGACGGCAAGTGGAACGCGAAGCTGGGCGGCTTCGGGCTCGCATTCCGGGGCAATGTGGACGACCCGACGCGCGGCGCGGCGCGGCCAATGCAGCCCGTGCGCGCCGTGGGGTACATCGAGACGGAGGCCGACGCGCCGTCGCGCCTCAGTACCAAGGTGGACGTGTTCGGGTTCGGCGTGCTGCTGCTCGAGCTGCTGAGCGGGCGTCGCGCCATCGACGTGCGTCACAAGCCCCCGAGCATCATCGACTGGGCGCTGCCGCTCATCAAGCAGGGCAAGGCGCACTGCGTCTACGACTGCCGCCTGCCCTTCCAGCCGCAGTTCGCCAAGGCGCTGCGCCTCCTGGCCGCCATCGCCGCCCGCTGCGTCCGGCGCACCAGCCTGCGCCGTCCGTCCATGCTCCACGTCGTGGCCGGCCTGCTCGAGGTCAGCAAGCGCATCCCCGTGCCGCGGTGGCTGGGGCTGGCCAACGCCGTCAAGCGCACCGCCGCCTGGCAGCTCCGGCACGGGCGCCATGTCAACCGCAGCCCCGAGTTCCGCGAGCTCATCCGCTCCCCCCGCGACCGATCGCAGAGCGCTGCGAATTACGCCGGCGACGAGTCGCAATTCGGCTCCAGGAGCTCAAGGCACGGCGCGGTCAAGCTGAGCTTCGGGCAAGGGGCGGTCGCGACCGCTCGCGTCGCGTCCATGGACCGAGCCAAGCCCGCCAAGCTGCCGGTCGTCGTCGACACCCCCCGGGAGACCGCGCGAGCGAGCTCCGCGGACCGCCTCAGCAGCAAGAGCAAGAGCTTCGTCGCGGATTCGGGCGAGATGGCGCGCGCCAGGTCCATGGACCGGCTCAAAGATCGCATTCTTGAGCACATCCGAGGTGCGTCGCAGGGGAAGGAGCCGGACGTGAGCAAGGAGCTGCCGCGGGAGGTGCTGGATCTGTCGCAGGGCGGGCGCAAGCGGACGTACAATCAGTGGAGGAACCCGGTGTTCGACGCCCGGCGGTCCCCTGAGAGGGTCTTCTACCCCACGGATTTGTCGCTGCGAACCACGCAGCGTCCCGCTGCGCCGGACGGCGCCATTCCTCTGATCACGGCCGAGGAGGCGCGCGCCGCTCGCGTGGACCCGTCGGCGTGCATGCCCCACCAAGCGCTCAGGGTCACGACCAAAATCCGGTCGCGATCCGTCAAAACGTCGACGCGCAAGTCGCACCTGCGAGCGCGCGCCAGCTTCGAGAGAGAGGAGGCTCTTCTTCCGTGGTAGACTTCTGCCCCTCCTCCCCTGCCTCTGCCGAATCCCGTTTCTCGAGCATCTGTCCTCGTCGTCCACTCTCGATCGAGCTCGAGCAAGCGCTCGATTCTGTATCGAATGGGATTGGAGGAAACCTTTGGCTGAAGCAGCACATCGTTCGAGAAAATTCCGGATGAAGGTGCTCTCTACTGCTCGACTGATCCTCAGAGTCAGGAGGCGAGGGAGGCGAGGCAGGCAAGGAAGGCAGAACGAGTACATATTACTCTGTATTATTAAGATTACGGTAACCGTAGGTCATACGTAGTTTGTACAATACTTGAGCATGTATAGTCCATTTTTCCCCTCAGCTCAGCCCATTCATCGCTGGGGATGCGATTGAATCGGGAACGAAAGCAGAGTGATGAAACCGGATCGTCGTTCCAGCGGAGGAAGCTGTCAACGTGAGACATTAATTGGAGTAGGTGTAGAAGTAGCAAGTACTGTAGCCTCTTTCATGCAGAGGATTAGACGGGCTACGAAGAGAAGAGAAGAGAAGAGAATAGAACAGAACAGAACAGAAGGGTCGATTTCGTAAGGTCTAAATTGAAGCCATCGAGATCCAGCGTGCTATATCGCAACAGGTTAGTCGCTCGACTTTAGAGTCGCAAAATAATTCCGAATCCTCTACTGTATCAACCACTTTTCTCTTTCCAGTTACATAACCTATCCGGGTGGAAGTCGAGACTTTTCACCATCGGGGCAAGAGCACGTTCTTCTTCTCAGCAGCTGAATCGAATGAAAAGCGTCTGCGGGCGATGATTGATGTCTTGGACTGTAAAAGTCGGTCGTTGATCCTCTGATCTCTTCGAGCGGAGTTCCACTGTCAGCCAGTCAGTCAGGTCCGTCTACGAGTCCACACCAGCCAACAACCGACGAGTCCCATCGTGCCTCCCTTCGTACGGTGCGGACTCCAGCATGCTCGTGAAGTCGGTAGGGTCCATCTCGATGTCCACTCACGCTGTCGCTCTCGAAGTCAATCCCGTGCAGGGCAGTTCGCATGGCAATCTCTCTTTCGTGCCGAGACGTAGCTCGCAGTCATATTCACAACGATACTACCGATCGTGACACCTACGTCCATGTAGCGCTTTTGTCACTCCACATACGACGCTAGTGGCACCATCAGCTACCAGGACATGGGCTTGTTCGTATTCTAGCTTGTGGTCTAGCAGTACTGGGCGAAGCATCAATTTGTGGGCTTGCGTTCAGTAGTTATGGTGTTTCCTGTGGTCAATCAAGTCCACGAGATTCAAGTCCGGATGTTATGATGATTGCACGAGTGCCCTTCGTACCCGGCAGCATCAGTTCATGTGCAGACCGTGTACGAATTGCGCCCTGGAACCTCGACACTCCGTTTCGCTTATTACAGATCTGAGCCTGGAGCTCTTGAATCTGGACTCTAACTCCGGAGACACGAACTCGCAATTCTTCACTGTCACCTTCTACTTGGCGGTGCCTGATCACTTACTTACCTCTGGGTTTTGGTGCTCCCATCGCCAACAATCTTCGCTCACTCCAGAGTCCAGTTTCTTGTAACGAATCAACCAGAGCTTCCGATGTGAAGGCCAATTCCATCAATGGGAGGTACACTTCTCAGTTCTCGGTTGTGGTGTTCCTCCCAAAGTAGACTTTCGGGGCTCGAGGGACTTCTTCTCACCTGTGATGTCTGCAGTCTGTCCGTCTGTGACGCTGAGTGCTTGACTCGAACCGACGCGAAGTATTGGACGAAGTCTTTGCATTTGAAGTTTCATTTGATCGGTAGCCGATCATGTTACTCTTTGAGTCCGACGAAGATACTTCGAAGTGATGGAATCGTGAGTTCTGTATCGGTGTAGATTCTGCCAAGGACTGGAGAAGCGTCTGCGTTGCCAGAATCCCTCTCTGGGCTATTGAGCTCGGTAGAATGATCGGATGGTGGTGATGAAGATCGATGCTGAATGTTCGAGGGAAAGCAGGAGAATCACACTTTCTTTCTTCTCTGGCCGCTCCGTCACAGATGTATATTTGAGTAAATTAATATGGCGAATATCATGCTCATTCGCTCGTGGTTGAGAAGCGCTGTTCGCAAAGTGCTGTCGTGGGGCTCTTTCGGCTGAGGTCAATGAATAAGCCAAATTGTTGCTTGAAGCGAGAGTTGAGAACTTGATGTGCCAATCACATCCGAAGTGTCGCTATTAGCAATCACAGTGATGATGCGTTTGTTGGTGATAACGTGCTTTGTAGCACCGATACTCGCAGCGCAGAATTTTGATGGATATTGCTGGACCGATACTGTAATGCCAATTCAAGACGATGGAAATCTGCTGCGCTGGACACAAGAACATGCCATAGATTGAGAGCAAAGTTAATGGTTTCTTGAGAACTACAGTAGTTGAAAACTAATACAAAGCGATGGAGTGCCTTGAACTGGGACACTTCAGTGATCTTCTGCTGCAGCACTGCCGTCTTTCTCGGTTCATCGAATAGTCCTAATCTATCAACTTGTGTGTTCAGGGAAACTGCATGGTCTTCAACACCATCTACAGTCGTGCCGATGGAACTACCTGGCATCACTTAGAGAGATTCTTTCGTTGAATCTTGCACTTGCGAGAGAGGTTTTGGGTTGTCTACGTCCTGGTTTTGTGCAGTTGCTCGCTTCTTATGTTGATAGAGGATTAGTACCAGCATTCCGATGGCACCATGGTTGGCGAAACAGCCTGCTTATAAACTTTTTCTCGCTTCTCTGTTCAGAAATTTATTGCAAAGTTTGGATGGTTTCGATCTGAGGGAATATTGGTCATTGTTACACCATTGGCCCGAGGCCCTGGTTACCGTTTGGCTCTGCCGTCCTTTTCGTTATCAAGTCGGCCCTGAGCATTGGAACATGGGCAAGCGACATTGACATTGACGAGCGATGGAACGGCATGCACGAGCAGCACTTGGCAGCATGGGCTTCGACGAGGCACGTACAGCACCAGACCAAATCAAGCAGCCCTGGATTTGCAACGGTCTCGGGGAAAGGCCGTCCTAGCTTGGACTAGACATACGAGCCACGTGCTTGCCCAGGAAAGCTCCCAGAAGCACCCTCGAGTTTCATTCTACCGAGTGCTATACATGTATACAACTTTCCCGACCTACTGTCCACATTACAAGGAAGCAGTAGCAGCATGGGACAACATGTCGATCTTTGCTGCCAAGAGATGCCAGCCCGCTCTTTAATTATGAGGCCATTTTAGGCGTTCTGAGACTCACTTAAACATTCATTTGAGGCATGTGCTGCGGTTTCTGACTACTGCTCCAATTTGATAATGAACCGAATTCATGATTATGCTTTGATATCTAGTGTAGCAAAACTTGAAAAACGAGAACGAAATATATTTGTCGTAGATATTCTTATCTCGCATGTATTGAGCAGGAGGTAAATTGATATCGTCTGATACAAAGTCTTATGAACAACCAATTCAGTATTTTGTCTGTTTTATTTTCATAACATAGCAACTTACATGTCAGCATTTACATCTTATACGTATTCATGTTTAATATATTTGAAACATAGCACGCCCAGGTGGATGAGTTAATTTCTTCACATATTTCTTTTCTCGAAAAGAATTTTTTTCTTATGTTTATATTCATGTCTCTCTTAACTGATCAAATACTTAATATGCATTGAACCTTTAGAAAGATATATTATTTGTTAATTTCATAAGGACTCATAAAAGTGTGGTGGTCATCCCATCACTTTCTTTATCCATGTCGCACCTCATTATCATTCTTTAAACTTTGCAATGTTAAAAAAAGGAAAAATACAAAATTTTTACATTGATACTTGAGCTCAAATGTAAATCAAAGTTGATGGGCATTTGAATTCCTGTAAGGAAAAAAAATACCTTATAAATATCTTTAAATATATTGGAATGCCTCCATGATCTTTAATAGCTTGCATTACTTGAGGTCGCAGGACAATCATCTTGTGACCTGGGATTGTGTTTCAATCGATGGATGAAATTTGTGTATTAAATTCTTTGGAGTAAGTTTACTTAACTCTAGTGTGAAACGAGTAAATAAGACCAGGTCACGCTGTCGAAGGATTGCCCTGGAGAAGTACAATGGGGATCGTCCCTTTGGGCCAGATGAGTCCTTTCGTTCCACAGAATTCCATTATGGAAGGAAACCATGCTGACCTCGAGTCGAAAACCGCCGGAATATCTCTCGGCATGACAGACAGCAACAGGGCTCTCTTCGATTAAGAGCAGCCACACATTGGACTGGTCTAGTGTCTGGGCAGGAGCAGCAGCAGAAATGGGAATCGTCACGTGGGAGTTCAGGATAGCGGCGGCGTGTGCCCGTGGGTCCCGTCGTCATCTCCTCAGTCCCTCGTGCAGCGAAGTCGTCGTCTTCAGCAAAACCAGATTCAGTTGCCCAAGAAGGCAAATTGCTATGGAGTCTATCTAGTGGACGTTTACATCCATTGAGATCTCGAGACCTCGGTTTCTCTGCAGATCGGCCGAGCACTATTAGACCTGTGGACGTCAACATTCTGCACTTTCTCCATCTGCTCTGGCGAGGATCAAGGTGTGGTCAAAGTGGCAAAGCTTTTATGAGCCTGAGAAAGTCCTCAGATCGAAACTTGGACTTTTTTCTGACTGACCGTCTTGAAGGATGCTTTCGGAGCTAAGACCCACCACTGAAGATTCATATCCAGGTGAACACTCCAGCCGTAATTATTATTCAGTCGACCACGATGAGATGGTGACATCGAGTAAATCGGATGCGAAAGTATTTCAAATGATAGATTCATCGAAAATTATTTAAATAACAAAACCTTTTTACTGCCAGATTCGAAATGTTTGATGAAAGGTAGAACAGCAACCAATGCAAGGCTTTCTCTACACAAGGCAAAAATATGTTCTGAACATATTCATCAAACATGCAATATCCATAAAAATATTAGATTTGACACCACTCCATAAATACTTAACATTGTGAGAGCATTTTGATCTACTAAGTTTACAATTTCTGGTCTGACATGGGAAGAACGAACACCTGCTTCAAATTGAGATATATCATCTTATGGATCCGAAGAATTGTTGTCTACCACAACTTTGCAACGCTTAACATTTTCCAACCCCTTGCCAATTGTCTGCATTACTGCATGCAACTTCTCAGTGTCATGAAGGCGTGAAATCTCTTCTTCTTTTTCTCAAAAAGTGCTTATGAAAAGTTTCCATACATTTATGAGCCTTGTATTGAGTTGCGTTCTCTACGTAGATAATGATGCAAATCTACTACACTTGTTTTAGAACCTGATGTCCATGTGCATCCCGCAACTGATACATAGTACTCAATTACAATTCACTCGGTCATATTTATTTTCTCTCAGCTCTTATTTATACTCCGAAAAAAAACGAAGGCCACCCTTTACTTTAAATTATCATGAACTTCAAATTCTCAGAGTACAGTATCAAAGACTTCATAAGATTGACAATCATTTGCTTCCACCATCATATCAACCCACAATGTTACTCCTCACCACGGAAGGAACCATCACGCCTGTGACAGCGACAGGTATTTGATTAAAAGACAAGATCATATAGGACTACAGAGGAAACAGGATATGGCAAGCCAAAACAGAAGCCAATGACGTTCAAGGTCACAACCCCGCATAGGAAAAAGTATACGTGAAGGGAGGGGACATTTTTGCAAAGCCTTGAACCAATCGAGCAATGAGAGAGTAGATCTTTGTCTAAAAAACACTTCCGTTTGGCACATGTGTGTACGAGGATTCCTATCCGCATAGGTCATGTGAAATTGTATATTTTTCCACAGGAAGCCCTAGTTGAGACTTGAGCTCCGGTTCCGGGAACCGTATCTCATGAACCTAACTGCTAGGTCGGAATGAACAGCTAGATACACGGAAATTTTAAGATGTCCGACAGTTAGTTTTTGCGTCGAAGGCATTAGAAAGTTTTTTACGCGCAGCCTTAGCAGCCAAAGGGCCAGATCAGATGGTTGATATTGTAGGGTTTCCGGTCTGTCGGTTCGAGGAGGCGTAACAAGAGAAAGATGTCATGGGCACTGTCGTCATACTGGGAGACTGTCAGTGCTCACCTTTCAGAATTCAAGTGCACACCTCTGAATGCGGCTTTAAATGCATCTCGTCACGGTGTTGTCAGTTGGCTTCAGGAGTGTGCGGCGTACTTTACGAACCAGTGGTTACGATCTTTTCCATGCTAGTGATCTTTAGAGGAGATGTGAGTAAATACTGTGTACTGAGCGGTTGAAAAGAACTGCTTCTTTCTCTATATAGATTAGAACGAACATTTCAGGTGTAAGAACAGAACATAATGATTCGCAAAGACGTATGAACATATGTACTTGTGTGGAGCCAGCTCTTCAAAACTGGGGGCACAGGCTACGTCAAGAATTGATTCGAGAACAATAATTGTCGCCGTCTAACCGATAGACAGGAAGTGACAATGTTGTTTAGAAACCGATGTGCTAATACGAACGGAACGGTCTAACTCATCTGCAAACAATTAACAAGGATAAAGTTGGCGAGACAACAATTCCTGGCATGGCATGGCATCATGCGTGGTCCAGGATCTACTGGTCAAATTTGAGCTTTCAGTAGGTTCCCGGCGCCAACTACGGTACGCATACGCAAAGCTGACTGGACGACGCGACTGAGCGTCATGAACATTACATCGACAGAAATCGAGCGGCCAATATTTACAGGCTCAGAAAAAATGATAAGGATTTTAAAGACGAGCTCACTTTCTAGAGCATGAAGGTGGCACAGTAGATTTCAGTTTCAGGCTGAAGAATTCAAGCCTAAGAGTCTCCTGAACAGGACAACGTTGGCGTTCAAGCCCGAGATTTCTATCCTCCAATAATCACGACGCCAGAACAGAGACAGAAAACACGTCATCAATGGAACTGAATCAGAACAACAAATTTGATTCTCCAAAAGACCAGTGCTACATCAAGTCCTTGCCGATTTCAGCAAAGCTTCTCTCGCTGTCAGAGAAGAGTCCCTCGATGGAAGATGGAAAACGGCAGCCTCGGTATTTCCTGCAGGCCTCATTCTCACGTCCCAGAACCCTGACCCCGTAGGGTAATTTCCTAAATGTGACGAGGAAACAAATATAGGTATCCAGAATGTTCTGGACAAGGATAATGATCCATCAAACGAGCTCTCTATATCTGCAGAAACAATTCATCACTCTACCTACAAAAGCTCTACTATCATAAAAGAGAAAAGAATCCTTCTTCATAAATAGAGAAAAAAAATACTGCTTGTAAAGTGTGCAGAATGTCTACTACATTTACAACTGAAGAAAAAGGATCTTGATCAACATTGCTAGTTGAAATTCTCTCAAGACCTCCGCCGCTGTGTAGCCATTGGCGGCCACATTGGACACAAATCTGATCACATTCCTAAAAGCTCAATGATTTGATCTAAAAATAATCTTTTCCATCTAAAAGGATACCGTACTAAAGTCCTCGCGTCATATAGACATGGAGCTAATACTCAAGTTCTCCTGAAGGAGACATTACCGTTGATGATGTCGAAACGTTCGGACAGGACAGAAAAGAATGGTGCGATAAGTCGCACAATGCAGAGGACTAGTGTAACTCTGAATTTGTTCTAAAGACATGGACATACCATGGACAGAATTAGAGAAAAATGACATTGCAGCCGCAAAGAGGCCGCTTTCTGACGCACCAGGTAACGCTTCACTCATTCTTAAGATTGAATCATTTTGGCCATCCATTATACAGGAAGGTGAAGTGTTAGGTGACAAGCACTAGGCTTTCCAGAAGGTCTTCTGACAAACAAGGAGCCGCTGCTCGGTATCACCCGGAACCTCAATCATCCGGGACTCCCATCGCATCTGAGTTGCCACTGCTCGAGCATCTTCGATTGACTCGACATCGTCTCGCAGAATAACCCAACCCTGACCAAGACGACACACACCACATACAAACAGCAGACTCATTAGGTACATTTAAACGAAGAATTGTAGAAAAATAAAATCGTAATTACCAATTACCGTAAACTTTGGCAGTCCACCACATCAACCATGATCATGCAAGTCACGATCCAATAAGCGTTGGAAGTGGCGTGATATGCTTACGTCATATATACAAAGAAAAACAACTTTTGAATGAAAGCGCACGTGAAAATTCAATATACGATAGAAGAAATCATGAGCACGTCGATTAATCTCATAAATCAAACAAGTGGCAGTAAAGATATCAAGTATTCTGATCAATTTCTGCAACTTTGAGGGCAATGATCACGCCGAACTACTCGTTCAAATAAACATGAGTGGTGAAAGGTGGTACCTCCGGCCGAAGAATCCGATCCATTTCTGAAAATAGGTTGGATAGGCCACATGGATGTGGACGGTTCAGCTCTTGAGAAAGGAGATCAGCTGCGTGCAACAAGTCGTACGTCCGTGGATAGGTTGGAAAAGCCTCACACCTGAAATTTCAGTGAAGTAACGGCGCACTTTCAGCGAAGAATTGCAGCTACAAAGAAGTACCTCACGCTTGTACCCTAAATGCCTTGAAAATGTTTAACACGACAGCTAGATAAACAGGAAGCAGAGCCTAGTTGGATATCCAGCCAACAATGTCACATCGTTTCCACGTGACGGGTTCACTCACCAATCATGATTGGTTCCAAAAAGTCCACGGTCAAATATGTAGGGGAGAGTATTTGGTGCACTGGTTGGTACGACATTCATGACCCAAACGGCTTTTCCAGTCTCCAGAAGGGCGGCATTGAGGGCTCCAATGCCAGCATTAAGGTCCATCACGTTTCTAACAACGCTAGCCGCAGGTAAGACATCCTCATCACCAAGTCTTTTCGGATGGTCTGAAAATATGATTGGAGTCAACAGAGACCAATACTCCGCTACAGCAGCGGTCCAAGTCCGTGGTTCTCCTGTAACCTCATCCCTTCCAGGCCCTAAAACAACCAAGACCACGAACGATCGTGAATAGGGCACCAAATGATGGCACATGGTAGAGCACGACCTGAAGTTCATGCGAGATGCAAAAATTGAATATCAGTACTCAAACATAAAGAAGAAGAAAAAAAACAGGCGACATGATAAAGCCTGACACGAAACCTTTGAAAGAGGTAGTCTCGAACCTGTTCTGGCAGCATCAGAGGTAGCGGCGGCTATGTGCATGCGCGCGGGCCACGCGAACTGATTTTGAACTGAAACTCGACGGACGGGCGGCGACAATGTGATGCATGACCTTAACGGCTGATGCCAAGACCAATCGGCCTCGTATCTACCTTGTTCGCAGAGATTTGGTGCCACACCTTGGACCCTGCAATCATCCTTCGCAAAATTAGTTGCCATTATGTGATCTATCATGGGTCTGTATGGGCGCTCTTTCTCTGTCGAAACTAAGAGCTACTTGTAAACAGCCTCAAATCTAAGAAATCGCTCTTACGCCTCCCGAAAAATAGAATCCCGACTACCACTGCACAAGTTACAGGGCTTCACACAATAATGAACTGCGAATGGTAGACATTGCCTTCATAACATCCGACTATCACCGAGTGAAGCAACCACTTTACCCCCAAGGGTCTAAACGAGAGGACCAACACAAGTGAAATAGACACAAGTGAAAAAAAAACTCTACGGTATGAATCCCTGTTGACAAGGTGCAATGCAATACAATTTATGCAAACTCCTCTTCTAAGAAAGTGCACACTTACAGAGATCCAAAACAAGAAGGCTTCTTCTTCCATATCACTATTTGCTCGCTTTCGGATGGTGAAACGATCTCCCAACAAAGACTTGCTGTCACATTTTGCATCTTCTTCCAAGCATAGCCGTCTCCAAATTCCTCCGATGTATCAGTGGATGGCTTGGCCCAAACGAAATATCCTCCAGGTCTCAATAATCTGTCAATCTCGATGATTGGTTTGCCACCTGATCGCAACATCCAGAGAGATGTTATGAAACGTAGTTTGCCACGCATATCCCTAATCGTTTGGATTCAAGTTGAAAGCCCACAGAAAAGCAGACTCCGCCTTCCGAGGTATATGAATGTTCCAAAAAGATTTCAAATTTCAACGGAAGTTAATATCTAGAGGTAAAGCTTTGCGCGTATATTTTTGACAGTTACACATGTCTGCGTCTCACCATTCACATGAAAATCGATTCCGCAGTTGGCACAGTGGATCAAGTCGTATGAGGAGCTTGGGTAAGGTAGCTGCGTTACGGCGAATGAACCGATCATGGCTGGAAGGCCCCGTTCCAAAGCTAACTGCACCTGTCCTCCATGCTCTTCGTATGGAGCTAGGCAGATTGTCACCAAATCGTGGGACCAAAGAAAGGCCCCTAGACTTGAAGAGCCACAACCAATATCTAGCACATTTCGGATCTGCGTCACACATGTTTTCAATACTCTCAGAAAACCTCCGGGGTAACATAGACCACCAAATATATGATACAGCGAGAATCACTATGGACGCAGTATACAACTATCCGTTTCCACCAGTGAAGAAACTGCAACAGTCACCAAGACCAGCGATGAGATGTTTCATCATATGGAAATTGTAGCCAGATTCAAAACAGGGCACGATAAAAAATTAAACTGCCAAAGAGAATCGGGCCTTTTGTAGTCCCAAAGCCCTCGTGTAAAGCTTCAATTTGAATGCAACCTCTATCAAACACACCTTAGCTTTCCCCAGGTCTCGGTAGGTTTCAAGATCCAGTCTTGATGCGACTCGCTCCGAGTATCTTTCGATGTCGTCCATCAACTTCGAGTCTTTGCTGGGAAACTTCAGCCGATTTTCTTCGACTAAGAACCTGTGCTCAGACCGAACGAGTACTCAGAGACATGCTCTGAATGTTTTCAACGGTTCAAATACGAGAATAATGCCGAGCAATTGAACAAACTTCAAGGAGATTAATTAAGACTCTACTACATCGTTCTAAAAAATCTAACGGCCAAAATACAAATGCTGTTGATATTTATTATCCCATTGAAATTTATAGTGAGAATGGCCTGCAGTTTTCACGGTCTATATCTCGGTGAAACTGATTCGGCAACTGTACTAAGAAGATGTGAGAATTTCGCACACGGATTAGAACATCTCTTTATTCCAACGCTCACATGAAGCTCCTTTCATTCCTATCCAACGCTAGGACAAGATCAGACGACGTTGCCTTTCCTAAAATCTGAAACGAAGCATACCTCTTCTCGTCCGCTCCAGTATTGATTTGCAAATTTCCACGCCAAATTCCATCCTTACAGTCTGGCCATTTCAGCTGAATCCTGTACTCCTTTGGAGGAGGAATCAAGCACTGCTTCTTTTCTGATACTTCACAGTGCCGCTCGAATTCCATGCCATCACTGTAGCCTGCTTCTAAATTGGCCGTCAAATTGTGGCATGGAACATAGTCTTCCATACCGGAAGGACATGGCCCTACTTCCTTGGGTTTTATAACCCCGAGACCTAAAATTCCTCCATAATAGAGGTTTTTCCATGCCCGAAGTTGCGCCCGTCGATAATTGTGAGCGGGGAACACGACTCTGGGATAGGGCCTCGTAGTCCCTGCGATTGTGACCAGCACAAAAGCGCCAATAACGCACAAGAGGAAAAATGGGAGGAAGGATGGTGCAAAGGTCTTCTTGTTACAACTGAAGGAAGAACAAAACCTTGAGCCGAACGAAAAAATCCGAGGAGACCCTGATGAACCTCCCGAGGCAATGTTGCTCACAGAACCTGTACTCCCACTTTCGAGAGACTTCCCCGACCTTGAGCCACTTTCAGATGATTTGATCCCATATTTCTGTGAACCTTGAGAAAAAGCGTAGTCCTGGCAAACTTGTTTGATCCATAGCCGAACAGAGTGTGGAAAGCAAGCGGTGAGGTGGTCCCAGGTGGACCGACTTCGGGCTCTTTCAGTTGCTTCTGCTTCTCTAGCTTTTGTCGGTGATCCTTCTTCGTGAACTCTTATCCTTTCCGGGGTAGATAGACCCCTGTATTGCGCTTTTGACATCTTTTCATTCAGCCCTGGCGCAGCTCGCTCACCTGAGGAAAGTATAGAGTGATGAGTGACAGATCCCGCAGATATCGGACCTCCAGCGCTGATCTAGTACACTGCCACCTGATACTTCATCTGCCCAAGGAATCTGAAGGGCCTCAAGTAGTTTTGCAGCTATCTCGATGGTATTCCCTCATGTAGGAGGAAGACCGTCACCCCTCATCATCTTCTAAAACTCAATTCTCTCTTGCAGAAGTAAGAATGACCATTATCGTCACGTGACGAGTTCTGACTGAAACCACAGCGCACATTCTTCTCTACCATCCACAGCTTCATATTCTCACATGAATTTCATGAACATTTCTAAAACTTAGAATCCAAGCATGTCTGCTCAAAGTCTAGCAGGCGATGGCAAAGGGGCTACACTATCTGAGCATTGATACAGCAAATCAATGGAGCGATGTGTAAATCCTCGTTCTGAAGCAATCCCATATCACTATTCATCTTCGACAGTAGAATCGTCATTGCTACTAGGAGATCCAGCACCGGATAGCGCTTTTCGGCATGCGCAAAACGTGGTGCTACTCGTTGAGGAACAAACCCAAATGGTACATTGCAAATCCACGGCTAAACAAAAACATCAATCCACATCCGACAGCGGGGACCACCACAACGATACCCAAGCAACAAGCACACCATTCTCTGACCGCTGACTGAAAGCCCAAACGGACACGTAACGAATTCGAAGCAAAACCAACACACACACGAACAAAATGCACAATCGCGGCACGAGCTCCGCCGCGGAGAGCACGGGGGAGGGGCAGGTCAGCGCACCTATGAGCGGAAGAACAAGGACAAGCTCATTCACGTCCCTGCTCTTCTCGAGCTCAAGACGGAGCCCAGCTGCACTCGAAATCGAGTCACCATGGCAGTCGAGTCACAACCACAAGACTCCGCACAGATTCCTCGGTCCCTCTCCCAATCTCCTCTCTCCCTCTCTCCCTCTAACCCAAAAAAGCTCCGAGAGCCCCGCTCCCTCCTTCGCTCCGCCCTCGCGCCCTCTTCCGATCACTCTACACGCACGGGCCATCCCGCCCCGGCGTTTGCAGGCGGTACGAGGCCATCGAGCTCCCGCGGGAGAAGGAGGCCATCGCCATTGTTCCCCACTGCTTCTGCTTCCCTCGCCTTGCCTCGGCTGTCAGTGCTCTCTCTCTCTCTCTCTCCCTCTCTCGCTCGAAGCTTGGCTCGTAGCTCAGGACGAGGAGGAGCTGGCGAGCTCGACGAGGTCGAGGCCGAGGCCCACGGCAATCAGCGAGAGGGCGCGCGAGGGAGAGAAGCAGAAATGGCTGCCATCATTAGCGCGGGTCCCACCGCCAAAGCCGGCCGGGCCTGGCCTGGCCAACCCTAATGCCCCGCCGATCACCGGTCGCCGCCCCTTTTCCACCGGCAGCGTCGCGAAGCCTTGGCATCGCCCGCCTTCGCCACCTGCTTGTTACCTGGGACTGCCCGCGAACCCGCGATGGACTGACCCGCGAGTCGCTTTTTGCCCCCTCGCTCTACGACTGGGCCTCTACCGAACCGAACCCAGCCTCCCTCTGTACACGTTATGGGTTCGGGTCTGAGGCCTCTCTTGCTGATAAGCAGCAGCAGCAGTGTCTGCTCTCTGCTCTAATGGAGGCTGCTGGCAATTTGGGCATGTGAACTCTTCTCATCGATTCTCGGATGAGGGAGGGCTTTATGGTGGCCTTATCTTTGCACATGCCGGCAAGATAAGACGGTCGCGAATCTATCTACGACAACAGATGTTTTTGCTTCATTCAAATGAATTGAATCTCTCTCTCTCCCTCTCTCTCTCTCTGCTCGTAACATCATGGAGTGAAATGCCAGTCCTTTGGACTGACTTTCTTCCCTTCCTTCCCTTTCGGATGGCCCACTTGATGTAGCCCTTCGGATTTGATTCTCTCGAGCTCTTTCTAATTGGGTTTCTAATTGGGCCCATTCTAATGCGTTTCCATCCTCCTCAACAGGACGATGGCACAAGCGTTAGGGAGACATGCGGGACATCGCGTGCCCAAATATATGCAACTACAGTCATTAGAAGAATGTCAATGTGGAAGAAGCCTCGAAGGAGACTGAAGCTACACTCTAACGAGGGAGTCGGAGGAAATAAATAACAATCATAATGATGATAATGAAGCCGAAGAACGATGGAGCACCGCAGAGTGGGCAGAACAATATTATCCTATGATAAAGGAAACTTGGAAGTAAAACATGAACCAAACATGAAATAAATTTGTTCAAGGTACAAGTTTTTTCCATTCGTAGAAGATTATTTATTCAAGAAATACAAAGAATACAATTTTGGGATTATTTAATCAAGAAATTTAAAAAAACGCAATTTTGGGATTTATAATTGTTTTCATAATCATCTGTTGCAGGGAAATATAAAAAGGAGTGATGCAATGAAAAATGGAAATGAAAACGCAATGAGCGAGCAGAGGAACAGAGCTGAGGAGAGAGAGAGAGAGAGGAGGGGATCGGAGGCACGAACCCGTGTTACGGTGAGGCGGGAGGCAGGCAGCGCTGCGAATCAGTACCTCGAAGTACGACCGCAGCGCGCGGGCCTCAGGGGGATGGTCAAAGCCGTTGAACATCATGAATGCGCACCAGGCAATGGCAGCAGAGGCCGGGGAAAGAGGGCGCTGGCGATCTCAACAGCGACAGCTAGATTTAGATTTCACTCGCGCACTGTTTTATCTGCTACTGTCCTGCTCTCGCGCTTTGCTGGTGGGTGCTGCGCACCGCAGGCCCCAGCATGTGATCTGATCGATCCCGTGCCACTGCGCTATTATAAGCCGGGGTTGACTTGCCTGCGCTCGACTCGCCCGATCGGCCACCGGCGCCTGTCAAGTTCCCTCCCAGGGGTACCTTAAACCTCGACCTTCTTCTGTCGAGATTTAAGCAGCCTTTTCAATATGCTCGAGTGCACTAGTCGTAAAAAAGTATGTCTGTACGTGAATGAATGAATGAGTAAGTGAGTGTAAGTGTGTGTGGTGTGATCAGAAAGCCATGAACAGAAATTTATGACGCTGAAAACATCGAGCGAGGAAAAGAAAGGAGAGAAATCGAAGGGTCGAAGTGGTAGATATGGAGGACGAGTTCGAGGGACGCTGAAGTTGCTCCGTTGAGCTCGAGAGCTGTTGACGAGCTGGTTAAGGTTCCGACGTGATCGTGACCGTGGCCACCGTGCATGAATTCGAGTTCCAGGAGTCGTTGGGATTGAATTTGTAACCGTATTTTGATAGCCGACGTACATCGTATTGATTCTACTCCTTGCTCCTCCGCCATTCTCGTGACGATGAGTGATACCATATGTGGCTATGACACATGTAAAACCTAATAACACCATTAGATAAGCGACATATCTTGATAAAACTATCAAGTATAAATCTTATATATCTTGATCAATTAGTATGAATGCATGGTATTTAAATTCTAAATCAGGTAGAACATGATATCTTTGCAACTACTGATATTTCTTTCCAGAATTTTTTATAATGTCATGTGATAATTAATGCTCATTCTCAAGAGCATTCAAAATATCGAATTTAGAAGTATGTGTGGCAAACCTTTATCTAACAACATGTACCCTTTCCTTGACTTGAAATTATTTTGTTTGCTTGAAAATTTGATTCAAAACGAATTTTCATGAGAATAATTTTACGATAACATTTATTTCTTGTAGTACAATATTAGCCTATGATTAAAAAAACTTGTAAGTATAACATATGATAAAACCTAATTCAAACATGGAAAAAATGAAAAGAAATTTGTTCATGGTACAAGTTATTTCATACGAAGAAGATTATTACTAAAAGATTTACGTCTTTTATGAATACAAAGAACATATTTATTTTCATAATCTTTTGTAACAGTAACTTATTTTTATCATATTATGTATCTAAAGAAATTTCAACCAAAAGTTTCACTAACTATGATGAGAACATGTTAGCATCTAGTATGAATCTTAAATCGTTCTCTAAAAAACTCAATTCCGAGTATTATTGTGAAAATACCACTAGGTTCGAAATTTTTTTTGATGATAGGGTTTAACTCAACAATATTGTTGAATGTATCAAAACATCATCTCGGATTGTTGATGATAACACCATATCAATCATGTCTCAAAATCCAAGATATCACCAAGATCTCGGTTATCACTGTTTCAAACCAAATCAGAATCTTCCATCAATCTCAATCATTCAAAGTTGATAGTGGACTTTGCTAAGGATGACTCTACTCCTAATTTTGACAGTCTCTTTTTCAATAATCCAAAAAAGTTCACAAGATCATCAGTATATCAGCAGCATGATTGTATGCGTCTCCATCAGTTCCATCAATATGGTGCCTGGCCAAAACCCCAAACATGTTTACAGAAAGCGTCGTCTCTGGCTGCAGATTGTCCTAGGCCTGTGGATAAATCCATAACGACAGTAGGATTGGAATTATCAGCCAGGCAGAGGTTGACGGAATTTCTTTTGCTTGAAGACCCGAAATGACAAGCGTCCGAGATTATTATGCCCAGAACCTTCATAAGCATGAGGATTCGACAGGATAGCAGAACCTTTTCGACCTTGGAACTGGAATGAGCCTGTGGAGAATCTATCATGGACATCAAGTCATGTCGGGACTTTTAATTTCGACTAATGATACACTTTCAATTGATGGTCGTTCAAAATCTCATCGAAGTTGCGAGGAGGACATCATCGGAACAATCATGCAACAAACACTTTCTTGTCCATGCCGCTGCTAGACAGAAAACACGAAGCTTGTGATCGCCGTACGCTAACGATGACTTCACTTGGAACCCGGACCTTGTTCAGCCACTGAAGAAGCTGCTAGTGCCACGCAGTGACCAACTGATATGTTATCAGAACCTATTACAACCCAAGATACATTTGGGTCATATTGATCTGCACTAGAAAGCTTAGCTTGCACAAAGGCTTCGCAAGCATAACAGGTCGAAGGAGATAGTTTCATAAAAGTTTAAGAGATAAATTTTCAAGGAATGCAGATAACAGAGCTGTTATCGAACACCGTCTTCTGACATTTGACATCATGGAGTTGGGAGAGTCTGATCATTCTAGTCATGAAAGAGGTGGGCAACAATACTGTCGATCTTCACGAGTTTTCAACGGCCTCCTCAAGGATTTAACAGTGTCATCAGGACTGTGTTCAGGAGCAACTTATTCAGATTAACATTGGTTTGATTTCAGAAATGATGACTGAAGTGAAATAATACGGAATGGTCTAGCAGTGAGTGACTGATAACGACAAGTCTGCATCAAATATCACTGAATCTACCCTGTGGGTATTATTAAATTTCTCACTCCTTATCGCTCAGATGATTGAGATACAGAATAAAACGATCGGCACAAGCACTCAGATCAACGTATTCTGAGTACGGTTCAATTTTTCACTTTTTTTACCGATAATAATTCGGATTGCTTCTCTCCGAAGTACAAAATCATTATTGCGAAAGAAAAAGCACCTCTTGAAAGTATCCCACAAACCGATCTGAATCAAGGATCGGTGATTTACTGTTTATTCAAGCTCTTTTCTATCTCATCTCTATAGGTGCCTTTATGCAGACAGCCTCCATTTTCAGCCTGCCGCCGCACAGCAGAGTAATCGATCAGCGCATCCACAAGTTTTATATCAAAGCTTCAAGATCTAACTCACTTTGATTCAAACGTATGCGCTCGAAGGCAGAAACTATAGCATTCACGTCAGCCAGGTGCCAATCATGTGGAAAATGACCTGTGCGTTGATCGACGAATACACTCTGCTGTAGAGCTCAGCTACGGTATCGAGATAGTAGTCCGATGGAATTAACAAACCATCAATGTTCCAACTAATGGAGAGACGAAACATGTCGTCAGAGCGATGACTCGACATGTGCAAGCGGTTGTTCCCGGAGTATGGCTATACGTGTTCCTGTAACGATTACGCTGAAACAAGCTGCAAGTTGGTCTATACAGGATTTTTGCTGCAATTCCCAATCGTGTAATCCATGTACTGCTTTGATGATATACACTCAGGTCGGTGTCTGAACACGATCTGAATTCATGAAAAGCTGGAAAGTGCTCCCGGACTAGTGGAAGCTACTGATCAGCTGGCACCAAATCCGCGTTTTTCAAGTTTTAGTGCATACAGGGAGAACTGCGTCTAGTATTTGGTTGCGAGATTAAGGGGCCGCGTTGTCATAGAGATATAATAAAATCTTTCAGTTTTGTTCATGAAACAAAACGGGGGCCACTGACAAATGAATCTATCTATAGGCTACAAAATTCTACTTTTCATCGTGATTTCGATTACAATATCATGGAGCGTGTGTACTGATCACAAAGGGGCCGTTGCGCAGTCCAATTTTCGTGACCGCGTCTAATTTACATCGTATCCCATGTCGATGTATACTCGATGAATGACAACAGAGCACACCGGTGCTCCCCTACAATTGGCAAGAATATACACATCTACCCTCAACTCATGTGGCCCTTTGTATCGAAAGATAAGCTCATAAACTTGCACTTATTGTATCGAGATGAGACCAGAGTAGGTCCTCGCCCTTAGATTCAACAGAATCTTCAGAAATAGCTGTTCTAACTTAAGACATATGGACTGACTCGAGAGAGATACCAAGAGCTACGTACACACTAAAAATTAATTTACAAGCCAAATATCCAGACGATACTCTTGTCCCCGAGTATTTACTTGGTCAAGTCTTGCTGTTCAGAGTGTAAGTCTGTGAGGGTGAAGAAACTACGACAGAGAGTAGATGCAGCAGCTAGTGTGCACGAAGTGAGGACCTTCTTCAGGAACCGACCAGGGTCTCCACCAGGCACCCTGGTCGACACTACTAGTACTCCGTCGGACCGATTACTTATAACTTCATCACAGCAGAAAGCAAGGGTGGCGAAAGCCCCGATCAAACTCTAACATTGCTGGTGACTTCAGAGACTTAATGCACTGCTCAGAATCATGATCATCGACTTTTTTCTTCGAGCAGAACATGGCATCTTAAATTCGGTATGTAAGTGCATGCAGCGAGTATAATGTTGGCCATTCAGAAACTATTGTTTCTGGAAGGTTGTCCAGGACGAGACCATGATGATCGAAAGCATCATACTTCACCTCGTGACTAAAACGGTCGAAGGCTTGGAGCCTGAGTCTACATTTGTTCCGGTTGGGAATCTGGTCGATGTATGGATGCAAAGGATTCCCCCAGTTGTCACTGGAGACATTGGAAAATAAAACCTCCTCTGACTTTCGGATTCTTAGCACTGGAACCTTTCAGACGCAGCGAAGGGGCTTGGAAAACGTAGTTTGAGTGAGTCCCTACGCGTCATCACCACGATTTTTAAGCTGGAATTGATGGGGGTCGTCGCACCACTAGACCCAGGGCACGTTTCTGGGATGAAGATCAGACATTGCTCGAAAGTCTGACCCTCGAGTCTCCCCACGCCATGCACCGTACAAAAGCTGGAGCCGTGAACGTGATACCTGTAACGGGGTTTACATGAAGTCGATCCAGGCCAAGGGAGAGTACGATGGCGGTCCTACTCCGAACGACGGCCAGTCCGACTCTCTTTTGCTCTGCAGATGTAGCTGGAACGACCGATGGGCTAGGGATTCAATTTCTGGCTTCAATCTGGTCAAAACTCTTCTTGCCGCCGAAGACATATTCAAGGTTTCGATTTTCATTTTTGCTCGACTGTGACTGAATCGTCGTTGAGATTGCAGGCGTGGATGATACCAGAAGCCCCGACGGGAACAATATCTTAGTGGAACAAGCTCGACGGGTGGACTAGCAGAGCTGTGCATGGAAGATGGTGGATAGACTGCTGCGGACGAAAGGGAAGGGGATCGAAGTGGAGATGCTGCGGACGACGACGAAGATCTGCTGAGATCACGATTGGGATCTTCCGTGCTATGCAGGACGTGCCGTCCTCCCGGACTCCCCATCCTCGTGTCTTTTTTCACGTGTTCGGTCCGTTTCATGGAGCGGGCGAGAAACAACAATTCAGCACCAACTTTTCAGAAGAGCTGCAATATGGATCCGGTTCATAGTTGCCAATCCTGCCATGTCGGTTTCTTATATTCGTCACGTGATTATTGTGATTTGCCAGTTTGGACGCGATCCAACTTCTACCAGTTCTGCAGCCAGTAGTCTACTCATCAAGCTCTCAAGGGGTCCAGACGTCAGAACTTATGCAATCAGTTGCACTCTACGACGTGGGTGCTGTCGTTCTCACACCGGAATATGATATTGTTGTCGTGAATCCGAAGCGTGTATCGAGTGAAATCTTTGGGACAGTTCTCCAGCAGCGGACAGCAGGGGACATGACTTCTCTGTGCAGGAAGGGACGAGTTATTTTAATCAAGCTGGACTTTTGGTTGCATCTCGTTGGGTCACATTCTCGGTTCATTGCCGGATGATAAGATCGATGGACGTCATCTTAAGTCCAAAGTTCTGAATATTTTGCTTGTGAAGCTATGATTGTATTATAAGCTCAAGCTGGAGAGTCTGAAGGTCGCTTTTCTCTCCCCAATCTTGAAGGGTGATGAAAGAACTAGTACCACAAAAACGATTTTTCTATTTACCCTTCGCATTTTAAAAAACCAGACGATTGCGCAAAGCTCAGAATGCTGCTGACTGCAGCATTTCCTGTTTTCCGAGGACTCAAAAGTTTGTCACGTAAAATTCGCATGATTAGCTCGTGTTGATATTTCTTCTGCGAAATGTGAAATTGACTTGTTAAAGGTGTGATTCATAAATAGTTAAATAGAAGTAAAATTTCATTTGATTCGACTCAAAACTGTTTGATGAATTATATACATGGATGAAGAGGGAAAGTACTGAGCTCGGGTTGGGAATTTCTCGCCTTCTGCGGCTTTGTATCTAACTCAGTCCGTCGGTCGGTCGATGTGGTTGCATAGCGCCTTTTGTTTCATGCGTCCCATAGCAAATGATGAGATGTATATGATGTATATGATGAGATGTATCGTTCCACTTTCTGCATCACTCCAGGACTAGATCACGTAGGACATTCGTGTTGTCCAGAATTTCTTTCGACCCAAACTCATCACGGAACAACAACATCGCACGCAGCCGGGATTACATCCACGTCTACCATAATGGCCACCGGGTGGTTTGCTGGGTGGTGGCTCTGCACATAATGACGAGAACTTCAAATCTTCTCGGACTATCCAAAGTCAAAATGTTCGATGTCATCATGTGCTTCAATAAGCCCGTTATCGTTCTCGGGATGAAAGCGCACAGTCAATCGTTCAACGCGAGCACAGAAGACATGACAAGACTGCGTTGGCTTGGAAAAACTGGAATGTCATGTTGAATTCAACCTTTTTGTGTCGGACGGATTCCGATGACACTCTACTGGATGCCAGAAGAACTGCAGCTCAGAGTCCAACATTTTACTTCAAATCTGCACCCAGACCAGACCATAAACCATCAGCAGCGACCTATGACCACCCATGCTACTCAAATTACGCAAATCTTGGTTGGATCTTGACAAACAGTGCCGTTACCATTACTTGTGCCCACCCATGGAAAAATAATGTCACCCAAAGCCATGAGCATGGGCACCCAATGTTGGGTTCTGCTGCAGCTCGTTGAAAGTTATTCCTGAGTTACTCAATCGTTACTCTGCACCTTCTCCAGTGACAATCTACCTGACCTCTACTCACAACGTGTTCAGCAAATTGTTTATGAGGAGACATTCTGAAGGGAACTTGTCTCCTCTTTAGGATTCTTTCGTACTTATATTTATTTATTTGATTAAAGATAGCATACATTCTCGCCAAAGTTTTGTTTTCAATCAATGACAATTTCAAAATATATCAAATATTTGTATTTGAAAAATATTTTAAAAACATTTCTTCTTAAAAACATATCTAAATTTATTCTTTCTATTTAAGAATAAATCAAAATTATAGTGTTGTATTCTAATTCTAATTTCAAATTATTTATCTAATTTAATCAAAATTTGAATTGAATAAAACGTTTTTCTTTTTTGTGAAAATAGATTTATTAAACAAATTGTGATTCTTCCATAATTATCTCGAACATTATCTTGAATATAGTTGTTGATTCTATTTTTATCCAAATCTTCGAACAACCAAATTTACTCAAGATTCAATCCATCGACATGCAATTTGAATGCAACAAGCTCATGTTGTAAGATTTCTTTTGGTTTAGAATCCATTAATCAAAAGCTTTGTGACTCTCAAGATGAAAACGTTCTCTTGAATGTATACTTCACTTTCAACTTTGAATGGAAATTCTAAATCATGTTGAAAAAAAATTTTTCGTCTCGCCATCATTAGTTGACAAAATTTTTCCTTCAAGTTCACTTTGTCGTTTTTTCAAAAAGTCTACATTGAATCCAGCTAAAGTTGACACCCATTCGTTAAAAAACTATGTTTTATGAATTTGTTTATTTCGTTTGTTCCAACTTCTCCAATTTGTGTACCACCATGTGACTTAGGGCTTTTTTTTTCAACAATTTCATTTGTGTTTATTCTAATCCTACTTTATTATTTATCTTATCACCTCATGTGTTTCAAGGCTGATATTTGGCTTCTCACTACATATAGTAATATTCCAATGATACATGTGTTTGTCTTTTTTCACCAGTTGTTTTCTTTCTGAGACCTCACTCATTCAATAATTGTCACATGGAATATCAATGTAATCTTTCTAATCAAACCGTGTTTGATTGTGTGTTGTCTCACCATTTCACATGTTATAACATAAGGGTTTAAAAAAAAGTTCATTCAAAAATGAGACATAAATTCTGAAGATGTGTTATTTTGAATGGTGTTACTCTCTTTTATATAGAAACTTCAAACACATACACGAAATTAAAATCTTCTCCTCACCATTGAATCACCTCCTAGTGTATTGGTGACATGACAAATAAAGCTAATGAGCACACACATTGTCGACGGATCATTTGTAACGAGCACAATAAGTAACACACTTAATCCTTATTTAACAAGCACACGGATTAATTTCGTGTCGCTCTCAACTAACTCACTAATTAGCAAATTCAACCTGCACACAGATTAATTATATGGCACTATATATATTCTATTATCATCAACTTTCCTCGATCTTGAATAATTTATACTTAGTTCTATCTAACTGAATATGTTTACATATGTTCAAAAGTTATACTTAGTTTTCACCATAACTTTTGTTCTTTATGATAGAAGTTGTACTTGTTGAAATCTCATTACTTACTTTAACTTTTCAATTCCACTGGTATCTTGTATTGATGTTTGAATCCAATCTTATCAAAATCATCTCTTGAAAATCTTCATCTTATTAGGCTTACTTTTTCATGTAGACATATAGGACTGGAAATGTTTGAGATGTATTCAACATTGTTTAATGCAGTTTGTCCTTGTGTAAGTACAAGCTAATTGGATGTTAAATTGATGGTGTTACAAAATGATGGGACAATTATTTGGAGTTGTGGTGCGTATTCAGAAGTTTGTTAGACCATATTTCATTCTTGTCTGGTGTTTGTTGCATCAAACAGATTTTGTGATGCAAAGGATTTACAAAAACGCTCGTTGTGAACTTTATAAACCTCTGATCTCATTGATTTTTGTTTTACAATGTCAAAAGATATTGATTAATGAAATGTAAGTCATTTTTCTAAATTAATCTGCTATTCGTTGGGCCTCGATGTTCCTTGTATCACGTTTTTTTTATCAAAATAAGATCTAAAATCATGACTTATTTTGACAAAAGCGATGCTTCTGAACGGGTTTGCGTAGGCTTGGCCACTGTCCGGTTAACGGTTAACCGGTTCCAAAAATTTTGGGACCGGTTAGCCAATATGTTAACCGGTCCATTATTGGTCAGGATCGGTTAACGGTTAACCGATAATTAACCGGTCCCGATGGTTAACCGGTTAACCATCGGTCCGGACCCCTACGTGGCCGACGGGGAGGGGCCGAGGAGATTTGTGGTTGGGGAGCGAAGTCGGAGTTGGGCCGCGACTCAAATGAGCCAACGGTCGGACTTTCAGAGTTCAGAGACTCGAACTGAGTTGTACCTTGGATCGATAATTTCCAGGAGTTTGCTTTGGTATTTGTTGCCCAGTACCTGGGTAGGCAAGTCGAGCAGGCAAGTCGAGCATCACGTCCAGGGAATATGGAACGACGAAAAGAGTTGAATACTCGTTGGCACGTTCTACAAAATATTTTCTTGAAAATTAGAAGCCCATCGCAGAGAGACGGGGAAAAAGCTAGGTACATGAATCTTGGTGGTTGTCTTTAGGTCTAAAAAGTTCTTGATGATGTATTTGAAGGGTTTAGGGTGATCAAAAAAAACAAAGTTTCAAATATTTCTATGAATTCTTTTTGGTTCAAAATCTACTCCCCCCCTCACATGGGTTGCTCTGCTCCTATACCCCGTACTCCTCTCCATATTATAATTTCTAGACTCAATTGTATTTATTTAGAGAATATCTGCAATTAATGAAAAATGAATAAATTTAAAATTTAAAATAAAAATAAAAATAGTTATGAAATAGTTTTTAAAAAATCATGATATATTTACTAAAATTGAAATATGAATAAAAAGATTTATTGTGAAATTTTCAGGAAATTCTGAATGTAAACTCTATTTGAGTCATAGGATACACTATAAAAAATGAAAAAAATATAATAAATTTTCATTTTAAATTTTAAAAATCATTTTTTGACACTAATAAATTAGACAACTAATCTCTATATATTATAAATTGATTATATTTAAATTTAGAATAGTGTAAAATCTATGCATTTTTTTATAATTTTTATTTTTATTTTTCCAGGATAGAGAATCTGAAAATTCAATTGAAAATAGTAATAAATTTTATAAACATGAGTTAAAATTTTCAGTAACCATTTCTTGTATTATTGAAATATATGAAAGATCTGAAAGAATTAAAAGTGATAAAAGATTGAAACAATAATTGTAAATTTGTATATTACATAGATGTAAAATCTGAACCGTTCAATATTAGTTTTAGTATGTATCCAGCGTATATAATAAATATTATAAAGATCCAACGGTCCGATTTGATTTTTGAACTTTACAGAGTGTATAAAATCTGAACTAGTGCAAGAATTTGGAATAAAGACAACTAAGTATTAAAGATATGTAAGTAAAGTCAAACCAAATGCACATTAAATGAAATTAAATATTTATTTAAATATTTTCTATATGATAAATCACATCTGAAACCAATGAAGACATACAATCTATATTGTAGAATTTTTTTGTTATTTTTAAAAATGGATAGATTATTTTAATCTCATTTGTTATATTTTGATTCAATTTCCATAAAATCTTGATATTTTGACACCATCTAAATTACGAATAATGTATGTGTTGATTATTGAGAAAAAATGTTTCAATTTGGAAATATATTAAAAATAAAGAATAAAAAATGATTTTTTTATTACAAAAACCCATAAATTGTTCTTTAGAGAATAGAAAAAACAATCCCAAGAATTTACATAGATTAAATGTAAAATTTAAAAAATATTCAAGTACTAATTGGAAAAAACTGAAACCTTGAAATATTTAATTCATATTTAAAATAGAATAATGAATTTTTTTTGTGGAAATCTATATCAAAATCAAAATTGGACGATTTGAGAAATCTATAAATTATCATAAAATATAAAGAGTTGAAACAATTTAGAAACCACAAATTGAAAATGAATAGATAATATTTTCAACCTAATTAAACTTTCATGCACTCAAAGATAAAAATTGTATATAAGAAATATGTCAAAAGTGATTTTAGCATTTAGATAGACTTCAGAAGAGAGAAGAAAAATATTCAAGTACTAATTGGCAAAAAATGAAACCTTGAAATATTAAATTCATATTTAAAACAGAATAATGACTTTTTTGTGGAAAACTATATCAAAATCAAAATTGGACGATTTGAGAAGTCTATAAATTATCATAAAATATAAAGAACTGAAAAAAATTTAGAACCACAAATTGAAGATGAATAGATAATATTTTCAACCTAATTAAGCTTTGATGCACTCAAAGATAAAAATTGTATATATGAAATATGTCAAAAGTGATTTTTAGCATTTAGATAGACTTCAGAAGAGAGAAAAAAAATATTCAAATACTAATTGGCAAAAACTGAAACCTTGAAATATTAAATTCATATTTAAAACAGAATAATGACTTTTTTTGTGGAAAACTATATTAAAATCAAAATTGGACGATTTGAGAAGTCTATAAATTATCATAAAATATAAAGAACTGAAAAAAATTTAGAATCACAAATTGAAGATGAATAGATAACATTTTCAACCTAAATAAACTTTGATGCACTCAAAGATAAAAATTGTATATATGAAATATGTCAAAAGTGATTTTTAGCATCTAGATAGACTTCAGAAGAGAAAAGAAAAATATTCAAATACTATTTGACAGAAAGTGATACCTTCAGGTATATGATTCATGTTTAAATTAGAATAATGCATTTTTTTTGGAAAACTATATAAAAATCAAAATTGGATAAAATGAGAAGTCTATAAATTATAATAAAACATAAAGAGTTGAAAACAATTTAGAAACCACAAATTGAAGATGAATAGATAATATTTTTAACCTAAATAAACTTTGATGCACTCAAAGATAAAAATTGTATATATGAAATATGTCAAAAGTGATTTTTAGCATTTAGATTGACTTCAGAAGAGAAAAGAAAAATATTCAAATACTATTTGACAGAAAGTGATACCCTCAGGTATATGATTCGTGTTTAAATTAGAATAATGCATTTTTTTTGGAAAACTATATAAAAATCAAAATTGGATAAAATGAGAAGTCTATAAATTATAATAAAACATAAAGAGTTGAAGAAAATTTAGAAACCACAAATTGAAGATGAATAGATAACATTTTCAACCTAAATAAACTTTGATGCACTCAAAGATAAAAATTGTATATATGAAATATGTCAAAAGTGATTTTTAGCATCTAGATAGACTTCAGAAGAGAAAAGAAAAATATTCAAATACTATTTGACAGAAAGTGATACCTTCAGGTATATGATTCATATTTAAAATAGAAAAATGAAATTTTTTGTGGAAAAATATATCAAAATCAAAATTGGATAAAATGAGAAGTCTATGAATTATAATAAAACATAAAGAGTTGAAAACAATTTAGAAACCACAAATTGAAGATGAATAGATAATATTTTTAACCTAAATAAACTTTGATGCACTCAAAGATAAAAATTGTATATGTGAAATATGTCAAAAGTGATTTTTAGCATTTAGATTGACTTCAGAAGGGGGAAGAAAAATATTCAAATACTGTTTGACATAAAGTGATACCTTCAGGTATATAATTCGTATTTAAAATAGAATAATGAAATTTTATAGAAAAATATATTAAAATTAAAATTAAAATTAGACGATTTGAGCATAGATAATATTTTAACCTAAATAAACCTTGATGCATTCAAAGATAAAAATTGTATATATGAACTACGTTTCAAACACAAGTTTCGAGAATAACTACTCGACTGAATAAAAAAAATAAAAGCTAAACTAAATAACTAAACTAAATAAAAGCCGAACACAAGTTCCGATAATAGCTTACTCTCAAAATAAACGGTTCCAGCTTTTAAATTTCATCATCATCTCAATGTTTTCATCTGATAATTTAGATCTATCAAGACGAACAAATCCACCACTCTCCGAAAATGTCGTTTCAGACGCCACAGAAGAACCTTGAATCATCAACGTGTCCCTGCCCATCATGGATAACGTCGGACACACGACGATCCGCTTTCGCTGTTAGCATGAAGAAGTCATTGACCTCGTCAGTGTGTGCAACATTTTCAATGGCACTGTCTCCCTCTCCAGCAAATAGATCAAATACACCAAAAGTTGGAGATGGCTGCACCTACGAACACAAGCCGTAATCCAACGTCAAAATGAATCGAAATTGATCTTTGAGTTCCATCGTTTCAGAGAAAGCATTACTGGATCTAGGATCAAGAAGCAAAGCCATTTTGGAGGCTTGACAATTCAGATTTGCACTATATTTAAGCAACTAGAGCTCCATGACAGTAGCAGCTTGTTTGACTATCGGAGTGGTAAACACAGTGTCTAATTGTCCAGAACGGGTTTTTTCACATAAGTTAAGGAGATGCTTGTAGATCAGAGGCTGGAGAGAAAGTGAAATGTAGTCACGTCCACTCGCGGCGACAATGCAATGGTACTCAGATTGCAAAAAGTCTTTGCATGATTTGAGAACACGCCAATCCATGTCGGACAAAGCCATATTGGCCAATCGGTCACAGAATTCTTCGGAGTTACAGAGCGCTAAAAATTCACCACGATATTGAAACGACTGGTCGATCATAGTGAACATGGTGTTGCAACGTGTCTCCATATCCAGACTTGGAACTTCAACACGGCCATTGGAAACGCCGAGCACAACAGCCAATTCTGAAAACTTGACGCGGATAGCAACGGATCCACGAACAGCTTTGAGTATTTGACGGAGCATTTGCATTTCTTTTTTGATGAAATGTGTAGCATCACATACAGCACGATTGATGACATGACAAATGCAGCGTATATGAAAACCATCCTCCAATCGAAGAGAGTATCGATCATTCAGATTCTTTCTCACAATGACCATGGCCGGTGGCATCTCTCCGCCGCTATCGGATGTAATGGCCTTGATCTTGGATCGCATGTTGAAATCTTTCACCACTGAGAGAATCAAGTCCGATGTAGTGTCTTGATTGTGTGGAGGTGGAAAATAGCAAAATTCCAGTACAACAGACTGAAGTTTTCACTCTTCATCAATCCAATGAACTGTAATCACCATATAGCCACGCATCACACAAGACGACCAACAATCCAAAGTGAGAGCAATCGCTCCCTTGATAGAATCTATAGTTGAACGAAATTGTAGTAATGTTCGTTCAAAATGATCAGATGATGAGCGTGTGAGAGTTTGCCGCGATGGTAGTGAGTAATGGGGTTTGAGACGTCGGAAAAATGATCGAAATGTTTCGTTCTCGACCAGGTTGAACGCTTGTTGGTGATCCACCACATATGCAACCAAGGCATTTAAATTGGCTTCTTTGAACTCGTTGTCCAACTCATAAGGATACTGCAGTTCACCATTTACATCAAAAAAAGTCTGCAGAGGATCGCCTGATTTGTGACTCTTTGAGATATTATGTTTTACAAGGAGATGACAAGACAACGAGCTTGTTCCAGTTTTGGCCAAAAATGAGGTAGTGCATCTACTGTTATGAGAACCTATGGGCTCAAGACAGATGATAAGGGATTTATTAGAATCTTTCACCAATTTGAAATGATTCCAAATCCAACTTGCAGAGGTTTTTGCCTTTTGTTTACGACCCGTGGATGTTGTCGCTGTCCGACCAAAGAGAACAATAGAGTATTCATGTGTACTTGGAGACGAATATGGGATTGAATCTGCAATGAGAGAAAGTTCTGCCATGCTTCACCTCAAAATTTTTGCATGCATATGAGAAGACATATTAGAATATGTTCCATAAACCCTAAAAACCCTAAATCCTAACTTACTTAATATATAGAATAAGAATTTTTGAAGTAGTTTAACCTGTAGTGGAAAAATATTAAAATCTAAAATCAATTCTAATTATGATTAGGCAAAATCAAAAACAATGGGTTAAGCAACATACCTTTTTTCTGAATAAAAAAGAGTAATTCAGGTACAACAATTCAACACTAGCACATGAATTCTTAAAGCTAACAAAGAAGCTAAATATGACTATGCACTCCGACGCATGCAAATGAAGAGCCCAGAACCAAATGCCCAAAACAGCTTGTTTCCTTTCTTAAGAGCTTCCACATTCTTTATTGGGTGCACTGATGTAACATTTTGACAATGGTTCACTGAGATGTAAGTAGCCACCGCATTTGATGTATGGCTCAAATTTGCTTCCGGTATTCTTATAGGGACTCACTTGAGATACAGAGCGGGCGGCAAGAGTTGGTATACTGCTACGTTCGGAGAGTACAGAGCGTACTAACTCCACATTGGCATCATCATCAATCTGTTCTGCCCAGCAAGTAAAGGACATGTAATCAGCAATGTATCAAAGCACCCACTTAAATACAAACCGAAATCCGAAATCTCGGGGGTGCCAAGTAGCAAGACAAAAAGGATGGGAATTCCCAATCAAGTCGTGCAAGGATGAAACTAAAGGGGTAGGTACTGGGACGTATTGCAAAGTCAAAAATCAGAATCAGATGTTCAAAAATCAGAATCAGAATTTCAGAAATCAGACTCACTTGAGATACAAAGCGGGCGGCAAGAGTTGGTATACTGCTACGTTCGGAGAGGACAGAGCGTACTAACTCCACATTGTCACCATCATCAATCTGTTCCGCCCAACAAGTAAAGGACATGTAATCAGCAATGTATCAAAGCACCCACTTAAATACAAACGAGTTGTGGTATCTGAAATCTCGGGGGTGCCAAGTAGCAAGGCAAAAAGGATGGGAATTCCCAATCAAGTTGTGCAAGGATGAAACTAAAGGGGTATGTACCCGGACGTACTGCAAAGTCAAAAATCAGAATCAGAATTTCAGAATCAGGGCATATGTTGCCACAATTTACGACAACACATGTCATTTCGCCAATTACTCCATCTTAACAAAACGCAAACAAGAAAGTCATATCAGTGGGGTGAGGTCTTGGTATTCAATTAATCATAAACTTTGTTGATTGGGACCATGAATTGACAGCTCAAGATTGGAGCCATGAATTGACATGGTCCACACCTGCACAAAAAAATTGCGGAAAGTATTTAATTGTGGAAATTGCAGATTCTTTCCTTTAGATCGATTTCTTGAGGCTGACAGCTAGTGACTTATATATGCATATTCTGACCGAACCATCAACTCCGAAGTGCAATCTTGACCACATGGTTAACTTTTCACAAAAAAACGCTAATACAAGATGAACGAAGAGTTGAGAATTCTAATTATGATTCTAATTCCAACTATCAACTCATAAAGAGCCAGCCGTGAGAATCTTGACGATTGCCGTTCAGATTGTTCTCCGTGATAAACAAGATGTGTATCGTAAACACATTCAAGGAGATCAAAATGAGTTACTGTAAGACTGACTTCCGAGACTCATTCATATTTACGTTCTAGTTATGGTACTTCAAGCAGATGACCCTACACAACACACTCTACATACAGACACCCTCTTTCCCAGCTCCTAAAATCTCAATGTCAGGCAAGTGCTCCTAGAAAAATTCCGGTTTCACTCAACACAAAAACCATAGAAAAATGCATACCAGATGGCATAGAAGTCTACGAGTACAGGTAGATCAGAATTTGCGATCATATCATCGCCTGAACCTGCATAGATTGAACCAAAAATGATAAATTCACAGCAATCAAACATGAACCAAAACCAGTTCTAGGTCTACGAGGATAGAAGATCCAAATCACCGGCGACATTAACTCCCAAACTTTGACATTCGAATCTGCACGAGCCGACGTTAATACGCTTGGCGCAAAACTGCACGACGCTAACCTTAAAGGCCGGTGATCGACGAAGCTGAAGGACGCATGCTTTGCTTTTGAAGGTTGGAAATGCCGCAGACGCACCTCCAGTGAAAACTTTCACTCTCACTAACGGAATTAGCAATTGAGGAATCATCCCAAAGAGTACCACAAATCAGCAGTTGCTACTTTGCTCCCTCCTTCGATCCATTATATACTAGATCTCAAAGCCTAAACGGGCGAATTCAACGGGTCTAAAAGACTGAACAGGTCGAACGTTCAAGATTCAAGACTCAAACGGGAACTCTGAAACATGATGATTTATTAACGATCAAATTTCTCGAATGAATGATGAAATGAACTCGTGTGCAGTTGCTCCCGTCTCGTCTAAGTGTAATATAGTGGAATTACTCGTGAATATAAGAAGGGACTGACAGAGTTTTTGCCTTCTCAATCGTTGATATTCGTCTTTTCGAGTGGAAATTATACAAATTATGTCGCACTCTTCCCGGCATGGTGCCCTCTGTTCCCGCAGAACAAGTTTATTATCTCTCACCAGAACGAGATCTTGGCCATCAGGAGTACAGTTCAAAAGGTTGCCTTGACAGGTAAGTTATGCTAAAATGCCGCGGAGAAAATATTTTCTTACGGATGCAGGATTGATGACTTACTGCAGCGATATCTGAAATACTATCAACGACTTATCATATCGACTTTTAACGATATCATACTCACTCGGATTGTTGTTTTGTGTTTACAACAGCCTATCGGGCTGTAGAGAAGGCTCTGCGCTCAACGAGAATCGAAGGCTCCCGACCAGATCAAGGATCGAGCACGGATGGTACTGATGCCCCACGATCTGATGATGAATCCTCTATAGCTGGCTTTGAATTTGTTGTAGGGCATCCGATCGAGGATCCAAGTTGGCTTTGAATCCGTTGCAGGGCATCCGATCGAGGATCCAAGTTGGCTTTGAATCCGTTGCAGGGCACCCGATCGAGGATCCAAGTTGGATCAAGGTACCACGAGTTGAGAATTTGAGAGTTAGATCAAACCAAGGTACTTCTAGATAAATTGTCATTCAGATTTTCCTGGAGACAAAATGAGAAGCTATGAAACGAAATCTTACATTTTTTTCTAAATTTTTTTTCGGTCTAATTTTTTTTGTACCGGTTAACCGATCCGGAGAAATCAGGGTCCGGATTGGACCGTGGCCAAGCCTAGGTTTGCGACATGCATTCATTGTCTTGATGGATTTTAGTTGCAGTTGTAAGCGAGCTTTTCGGCCGTGTGAACTAATGTGTGGAATGTTTACAAAGAAGAAAAACCAGTTTGAAACATCAAAAGTCAATTTTACAATATTTGCAGCTAACTTACAGCGCTTTGCATGTGTAGAGCAAGTTGCGTACAACATCGTTACCTTGGACAGATGGTAACTTAGTCATGCCTATCTAATTCAATAAATTGAAGATCAGAGTATGTTTGCTATTCAATCATTGGCAAAGTTTGACGTAGAGTAAAAAATTGGAGTTCTTCAAAATTTGCTAGCTAACTTACAACGCTTTGCATGTATAGAGCAAGCTGAGATTGAGTTAAACTCATCCCCACCGTACAATATCATTACATTGGACAAATGACAACTTAGTCATGTCTATCTAATTCAATCAATTGAAGATCATGGTGCATTTGGAATCCAGTCATTGGCAAAGTTTAACACATAGTCAAAAATTAAAGTATTCCAAAATTTGCAAGCTAACTTACATTGCTTTGCATGTGTAGAGCGAGTTGGAATTGAGTTAAACTTGTCTCCAGCATACAACATCGTTACCTTGGATTAATGGTAAGTTAGTCATGCCAATCTGATTCAATCAATTGAAGATCATGATGCATTTGGAATCCAATCCTTGGCAAAGTTCAACACATAGTCAAAAATTAAAGTTTTTCAAAATTTGCAATCTAACTTGCAGTGCTTTGCATGTGTAGAGCGAGTTGGAATTGAGATAAACTCGTCTCCAGCATACAACATCGTTTCCTTGGATTAATGGTAAGTTAGTCATGCCAATCTGATTCAATCAATTGAAGATCATGGTTGATTTGCTATCTAATCATTGGAAAAACTCGACACATAGTCAAAAATTGAAGTTCTATGTGCACTTCACAACCTGTTTTTGGAAGTAGTTTTCAACCTAAGCAAGATAGAAGGTACAAGTGATGAATTCAAGCAGGCAAAACAACTTCGTAATATTTTGACTCCTTGTTTACCTTGTAGTTTTGAAAACACAAGAAATTGTTTAATTAATTTTAAAATATCAAGATCATTTGAAACTTTCTTGGAAACAAAAGTATATAGATAAAATAGTATAAGAACACAAATAGCTTTTGGAACCGAGAACATGGATTTCAAAATGCATCAAATATATTTTTTGCATTGATTGTAGTGAAGCTTGGAATATTCCAGGTATGAGGAAAGATTTCCATGGCAAAGATGGAAATTGATTTCTGGTGCTCAAATAGGAAGAAAATATTCTTATATAAAAAACAACACACATCTCTCTTTCCGGAAGTTGTATTACATTGCCATAATATTCCGTTATTTGTTTCGAGAATTATGCTTATTTTGTTGAGATACCTAACATGTTGAATCCTCCCCTATATAGAGAGGCCTGCTCACTACTGGTTAAACGCAAAAGAACTGTACTTCATCGTTCCCTCGGAATGTGCACGAGGTTTTGGATTTATTTAAAGTTCATTCCATCGATTTATAAAGTACCAATGTATACAAATATTATTTAGATTGATACAGAAAATTTTTTAATCAACGCTCAGTGATGTTTGACGGCGATGCAACGTGGTTGCTCGGCATGGTTATGGAAATCACGGTGGAACGCGAAGGGTGGGAAATTTCTGCGACGCAATCCTGTGTTCGAACCTCGCGCCGGGCACATTTGGGAGAGGAAATCAGATCCGGTCGCACGGCAGGTGTTTAGAAGCTCTAAGATTCAAGTGTAGCACGAAAAATCAGGAAAAATAGTCAAAACTCATAAAAGAACGAATTCGAACAATCTTCTATCGTGTCGGAGCTTAGGTTCGTACAAACCCCCGCGGTGTTTGTGGAACGATTCACTCGTTTCTCTCGGCTCCAAGTATTTCCACGGATGATTCGTAGGGCACTCACTCGGCACATTTGCAAGTTGACCTCAAGAGAATGCACTCTTGCTTTCATTCTCCACTCTTAGGACGCTCAGTGAATATTAAAAACCCATTCTCTTCCACGGGAAAGAATAATGATCACCCTAGTGCTACTTCCTCAGGACACTCGGTACACCAGTACGTCGTGCATGAAGCCTTCATCGACAAGAGGCCAGCCAAGGCTAGAATCAAAGGACTGATGCCTTTGGCCCATGGACTTCTGCTGGATGCAGCTCGAACACAAGTTGAAGTTGAGCTCAAGAGCCTCTCCCATAGCTCGTTACACAATAACAACGACCTCGGACCCATTCACTGACTTTCTGTCCGTCCTTTTCGTCACTCTCATAGACTCGGTTCTACCGGAGGCCATCTTCTCGAAATACTACAAAATCGGATTTTATCCTACCGCCCTGGGTACGTGAAGCCAGTGAAGAGCGAAGATCGAAGATTCTCCTTTGGTGTATTTGGGAGGAAGCCAATTCCTGGAGCTGGTGCCTCGAGCATTGTCCTCGCACCCCTCTCTCTGCTCGAGGAGTGTGGCGGCGACGCCTGGTGACAACACGCACGCAGTCTTAGGCATCGAGCCCACGAGACATCCTCATGTGCTGGAGACGACGTACGACGGTGGTACTCGGATAAGAGGAAGGTGGCACGATCGAAAGAGGTTATGTACGCCGCGACATGATGGCAAGCTGTGGGCCCAATGATTGAGAAGGAGTCGTTATCTCGAAGTGCGGTCCGCCTCGTTTGTGAGGGCGGTATGGAGGATTCAGGTGATGGCGATGAAGACCTTCAGCTGTCCTACGAATGAAGGAAAAGCACCACCTAGCACGCTCTTCCAAAATCATCGAGTACGAGCCCAGAATCAGGGCTAAAATTCTTTCACGGGAGGATTTATTATTCATACTTTCAGTGAAGGGAATATATTTACAGTTCCCAATTCTGGGCCATGACTCTCCGAGGGACGTGTCTACGAACCTCCATCCATCATCTCTGCCTCGGACATCGAACTCCGAGCAACGTTTTCTTCTGAGCATTTGCCCTGAAGTGACAATCTCATGGCAGCCAGTACAATCACAGGGCGAGCCGGAGGACATCTCAAACAAGCTCCTGACTCTCCGCTTCTGACTTCGTAGCCGTCTAGGAATTCTGGCGATGCTGGGGACTCTCGGCATGTTCGAGGGTCGAGATTAGTTTCGGCCCGGGAAGAGATGGTAATGGGCTTCTAAAGTGCTCATGAGCTGAATCTCAGATACCGATTCAGATGCCTACTCTGTGTAGAACCAATATATTGCGGAGTATGCCGAATACGCCATTGCGCCCTTAGAAGCTTTGGTCGTTGGGGGGATGCCCCCTCTCGTGGATGTGGTCTGCACAAAATTGAAGGGGCCCAGCATCACGCTGCACGAAAGTGGCTGTTAGCAGGCGACTATGAAATGGGCAGAAACCTCCTCGAAAACACATTTCGTGTGCCTTGCACCAATGCACCAAATGCTACTGAGAAAATGTAGATGGCTTGTTGCACGCTTGGACCCGACTGACAGAGAGAGAGATGGAAAGCCGAGGATGCAAGAACATTAAGGGATGAGAAACTCACGGGACGCCCTTCTCGTTTGTCACGGAGAGCAAAGTCCATGGCATGCAGTTGCGCACGACCTCCACTGGTTTGCTGGCCCGCTTGGCGTACACCATCCATCCGTTCGGGTTGTATATGTTCCAGCAATCCTCATCACCGTACACGTAATACTCTCCGATGGCGTCTGTCCCGGGAATGTTGTACAGCTTTGCGTACTTCGCAACCTCCTCCCACGCACTGCACACATATCCGAAGCCTGTCATTTCCCCAAGGTTGACCATATCTGTGGAAACACAAATTGCACTTTGCTACATTCCACTTTCATTTTCACATTCAGGCTCGACTCCTGTACCTGCCATTGTGCTTGAACGTGACATGACCTTTGGCGAAGAATCCCTCGACCACGCGTCCATTTGGCACAGCGAGACTGCGAGGCACCGAGGCTGGTCTAGTATCTTGAGTCCAGAGGCAGTACTTGGCCGAGTAAGGAACTTTCACCACGCTGTTATCCACCATGCATGATTTGGCAGGCGGGGGTGATCCACCGGACGTGCTGTATCGCTGAATGTAGGACACGGTGGCTGCGGCTCCGTGGTTCTGGTGCGATGTGGATTCCACCAATTGCATGGCCAGGCTGTTCCTGTTCGAATAGTCCCATGCCAATGGCCTTCCTGCAGCCGAGCTTCCAACGATGAAACGGAATGCGGCGAGCTTTTTGCTCCACTCATCTCGACAATGACAATGCGTCTAGGAAAATCCATGATTGACACCGTAGAGGAAATCTCCACAGGCTACAAAAGGCATCAAGCCTGAGGTCTGTGATGCGTTCAAGCCGAGCCTGCAGAATCAGCGGCTCCCGGCTTCTTGTCTCGACAATCTACAATCCGAAACAGAATCCTCAATAACATGATTTCCCTACTGGAAGAAACGAGTCTCGTGCTCTCGACTCGAAATGTTACCTGAAACCATGCTGGCAGAAAATCCGGACTCCGCCGCGTCTCCGAGGCTGTTCAGGAGGGTCCAGGTGAACAATTCGCCATTTCCATCGAATCGAGATGTAACATTGCCGGCTTCAGCTTTGGAGTCCTCGTACATCAACATCGCGTACGATCCCTTGAGGCTCCACGTACCCTTGAGACAAGAGTAGAGCTGGTAGCCATCGCGCGTGTAGACCACCACATTCGGGCTGCAATGCAAGTGCGAGAGGTGTGCGTCAACAAAGCGAGCCGCAACGACGTTTGCAGCATCTCGAGATACTTCATACTAATCACGATGGGATGGGGCTGCAGCTCCCTTCGTCCTCCAGAAGACGCACAATACTTACACTACAAATCTAAATCCAAATCCACATCCAGAAGACAGAGCTCACAGCATCGAACACTCATCAGCGTCCACCATCCATTGACCCAAGGCCACTACGATATCAGAGCTTGGGGCAGGCGCCGTGGTGAATGAGATGGCGAGGGCCGTTCTAGAAATATTAAATTCATCATGAAAGATGCAATGCAATCGAGCAATGTGCGAGCGCACGATTGAAGGCCTCTAGGGAACACCAGCACACCTGTTTCCAAGAGGAGGGGTTAGAGCCTCGGAGGCATTGTATTGAGCAAACGCCATATGCGCCGTGAGCAGAAGGGAAAAGCACAGCACAGAAGCTCCCTTCATCGGGACCGCCATGAGCCAATCAATCCTTCCTGCCACAAGGGAAAACACGTTCATGACCAGTGGCCGAGCTTTGTACTTCTTGAACGAATCTGGGTCACGAATGTTGAGGACTCCTAGGAATTGCGTGTAAGCTGATCTGAGAGTCGACTCACCTTCAATCAATCAATCAATCAATCAGTGAATCAATCAACCAAACTGGTTCTGACGACGTCACGGTGACAGGAGCATAATCAGCTGATGGCACCCGCAGTGCTGAAAACTACCCACTACCCACTACCAACGAAAAACTCTTGCGCTCAGATTTGCCTTCTCGCTTCTGATGAACCGGCAGTCCTCGGACTTCGTTCCATGAGGATATTCTAGACGAGGCTCTAGCAGGCCGCGACCAATGCAGTCCCGGTGGGGACCATCTGCAGTCGAGCTTCGATCCGCGTGACGTGAAGCAACCGAGCAAGGGCCAGATGGAGGGGCCTTCCGAAACTCCGCTTCTCCTCCGGGACCTCCAACAGACGCAGTCACCATGCCATCAAAGGCCCGGCTAGCTAATCCAGACCATGTCCTCGTCAAACGACCACTCGCAGTCGGAGAATTTCGCGCCCGCCACCGTTTGTGCATCGGTGGGACCGCGCGGGCGAGGTGTGCCAACGATCGTGGTGCCTCCAAAGCCGTCTCGACCGCAATCTCTTCGACCCGAGGCGCAAACCAACAAACGAGTCACAGTCCATCTTCGGCCCCACCACCTCCCTCCCTCCCTCCCTCCCTCCCTCCCCCATCCTGACAGCGACGATGCTCGCATCGATAGACAGACAGACAGCTCCAGATACTCCAGTCCCGGCACCAGAACTGCAGCCCAAGGCTCCAACCAAATTCCCCAATCCCACTGCAAGCCTTGCGGCATCACGTCGACGTGAGCAGCCACGGCAATTGCTCCAACATTCACCTCGTAAGATCAGCCACGGATCCCACTCTCTGCGAGGCGGCTGCGCATGGCACGATTTCCCGGCCGGGAGTTCACGAGACGGCGAGATTTCCCGGCGGCCGGCTGCCGAGAAACGGCCGCCGGTGGTCCTGCTGAAGACGCGAAAGTGGACGACGTGAGCTACCGACATCGGCTCATGATAGATCGCGAACGGCGGTCAGCACATGTCCGCGACGTTATTTCCATATTTGTAAAAGTTGCGGCTGGCGATATCGTCTGTTGCTATCGTGGTCTTCGATTGCTGGCGTGTTCCGTAACTGTCGTTCTGAGTACCAACGCTTCGTTCTAAGTCTAAGCTCAAAGCGAGCAACAACTGAATCTGGAACTGAAAGTTTTATCTTCTAAGTCCATGTGGATGACGTGTTTTGGTGTTCATGGTTTATGCATCTTGCAATAAATCAATCGCTAGTGACTGAAGTGTATACATTTTTGATGTCATTATTTCTTAGTGTCATCACTCTTTTCTCAACTGCAAGGGTTGTGAAATGAACGAACCAGCTCGCACTACTTTCATTAACTTTTCTGATCTTTTTTACCCACAGTTAGTGATGTAATCTGTTGTGATGTGGTTGATGAGTAGTGTCTATAGGAAGTTGAAACAACCTTAATATGTAGGAATTGATGTAGTTTTCACTTTATTAAAACATACTAGTTCAGAAATTTGTGCTCGCCAATTCTTCTAGTTGGTTCGGAGAAGAGGTATTAATCGAAACCTTTCCATTTACACAAAATATGATATGAAACTTTAGGTTTGATGATAGTAAAAAATCAAAAGAGCTTCATTTGACCAAACAAAACAAAACAGCTGACTTCAAATAAAATTTGGTTGTATGAAAAAATGTGATCTACTTTTTTCAGATCAAGTAAATAAATTTTATCTACATCATAAACATGAATTTGTTTTTTTACATTTAAACGATCAAAATTTTTTAAGTCTTCAAATGAGTATAACTCACATACTTTTAATATAACAAGATTATACATATGATGAATTTGTAAGTGTTTATGTCTTATGAAACTTCAGATATATACATATAAATCGATTCAAATATATGTTGATCAAATGAGGAAAGAAACGTAACTCATAAACAAACACAAAAGGAAGAGCTTGTATTACTATTTAATTTAATCACGTTTATATACGTTACTCATATAGTTTATCATCGAATTTAAAATTGTGAATGGAGTCTTAGACTTCTTTACCATCAGTCATATGAACTTATATGTATCTTTTGCTTTTTCATATAGTGTAACGTATTTTAGATTTTGTAACATCTAAACTCATATCCATAGTTTTACAAAGAGCATTTGAAGCTTTAGGATTTATTATGAAAATCAGAATATACATTATGTTATCACATGTTTTATTCAAAAAGATGATGTTATTTCAAAACCTAAACATTATATATGTTAATATTAAACATAGCTATGACACTTAGATGCTCTGATAGGGAACTGCTCGCTTACTGTCTCCCATTGGTTCAATACTTATGTGGGCGTTGCCATTTTGTTCCCATTATTATTACTAATCTCGACTTTTAGAGAATAACAAGTTAATAGACGTAAGTAAATGCCAATCTTCAAGCTGGCCGTTGTCATAAAGTGTAACACATTATTGCTGAAATCATCATTCCAGGACATGTAGTAGGGTCATCCACAAACGACTCATGAAACATCCCCTCCTTCTAACCATTGACTCCATAAATATTTGCCTCTATGTAAAGTTGAAGCTTGCTTTATTAGGCCGATTCTTGTCGTTTGCGTCGAAACAACATCACGACAAGTATATTCACGTAAACCTTCCACGCCACCTCTAGGAATTCGTGACTGAGTCGATGTATACAGAATAAATAGTGAGCAATAGGTCAGGCACGATCGAGCTTCACTTCAAAGTGTTCACCCCATGAAGCTTTTCGCGTAATCTCAATGTTCGCAACCCTTGCATGCAGAAACTTCGAAACACTTGTTGATTTGACGACGCCAATTGTGCCGTTCATTTGGTTCCGAAATCTTCAGCAACAACCTCAGACTCGATTATTACTGGCTTGGGAATAGATTACTTCAGCGCAACCATGAGCGTTAAGAAGTGCATTGGTAGGAACCGATCACTTTTGCGGTAGTTTTACACGAGTGACAATTTGCTGTCAATAGCATCAGCGTCTGTCATGTCTGAATGATATGGCATCTAGATTTCGCTCAAGACATATGGCGTTCTCTCACGTGGAGTGTAAACCCATGTCAAACCCTCCATGAAGATTGTTTTACACGCTTATAAGGTCATCATGTAGATTATCTAAAATGAATTTGATATCGGTGATGAGTATTTACTTTTGAATACACATCCATCACCTAAGAGGAACACCAAATGTATGTGGGTATAGACTATATTCACGGGTAGAAGCAAGCGACTCACAAAAACCCAAACTAAAAAAGAGCTTTGATGGTGAGAGTTATAGATTGACTCCACAGAGGGCTTTGGTATGTATATATGACCACTAGGCTACTAAATAGCTAATCTGACTAACAAGAATGGAGTTATCCTTAACTAATTTCTATTTTCAAGAATTTTTGTAAGTTACAGGAATTTAGAGGTCATTCTACAAGGTAAGAATTAAAATTGTAGCTTTCCTTATATGAACAAAAACTTACTAGAGCTTATCTGTAGCCTAAGGTACTTTAGATATAGACCACATGAACAGAAACTATTCACATAACTCAACGATGCAAATGTGCAATGATCTGTAATGCTATGAAAAGCTATCAAGAGGATTCAAGAGTATTCAGTATGATAACTACAAAAAATTCATTGTTCTCCTCCATCATGCTCAATTTCGTATGCTCCAAGCGAAGGCTAATACTGGGCTCGAGACAATTATGCTGCTTCTGATACATGACATGCCCACGCTCATGAGAACATCGCAAGAATCGTTTGCCATGGCCCGATGCTATCAGAGTAGAGCGTATGATTGGGGAATATCGGAGCAGCATACTTTGAGGCCCTGCAGGACATCGCATCTGACCATTCTACATTTCTCGGACCTGTACTCTCCAAAGACTCCTGTGGATCCGAGCACGTGAGGCTTTCTCTTAAGTTCTCTAGGTGAGAACACGCAGCACTTTTCTGATTGCACACTCTTGTGTTTTTCTCTCGGCCATTGAGCTCTCCAACTTTCATATTCTGTTGTACCGGAGAACGTTAAGTAAAGAAGTCGCGGATGGTAGTGAGAAATATAAACTTTACCGTAGTCATGGAGTTAATTAAATGAAGAGAAAAAGCTCAATACTGATGGGAACTTACCGAGCGAGATGTTCTTGTTGATAATGTTTTTAATGTACACATTAAAAACATTATCAAAACATATTTGTAAGAAAACTATATTCATTCATTTGGCAGATCCTCTGGTTTTTCCTTCTTAATTCAGTGGATACCTCACACGACCTTCCCCTTGTCGATTTCTTTTCTACTCCTGCAATTCTGGCTATCCAAAATGGTATAATTTAAGGTTCAGGATAACGTCACTATCAGCCTCATCAAAGCTGGCTGACTACGCACGTCAATCTGGCTCTGATCTTCAGCCTTTTTCTGATAGCTTCCGGTCGGTGTTTCTTCGGTGCCATGATCTCACACATGCCTCGCTCTCACCTAAGATCCGAATCTGGACTGGCGGAGGCCTTTCAGATCCAATTCCGATCAGGTTCTTGGACTTCCAAATTGTCTCCAGAACAGTTCGCCATCAAAGGAAAAGTTCCTCGTTGGCTGCAGCGCTGGATTGAAATTTCATCCCTTAAATACGTACGTAGACCGATACTGTGGATGAGTCCGTGAATCTCTCAGCCTCATAAGAATGGAGGCATGAATGTCTAAACAATTATCTGGAACCCAAAGGTGTATAGGTAGAATGAAAGACATGGTATTAAAAACTGTGGGAAAAAAAAAACACGAATAGGAGACCAGGAACTATGCTTACCATAGCACCTCCCATATCCAATCGATCAACAAATAAGTAGCCTCTCATCACCTAATACGATTGTGTAGTGCTCTGTAATACAGAGCACTATACACTCTACTCTGCCTAATGCAATATTCGAGGTTTTGATAATATAACCAGAACGATTTGTAATAATGTAGCTATATTCAGTTATGAAAATATCACGCATACCGTATTCTCTTTCGCGTTAAATTAGAAAAAAATTCTAATTCTCTAATTTAATGATGAATTACTTCTTGTCTTGTCTTGTTTCGGACTGGTTTTCTACAAGAAAGTTTAACTACTTTGGATTTTATGTAGATAATAATTAATAGAAATACCAAAAGGCGGTTATTCTTGAATATATGTCGAGAAGAATTGTAATTAGTATCTACGATTGGACTGATAAAAATGGTCCACTTACAGATCGTATACAGATATTTAACTCAATAACTGTAAGATATGAGATAGAGAAAAAAATAGTGCATTTTTTAGTCAATCAAGTCATAACTTAACCATCTAATAAACTCGATATGCATTTTAGCAAAATAAGTCAAGTTTAATGAACGAGGTTAGTCATTTCAATTCTATAATCCTTGACTATCTGGATCCATACCCTGTGTTAGTTTGTAGCGGTAAAGTAAAATGTGCTTGCGCTTCAGGCAAACTAAGTCACATTCTCCATATCCCGGTACCTTAACTGAAAGAAATAGGAAAGAGAGGAGAAAGTCAAGAATGAGTAGAATGAGAGTATCCTACTTCTGCCAACAAAGTTCAGGTCTGTCATAAGAATAAGCATGGTGTGAATGTGAAAGCTTCCACAATTCCTCATGCTAATTGACTTTATTCTCGAGTTTCTGTGTGCGAGAATACAATCATCTTGCAAGTTCGCAATTCATCTTCTGTGATGAAACTTATCATCTCCATAAATGATCTAATGTTATGTCCACTCCAACCCTTTAGTTTGAGTGTGTCTGGAATAGTATTAGTTAGAGTGTGGATTGCATCCAAATCATCCATGAATCGAAACAATGTGACATCTATGTGGAGATATGGTATCATGATTATACATTTTATGTCATATGAGAGACATTTTAGCCTTTGTGGTACAACATGAATTTACATTCTTGGCTTTTATCTTCCAAAAATGAAACAAAAGGTTTACAATCTACTATGATAGATAAACAATTTAGCATATTTTGAGTCATATTTGGCAGATCTATGTATCACGAGTACTCGCTTGAATTCCTTCTCTGGCAAGGATGCAGGATTTGGAATCTCGCATTTTGAATCTTGAACCAATCATTTGTATTTTGCAACTCGCACTCGTAACTTTTACTCCAGCGATGAGGTTTTCCTTGGACCTATCCACTCTTCTACACTTTTATTGCTCACAAGTCAATGTGGATCTATCCTAGAGTAATTGCACACTCCTCATTCAGCAAAAAATCACTTGATTCGATGCACATTTGAAGCATAAAATATAGTCACATACACGATTGAGAACAAAGTTTACATTCAAACATACTACATCTTTTAGTTAGATCCATAAGTTGTCCCATTCTTTTTAGAGAATGCATTTTTGAGTATATATTACAATTGGACTATCTTGTCTTACTTGTCTAAACAATTTTCATATATTGTTTAATAATTTATTCTCTATATTTCTTGTTGACATATTTAAGTTCTTTGCGCAATCAGTTCTTTATTTGCATTATTGACGGATTTCTGCAGGAGTAGCAAGAATGTCTTTGATGACATGATCTAACCACCAAAAGTACTCCTATGTAATAAATATCAGGCACAAAGAACAACATGTGCAATAGTTCTGGCATTTGTGCAATATTTTTTGCAAACATTCAAATATAAACTATATAAAAGATACCTTGGATGTAATATGGTAACAACTTGAATATTTCCTAACTTGTCTTCCGATATCAATAAAATTTTTATCTCTTCATGATGTGATGTTTGTTATAGGTAATGAGATGAATATGTCATACTAATAGAGAAGTTGCACTCTTGTGTATTAGGATCAAGTAAAATCTATTTTTAATTTTTAATGATGAGATTAGTGACAGAAAGCCACATATAAAAACCCATAAAATATACGAGGGGATGTGACACAATTTCATAAGGAGTGAAAAGCCTATAATCAATGAATGGAGTGGAATCAAGCAAGATATTCACATATATAGGTATTTCATTAGTATCAGCTTTTCTACTACGGATTATCTAATAATTATAGTATTAATTGATAATCCGACGGCTTCTAGAGTGTGTGCGATCGGCAGATGAGTTCTTTAAGGTCGGATGGACATACGGTCTGGATTGATATAGACAAAAGTGTAATATTGAGATGCATATACGAATTTGAAAATACCATAATAGATGACATCGTATCATAAGTATCAAATTACCGCATGACATATCATAGAGCATTTGTATCCATTCATCTAAAATATGTTGAGCACTTGTTAAAGTTTGGAGTCTCATCCCAAATAGTATATGGTTTTGAAGCATGAATCTTGCGGAAGTCATATCTTTGCGTTGAAGTGTCAACTTAAACTGAAATTTGGTAAAGGTATTGAAGTTGGATGGGCGCTTATACTTGCAAAATTTGAGTCTCAACGGGCCTATTGTAAAGAAGTTGTCATTTCAAAACTTTGAGTTTAGGTTTTGGAGCATAAATCTTGCGGAAGCAATATCTTTGCGTTGGAGTGTCAACCGGAGCTGAAATTTGATAAAGTTGTTGACGTTGGCCGAGCGCACATACCTACAAAATTTGATCCTCAACGAAGCTATTGTGAAGAAGTTATTAGTTCGGAGCTTTGAGTTTGTGTAAAATCTTGCAAAGTTGGGTTCATGATGGATTCCTAAAACAAGTTACTCAATCTTGTGCAAACGATTTTGAAATAATTGAAAGTGCTTTTCCAAGAATTCAAGATTTAAAATTCTGCCTTGGCTGCTACCAAGAATGAAATCTGGAAGTTGAAGATTTCACACAAAAGTTTGAGAATATCATGCTTGAAATCTCTGGATCTGTTTAGGACATCTAAGACAAGGTTAGTTTTCAAGCTTCTACTGTTGCTACTCCTGGTTTGCATGAAGTGGTTGAAAGTCTAGAGCTGAAAATGAAGTTCTATGCTGAAACTACCAAGTCTGCTCATATCTCTTTCTGTCAAGAACAAGATATTAAAAAGACTAATCAATTTGCTCGTAGAAAGAATGTGAGGATTTCTAGTCTACCTGAATCTGAGAAGGAAGAGTTGAAGAGTGTGGTCACCAAGTTCTTGACTGAAATATTTGATGTTCCTAATTCGGATTTGGCTCAAGCTTATCGTATTAGCAACAAAAGAGCACAGCCTCTTGCCATTATTGTTAAGTTTGTGGATCAAGCTAAACGTGATATGACTTTATCTAACAAGACCATTCTCAAGGTACGGAGTATTTGGTCAAATCTAGATCTTACACATCTTCAAATTGAAGCAAGGAGGAAGGAGCTTGCAAAAGTCAAAGAAGCTCAAGATGCCGGTTTTGTAGCTTATCTACGTGATAGTCAAGCTATTATCACTTAGAGGAGAAGACAATCATCAATCTAGCAATCCAAGAGGTTGAGAGTGTTGATGTGGAACATAAGAGGCTTATCTACAACAAAGTATGTGAGTGCACATCCAAATTGAAAGATGGCGGACATCCTCAACATTGTAGAGACTTGGGAGCATGAGAGTAATGCTATTGAAAAGATACAAGGGTCTCATTTGGTGGGATCTACTTGGAACCATAGAAATCGACGAGCAGGAAGAGGCTTTGGAGTCATTGCTACTTTCATCAGATCTGAACTTCTTCCTATGATACATTTGGAAAGCCAAGATATTGGGAAACAGATTGAGATCTTGGATTGATTGGAGGATCTTAGAGTTATTTGGCGGTTGTTACTTTGCACCATTATCCATGCAGATACACTCCACAAGCACTTGCAATCGAAGTCAACCATTCCATCGGCTCATAGAAGATGTTCTCAAATATCAAAACAAAGGTGAAGTTTTTCTTGTTGGAGACTTCAATGCCCGTATACGTTCCGCTCAATTTACACAATTTGATAGTTCATTGTATTCTCCCTATTTTGAAAAAAGTGGAGATAGTTTGTGGTCTATAGTCTCTTGTGATTGTTCTATAAATGATTTGACTGAGCATTTCTTGACTTTTGGAGCTACATGTAATCTGAAAGTTCTCAATGGTGTTTCTTTCTTTCCCAACTCTCACTCCAATACATGTTTTTCCTCTACTGATGTTAACACTATAGATTATCTTTTGTACTCTACCACTAATAGTTCATTTATCTCAACGTTTGATATTCTAGAGTCTCAATCAGAATCAGATCATACAACTCTTTTACTTACTCTTTTGTTGTCAAAGTCAAACTCTCTCTACATGTCACTATGTTTCTACTTTCCCCAAGTTTTGTTTAGATGCTAGTAAGAAGCAACTTTATAGTGAACATTTACAAGACCTCTTGACTCGTACTATTTGGAGCCTTGATCCACATACATCTATTTTGCAACTAACCGATTGCTCATAAACTCTTATTCTAAGTTCTTTTTGAGACATAAGACGAGGAGAGCTAGAGATCTTCCTTGCAATGGATGGTTTGACTTTGATTGCAAGCAAGCAAGGGCGATATTAGTTGATAAATCCTTGGATCTTCACAATCGGCTTATTATGACAAGACTTTACAAAGACTTTATGAAGTCTAACAAATGAGCTTTTTTGAGGCGGAAGCAAGAGTGCTTGACAAAGGAGCTGTTGGAGAATCCCAAATCTTTTTGGAGACGGTTGGCAGTACGATCTTCCAAACCTACTCTAGATCCAAAGTCTTTGATTTCTTTTGCTGAAAAGCTTTATTTTTTTCCCAATATTGCATCAATGCCACATTGTGAAGCAAACACATGCTTATTTTCTGAAGTTGAAGTGATGAATCAACTTAGACAATTAACAAATGGTAAATGTGAGAATTTGAATGGTCTTTCCATTGAATTTTTCAAGTGGCGATGAGATGCTATCGGGCCTTTACATACTAAAGTTTTAGAGAATGTTGCTGACTTTGGTTTTCCTTCAACTTGATCTCTACGGAAGATTGTTCCTATTCACAAATCTGGGAGCAAGGTCTTGGTGACAAACTATCGAACTATCATGGTGGGTAGTATTTTTGCCAAATTATTTGGCAAATTGATGGAGTCAAAGTTGAGCACATGGGCTGAATCTTGTCAGAAGAGAGCGCAGTTCCAAGCTGGTTGTTGTTCTACATTCAACACTATAGACCATATCTTGATTTTGCTTGTTTTATGGGAGAAATCCAAGGATAATGGAAAAGCTTTGTTTTGTGCCTTTATTGATTTGCAGAAAGCTTTTGACACATTGCTTCGTGAGTTTATTGGCAAAGAATGCAAACCATTGGAGTATCATCATCTTTTAGCAGCGATGACCACATCATACCACTCTGTTTAAGCCAAGATCAACACTTTTCAAACCGATTAACATTTTGAGTACCATTGGAGTCATTCAAGGTTGTACTCTCTCTCATACTCTCTTTGGAATTTTCATAGATGACATAAAAAGGTGGTTAGAGTATTGTGACAGTGAAGGTGTCAAACTTGGAGGCTTTGTCATCAAAGCTCTTTTGTATGCATATGTTGTCATATTACTAGCACGTGATGTCATTAGTTTACAGAAACACCTTGACACTTTGACTAGCTTTTGTACTCAAAATCAGATGGAGGTCTATTTGGAAAAGTCCAAAATCATTCTTGTGAGCACTAGATCCAAGCTTTCTTTCTTTTACAAAGGATTAGAGTTGGAACAAGTGAAGAGTAACAAATATTTAATCATTGATTCTTCCTCTGATTATAGTTGGGCACCTTGTGTGCAAAAGAGAATAGAAGCTGGTTTCAAAGCTCTATATTCATTGCTAAATAGATGTAGAGGAGCTCAGCTAGTGTCTTGGAGTCTTAGAAAATTCTTATTCAAGAGATTAGTGTTTCCCGTTATCTTATATGGAACACAAGTGTGGGGTCTTGGTTGTAAGAAGACACATTGGGAGCGTTTGGAGAGGGTGCAAAAAATCTTCTTTCAAGAAGAATTGGGTGTGATGATCCAAACTTCATATGCAATTCTTCTTGTGGAAACATGTTGTCTAACTCTTGAGGCTTAAGCTCTATTTTTGACTATCATTTACGTCAAAATAGTGAGATATCTTGATGCTTATCGACTTACTCTTGAAGTTTTGCGTGCCACACGTCCAAAGGGGTGGTTTGCAAATGTGTTGACTTGGTCTTTGAGGTGGAATGTGACGCAATTCGATTGGGATTTGCAACATATTGCCCTACGCAAGCGTATCAAGGAGAAATTAATTAACATTATTTGGAGCAGACAATACACTAAAATGGAGTTTTATCAACTTCATGTGAATCCCATGCTTGTTTATTGTGAGCAAGGATAATTACTTGCGGAGATATCTACTTCTTTATGTCAATTATTGCTAGGCATTAAACAAGATCTCATAGTCTTTGGATTGAAGAAGTGAGTTGTTGAACATTGATAGGAGTAAACGTATATGTAAGCTATGTGATGAAAGGAAAGTTGAGGATGAAGAGCATGTATTTCTGAATTGTACTAGATATGTAGAGATTAGAGTGGCTCATAAAGTTGTTCTTGAGAATTTTTATTATTTGCTTCAGCTTGAGCCTTATGATTTAGGTTCTTATAATTCGGATGTTATTAGTTACCGTTCTAGTACTTTGGCACTAGTTAGGGAGCTCTTTTGGTTTTCTCTTGGGGTTGGATTGTTTGTATTGTGTTTTTCAGCATTTTGACCCTTTGGTTCTCAAGGGCTTGATCTATTTACCATTTACATTTTATCTACATAGTTTGGGTGTACTTGGTGAGTTGAATCTTCCTTTGGGCTTGACGAGATCGTATGTACTTTTATCTTTATTGTAAACCCTTGTGAATAACTCCGGGCCCATTCATGAAGTACTCTTTGGGACCGGTTGGATCACACAATGGCTAATAAAAGTATCATTGTTGATGTACTATGCAACCACAACTGCGTGAGTTTGTGAGGCAGAGACTCTGCCTCACAAACTCGACCTGAGAGTGCACTCTGCGGCAGAGTGCACTCTCAGGTCGGACGTCAAGCTCAAGCTCGATGCAGCATCCCAAAGGAAGAGCGAGACATCTCCACGAGGGAACATCTGACCATCGAACTCATGAAAGACTGCCACACTAACATGTTGTGTATCTACGCTCATGTCCGAAAGGCAGTTTTCGAAAACTCCTGAAAACGATGTTAATCTCACACCTTTTACATGAATCATCAGAATTGCCCTTACGGGTCTCGTTCCATACGGACCTCGTGAATGTTATATTCTATAAATATTACAGAACTCCATTCTAAATATTCAAAATAAATATTCTACATTCTGAATTGAAGTACTGGAGGCATCCATGCTCCAATAAACTACTCTGAGCGAAGAGACCAAAGCGGGTGGGAAAGTATTACAGTACTTTGTGCACATTCTCTTCTACGTCCTACGGTTTCTTATCGAAAGTTGACCCTCTGCTGCACAGGGTCCGGAAGTATCCACTATGAAGCAGCACCAGTCATCATCAACCGCATCAAGAGTAAAGACAACCAGTTCCATACGAGAACATGTTTGGCATACACAGCTTAGGAAGACTGAGAACGATGAGTCCGTTGGACCATCCATTGTGCAGATCCTGAAGAACACATCCTCTGGTGGATCCTCTGGTGGATCCTCTGCTCGCATCTCCGTTTGCAAAAGTTAACAGAAAGTCACTTTGACAGCGTCAAGAGGAAATTTTATGGAGGGCGTTTGATGAGCTGCTGAGACTTTCATAACAACGTGGTCGTCCACATACGAAGTAGAATAGCAGTCGTGGTCTTGGCCAAATTATTCCTGCCCGACTTCTGAACATTACTGCATTAATTAGAGCGCGACCCACACGTAGAGCGCCTACAGAAAGATGGAGATTGTCGACACCACAAGTAAGGTGTGCCCGCACCTTCAAATGCATAAATTGGACCCCTTCAAGGCATTTTCACATGCAAGATTGTTTGAAAAAGACACATAACTCGCACAAATCAGGTCTAAGTTTCTTAAAAGTCAAAGAAGTTGATAAGTCGGAAGTTCAATCAGGGCAGGAAACAGATCCACTGACTTCTGCATGTAGTTTAGAAGAGTGAGAGGAGAAGCATATGTCGCTATCCAATTCTGCATCAAACCATTCCTAACTTGTTTATAAACTGTCTGTTGTCGGTGTCAATGTGTCTGAACTTCACAGGAAGAAACTCAGAATCTCCAAAGCTGTCAGGAAGCGACGGCCTGTAAAGGAAGGTGCCTGTCTGGCTGGTAAAAATTGAACAGGTACTTGCACCCTAGTGAAAGCTTCAAAAGAGATATTGCTCAAAACGAAACTGCTTAAGTTCACATTCTCAAACTTGATGTTGAGCACCACGCAGCCACGGTTTGACCACATGACGACGGAATCTAAGCGCTACTGATTTTTTCGTAGTCCGTAATAGAGGTGCTTTGCTGTAAATTTCATGCCTACACAATGAAAGCAAAACCTCGTGTTTCATCCGTATGTATATTTGCTGATCGACGAACCCAGAAATAGTACGTTCTAGGAGCAGATCACTTTGCTGGTGGATTCCGTGAGAAGTTGCTTTTATTGAAGTGATAATCTTTACAGATTACGTGCTGCAGTCTTCTGTATAGCACAAGATGGGTCTAAAGCCGAACAGTGAGAATATTGACAGTTTTCGGCGGCCCTAGATTAAGTTCAAGTGTTCAGCACTTCGGCCTCGAGAATCTTACTGGATGAAGTGCCGAGAGATGATAACTACTGATAATTAATGGAAGCGGGAAACAGATATGTACGTGCAGAATTTTGGAAGGTGCGAACTGTTGATGTCAGGTGAGGAATGCTCACTGTCAGCTCCACATCGGCGTAGAGGCTTGACCTATCTTACAGACAGCTGAATATTATTGCTTCCTCTCCACAGATCGTGGAATTAGCGACCATGCGCTCATGTCCGCTCAAACCACAGTGCCCACCACTGGATACTTGGAAACAAACTTCTTCTCCCAGTTGTCGAGGACACCAATCTCCTTCTCCGTTAATCCCTCCAAAGAAGGGCTCACATCCTCGGCTTTGGTGGACATTTTGGCCAGAGCTCTCGTCGCATCTTTCCCTGCAAAGACTGCATATGGTTTACCAGGCCCGTAGAAATCTCGGGCGCTTGAGACATCATAAATCGTCCCTCTGATAGCGACCAGGAGCGGCTTCTCGGCGTCGCTCCCGTCGTACTTGCTCAATTCCAGCGAGCTGATTTCGCCCACTTGACTGCCCATGTTGTTCGCTGACGATCGAAACCCTGGAAAAATGAGGGCACAGTTTCAACTCGGTGTAAACGAAAGAAGCTCAAAAACAACACCGTCTTACATCAAAAGCCAGCAACATATGGATTCAACTCTCACAGTAGAACCAAATTGACCAGACTGGAGGAGAGTTTTTTCTCCTTCGAAACTACTGCGAACATCTGCGCATCCGATCTACCTCTAAAGCCGGCAACGAGTGCTCAGTAGACCATCCAGATCTACAAACTGATCAGTCTCCAGATACATACGCAGAGAGAAAAATGAACCAGCTGAACAAAGCTCCAACAGATGGTGGCAGTGCTCCGCTGCTGCTGCTGCTGCTGCTGCTCTGACCAAGTCCGCTCAGGAGCCTCGAGGTCACCAGAAGCCCTCTCTCCCACAGAAAAGCTTGATCACAGAAGTTTCCAGAGACCTGGGGATTCGCAATAACACGAAAGCAATACAATACTGCTGGTACGAATGCTGGTTTCCTGGCACAGCGAGTGAAATGAAGAATGATGTCATTATACGACAGAACGGAAGTTTGTGGTCTTCCGATCTAAGACTCGGGTCAACTCGCAGTTTACATCAGTCAAAACCAATATTACTTCACAGTAATCTCAACCACAAGTGATAAGAACTAAAAAGACAGTGCAACTGAAAGTTAAACTATGCAAGATGCGACTTTTTTGACAGCAATACCCTACCACGGAGTGATGATCACCAACTAGTTTGCAAATGGCTTCGTAAAGATGACTTTTTGCAGATGCAAGTGCATCTCTGCTCGATATTCAAGTTTAGGATCCTCGTTCATGATTTTCCCAGATACTACTCGTTACTTTATTCACTTCGTAGGGAATCTAGTTTAGCCATTTTCGAAGCCATTTTCGACATTTTCGTACCCATCGGTGTTCTCGTCTGTTAAAGAAGGGTGAAGTGAAGCAGTATATAATTGAGTCACTCCCATCGTGGGGATATTCACAATTTCAAACGCTTGTGATTGGCACGGGTCAGGAGGTGGTTGCACCTCGTCTGGTTGAAGGATTGAAGGATTTGCTCTGCAATCTCGAGAAACTCCTTGTCATTTTCAAATTTTTGAACACCAAGAAACAAAAACTACGTTTTGTTTGAAATGGCACTTTAATTGAATTCTCGATTGTGCAAGGTCTCGGTTCGCAAACACGATATCCAAGTAAACACAACCAAGGATTCCTCTTCGCTGACAATCGACTTCAACTTTCTCTGATGTCAAGGGCCAGCTATTTTCGTCTTCTCACTCCACTTCTCTTCTTTAGACTTCGAATCTCTTCATGCGGTTCATTACAACCCAATGTGTTGTGCCGTACGCAAACAGTTGAACAACTACAGTTCATCTCGTTGTAGCACCAAATATAGATGTAAAAAGGATTCCATCAGATGATATCGAGAGTTTCGGTGTTAGAATACCACCTCGTCTGTCCCGTGAGTGCAATCCACATCTTATAACGCTCAAATCAGTTGATATGTTAACTGCATTGAATACTCCTCCGCCGCCCATTGGCCACCGTGTGTGTTCACAAGTCACAACATGTTGTGACTTGTGAACACACAACATGAATTTCAAACGTGACATATAAATAGGAACAAAAATAACAAATCAAGTCCACTAGCTAATTTATATTACATGCATCTCGAGTGTACTGTCTCATACCAAGAGCTGGAATATGAGGATGGACAATGAGGCAGAGGGCGGAGTGCAAACGGTACCTCCAAAGATCCCGGAATTAGTACCTTAGATTGAGTTGGAAACTTATGAATGACGCCAAAGTAAACATGCAGAGACCAAAGCCATATAAGTAAGAAATTCCCTGTGGCCTGTGCCAGGCGACAAACTGCTCGGATGGAGAAGAAAGCATTGATCAGCATGCAATTGTCAGGTGCAAAATACCCTGGAGAGATGAATGAGACGAATAACTGCTTCTATACGAGACATAAGAAAAGCATGCAATCTTCATGTCGAGATGTCGAGATGTCATTCATGGAATACTCCACCAAGGTGACCCTGCTTCGAACTCAAAAATATGTCCATCATCATCCCAACACAACTGAAACGCTTGCAATCCAATTGCACACTCAGGCTCACGTCCATGGGCAGCAAGCCATCTTTCCATGGGTCCACCGTCTCTTCTATCCTTGATGTTACCAATCCATGATCTTTCATCTTCCACTTCCAGTACGCTGAGGCAAGGATCTATATCTGGACTGTTGAGACGCGCTATAACTGCAGGAATGTACATCGAGTCTCCTAGCAAAGGAGAACCAACTGCTGCACATTGTAGTCGAACCTGCGGTGATGAAACAAATTCAAATCAAGATTAACAATATCGAGATGACTGGGTGAATATTAGTTGCTTGATATGCCAACATATCCATGAATAGTCATTTTGTAAGTACACTCGCTCCAAAGAATAAAATGGAGCGCAAAAGTACAAGAAGGGAGTTGCCCAAATTGCTCCCAGAGGCTTTTGATAAGGCGCTTTTCCGATATCAAGGAGTATGCTAGACTTTACGTACTACAGGATCAATATGTGAACGATTTTGCATCTGGTCTACTTACCTGGTGAGTACGACCAGTTAGAAGCTCCAAGGTTATTTCATAAGCATAAGGCTGCTCCTTCCAGCCGCAGCTCTTTACACCATACTTCTTCATTGTGGAAGGACTGGGCCAAGGAACTTGTTTGCAGCTTATGACTTCCATTTCACAACGTTGCCACTTCTCGTGACTTCCTGCCAACAGATATTATGTGAGGCTAGTAAGGCTGAAAGTGAAGCAAAAGCGAAAACTAATTTTTAGAATCTGATAACACTTCCTCATACAAGAATAAAACAATTCTTGACGAAAATTCTGCACACGAAAGCGAAAGTCAAGTTACCTAAACTCAGCAATCTGGGGGAATGGCGGTCGGGACGCATGTAATGTATCATCCTACCGACAGGTACTGGTCCTACTGTGAGGGCACGATATACTTTCTTCATTTTCTTACTCTGTGAGCAAGACCAGCATCTTGTCAGCTCCACCGCTTTCTTAAATCAACAAAGGAGCATTTTTATGACTTTAACTTTATCAAGTTCTGATAAGCTCCAGTAGAAGAGAAGGTCCGCATTAATTTGTAAGTTGGTGTACGGACTTGAGAACCGCGACTCCAAACCTACCCGCATCAGCTCATGGAATTTTGAAGAAAATTCCTCTGTTTTCGCTAAAACCACACTGCCAACACAACATTTGGATGCTTAGTGCGTCTCTATTGACAATTCTCCACATCTACATAATAAGGAAGGGTTTTGGGATCACCTTTACAAGCCGGCACGAGTCACTGACATGATGGACATTATTACATTCATTTCAGATCCTACTTACCATCCCTCAGTACCATTGTCGATCTGATGTGTAATGCAAAGGGGTCTTTCCAGTCCTATGGCTCGAGCAACAAACATTGCAGACGTTTCCTCTATATTATCGACTGTACCACCGACCTATGAACGTGAAAGGCATAACATCGTCAGAACTCAGTAGGAGCAGCTACCTCTTCTGCCAGTATAGGCGTTGGCAATATTACGCATGGAATCAACATAGATGGTTTCTGAAGTAAAAAGCTACTGTGGCTGTTGATCTGCGATAGTCCTGAGATTTCAGTGTCTTTTTCATGACAAACTAGACCATTTTTTTTGAAACAATTTTCCGGCCACATCTCATTTCACGTACTCATAGCATTTCTCGATCCTGTTTGGATAAAAATCTTCACACGAATAAAGTAAGAATCTTACCGAAACACCGGCTGGTTTATCTAGGACTAAGAATGACTCGGTTTGAAAAAGAATTTTCTGCCTCCAGTTCGTGTCATAGCATCTGACACATGAAAGCCTGGTTAGAGAGTAACAGCAGAGCAATGGCGAACATCATAAAGATATATAACTCCAGAATCACTTACATCCCTCATTTAGTTCAATCATTCGTCGTTCTTACGCACTTTTGTGAAAGCAAAGAGACCAACATTGACTGAGTTTGAATGAAAATTGGAAGTAACTAATACCTGGGGAATCGTTTTGGATGGACATGGACTCGTAAGTATGATCCAGCTTCCAGATACAAGTCTTTTCTGATCACTCGGTAGGTTTTCTGAGCTTCTCTAGCCGTCTTCCCTTTACATGAGGGACGTGCCTTGTGATCCTGTAGGAAAGAAAACTGTTTGTACACTTCAAGCTGCTCGGTTGTGGCAGTTGGAGGAGGAGATGGACAGAGAAGAGCATAATGAACTGCTCCGAACTCTACCAAATCTTCCACATACCTACAAAATCTCCGAAACAACTTAGACGATAAGTGACTTTTCTCGAGATAGTAAGTGGCTTTTCTGCATGTAAGGTCCATAGTTCAATTGAGGTAAGCAACTATCAGAGGGCTGCAAGATTGAGAAAAATCTTGGAGGTGTTCATAGTTTAGGCACGCTACAGCAACAAAGATCTGTACCACTCACATTGGGGGAAGACAGAGAGCCCTGCTTACGAGATCGACCACATTTCCGCTCTCCATGACGACCATTTGTTCAACACGCGGAGGTAATTGGTCCTGAGGGCACGGTAGTAGGCGACTGTACTCCACAGACCTGGATTCGCACCCACAATTAATCGCAAACAGACCAGAAAAGTTACAGCATCCTTCCCAGCAACTGCTGGTACTACCAGAACGGAGCTCCGTCAACCCCGGGTGAGAAGAAATAGTGAATATAAGGAGGAAGCGGTAGTGCGAGCTTATATTGCAGGACTCACCATTGTGCAGAGGATCCCTTCGAGGGTTCCCAAGCTTTACCATTGGGATGCGTGGTAAGGAAAGGTAACTGAATTGCAGTCTTCGAACTCGCTGATGATTTCCATTCTCGAGTATCCACATTATTTGTCGACGGAGGTGCTCGCAAACTAACAATCGGAGGCTGCGTCCAGAATGTCGTAACTGGTAAAGCTTGAACCTCGCGGAATACCACATGACCCCTACCGATTGGCAAAGTATTTCCCCGGCTGCGTAATGGATTAAAACTTACATACTGCGCGCAATTGAAGAGGCTATACATTGTGAATGGTGAAAAATTACAGACAATGATGTAATTCTGGCAGATTCGAAACGGATACAATCTGCAACGATCAGTTCATATTCACGAGACGCCGCAAAAGCCCTGCGAATGTTTGAACTACAAAATCATATTTCACCAAACTGCCTTCTCAAATTTGGTCCGCAGGAAGGGGACACCCCTGATTGTCCTGAATCCATAATGGATGAAAAGAGTGAGTCCTCTCGGAAAGGTTCGGAGTGGCAGTTTCGGGAACGAAGAATCCGAACCCGCCCTTAAACCCCTGAAGACAGAACGGAGAATTCTTCAACATCCGAAAGTATCAAATTCCCGAGCGTTCGCTGAACACACAAGTGTTCTCGCGCTTTGCATTCGCATATGGCCATATTGATCTCTGTACTCGATCGTTACGCATGCAGCGAAGGAATCCATTTTGCGTGCAAAGGGCGTGACAAAACTGACCAGAGGCAAGCACTTTGTATGGCAATGGGAAGTGCCATGGCCAGGCCTCTCGATATAGCGAACCTTCCGTATGTTCCGTATTACTACAAAATAAGGATTATGGAAATACGAAATATATAGAGTTTAGTACAAATTTCTTATATTTTCTTCAACAACTTTCGAGTTTGAAAGCAAGGCAGTACAGTATTCCTTCAAGGGATATTGGTGTTAATTTTTATCTAATAGGATACTTTTTCCATTTCAGCATTAAATAGTCGCTTCCAGACGGAGTCAATATGTTTGGAAATGGTGAGGCTAGGTTGAGGAAACGTGTACTTAATGAGTGCGTGTACTTAACTCCAAGCCTCACCGAAGTGAAATTGTTTTGTAAGACTGTTTATGGCATTGCGATTAGGTTGTTCAAGGTGCATGGCGACCAAAAATTGTTTATGTTATTCCACTATTTGCTCACTTTGCGTTTGATGTCAAGAAACTGTCAAAAGATCTTGATAATTCAAAATTATTTGAATAACATACCGCCTTTTCAATGCTCTAAGTTCCTGAGGTAAACAAGATTCAAAATGTTGCAACTTGCTTGGGTTAACTTATCTGTGTAGCTTTGATGGTTTCGGCATGTTTGATTGCTTTTGATATTCCCCCATCTGACTTGGTGATTGATGTGAAGATGCTGCAATTTTTTAGTGTATACTTCACATCCGAAACATATACAGAATCGAAAACGAACAACAACGATTTCAAAGGACTGAGTATCACCAGATGCAATGAAGATTCCATACTCTAAGACGTGTTTCGGCTCAACGACGTCTTCTTGTTTCCAGCTTTGCATGGACGTTTTGCAGCGGTTTAAAGTACATTCCATTCGAGTTCAAGAACACAGCAAATGATCAAAATTGCAGTTAAATAATATTGCAGACTCCGTTTCAGCCAAAATACATGTTTAAGAGCTTAAACTCGTTTAGTTCAAAAATATAAAATATACAATATAATTAATATATATATATATATATATATATTACAATTCGTATGTTCATGGCAGCAAAATACGGAATCTATGACACAAATTTCCGTACTTAGAGAGGCTGGCCATGGCGCTATAACGGCCCATTACAATGCACGGCATCCATGGGCCGAGCGTTTTCACATTTGCCTAGACTTATGAAGCTTCTTTATTTTTTCTATTTTATTCTAGCCATTCTATGGCAATTCGCTCCTTGTTACACATATATTTCTGCAAATATTAACAACCTATAATATATTGGGTTATGAAACATGCAACTCCCGGATCACATAATTTTCATATATATAACTAGCGGAAGTGCAGTAATATTGCCCTCTTTAAAAATCACCGTATTTTCTTTAGACATGAAATCATGGTAGTTATGATCAGCTTATACCTCTGTGGTTAATTTGATGTGGAGTCTTTGACATAGCTGTCTATGTCAAGTCCCAAATTTATAATTTATCATGAAAGTTAGACACCAAGTAATATAGCAAAAATTATGAAACTATAGTGTCAAATTTTGCATGGATGAGACCGTAAGATTTAGAACCACTAGTTACCAATAGCATCACCATGGGAAAAAGGCAAAGCGGAGAAATTTCTGTTATCTAATTTCTTATGCTCCATGTATTCCTGAGTTTTTGAATATACTTTGGATCATACTTTACGTAGCACTAGCTGAGGTTAATTAAGTATAAAAAATTAAATCTGTGTATCATTGATTGATGTGTACTGAGTTTTCAAAAATATCATAGCAAATTCACAAATAATGATCACCTACCACCGCAATTTATTTTCGACTTTGATTTTTTAAATGCCATTTTTAAAGGTGTCTCAAACATTGCATATTTATATTGTAAACTATTTCTCAATGTAGCACTTGTGAGAGAGTATTCTTTGTCCGTTTTTCCATTTCTCCAATCTGAACAGGTCTTGTTTTTATTTTATTTTTTCATCCACTTGGACTCTTTTCATCTTCATTTTTGAAATCAGGATGTTTAAAAAATTGGGTTAAGTTCATTTCTCTAGATAGTTTATTTAGGATTCTCATGTTTATGGAAAGAAAATATTGCGATTTAGTTTGGCTCACCGAAGGTTGTAAGGCCGACTTCGTTTCCCCTTGCTAGTCTTGCTAGCCTCTAATCCGATCACTTGTCCAATTATAGTCCAAAGCGCATTAAGATTTCGTTTCTCTGCCAACTCGCCTTCCGATGAGGAGATGGCTCGTTCATCCGATCTGGCAGATGATGTGGCAGGATTCTGCAACGTCATCAGCTGACGTGGCTGGGGCGGCGACTGTGACGCCGGTCGACTTTCATGCTGGGCCTGGCCGGCGCCGCGCCCTTGTTGATGGACGAGCCGAGGCCGTGGTCGAAGTCGCCGTAGCCGTGGGGGAAGTGAGTGTGGTGGTGGCGCTTGGGGAAGACCTTGGCGAACAGGTTGTTGTGCAGGTCGAACACTTTGCCCGACGGCAGCCGCAGCGTGAAGGGCTCCTCGACCATGCGCGGAAACTGAGCCTCGAGCCTCTTCACCTCCTCCTTACGCATGCGCTCCGTCTGGCCCCACTCCGACTGCTGGCGGATCGATGGCGAGGGCAGATGGTTGAAGTCGGTCCGGTCGTGCAGGCCGTAATTCTTGAAGTCTTTCTCGTGCGGATTGTGCCTCTCTTTCTCGCGGATCGCTTGGTTTATGAGATCCACCTTGCTGATGTATGGCCCGACTCCTACGTGGGTTATGTACGTGCCCATCACGGACGACAGCAGAGCCGCTTCCTCCACGCGGCGTCGCGTGTCCATGCTCAGCCTCGAGTGCGGCACTTTGCTCTGTTTGATGAAGAATTTGTTGTTGGCCACTTTGATGGGAATGCCGTACTCGTCGTAGCCCTTGAGTTTCCAAAGCTCCAGGCCTGTGATCTGCCTGCGCCGAGCATCTTTAATGTGCTCCTCCAAATAGCTTCGACCTTTGCCGAAGATGGCAATGAGCGGCGAGTAGAATGCTCCCTTGCGCACCTCTGTGCCCACTCGGTAGTGGCTGGTGGCGATGAAGTCGTCGATTACGCTTTGAACGCTCTTTTCTGCATCGGCCTGCTGTTGTCTCATTTGACGTTCTTGCCATTGCGTCATACGAGCTCTCAGACTCTGGCCTGACTGCACAGCACCGTCGATCCATGCTCGTCTTTTGTAGAAGTCATGGACGTATTTCCTACTCCTAAACCCTCGATAGATGCGTTGAATCAAAACAGCTCTCTTGCCAAAATACTCGAGGCGCAGCATTTTATCCTTCTTCCGACGAATGTCCAGTGCTCTTATCCGGTCCAAGTGGCCACGATACCAGCGCTGGATGACAGTAGCGTGGCGACTCCAGTATTTCAGTATAAGCCTCACTGACTTCCTTCGCCAGGCAGCTTGAATCACGATCGCCGCCCTCGTCTCCTGCGCTCGGTGCTCTTCCGCGCATCGGGCCTGATCGAAGTAGCTCTGCAGAATGTCCGAGGTGCGCTCTGCAACGAGTGCAATGTTGAGAGGAATCATGGCGAGGCATGGGGAGGAGCAAACTCGAGATAAATTCAGAACCTAAAGGGCTCCTCCACTCTTCACGCACTGCCACGCATATCCCAAATCCGCAGCCGCCCGTCGAGAACCGCTTCCGAAATCGAGGCGCAAAAATCCATCACCTTCGTCCAGGGGGGAGAGAGAGAGCACTCGTCGCGGCGATGAATGCCGCTTAGGTCTATGACGGCCACATTCCAAAGCTCGGATCCCCGTGCTGCCCCGCCCGCGGCACGGAATTGCGTTACCGGCTGCCACATCGCACCGCGACGCCCCAGCCGACCTCGGAAAGAAATTCGCGTGCGCCAAATCATCGGATTAGGCTTCTGCTCGAATCAAATGGTTTCTCAATCGGAAATCCTCTCCGGCCGCTTGGTCGGACTCGACCATGTCCTTAACTGTCGGGAGGCCTCCTTCTCATCGCATGCGCTCGACGGACGACGCAGAGTTCGCCCGAGCGTCCGTCCGTCCATCCATCCAGGCGTGGAACCAGGGCCGGTGAGGCTGCTGAAGCGTCGCTCTGCAGGCGCGCTCCGCTCCACTTCCGTTACGTACTCGTCTTCACGCGGACGCTTGTCCTATTAGGGGCTCTTGTTTCGAAGGTAAGTAAGTTCACGAGCGCTGCGCGCTACAAGAACACGCGGCTCATTCAAGGCTACGAGGGGAATTATGTTGTTGTTCGAACATTTCGAATCGGGCTGAGTCACCGCGTCTGAGCAGATTTGGCCATTGGGTCTTGTCCACCGTGGCTCCGTGATGTTGTCGGCCGGAAGGGGGTTGTGGCCAGCGAGGATACCGAGCTGAGGTGGCTCGCTTTAGAAGTGTCCACGCCATCATAAAGACGTTTGGATCGCAAGCTTCGGAAGCGTGCCATTGGACAAATTTGAGCCTCGATTTTGACGTAATTTCCTCGTTAGAATTCGGGACTTCTAATCGCCTTTTGGTCAGATTTGGCCCGTGGTCGCGGCAGTTTCCTGATCGGCCACCAGCAGTTGCGGGTTTCCGGCGGTGGCGGGAAACGCGCAGACAATTTTTCTATGGAGCGTTTGGCAGAATCAAGTGGAAGGAAGAGTCAGCCACTTCAAATAGTTCTAGAAATGGAGAATTCCTAGAGCGAGGAAAATACATCTGCCCCTGACGGAGAAGTGATTCTGAAGTTAATCTAGATCTACCATGTCGACCTGCACGTCAAGCTGAGTCTAAGTTCTTGATTGGTTCCAAATTTCTCCCGAAAATTCTCTATCCCCTCTCTCTGGTATCCTCAGTGACTGCTGCCCTCAGTCAAAGAAGGGGGATTGAACTCTTCCAGAGCGGAATTCGTCATGGGCGCCAACGACCAAAATCTGTTCAGAGAATCTTCTCAGGTGAGCTCCCGTCTCGTTGGTCTACATGCGGCACATTTCCTCCATCTTATCCAAATTCAGCCCGCAGCGGAACTCTGCGATCACTTGGAGTTAGCTTCTCTTGTCCAGTGGTTAGAGTACGAAACCACTTAATCAGAAGTAGGCACACGATTCTGCCCCTACGATCGGGATGTTGGAAAATACCGTTTCTCGTTGACAAGTTCGATCAGTGACGGCTGACGACGAAGCAAGTCATGAGGATGGCCGGGTTAACCATATCCAGGCGAGTGGGGCTAAATTTGAAGCTCAAGATTCCAGGCTCGGCTCGCAGTAGTTTCTGTGAAGCTACCGACCGAGTCACCGCAATTTCGAGATCCAGAGCCTACATCTTGACGCTGTCAAAAGACACGAACAAACTGCCGCAAGCTGCCATACCACGAGTTCAACCTCCCCGGAATGAAGAGACATAATAGGAAGGTGCCAGAGCCTGCACAATTTTCCTGCATCTCCAAGCTAATGTCTCGTAGCACAATTGCGTGCATGACTCGCTTTCACACTTATCTGTACCGCTGTGTACGGAGAGGAGTCACGTGAAAGCAAGACTCTCTCTCTCCCTCCTCGTGTTGCAGTCCAGATTTTCTTTCGTCACTTCCTCGCCTCCTGGAGATGTGGATTCCACAGGGAGAGATGGTAGGCACGAAGAAGGAACTCTGACCGGGGCACGAAACCCTCACCCGGGCGATGTTGTGGAAGTCGTTGGGCCTATCCATCCCGTTTTATATCGCGAGTTCGTGCCCCAATTGAGGCGACTGCCGAAGCGAAAAGCGCACCCCGCTGCGATTGCACCGACTCTGCGACGGCTTTTGATGCCGGGGTGACGCCGACGGGACCGCAGCTGGAGTGGAGTGGGCAGAGAGTGTAGGTTTGGGGACGGCTGAGGCTGAGGGAGTGGCCTTGTCTTGCCCTCTTGGGTTGGCTTGCACCGAGACCTCCGTTTCGAGGGACAATGATCGGCAGGGTCAACAGCGGCTGCGCGTTGCGTGCCGCTTTTGCAGTCGGGAGACATGCGCATTCCGATTATAGGGGCGAGAGAATATAAAAGTGAACCCGGTTTCGCTAGGCGACAGTGTGGTTGAAGGTCCTGGTTTAGGCCGACTGCACTGGCGCTGTGGTACATGAGCATTCGAACAGTGGGGGACAACATGCTCGACGTTCGCTTTCTTCGCTGCTTCTCTTTTTAGACCCCTTGATTCGACTGTCACATCCAAGGCTTCGGGCGTGTACATTCTATGCAGTCGAGCGAGTGCCTGATCAACTGACTGGTCATCCGTCGCGCTGACGGCAATTCGCTGCTCTTCGTCCTCCTCTTACAGCACCGCTGTCGATAACGAATTGATGCTGTGCTCAGCTCTGCTCTTCGCTTCTCCTCTCTCCCTGCTCCCTTCCTCCGCTTTCTTCCCTGGTTTTTGAGCTCCCAATGGATCGCCTAACGCGTCAAGGTAGTTTCCTTCATCGAATGTCACGTCAAGATACTTTTCGAGTGGTAAGGATTTGTCCTGATCAGAATCCAGGCAATCGTGAAAGTGAATTAGCGTTGGAAGATTATCTTTTCGCAGATGCATCGCGATCAAACTGTCGTTGGGAATCGTTTGGTGGAATCGGTTCTCGCGGATTTGTATGTGCGCTGTGGTCTGCAAGGCACTGCTGTATATGCCGAATGGCAGATGTAGCTCATGTGAATGAGTCCGAGCCCGATCTAGGGTTCAAGGCTCTTCAATTTTTGTGGTGGGGATTGTCAACTGGCCGCGGAATTTCCCGGCCCTGCTCGTCATCGATCAATCTTGCGTGGACTATCCTCAAATCGCATGCACTAGACAAGCGTGTTCAGTGCTCTGGAACAGTTTGAAGACGGAATTTTTCATCGTAACGTACATCGTAGCCATTGCTAACGCGTGGCTTCCTTTTCTACTCCCGCAGCTAAAGGATGAGCTACTTATCAAGCTTCCTCCCCCAGCTCCCCATGATGTCATGCATGACAAGAAGCTGGTACGTGTTCACCATTGACCTAGCTGTAGGCTGGCATGGTACAACTGCACAGCGTCTGGATTGTGTTCCGAGGCCGGCCTCTCGATGTAGCGTAGGCGTCCTTTTTGTGAGCTGGGATATTCTATATGGTTAACAGACGTAATTTGTAAGTCGATGGCGTATACTTTTCATTGTCACTAGTTTGCGAAAGTGCGAAGTATACATTCACAGTGCATGGACTTCATATCAATTTCTTCACGATTTTGAGCTCCGACCTTGCAGGCTCTTCTGGCGAAACGTAGTCTGTCTTTGTCTTACGACCTCAAAGAACTCAAAGGTCAACAAATAGGTGAAAAGTGGGTGGAGAGATTGATTGAAGCGGCGCGTATCCTACAGTTGACAGAAGTGAGACTTCAATCCTATTGTGTTTTTCATTTATCCCAAACGACGGATGACCGTCTCTTACATTGTAGTCTTTGAGCTAACTGCATGGCTTCCTCACATCATTCGAATCTTGAGTTTATCTAGACTTCGGATACATACGGCTCATTTCAGAGTTGAGCTGATTGTAGAGCTACATGTGCAGACGGAGTGGTACTTCGTGGAGGATGATGACAAAGGTCCATTTAGTCCACGTAACGAGATAGAAGCTTTGCACGCTCTTGAGCTGAACGTCCGGGGCCTTCTTATGACTGTGGCTGCGGAACCTGAAAGTCCACTATTTAACCTTCACAAGCTGGTTTTGGAACGTCTCAATGGTTTGAAAAGTGATAGCACGGCTCCTAGCAAGAATGTGAGCGAGATAAATGCACGGCTTTCGACTTGGGCAGCTGAGCAGGGCATCAAGAGCATGATATATGCTGCTGGTGAAATTTCTCCCTCAAAACTCTGTTTACTCATTATGTGAGGCCATTTTCAGTCTGCAAGGCTCATTAGAGACTGTTGACGATATGAAGGTTGGGTATGAGCTGGGCCTGACCTTGAAAATAATCTCAATATCATTTTTATGATATGATTTGGAGCGCAGAGTTTGAAGGATTTGGAAGAGGTGGCGCCGCGTCGACAAATCTACAAACGGGTGATCTTGTCATAGAGATTCCTCAGGATGCGCTTATAAGTGAGGACGTAGCCATGGAGTCTGATATGGTATTGATCCTACTTCATACCATTCCCATTACAGAATATGCCCTGTACTACTACAATATATATACAGGGACGTGCTCCTTGCAACACAATTCTCTTCAAAAAGATATTTAATGGAGCTTGTTAAGAGGTCAACAGTCCTCAATTACAGTCGATTATTTAGAAGAAGTATTTTCTGACCTCTTCTCCCAATACACAAACTTCAGGGTCCTGCTTTGAAGGAGACTCCAGAATTGACCGGAGAAACAATGGTCTTGCTTTGGAGCATGAGAGAAAGACATGACGAAAAGTCAAAGTATGCTCCTTATTTTGCCGCACTCCCGGAGACTTTTCACACAGGTATTCACTGCTCCTTGATGCATAGTTTCTCACTTGTTTTAAAAAGGTGGTCCGGGAGGTTTCGAGTGCAAAACTAGCAATTGGCGACTTTTGGATTGAGCATGTTATATCAGGGTCAGTTCAAACCATACTTGATTTTGTTTGGAAAGTAAAGGCCTCATTTGGCGCCGGTTCCTGTGCAGGACTGGGATTTGGAATTGGTGGTCTGAAAGAACTGGAGGGTACCCTTGTTGCTGACGAAATCATTCAAGCCCGGGAGGTTGGTGGTCAAGACTTTATGCGACAGTGCATGCAAGGGACCAGTTAGGCTGAAGTTTTTACTGTACTTAATTTCAACGTTAGTACTTTATTCTTGTGCTTATTGAAGAAAAATGTATGCTTACAAAACTGCACAAGTTTGGCTCAGCTAGCTAGTTTTGATTTCTTCACGGCCGCTTGTAAGCCCATCATGGGAAGGTCTAATCTCATTTGTGTGCAGCGACAGTCACGAAGGGCGGCCTCAAATACTTCGTCTAATCTAATGGACAAGGCTGTTGGAAATCAGATGACCTTCGCCATTAGTTTACGAATCGTCCAATATGGCACAACTAATCTCTAAACTGTTCCTTGCAGCATATACACAATCAGTACGACTCTTTGTTTCCTGCCCTGAGTGACAAATATCCCACAATATTTCCGGAGAAATATTTTACCTGGGAGTGCTTCCTCTGGGCTTGTCAGCTCTGGTACTCGTATGGGATCAAAGTGAAATTTCCAAGAGGAACTATTCAGACTTGTTTGGTACCTGTGGCAAGCCTCCTTAATCACTCGGTAGAAATCTTCCTCTGCCCATTCGCCTTTTCTCATTCTTACAACTGCTTTTTGTCTGCATCCTACTGCGAACGCACATTATTTGCTCCTTGTTGATGACGATATATCGTTGTACTGGTGTATATGTTGTCTCATTTTAACCACAGGAATCTGTTCTCTCTTCAGATTTCTCCACATGTTACCCATTTTAGCAGAATCAACGAAAGCAACAACACTTTACAACTCTTTGCTCTGCGGCAGTGCAAGGCTGGGGAGCAGTGCTTTTTGAGTTACGGGTCCCTTCCGAATTCTGAGCTTCTTACCTTTTACGGATTTCTCGTGAAAGACAACCCTTATGATATCATACCAATTGGTGAGTACACCCTCCTGTCATGCTCCAGGCCCATCGTGGGTTGGTAACATGTGACTACTGGTTATATTACAAACGGTACTGCGTTGACAGCATAGTAGATACAGTAGAATGGGTTCGCGAAGGAGCTCTTGTTATTCTTAGTGATGACAATACGTATCTAACGAAATCTGCTGAACGTGCAGATCTGGACTTGCCCAATGAGATTCCAGAGCAGGTTGAATTGATCGAGAAGTATGATGTTTTATCCTATCACATGGTTAGGGGATTCCATCCGCTGCCCACACAACTGGTGGCAGCTTTGCGAGTAGCCTGTATGGAGGAGGATGAGATTGCTTCTTTCAAAGCAGATCCTAGGACTGTGATGGTAAGAGTTACCTCTTAATTTGATGAGCAATCCAAGTATCCTACTGGAAACACGACGAAATAATGGACTTCTGGAACAATCTCGTAGAAATACGTTGGCAATGTTGATAAGCAGAAATCTTACTTCAAGAAAGGTCCCCTTCATTCTCATGTATTCCTCTGTCTTCTCCCTCCTCTTTATCCCATCGTACTTCCTCTACTTGTTCCCGGTTTGTTATTATCATCATCATCATCGTCACATCGTCTTTGGTCCTCATGCTTTGACAAGCAAATATTAACAACTACAGTTACATATGCAGATTAGCGAAAGGAATGAGAGAGATGTATACGAATCCTTATTATCAACTTTTGATTCTCTCCTGGAGCCATTGGAGCAACAGGATGACTCATCTCCGTGAGTGTTACTATACCGTTTCAATTTCTATAAGTATCTACGTATAGAATATCTTTCAAATTTTACATCACTGTTCAGTTTTCAATCAGATGTGATTAACACTGAACAACATTAAGCAGAGTCTCAATCTAAATTTCAGTAGAAAAACTGTTCATGGTAGTCGAAAAAACCGAATCATTTGAGGACATTGAGGCCCTTTTACTCCTTTTTCCTTCGATCATACACTTTCGAGCTCCTTCTGAAAAAACTTTAGTTTATTCTTTTACTGATTGACTTGTATTGTTGTTTGCCTTCGTGTTACAGGGAGGATACAGAAGAAACAGATCCTTCAGATTGGGATGTTCTGCTAGCGAAACAATACAAGGAAGGTCAAAGAAGAGTTTTAGAATCTGTCAAAAGTGAATGCATCAGTAAACTGAGCTCTCTATGACATTTAAGAACCGCATTACAAATGAAAAAGCCAACTATGACGTAGAAGCGATTTGCACGTACTTCTTAGCATGACTTCCATGATCGTACATGTACAAAGTCCGCTTTAACACTCATGACCAGGAATAGATCGTCTGTTTTTTATTGAGGTCTGTTAGCTCGTGTCTCTTTGCGAAGAACGCAGTGATAGTCAATTAGATGTGCCCAAGAAAGATTTGTAGAAAAAGCAGCTAGGAAGTCATGTACTCATTACATAGCTCTCTTTGTACACTTATTTTTATTGCTCGTGAATTCGCGTTTAAAGAGTTTCAGAGCAGAAAGTTGCCTAATTTGGAAATGCTGGCCGATCAAGTGTGTTGATGTCTACCTATGCTCATGGTATTGTCTTTTTTCCACGACGCTGGCATCCCAACACTGAGCTCTGGGGAAACTTATCGTAATTGCTTGGTCTCTAACGCTCTTTGTTTTACTGATAATCTTTCTTGATAAAGTGAAATTACAGACGCGACCGAACTCTTGGCACGTTCAACCAGTACTTACATCTCCAGTTGGACTTGTTCTCCGCTGAAAAACATGCACAGCTCTCTTCATATGGAACCCCTGAGCCTCCCACTTTGGTTTCATTAACACGGAAGTTGTTTAATTTTTCGCGTAGAAAGAAGTTCAATTTCCACAGATTTAGATGGAGGCTTTCCATCTTCCTCTCGAATCATCAATCAAGTACATCAACCGCAGCACGTGTAGCTTTCAGGCAAGGGAGCTGCGTTTTGAGCTCGTTTTGAGCTAGAAAGGATGGCCTGGGGAAATTGAATACGAAAGACGCTGCTCCGCAAGACGCTATTAGTCAAATAAGGATGCCCATTTCGAACAATACTTCATTTGAAGAAGATGATAAAATACCCATCTCCACGTGAGACACCCCTGACGGAGTTTCCCAGCACGTATCATCATGGCTAAAGTTTAGAGATCATTATGGTTTGAAATACTTGTAAAATATATTTTTTCAGATGAAGCGACGGTGGCATAAGAGCAAAGATGTAAGGTACTTGGATCCAGACTGGAATTCGTGGTCAGATCATCTTTTACCACTTCATGACCCAATTCAAAATTCTCCGTCATCTTATAGTGCGCAGTGGAGAAGAAGCAAGCAACGGGTTAAAAGTAAACAAGGATCCGAGCAATGGAGCAAAGGAAAGAAACGCTTTAAAGAGGATTGGCTTTCAGTACAACCGGCCTTTTCTAATGCCATGTTTATCTGCAAAGTACTTTCAAACGTCTCGCATTGACGTCGATGCGAAACACTCACAGTCATCATATTAAAATAGTTTGACCCCACACATGCCTTTCAAGGTCCTACCTTCTTTTCTCAAGGTGGGCCATGGATCATTGCACATTCGGAATTATCCCTTGCATGTAACCAGGTGATATTCTTGTAGACTAGATTCTTATGTACTCGGTTAGGCTACGTAGGATGTATTTCTCAATGGGTAGTGTTGGCGCTAGCCTCCGTTTTACGAGCAATTTCATTCTTGCAAAATTTGATGGGCTCTTGGCAAAGTTTATCATATCCAGTAGGCTCACTTCTTTCCGCTTAGCTTTAGTTCACTTATGGACAAATTTAGCCCATCAGAGGTGGGTCGTGGCTCGGCCAGTAAAGTCACCAAGACTTTATTATTTGGCCATACATTTTCCTGCTGAAAATCAAGTTGAAATTATCGATAGCGCTGTTCAAGTACAGTAGTAACAAGCACTGTTCAAGTACTGTAGTAACAAGCATCTTCATCTTTCTGACATGAGACAAGTCAAACTTCGTTGAATAGTCTAGCCAACAGTCAACTTTATATTCTATCTGAGACTTCTTAGAGGGTAAGGTGCAATAATACTCATACACGTGCTAGCTCAAACCCATTAAACCCTCCAAGTGTCGCCTTCCCTTGAAGAGATGGTTAAGCGAGTTCAAGATCAGTCTCTTATGTCAGAGTGAAGGATGAACTTCTCCTCCTCTTCGTTTTGCGATACTTTGAGAATATTCTGTGGCACTCGCCGCTGTTGGAAACGCGTACGAGGTCTCAGACGTGGAAGGCATTCAGTGTAGGTTCTAATCAGTCAATGGAAGGCTTCAGTCATTCAACTGTTGGAGGCATCTTCATGTTGTGCTCTCCGTTATAACTCTTGTTATAACATTTTCTGCTCTTTATAGCATATCTTTAAAAAAGAAATCAAATTTGATGTTTTTCATAATTAGACACAAGCAATTCCTTGATTTGGTGAAGCACCTTGCTTGAATGAGAAAGTTCAAGAGCATGAACAGATGGCAAAAATGTCAAGAAAAACTGAATGCTCTATTTTTGTATGTATACAAAATAAAAATGGAAGTTTGGATATAATTATCTCTACTTTGATAATAAGATTTTGATCTTGAAACGAAATGATTTTTTTTCATGAGATGAGTTTCATGATTTGATAGTTTTCAGTGAATGCAATCAATGATTAATACTTGAACAGAACAAAACTAGAAAGTTGGTATAACTTTCAAAGTAGAAAAGTCTTCTTAGTCCATCAACTGAATACAAAAGATCTATAAAAATAGGTTGACGGCCGAAGTATTCAGACACAAGAAAGATGTAGATTCAAACGCGATCTATTTTTTAGTTGCTAAGTATGTTACTAGTTGTTTACTGTGTGTAGTGATGATTTCGTTTGAATTTTTTTTAGTTAAGTGGATGTTGTTATATTTTTTAACTTAAGTTAGATGAGATGATTTTTGTGATAAAGTTTATGGAAAATGATTTGCACTTTGCTAACATCCTTGTATAGATTTAAAAGAGTTCATACTATAAAAATTACCAATTTGATGATTTTATGAGGTTGCAAAGATGTAAAAAAGATTCTATATGTGTATAGTAGTGTATAGTATACATCACATTTCTTTGAGTGTGATGTTGATTGCTCAAAGCTTTTGAGATCAAAACTCTCCATACTCTTGAGTATGGAGACTCCATACTCCAACTCCATACTCTAACTCTCCACACCTAAGACCTTTTACACATATTTAATGATGTCAATTAGTTGTATAGGTTTATAAGTATATGAAATTTGATTTCTGCATATTTTTTAAAAATCTACAATGATTATTTATGAAAATATTGAATAAAAATAATATATATATATATATATAAAAAGAGGAAAATATCACTTAGATATATAATATCCTTAATAGTTCAGGGAGAGAAAAAAAATTAACCTTGATGTACAAATAATTAACCTTGTATCTATGATATTATAAATATGATATAGTCAATAAGATAGCATATGAGATTGTTACACAATATGAATAACCCTTGCAGACATACTTTCAATTATGCAACATCATAACACAATTGTTTGTAATTTGCATACAAGCAACTTGTTATGTACGTTTGTAACATCTTTCAACATTATTATAAGTCCTTACAAAATGTACTCGACAATTGAACTTGCAATGAGCATTGATATTTTTGGAAAAAAATGTACATGAAAGAATTCAATTCATGATTTTACAATGGAGGTTATTGATACTCATACTTTGATTTTGAGCAATAATCATTGCACAGATTTAGATACTTTTGAAGCATAGTGTATTTGATGTGATAATGATATATATTTTGTAATGTTTGATGAGAATGTGAGTGTAATTTTGGAATTCTTCACATATATTTTTCTGGTTTAATGGCTTTACTATGTGAAAAAAAAATATTCTTGCAATAGAAATATTTGTAATGATACATTTGTATGTATCATATAAAAAGCATTAGATACCTCATATATAGACTTATTCTATATTTTGTGAACAAAGCTTTCTTCTTCATCTAAGAAAGATAGCACACTGCACTTGTGGAGTATATTCTTGAAATAGAATGTGTAAGTTTCACCCGTACATTCTACATATTGTTTCTTACATTACAATTGGAAAATAGAGGTATTTAATTGATTGGACCATAGGAACGTAAACTACTTGATGGGATCCATCAAATTTTATTTTACCCGACGGTACATGTCACACATATTCTAATATGAACAGACAGTGTAGTTGCTCCATCGCAACCCAGTGAAGCTCGCGACACTTTATGTTAGACGCTCTGTAATATGGACTTTGATGTTCGACAGATACACACTAGCTGCACCCCGCAGCATCAATCACAAAAACCTGGAATATCGTTGAAGCAAACGCAAATCCTCGCCTAGCAGTCGCATTTGCTTTAAAAAATAGACTACTTAGGATTACTCTCGAGATAGCTTTTGGGCATCGAACTCGAATTCCAAGATCATCTGTCCGCTTTGTCATTGGACATTAACGAGCAACAGTGCCCTCTTTTGCTTGGCTGTTATCATACCTTGGACTCGGCCATGGGGAACCTACACATATTTTACAAGAACATATATTAGAATTCATCGAACCCAAGGTGCTACGTTGGTGGGATTTTATCGGATATAACGAAACTTGTTATGTACCATCAAGCAGTTTGTATGTCTTACGAGTAAATAACTCGTAAGAAGATGATACACATCATCTCCATACTATGAGAAATTTAAAATAATACCTCTCATTATATTGCCATATGTACTGGATTTACTTGCTCCCAAGAAATGCTGCAGACTGACTTTTATACATATTGAAGTTGTATATTCAAAGTTAACAGAAAATTTTCATTAATAGTGTTTTTTCAATAATTCACTATAACTATTCAATTTGGTAGGTCTTGAAGTTATGTTTAAAACTAAATTATTTAGTATTAATATAGTCTAAATTATGCTATTTATAAACTCTTAAGTGCCAATAGTGACTTCATGTGGACCGCAGGCTTTGCATGTCGCCGAGAGGGGAAGAGCGGGCATGTACGCAAGCAGAGAGAATTTGCGAGCTTTCATTGAGCCAGCGACTTCGATGGACGGACGGCGTCACAATCGAGGACGAACATTAAGAGTGGGGCATCGTGGCGATCGACGACCACCGTCGATTCTCACTGCGGAAGATTGACAGATGGTGCAGCGGGTCGAGCGCTGCAGGCCTCAGCCCGTAGGTCTTTAAATTGGCGCAGGTCGACTGGCACCTGAGCACTTGCTTTGATCGATCCGAATTCCGAGAGTCTACGGGCACTCCTCGTCTCCCTTTCGCATCTTGCGTTCTTTTTTTGCGTCCAGGAACGCTCTCAACTATGGGTTTGGAGGTAATTGCTTCGTCGCCTCTGCCTGCCTCCTATTTCTGCGAGCCTGTCCGCTGCTGTTTCTGACACTTACGCTGTTTTGAGGACCGGAGGTGTATTGTTGTTTTCGGAGATTTTTCTTGCGCTCGTGTTGCGGCTTCGATGATCCGTGAGTAGGGTTGAGGTTGCAAGGGTAGCTCTGCTTTTCGTGACACACCTCTGTTTCGGTCGATTATTTTTTCTGTAGATTCAGGCCAAGATTAGAAGAATTTTGGAGCTTTTTTTTTCTGGAATTTTCGTCGGTCGATGTTCAAAGACCTTGTGTGCTCACTTGTTCTTGGGACCGATCTCACTATGTGTTATGTCATCCGCTCGGAATTAGTCGCTGCTTCTCTCCACGTAGATTGTGAACCAAATGCTGACTGTGCGATTTCGGAAGCGCACTGCATCTCTCGTTGGCCTGAGCTTCTCGTGAGGAAATCCTGCGGATTGGTGCTTGGTTCTTGAAGTCCCGAGTTGCGTGCTGCTTACGCTGACCGGCCCCTCCAATGAGTCAAGTTCAGTTAAGCAGTGATTGTGATTTGATGTGCTTGGAGTTGCGGTGCTTGTATTCAACCTGATCTGTGTTTGGCCTTATCCTGGCCAAACATCCTAGTTTCCTGCATCACGGGCTTCTACGCATTCACAAACCAGAGACTGGGTTCAGTATTCTCGTGTGCATCGCTGCAGGCCTTGCCAGCGTGGTAACATGAAACAACGATCTCCGCAAGTATGTCCGGCTGGAGTGAGTCCGGCTGGATCTGTCTCATGTATCCGCCGACTCCACCAGTCAGCGGATCAGCACTTTGACTATTCCACTTCGTCCTCGTTGTGGTGATAAAGATGACAGAATTGAGGATCCGTGTAGCTATCACTCGAAAACTTTGGCCGAGTCGGACGATCGAAATGTCCCTATCTTTTAACCATTCACTCTTAGTGACTCCATATACCACCATCTGAATCCACGAACATCAATCTTCTTCTCAATTCACGTCTTGTGCGTGCCTTAACCAGTCGAGAGGAAATTGCTACATGTTTCAATGTGAGGTGTGCAAGTGTCCATACCCAAGGATCAACTGTCTTTTAGACATAGTCGCTGTAGTTTTGATTTGTTCTTTTGCGACCTTACATAAAACGTTTTATCTGTCGCAGGAGGATTTTGAGAAGGCGACCAAGGACGCTTTGACTTTGCCAGCCACGACCACAGACGAGGACAAGCTCGTTCTGTACGGTCTGTTCAAGACGGCCACCGTTGGGAAAGTGAACACCAGTAAGTATCGTAGGACGTAATTTGCTCACTATCTTCCGGTAGGATTATGCGCGTGAGATCCAGTGCCTGTGCTACAGTCTCAGGAGCTAATCTATGCCTCTCCATGTAATCACCAGGTCGTCCTGGTATGTTCGACCCGAAGGGCAAGTACAAGTGGGATGCCTGGAAGGCCGTCGAAGGTGAGAATTTGCTTTCTGTCGGAATTCGAAGCCTGCTGTTCAGTTCATTGAGTGTTTCACCGAGCTAAGATGTACTGGGAAGTTTAGATCTCTAATCTCTAATGGATCGATCGAACGCAACTTTGAGTTCAACTAGCTCAACAAATGTAAGTGCTCCCTTTTACCAGGCAAGACGAAGGAAGAGGCCATGAAGGACTACATCACTAAGGTTACTCAGCTGCAGGAGGCCTAAGCCCTCTCACTTATATACTGCTCTACAGTGGGCGACATCTTCACAGGGGCCTTTCGAGAACGATAGACGGACTTCAGACTGTCTACACGGCCTTTAAGCGTTGGCAAATACATCTCAGGTGTCAAGTAGACAGCACATTATATGCTTTGGGAGTTCTTGACTCTATTAACTTGATAAGCATTATTGTACCATTCTTATGTAAGTATGTTCTGTAAGAAACTCTTTCGTCAAGGCCATTGTTGAATCTGGGTGTCAGATGACTTTCTCATTTCAGGCTCATTGCAGCGGTTATATAATGTGTTTTGAATACGCGTAGTGACTAGTAGTCACATGGATTTCCAACTGCATCTTTCGATCGTTGTGAGAATTGCGTACAGACCATGTTCTCTGTTCTTGCAGTACGACGTTGCTGTCACGAATAGACGACGGGTATAAAGAATTGGTCTTGATAAAGTCACTTGGAATTGACCGACGTCGCCCGTAGTTTAAATATGTAAAAAATCATGAACTGTATAAATATCCACGATGAATTGCAACCTAGTTTTAATTATTTAGAGAAATCTGACTTTCTGTATCCAAAGTTCTAGTTTTATAGCCGGACTGTCCAAGCACATTTCGCCAACTGTCCTCAATACTGTCTGTAACGGGGATGGACGTAGGCCATCGTGAGTCGTAGGTAGCGTGTCAGAATTTGGATAAACCTAAACGGGAAAAAAAGCCAACCTTTACGCAAAACTGAACGCTTTTGGTTGACTGAGGGAACATCACGAGTCGAGCTGAAGGCAAATGTTTTGTAGCGTGCTTCAACTATCGAATCATGACCCTGTCTGTCATCCACAATGGGCGTATGCTCTAAACTGAATAGTGAGGAGAGGCGCATGGAAAGTCGCCATGATTGTAACTCATGTGTATTGGTAGAGTATAAAGTACACACGCCTCCAACAACAACAATTTGGAAGAAGAAAAGCGCCGACACCACGCCCCAATAGCACACACAATGATGGCAACGATGTCGACGGCCAACAACGAAAAGCGTCTGTCAGCATCAGGCGGTTACTTTCATTCGAGATAGCGGGAATGCCGGGGCAGAACTCTGAAGCGTATGTAGCAGCCGCGCAGATCACATCGACGAAGAGGGAGAGGAAGAGAAAGAGGCACACGCAGACAGCAGCAGTTCTCAGAGTCGTGGCCTTCGAGAGGACAATCGAGGAGACGGGGCAGCCGTGCAGGAAGCAAGCGCCTGGCGCGCTTCGTCCGGACGACGACGAATGCTGACTGACATTGCGCAGGAGGAGAAGTTGCAGTTGCCCGCAGGAAGAGAGTCCTGTCCCTGTCCCGGTGCCTGTGCAAGCTGAGGGCGACAGCATGTCCAACAGCCTCGTAATCTGCAACGTTGCAACGTCCGAGGCGCGTCCGAGGCGCGGGGCGCTGTCCGATTGTTTTCAAATCAGGGAGCGTTCGCGACAGCTGAGTCAGCGCAATGTATCCTAAATTCAAAGCCCCGTGATTTGTTCTCCTCCACGGGAACCGCCCGGAAGCGCATGTGACGGAACCATAGTCGTTGTCGGAATCAAGAACTGCATCGAGCGATTGAGGAGCGGGACCTCGACTTCGGGCGTTGGAATTGTGACGACTGTCCTCGCGTTCTGCCGCCGACGAGAGGTGAGATAAGCGCACGGCTTACGGTGAACAGGGCAAGTTCGTCTGATGATGGAGTGCGAGAATTAGGTGCAGTGGTCGGCGTTCCGAAGAATCCAACGGGGATGTCTCGAGAGTATGTGCTTGATTATCTGCTGCCGAATGTGTGCATTTCCGCGTCCCAAGAGGAGATACTCAGCTCTATTCCGGGCTGGGAAGAAATCGGCGGGACTATCGATGATTCTCCGAGCCTGCCGAGTCCAAGCCAAAGCTCTCAACAGAGAATTTTCGATGTCACAGGTTCCTCTTCGTCGGATGATCACGATCTTTCACAGAAGGCTGTGGAGTGGGCTTCTCCAGTCCAGACTCCCGTAGCTTCCAGTAGGGCCGCGGTCGAATTAGAGAGCTACCATGAGCCCTTTGACAGTGATAGGTCCGCAAGTCCGAAAAGGAGACAATCGTGGGGTTTTTCTCGTCCAGGTGACCTTACGTCCCCTGAGAGTGATCAACAGAATTCCGCTGTCAAGGTAGTAAGCATTGTGGATGCTGAATACGGCGTCGCAGAGGAACCTCCTGAAGACAAGCAAATGCCTGCCGTTGCCAGCAGTGCTCAAGCATCCGTGATCGCTGAGCCTCACGGCCGTCAGACTGATCTTGAAGGTTCAATGCGGGAAGTGGATGAGAAGGTGGATTCTTGGGGCCAGCTATTGCCTCCAGCTTCTGCATCTGAAGATGAAGCCCCTAGTTGTCCGCCTGCGCATTCAGAACGCGCTCAAGTCACCCCGAATACTACGGACTCCTCTCCAGCCAGGAAAATAGTTGGGAAATCCTCGGAGCTCCAACTTTCCTCGGCCAAGGCAATATGTCTCGACAATGGACGAGTCTGCGCGGGGACCTCTGCCACGGCGAATCAAAATACGGATGGGCTTCATCCACAGGCTAATTCACGGGACTCCGCGCGTGTCTCATCAGGTAAAACTTCGAACGCAGCTTCTTTTCCGTGTGCTTCATCTGATTCAAAAGGCGAGCAAAGAGTCGAGGCTCCCATGCCCTCCGAGGCGGTTCAAGAAAAGTTGAGGAACCTTAGAAGACTTGCTGCGGAGAACGCTACTGGAAATGAGTCGCGGAAACGTGCCAGAGGTGATGAACATACTCTTCGCGTCCCGGCCACTGTGATGGATGTCGTGAAACAAAGGCCAGATCGTAGACCTGCACAGGATGTCAGCGCTGCTGACCTTCTCAGTGCTGCAATTCGGGCCGGTGTAACACTCCCTCCCCCTTTTGGTCGACATTACTTTCGAAGCCAGTGAAGCTTCCTTTGTTCATTGTAATAATTTGACATGCAAAGGTGTACTTCCTCTCCAATTCTTGACACACCGCTGTGTGAAGTAAGAATTTCCTTGTTTCCATCGTTGTGAATTTTCTGGTTGGGACGGCATTCGAAGATACTTCAGATTTCTACCATTGTGATATGGATTGGTAGGACGTCGCTCCCACAGGAGATTAGGTCACCTTGTTACCATGTTGTACGTGCTTACGTGCGTGCATCTATGTGTTGTACGTGCTTCTTCGGCTATTGAAGATTGTGTAGGCCAGTGGCAAGTAAACGGAAATGTGGAAGTAGGTAATCTGCACATCGGTGCACATCGGTGGGTACAACTTCATCACTGAACTCCGACAGAAGCACACTCACCGGAGTGTGTGGAAATATTAGCATTGTATAGGTCTCGAGTTTGGTGTCGCGATGAAATGTGTGGATTAATTGTACATACTTTTTTCAAAGTATATGTAAGCCAAGTCCTACGCTTTTCCTGGTACATCAAAGGGATGTATAGGGAGGGCTAGTTATCCCTCAGTTTGAGGTAATTATCCGTCACATTACAAAACAAAGCTCTGTATTTGGTCACCCTCCTGAATAGAGTTCTGTGATTGGTCAACCTACTTATCAAATTTGCATTGAGTGTGTTATTCCATCTCATGAGTTAGTAACAGTCTTTAGTTTTAAAAGTAAAATGTTACAGAACGCGTAAAGTGCGGATACGCACATTTGGTGAATTCCAATCCAAGACTTTCCGGCCATTTTGACTGATTGTGCGCGAGTCAAGTGGGACATCCTTGTCAGCTGAAAGCTCAACTACCTTTACTGCCACTCAAAGACATACCAGAGAAGTACACATGGTGCGGTAGACAGTTTAAGATTATATGTACCCACTCTCGACGTACGAAGTATAACTAAATAGATGTTTACACAGAGGTTTCGTAAAACACTTTCAACTAACTCTAACCCTTGCAAATGCACTGCCGTCCAATGCAGCCTACAAGAGATCTAGGGCGGCAAAATTTTCGAGGCCGATCAGAATCAGCAGACACTGTCACAAACTGATCACTAAGAGCTTAGCATGAGTCATTATGGACAACCTGGACCTTCGCTCCTGGCAGTTGCGTAAATGGACAGAATACGGTAATCTGTGACGATAAGTCGACGAGATCCAATTACTGGAACATTCTGTCCAGTCTCAAGCATGATTGTATCGAGTGTGGACTCCTCTTTTCGGTTCTTGATAGACACCAGAAACTCCACACCACTCGCGGGGAACTCGCAATCAATCGATCGTGAGGACCCGGTTGGTTGTAAGCACTCCATTCCATCTACATGCGACACGAACTTCTAGAAGGGACGTTGACCAATCAGTTCATGTTCCAATTTCTAAAGTACACCGAGAATCTTTTGAGCTGTAGGAGTGGCAAGCAAATCTGCTATGGCCACACTTTTCGTCACCAGAGTGGCAGCTGAAGCTTTTCCGCCAGATTCGGCTTCCTTGTTGGTCGCTTCCAGCGCTGCTGCTTCCTTTAGAAGAGCTCTCTCTGCTTTCTTCTTCGCGGACTTCATCGGCTGTGGAACAATAACAAATGGAGGTAAGCAAAAACATTGTACAATAGTAGTTGTGTTAGAATGATCAAGTCCTCACGAAGACACTCGAGATGCTATCCCTGCAGCTCTCTGTCCTGTCAACGCCAGCCCACCAAATGCAGCACGGAATCGCAGGCATCAAACTTCCCTTCGCTGTCTACACACAGCAACACCCGGCCACTTCAAACAGAGAAAGTAACCTACCTTCGTCGTGGAAGCGATCACTTGCGCAGAATCGTCCGTTTCCATCTTTGCAGGGGTGGCGAGAACCGGGGTTTCCGAGGAAGTCTTGACCCCGGCGGGCGTTTCCTCCATCTTCAAACGACGGGCCGTGTTATCCTCGGCTGAAGCTTGAGCTCCTCGTCCTCGCTTTCGGCCGGTATTGTTTATCTGAGAGTCAATAAAAGTCGAGAGACCCACTTGAGGTTTAGCAGGAGATACAACAGGAACTTCAGCTTCTACCGTTGAAGCTAATGCGGACTGGATTGCAAGCAGTGCAGTCTTCGCAGCTTTGATCTCAGCTTCCTTCTTGTTTTTAGCCGAGCCACCGCTGTATTTTACCCCGGCAATCTCCACACTCGAAGTGAAAGTAGGCGCATGATCTTCGCCTGCCCTGGTCGATTGGTACACAGGCAGCGGTAAGCTATTTTTCTGCGCATACTCCTGCAGTAAGTTTTTGCACAGGCCCGATTCATGCACAGGACTCGGAGAAACCCCCGTCCCATCGGTCGTCTGCTGCAGAGCATCCAGCGCGACCTTGGCGGCCGCGTGCTCTGCGGACTTCAGGTTTGGAAACCCCGGGGGCGACTCGTAGCTCACGCCGTTGAGAATCACGATGCACTTGAACCGAGGCTCGTGAGAAGCCCCCTCTTTCACGAATTCGTACACGGGAGGGAGGATGGCAGCCTTCTGTGCGTACTCCTGGAGCTGGCTCTTGTGCATTACGGAGCCTTTTCTCCTCTCTTGCTTCTTCATACCCATCATGGCTCGGCCCGGAGCTGGAATCTCTAACGAATGCGAAAATTGGTCCTCCTGACTGGACGAGACGGAGAGCAGATTCCCCTCAAAATGGCCGGGCATCAATCAGAGCCTCGGTGCATCTGCCTCATGGCGTTCCTGCGTTCTGTCCTGTCCTACACCTAGAGACGGGCGGACTGACCGACGGACTGACTGACAGACTCCTCGGACTCCAGTCCTCGACTCGTTCGCGAGTTAAGAATTCCTGGCGACCTGTCCGGCAACGGTAACCATCAAACTGTATCCTCGCTCGGATGTTGCACGCGGAACCGTAAACCCCTCGCCGCAGAAACCCTGTAACTGCCAACGCCCAACCAGAAAACAAAGCAAAGCAAGGGTCCGATGGAGCGCAGCTGTGTCGCGTCTACGCAGCCAGAGCTCGTGGCAGCACGGCGCTGGGGTCACATAATCATCTCACAGACCAGACCCAACGACTCCGCGGAAAAAACCCTGTACAGAGAAGCAGATGAATAGACAGCTCAGTGTAAGAAGAACCGCAAGTCGCATTCGAGAGTGCGGTCTACCTAACGATGCGGCTCGTCTGTCTATTCAGTTGCCTCTCAGAACAATCGAGTTGGTGAGGTGAACACGAACAACGCGGCCGGCATGCGACAACTCTAGCAACCCCAAGCCCTGCACAAAACCCTCATCGACGCGAAGAACGACTCCTACTGCAATCAAGCCACAGAATGCCAACCTCAATCTCAACCTCAACACCTGACAAAAGTTTCGTACTCACCCGCAGTTTGTAACTGTCAACCTAACGAAAGCAATTGCTACACCTCGAGCCCCCCCCCCCCCTTTGCCTAATTCCCGAAATGATGAACCCTTCCCTCCCCTCTCCTCTCCAACCCTGCCCTCCCCTCCCCCCTCCTCCCCTCTCGTCTCTCGAGAGCAGAACTGCCAAGCTCGCCTCGGCAATTCTCTCCCAAACCCTAACGGACTGCTAGTTTCAGACTAAAAACCATCAGGCCTTAACAGTCCAGCCTTTTGTCCCCGTCGTAACTGTCGAGTCATCCCTCCCCTCCCGTCCCTCGGCCACAGCAACGATCCGATAAGTTAAAACAGCGACCCCCTCTCCCCTTCTCGCCCATCCCTCCCTCCCTCCCTCGTACCGCCTCCCTCGCCCTAAACAGAAGGCTCTTCGGCAGGCGGGCCGGACGGGGCCGCTCGGAACACGTTGGACGAACGCAATCCTACGACGGAATCGGGTCTGGCCCTCTGGCCCCTCTGGCCCTCTGCCTCTGCTTCTCCCGATCTTCATCACGTTCACGCGCGCAAACACATTCCGCACTGCGACGCACAGGCGCACAAGTACAACCTCTTCCACCCACCTTCCCACCTCTCGCTGTCTCGGTGACGGATGCGTGAGCGTCTCGGAGAGTCTTCCACAATAGCCTCTCTTCTCTGGCGCTCCCTCCTCCTTCTTCGGCTCTTCTCCGGTCCCAGACGACCCATATCTCCCTTCCCACCTTTGCTCCTCTGTCTCCCTCTCTCCGAGGCGCACCCGATCTTGTCTCGGAGTTTTGCTTCCATTCCGCTACTTTTCTCCCAAATCTCCGCCCTTTGTTTCTTGCCATGCCCGTGCTACACTTTCCACCGTTTCTTGCCTTCCTTGCACTTGTTCCCCCCATTAAAGGTTCGTAATATCCCGATGTTATGTGTGTATCGATCGATTAGAGAGACACTGCACGGACGAGCAGTGATAAGGAGAAAGGACCTTGGCCTCATAATTAGCTCGATAACTAACCGGCTGGAGTGTTTATTATAAGGCCAGCCGGTTAATCTCGGATCGAATAAAACCCGCAACCTACTACGACCCATGCACCAGAAGATAACACAAATACTACTTGCAGATCGCAGATCGTCGGAAATACTTGACATGAGGATGTAATTGATTGGGAATGATACTTGGTGTCGATTGGGGTACCTACATCATCGTGCAATTATCCTCCGACTGAATCCGTGGGTCTATGTGGCATGGGTCTATGTGGCATCGTCAAGATAATCCTCCTCGATGATTTGGGCACTTTATCTTTCTGATCGCCTGCAGCAAGTCCACCTTCGTTGCTTAACCTCCAAACCCATGGACTCCAGAATAACACCAAGAGAAATCCGAGCCAGCGATACATATAATATTTATAAAAGTGTAACAGGTGCAAAATCCTAGACGTATAAAACCAGCACACCAACAAAAATGCATACAGTGGTGTACCAACTAAGGATGTGTATATATAATTGTGGTATTCTACATGTGGTATAATACAACACTTCTAAATCTAATTGTCTAATAGTATAATAAAAAATATGTAGTAAATTGATTACCATAAAGGTGAGATTTCAAAGTACCCAAAGAGTGGAACTCCAATATTACATATATTTTATGTGGGTTGTCTAGCTGATTTCATTGGAATTCCAAAAAGATATTTAATATCAAAAACTAAGGTCAAGATCGAGAATTCACGCCAATCATGAGAATTCACGCCAATAATGATTGGATGAATTGATGGTGATCAAGTGGATGTTTAAGTTTGCTTATGTTACACCGATTAAAGTACAATTTGTTTGTAATCTTGGTACTACAAACAAGTGGATATTTACATAAGTAAACGCAAAGAAATGGATGTTTGCATTTGCTAAACCCTATGAAACTAATGCACATATAATAAAGTACGAGTTCACATAATTAAATATAACTTCCAACAAGTTTCAACAACAAATATTATAGTGTATATTATGCTATTTGTAGTTTATTATAGGGAATTGCTAGGCACACACCCCCCCAAAAGAGGGATGACCGCCCGTGATCTTAATAGCACACTCAGATCGACAGAAGTAGCCGTCTCACTCGCAGAGGCACCATATCACTAAAGATAGAGCCACCGTCGCTGGATCGCGTCGTTGGAAGAAGCCGAGACGGAGATCTTTGCCTTTGCTCACAGGAAGGGGTACAGCTTGAGTCGCATGCGCTCCAAGGTCAACAAGGGCGGCGAGAAGCGCAAAGTATGGCTAGCCTGCGCACAAGCTGGTGACTACCGCAACGTCCGGGACTATTTGACAGAAGAGACCAAGAAACGAAAAACAAGCAGTTGCAAAACGAAGTGCACCTTCTGTGTCAGGTGCACCTTCGCAGAAATGTGCTTTGTGGATGAGTGGATGTATGCACAAGAGGGGGGGTGTGTGCCTAGCAAATCCCTTATTATATTGGATGTGATCAACCTTCATTTTCTTCTTTTATACTTTTCAAATTTTAAAAACATTGAATACATGATAGATAATATTATTATCTACATAATGATGCATAAAGTTTCATAGCTTTTAATAATAACACCAAATTCAACTATCATTTTCACTTTGTATGTATAACTTCATTGTGATGTTATTCTATATCATCACTATTTAAATCTTGAAACTATAGATAAACTTGAATTTGAAACTATTTTTAGTATATTACATGAAAATGACATCAAATATCAAACAAAAAGAGATGAATTAATAAGCATTTCTGAAATATATGTCAAATTAATGAAAAAATATATGAAATGTATTTTATAGTTTGAAAATGAATGAAATAGTCTACAATACAAAATATCATATTTTATAATATGTTTATTTGATAAGTGGTTTTAAAAACAAACAAACATCAAGAGTTATGAATATCATGTTGGGTATATTTTTTATCTAAAATTTGATTCAATCACAACAAGTGAAACTAATGACAATTTTTTAAAACATTTCATATATATATATAGAATTTTTTTATAATTTTTGAATATATGTTTGCTATAAAATAAAAGTTGAAAATTTATTATAAGTTATTTTGAAACAGTTTTTTGCTATCAAAAAATCCAAAATTTTAATTTTGATACAATTTAAATTGACGTTTAGTGGAAATTTGTGAATTTACATAGAATAGTTCATAATTAATTTTTCATATATTTTTCTTTGGGAATTTGAAGTGAATCTTAGTACTTGTTTGTAACGTTTATGCCTTTGTTGGTATAAATATTATATCTTATTATTCTATATTGACTTTCAATATCATATACCGTTTGTGTTTTCTTATTATTTTACATTCCTATCGAAAGGAAATTTGGATTGAAGTGCAAGTGAAAAAAATGAATTAACATGAAGATGATATGCACTAGTTTGAACTTGTACACTGATATTATATTACATTTCAATGTTGTAAATGGAGACTTGTTGTTGAGACAAAAACACAATTATTTCTATCGATGCAAAGAATATTGGACTTAACTAAAATTGCATTAGTTTTTCTTACACTCAACACGATGTATAGCAGTGGATTCTAGAAGATGAGTCAATTTGATTGCTGATTATTGCACCGAAACTAAGACTAATTACTATGTAAGACGTTGTAGGCCGTTCTACAGTGGAATGGCAGAACACCATGGCCGATGTTAGTGTAACCTTCAAGAAACTCTAAGGTCATGGCTAACATCCAACAAGAGTTTTCAATTGCATGATAAGACTTGTTTAATTCAACAGTTATTCAAACCGGATCTTCGTCTTAGCATATATCAAAACCCAAAATAAATTCACACAATATTTATCCAAAGTCTATTTAATGTTGTTTTTTTGGTGAAAAGCATTGTGAACATTTGTGAAACTTGCAAATACATCTTTCATTTCAGCTAGAAGTTCTTTGTGCCTATCAAAAATCAAAGAAATGTTTCAATTGCATATACATATTATGGAAATCTGAAGTAAAGTGCAAAATAGGTGCTAACGCAAAACAAAAAATCACAACTCTGTTATTTTTGTCGATAGTAGTGGCCACGAAGAGTTGAGAGTGAAACTTCATGGTGTGTCATGCGTCAAGGCTAACTTGCGGCTAACAATATTTCATTGCACTACGTGTCGTTGAATGTCATATCAATGCACGTTAAAAAATTGTAGAAGTGGAGTACTATGACCAATTGACTACATTGTATAGATATTCTTCCTGAATCTTTGACACAGGTTTGGAATCATGTGAATAAAAAGTTGCAGTTTTTAGTCCGTTATATCTATTGATACCTTATGTTAAACTTAAAATTGGGTTTGAACACACTCATCAATAATCTAACTGGTACACGGATGTGGCATATAATCATGTTTCCTATCGTCTCACAAAGTCATTGCAAAGCATGTGTAGTACTTTCCAATATACTCTTGTGTTGCGGACATTTGTATTGAATAATCAACAATGTAATTACAAATGACTCTTTTGCAATGCGTTGGCAGCTTAATTAAAAAAATCATGGAATTGTGAAATCATATCCTCGTTCTAGTAATTGATCTAATTCACAAAAGCTACAATCACAAAAGATGCAGTTTTTTTTCAAATACAACATCGTGACGCGATTAAGTTTCTTGGTATTAATTATGAAGTATGCTCCACAATTAAACATGGATAGTGAAATATAAATTTGCTACATAGTTGAACAAATTATGTTACTTCAAAAAAAAACTTTGATGTTTGTCACAATTTTAATTAGTTTGATTTTTCTATCGGTTGCTTTTGTAGCTTGTACATTGTCACGTGTAGTCGGAGTAGTCGTGGAAGAATTTTTGATTGTAGTTGAACTCATAACTTCTGAAACTGAAGTTGTTTCGTTCTCAGTGTATTTATTGGTGTTATTATTTTCTTCCTAAATGAAAACTTTTGCCTTACTGAATCATATCGAAAAACACGCACTAGAAAGTTTAATTTGATCTTGAACGTATGATATAATTTATTTCTATAACACTTAAAAAATGAAGACATCTATGAAACTACTCAAAATTGTCAAAGTGATCTCCCAATCTTATAAGTTGGGTCTCTATTTGGACTTCTTCCATCCATATCAACAATCTTACTTGTTTGTTGTTCAACCATTTTCCAATATCGATGTTGAAAGATGAAAGAGGTGTCTGTTGTGCTTTGAAAATCTTAATAACTACATGTTCATTGTGATAATATGTTGGGAAATAGTCTACATACATACTCTTCAACTTGAAAACTCTACACAACATAAGTTTTGAAATTCAAATGAAGCCAAAAAACTTATTTTCAATAACTCTTATTGAAGTCTCATCAATATTTCTACTCAATTATTTTGTCATGTACTTGAAAGGAACATTCTCATGACTGACATAAGAACTAAAAGCTATTTCCAAGTACTTATTTAATTCTTAGAGAAAAGAAACATGAAACAATACTTGACTTCTACAATTTAGCATTCATTAAATTGATATGGATTGAAAGTCACAACTTATCCTTGAAACTCTTTCTATCTCAAACAAAACTCACTAAGGATGTTGCAGCCTAGATACAAAGCCAACATTGCTCGAATGTTTGCATGATGATTTTGGGCAAAATCTAAAAACAAACATACAAATCTTCAATGAGCATGATACACAAAGAGTACACTAAAACTGATAATGTGTATATTTGGATGATATTTCTGATTGAACACACCATTGACCTTAAGATTGGATCACAAAGATTTATGATATCAAAGTTTCTATGATCACACATGATAAGCTATGTTTGATTTGTATATTACGGAATTACATAAGTCTTTTATTTAGCCAAGATCATCTCAAAATACAACTCAAGATCTTGGATTTCTTTCTACATGAATGTGAGTGTTCTATGAATGCAAAACATGAGTTGTACATATATGGAACAACATGATTAAGCAGTAAAAGCATTTCATGGCACATCAAGCTAAATAGAACCAATCAATAGTATAAGTTTTTCATCAATATATTGTATGGCATCACAAAAAAGTTTGTATCTGATACATTCTTTGTGATCAAATCTATCAAAAACAGGATCCAAGTACTAGAAACACCAGGAAAAATATAAACTTATAGATGTCATTTACTCTTTTACATTGACATTAAAAATTTATGTGAAGATACTCAAAGTTCCAAATGATGCATTTACAAAAGCTATTTATTTTTGTACACAATAATGTAGTTTGAAGTTACTATAAAGGAAGAAAAATCACAACAATGCTAAATCACTTCACAAGAATCAAGAATCATATAGAATACCCCAACCAAAAAAAATACTATTACTGTTCAACAAAAATTTACTTTGTTCATATAATGTAACAGAGAATAATATTTGTAAATCCTAATTGTGTGCTAAATATGTCACATAATAATGACAAAATTAAACTAGCAACACTATAATCATGTATGCTTAACTTAGCTTTCAACAAGTTATAGGCTAACCAATATCACATACTTGTTCTAACCAAAAAAATAATCAAATTTATGATAAAGACGTAACACTAAATCGAATCAAAAAATAGATAATTCAAAAGCTTACAAGACCATGACATTATCAAGTTGTGGGTTGCACATTCAATTGCTTAATTGAACTAAAAAATGCAATGTACCAAATTTTTAATTCATCAATAAGGTTAGTATGTGAAGAAGACGTTGTGTGGTAAACGACTCTCATTTTGAAGTGAATGATAGTAACAGATTTTTCAAAGATGAGTTGATCCGAGTAGATAATAATTTCATAGTGTTGAGCAAGTTGCTTCAAATTTGCATCAATTCCAAGCCTTTTGAATGTGCTTGAGCCCTATCACGCTGCAAAATAAATGTAAATAATCAACACCTGAATATAAAGAACCTACATGGCATGCAGTGAATCAATTTAAATGAAATATTGTATGAGATAAAAAATCCACAATGTGAGTCACGAACAAACATCTTAATTTATAATTGATTTGCTTTGATGTTACATATAACGTATTTGTATCAAAATCTAGTTTCAAACAAAACATTACCTTCCTGTTAGAAAACACTATAATCTTGTTGGGTTTCAATATAAGTGTATTTATGAGCTTTTCTTGAGGTAATAAATTTGGCAAAAACTTGCTTGTAGAAAGTGTTGAAAATCATTGTCAACAAGAAAGATCTTAGAGACATAATATAGAGAACAGCAAGAATTGAAGTGTTTGTTGTAACAATCTTTAGTTAGTTATAAATAAAATATATACTACTGAAGATGAAGTTACAGTTTTTTTTGTGTGTGCATTAGTCATAGTTGTCACTTGAGCAATTCGTGTGCTCGGTAGGTAGAGAGTAAGTGTGTTAGTTTGACAACATCACGTTACGGATCTGTGTGTTTTTTAGGTGAAAATTGAGTGTGTTAGTTAAGAACGGCACGTCAACAATTTGTGTGCTTGTTAGGTTTATCCGCATTGTGATCCATCCACTAAGAGTGAAATTGATGATGGAGAGAATATATTATCTCATTATACTTGTTGGTAAGAACTATATACGGGAGAGAAAAAACATTATTGGTATTTCTAATATTTAGAGTTTATTTTTTCATCTTCCAGTGAAATTGTCTCTTATCTCTAGTGTTACATTTTTGTACTAAATATTTTGACAAATCAACTTTTGTCCACTTCAAGATTACGCAATGGGCTCTTGGATAAGATAACTTTCAATTGACTCTAATCATTTTAGAGCTTTCAAATAAAAAATTATTCTTTACATGCAGTATACTTCTCCATGAATAGAGAATGATTAACGAAATCAGAATAATGGTATTTGTGCCAAAGTCTAACACATTCGCATTTGATCTACAATACATCTACTCAATTGCAGTAAAACATCTTCTTTATGTAGTAAGTGAAACTAGATGAAGAGTATGATTTTTACCACGAAGGCAGAGAATAAATTATGTGTGAATTAGTCATCCTCATTGCCAAATCTTGATAGTGAGTAGATCGTATTGAAATCACAAAGACCAGACTCTTGTCCAGAATTTTGGCCCTAGAGCATTGCGATATGAGCACTTGAGTGGCTAAGAAATGTTGTGATTCCGAGTACATACTCTACTGAATGTTAGATGTGCATGAGTGCTCAATAATTTAATGTTCATTAAACGTGACGTGTGATTGCCGTGCATCCCAGTCACACTCCCAAGGCACATATGATGAGATTGAAGAATCATACTCGAATCGAGTTAACTTCTTCTTTTACACACTAATCCATCGTTTTGCAAATGTCATATCATCTATATCAAAAGACACTTCAGTAAAAGTAAGCATCTCTTCAGAGTTCTTGCATGCTTCCAGATTCAACCCAATGCCCTCGTACATCATAGCTCACTAGACGTCCAACGTTGAGAACCTCAACACAACTCCAATACGTTGCGACAATGCTACATGGCATGCAACGTATGTTAGTACTAGAACATGCTCGACGTGTGCGTTCGTGATGTACCATAAGTTAAAACTAAAGGATACCCGTAACAGTTTAGGTTCCTATTGCATAACATCAAATAAATAACTCAAGATTAAAAACAACTATATTTTCATATCAAAGAATCATTTGATGTTAGAGAATGTTACAAATAATTTTCATTCAGGGTGAAAAATACTCAACGAGGAATCAAGGCTTTTAAATGATACCTTTATTACCATTGAGTTGGATGAAGTGACGAAGGAGTTTGTTCGCGATGCATTTACTACCACAAATGCACAATCTATTTCAGGTTATTCGCATGTGCAGATTTGGTGATCTTCAATTTATTATGTTTGGGTTGTGGTTTGTGAGATCCATAAATTGTTTTGGCATGAGATGCGGATGCGTCGAACGAGCCAAATGGCATCAGTGGAAAGACGGAAGGAAGTAAAGAAGAACGTGGACAGTACATCCGACCGGCGACATTCTCCGTCCCCGTATTTGAAATCTCCCGCGCGTCGGTGCACAATTCTCACACAAGAGCGCAATTGCAGACGACGCTGCTCGACTTCGACAAGCGAGCTGCCGAAGGTCTTGAATGGTGGCAGATCCGTGATGTAGCAGCACTCGTTCCCTCGAGCAATCTGTGACCGCAACGCCGATCCATTCCGAGTGGTGTCCAGTAAAATGGCCGGCGACGATGAGGATCTGGAGCTCTTGCTGTCGATGCAAGATGACGAGAATGCCGTCGTCAACGCGACTCCACCTTCTTCGCCTGCTCGTCACGATCCGAATTCCGGTGAGTTTAGGAACGATGTGGATTCGCATTTCTGAACATTGAGAGCTCACATGGATCGCATTTCCGCTTGGCTTCGCCGTAATTGGAGTCCGAGATCCAGCAAATTGGCCCACTGGGCCGTTGTCTTCGAATTCCGAGTGTCAATGCTCGAACTGTTCCAAGTAGCTGCTGTTTCAGCTGTAGGATGTAAGTCGGTTTTTGAAGAGTTTCATCCTCTCTTTCTCCGGTTTGCCGAAATGAACTAATAGTGGATTGGCGTGAATGCTTAGTTTATTATCTTGTTAGTTCGACTAGATCGAATAAAATCAAGGAGGATCGCTGATATTGTGAGGCATTCCTTCGAAATTTGCCAATTCGGGGTGATAATAGGAGCTTCAAAAGTTGGGAGAATTAGTATTTCAAAGGGGGCGTTTACAGTGGCAGTCTCAGTTGCCGTCGATCATGTTAACCGAATCATTTTGGTGATCTGCGAAAGTGGTGTAATAAACATGGACATAAGTAGAACTCTCAGTATGCACCACCTGTTCTCATATGAAGATTCTCTCTTTTGTTTCACTGTAAAAAGACTACAAAATGCATATTTTAAAGTCTGCTGTTTTTTTCCTTTTCTGTATGCCGGCTCGTGATCTAACTGAATGACTTCTGTATTCCTTGAATTTCGCAGTGAGGGCAGAAGTCGCAGGTGGTTTCTACAGCAAAATCGCGACAACATCAGGATCCGAGGCTGAGAATTCGTCTTTCAGTAGCAGAATGGCAGAGATCAGGTCTGCTTTTGCTGCTAAGTCAAACGGAGCACCTGCCAGGCACTCGGTTGTCACGGCGCATTCACCTCTTCTGTCAACTGGCCCCATCCGTACTCTAGGTCTCGTATTTTCTCTGTTCCCTGTCTTTTCGCACATTCAAAATTTCCTTGGCTACTATATAGAGCTGAAGCAATGATCATGCCAGTTATCACTACAGCGCAATGAGATCAGGAATGCGACCTGCCTACCCAGCGGTTATGAACCGCCTGATCCTCAATCTGCAATGTTCCTTTGCCAATGGCGAGTATGAGCTCTGAAGGTTCTTAGGCATTTTGCAGAATTGATCGCAATCTATTCTCTCAGCCAGTTGACATAAAAGTGTCTCCTCGTGTACTACCTCTAAGTAACTGGTTTTTACCAGGTAGTCTCCTTTTTATAAGCAGGGCACGTCCTTCACAAAGCAAATAGTCTTCGACTGATGTTATGAGTATTCGTGTGTAGACTACTGTTCTGATGATGAAACTCCGAAAACCAAGCACGCAGTCAGTATGGATGCATTCAAGGACATTCTCAAAGGAAGTCTTGAGCTGGAAGGCAATAAGCTCCCGAGTGCTACTCCAAAGCAGACATCGCATCAAGGGTTGTCAATCAGCAGCATCGATATTGAGTTCTTTTCTGGACTGAAAATAAAGTAGGTCTCGGAGCCTTACCTCTATTTAGAAGTCTGTTCACATTCGAGCTATAAAGTGGTGATTCTTTGTGGGGACACGACGTTCTCCAGTTTTCTGTGAATATTTTTGAAGTCGTTGTACAAAGTGAATACATAATGATCACCTTTACATGCATTGGCAGAGATCGATTAGTTCCTCCTGCTGAGGTGTATAACAAGCTTGAAGACTTGCGATTCGTGAGGCTCCCAGCTATAAAGTAAGATATCTCTTACTACCTCGAAACTTCTATCACTAAGCGATTAAGCTCCAAAAAATTCTCAATTATTCTGAACATGGCCACCTTGTAATAAACTCTATACAATGGAGATAATCATGAACCTCTGTGTTTTTTTCGAAGGACTTTAATTTCCTTGTAGGCTTCAGCTCACAGTATCCTTCACGGTCTCGTTATTCGCTTTGTAGATTTACGCTCATTTGTCAACTTTAGATGGCTCTCGTGAGGAAGACGATTCATGTTTCATGATGATCGAACTGGTAAGCAGAGGGTGACGTTTTCCCCAAACATCGACAGAAACTCAGGCATAATAGTAGTCAAGGAAGTTCTCATTTGGACATGGTTTTTAGAAGGTAGTGTCAATGTGTACACTCTTTTGAACTTTGTATATAGGTGACGTGCACAAGTTAATGATTATAAACGTATAACAGTGTATTAAAGCGTCCTAAGTGCTTGGATCGTGACCGGAAACGCTATTCGTAAGAAGAAGAGGAAGGACCACTGCAGAAGATGCTTCGTTATGTATCAGTACGAAGATCTTGCAGGGGACGCGGGGGTAAGAGAAGGAAGAGAAATGTTTGACTTATTGTCTTGCATAAAAATAAATGTTGTACGACAGGTAAAGGAAAATAAGTCATTTCAGCAGTCATTATATGGTAGTAGCGTGGGTATACTAGCATGACATGATCGGTAGAGTTGCTTTACATGCTTGGTGTTGCTATTGATCGTTTTTCGTCTGTGTTGTTACTAAACCGAAACGGATGTTTTAGAATTTGCTTCATCTCTTTCTTTGGCTACTCTTGTCTTCTGCTTTTCTCTCATCCCATCTACAGGCTTAGACACCTTTCTCGCCGTCATAATGCATTCCTTTTTTCAATGCGAATGCTTTAATGTCTGGGTTCTAGAATAACATGTACTTACATGATGTTTTTACATACTCATCGTTGATTGTCTATTATGTGACTAAGTACTCCCCGCACACGTGTGGCTCTGTCAACTACCTTGTCTCAAATGTATACATATTGCTCAGTTTTGATCAACAAAGCACTTAATCCAGAGCTTGAAGTAGGAGAATCCGAGCAAGGACCTTCTCTGGAAATTTTCATAGTCTCCATCTGTAATGCGTAAATTTATGATAAGGTGTGCCCATTGGTTCTTTGTTGTCCTGTTTCAGGATGGCGAATGAATGTGGAAAATTTTCCGGTTCGTGGGCAACTATTGCTATCTTAGTCGACAAAGGACCGCCTCGTCAAAGTTCAACAGGAAAGAACTTCGTGATTTGGAAGTTGGGAACTTTGGATAGTAATGTGATCTCACTTTTCCTCTTTGGGGATGCCTACAAAGCTCACTGGAAAGAGCAGCCAGGATCTATTCTTGCTGTTCTTAACGCAAACGTTCGCACAGACCCTAAGGTGGGTGCGCGCATCCCTCCTGAGCAATTTCGTCGTTTTCTTTTGAACTGTCCTTTGTGTCTTCGACAATCCAGCTCTTGATGGTTTATCTGTTTAACACCATCTCTATTTTTCAGACCAAGGAACCATCTCTCAGTGTCTTCAACTGTGACCAAGTTCTGATGTTGGGCACTTCAGTAAACTTCGCCATCTGCAGCGGAATTCGGAAGGATGGCACTAGGTGTACTGTGGGCATAGATAAGTAAGACACGAAGTGCAACTTTATCAAGTCTTTGGAAGAGGATAATCTTATGCCCTTCTTTTGCACCAGTCTTCTGAGTTTTAAATGTTTATGTTCTCTGAGTCACGGCTACTAATCCCATAAAGAATTCAGTTGGAGATACTGCTGTCAGAAACTCCGTGAATCTGCCCTACATAGAAGGTGTTCTAATCATTGGTAGAATATTTACCTTTCTTGTGTAATAAAATCGTGTGCATGTGGGCCGACTTGTACATGGTCTGTTTAGATGAGTGTTTGACTTTTAAGTGGATATGTACCGTTCTTGTGTGCAGACGCTTGCATGGACAATATTGCCAGTATCATATTGGAGTAAGAAGCTTTCCCTTCTGATATTTTGTACCAAGTTGTGCATAGTCATAATTTTGATATGTGGCCACGTAAATCTCTGATGAGACGAATTGACGGGTTGAAATGTTCACCTGCAGGCACAGCAGCACAAATACAAAACCAAAAGGCCAGAACTGAGTGGCGGGTATGTGTAGACGCTGATTAGGCCTGTCGTTTGCAGCAAATCTGAACTACCTTGAATTACAGATATGAGGCTGTTCTGATTAGTATCGCCAGAATTCTGGTTTTTTATCCTGTATCCTTTGTAGTGAACGGCCTCGGTGCATTTGGTTGTATGTGCTGAGTCCGTGTTTCTTTAAACGCAGAAAGATGGCAATGATCGGTCCTGGATTTGAACGGGGCCACATGAAACGAAAGCCACTTGACAGTCCTGAGAAGGAAAATACCCCATCGCGGCCTTTAAAGCTTGTCACGACTTCGCAGCTCAAATTAATGCTGAGGTATCAAAATCGGTTTTAAAAACAAGAGTTATGATTAATCCTTTTTATTTGCTTCCTAAGACCTTGTGTATGTGGAGAAGTAACACGAGGTTGCGTAGTTGCTTAACGTGTGTACGTGCTGATTTTTTTGTGATGTATGGTAAGCAGTGACGAGAGAATTACCACCAAAAGCTTTTCTCAAGGCAAGAGATTTCTTGAAAATATGGCAGATAGAGTTGTTGGTAAGTTCAAACTTAAAGGCATCTGACAATACTCTTTAACGTTACTTTAAATAATCAATCTCTGATACTATCGTTTGTGATGGATTTGGTGGAAGGTTCAAAGAGCCGTCTGCAGTATTACGATTATGTCGACTTTCAGACAGTTTAGAGTCTCTAAGTGGTGTCCTTATTGTTATGTGTTTGAATGCCTTTTTTTCCCCTTCATATTTCATGCTTTGTACGTTCTTCGTCTATATATTTGTAGTCTAACACGAGCTTTGGAACAGTAATCATTCGTGGACGAAACTGATGAATTTCGATGCTATTCAGGAAAGAGAAAATCGACAGAAGTCGAAGAGAAATTGAAAATTTCAAGGTGAGTGGAAGTAGTCAAGACGTCAGTGAGGAAGATTTCTGATCTGATGCTTCCGTTCTTTCACATGGACGTCTAGTGTTTTACAAGAGTTGCTGAAAACAATTCTTGTCGCAACTTAGATTGTTGTCTCTAAATCTCGTCAGCTTTGTGCATCGCAGAGTTCCCTTAGCTGAGAAAGGAAGGAATCTCGGAGGTATAAAAGCAGAGTTTACGAATTCAGCGCGCACTGAGAAGCGCAAGGATATGGATGTTACAGGCATCAAAACCGACCGTGTGACTTTGGCGTCGGGAGGAAAGAGCCAAACCTTAAAAACAGGACAAGTGCGACGGAAGGAGATTTCGAAAGGAAAGTCAATGACAGATGACATGGAGATGGAAATTGAGTGGAGTGGAGGCTCTGAGGATGAGATGGTAAGTGCCATTCTCGTTTCCAACCAGTAGGTCCACTTCAAATATCTGAAAGTCTGTCTTCTGAAAGTGATATGAATGCTCTTCACATGCTTCTGGGATGAAAGTGTGTCTTGCTTTTGACTACATCTTTCTGAAGTTCTGCTGTTTCTTCCTACATAAGGACAGATACACGCTTTGTCTCGGTTCGGAAAAGTCCATGGTAAGAGGAGCCCACCCTTCATCGAGATTTGTCTTCGTTGGGAAACGTTTTGACTTTTGTGAACTCTGGTTTCTTAGCTCAGAGTGTGCTATGCAAGTGTGTATAGTTTAAGATTCATCTTTCTTCGTTTGCTCGCATGGTTATAGGGATACGGGAATCCTTCAGGATCACTTCCACTACTTCCATCTCACACCGCTGTTATTGATATTGCCATTGTCCTAGCTCTTGTGAGTTGAGAGCTTTCCACTCTCTCCAGTGCTTGCCAGCCGATTGAAATTTGAGCAACATCCACCAACACGTTCGACCTCATCATCATTCTGTAAGGTAGATCAATTCTTGATATTTTCATGCTACGCGTAGAAAGTCACGATGCTAAAAAATTTGTACTTCCTACATACGGTGAGAACATCAATGGGACAATACCAAGTCATCGAAAGAAAACACTGGATGCAAATTTACAGCGAGTCAGGACAACTGAATGTGGTTTTCGGGATTAAGCAGGGCCATACATCACTCGTTAAAGAGAAGACACGGTAGAAACGGAAGCTGTTCCTTTGTACGTAAAGAACGATGTTAGAATGTTGTTGCGTTTCTTCGATACTCGTCAAGATAGTTATTAATCTATTCAGAGCGAATCGTGCAAATAATCTTATTTTCTCATCCTTCACACTTATGGACTCCTCTCTCATTGGACTCCTGTTGCATATCTGCCGTTTCTTGCAGATTTAAAGTCTGACTCTTTCTGCAGCCGCCAGGAGTTTGGTCTTCTATGGCGATCGCTGGAGTGTGCAAAATCGGCAACTTACGGGCGGAAGAGTCACATTACGAGAAGAAAAATTATATTTGAAGAAAACACTATAGAAGATCCAATACTGTGCATCGATCGTCTCACGGACGAAAAATGCAGCCTCGTAACTGACCCCTGGGATAACTGCATTCCATGTAAAGTAATTTATTTGACCGCATATGGTCAAATAAAAAAGGTCCAGACGAACCAACATGTCTGTCTCCATGAATATTTTATGCATCGTGTTACTCTGAAGTCCATCCGATGCTGCTCGGTCCACTTGAAAAGGAGTAAAACCATGATTGAGATTTTACACCTGAAATATGAGTGCAATGATAACTGCGAACTAAAATCTGGACACATCTGCCATCACGCGTGTCTGTTACCCCGTGGATTGTACCCAAGTGACCAGATATTACAACACTTTCATCACTTTACATGTACTAATTAAAGTACGTGGCCTATTCCACAGTAAAAGAAAGATGTCGAAAATTGTCTGAAGTCAACATGATTCCATGCATCTAGAACAACTAGGCGGATGTCTACAACCCTTCCGAGCTGATAGAAACTGTGGATTCATGGACATGCAACTACATCATGGATCAAAACCAGACATCGTATGATGTTCAAATAAATCTTCCTGGGGAATGGCCCTAGTCACTGATTTGGCACTCTGAATATGTGCATCTCCGATCGACTTACACATATTCCCGTTCGTAACTAAGATTCCTACAGATGCAGGCCGACTACTTCAGTCTCTCGACCAGGGTTTGACAGGCATGGCTCAGAACCACCGGCTGACCCCGGAAATGCGCCACAAAACGTCCGGGGCTACGCCCCGACGTTCTGACTAGAGCATTCTTGATTTCTCGGGGTCGCCCGGATATTTTCGGAAAAAATTTCCGGGTGTTCCCAGTGGATTGAAAGCTATTGAGTCCGCTATTTTCGTGTGAATGCTCCCAAAAATTTTTCAATAAAATGACATTTACAACGGGTGTCCCCGGGTTTAACCCTTAAAATCCTCCGGGTGTAGCCCCCTCTTAGCAAGAGTGCACCAGCGGATTCCTCCGGTTGTCCCCCTGTTTCACCCCCTGTTCCGGAAGTAAGTTATCTATTCCCGGGGGATTCCCGGGGGAATGCTCTCGACCCGATCTCGGATACGGCATTATGTTGAAATCGTGTCAATATACAGAGTTAAACCTCCCCATAGTGTCACCTCTTATGAGTGACATACTCTCATTAGTGACATAAAATCCCAAAACCATTAGTTTCTAACGTGTGAATCTGTTCAATAATAACGGTACGTCACTATTCCCAATAGTGACATGATATTATACAATAGTGACAATTTCAAAATAAAAATTTCTATCATTATCACAATACATAGTTATGAGATTACAAAAATGTGTCATAAATATATTTAAAGTTATATCTCAACAATTCACACTTTCTAGATTTAACTAAGGGTTTAGGTTTTAACCCTAAACCCATAATTTGCTACATATATTATCATTAATTGTTTCACTCAGATGTGTGTGTATTAATCTAAATTTAAATGTAATTATAATGTCCATGTTGACCATACAGATGTGGAAATGAATGCCATTTTGAAACCAAATAACAAATTTATATAATATCTTAGGGTTGATGCAATGCAAGATAAAAATTCTATGAAATTTTAATTTTGTTAATTGGCACCTCCCAATATTGACATCTAACCCCAACACCCTAATGTTACTATTAGGAGATTAAATTAAAATTATGCACCTCCCAACAATGACATTTAATGTTAACACCATTTAATGTTAACACCAATGTATGTTACTATTAGGAGGTTATACCCACTTTACTCTTGTGACCGACACCTTGACGTAAAACCCAAGTACCAATATATGTCATTATTGGGAGGTTTAACTCTGTGGTAACAACATACTCTTCAGCAGAGAGAATATCTCGGCGAGCGGCGGTTTCGAATCTCTGACAGAATGACGATGAAGTCCAATGTCTCGTGCATCAGACCAAATCCGTTGCTAACTCGAGCTCGCTGCGCTAGCTCGTGCTCTTGTAGGGCAGCTCACATGACATTTGAGGGCCTTTGGCTTTCGATAACGATGTCCCCAGGGTTTCGGCCACGCTCTTACATCGGCACTGCATTCCTGGGCGTTCCACGTTGCCGTACACAGCCATCTCTATGAGATCCAGCTCCTTCTCTGCCAAAACCGAAGGCCACTTCGATCATTCTCGTGCACATTCATAGTCTACGCCCAAGAAACGACCTTGTGTCCCCTGTGCGATGATAAATTGAGGTCCTACGGATCTTGAAGGATTTCAATTACAGTGTCCATTCATTGCAATGAATGCGGGTTATGAAGACGACCTCCCCAGGCTATATCAATGCCCGAGAGATTACAGCACGAAAATGATCACAGTACTAGAGCCGAGGCCTTGATTGCATCTTGTCAGCAACTTTGAGTACGAAATGGGAATCGTGAGAAAGGAAACCGCTTGGACAGAACATCAAGGAGATGCAACAATGTTCCGTGACCAGGCGGATGATCGTTGTCACTCACCTCCAAACTTTATATTGCAGGAATACTGCTGTAAATCCTGCTTGCCGAGATCGTCTTTGTCGCTCTTCAATCGATTGACACGCGACTGAAGAATTTGACAGTTGCTCACATCAGTCTCCCCGCCTTCCAGATTGCAGCAAGATTCCAGATTAGGTGAAAGCTGTCAGCAAAGAGGTTCTCGGGGTCGAAACTCGAAGCTCCAATTCCAACAAGAATAGCTACACGATCACGATGACGATCACGATGCTTTTGGGAGTGCGACTAGGCTTCTTGGATTCAGGCCTGGTTTCTGCAAGCAAAGACTTCATCGGAGACAAGCCCAAAGAGAGTCCTCGGGGTGATGACCATCGGCAAGGAAATCAGGGAGAGACCTTTAGAGTAGGGCTGGATATGGTCATACTCATAGCAAAGGCAGCCCGTGCACCGGGTCAAACTGCGACAGACCACGTTGCCAGCACCGTCCTTCCGCCATCGCTCGGGGTGTCGCCCTGGAACCACGTCCGCCTTTTGCCAGCACAAGTTCCGCATTTTCTCGTCGAAAATCCTCAACTTCCTCGCATTCCGCCCTCCCTTCTCCCGACTCTCCTTATCCACCACCGGATACTCCTCCAAGCTCTCCATTCGCGAAAAACTCCACCGAAGATCGATCGATCGCCGTGAAAACTCTTCAACAAATTCTTGATCGATACTCAAATTCCTGTCAAACGATCTCGCCGTCCCACGAGAATTTCAGAACGAGATTGACAGCGCCCCTCGACCCTCGAGGAGTCTGTCTGTCAGTCATGAAGGTCTCGCGGCTCCGCCCTCGCCTTCAAGCACCGCAGCGACTGCATCGACCAAGGACGGGGAAGCAGGCCAAATCGAGACCGAGAATGACCGGTAGGGCCGGTCTCCCCCGTCGACTTCAAGTTCCCTGTCCTGAGCTGTACTGCCAGATGCCAGTGGCTGTACATTTCCGCTGCCAGGAGTCCAGACGGTAGATTTATTAATGGCCTGAGTCGCACCAGATTCTACAGCTTATTTCTATCCTTCTTCGGTGTCCGAGAATCCAGCGAATTTTTTTATTGCTCTTCGTCCTCGGGACTAGATTGGCTCTTCCTCCATTATCTGCTTCGTTATTTGCAAGTGATTTCAGAGAAGTCCATTGAGTTATTGTGGCTGACATTTTGAGAAGTTGTGCGACTCTGGCAGCAAAAATTCCATTATATTGACTCTGTTCCTGTAAAGCAGAGTTCCTAGTACCTTGGATCCGGTGAGAATTGTACTCAATGCTGCTGGAGGTCACCTTCTAACTCCTCCGATAGATGTGGCTTCAACTTGTATTCAGTGATCACTTCATCATCGAATGAATTTGTGATAGATTTATATCAATCATCTGATTATATCATACTAGTTTACTTTCATGGCCCACTTAATATAGGATATCAACTTGTTTCGATGCACGATGCACATTATCTTACTTTGATGTTATCATTATTATTTATTAGATTTGCAACCAAATGCACAACAATTCCTCAATCTTGAAGTTTATAGCCTTACACTATGTTTATGGTACCTCCTTTAGCAATATAGTGTTCACTTACTTGCTCCATCTTATGTATGGAGCAAGATACCAATATCTACTCAGATTTGTTAAATGCATTCAACTTATAAGATATTTTGAGATACAATGTAGTATAGCATTTGCTAATATTACACACATACATTCCTACAAAAAAATAATAAATTAAAACAAGATGAAAATTAAGTATAAAATTATTTAATTTTAATGACCCATTTCTTGTATATCAAGTTCACACATGATTGACAAAATTCTAAATGTAAAATATCATAATTATTCAAATGTGATGAAAAAAATTCAAAGTTATGTATTAAAATTATTGATATCAAGATGTATCAAAACGAAACAGTCAAATCATCTTGAAAATTTTAATAATTTCTTTCTGCTTTTTGTAAGATTTTATTGCTAAATTTGCCTAAAACAATGTACTTTGATGAAGTTAAAATTTACTTTTGCATAAAATAATCAATTGAATCAACACTATAATTTCAAAATTTATTTCAAATCCATATATATATATATATATATATATATATGATTTATGTATATGATTACTTGTATGTGAATCAAAATTAAATATGATGAGTTTTATTTTCATGTTTCAAAAATATTTAATTTAAAATATGTGAAATTTATTATAAGTTGAATATTTATTTATGAAATGTATAAAAATAAATTTAAAAGTATATATCTAAATTTAAATTTAGCCTAAAAATTATTTATTATAATTATTTATAATAAATATAATTTTTTAATTTTAATCCAAATTTTCATTGGAAATTTCTATGAAATTTTTTTTTCAGTTAAAAAATATATTTTTAACATAATTTTAAAACTTTTGAATCAAAATAATCAAATAAAATCATTTCAGATTGTCAGTTCAAGAATAAAAATTGTTAAGAAATAACGAATTAATGTTATGCATGTAGGAGGAAGATACTACCAAACTCAACTTGGAACATAAGGAGTATGTTCAATGTAACAATAAACTTTCAATAATTTGACTCTTATTCAAGTTTATCTTAGAAGTCTTTGGTATAGTTCATCATGATTCTAGAAATTTAAGATTACTCTTCATGTTACAAACACACTCTTACACATTCACTTCATTCAAGTTCACACATCCATCTACACCCCAAGATGCTAAAAATTTCACTCTTTGAAACAAGTCTCTACGCATGAACTTTCAAAATTTGCTTGAGAGTCTATTCTTTACCTCTCTATATATATCACTTGAAAAATTACCATAGTAAAACATGATAATTATCTTCTAACTTATTTTACAAAGATAAATTACGGTAGGTTTGACTATTTTCCAATACGTGACAAAATGTCATTGGACTCCAAAAGCTTCTAGAAGTTTACTAATCCTTAGGTTGAGGTCAAGATATGACATTTGACACTTTATAACTTCTAGATGCTCGACTTACCACTAAATCAACTTTAGACTTAGTCTAACCAATGAAGTTTTCATTACTTAGTCAAACCAATCAACTCTGGTCATAGAATCAAAAGTTTTTTTTTTTGGAATCTAGACTTTTGCAAGAGACAAATTAAAAGAACACATCTAAATCTTCTAAAACTTTTTTCATTATTTTGTCATGTATAGACATTATAACTAAACTAAGTCATAACTAGTTAGACTTCATCATAACTAACTAAACTTAGTTCTATTTAAACTAACCCAAGATCAAACCATGATAAAACTACTTCATACATACAAAAATATATCTTACAAATAGAATTGTTAGAGTAATATATAATTTAACAAAAACACTACTCAATGACGTAGTCGATATTTCATTAATATAGATTTCATGTAATCTGAAATTAAAGATACTTAATTAATATTTTGAGTAATATATATATATATCTATATATATGATTTAGTTCCTTGATTTTTCAAATAATCACATTGTCTTGTTATCACTTGAAAGACTGGTTTGATGTACTACCATTTGATCAAAATCAAGTTAAAGTGCGCTTTATGAAGCTTCACAATCAACCTAAAGTCAGGATGATGAACTCTTGACATGTAACAACATTTATTATAACATTCTCAAATAGTTACAATTCACTTTTTTACCATATATTTGTCGAATATGGTAGTAGTTTTTTTTACTACTACCATATTCGAGAGAATGATCAAGAAAATTTTTCTTCAAGAGATTAGATTCTTTCATCAATGAATGATGAGAAAGTAAAAATAAATTTTCAAAACATATTATTTATAATTTGACCTAAAATTATTTGTCAATTCAGATTTATTAAAAGGTTTTGAGTTATTACAACATCTTTATGAGTTTTCTAAAGAAGTATTTAATTTGATAGTTATAATTTTGAAACTTTTATTTTGTGTTTCATTAAATTTTAATCCAATTGGATAGATTTTGATAGCATATTGATAGTCAATAATTGATAATAAGATATAATTTTAAGAAATTAATTGAATTTTCTAGTTTAAAACTTCAATTTGAATGATTTCAAAAACATAATAAGATTGCCGAAAAATTTATTTGATATTTGATTGTTAAAAAATCAAAAATATGATCTTTGTGTTGTGTACTCAATTCATTATTTCACCACAATATATACTTCACAACTTAATGTTTATTTTGCCTGATTCAATCAAAACATTTTTGAAGCAAATAAGAAATATGTTGAGCAAAAAAACTTAATTGAAAGTTTTTTAAAAATATATGAAAACACCGCAATACATTTGATGCATTTTTTAGTAATTTTGATTACTAAAAAATGCATCGTTGATTTTGAAAAGTTATCAAAATTTGAATTAGCACGTTCAATAATCTATTATTTAATAATTTTTATTTATATTTTATAATCTTACTTAAACGTAAAACCAAGTGTCACTCAAGCCAAACACAAACATATGAGAAATTCATATAACATGGTTCATCCTAGGGGCTAAATCCACTAAGATTTACTGACAACTGAATACTGAAAATGCTCTGCTCGAGTAGAAAACTTGGTGATATATTTATATCCAAAGCTAACGACACACATAATTATAAATATTTATAACCTTAACCGGAATTAACCTCAACAATTTTATATACAAAAGAGTTTTATCTAATATATATATATACATATACATACATACATACATACATACATACATATTAACCCTTCAAAATATGGGGTTTGGTCAACTCTAAATTTATTTTCAATAAGATGTATCGATATCATAATATGAAGAAAAGTATGCTCATGCTAGTCATATAGACTCTAAGGGTTAACAAAATAATAATTAAATTTGACGGTTTTCATGATGAAACACAATCAATTGCATGTTTTGATGAAGCAACTTAATTAAATTGAGAAAGTTTAAAAGCATGAACATATGGTCAACATATCAAGAACATATGAATGTTTTATTTTTATTCCTATACAATATGAAAAATATACTAATTCAAATAAGTTTGGTGTAAATTATGATGATATGACTTAAAAAATATGATGCTTGGCTAGATAAGATAAATTACAATTCCATACTACACATATCATAATTTCTGAGAAGTAATTAATTATCTATCTTGATGGATTTTCACTATCCATTTAATTTACAACTGCAACATCGATAATTTAATATCTCAGGAATAAATATACCTGATTGCATAACATTGGAGTTTTTTGAAACTATAAATTTACACTTCTCTAATGATATCTGTTTTGAACAACACAACTTAGAGCACTTACCGGATACAAGACAATAATCAAAATCTGAGAATGAATTGCCGCTGCTTATGTCATTTGCAGACTGTTTAACTTACATGTAACTTTGTTAAGTTATAGGCTATGAACCAACTTACATATAGTTAAGTTCGATTTCCGATTCATATGTTATATATACAGTATATTAAAATAGGTGAAACTTCATAGTTAGGGTAGGTTAGCCGAGTCCTGTCTGATGTATATTGACCACTTCGCCCCTTTTGTTTATTACTGACTTAGAGCAATATGCTTTCCTCGATCCTCATGCAACCTACAATGTTTTCAATTGAACAAAACTGACCTTCACATGCGGTTTGTTATGGTGTGTACGGGAGCCCCTCACTCGGAAATTTCTTATCTACCACGGAAGAAACAAAATATATTCTGAAGCTGTTCGCAGTGCATAGAACGTAGGGAATTTTGGGACTCGTCAGTCGTACAGTCACATAAGAGTAGATATCAGTATGACGCAGGGAATGCACAATACGAAACACTTGAACAAAATTACATCTGAAGTGTTTGTATACTACTTGAGAAATCATGGCCTGATATGACAGCTCATTGAACTTACTACTTCTCGGTGAGTTCTCGAAAACCAGCCCAATTCTCAGGAGCTATATTGTTGTGACTGGCCATGAAGGTCAGCAGAACGGTTGCAGGTTTATCTGTAGGCCATAAGGTTTGACACTCCTGAAGCCTCTCCAACGCGATGTCCCAATCTCCATCAATGTAGCTGTCCACTGCTTCTTCGAAGATGTCCCTATACTCTTGGGGATTGCCTCTCAAATCTTGCTGAAACAGCGGAATGTCGAATGTGTAAAGTACCATAGGATCCTGACTACCCTTCACAGTCACTCGGTCTAATTTTCTGCAGCTGTCACGTAGAGTGCTCTTGGTCAAGTGAGCAATTACGGTTTCCGATATCAACAGCATAACCCCGTACTGTTTTGTCGCTGCCTCCAATCGAGATGCCATATTCACGTGTGGAGAAAGGTAAGATGGGTCCACCTTGTGGGCAGAGCCGATTGCCCCTTCAATAGCCCAACCAACATGTAGCCCAAAGCCCATGTGAATTCGATATCCTGCAGATGAATTGCCGCCTGTTACGTACTCACCACCCAAATGCCTTCCATAGGTGGACCTACATAGTCTAAGCTTACACAAGAAAATCGTTTGAATACAAAGGTTTGGAGCTTGCCTGGCATGCGCTTTTGAATAGCAGGGTGCTTCGCAAATTCAGCCAACGATTGAGAAGTCTCGATCGATTGTATGATGTCAAGGAAAGCTCGAAGAGCACGATCAGCAAAGGATGTGGCCCTGGACTGCAAGTTACATGTATGAGTCAAGTTCCACGCTCCAGCATTCTACGAAGTGACTCATGACATCTGACCAGCTGAGAATGTACTTGCGTACCTTGTTAGTGTTGTCGGAAACTGTTTTCTTCCACACAATCAAAAATGCGTCCCCGATGTTTTTGTTCGGAAAACCCGAGTGCAAGACCACTTTATTGTGGACCACATCAGCAATACGGTTAACAAACATCATCACGTCCTCCTGAAGGCACTCCGTTGCATCTGTGAAGTTTCGTATGTCACAGAATCCAAAACATGCACGAATCTTCTTCCCAGGAAGCATTGCTGTGACAGAAGTACAATGAAAAGAAAATCTAATTATTGGATCCAGCGGAATATAGGCGGCACTTGTGTCGAAAGACGAGAAAATAAACCAATGAGGCAGCTATGTATGAAGGTCAGTAGAGCTGCGTAGATGAGTGAATCAAATGTAGGTGCATTCTAATAGCTGCACATCTTCCTCGGGGCGAATATGCATGTAGAGTTTTGACCTGTAGAAAGCTAGTATAGCGAAAACCAACCCAAATTCTAACCAGGGTAAAGGTAGAATTGAAATGACCGTGACGTTAGTTGCAAAAAGAACGTGGGAGTGGACACTAGTGCAGTGAGGCGTAGAGAACACTGAGTGAACTCAATACAAGCAAATTCTGATCGATATTTGAGCTTATTGGTTAAGGTCACCATGATCCGGAACAGCCTTGATAAGTACTAAGAAAGAATGTATCCTTGTTCCTTTCGACTTTGAAATCACTTTGTAAAAGTACGAAATCATTCACAAACACGAAGTCAAACATATTGTATTTTGTTTCGACTCCGAAGCTCACTCCAAACTTACGGTTGAACTCAGACCCTTTCAGATTTACAGAAAGTATGTCCATTCCGGCATCGCCAAGGGCCACTTTTGTCAAACTAGCAATTTTAACAAGAGCAGCCTCAACATAGAATGTTTCCATAATCTGCACAATAACAGGCACAATCAATGGTCACGTTTTCATCCGTGGAAACTCTTTGAAGAGCTACTTTAAAACTTACCACGAAGACGCGTTTTGTTTCCATTGACACAACCCTATCATATAACCATCATATATAACAAGTACAGAAACAAAGAATGTTATCACGCGTCAACAGCTAAATAGAAACAGGGCAATCTACCAATGAACGGGAAGGCTCATTATTAGGCGCTACCATTCATGTAAATATCCACTGATCGAATCTAACAATGCCTAACAAGACCTCAAGTGACCGTCGATCTCGAATATTCGAAATTAAAACTCTGTATAATGCATGGTTAGAATGAGTATCTGTTCCTCTTATATCAGAACATGTATATCACAACTGGACAAAGGTAAAATGATGTCAAACTGTCATCATCCCAAATTGTCAGAAGCTGGGCTCCAAATCACTTCAGAGAAGCGACTTATATTCACTTCGAAGCAGTCGATAATATGATCAACTATGGGAGCTCTGGTGATCACTTGTACGAGTACAGCGGCAAAGCGTCAAATATTTCGTTATCATGGACACGACTAGAAGAATCCGAAGATACCGAAGAAAATTCAGTGGATAAAACATTGAAAACTTTGAGTCAGAGGTTTATCATAAGCTCAGAATACTCGATCAATATTTGAAATCTGGATTTTAGTGATGTAGAAGAAACATAGGGACAAAATGGTGGAGAAGTGCCAACAGAGCTATGAAAGAGGTCAATATGATGATGGATGATACCTTGCTTGAGTCCCCTGTTGGCTTCACTACAGTCTTTCCTGCGAAAGATACTGGGTCTTCTGCGAGCTCTTTCACAAATTGGACCATGCGCTCAATAGGCTAAAGTCAACAGATTTCACATCGAGTTATTAACTGAAGGTTTACTCACCTTGCAGAGATGATGAAGTAGCGGGAAGGCTAGTCGAATGAAACATCTGAAGAATTCCTGATATAGCTTAAGTTCACAACAATTTAATGTACTTCAATTCGTTCGAGGTCTCTTATTGAATTAGTTGCGACAACCAGTCTTGATAAGAGAGAAAGCTTGTAGTACTCAAGTGAATCGTAAACACCGAATATATGCGTGAACCGTTCATAGAAATTTTTATGAGGACTATTCTCGTCTATTGTCTGGAACATGACTCATTTTCCGTCATGTTTGATGCGAGTCTTTCAATTGAACCATCGGAGTACTGTTGACCATGACGAGACGGAGGTTGATTATTTACCTGAATCAGTAACCTGTTTGAGTCTCGACTTAAAAAGAAGCACCAGGCCGCAAGCAAGAGAAGAATAAGTACAGTCATGGCAATCTGGACAAACGGAAGACCAACGGATCAGAGCTCATCGGAGGAATCGATCCTGTTTTGAACGAAAAGTTATGTAACACTGGTAGCCAAACTCTAATTTTCTCAAGATTCTGCTTAATGACGGGCAGTTATACATGACCTTGAGTGCTTACAACGAGCACAATGAAAGGCCAGCAAGCAACAGTCAGAACTTACGTTCATACCATATTTAAACCTGCTTTTCTTCTTTATGGAGTAATAAGCCTGCGCACGAGAGCTATCGCTAGTGACGGAGATTAATTCCGTAGGTCTGAACTCCTCCTGAGCCGCTTGTCTCCCATCTGGTTCCTCATCTACATTGGGGAGGATCTGCTGGTATTTTTCCACTCCCGCTACGTCTATCCCAAGACAGTAACTGTAACCACCCTCTTTAATAGAGCGGCAACTTGCTTTCACACCTAAGTACAGCAGATTGTATCCATGTCTTTTCGTCATGTTTATCACGCGCTCTACAGTCAAATTGAAATTTGGTGATCCTATTAGATAGTCATCAAGAGGGTCGAGTGACACAAGAGGTGCAAGATCCTTCTCGCTGTTGTTGAAATATGGAGTGAGAATCATTATAATCAGTACTCCAAGGATGAGCTTCTGACTGGTCAATTCTGCTAGCCTCGACCACAATTGACTGGGTTTCGACAAAAACTTTTCTTCCTCCTCGTAATCGGGACTCTCGAGTGTGGAATCTCTCTTAAAGCCAAAGAACTGAACACACAAATAAAACATCACAACCCTTGAGATAAGTCTTCATATTACATTATAAAGAAGTGTTGAGTAAAATTTCCATATATTGATACGTAGTCACAACCTTTACCTGACAACATATACACTTTCACATCGAAAAGGGGACCTCTCTCATTATAGCATAGCTGTGATAAAGGAAGAGCTCAGCTATGGCCGTAATCACCTTAAATACACGAAGCACAGGAATATGGTGTACTATTTGTTGCTGAATGTGTGAAGCTTGCAACGTCTTGCTAAACCTTGTCACCGTTTTGGCTGCGCGTCCAGTCCTCGCTATCACAAGATTCTGTGCAGTGATCCCGATAACAAGGGGAACGAGCGACACACTCCCCAACATATCTAACCTGCGTGCATCAAAATGGTGCTGCAGGTTGTGATAGTATAGAAGAGTATGACAAGACTTCACATATCAGAATCTCTGGAGAAAAAGAGAGCCTAATAAAGTTCATCTCACTTTCATCGAGTTCTTTTTCATCTTGTCTATCTTTGACCTGTTAGCGCAGGTTGTGTACATACCTACCAGAAGAAGAAGCTGAAGAAGTATCGATCGCGGAAGATACACAAGAGTGCCGACTCAGCCAAGAAGAGACTCAAACAAGCCGTTAGGATGTGTGACTCATAGACGTCCGCGTGTTTGGGCAAAAACCCTTTCACAACATCATCAGCGAATAGAGCTACTAATGTTGCCACAATAAGCAGCGCGTTCCAGGTTTTACTCTCCAAGGCTCGATTCAGCCGATTTACTCTGGGATGTGTCCTTAGGGCCTCCCAGAAGCCCGGAGGAGGTCCTTTCCGAAGTGACGATGACTTCTCTAGATCTCCATCAGAATTGGCGAAGGACGGTACGGTTGTTAAGATAGATCCCCGGGACGCTGCCTGTTCTGAAGGAGATCTGAACGCCATCTGTTCCCATGCATTTTGTTTCCGATCATTGACAAGGTTGTTGGCACCTGGAAGGAGAGCGGATACCAATGAAGCATTTTTATCTTTTCCAATCTTTGCAGGAAGCATCAACTCTTCTCTAGTTGGCGCTCCAAATAGGAGGCTCAGGGGTGCTTCATAGCGTTGATTATATTCGTCCTCCGTCTCGGGTTCAGCCTTAGATTCAGATGATGACGCTGCCACCTCTTCCAGGAATGGTTCTAAACCGGTCATTCTTGGACTGTCTGGATCTCTTTGTTCGATGGTAGCAGTGGATAGTGGATCACTTTGTTCTATCAATACCTTTACAGAATCAGAGTCTGGGTTGATCGCCACAAATGACACTCTCAAAGCCAAGTCTGGTGAGCTGCCAGACTGTATCGACGAACTCAGTTCAGAGCGCTCTGACGCTGTCAACTCTGAGTCGTCAAAATGTACACCGCGAGAAACAGTTGGGACTACTGGCTGTTTCACCTGAAGAGCTTGTGGTTTACTCAGAGGCGCAATAACATCAGCGGATTGTTGGCTGGTAGCCACATCTACGTCTACCGCAACGGGCTCGTGTGGGCTTTTCTGTACGAAAGGCACTTCCATAGCAGCAGGTTGTGAACCGCCAGGCCCATAAGTTTCTCTATAACCGGGAGACTCTGGATTTCCTGATATTTGAGTCACCGGCACACTAGGAGATCCTGGCCCTCTTGGAGAGAGCCTATACTGAACGCCAGGCGATGGTGAGCCTCTTTGCTCCTGTGATGCCTGTAGAGGGGACTGTGGACTACTTGGAGCTTCTGTACCAGCTCTACTTAAAAACTGCGGGCTAGTTTTCACTGACGATCCTGCTTCACTCCCTAATCTAGAGAACTCCGAGCTTCGATCAGTGACAGAAAGTATCGGGCTATCCTCCACGTTCTCCACAGTTTCCTCTGAGTCCTCCGACACACTTCCCAAGGACTTAGCAGAAGGTGAACTCTCTAGCTTCCTGGATGGTACATCTGAAGATACATATTGTCCGCTAAATGTTGCGACCAACTTTCCCTCCAACTTAGAATGATCTTGTTGATATCCTTCTTGAACCGCTTCTCCCTTAGGAATAGGTGGAGGTGCAAAGGGACCAAGAATCTGCTGTGCTGTCTGCTCGAACCACAGGTTCCACTGTTAATGGCTTTTGATGACTGGGAGTTTCAAAATATCTATAGCTTTTTTCGAATCAGTATATTGGAAATTCTTCCAAGGACGATGAGGATCTCACACGCTCACACAAGCAGGAAACATGCTATAGAGAAACTGATGAGAACTTTGAAGTTTCAGGGCCCAAAGATATATTCTTAGTGAAAACTGTGAAGTGGCTATGAAATTCTTGGATCTACTATCTATGTACTATATAGATAAAAGGGAATGTGTCACAGATTGAAGTCTATCCAAATTCCCTAATAAAACGATGAACAGAGTAGAATTTTTGAGATGAAACGAAGTGTTTGTAATGTAGCAGACTCTTTGCTCACAGGCGTGCAAGATTATTTCTACACGCAGAGAAAACTATAAATTCCGAATCTAGGGAACATCGATCGATCCAAAGAACAAACACCTTAAGGCAGCCTAGACAGTTCTAAAGAACTTCATGACCCTGAGGAATACTTGGTATCCGCTTGGCAAGTGCACAAGTTTATTTGTACCAACCAGCCAGCGATGTTATCCTGTTCCAACGAATTATAAAAGTGAATGAAGAAGCTTCGTCATTGAAGCAAGAGTATTGGAAACCTACTTCGGAGGCTCGGCGGCCATTGGTACTGAATGTACTCCACATCTGCCGGTTGAGGTTTAAATTGACTAGAACGTTTTCGTGCATTCGTGGCAAAAGTTTTGTCATCACTTCATACATGGGCTTCGCAATATAGTCGATGCATCCACAAGTCATAGCCCTTCAATCACATGTGCGCAACTGAGAAAAGGTTAGGGTCAAGAGAACATAGACTAAGCTTAAAAATTTAGACAAGAGTATGAAGTGGCAGAGACCTTCAGAGATTTGATTTGCGAATCAACCTGAGAGCTCCACCACAGCAGAGCGACTCAGTGAAGTGTAAAGTGACTATTATTTATGAGAGGTAACTAGTCATTTTATTTTGTGGCTGATCAGTCACCGGCCCAATTGGTAAGGGTTTCGGACTTGTGTGTGAGACTCAAAGCTGAGCCTGGAATTACATCCTGGAAACTGTATATTTTAATGTTCAATGAAGAAAGTGACGGGGTCAAAGAACACATCTTATTTCTAATCACACTTGCGAGCTGTCAGATGTGGAGGTGATGATAGCAATCTTGGTAGATTCGAGTTGGACATTGGCTCGACGTGGGGAGTGCTACATTGAAGCACAACATCAAGAGTATTATTCCAGAAAAAGGTAAATGCAAGAGAGTCCACAAGACCTGCCATGGTTGGAGAAAAATCATCTTGAAGTGATATCTATGCACCGCTTCTATATGGTGAATTTCAGGGTTCCCGAGTTCCGGGTTCCGATAAAATGTTTTGCGATCATTAAAGTCAAAACGGGAGTGTTATGTTTCTACTTATACTGGCAGATCATAGTTCTCTGTTAGTGATGATAAAAGTGCTGTATGTGAAACTTGGCATGAGATGTAAACATTACTCACATGAGAGTTGAGGGATCTTCTCTATCCATAAACTTGGAGATAGGCAGACCCAGTTGCTTTTCAATCTCTCCCTGTCTGAACCATTCGAGCAAAAGCAACGCGGCCCACCTTTTTGACAAAAAGAATGGCTTCACGACATTGCTAATATCCGCACATTTGATAATTAGCTGTATGAGTAGCATGACGTCGCTTGTGCTTTGGATCGGTGGTGAAGGTGATAGCGGATTCTTATACACTTTGTCTGGGAGCCGTTTCGGCGATGGAGGTGCGTCAGACGATTTCGCTCCTGCAGTAGTATTCCCTGAAGAGGAGCTTTCAGCATCTCTTAAGATTGGAGATAAACATCCTGGAGGGGTATAAAATGGAGATTGTTCAAAAGGGCGAAGGTCTTGAACTCTTTCACCCACTTCGCGCAAGATTCGAGCATGTTCTCCCATATCAGTTGCAAGAATTAAGACGATCATAAGCTTCCGCATGTGTCTCTGCTCCTCTTCACTAAGTCCAGCAAGTAGATTCAACGAGTCATTACCCTGCAATGGATCACTTGAGTCCACAACAGTAGATGCCAAGTAAAATCAATGACCTTGAAATCTAGACTTCCTGACCAGTACAGCTTCTGAACCTCAAGGGACCTGCCTACAAAAGCAACACAGTTGTGAAAATACAGAAACATCAACGCGCCGAAGAATCTGGGAAAGAGTGGTTGCTCATTAGTGAGCAACCTGAGCAAAGTTTTTCTTTTCCAAGTCGGAAGCTTTAGAGTATTACGTCACTAGGTTCAGAGTTTAGACAGCTACTCTAAAACTTCCACCTCGGAAATGAAAAACCTCTGAAGCGTCAGAGAAGATAAGTTAATTTCTTTATGTATTGGTGGATTGTTCTCAGAAGATGATTGCCAAGGTCTTGTTTGGAAGGCAGTATACAACACATAATCAGAGGCTAAGGCAGTTTCTGATTGAACCAACGAGCGCGTTGGAGTAGATACTATACGAAATAGAACCTCTAAAAACGTCAACAGGAACCAGATATGCTTGGTACTTACAGCAAGGAAGGACACAATGGAGCTCTCTATTATCTACAGCTACATAGGTAATGCAAATATTTCTTAGAACGTGCAATTCGGTGAGCTTGAGGTCATGGACACAAACCCGCATGGTTATAAAACATGTAGCAGCATGATGGCTCTCTAAGACGGCTCTGTCATTGTAGCGAAGGGCCAAGGGGTCGTATGTTGCCACAAGGAATGCATTTGTAAGACCGGGATGATCTACATCGTGGCAAAGAGCAGCAAGAGCCAAGGCAAATACTTCCAAATGTGAAAGCTTTTTCCTTCCATCTACCAAAGTCAGTATAAGATACCTGCGTTCAGTTGCGAAAAATTTAGCAACGCTCGCACGACGTTTCACTTGATTTCTCATCATGATAATAGATATTTGTTTCTGAAGGAAAACCTCCTCTACAGTGAATCTGAAAGTTCATTCAGCCAGAGCACGATTTTCCCGAAAAACTAAAACAATGGCAGCCCTGCAATTTCTCAAGTCTACAGAGTTCTCGTACTTACACAGCATGCAACACGTCACAAGCATGTCGAAAATTGTGATACGGATTAGGCTGATACCGCATTACCATCTGCATAGACGTGACTTCATGTTGAAAAAATTGTCTGGAAGTTTCAACTTTGCAGAGTAGCTTCTTCCTATCGTCAGTTATGGTTAGCATACCACAGCAATTGATGCAAAAGTAGATATGCTACCACCCTAAATCCTTCGATTTTTCTCAAGATGCTCCATATAGAACCGTACATTTCTGTGAATAAGGCTTTTTCTCGGACTTTTGGGTGACACCAGAATTATCAGAACACGAGGTCGAGTGTGGCTCAGTACTGCATATCAAGGATTGACATCTTTATAGTGTACTCTGGTCCTACGAAGTAAAGAAGCGAGAAGATGTGCTCTTTGCTGGCCAACAAGTCTATGGGCCACTTACGGCCGCTTCTTATCTGTCATGTTATGTGTCTGATTTAGCTTAAAAAATGTGAAAGTTTTTCTACTCACCGCATTCGTGAATGCTCGAACTTTTTTAACATCTAGCGGGAAGTTATCAAAGAGACCAAGCTCGCGGAAGATTTTTTCCACCATCTGCATGCAATTTGATACGAAAAGTCAGAAGTATTGGAAGAGTAAGTCCTGAAGGTCAGGCTCGTCAATTAGTAGCAATATTGTCGCGTCATTAAGAGAACCGATTAGCTTTCATATCAAGCTAGCATTAGAAATGACACTTGCTTCTGAAGAAGATTCCATGCATCTGTTTTTGCAAACTCCTATTGACAATTAGGGCCGTAATCCGAGTGAAATTGATTCCAGTTTCAGAAAGAAGAGATTTGCCTTAGGCAGACTGTCATCATCGAGTTGAAAAATATCGAAAGTCCACGAGTTAATTCCCTGCAGAACTTGCTGCACAGCTTCATCACTCAAGGCAGACGGTGCCTTGAGTTTCGGTGAGTCCTGAAGTCAATGGAAGTCTCTTCATCAGCCACAAATGAGAATCTTTGGATGCAGATGGCCAGGCAATAAACCTAACAGTTAATTGGCAGCACTCGCTGATCCTTCCCAACCAAATAGCTGACTGTAAGTCTCAGCTTTAAAGAACAGTTGCATTCATCCAAGATCGACATTGTCGCAATTTTCCTCTACCTAGTAGAAGAGGAAAGTCGCTACGTTTCCAGATAGAGCTTTCTCTCTGCATGCGAATGATTTCTGCAACTAATTGAGGACTATCAACAGTGCCGGGGTCTCTAAAAGTCCTATCCACGACCGGCTCAGCATCAAACACCATAGCCCGATGTTTACCGTCAGTGTCACTGAAGATTGACAACATAATGTTGGGGCAAGGTCGCGTTCAGATTTGCGAAAACTCGTAATTTCGGGAGTCTACAAGTGTGTTACGCCAAGGTTCGGACGTGCGATATAACAACTCATTCATGTTATTTCTTGCTACCGTACTTCTCCCAATTGAGCATCTCCACGAAGCAACTCACTGAGCTTCGTGTAAGTTGTTTGTCCCATGATCTTTAAAGGTGTAGGAAAACTTGGGCATTGATACATTCTTTCATTCATAAGAAAATACTGCAGATTTCGTGTTCAATGTCATGATGGATCTCTCACCTCTCTCTCTAGAACGGGGCTAAATGAGAAATCTGGCTGCCCAATATTTGGAAGCTCGCTGATGATAAGCATCTCACTGTCGGATGCAGTCTTTTCAGTGGGACTCGCGGGAGGGACATATTCTCTTGCACGTTCTAGATTCAACAGAGGAATCCTTAAATCCCTGGGTCTTTTGTTCTTGGCTTCATCATTCTCTTCTTGATCTTTACCTTTATCGTCTTTTAGCTCAGGTTTCTGCACATGAAATCCAAGCTGTTATCGATCTTACGAGCGCTTCTGATCGATGAAAATGAGAAGGAAGCGAGACCATCTCTCTGAAATTTCACGACTCTGATGATCGCTCGGAGAGAAAACAGATCTTCATACTTCCACAGACATTGTCGTAATTGAACAGTTTCGTAACCAAAGAAGCTTGTCTCCGCTAGAGACTGAACAGTTTGAGGGCAGAATCAACGAGGATTTCAGACGACAACTTAAGTGTAATGTCGGCTCAACGCACCTCCATCTTAAGACTTCCAAAGCACTTTGTACGATCCCTATAGTCAGTTGCTCGATGAAACCTTTGCTCTCATAACACGTACGTCCGGAGACGATTAGTGGAACGAAAATCGGACAAATTACGTCACGCCCATACTTCAATCAATTGCATCCCAGTTGCCTCAGTATTGTCCATTTACAACCAGAGTGTCGAGATTCAGTTGAAACTAACTGGACGAAGCCAGAATACAGTAAGCTCGAGATGCTGCTAAGCCTCACCCCTCCCTCAAAGCAAGCATGCATAAATGCATCTGTCCGTAACGTCGTGCATTGCTGATGCACAGTAGGGTACAAGGGCCATTTGATATCGCTGCACAAGGCGAAAGAGGAGAAGCAGATGAGAAGAGGGAATCGTGAGCGCGGCTTCCATTGTGAGGAGAACGTGCCATGGTTGCCTTGGACGAAGATTGTGACTATCTCCTACGAACATGAACGTCCGAAGTAAGAGCAAACGATCGAATTTTTACTACCTCCTACGTGCAGATCAAAGATTCCGATGGCAGACCGGTTCGGTTACTTGCATCAGCAAATGTCCCGATCATTGTTTTGACTCCTTTTGACTGCCTCCTGGATGAGTGTGGGTGGAGCGCCCGCCCTCAATGTAAACCCCCAGGGTAAATATCTAGTTCTCTGTTAGTGCTGTTAGTACCTGCAGCTAACTAACGGCAACATTCATTGTCAAGCTGATCCTTCCAGCAAAAACAGCAATTGTTCCGATTTAGTTCAAACCAGAATTCCTGTGGTCCCAGAACTATTTCACAGACCTAGTACTTGTTGAAAACATACCCATTGTCCTCAAAAAGTATAGCTGGAACCCCACACAAATATTGTTGTATTAACCGAGTGAATATACCTGCACATGGTGCAAGTATCATTGGCGCTGAGATTGACCTAACCATCAGCGGTGGGGAAAAACCAATGAGGAAAGTTCTACAACTGCTGTAACCATATGGTGCACAACAGATTTACTTGCTTGTGTCAGCGTCCACATGGTGTGTCTGAAGCTGTGGCGTCTTTAAGGTGAATTCGGCATGTGAACCACTAGCTTCCACTCCTTCAGTCATGCAAAGAAGCACTCAAAAATCGAGTTGGTCCTCGTGAACAAGAACACTGGTATATGGACAGAATTAAGACAGAAATACATTCAGCTGCAAAGAGTTCTCCTGATTAGGTTCCTCTGACAAGGACTGAAAGTGTCACCGTCGAGCATGAATACATCTGGTGATATGAGCAGTTCGACATTGACAGTTCGCCCAAACCATGTGAAGACTCTATTAAATCGCTTTTGCATTTGTCCGCAAAATTACCAGCCAAGCCTTTACGACCAAATGCTGAAGTCTTGTCGAGTGAAGCGAGGAATCCCAGCTTAGTAACACGTATCGTACACAATCACAATAAAATCATAAGGTTTTCATTGAGCGTTTTGTATCCACTTCACTTTGTCCCGTCCCTTTGCCACGACCTGTGAAGGACGAATCGAGGAAACTTCTAGTGTGAACACCGCGCAAGGAAGAAACTATGTACAGTTTATTGCTTTACAAGCATGCATGCATGCACAACCCCCAGAGTGGATATACGGTTGTAAAACAAATCATCTCAAAAATCAGTAGTTCACCACGGAGGGGTGAAAGTATTCCACAAAGGAACAATATTCCCCCAATCACGACTCCTGTCCAGCCACACCCACAAGGTTCTTTCTGGTCAGAACACCCGGTCGAGCTTTCCCTTTCACTTGACCTGAACAATTCTGTATCTGGTTCTCAAAGTCTACCTGTAGCCCGACATGAAGGAGAAGGCTCGACCAAACGCCTCCTTTTCAGACTCAAAGTCAGCAGACGGCCCGAATCCTCGTCGCATGAAGCTCTCGGTTCCGCGCATCACCGCCAGTCTTGCCCAACCAACCGCAGCAGTATGGCCATCGCTAGCATCGGAGCCGGAGGAGAGCATGCAACTACGGCCGAAGGGTTGAATTCACATGGCCGACGCGACGTGCTGTGGGATATTTATGATAATGCTCCCTCGCGCAAGGCTTCCAGTGAACCGAGTAATGAGCACGAACAAGAAGAGCAGCGGCGCCCGAAGGCTCGAAGGGAGGGAGGAAGGGAGGGCTTTCTTGTCCGAACGGTCTTGCCGCCTGGCCGATGATGCCACCGGCGCTGAGCCGTTACGCTGAAGATCGATCGCTGGCCTTCGGGCTTCACTTCCCATCTCGTGCATAACCGGCTGACGTCGTCCTCCGAGTCCCGAGATCGTCCATCGATCTTGAATGCCCGCCCGCCCGCCTGCCAAAGAATCGATCGATCGATCGAACCGCTTCACGTCGGCGGCCCTCGGTTGCGTATCGGGCTTGGATTGCATGGGATTCGCCATTTCTCAGGATCATGAGGTTCTGCAGATCCGTGGTCGTCGAAGCTCGGGTCGAGTCCCAGAAAGTCACTGTGACTGCTGCCTTCTGCATCCTCTGCCAGCCATCGGAACGAGGACAACGGCCTTAGCTTGCGCGCGCGCAGATTCACCAGGACTAATCGCCATTTCATGCAACCTCGCAGCATGCGGTGGGTGCTCTCTTCTCCCTCTCTTTCTCTCTCTATTTTGGTCTCGGTACGCTTCGCGTCGTCGTTGAGATTTGAGGCACTCGAGTTTGTTTCTGCTGTGCTTGTGGACTCATCCGTTCGATGTCTAGAGTCTCGATGGATTTCTCTGACACGCTGCCCGTCGAATTGGCGTCGAACTCCAGTCACATGGGCATTCAATTGTGTCCACGTATCATGGACTTTTCCTAGAACGGAGACGGTCAGCTTACTAGAGCTTCAAGCTGCGTGTGAATTTTGGAGGAGCCACTGCTTTCTCTGTAGTTGATGAGCCTTGCATTGCCGCACCTTGAGTGTCTTTCTCAAGATACGCGTTCAAGTACCTTGAGGTAATCCGGTATGAAAACTGTGGAGCCTGCGAATAAGAAGGAAGGGGTAAAGCGTCGTTTCCATGTCCTGAACCTGAAAACCATGTGAGTAGTCCCCGTTTGTTCTAGTTTCCAGAGCTTTTACGGGTCGAAGGCTCTAAATTAGCTGCTGTGAGTCCCCCTGATCAGTGAATGATGATTCGAATCCCCTCGCAATGAGATTCAAATCAATTTTTTTGCCTTCTGTGGACAAGAAAAGGAAGACGCCCCATTGCTGAAGCTGGCGCCAATCGTCATCCCGCATTTTGGTTCTCCTGCACGCAAGATGCGTTTACTTTCATCTCCGAAAGCGATTCGCTAGATACAGTGGACTTAATCCACAACATCTTTCCACGATAAGCTCCAGTGCAGCTCATGCTAGAGTTATTTTGGATGAAGTCCGAGTAGTTCTGGATCATTTTCTGGGTAGATGCCGTGGATTAAATCCTTTATTCTCCATATCTGAAGCCAACTGCTGAAGTGACCATGGGCAGTCCTTCATTGCCAATTGAAGTTACTCAGTCTACAATTTTGTAGATGATTGGATTTTCCTTGCTCCGAGTTCGACCTTGTAACAGATGCTTGAATTCCGCGGTGAAGGAATGTAGGTGGTAGACCCAATACATTCAACTTCGCACGATCTTCCTACGCACATAATGATCACTCTAGTGCAGAATTGCTGCACCACCGTTCTGCAAGTATACTGTCTATATCTGCGACGATTGACTCTTGATCTTTATCTGTATTCGAGAAATATAAATCTCAGGAGGTGAACGCCGAGTCAATAATCGTACACGTACAATTTCTCTACTTGGGATGTTAGCTTAAACAGAAATTACTGATTTATCCAGGCAGGGCGCTGAGCGGGATGTATGTCGGCCGGCATCCTTACGCCTAATTCTTCTGAAATTCGACTACGAGGGTCAGTGAGACTTATAGATCGAGCAGAGACTGCAGCAAGAATAGAACAACACTCACTGAATATATGGTCAGATAATGCTTGGAATCTTGTGTAAGCCTACGTTCGGCATAGAATCTGAAGTCTTCTCGCATCCCATGTGCGAGAGGACTATAGTATGGCCTCGAATTACAGAATGCCGTAGACGGAAAAAATTATCAGTCACTTCCTGTCGTTGAACTACATTGTCGGAGAAGTCTGCCTGTTTAAGATGAAAGGTGTGAGACTAGCTCTTGAAGGGGAATATCAACTTGACTCTGGAGAATGTCCACCCATGCATATGCAGGACGCTTTTGACGTTCTCTCTGAGAATCAAAATGTATTGCAAATTTGTAGACAAGACCACCGGACGGAGCGACACAAAAATTGAACGAGATGATGTTGAGCTGTTGTTCTCTCTCAGCGTCTTCCTTTCACGATACAGGTCACGTATGCAGGCATAGATATCGACACATATATCGAGACTGGTGTTGAGGCAGGCTCCCGCTGCAGGCAGTTTATACATCAGCACTGTCATGGAACAACAAACACCACGGCGATGCTGTTCAGGTGGTTCTTCGTCACCATATCGCTCATCTGCACACTAGCTAGAAGTTTGCTGAAGTTGCTCCCTATCTCCTGAGAAGGGGTCGGTGTAGAGGGCGTTGCACCTGTGGTGTCAAATGGGGAGAATGTGAAATCCGTCCTCTTAAAAGCCAGCCATATTTGGCTTCGGGATCTCCTGGGTCAGCTTTCAGGACTCCATCCAGAGTGGGTCTTCTCACTCCTTGACGACTCGCAACTCATCAAATGGTGTCTGCACGTTCTGATCCAGCATCGCTCAAAGGCCAGGCGAGTCAAAAGCATCAGACCCGACAAAGGAAGCTGCTGATACACTGAGTTTCACTTGCTTGCAGACAGACAGCAGAGTCGACGCATGCGGTGAAAGCTCTGGAAGAACGCCCTGAGAAATCAACCAAGGCGTGATTGAAGCTGAGAGGAGGAGCTCGAGGCGATGGGGATGTGAACTAGAAGCAAAACTCGGATATCCGATACACACCAGGCCGAATGTCAAAGGTTTCTGCCATCCTCCTCGAGCATCCTCCATTGCAATTCTTCTCCTCCGCCATCGCAGGAAAGAACTAGCGAACGTTGCTGTAGACATGCTCGAGAGGAGAGCAGTCGAGCTCGTCGGGACTTCAATCCCCTGACGGTCTGGTCTGTCTCGTCGTGCCTGGGCAGATGAAGGGCCTGCGACGGATGGGACCGGTCGCGGGCGCACGGTCGTAGGCGCGGAGGACAATGGCCAGGAACTGGTGGTCGGCCTGCGCGTCCCTGTGGAGGAGCTTTCGGGGCACGCCGTGGCTGTGCGACGGCCTGGTCCTTGGCGCGACGGTCGCGGCCATTTCTTCGACGTCGGCGCTGGCCTTCTCATCGGCGCTCATGCGGTTTCCCATGCGGGCGGGCCCCACCTCCGGCGCGTTCTCGCTATCGCCCGCGACGGCCCTGCAGCAGGCGGTCATCGGCACGGCCTGCCACGAGTGCAACGCCCTCCGCTTGCACACGTACCCCAGAAGCCCCGCCGGCCACGTGTCCACTCTGCTTGGCTTCTCCACGGACACCATCGTCACCGAGACCTTCATGTCTTTCCTCATATCCTTCATCATCGTCACCTTCTCCGTCTTTCTCGTCCGTGAAATGCGATGATACCCTCACGGAATTCGTTGACATCGATCCTGTTTGATGCCCTTTCGAAATTCTCTCATAGTTTTCCACGGCCCCGACAACAGCCGTGGTAGCTGACACCGTGCCCTCTCATTCCGTTGGAACTTGGAAAGATACTCGAGTGATCATCCACTGCGGAAGAGCCGAGCCCAGCGAAAAGTTTGGATAGATTGTCCGTGTCCACGATGCTTTACTGGTAAATGAACACCAGCAATTTGAACATCACGACCCAATTACAACCCCCGGTCGACTGAACGTTGCGGGAACGAGTCGAGAAGGAATTTCTCATCCTTCTTACACACTAGCTGTGATAGCGAAATTAGGGAGAAGATTTCTCTTCAGAAATCTTCATGCATTCGTAGATATCTTCATAGAGGGTGATTAAAATTCGTTTTCCTCGACATTTAAATTAATAGGCTTTTCCCACTTACTCATTGACGAATTGTCGATGAATCTGGTGTGATTATCTGCATTTCTTGCAATTTTCTGTTCCTCCATTTAAAACGCCTTAGCGCCCAAAGTCTGTCTGTACAAACTCAATGGCCTGCAGTCGGAGTTATCTTGGGGTTGGTCAAGCTCTTCCTTGTTACTTGTACTTCAATAAACCGATAGAGCTATATTGCCTCTATACTTTTCCATTTTGGTCACTAAAGACTAACTTACAGCACGTAAAGTAGACAAGTTTCTCCTCTAAGTTGAGACGTCGCTGAGTCACGGAAAAAGCTACGCTAAAGCTTTCTAGGCTTGTAGCGTAGTAATCGTCCACCTGACCTACGAAGTTCTGGATTCTTAAAGTTCATTTTCATGCATTACAAGCTGACTTTGTGTCGGTGTTATATGCTGTCCGAAAAGTCCATGTACTAAGGGTGTGGACACGACTCTTTAGTACCAACGAATAGAAAAAGTTCATGCTTTTCGGGTCAGATTGAGATCGAGAGGAGCGAAGAGATCCTCTTCAGAACTCTCCGCTCCTACAAATCAAGAGAATCACTTACAACATACTTGTTGTAAGTGTAAAATCCAATGGGCACCGCAAACGATTATCAGGAACGCCTTTAAGTAAAAGAGTATAAAAACACTTCGAGACGACTGATAATTGTCTTGTAATGATTCTTCCTCTTTATATCTTGAGGGCTACATGACGCAAACTCCAATGTACCATACATTTCCAGAATATCAACCATACCCTAACCAGAATCTCTTGCTGAGATACATTTCATAATGGCTCCGGCCAACTAACAGAAGCTGTACACATTTATGACCTTCGGAACAAAGTGGTCCAGCAAACAAGGGACTCTCTAACCTACTTCATGTAAGATTTCACGTCCTCATCAAAGATCGCACAAGAACATTTGTGACAACAACTGCCACCCACATTACTGTGACTAGATTTAGGTCTGTACGCTTTCGACAGGATTTTGCAATACGACAGATCGAACTATCTGTAATTTTAGCTTGACAGACCAGCATTCACCACATGCATCTGAGCTTTGGGCAGTAATGACATCTTCGAATGGAAATTTTTAACTTCGTTTAAATAAATGAGTACTCCATGAGGACAAACACTGTTGGCCAAACTCACTGGCCAACGCCCCTACTATACACGCAGCGCCTCTCTCTGCACGGGACCAGCAAAAAATTGCTCGAGGACAACAGTGCAAACTTCACTCCTGTCTCTGCCGATATCTAGCGCAACACCTCTACGAAACTTTATCTGTTCCCTCGCGCTGCCTACTCGATCCAAGGCGCCTCGGTGACCATGGCGAAAAATGAAAATGCGTCACTCGTTTGATCAATCTGCAAAGCAGAACCAAATCGTTAAATTCCGCAGTTCTGGCATAAGACATATGACCGGAAAAAGGCTTATATAAACACGATAACTGCAGCGCTACTCTGATTACTCCAATCACCACGAGATTATTTCCGTTTGCAACAATTCCACTTTATCCATATACGAAGATAAAAACTTGTCTTCCTTCTCCGTCCGATCTTTTCTTGAGAATACTGAAGTTCTGATTTCTAAAAGGTGACGGAGAAATATTTTGAAAACTCACAATTTTCTGGGTAGGGCGACCTGCCCCGTGTCCAGCCTTGGAATCAATGCGGGCAATAATATAATTTGTTTGAGGACTGTTCGCATCCTTTTTGCATAGTTCATACTGCAAGGTCTGTAGACATGAAGCCACCCGGTGTAAGTTGATGTCATTCACCCTGTTTCCCTAGCTGATCCAGCAACGCTTAAATTCGAGAGTAATTCACATCTCAGGTTGAAACCAAACCTTTACTCTAGAGATTCTTCTCATCAAACGTACCGCAAGAAGCTTCAGAGAATGTAGCGGAACAACTCGATCATCATGGTCCGCTGTCAGCAACATCATTGCAGGATACTGCACGTTGTTTCTTCCATTTTGCGCTCCCTCCCAAGGACGTCTCACATTATGAAGTGGGGAGTATCTGAGTTGATTCGAAACGCAATATTGGCAAAATGAAATCAGTGAATGGAAGAAGACCGTTTATCTATGTTCTAAAACTTGGAAGGTGGACTCAGTGGAGCTTGGAGTTGTCCAGAAGTTGGGGAGTTGAGAAACCAAGAGGAAAATCAAAAACTCACTTGACCAGCCACTCAAAGTCTTCGGCTTTATCAGAGCAGCCATAATCGGATGTCCATGCATGCCCTGGAACCATAGACAATGCAAACGGATGAGAACTCTTACCACATTACACACAACCACACCACATCTACAGAACAATAGCAACAATAACAGCAAACCAACCGATAAGATGATTGACTTCGAGTAGAAATCCATATAATAGCCTCACAAAGTATTTCTACAAAGTGAACGTTCTCTACGCTTTGGAAAACAATTGACATCTGCACAATGATAAGTATGACTTCACCGATGGTAAATTTGTGGAAGCGAAGCATGTCCATCACTCCTACATGCGCGAGAGCACAGCCATATAGTTCAGGCCGCTGCAAGCCCAACAAATCAAAACAGTAATTGGGTTGTTAATTGTTGTTGAAAATTTCTTATGGACCTGCGCATCGGTACTTTCACATACTTACAGATCTTGCTAAAGAGACCATCCCATCCGTACCTGATTCACGCATGCCGCCACAAGCAAACCACCATTACTACCCCCTTCGATGCATAATTTCTTCGGTTGCGTATAGCCTTCCGAAATGAGATACTCGGCGCATGCTTGAAAGTCATCGAAGCAATTTTGTTTCTTCGACAAAGATCCAGCTTTGTGCCAGTCTTCTCCGTATTCTCCTCCTCCTCTGATATTGGCCATAGCAAATACGGCCCCATGATGTCGAACGAGTGCCAGACGGGAAGCGCTAAAGTATGGCGTAAGACTTATGTTGAAGCCACCGTATCCGTACAGCAGTGTCGGTTGATCACCATTCAAGATCGTGCCTTTCTTTGACACGATAAACATAGGTACTCTGGTGCCATCCTTGCTAGAAGCAAACACTTGTTTGGTTTCAAACGCATCCCGGTCAAAATCTTTCACTTCGGTATCCCTAAAAACTTCAGGAACGGGCTTAACGGCTGCCAAGTTGCACCGGAATATTGTTCCTGGATTGAGAAAGCTCGTAAATCTGAAGAATATTTCTCTCTCTTCTCTCCTTCCTGATACACTACTCACACTCCCAATGTCCAAAGGCAATTGGTAGAGAAAATTGCCCGTTTGTAGATCTCTCACCTGGAGTACGTGTTTTACGTCACTCAAGTAACAGACAACCAACTGCTGTTCATTCACGCAAGTAGCTGATGATAAAACATCGGTTTCAGATTCCGGGATAATGTCCGTCCACACGGTCGGATTCTCGAGGTCTACCCGGGTTACCTTGCATTTCGGAGCATCTTTGTTGGATGTAAAAGTGAATACGCTGCCATCATTTGCAACGTAAGTGTACTGTGCATCAAAATTGTCTACCAACTTCTGGAAAGGAAGCATATCTGTACTTCCTCTGAAACCTTCCAATCCAGCTGGAAGAGAAGTGAGGTCACAATAATACAGCCTGTTAACTGGATCACAGCCCTCCTCGATTGTCAGAAGCAGATACTGCAACACAAATCACACATGTGGGTAAGTAGACGTGGAAAATGGATCACAGTGAGGAGATGCACTGCATCATCCTTTCGAACAGAACTCTAAATGGATGACAGAAAAATGCCCTTCTCTCACCTTTCCGTCGTCTGTAACTTCTGATCCAAAGAGCCACTTGGCATTGTCAGAATCTTTCCAACAAAGAATATCTTCTGACTGATCAGACCCCAGAAAATGATAGTAAAGCTCGTGATATAAATTGATCTCCGTCTCCGTTCCCGCGTCCACTCCTTCCCTGTTCATTTGTTTGTGAGCTATGGGATAACCTTTCATATTGTCATACATACATACAGAAAACGGAAGCTATGTTGAAATTGTATTGCTCTAGTTTAAACTCACGTTATTCATCATTCAAGGACAGCAGCGTATCCAAAAAGCACACAATCGAGCTAGAATCTCCAAAACCAGGTTCTCTGTACGAATCAAATCAACTACGTTCTGCTGATTTTGAGATACGTCAAGTTAATAGGACGTACTTTGGTGCGGGATATCTGCTGTAGAAGAAACCTTTGTGATCGTGAGTCCAAGTGATGGATGAAAACTTGACCTGGTGTATGACAGTTAGAAAATGCACTCATTAACATTTTCCATTCATAGCCCGATAATTATATAACTCGAGCACAGGCTCAGCGCTACACGATGCATTGCATAGAGCTCTTAAAGCAAATGGGCACATCCTAATGGCAGGTGAGTGGCATCAGAAACTAGGTTGAAGAAAACAAACTGATATTGCACAATGACATGAGATCAATCTATTTGCTGAGTATCAATCTTACCCATGAAAGAACATCAGACTGAAATTTCTTGTCAGCCACTCGCATGTATTTGATGTTGACCCAATCACTACCACTTGCACTGATACCGCAGGCTAAAAACGTTCCGTCTTCACTGAGAGCAGATTGAGATAGCGATACTGTTCCATCTTCACTCAACGTATTGGGATCTAGCAGAACTTCGGGCTCGGCCTCCAGGCTATCCTGACAACCCAAGCCTTGATAGTGTTAACGTCAAGTGTACATCTGTTTACTATTTCTTCGAATTGACGACATGAAACACCTTGGGATTTGACAACCAAAACGCATGAGCATGACTAGTATACTTGAAGAAAGTATTGTTTACTTCCCTTACCAAACAGCAACAGACCGTTGGGCGTAACCAAGTTTCAGCAAAAATAACCATAGCATATGTGGGACTTCGAAACAGCAATAAACATCTATAACTTAAATTTAACCCAACTTTGAAATGGGTGAAGTGATAAGGCCAGAATCGGTTTATTCGACAAGTAGACGAACAACAGTTTCTGGAGAAAACCGTTTTAAAAAGAACGAAATAAAAAACGGCGAGGCCAAATTCTCAATATTATAACGATAACACAGCCCCTAGGGAACGACCTTAAACGACTGCACCTGAATATATCTTGACTGGATAGTGTACAAACCTGCATGTAAAAGACGCTCTGAGGTTGTAACCCAGTGTTGTGCATGTAAAAGTACTTGTTTCCTTGTTTCAAAGGACAATCGTACTTTGCGTAATCATAAAGAGCTGTAATGCGTTCCTTCAGCTTCTCCTTCGTTTTGCACTTGTCCAGAACAGATGCGGTCAGCTTCGACTGTATCTCCACAAAATCCTTGGTCTCTGCTGACTCCGGATCTTCCAACCTGGCCACCAAAAAGAACCCATTCTAATAAACTTGAGTCTTGTACCAACTCATCTTCCAGGAAACGAGAAACTGGCTTCCATCTCAAATCTTGAGATGGGGACACGTACCTCGAAGGAAGCGACCGATAGCAACACGATAGCCACAAGAATACAGTTGCATGCAGGCGTACATGAGGGCCGTAAACAAAGCCAATTCTTTGTATTTGGTCAGGCAATGGTGGTGGAACACACCGTTGCAATCATAAATGATGCTTCAAGAAATTAACTTTGAAGTATCCAAGATTTGGTACGTAATCAAAGGTACCACAGACCAGTAGGATGAATGACAAGATTGACAAGACTGATCATGTCACTTCAAAAACAAAAAAAAGGGGGAACGTAACAGCAGCCGAACCCGAATATTAGACAACTAGATATAAACAGATATAAACAGCGTGTGCCTTGTTTATACCCGACATAGACATGGAAAATAGTGACCTTCTTAAAAACTGACAGATGTAGATGGAGACATGTTCTCCTTTTCTGTCCTAACTTCAGCCACATCATCGAGTGACGCATGGTTTTGCGTCAGGAAGTGAGACAAATCTACTTCTGAAAAGGTCGCCAGTGTCAGTTCTATCAGCTCCTCGGCGGTAATGATTAAGTTAGATTATCTACTCAAACTTGGATGGTGCTGTCAAAACGGATGCCCAACCAACGACCGAACTACTTGTTGAGACACTCTGCAAAGCGTACCCGTTGCCCAAGTTTGTTCAAGAGTAGGCCAGATTTTAGCTACGCCTTTCAAGCGTGAGTGAGATGTACCAAAATCTACGTAGCTAATGCTTTATTGATATCCTAAAAAAAGTCGGCCACCATTGCCTAACAAAGGAGACAGGGGAAAAACAGACGCTGCAATCAAGAGCACAATTGGATAGTCCAGCAAAAAAACAAGAGTGTTCATTATGCTTTTAGAAGTCATGTGAAGTCAGTAATGGACTTACCAACGATAAGGATCAGCAACCAGAGTTCCATGATAGTTGTCTACAATAGACTCATCCCTTCGAACATCGGGATAGTGCAGGGACTCTGGCGCCACTGCCAAAGAACCCATGGTCATGCTTCTTCGAAGTGGAGTAGAAAAAGTGCTCTGACACCTCCCTCGGAAGTGGCTGTGAAATGATCCAAATGGTGTCCTGAGGGAATTTCAAAGTTGGCGGACCGTCAGTAACCGAATGAAGAATTTCTAGATGCAATCAGTACACAGCACGTCAATAGACGGGCAACAGCAATATTTGTGGAACACAGAAACATTCTCCGTCCAATTGGAAGCGAGACAACAAGTAAGCAGTCTACACAGTTGTAAACCAAGGCACTACGCTATATATATGACTATCTGTAATCAAGTGCTGAGCAACGGAGATTGTGAGGCAACAGATACAGATTGGACAATGCATGGAGGTACGAAAGGACTCAGAAGATAGAGGGGATAGGAAATCATGAAACGTAGTACAATTGCAAGAACAGTGGACTAGCTTGGGCAAGGCAATTCAGATTAAACACCTGATTAGAATCACTCTACGAGTAGAGCAATCAAGTGAAGGAGTTAGTTGAAAGTGAAAAATTGGAGGTCGAATTCACGCACAGATGGAGACAGATGAGAGATGCGGAATGTGGGTAGAATGATGCGAGGCGCGGCCCCGACCAGAGACGGGAGGAGGCTTTCAGCGGCGTAAGCAACAGCTGCGAGGCTGGGATAGGTAACTGCAAAGGAGGAGAAGCTGCTCCTGCTGCTACCGATGGGTGCCACACTCTCAACTTAGAAGTATTAGTAGTATTGCGGCCCAGGCGAGCAAATTGTGGCGTCATCATCGTGAGCCCGATGTGCGGAGGATCCGGACATATGCGCAGCGTACGAGAGAGATGGTGTTGCCCAGACAGAGCTGGTAATCAATCAGAGTGTTGTAATCTGGTACAAAGTGCCCACCCGGAGCATCATTCTTTCCTACGAAAGCTCAGCAAACCGCACTCCTCATTACATCATGCCAGCAATCAAATTATCAGGTAACGATTTTCAAGACGGCAGAAGCCACCAACACTACCGCTTACCCTGCCCCAGTGCACCACTCCGATGTGGATCCGTCAACCCATCACCGCCTTCCACGGCTCCCAACCTCCAACCTCTCGCGGGCCCTCCTCCTCCACAACCTCCAGCAAGAAGGAGCAAATTTACCCCCCGCTCTAATGTCCGCACTCTCGGTAGGAAAATCGGGCCCTGCCGTCCTAACCTCCTGTCGCCCCTTCTGAGCAATCGGGCGTTCTAGCGCCGTCTCCACGGGCCTCGTTTCCACCAGAGAAAAGCAAAGCAACTCCTCTATCTCCTCCTCCTCCTCCTCCGCCCGAGAACATCCTCCAAATCTTCCGGTTTGGCGCTAGCGGCCATACCGACACCCGTAGCTCCGGCATGCTGGGTAGCGAGAAACCGTTAAATTGCACAAAACGCTAAAGCCGAGGCGCTAAAGATCCGGGACGGGACAATTTGCGCCGGCGGCAGCAGCGATGCGATGCGATGCGAGCGAGCAGCACTGGGGAAATTACTGCCGCCGATCTCCCGGGGCCCCCCTAATTTGAGTGCGGATTAGCACCCGGATTCTTGCTTCGAGCTCGTTAATCGACTCTCGTGGCAGGATCCCGGCCTGGCCCAGATGCAAGACATCTGCCAGTAGGGCGGGTGAGGACAAAAAGGGCTCTAGCTCGTGCTCTGCTGCTGCGGCTGCTGCAGCAGGAGGGGTGGGGGGGCTCGCGGAAGACCGGGTCCACAAATCGAGGCCCGGAGCGGGTACAGCAGGAGCAGGAGCAACGACAGATTCGACGGCAATCGGGACGAGAGAGGGAGAGAGAGAGAGAGGATGTGTAATCTCACCACCAACTCGATCGCGCATCGCGCAGGGCGGACGGCGGAGGCGCAGGTGCATGCACTCATCCCCAGCCTCTGTCGACATGTCGTTGCAGGACATGTCGACATACGCAAATATTCAAGCCCTTTCTGCTCGTGCTGCCATCTTCCCGCTCCGGCCCATGATCCCTTCGATCCACTCCCTTCACTCGATTACGGCTCCTCCTCCTCCTCCAGCTGCTGCTGCTGCTCCTCCTGCTCCTGCTCCTCGTCTTCCTCCCATCGCCCGACCGTCCGTCCGTCCCTCGTCCCTTAACGTCTTCCTCCTCTCTGCTCGTGAGTCGTGACATCACTTCCTCGAGGCCGCTCTTCCTTTTCCCGGTCCTCGTGACATTTCCTTTCCTCTGCCCCCAATTTCCATGTCGTCACATTTTTCTCACTTTCTCACGGCAGCCAGGAAGCCTTTATTATCTTACCTTTTAATTTAATCTTTTGCCCCCAAAATATATTTCCAACTTATTGTACGAAGCCCTGTTCTTCTATGAGTGAGTATGTCTTTTAAAGCTGGCCTTCGCCCCTTTGCTTCCCGACGGGCTCTTTTACTCGTCCCACCCATGGCTCGTTTTTTATGTGGTCCTCGTACCAACCTTTGTGGACTCTAATGTTTGGTGTCGTCATTTGGTGTCGATGTCGTCGATGTCGTCGCTGTCCATGGTTGAATTTCCCAGATGTTCCCATATCTCAAAACATTTTACTTTCTAGCGTTGATATTCATAAACGCCAACCGAGAGAACATGAACTCCCCTTTGATTGTTTAGACTCGGTCAATAGATAATAATCCAAAATATCTATTCGATTATCCCTATTTTCTTGTCAGCATATAATTCACGATTTCTTTCTTGCATAAAATCTTTAAGACGTGCTATGCGATTTCTGCTTTCATAACCCTCTCGTAACCTTTTTCTCGTTTGGCAGTTTGGGCGTGTTAGCCCTTTCACTCTATGGCAGAGAAAGGCGGATGACATTAGTTTCAGACCAATAGATCATGGAGAATCCACGATAGGCATATTGTGTTGCAGGTTTTATACTATATATTTAAGAATTGGTATAGCACATGAGAAAGAGCCTGGAAATTTCAAACCCGTTCTCAACAACAAATAAAAAGCAGACGTCCACCTCAAGGAGTTTGTACTTAGACATCTATATACATTTCGCAAAATCATTCGTACCTCATCCGTGAATGTTAGAGTTTTCATGTATAGTTCCAAAGATAGATGAACGCTACAACTCTACCCATAAGAGGGCAACCATCAGGAGTCTTTCGTACATCCTTAGAGAACAAGAGAATTTTGAAGAATCTCTCAAATAGCCTAATTATGCTTATTCTTGTACACATTCCACCCACCTCAAATTTCCGCCCTACTTAAATATGTGAAGAATGGAGTGGAACAAATATTTTGTTCCACATTCTGGGGCCGACAAGTCCACATATTTTGTTCAGTCCACGTCTCAATAGTGGTTCTCATAACTGACCCATAACTCTCGGAGGTAATGCCGCATCTTTTAAGGAAAGACCGTAAATCTTTTATCCCGTAAGGAATCCCGCAAAACCCGTAAAGTTTTGGATACCAGGAGCAACACTTCCAAGGTGCTGAATGCCGCATCTTTTAAGGAAAGACCGTAATTCTTTTATCCCGTAAGGAATCCCTTAAAACCCGCAAATTTATGGATATCAAGAGCAACACTTCTGGGGTGCTGAAAAGGCTCCTGTAAATAGTATGGGTTTAATACCATTCACGTAACGCTCTTAGTCCCTTTCTATATTTGAAGACTACTAGTGGTTTTCCCAGTCTTTTCCCTTCCCTGTACTTGATTGGGTCTTCCCATCTTATTCCTTTATTACTAGGCCTCCTGGGGGGTCTCTAAATTGGGGATATATTATCAGATTTTACCATTCTTTGATAATAGCCGTAAAATCTTTACTGGATGGATCTACCGCGATGTGCACTTTTGTGCTTTTTTTTTATATATAACATGTTCACATCGCGGTACAAAACCCTTGGATCGGGTACTGGGCTTTATGAGAATTATTTAGTTCCCGTCCAGTGCTTTGTGTGTCAGTGTTGAAATCCCCTATGTCTATTTCTGTATTCTTTTTGTTTCTCTGTTTCAAGTAGATAACCGTAAAGTATATTGCTTTTATCGTGTAGATGTGTAGCCCCTTGCAGGTTAGCTAGATTAAATCAATTTCAACTCCATAGGGTCGAACAAAATTTAGTTGATACCCATAGCCTGAACAAGGTCATCCTATGACTGAATTTACATCTATGGTTTTAATAAAATTGTTGTACTATATTGCTACATTCAAGTTGAAGTTGATTGCCAACTTTGGTTTCGAGTTATTTTTTGAAGAAATAACTGCTACTACCCTACATACAGTTTCTACTCAGTGAGGAGGCGTAGCTGTCTATAACATCATTGACATCACTATTGAAAGATCTAACGCATGTGGGCTTTTCTAGATTCAGTCCATATGTGGATTTTTTTTCCAGTTATTAAGTCTATACATTCTCATCCATTTACGAAATACATCACATGTGAACCATGTTTCCTCCACACTTGTATTATGAAATATTTGTGTCCTATGATTCAGAGGACAAAACTTCATTTGGAACTAAAAGTTGACCAAAAGCCTGTCTCATATTCAGACACAAAAGCATGGACAGTACAAACGGGAAAAGAAAATGTATTTCATTTCTAAATTTCGAACTAACAACCTTATCAGTTGAAACTTTCCAACTCTCTGACTGACACTGCATATTAAATCGTTTTATCTGATATTCAGTATTGATCCGCTACATCTAACATTAAGCATTTACTCTTACATGACATAAATCATGTTCTGTTCACAACAAGGTTTTTTGTAAACAACATCCAATAGTATCAGAATCCTATGCATGCGATTATATTCCATTTTCGAAACTCAATCAAAGTCCAATTCTTTTACTCTTTCAAAAATCTTGTGCTATCTATTGATTAGAATTTGTTACTTCCAACAATAAAAAATAAAATTATGATACTCAAGGTCTATTAATGAATGTAATTTTGATGCAACGATGAGCAAATTATTTTCCCCTATACAAATTCTCCAAAATGTTTTCTTTTCATCTCACAAAGATTTAACAATAATTGAAAACAATTTATCAATGGAAGATATGTTGATCAGTTTCCAAAACGTCATCATTTACAATGTAAGATTTTAGATACCAAAGTAATGGATGAATCTTCTTGAGTTTCATTGAACCACATTTCATAACCTTTGGAGGAATTTAGTTTTGTTTGATGAATATTTTGAGGAAATAATCCATCATGTTTGCAAGCAGTGGATCAAAAAACATGTAATGTCATAAAAATTCAGACTACATGAAACAACAAAAAACGCAAAAATGGAAGAGTGTTAATGGAAACATACATGGTTTAACTCTACATATGCTACATTTATGAAAACACAAATGCATTACTAAGAAATCTTAAATTTTTGTCATTGAAAATCAGGGTTGAAATCAATCTTTACTCAATAAAGTTAAATCTAGATACTACAAGAAATACATTGATTTTGGATAAGTAATCTTGAATATATGTCTAACAATTTTTCTCCTGAATCATGTCTTGAAATTTCTAAAATTCATAATAAAAAACATGATTATTCAATCAAAAATTTTAGGAAATATTTCTACATAATTTTCTTGGTAAATTATCTATAACTAACATCAAGTTGTAATCAAAACGTGATAAAGTTAGCAAAATTGCTAGTGAATTTAATTTGTGTTTGTTATATACATTTTGCAAATCACCACAACGTAATTTAAAACTTTTCAAAAGAATCTTATTTTTCATCAATACATTAGCTACATTAGATAGATATACATTTACAATCAATCATGATTAGCTTTAACACTAGTGAACAAAAAATCATTTGAAATCACACAAATTTTAAATAAAAGAGAAATCTAAAATAAAATCTTTTTAATCTTATCCAAATTCATTTCAAATCTTGTGGATCAATGGCATGAAAGATATAACCAACAAATATATGTATTGTTAATATGGTAATCTCATTTAACTCATTCATCAACACATTCAGTTCTTAACTAACAAACATTAAATGATTTAGTTTTTAGCTATTGATTGAAACAATCAATACTTAGATATAAAACGCATGGATTGACAAATGTAGTAAGTTCAACAGAAGTAAATTCTCCAACTTATTAAATTCTTATTTAAATTCTAACAAACTGAAGATGATTAGAGATCATACTTTAAAGATAAAATGCTTTTGTTGCACATATATTCAATATAAATAGTGCAAGTTTTGAGGCTACATTTACTTCTAGATTTTTGTAGCCAACACTAACTTTATCTATATTGTAAATGTTTTTTTATAAATTAATGGAACTAAATTATGATAAATTTATTTTTCATTAAACAAGATAATAATTGCAAAATTTTTTAAGTTCAAATATGTGTTTTATCATCATTTCAAACTCAAAATTTTTATTATCAAGTATGATATCATGAAAGCAAAAATATTTGCAAATAATTTTAATTATAAATTTTTGTTGCAATCATGATAAATAATGGGAGCAGCTACTAATACCTCACCCTTGGCTAATTATCCCTTATCCTACTTACTATCTTTTGTAGAGATTTGTGTGATTGGTCAGATGACAAGACGAGACGAGGATATAGTTTTCATGGGATATATAGGTGTTATTTATCAAGCACGAACGACTGACAAACAAGCTGCATCGAATAATTCTTCATTGAATCTTCTTCTGGCAAGACAAGTTAAGCAAATTTTATCTTAGAAAGGCTCCACAAGCCTTGTTGAGAAATATGTCATGTCGTGTGCTACGCTGACTAGCTGGAAAGGGCTCAGAAGCCGATTATCAGAGGCAAAGACACATCGTCGAAGCCAGCTAGAGAATTCAATGAACTAAAGGCCGTGCCACCAGACCTTGCACAAGAATTGAGTCCGATCAGAGCCCCAAATGGCATACACGTAGATTGCTTGCTAATGAAGAATTGAATGCGATCAGAGCTCCAATGGTAGACATGTAGATTGCTTGCTAATGAAGAATGTGCATGGACGTGGACAAGTGTACTCAGTTAGAGATGAAATCCCATGATGGGATTGTGCGTGCTCCTTGTGAAGATCCATAAGATCAAGAACTGAAATTGGAAATGGAAGAAGTCTAACAATTAGTATTAAAATGAAATAAAAGCAAAAATGTCAAATGAAATCGTCACCATGAACAGTGTATGAACTCTATAGAAACTCAAGTGCTTTTTTTTCAAAAAGAGCCAGGAAAGTGGCTTTGAAGTGGCATCTGCCACATCAAAGCCGCCTCCGCAAAAAAATCATGACTTCATTCGTAAATCTTAACTCTACACAAACGAAAGAATGTCGTGTGATAAAAAGTCAGAGGAGAAAAAAATTCTGCCAACTCACAAATAAGTTGTTATTTTAGAAGAAGCATCCATCCATCCCACAAAGACTAAATCAATGTGTCGTCTCGTCCCTGCATCTAACCAATCACATACCTCTACAGAAGAGATTATATAGTAGGAATGAGGGATAACTGGTCAAAAGTGATGGATATTTAGACGCTCTTTAAATAAAATTCAATATATATATATATATATATAATATGATAAAAATTTCAACTTTCATATTTCATCATACACAAAAAATCAATGATTTAGTGATTGAGATTAAACTTTTTTTAAGAGACAAATTATTGTTTGTAATCAAACGTGCTTTTTTATCATAAGAAATTAATGATCATATATCAATCATAAGCCATGTTGCATATGCATGTTGTTGTTTGCAAATTGAAGCAATTAGCAACTTCTGTTTGTTATAATGTAGATTTTTGTATATATGTTTTTGAAGATTGTCAATCATTGTTTTTTTGATAAATCAACATTTTTTTCTTCAAAAGTCTCATAAAATTTGAAGTGTAAGCTTTGTGTATGATGTTAAATGTATAAATATCTGTGATTGCGTTGGAAGTACTGTTTTATACAATTTTAAAAAACAAAATATTATTTCAATACTTTTCTTTTCCAAAATGAATGCAAGAAGCATGAACTTTAATATCTATTTATCATTTAGCTATTATTCATATTGGTTTAATTTTGTAAAAACATCAGTTTGAATTAACAATAAAATGCAGAAGACAATGCTAGATAAATATTAAATCATTTACGTGTGAATCATTTTTTCAAGTGTGTTTAGAGAAATCATAACTTAATCATATATAACTTTATATATGATGAATAACTCACATAAAAGATTCATGGTTACATGTTTTTATTTTGATTTAAAAATAGAATGAAATAACAAAAAAAATAAATTAGTTTGGTTTTTCAGCTTGTTTTATTAACAAAGTAATCAATTTCAAACACAAATCTTCATATTTTTTCATATGATTTTTTAAATTTTTTTGAGATTTCACATGACTAACATTGATTCTATCATGATTTTTGCTTGGTAGAAACATCTAATTAAATTAATTGTTTGCTTAATTTTTTTCCCATTTGAATTTTTGATTTTTGAAATTTGATTCAGATCAAATAATATGAAGCTTTGCAATCTAATATGTTTCTAAATATCAATTGTATTTTGATCTACACTGCTTTTTGAAGTGTGTATCTCTGTGATGACCTGTGATTAAAACTCTTCAAATGCAAAACAAAAAAGTTTGGTGCTCTAGTTTGGCAAATTTGAATCTTCATACAAGTTTTAATGAATTCAAAATATTTGAAGATTCACTTTATAAAAAAAGTTTCTAAGTATCAATGTAGTAGATTATCGATTTCATTGTTTCAAAAATTTTAAGATTATAGAAGTAAAAAAATAAATCACATGAATTTAGAGTTTCAAAAAATCGGATGAAATATCAAAGTTTACTATCAAAATATTTCATATTTAAATTTTTTGTATCTAAAACTTTAAACTGGATTATATAAATTTTGAACACAAAATAATAGCCAAAAATTGATATGTTTTATAGATTTTGTTAGATTAATTTTATTTTCATGAGGATTTATAATTTTAATATATGGTTAATTTTTGCTAAATAAATATATTTTTAAATCAAGTGTCTTTCAAGAAAAAATTTGATTGACCTTACGTGTTTTGATGAAATCTACAATTGGTGAAACAGATTATCGATATTATGATTAGATTTTTTCATATAATTATATATAATATCAAATTTTAATTAATTAATTAATTAAATAAATGAAATAATACATTAAAAATTTTTTTATAACAACTACAAGTTTTAGTAACAATTACATGGAAAAATCTACTTCATGAAACCATCGTAACACAAATAAATTAACTTAAGTCATAATGTATTGTTTTAACTAATGGGATTCCACCGACGACACACGTCACCTATGTTTAAATATAGATTAACATTTCCAGAGTAACAAACGGGAGGAGATTACGTGAAAATGCAAAGAAGAATGTTGAAAAAACTTTAAATCAAAAAACAAAAGCAGAGAACCCGACTACAACTGTGAGTGGCTAGTATTTGAGCTTCATTCCACGAGGTGATGAGTTTTGTTCTTGTCAAAAACATGCACAAATGTACAACATGATTCTTGACATGCGTGATGTGTTTTATTCACAAGACACAGTGAGTCCAAATTCAATTCTTATTCAATTCTTGTAGATAGTTTGATTGTAAGATATTAACTTGAATCATAAATTTGAGTCAAGTTCAATTTGGTTTAAATGAAATGTATTTAAGTATTTTCTTGCAAAGCGAGAACGAGAGTTGTCTATATGAGCAAAGAAAGATGTCCATACTCTCAATGATTACCTTTCACATTCAAATTTAGTCGGAGTTGATCAAACTTGCGTGCATAGAGTCAATGTTGCAAATGTAAGATGTGGGAGATATATGATATTTAGGAGATGATTTATTGAACACATCACAGATGGCATGTATACAAATACAACTTGAAATATGCTTCACATCACATAAGAAGAAATGAAATCCAGTTTGACATTAGTGCTATGAATTGTATTCAAACTCGTGTTGATTTTAAGATTATGCATGCAATTTGTCGCATATATAGGAGCATTGATAAAACCAAGTTGGAACTTTCAAGAGCTGAGTTCTTCATACTAAATCCCGTAGCATGCAATTACAAGAAAATTTTTTAAGAACTTGGTGATTGTGTGCCGTAAGTGAGTATCTATCGTGTAAAAAAAATAGTTGATAGTTCTATTGAGCTATTTGTGTTACGATGTGGTCTTGTTGATTTGTTTGGAAGAGAAATAACATTAATCTCTCACACTTTGTGTCAAACTGTGAAGCCTTTAACACACAAACTAACATCATCTGAGTCAATCATCTGAGTCACTTCTCGGTAGGTGACTGATTCCTCTTAGAGATCCACTTAAATAGCCTAAGAAGCTTAGAGTTAAGGGGTTTTTGCAAAAAATAGTCCAAGTCACTAAATCTCACACACGACACACCAAAATAAAAAAATAAATTAAAGATAGATAACCTTTTACTATCAAATGAAGTGAAACGTGCTTTTCTAGAACCTAAACAAACACTTCTTCACCAAGTCCTATAAATTGACTATGAAACTCCACAACATTAGCTTCACACTCAAAGCAAAATTTGTACTCAGAATTTCTCTAGTCTAACATGTCTACATAAGCTTTTTTTAACTTATATTGATAAATTTGATCTGGGTAATTTGTTCCATCCAAAGTGCGTAAAGAGTAGGTACCGTTTGTCATAAAGACTTGCTTAATTTCATACCATTCAAACCCTCTAGATAGTAAATTTTTATGAGCTTACCAAAAATACCTCAAATTGTATAATATCATCCATACTCCACTACATCTTTGCAACCAACAATATTCTTCATTTTTGGCTGAGCAATCTCAATTTCCAGTCTTGTCTGCAATTAGACCTCGTCCAATTTCTCAAGTTGCATCGAACATCTTTGTTGAGATTCATCTCGATCCAAACGTGACTTAGAATTAGTGCGAAGCCTCATGACATTGTATTTTATTGAAAGTAGAAACTCAAGGACATATGCTAAACAAAAGGAAGAGATATTCATAGCGGTTTTGAATGTTGAGTAGTAAACTCAACATTGCATGATGGATTTAAGATCTCAATCACTAACATTTGCTCTTGTTCCAGTTTACCTTGCAATCATAGGTTACAATGTTTTGTTTGTTCATTATAATAGTTTGTTTGTATTCGGTATGTACATAATTGTAAACATATGTTTGATTGCTAATGAATTCATCAAATTTTATCACATGTCACTTGTGAATTGAGCTCCATTGTCCAAAATCATCTCTAACTAAATAGCAAGCGAATAACAATACGTTCGTGCACAAACTGCACAAACTTTTTTGTGGAACTAAGTATTCAAAACCCCAAGCTTTGTAAATTTTGTAAGATAGTATTTAGCAACAACAATGAAACAATGTTTACATTAAATCAATACTCCATTTCTTGAATTATCATAATGAAGAAATATGATGCAAGTTGCCTTTCACTATAAATCTATTCACAAACGTTTGACACACCTCGCAACATTTGCAGTATTCAAAAGTCACTTTGAATATAATCGGCCAATAGTATATTACCGCAAGAATTTTCTTCAATTAAACTACTTTAGGAAAATGTATTCCAAAAAATTCTTCATGAAACTCTCGTAATTTTGTTATCTCTATTTTTTTCATCGCAAGTCAAAAAATACCATCTTTCCCGCAAAAATACAGTAAAACACATCAAGAGATAATGTGTAATCTTTGTCCTAATTTGTCTAATTATATTATTCAAAAAATTCATTATATTGAGATAATGAATAATATCTCTATACTCCTTTGGTTTGTTGTCGATGTTGATTGACATAAACATTGTGTCGGATCATTGTCATCTTCAAATACGACGCACACCTTCTTATTGATTCGTGAAATGAAATGAATTATTCCATGTTCTTTATCCACGTAATGTACAATCTCCAAGTCAAATTCTTGAAGCAAAATTATCCACCGTGTTGTTGTTCTTGAAGTATTTTGTATGTTGAGAAAATAAACTAATGCTTGATGGTCGTCAATCTCCGTAGCTCTCATCCAAGTAAGTAACAATGCTTGCAAAAGCCTCTAACGCTTTTGATATAGCTTGCCAAAGAGTATCTAAAATCTCTGAGCTGATTGTCACGCAGGTTTACCTCAGATGGCTTTGCAATAGTTTATCATGATTCTAAAAGACTAGGATTATCCCTCATGATCATGTTCCAAATATACTCTCACACATATCCTCATCAATTCATCACTCAAATTCATCCACACATCGACTTTCCAAGATGCTGAAAAATGTCACTCTTTCATATATAAAACAAGTCTTTATACATGAACTCTTCAAACTTGCTTGAAAGTTTTATTCCTACATATCCATAAATAATACTCAAGAAATTATCATAGTAATAATGGATAATTCTTATATAAATTACTTTTATAAGGATAAAGCATAATAAGTTTGACTATTTATTAATACGTAATAACATGACATTGAACTGTTAAATCTTCTAGATGTTTACTAATTTCTATATTGAGCTCACAACATGCCATATGTGACTTTTCAACTTCTAGAACCTCCACTTACCACTAAGTCAACATTAGATTTAGTCTAAACAATGAAGTTACCATTACTTAGTCAAACCAATCAAAATGATACATGAAGTCAAAAATATTTTCTAATTGGAATTTAAACTGTTGTAAAAGAAAAAATAGAAGTGCTAACTCAAATCTTCTAGAATTTCTTTAATTATTCTACCAATTATAGACATCATAACCAAACATGATTATAACTTGATAACATAGTTATAACTAGCTAGACATAGTCATAATTAAACTAACTAAGATTAAATACTTGGCTATTTTTTATTTTATTTCACACGTACAACACCCGATGAATGATGAATTGAGGGAATGTGTGAGAGTGTGTTTGAGATATGAATCTAAGGAACAATTCTAGAATTTTAGAACCATCATGAGCTATCACAAAGCCATCTAAGTTAAACTTGAGTGAGAATTAGTCCAGAGGTTGCAGATTTGACACATTCAAGCGGTTAAAAACCTTCTATAACTATTCCAGGTGCAAAATTGAATAGTATATTCCAAAATCATCCATGAAAAATCCTATAAAATGTTCAAAGTATAGTTCCAAGTCTTTCATTATTAGCCTTTTGAAGTTAACTGGAGCATTACAAAATCTAAATGACATTATTTCATAAGAAAATGTGCACCCTGATGAAGTGAAGTTGATCTTGAATTGATCTTCTACCGCAATCATCACTAAATGATGTACATTAAATCTGTTTGAAAAAAAGTACAATTCATGATCTCTTACCTCTTTTAGAATTTTGTTGCAAAATGTAATGGATTATGAATACTTCTTTATAATGTTATTAAGTTTCTTGAAGTTCACGGAGATCTTCATTTTTAAATTTTATTAAAAGCCAACATGATTGGAGATAATCACTCATTATTCTCCAATGGTTGAATAAATCCAGCTTCTAACAATTTTTCCAATTCTACTTTCATCACTTTAACATATTTAGTATCCATACAGTAAGGTTTCTATCTTAATGCCTTTGCATTTTGTACGAGTTCAATTCTGTGCGTTTCTTAGAAGATATCATACAAATTTTTGTAATTGAAGGCAAAAAAATGAATTAACTTACATAATAGGTGTTAAATACATTCTCTCTTTTGAGCAAATTATTCGATTTTCAATCAAATATGATTCAACTAACATGCTATTTTTTCATCTCACAAAATTAGCTTCTTCTTGGTTTAATTTGCAAGTAGCTGTATTTGTGTCGGATCTACTTTCTTTGGAATTGCTTCAATCGCGTCAAGTTCCACTTCATCATCCAATAAATTGTCCGTAAATTTCTTTGGATTCTAAATGACCAGTCTTTAACAAGTCAGAGTCAAATTTGTCTAATGCATATGCGCATTCTAGTAGAAGAAAGTTAATACGTTGTCAATGCGTCCGCTTCTAAATTGTCATGTACACTTTGGCCTTATAATTTTGTATGTGTGATTTTTTGATGTATCTTTGGATATGATACATCTTTTTTTTAACATCAAATGTAAATCAAATTGCATAGAAAATGCCTAAACCATTGATACACAAATTGAAAATCATATATTGAGGTTTATAAATTTCTTCATTGGTTATTTTCAAAGTAATGAAGGAAGATATTTTAATGTTAAAGCCTATGTACATCATTGCCAAAATGGTCATCACATTGACATCTGCTTCTCCATCTACTTGAACACCTCTCAACATAGAGTCATTACATCTAACAACTATGGTCAGATTATACTCTTGTTGAACTGCAATAGTTAGTGTGAGATGCATGAGATCAATAAATAGATGAAATTTTGTATGTCGATGAATTTTTGCTCAATTCTTTGCAAATTGATGAAATTATTGCCACAAGTTGTTAAAGAGTGATGTTCGTCTTCTTATCTCTGACGTCATCCAAAATTGTGTACAAACCGTGATTTGTGAATATTGAAAAATCTTGAAAACTAAACCGCCTTAGTCAAGATTTCTTCAATCTTTTTTCTCTCGCCATCTTTTTCTTTTGTTTCACTCTTTGCGATTGAACTTTGTCTTGTCTTGATTTTTTGTTGTCATTACATTGATCTCATTGTGTAAAGATTGTACAAAGTTGGCAATCACTTTCTCCCAAATGTCATCTTGAATCTCAACTAAATTCACTTAACATTTTTCTTTGTCATTCACAAATGTAACTTGTTTTGATGAAAGATTTTTCTATGCATCACGAATCAGACAATCTTTTGAAATGTGATACATTTTCTTGCAAACCTAACATTGTACCTTGTTTGAATCTTGTTCAATAGTGCAAAAAATGCACGATTGAAGGAAATAAACGCTAAGTTGTGTCATTTGCAACACAAATTATTCCATAACAACTTTCATTCCTGAAGTAATGTTGGATGAACAAAGTGTACTTGTTGATGATGAAGACTACAAAGGATTACAATGAACATTTGCAATATCTTTTCATGCTATTATCAATGTCAAATCTAAACTAGATTAATTCTTTTTTGGCAATGCGGATAACTTGCTGTAAAGCATTCACACCCTCATGATTTATTTGTTGAAGTAAGTCAGACAATAACTTGATCATGAAGTGTTTTACCACCAGTGTCTTTATTTACTTAAAAAAATGGGTTTTGGACACTATGTTCTTGAACGCGTATGCTCTGAGTAATCGGATCAAACAATATTTGTAATTTGTGTAATACTTCATTTTTTCCAACAACTATTGTTTAATTTGATTAGGTTCACAAATAGTAGCCTTGTAAAATATTCTATCTAAACTAGATAATTAGTTTTATATTCAACTGTTTCCAAGATAATTTGGTAAGCTCTGATTGTCTATCGTATCATTAAGACGCTCTTTCTTAAAAAAACTTTGGCAAAAAGGTAACCAAATTTTTGTTAGTCTTAGTCCATGTACTTAAAGATTACCTTTTGTAAATTCTTAAGAAATAACTTTGAATCTTTGTCTTTTGCTCCATTGAATATTGAAATCTATCCTATTTCAACATAATGTGTTGAACTAATGACTTCAAACTCTAGAGCTTCTCGCTTTTTTCATCAAAATTATCCAAGATCTTCAAGTCAAATCGGTAGATGATTCATACTCTCAAAACTACACCCCATAGCTTTGTCTATGGCGCCATAGGTTCATTTTTGCATCATTCCAACTTGATTTTGTTGCTCCGTTATATCTATTGATGATCAAACTATACAGCTATTCAGAAGACAAAAGTCAAAGTGAGAGGGAGTGAATCAGTTGTGGTTCCTTTTGCGGATGGGCTAGTGGAAGTCTCTAACTAGAATATTGGTGGCATGAAAAAGTATATGTTTGAAACAAAACCGATAATCAAAGGTATTGATGTAATGTTTACTTTTTACTAGTGGAATAAAGTACAAAGAGTTTTGTAAATGCTAAAGAGAAAACTAACATTGGCTAAATCAGATATGGAGAATTTGGAATTTATTGGAAAATTTATTTGCAAGATTGAACCAAGAGTCAATAGTAAAGTAGTTTCTTGCAATCAAGGTGAGGAATTTCAAAGTAGATCTAGACAACATGAGATGAAAAAGTAGAAAGTTGCTACAGCAAGCTGATTCAGTGGAGTGTGATAGACTCATGAGTCTACAATGAGAACTAAAGTAATCTCATGCAACACTCATGATTCTAGAAGAGACATCTCAATATGTAAAAGAAGTCAGACTCACCCTGGAAAACAAATTGACTCTTGGAGAGAGTGCAAAAATAAAAAAAACGTTGTGAAAGAGGTTGCAGAACTTTGTGAGAAAATGATATAATTGCAGAAAGAAAGAAATCTCATTAAAGTTTAGTCTTGATCAAGTAAGAAGGTTTGAGTTTAAACAATCAATCATGCACAAGTGAAGTGTCTAGCACAAGCTCGCCGGGAAGAGGAGAGTATTTTTTCAATCTCCGGTAGCATCTGCAAACTCAATTCATGTATTCTAGGTACAAGTAAAAAGACGAACGCAAGATGGGGAGAGAAAGATGTTGTAGAGCATAAGAAATCCAAATTAATCGTGACTCAAGTCATATGTGGCAAAATCTTCATGTGTGGATGATGGACTAATAGATTTCCGATGCCTTTACTATTGTGATGTCCATGTCGACGTTAAAAAAAAAAGTCTGTTAATCCTTGTAGTCTTACCGGACTTTTGGATTCCGTGAGCACGAACTCTCAATACATCCTTTTGTAGTACATGGACTTCTAGTTCCTGGTTATGGAGTTCCATGCACACGCTAAGGAAGTTGTAGCCTAGTGATTAAAAGAATGAACATAAGCACGATTAAAAAAACACTTTTTTTTAATCAAAAAATCTTATCTCTGTCTCAATCCTTGCTGCGACCATTCTCGATGGTGTATATTGGTAATCCTTGCGGCCTTTGCACGCGCTTGGATTTCGTGAGCATGAACTTAAAGTCCATACTTTTGTAAGGTATAGACTCCAAGTTCATGCTTACGAGAATCTATGCACACGCTAAGGACGTTGTTGACTGATGACTAAAAGAATGGAGCCGCTCACGATTAAAAAAACACTTGTCTATGTTGACAGATCTGGTTTGAAGCTCTTCACTCACCGTGACAATTCTTGATGATGTATATAAGTAAATCCTTGCAGCCTTAGCCGGCGCTTGGATTTTGTGAGCATGAACTTAAAGTCCATACTTTTGTAAGGTATAGACTCCAAGTTCTTGTTTACGAGAATCCATGCACATGCTAAGGATGTTGTTGACTGACGACTAAAAGAATGGAGACGTTCATGATTAAAAAAACACTTGTCTATGTTGCCAGATCTGGTTTGGGTCTTTCCACTCAGCGTGATAATTCTTGATGATGTATATCAATAAATCCTTGCGACCTTAGCGGGCGCTTGGATATCGTGAGCATGAACTTAAATCCATACTTTTGTAAGGTATGGACTCCAAGTTCATGCTTACGAGAGTCCATGCACACGTTAAGGACGTTGTTGACTCGTGATTAAAAAAATGAAGACGCGCACGATTAGAAAAACCACTTGTCCAAGTTCACAGATCTAATCTTGAGCTCTACACTTGCCGTGACAATTCTTGATGATGTATATCAGTAAATCCTTGCGGCCTTAGCCGGCGCTTGGATTTCGTGAGCATGAACTTAAAGTCTATACTTTTGTAAGGTATGAACTCCAAGTTCATGCTTACAGGAATCCATGCACACGCTAAGGACGTTGTTGACTCGTGAATAGAAGAATGAAAACGCGCACGATTAGAAAAAACACTTATCTAAGTTGACAGATCTGATCTCGAGCTCTCCACTTGCCATGTCAATTCTTGATAGTGTATATAAGCATATCCTTGCGGCCTTAGCGAGCGCTTGGATTTCGTGAGCATGAACTTAAAGTCTATACTTTTGTAAAGTATGAACTCCAAGTTCATGCTTACGGGAATCCATGCACACGCTAAGGACGTTGTTGACTCGTGATTAAAAAAAAGAAGACACGAACGATTTGAAAAAACACTTATCTAAGTTGATAGATCTAATCTTGAGCTCTCCACTTATCATGACAATTCTTGATAGTGTATATAAGCATATCCTTGCGGCCTTAGCGGGCGCTTGGATTTCGTGAGCATGAAATTAAAGTCTATACTTTTGTAAGGTATGAACTCCAAGTTCATGCTTACGGGAATCCATGCACACGCTAAGGACGTTGTTGACTCGTGATTAGAAGAATGAAAACGCGCACGATTAAAAAAACACTTGTCTAAGTTGACTGATCTGGTTTGGAGCTCTCCACTTGTCATGACAATTCTTGATAGAGTATATAAGCATATCCTTGCGGCCTTAGCGGTCGCTTGGATTTCGTGAGCATGAACTTAAGGTCCATACTTTTGTAAAGTATGAATTCCAAGTTCATGCTTACGGGAATCCATGCACACGCTAAGGACGTTGTTGACTCGTGACTAAAAGAATGAAAATGCGCACGATTAAAAGAAACACTGGTCTAAGTTGACAGATCTAATCTTGAGCTCTCCACTTGCCATGTCAATTCTTGATAGTGTATATAAGCATATCTTTGCGGCCTTAGCGGGCGCTTGGATTTCGTGAGCATGAACTTAAAGTCTATACTTTTGTAAGGTATGAATTCAAAGTTCATGCTTACGGGAATCCATGCACACACTAAGGACGTTGTTGACTCGTGATTAAAAAAATGAAGACGCGCACGATTATAAAAAACACTTATCTAAGTTGACAGATCTAATCTTGAGCTCTCCACTTGTCATGACAATTCTTGATAGAGTATATAAGCATATCTTTGCGGCCTTAGCGGGCGCTTGGATTTCGTGAACATGAACTTAAAGTCTATATTTTTGTAAGATATGAATTCAAAGTTCATGTTTACAGGAATCCATGCACACACTAAGGACGTTGTTGACTCATGACTAAAATAAGGGAGACGCGCAATCTGAAAAATCACTTATCTAAGTTGACAGATCTGGTTTAGAACTCTCCACTTGCCTTGTCAATTCTTGATGAGGTATATTAGTAAATACTCGTGGCCTTAGCGGATGCTTGGATTTTGTGAGCATGAACTTAAATTCTATATTTTTGTAAGATATGGAATCCAAGTTCATGCTTACGGAAATCCATACACACACTAAGGGCGTTGTTAACTGCTGAAGAAAAAAATATACCCACGCACGATTAAAAAATACACAATTTTGTTAGTTGACAGATTTTGCTTATGGCTAAACTGTTGTCATGACAATTCTTGACAATAGACAATTTTTAGCTTGACAAATTCTACTCTGATCTGTGAATAGAAGCCAAGGAATCAAAGAGTTAGAACAATCAACAAGTGTTCAACAACTCAAACGTTTTTCCAAAATTGAAACTGCCAAACTAAAAAAACTGATAACAAAAATTTTGTCCAACCAATACGGGTTATGGAACCAAGATGTAAACACTTGTTGGAGAGAAAATACATTAACATGTAATACTCTGTGTTAAGCCATGAAACATTGTACACAAGAAGAAGACCATCCAGGTCACTCCAAAAGTTATTACTCTAGAGACAATTAATTGGCTTAGAAAATTTCGAAACCATTAGATATCACAAAAGACAAACAAACTGAAGATAACCTTAACTATGTCACAAAGTGAAAAGTGATTTACTAGAATCCTAGAAATTATCTAAAAAGTTCCAAAACAATCCCATTTATTAAATTTCTTTGATTCTGTATGAAGTTTGAATCTAATTGTATATTCCACATAAGAGAGATCATGAACTTTGCCTAGTGTATTTGCAGTTTAAAACAATCCGAAAAGATATTTCGAAGAGGAAATTTAAAATTTGTACTTTAAAATTTTAAAACATTATTCTACTACCAGGGATATGGAGATGTTTACTAGACAAATCCATGTACATCTGACAATGTCCACATAACTTGCTCATGTATTATTCTTATATGAAATAGAAAACAAAAGTCAAACTAGTTTTAATAATTCGATGTTCAACTTTGTCCTCCAAGATTTGAATTGTAACAATCAACTATAGTTATATTCATTCAAAAATTAGAAATGAATCATGATTAAAGATTTAGAATTCTTCTGCTGGTATTTTTTGTCAGAACTAAAAGAAAAGAAAAACGTTTCAAAGACACAAGCGAAAGAGATATCACGCCATGCATGAAACTCCCCATTCACAAACATTTATAAAGAATAGACTGAGTAATTTAGCTTCAGAAATATTAGTAAAATCAAAGTGAAACGTCAAGGAACAGCGGTCTCTGAGTGGAAACTGTGGACAATATGGGAATCATTCGCATTACCGTGATCACATACTTCAACCCTCATATTATGGAGATGTCTGATGCAAACATGGTGACAGCTTTTGGCGTGGAGGAAACAATTTTTGCGTGGTGATCCAGCTTCACATTCGAAATGTACACAAACGTAAGCTCCACTGGAGTCGTCGATGATGAATTGAAGATGATGTAGTTGGAGTAGAAGATGGGGCAGACTCAATTCGAGATCGAGAGCTATCGGATTCGACTGCTGTGTTCAAGAATGGAGGTGATGAAGGAATGGGTCGCTCCGCGACAGGACGGAGGCTCGGCGTGCAATCGAGAGAAGTGGACAGAAGGAGATTCGTTCCGCGTCTCTCTCCTCGAGAATAGCAGCGTCGGCGAAGCTTCAGTGCTCGTCATTGATGACTTTCGGCCGAGTTCCAACTTTTGAGGTCATGCCGTACACGTCTGGCCCCTTTCAGATTGTGCATGAGGTCAAGAACGACGCAGCATCTATATCTTTTGTCACTCCGCTCAAATTGGCAATGGCGCTGCGACCCACGGTCTTTTTATGTCTCCTTTTGAATCTTTCTCGTAAATCCCCCTATTATACTTTTGACATCCCTAGTCTTGAGATTCATGGCGATCGGTCGAATGATTGCCCTTAACCCGATCTGGAAGTTGTGTCTCCACTCACTCCAGACTCCAAGCCTCCAATTTACTCTCACTCTGGAGGGAACAGCCAAGTCACCTGTGGCAGGATCTTCCAACCTGTGTGGATGTTGGGCTCGCAGATTTCTGATCAGTGTCCTTTTGTGACGTCCAGGTCGACGGGGAAGAAATGAAGTCTGTAAATCCTTGCGGCCTCAGCGGGCGCATGGACTCCGTGAGCATGAACTATCCGTAAGCAGGGACTCCCAGTCCCTGCTTACGGAAGTCCATGCACACGCTGCAGACGCTGCTGCCTGGTGACCGCAACTATGGAATTGCCTCCAGGACTCTTCATCAGCGTCATTGGTTGCCAGGAAGCACTCGTGGTTTTGCTCTGTTATCACGTTCAAGGGATGAGATTGTGAGTGCCGTCGCTGCTGAAAACTTCTTCGCCGCGAGTGAGGCCGCCACGAGCATGGATCATTCACGGTCATTCTCCTCACACGAGGCGAATCATGCCCTGATTTAAAGCCAATGAAATAATTGAGGTATGGTTTTCAATCAAGGAATACGTCGGCACTGTTTCTTGGTAAATATTGACAACGCGGGATTTGTTCAAAACACTCGGAATACAGAAACTGTTTTCTTAGCACATCCAGCGTCGGATGACGCGACTTTCGCGGGCTTGCGAAGGGCAAAATTGTTGATGCTTTTATTGAACACTAAATTCAAACCTACCAACCATAGGTGTAACTCATAAACACGGAAGTGTGCGTGTGAGTTTTGTAGGGGGCTGCTGGAGGGGCCGGTCGAACACAAAATTTATTCCATAAACCCTGTGAAACGGGTGTTTGGTGGAAGCATTCACGCCGAGCATGAGACACCACCTTCAAAGACAAGGTCAAAATTCTGTACGATGGTGGGACAAAGAGCAGTATTCAGAACGAGATATAGAAGTGAAGGAACGAACCTTGAACTTCTATTTGAGAAATCATCGTGAAAGTCTCTCGGTGAAAAATCCCAGAGAGAAAAAATAGTGAATGTACACTTCTGGGACTCTTCTACCCTGCCTAGGTTGTGAAGATCTAGATCGTGGACGACGAGGGGTTTCGGTAATATCAAAACAGATTCAGATGGCTGTGGGAGGAGGATGACGATAACCGTGTTTGTGAAACCGTCGAAAACATTTCACGTTATCACAGTCATCCAGTACGTGTTGTGGAGTGTTGAGATTTCTGATTATCTGCCACTTTGACTACCTGCTGTCGTTTGTACGTTTTCTATGGGAAGTTTTTCACCAATGTGGTGAAAAGAAATTTAGCCTCTTTCAGTGGATGTGCTAAGAAAACAAGTCTCGAGTGTTGCCTACTCTCTAAGATAGGCTCATTAAACACAAGGCTCTTCTCGACAGAGAAGAAGCTCATCGCTCACTACAAGTTCTTACAGGCCTTACCCCATCAAGGAAAAGGATCGCATGCGAAGTCGAAAACCTTTGATGTTCATGTGAGGACAGTCGAAGGAGAACAATGATTTCTCAACCAAGCGATGGCAGACCTTAAAACGCGCATCTCTCCGCTGACAACGGCACCTGCCATTTGTACGTGCACTGTAACTGGACTCTTCGACCCTGAATTCGACCCTCTGCATGTTTCCACCAAGCGCAAGGTCTGCAGGTATAAACAGGAGCAAGAAATCAAGAGCTGTCACAGAAAATCAAGTGCAAAATAATGGGTACAATCTTAGTTCACTCCAACTACCACAGGGAAAGAATACGTTTCAAGGTCTCTATGAAGGTAAGCATGCAGACGACAAACCAGAAGTGCACTATGCCGTTGCTGCATCATACTCTCCAAACGAGCTAGCAGGAGGCTCATAGCCTGAGCTTCTCTGTTCTTGTCTTTCAAAGGTCGTCGAGCCAGCCGCCCGTCAAGCTTGGTGGCTTCGGCGGCCATTTCTGTCAACTCTACAGTATGTCACAAAGACATAGTTAGGAGTGTTTCTCAGTAATATTGCTCAGCTATAATCGAGCTTGCAGAAAAAGTGCCTAAACCTCGATCTACATCGACATAGTTTCTTTCTTCCACAATGCCAAGTGCACACCTACCTTGTGCATTGTCCACACAAAGAACTCGAGCGAAGGCCCGAAGTGCATGTGGTATGCCCTTCCCACGACCTATGGCAGATTTTACAAACCTGCAACCAGAGCATTCCCTGAGTGATGACAAACATTATCTATTCCACAACATTCGCTCATTATTGCAACGGAAAATCTCTTCACCTGGCTGATACCACATCTCAGTACAATCTGCTCGGTGCATCCTTGGAAGAGAAGATGAAATGAAAGGTACCTAATGTTGAAACCAGATCCACCACTATCAGATCCATCAGCATGGAGAAATGTTGGCATGTCGTGGGCATGCAACAATTGTAACTTCAGCTTTCGTAGTTCGTCCCTGCGAGATACTCCCATCCATACTTCCACCTAGATATAGGATTTCAACTCAGCTCTCAGGTACTTTCGCCCACTCTTGATGGACAGCAGTGACTATGAAGTGTATTGCTATCGAAGTGACTAAGTTTACGTAGATTAAAAACGTGACTAACCAAGCTAGAAGCGACAATTCAACCAAAAGCGAAGCGTGAACGAGATGAGCACTGAGGTACCTGGTCATGAGGATTCTCAGGGAGGGTGAAACCGAAGTCCAGTGCTAGAATACTGTTCGGTAAACGTCCGTAACTTAACACAACCTGCATCGAACAAAAATTGAAATGAAGTTTATTTAGACCCAATTAGATGCAATTCACGTATCGGAAGCTTGGTAAGAGAACCAGCAAGTACAAGAGGGATATGAACCGGACTGAAGATAAAATCTGGAAATACAAGAGGACGGGCGATTACTTCATCATTCGAATCACAAATTGCGCTTTAATATTCATATTTCTTGTGAAATTCTGCTCGAAAAGGAAGAAAGTGCAAACCTGAGATCCGACTGCATAATCGCGGTCGGCAATGACCTGTTCAGACAGAAAAGAGAGAGATTTTAGAAACTTGCATCAGCCAGCGACGTGTTAGAACCATGAATTTTTTCAGCCTTTCTGACAAATTGTTTCTTGAGAGATGGAACATTCTCTTCAGAGATCAACGCAAGCGAAATGTTTCGAGCCGCACCTCTGCATAGCCTTGTTCTTCGTCATATGACAACAATGCCTGACAGTATGATTCATGGTTGAAGAAGTCTACGAATGGAACCTGTTGAAGTTAAAACTCTTCAGCTTTTCTTCACTTCCCCTGTACATGCTAACTAGAACTTGAGTCCAAACCTTCAAAACTTTCACAACACCCTCTTATATGAATGTAGTGAATAATGTAACACTATTACCTTCACATCGAACTATGAGTTCACTTTGCACTAAAAACAAATTCCAGAAGAAAAGATAAAATACCAGGGCAAGAGTTTGGAGTGCTTCAATGCCCCAGGCGCGAGAACAAACTGCGTAGGACGACAATATTTAGAACTTAGTCATAGTTGAACCTTCGAGCGCAACCGAAGGCTTGTCAAACGGTGAGATGCGGGTATTAAATGACGTGCACTGAATCCAGCCAGGTGTAGAACTGAACCCGTGTACTCAAAATAGACGACCATACACGTAACAAGAGTGAGGTATTGCACCTACCGGTAGCATAGGCATGCTTAAAATCTGTTTGTGCGATACGTTCTCCAAATATATGTGTACATCGCTGTAAAGCCTAATTAACACAAAGTATATTGCGGAGCAAGCAGTTAGCAATGCACCGGATGAGCCCAGTTTAAGGGGTATTATCCAGTTTGACGGATATTATCTACAACCTAGGGCAACACTAGGGGGAGGAATCTATGAACAAAACTAGAGCTAATCAGCAAGCATGCATGCTCTTTTGCAATTTCCGTCCTTTCGGACAATGGAGAAGGAGAGCACCTAGATCAAACTAAGACTTTTCTACAGGAAATGAGCCGAACTCTGACAAGAGGTCCAATTATTGGAAGCAGCGTAAACTAATCAGATGTACAAAGCAGTGGATCTCAATTAAAGAGTTACCGGTTGAACTGCTGCGAATTCTGCTCCAATAATTGCTTTCCTTTGCACAGTCTCCCTGTGTAGTGAACTGTGTCGAACAAGCTCCAGCTCTTCCTTTTTCCAAAAGACCTACAGTGCACAACACATATATGATACCTCAATAAGCTGGTGAATTCTTGGGCCTATCTATTTTACCTGACTAGAGATACATATGAAAGATTGTCTTTGTTATTAAGTCAATCCATGCGTGATTACGAGACGCCAGATATGTCAATGGATTTGTTGCCGCATACCGTACTGTGAATAGCCCCTAAAGGAGGTAGGCAACTGATGTAAGGCGACCAAGTTGATTCCTACATCAGAACACATACAATTCAATATGATACAAAAGTTAGAAAAACACTTGGTTCCTACAACGCCGATACAAAAGTTAGAAAAACACTTGGTTCCTACAACGCCGATATTTCGACAATACACTAGGAAATAATCTCCGCTTTACGCCCAGGTTTTAACATCACTTGGTTATCGTCCACGTTACTTCAGAAACAATAAATGTAAACAGTAACAAAGAACAATATAACGCAGATGATAAGAACATGGACTAATTTGTTTCAATCCCACTTCTGATCCAGCAAATAAAAGATTTCACACCTGGCCCTTATGCTGCTCGGCAAGTAAGAAGAGAGCAAGACGAGCCCACTCACTAACATCTTGCGGCAAAAGTTTTGTGACCTCCTTCGGTAGCTTATCTGGAGTGATCAACTGCATGACAGGTGAGAAAGTCAGTGATTAACTCGACTTCAAGCTTCGACATATTTGGAATGCCAAAATTGAACGAGAATAATATGCTTATTACTTGCCAATAACACTTAATCGCCATCCATCACTCAAAGCCAACTTCGCAAGGAATCCTAGATTCAGGAAAATTTTGAACACCCCATCGCTCAAGACCTTGACTAACCATGCGGCTACTATCTGCAAGATGTGTACCGAAGCAGAGTAACACGCCTAATCGAAGCTAGTACTCACCAGATCTCGGGAAACACGAAGAACGCGCTCGCCAGCTTGAATGGGACGGGTAGCGAACAATGCCCTGCGGCGACAGGTACGATTTCAGCACTGGAGAGTCACAATCGAAGTTATTACCATTTTCCACGGCTTAGATATGAGCGATAGCGAACAATGCCCAGAGGTAAAAGGTCTGAAACGCGAACGATTACAAATATTTAAAACAATTGAATGTCTCAATTCGCCGACGGCCTAATAATTAGAATCATAAGCATAACTTCGCTGATCGTCTCAATATCAGTGACAATCAGCAATCTAATTGACAGTTAGTTGAACCCATACAGTACCTGCCATGTGTGGAGATTCCCACAGTAGTACTCAGATAAGCATCTCGCTGTCCGCGCTCTTTCAGCCAATCAAGGAACTCAACCTGCTCCTTGTAGCTTACAGGCTGAACCTACGCGCACGGAAGGAATGCTCATGAGACATCATTCTAGAATAAACAGTGCGGCCAAGTACAAAATCGAAAGAAGGAAACTGCGGCAGTCTTGGCCAGGTCTATGCTTATTGTTCACGAAATCCGAACTTCCAAGTTTGAAAGGCATGAGAAACGAAAGCCGAGAGTAACAAGGTTTTAAATCCAGAGTCATTCTCTAGCATCACTATGCGACTATCTTATCGAACGATGGAAAATCCAGGATCCTTGATCGAAGAAAACATTACAAACTATTATAAAAAAACGAGTGAGAACTTCATGAAAAAGAGCAGATCGCCATCAGCTCCTTGGATTGAACTAAAACAACGAAACGGACTCGTAGGACAACGTAGGACGTTTGTCGCACACACCTGCACAATAGGCCCGGCGATACGTGTGCGAACATTAGAACACACGGCAGTGGGATGAGGCAAGCATATCATGCTCCGCCGGGCCCTGCTCAAGGTCCCCCACATTGTTTCCTTGGTTTCCCTCTTATGAGATTTCAGCTCCCTTTCAGAACCTCTTGAAACTTTCCCTGCTCCACCAGTATCCTCCACGCCATTACTGATGCCCTGCATTCCGAGCTTGACCCTCACTAATTAATGCGATTCAAGTCTATCCATAGTCCTGTCACCACGCTGTCAATAGCGGTTCTCTGCCCTTCCTGCGTATGCGCATGACTTAATCTTAGCATCACGTTAAAGAGTCCAAGTGCTGTTTGTCAGAGGTGCTCCTGCGTCGACACCACCGGACTTTCAGGCCACCCGTCCAGGCCTCCATTTCTCTCCAAAATTCGTTAAAATTCTGCCCGAGTCTCATAACTCCGAAGAGCGAAAGCTCGATACCCGACAAGAGTCCAACTTCAGGATCGTAGGATGCGAACGAGAGAGAGAGAGTATCTCATTCACGCACGGAACGCAGCATACACACAAATTTGGCAGGCAGCTCACACACGCTGTCTCCCGATGATCACGCGATGTCCTTCCTCCCTCGCTCACTCACTCACTCGGAAGCTATTCCAGGCGCAAGCAGTCCAGACCAAGAAGCCAGCGAAGGGTGCAGCGATCAGACGTAACTCCCCAGGGGAAGTGGGGAGGCACTCAGATTCTCGACCCGCGGCTGCCTCCAAGGAGTCATCGTCCGACTAACGACACAGGCGACGGGCTGAAGCGATAATAACGAGCATCGCAACGAGAGCAGCGGCACGGCCTGGACGTCGAAGCTCGTCCCGCGCAGTTCAATGCACTGACTGACTTTTCACTGACGGCCCGGTCCTCTCTCGGTCTCTCTGCAGCGACCGTCGCGCATCAATGCGTGACTCCTAGACTTCATTCACATCAGATGTGTAAAGGCTTTCACCACAGCAGCAGACGCAGCCAGGGAGGGAGCCAGGCAGCCAGCCAGGCAACGCAACGACCCGTCCATCGCCATCGCCATCGCCAGGCAGCCAGCCAGCCAAAAACAGTGGAGGTGCGCCTCCCGCCGCATGGGTTAGCGCACAGGCGACGACGCCACTGCGAGCTCCTGGCCGCGGCACGTGCATTCCATCCGCCTCCGACCGACCATCATTGTCTGCTCGCCTGCTTTTATTACCTGCTCCTCGTCCTCGTCCTCGGCCTCGGCCTCGCCTCCTCTTCCTCCCCTCCAATCACTCCAATCCCCGTCTTCGTACCTGAACTCTGCTCCTGCTCCTGCTCCTGCTCCGACAACCACCACCGTCAGCGCAGCGATCTGCGCCCTTCCACTTCTTCCGTCCTCCCTCCCTCGCCTGCGTTCACCTCATCGTCGTGGCCCCATTGCCCTCGCCCGAGCCCCACTTGTGCACTTTCGCTCGCCCGCCTTCATTTATCTGTTCGTGAATCTCGACGCACGGGCCCATCGATCGATCGACCCATCCATGGCGCGATCGCTCGCCCGAGCATTCATGAGCCCGGCGCTCCTTTCTCCTGCGCTCTGCTCTGCTGCCATCGTCGCGCCCCTTTTGGCCCCGTGAGCATTTTCTTCGGACCCGGCTCGATGCAGCGGACCAGACCCATCGGACGGTGCGGCAGATCTCGGCTGTCAGAGCGACGGCCGTCGTTCCGACCGCGGTCATCAATCCGTCTGTCCGTCCGTCTGTCCGTCCGTCCACATCCAGATGGTGCTGAGGGCGCTCTATTTTTGCCCTCTGGCCGGTACAGTCAGCATCTTTCTGCCCGTCTTGGTCATCTGCACCCTCCCCGACCCGACCCTACCCGACCCGCCGACCGGTCCCGTCGCCGTGTTGCAATTGCCGGTTCCGAAGTTTTACTTTCTCTCCATCCGTCCGTGTGTTCCTCGTACATCCGACATGCTATTACTGTTCCGATACGGAGCGCTCTGTTTACTATTTCTGACAACGCACATCCTCAGTCCGTGCCTACACAGAAAGGCCACCCGATTCTACGACTTCGATTACGACCCCAATCCTAAAGTACCCGTCTCAAGGACGCGGTCCTCCGGACTATCAACCAGGTCGAACGTCCTCGTAGTTTCCACGAAGCTCGGGCCGGTCCTGCTCTTGGGGTCGGCTGGAGTCCTCCGAGGGAAGAACGACCGCAAGCGACATGGACAATGAACATGTGACGAGAATCGAGTTAATTGCGCGAGATTCAGGCGAGATCTTGGTTGCGTAGATTTCTCCTTCCTGTAGCTTCTTCGTCGAGCTCGAGCCTTTGCTTCTCTCTACCTCGACCCCGGTACTGTACTCGTGACATCGTTACATGCGTTACTATGAGGATTTAAGCATCTGCCGAGGGCCACTATGCTCACTGATTACGTATCATCGGGGGTTAAGTAAAGTGGGGCCTTTGGGTTGACATGATGTCGTCCATCAAACCAGATTCATTCTCGAGGGGAGGCCTAGTGTCAACTCGAGATCTATCATTAGTTCTATCGTCGCGCTATACTTTTCGTTCGCTCGACTTCTTTTCGGGTCTATTTGGCTATGGGCCACTTTGTCTGCCATTCTCCTTTTTGCTCCATTCTCTGGCCTGACATGATCTAAGTAACATGCTACTTTGTGTTTCATTATCCAATAATGTGACAAATATCCAATCTATGCAGCACTAGCTACCTCACATTCCTTTCCTGTTTGACCTTGTGCGAGACCGTACCCCTGTTCATTGGAAGCCCTTCCTTGCGATATTGTACACGAGGTGTTTGATTCAGATATATTCCCAGCCGCTCTTTCCAACAGGGCTTGGCTTTTTATCGTTCCGAACGCCTGTCTGGTGGCCCTTCTCTCTGCTTCATTATGGTTTATGTGAATGTCTTTGAAGCCTGCAGAAAGGGGAGCTATTTCCCTTGGCCAGCAGAGAAGAGACTAGAGGAAGTCAGAACAGCGAACGGATTGGTGCAATCAATCCAGCTACTCTTTGGTCCATCTCGAGACGAAGGCTTCTATCTCCTTTCCCTCACTCGGGGTTTATCCTGAGTGGTCGAGATTAACATCGTCGTCGAGTTACAACTATCTGATTTGATTTCATGTTCTGAATTCATCCAGACATTGGCTCACTACACTGTACTGAAGTATGCATCTACTTCTGATTAGCCAGAATGAAAATGCTTGCCGATCTCATGTTGTTTCATGGTACCTTTCGTTCAGCTCAGAGAAGTGATGATTAGAGCATTAAGTGGCAAGCTGGTGGATGTCGTCAAGGCCAGGCTGTTGGCATTCCATTCGCGCTTGTCAGCATCCGAAAATTGCTCTTTCCATCTGCCCAAGAGTTTCCGTTCCGACACCATTCACTCTGTCCATTTTCGTTCGGTCGGCCTTATTATGAATGCACAACGGAGCCTTTATAGTCTCCAAGTACAGTAATCAGCATTACCCAGTACTGTCATCAGATTACAGCTTCGAGTCATTAGTCTTTATGTTGCACTTGCTTACATCGCAGTTGCTCGAAGAAACCCAGTGCTCATGACGCAATTCCAAATACAAAACCTTCCAACCGCACGAAGCTTTGCATGACCGTGATGAACGTGCCTTCGCCTTGAAATACCCTCCCTTTGAGAGAATCAGCTCACCAAAATTAGGGAATCTACATCACGGTTTAAAATTCAATGTCCCTCAAAATGACGGACCAACAATTTAAAACTTGTCCCAAAACTAGTCTTTACGGATCCATCAAATGACTGCCATTGATACGACTTTTTGTTTCATTCCCTTTGTCAACTTCAGAAGAACTTGTTTTTTTTCAGTAACTGTACGTTAAATTTTAAAGGTGATGATGGAGAGTTGGTCTGTTTGCAAGAACACGTATGTGCGACTTACGTCTTGTTATTAAGTCATTGGATCGCAAACCGTAGGGATGTTGTAGATGTTGAATTTTTTTGATATTTGTTAATTTGCTAGTGAGTTTTTCAGCTGAATATATAAATGTGGAGCATATGCTTACAGCACCTATGAGCTGATCCTCTTAAGTAACCCCATAAGTTTTCAAGTAACCTGGGAACGATAGAAACTCTAGGCAGGGGTAAATAACACATCCATATATGTACATATATGTCCATGGATGACTTGTATCAAACCCGGACCTTCAAACGACCTCTGAAGAGAGTGCGGCTATTTATATAGATAAAAAAAGAGGAAATAAAAGTCGAGTGCACGTAACTGAGTTGCACGTAATTTGTAGCGTAAATGCGCATAGATAAGTTTCAGATCATTTTATCGGAAATAAACATCTATGCGGGCAGGATTAATGGGAAATTTTCTTCACACGAAAGTATGGACTCTTCGATCTCACAACTGAACGAATTGGAGTTTTTGTTATTCTGATGTGCATAAGAAGATGGATCATGAGGTAATTTGTGAAGAGATCCGAAACAGGACTGGGCAAATGGGGATGAATGATAGATACCATGCTCAGCTGCTCGCTACATTCTAGAAGCATGTACATGTACATGTATCAGAAATCTCCTTCTGGAATGTTGTTTTTATTGAAAGCTGTTCTCCTCTTCTATTTCCACTATATATTTTAATCAGAGGAGATGATGATAAAAATCATAGGATCCAGCCCAGATTTGTAACACTTGGGTGCCGAGACCTGTAATCACTTCTGTGAAATGTCTATTGACTGAGTATGAGTCAGCATGCACTATCATGATAAGTTTGTCATCTAACAGAAATTCTGATTTTAATAATGGTTGCTCTTAAAAAACGATTTTGGCATCTTGAAGTCTGAACCTTCGTACAGCACTCACCACCTTTCAGGTTGTACATAATCGTACAACAGTGATTCCTCCCATCTTGGATATAAATTTTTATTTCATGAGACCGTTAGTTTCACATGATCTTTCACACCTTCAAGAAAACTGATTAGTGTCCCTTAATCATGCATTAATTTAAAATTTCACTTTTGGAAGTAACGACTGTATAAGTGTCGTCCTTGGAGTTTTCTCATGCGAGTTTACACATTGGCATCGTTACGCTCATTTGTGAATCTAAATTTTTCATCATATATTTCCGTCGTGTTCTTAACTCAAGAATTGTGACGTTGCAATCACTTGACATTTAGTGATGTAGTTCACAAGAATAAGGCATTATACTCTTAAGTTGAAGCATTTGGTGTCCCATTGCTTTACCTGTGCACAAAAGTTGAGATGGTAAAGGTGCTCCAGGGCAACGTGACAAAAAGTGACGAGGATCAGATAGAAAGACACAACTTGTGGTAAAATGTAAGTGGATAGAGATCATTATAAGACACCCACATATTTCTTGTCAGAATACTCATGGGTGATCTTAGTGTTCCAAGTGTAATCAAGTCCACAATATCATTGCTCCAAAGAGCAGTGTTTCAGTCAGAATCAGCATGTTGAAGTGTTCAGCCTGATAAAAAAATAATTGTCTGTCGCACAAACTTTCATGGAAAAGCAGAAGTGGACGTCGGATGGTGCACAAGGTTCATGGGCGACTTTTTCCCGAGAAATGTTTTTTTCGCACGAAACGAGATAAACTTTAATATACATCAATGATGTTCATACGTTTGATGATGGGATGACCAGTTTCTTTCAGCCAGAACGCGAAGTCCACTACTTGCTAGTTCTGGACACTTGCCATGTCACTGGAACCTTTTCAGCTTTTCACATGGGCCGCTTATTCCTCATGATTGAATTGGCCGCTTGCCTTATTTATCTATCCACAGTTGCTGCTCGGTGCTTCATGCATATTATGGGGTGAGTTTCAACATTGGCATGCAAAGATATCACTCCCACGTCCATATGTGTATGTCTAATTTTTACGTGATTCTCGCTTTTGAAGACTGTATGATGTGTTCAAAATAGACCGAGAAATCACAGACGCTTTTCTTGGAACTATTTTTGGATATGCAGAAACTTTGTGCTGTCTTCGTCTTCCACTTTTCTTGATGCTCAGATCGCTCCTAAAGTTACCCTCGAAGTAGATTAGATAAGAAGGGAGGTGAAATATATTTCCAGAGATGTATTCCAACATTCAATACCAACAGATGTGACTCATACTTACTGCGTACATATACTCCAAAATTCTGATAATCGTTGGACGAGAATGCCGAACCTTATGGGCACTTACCAAACGTATCGAAACAAACACAAAGCAACTTTCCTTCTGATTTGATCTGGGGATATTTGCAACATTGATAGCTAACATAGTATTTCAACCTCCAGACCTGAGCTGTTTCGACCAATTTTTCTAGCATCTAATCCTTCTATATTACTGTAGCTGTAATAGGGTGCAATTTTATTGATATGTCTTGGTCCTAGCTTAAGTATTCACCTCTTTAAAATAAAACAAAAATGTCTGGACCGGAAAAATTTACACGGAACTGAATGCACACTGGAAGACATAAATGATTCAAGTCTACGTGATAAATGCTTCTGGCTGTGATGTTTTCCGAATCTCAACTTTTTTTCAACTCGTCTACATCCAAAGATCAAGGCCACAAGTTTGGGGACGGTGCAATTTTTATTCCACAAGCTCTGATCGAATTTTCGTTTCATCTTCTCAGCAGCCAACTCGGTGGCGCTTCGTGGCCTCCAAAGCGGCGATGTACCCAGAGGGGGTTCAAGACAGACCCAAACAAAGAGTGGACGGGAGTAAAGTAATTCCCAGCTCCCCGTTGGGATGATTTGAAGTGGTTATTTATAACATTTTATAGTTGAAACTAGAGAAGAATCATCTTGCAGACTGAGAGAAAAAAACATTCTTTTTCGAAATGTGGATACTGACAGACACTTTCATTTTAATTGTATATGACTCATATAAAGTAAAATTTTGAGTCATATCTTATTATAAAATTATTGTATTCTCCTGCTAAATGAAGCAGTGAGAATTTTGATAAAGTCATGGGTAACGAGTGAAACCCCGGCCATTCCGCCTCACCGCCTTGGTTTACTTCTACCACCATCTTTTACACTCCCGGTATGAAGTCAAGTATCCGGTCCACGAGTCAAAATGGCCTTTTTTTTTATATATTGTGGATCGTTGGTCAGATCATGCTCCTTGGCCAAATGGATGACATGTACAGTGTGCAACACTCCTCGTAGGATGATCCCAGTTCTCTAGGCCTCACCCTTTGCACCATGAGCCAGAAGGAATCTCTTTCGATGCAAAATGACAATCGTCTTTGCTGAAGTTCACAAAGGGAGAGAGAGAGAGAAATGAAGAGACAAAGAAAAGCGTCACGAGCACCACTTTTCAACTTTCAACAACTGAACCAAATTTTCATGCCCCTTCAACGAAATGCCTTCAACACCCGAGGGTGCTCATACACACTCCTCGTGATAAATAGATACATATCCAGCGACTCTCGACAAAGTTCGTAGCTTGCATGCAAATTCTCCTTTTGGTCCCAACAGATGTGGAGGAAGTCGAGGACTTGGCTCATTGGATGTGTGTGTGTGTGTCCACATGAAGAGAAAAGCTCAGCTTAAATGCACGCTCATTTATGAAGAGCCATGGATGGATTCTCTGAGAAGTTGCGGTAAATCATGGAAATTACGAGAGTAAAATACATGCCAAAAGGCGGAGTCCGGTGACCAACTTTGGATCAGACAAGGACAGAATACGTGAGGGAGAACAAGTAAAGAGCCATCAGAGAAAGATCCGTCGCGGTACAGAGATTAAAGGCCGATGTCTATGGATCCCATGACCAGAACCTTAAGTGGTGGCGAGGCGAGGCGAAACGCCTCCGAGCGTTTATAGAGCACGAACACTTCTGCAGCATAACGGAACATAACGGGGACGGTGGAATGCCGCGCATTAAACCTGTGTCTGAAGTTTGTATGGCAATTCAGACATTTGCCCCATCCCACTTCTGAGTTGCCATAAGAACTCTTACCGACAAACCCGAGTTACTCGACTCTACTCGACTCGACTGGGCTGGACTCGCTGTCATAATTGCTGCTGCGAATCTCGTCGTTGTTGGATTCCGAAAAGTCCATCTTCCACTGCAGGATGCAGTAACTCGAAGGGCAGAATTTGCCAAACCGACAAGCTCTTCCCTTCATAGCTTTTGCATCTATCTAGAGCATCCAAACTTCCAACAACAATCCTCGCATCTCAACCGAGCTCCGATAGTCCTCGGTTGAGATGCGAGGTGCTGGACTTCTCATTCTTCTCATCGTGAAGCGCAACATGTCACTTGCCACTGGCGGCTACTGTACTTCCTGTGCTTCGTGTTTTCTCACAGGCTTGAGCTCTCGTGATCATCCAAATGTCAGATGGAAGCCGAATGGGAGGAAGAGGCCCCATTCCGATCCACTTCAGGGCATTTACCATTAAGATTGCGGGTAATTTCGAGAGGAGAGGACTGTACTCTAATGAGCAAGGCCATCCGTAGCCGTCCTTGGGTGCTCGGTTGGTTAACTCCGTGCCTGACGAGTGGGACCACAGCGGTGTCGGTCCTGCGGTGCACGATAATCAGATCCACGACGGGCAAAAAGTGAAATGTGGGCGATTACCCAAGTTATTGTCGTTTCTCGGCATTAATGTTTTTCTTTCTGAGAAGATACTTTGCAGGCTACCAGAATTCGATTCGGTTGCCGTCTGTGCCGTGCGAGCTCCGGCGAACGTCGAGCTGAGCCAGGCAGCCAGCCATTCAGCAGATTTGCGAGGACTCAGCCGCAGGTGTTCTGCCGAGACTCTGGGATCGTGAAGGGGGTGCCATTGGTCATGGCTGTGAATTGATGCTCGCCAGATCTTGTCCCAGAGTTTGTTGCAGCCATTCCATTCCGTCTGTCCTTCGATTTTGTCCCATCCGCCGTGATCGACGTTCGCTCTGAATCTGGACCTGCGGCGACGATAGACGCAGCTCCAGAGCTCCCCTCGTGGACCCATCAGCACTATTTGCCGAGAGTGGTTGGCGCAAAGAGTAGACGAGACGAGAGGAATTTGGAGCACGAAGATTCAGGTCTCTCGAAGTGGATCAGAGAGCGTTGGCCCGACTGCAGGGGACCACCAAGAACTCCGGATCCTTTCACCTACAATATGCTCTTCTGGTGCACTCGTGTTCTCTGATTTGTACGTGAGTACAGTCATCTCCCATTGGACGTGAACAGAAGAGCATAAATTCGCATTTCCTGCGTTCGCACTTGACACTGAGAGGAATTCACTTCAGTATAAGTCAATATTCTTACTAAGCTCTGGAGCTTGATTGCGAGATTGATTGATCTCTTCTGCGTTGCATCGCACTCGGACAGGTGAGATCTGTCCGGCCTTTCGCATCTGATACACCATCGATCTTCCGTGCTCTAGTTGTGCATCTTGACCGACAATCAGAGCGGGGAAGTTGTGAGAGAAGCCAAGAAAGAGCGACTCAGGACTGACGACAGCAAACAGACGAACTATCGGATCGGAGTCTCGACTGGAACACGAGTTTCAGTCGGTGATTATCCAGACCAAGACCTTCTTTCAAACTTACTTCAATCTACACGATCGAATCGAAACTGAAATGCTAGAATACAACGAAAGGAATCTCTGGACAAGCTGCTGTGATTGGCTGATCTAGACGGACTTGATCACCATGGAGTGATAAACCAATCACAGTCTCTTATCAAAACCAAAGGCAGCGAACCATGCAGCCTGCCAAATCAGAGTACAGTTTTCAACCTGCTCAGGCAACTGATGAAGTAGCAGGGAGATTGTCTTGTCCTGTCCAAAGATGTAACGCCCAGTCATGCCCAGCTGTGTACCGAAGGACACGATGGAGTCAGACTGTGATGAATCATCTCCATGCAGAACATGGCTACCTTCAAGTTGCCGGTTTTATATCTGATTTCATGCGATGTTGTTACATATCCTTGGCACTGATAGCACCGAGAGCAACGGGAAAGGAGCAAAAAAGAGAGTCAAGTATCTACGGCAATGAATATTCGAGGTGCAGGTTATGGAAGGAGTCTGCTTTTCGATATCAAATAGATTTCAAACTACACTGTCACAGGGAGACCTCACGTGTCTTGAGGTGAGGTCTTGCAACAACTTTCCTAAACCGTTCTGAAACACAAACATCTCCGAGGTTTATTTTGAGGGAAATTCTACTTGATTCAGAGCTGGATCCACCTTTCTATGTGTGCAATATGTGATTCAGACTTTTATCTAGGAGTCTCGTGTACGAAGTCCAGTGTAGACGTGAAGTTGTTTAGAGTTCGAAATGGAATCAGCGTGTTATCACCTGCTAAATCTAAGAGCCTCCTCCATTCCTTTACATGGACCTTGGTATCTTTCTACAGCGGTAGAGGATTGAGAAGAGAATTCCTCTAATATAGAGAGTGAAATAAGATTTAGTTACTCAGACATGACACCTGTAATATACAAAGCGTACTAGAAGTTTTTGACATATGACTGTTTACGCCCTCTTCTTAGCTATAAGTTTGTTGAAAAAAATGTGGATGATATGATCCAACTGGGTGATAGCTGCTTTTGAAGACACTCAACATGTATTCACTTTCTGTTCACGAATATTACTAAATTGTGCTCAGGAGTTGCAACTTTTGGTGTAAGAGGAGTGGGTGCTGGAATGCTCACCTACGAGGTCGCCCTTCAATTGCTGATGCATTCATCATCCGCGCAACCGGTATGCTATTTGGCCTTCTTTTGAGAGAGGGCAGTGGAACACCACAAAAAGAGAGGCCACAATTGATGACTGTATAATTGAATTGGTGAGCCGGGAAAATGATGGTTTGAGGCGTTTGATAGGCGAAGATGATTTGAATGGGATGAGAACGATAAGCTAAGACAGCCTTGTTCGCACAGTGGGATGCAGAAGAAATAACTATTGCACTGAGAATCAACATCAAATTATTCGTCTTAGAAGAAACCTCCAACAAAATCACTTTTGGGATTCCGTTCTTGTAATAGTCCTATCACGAAACTTCACATAAACTGGAGGACTTCCGGATTATACGATAACAAATCATAAGTGAACTGTTTTAACCGATCCGAACTCCCTCTCCAGCAGTTTTTAGACGTGCTGAAGGTCATCAGGAACTTTCTTCACGCCTCACCTCATATCCAATGTCCATCCGAAAATCTCAGAACATCCTCATGCTTTTTTTTCTTTGAGTGATTGGTTCATCCGTTTGCGATGAGAGGGCACGGTGCAGCTTTTTCTGCTTCATAACAGATCCTTCCTGTGACTGGACCCCCACGTGCACGAACACATGATTTCACCTATTGCACCTTCTGCAATCTGGGTTTATAAATGATTGCAACTCGTTGTGCCATGCCACGGCTTCTGATTGTTAGAGGGCATGTTGCAGCTATGCATCAGCATTTACAGCGTGACAAAAATGGCCGCTCTACATATTGGTGATCCTGGACTCTAAGGTTGGAGCCGGAGCCCTTGGCTCAACTTGCTCAGAACTGGAGGTGATCATTGCAGAACATTCGGAGTATGCAGAGATAGAATCTGCTGAAGGAATCGCTTGAGCGTCTTTGAAAGATGTGGTATCAGATGCTGCATATCAGAAGCAGATAACTCACACACTAAAGTAAAATTCGTGTGCAGTTTGAGTTTTCTCAGGCTTTTTACTTCCTCTTCACATGATCTTCAGAGATAGATAACTTATCTCTCTTCTTAATTCACTTCACAATATCTTGAAGGTCTTCTCTAGTATATCAATGCCCACCCATTTCTATCCATCCCACAAGCCTCTCAAAATGAGAAGTTCAAACTACGAATAATACAAAAGTGTCGGAATCAGAGGGCGGGCATGCATTCCAGCAAATATCTCACATTGCGTGGGTGGTGATAATCCATGCTGGTTCCAAGATCCCTCTCCATGGGTGGTATTGATGCCTCTACGTTGCAGCCACAACATGGCCAGAGTAGCCATTGTCAGGTGAGGTGAACAGCGGGAGATGAAGCCCAGCATGGGCGACCAAACGTAGCACCAGCCGTCGAAGTCGAAGTCGAAGACCTTGTCCGTCCTTCACTGATCTCAAACAAGTTGATTACATGAAGAAGTATGCTTCGCCCGCTCACATGCAGATAAAACGTGACGTCTTTCCTTTTCTCCACGTGCAATTTTCAGGTGGGATCAGTTATGAAACGTTGCGCATGCATCGAAATACAGGCGAAGCTGTAAGCAGAAAGCTTTGAAGCAGTCAAAGTCAGTCACCGAGTTTACATCCATATGACATTGTCTCGTTTCAAGCTCGATTCTTCTTGGGGGTTTTGTGTTGTTCTTGCAATGCTTTTCACACTAGAGTTCGTCACCAGTCTACGAAGAAGACGAAAGGTGCCATGAAGTATGACAGATTGAGTGTTGAAGACTAATCCAGCATCACGTCGGGTAAATGCGATGGAAGTCTATGTAATGATAATCTGAAAAGCAAAGTCCAGATATGAATAGAAAAGAATGGCAGAACAGAAAAACTAGGTTCAGTCAGCAGCGATGCGGTAGCGTCGCTGAGAGAATCCACATGGGTAAGATGTGATCTGCCGACGCTACCGCATAGCTGCTGACTGAACCCAGTTTCAGGCTCTTAACTCTCGAATAACTCATGGTTTTTTTTAAAAGGCTCCGATCGCGAGATGCCAGAGTTTCTCGTCCCAAGTGCAAGAAAACACTCCATCCAAACTCTTACGCAAGCCCGAAACTACACATGGAGATCGATACTGTCAAAATCGATCACGCCAGCAGCACAACAGCCTGCACAGCCTGAGGGACGGGAGCAGAGACAACTTCTCATCGAGCCGAAGAATCTTCAGAACAATCCAAGAACTCGGCGGTAAATAATAAGTTCCCAGTTTTCTTGGCGCAAGTGCAAACCACACATCACGCTCCATCGACCAGGCCCGACGAGGACGCGCCAGGATGACTCAGCAAAATTTCGTTTCAAATTCGAAATCCACTTCGAATTCGAATTCGAAAAGCGCTTGCAGCTGAACGTGTTTTAAAACGGAGAGTGAATCCATATTCACTCTAAACGGATAGGCAATCTCGTATCGTATTTTTGCAAACCAATCTGGATGGCAAACGTCGGACATATTCTGTGTACTGTTCTTTTGTCCTGCTGGCCAGAGTGATTTCAGGTTTCTAGCTCAGAGCCAATCTAGTCTTCGTTCCCAGCGATGCTTACAGTAGCTGGGCTTCTTTTGTACGCTGTGCTCTGCGTTGGTGATGACATGGAGATCAATTATCGAACGGGAACTCTATGTTCTGGTGAAATAGAGTTTCGATTCCAGAATTTAGATTATCAAGAATTGAAATCACCGCTGCTGATAATCATAGCCTCTGTGTAATTGAGCATACTTCCAGCAATGAGTTGTCTCTTGAAAAGTTTTGGATCAGATATGGGAAAATAGTCTTAGAATTTGTTCAATCTCCTGGAGTGTGGCTATCCCACCTCTTCCATTGTCACCTGAAGTTGAGGCAGAACCTAAATCTTAGCTCATTGCTATGTTTGTGCCCAAAGTTTATATTAAAAAAATGAAATATTATTATGAATTATTACAGGAACACCATGTATTGGTGAGCAATGTACTTCTTTGATTATAAAGTTGAATGTGTTACAAGTCTCTAAGTGTCAACACTTACAGCATTAGGTGCCCAGAGTTCAAAAGTGCAGAGAATGGGTTGCAAAGAATGGATTGGAATGAAATGGAAACTCGATGTTATGGTGAAATCGAGCAGAAGGCGCTAAAGTATATGCACGATCTCAGATTATGAGGAGTTGAAATCACTGATAATCATAGCCTCAACCTGTAATTGAGAATACTTCCAGCAAATTGTTGTCTCTTGGAGAGTTTTGAATTGGATATGACAAAATAGGTTTAGGAGATAGGGTCCTGTAGAGGGATCAAAGATTCTCGTCAAGAGATTCGATGAGTCAGGCTTTGTCGCAAGCGGATTAGTTTGTACGACATCTGATGGTCGATGGTCCGATGGCCTCAGATTCAGCTGCCAATGGAAGAGGTGGGATGGCCACACTCCAGGAGAGTGAACTAATTCTAAGCCTACTTTCCCATATCCGATCCAAAACTTTCCAAGAGACAACTCCTTGTTGGAAGTATGCTCAATTAGAGGTTGAGGCTATGATTATCAGCAGCAGCGGTGATTTCAATTCCTGATAATCTGAGATTGTGCATATACTTTAGTGCCTTCTGCTTGATTTCACGTTAACATCAAGTTCACCATCCATTCGTTGCAACCCATTCTCTCCACTTCTCAACTCTGGCAACTATTGCTGTAAGTGTCGACACTTTGAGCCTTGTAACACATTCAAGTTTATCCCCAAAGAAGTACATTGCTCACCAATACATAGTGCCCCTGTAATAATTCATAATAATATTTTTATTTTTTTAATATAAACTTTACATTAAATCTAATGCTTTTTTCACTTGGTTTTTTTCTATGCAGAATTTACAAGATGAAAAATTTCTGGAACAAAATAACAAAATTTTGTTCTTGTTTTAGCGGAGTGAAATGATCCAATAAAGACAATGAAACTTTGACGGCGACTCAAAGCAGAAGCTACAAACCATTTACCATTACAAAAGCCCAAACCACAGTTGGAATATGGTAAGGTTCTTACCATAGACGAGATTGATTTTTGTTGAAAAATACATTATGCTTTGTTCAGACTTTCGTCTAGACTATGTCTAGATGCTAAACATAGATATTAGAATTTTTAATTCTAATATTAAAGAAAAGTTATCTTAGCATTTTTAAAAATAAACTAAAATAGATCTAGTTGTAAGATTTTTGTGAGAGAAAATATTTTCTCTCATGCAGAACATTTGTGTTGCATCTAACACAGAAGAAAAGTCATCTGCTAGATTTGTTTTATTTATTTCATGTATAAATATTTTCTATTGGAAAATATATTAACAAAAATAATTTTTGGCAAATCTTTTATCAATGGTACTTTATTCTCTAGTTGATATAAGTTACATTTGAAAACTTTAAACAGCGAGTTAGTAACTTACAAGATGCAAGAGGGCATTAATGTTATGATTATGAACAAATTATGACTTGCACCTCAACTAATTTTAGATTGAGAAGTTGAGGTTGGGTTTTGTCTTCGAAATTGTAGAAGCATGCGCAATGCCAAATGTGTGTGATGAGATAAGAGCACCTTCACACCTGAATATTCTACCAACCACGAAAATGTATGCCATTAAAGGTGAAAGCATATGAACTTGCGCAATATCTCAATTGAAATCAAACTAGAGATGTATAAATTGTAGAGTTCTGTTGCTATTCCCTATCTCGGACAGGAACCCATGGAAGGAAGACACCAAAGATAAAGGTATGACGAGGTGGAGCTTAGAAGTACAAGCAAGCTTATTTTCCAATGATGACAAGGATATAATGATATATGAAGAAGAGTTGGAGCAGAATGGTTGAAGACAAAGGTCTTTCATGATCAACAGAGTCACAGAGGATTCACTGCACCTGCCACAAAGTTCTAAACTAATTTACTCAACAGAGCTTAAATTGAGGAACCTCATGCTTGAAAGAAAAATCTTTTTCGGTATTTAAAAAAAATCTCGGTGGAAAGAGATACTGGGTTTGATGTGTAGAAACAGACTTTTTACAATAATTTCTGGTTTGGTTCTACACCATGGCCGTCGGGACCGACTGCAATGGCAATTGGTGGCTTTGTTATTAGGTAGTGATATTTCACGACAATCTATAATCTACATTGGAAAGAACCTATTGCAATGGTGGCCTTGTTTCAGACGTTTTATGTAATCCTACTCTACTCTATGGAACATGATTCACACTAATAATCAAGTCCTATTCAAAAATAGGAATCTGCGATTTTGTTTTCTTTACACTCTGATACAAATGTACTATATTGAGTTTGAACAAGTGGAATTATAACAATGTGTCAAACTATTACGAAGTGGGCAAAATGCAGTTGCAAACTTGAGTCAAATCTGGCTGAGGGCTTTTGTTAACTACGGTATAGCAAGTATGGCAGTGCAACTATTTCGTAGCAGGAATTGCCATTTTGTATTACAACTTCAATGCAGATACAGTATTGGAACAAAGTGCATACATGTTTGCACTTTCATACACCGCTCGCTGCATCCAAATTCATGGTCCAAACCTTCTGAATTAAACATTTCGAAGAGGTATAAATTTGATCTGTCAATTTCAACCTATTGCAAGTCAAGTTCTATCTACTCTCAAAACGGATGGGTATGTTCCTCTCATCCCTGAACAGAGAGATAAAAACGAAAGCCCCTAATATCTGTCGAGGAATCAACGAAATTCCTTGTGACACACCCAAACACCACCTTTTCCATAATATCGAACTGATGTAAAAATTTGATGGGGTCTTCCCATCCCGTTAGCTATCTTATTCGCTCCTTTCAGTTGCAAGTCAAAAAGACATCTTTTAATCTAAAACTCTGTACTTGTACTGGGGTAAATACACATGATCTCTTTTTGCGATGACTGGCCGTAAAAGCACAAGTTATTTAGCGTGCGGAAATACAGGAGAGATCTGCAGTTCACAACGTAGTCGCTCATAAAGTGAAAGAAAGGAATGTAAATATATACCTTGAAGTCCCTGATCTTCAAGCCAACAAGCTTCTGAGCTCTTCATGAGTTCAATCAATAGACGGCAGATGAGAACTGTCAACACTCATGGCACTTTGCGTCTTCACCCCATCTCATTTCTTCCCGCTCCATCAGAGAACAAGGCCCGACGGCTAACAGGAACGTAGAGATGAGCATTGCCTCTTTTTCGGCCTGATACAGCAATTAATCTTTCATTTCTCTTCAGCGGAGTCCAAGAGAGGCAGACCTCAAAGAACGTACATGAAAGTTCGAAAGGACTACGACATTGTAGCCTAATCTTCCGCTCAAGTTCGATCTTCCACATCTGTTACTTCCACAATTACTCAACTGGCAAATTCCGGCTTTGTCAACTCCCAACTTCTGAACTTGCCTTATCATCACAGCGAGTTTTTTTCAACAGAATGCAGATGCAAACAGCAAACTGTTTATGTGACGACATCTATATGAAAGTTCCAACCGATGTACGCTCAAATCCGCACCGTAACCGGTCGACTTCAATCGAACAAAACACTTCAGCTCTTCCTCACGGGAAAGCACGATTCCATATCCGCTTTAAAATTTACAAGTTTATACTTCGCCCACAAGGTTCATGGTACAACATGCGGCTCTTCTCGGCTTTAGCCAGAAGTCGCTTTTCAATAAGGGCAGCAGCTGCCAGCAATCCTAATCACTAACATATTTATAACGCATACGGATCCAGTAACAATGCTGGACTTAATTGCACACCCGCGCTGACGCCCGCAATATCTTCTCTCATCTTCTTTCCTCTCCTCACCATTGAATGATTCTCTATATCGACCTTGCTCGAGCCCACTCTCTGGAGCTGAATCAAGCTTAGCGTTGGTAGGCTCGGCCGGCACACTATAATAATCGACTGTTCAATTCTCACGAGATCAAGTCTAGAATGATCCGCCCTGCACCCCGCTACATAAATTTTTTTCCCCAGATCCGAGACGCGAGGTCGAGCAGCCAATCCAATGGCACGTCGTCACCTCGCCATCTCCACTCATCCAGACCTACGTACTTATCAAGGTTCTCTACAAATCCGTATTTCGGGGGGGCCTGGGACTTGTCTAAATCTCTGATGCGTAAATCTTCCTACTACTTATCGAGTATCGCCGCTTAGACCAGACACTATGCAACTCTTGAGCCGAGTGTCCAAGTTCACAATAATACATCGCTGGTCCCTGAGTTAGAACGACCGAGAAGGGACAGAGAAGGATGAAGTTAACGATCGATCGAATAGATCGAGATGTGGAGCTAGAGCTGCAGCCTCGAGTCCAACCAGCGGATGATGTCTTGGATGATCTCGTCCTTCTCGTACTCGAACAGGAGGTCGTGCAGAAGGCCGTCGTAGATCTGGATGTCCTTGTGGAGGGACGAGGCTCGCGAGTAGAGCTCGCGCGACCCGTCGGGGTCCGTGACCTGGTCGTGCGACCCGTGCATGACCAGGAACGGCGTCGTCACCTTCTCCAGATTCTTCGTCAGAAAGGCGCCCAGTCTCAGAATCTCCGTGCCCGTGCGGATGCGCACGGGTCCCGTGTACACCAGCGGGTCGCTGTACTTGGCCACCAGCGCCATGGGGTCCCGCGACACCGTGGCTCCCGATCGCGCCGCTCCCTTGAACTGGTACCGTGGTAGCAGGATTGAAAATATTGGAGCCAACGCCTGCACAGTCACCACCACAGTCGCGCCTCGTCAGACACACCGGAATTCATGTCACGCCAGGTCATCCCAGACAGGCAGGCCACATGGACCCTCCTTCCTTCCTCCCCCTTGACCATCCCCACGCGTCGCGTCGATGATGTTCCCTCATAATGCCCCCAAGTCAATGCTCGTCGTCGCGAAGGTCTGCACTTCGTCTCCTGTCCAAACAGCGAGATGCGAATTGATTGACGAGCGTGGACGGAACCACTTCTCCACTGGCAGAGAGCAAGAGGAGACGGCATTCGTTTCATATCCTGGAGTCCATGTTCGTCCACGGAAGACTGGTGCACACTACTGCCATAATTGGAGCCTCCCACTACTTCATCGAAGACGAGATGTTATCAGAGCAGTTTCATACTCTCGATCGTAGTTTGTACGAAGTCCCTCGAGCAGGTCAACGGAGGCATCGACCGAGTCGAGTTTGGTGTCGATGCCGTCTCGAAATGATTGTGTCCAATAAAGTAAGCAACAGAAAGTGTCTCTGTTTCTGGCGGAGAATCACCCAGGACACCTTTTGCCTGAGTCAACAGATCCCGGATTGGCGAGCGAGGACTTCACGTCTTCTTCATCATGGGATTTTTGAGCTTGCAAGAGATGAACACATCGCATGAACCTTAAATAAATAAATACGAAGTAGGAAAAGAAGGGGAAGGGAACGCACCGCAACTATAGGGTGCGATGGCTTCACTCTCACTGCAGGAGATGTGAGCACCACGCCTTTCAGCATCGTTTCATCGCTTGCCAAGACCGAAGTCTGCCGTCAAAAAGCACTTTATTAGAATTCATTCATCGGACAGCCCGGATCGACAAAAATTCCAGGTCAGCGACTAAATCATTTCATGACAGTGCAGTTGCAGGATGTACACACCTTCAGGGCAATGGCTCCCCCCGTGGAATGTCCGAAGATAAATACAGGAACATTAGGATAATCAGAAGTCACTTGCTTCATGTAAAGTTTCTGCACCATAGAACGAAAGCCAAGCACTGACATGAGACTCCAGAAACCATCCGTCCCACGTAGCCCAAATCTGACCGAATCCAAAAAGCTGCCCTCGCCACAACAGAAAGCAAGCAACCACCGCGGAATTGGACTCCACGCACAGACCGACAGTCTCTAACAATCTCATACTGCTGCTGAATGACCGGCACAGATCATCTCCCACTCGGCAACGGTGGAACTGAAAGGAAGTGTGGATTTGATGTGCCCTGCTTACCGTGTCCTGCACTACTTGATCCAGCGATTCCACGTAGCCGTGTAGTCCGTCGCTTCCACCGTGACCTGAGCGGCAAAGCATGACAACAATTGTTTGGCAATTCTCTAAGGCGTTAGAGAAGGCACCGATACCATCTGCAGAAATTTCATGTCAAAAATCCACCGAGAATCGCCGGTTTTGTAAACACTCCACGAGCAGAGAATGTCTTCCAACTCACCACTCCAGTCCATGCCGAATACTCCATATCCTTCCGCATTCAATTGACTTGCAAAGTAGGCATACCTCCCGCTGCATCATGTGGAGTACGCATACACAGAATGAGATTACACACGATTGACTGGATGGAAGCATGATCTCCTTCCCAAGCTGACGTAGCACATTCACTCGATCCCCAAAATTTTCGTTCTAGCTAAATGCCGGCTATGAAAAGGGCGGATTTCTCTAAAAAGTTATGGAAGAAATTTCTGAGCGCGTGAGGTTCAATCGTACCTGTGCTCATTCAACCCGTGTAGAAGTATTACCAATCCTCTGCACAATGACAACGGACGACACAAGCACGACCTCAGTCAATTCCTGGTATCAATGACACACCTCATCATCCGAGAGAGCAACCCTAGTGGAATCATGTTGAGACATGACCCTAGCACGCGCAAAAACACAAATGACGATTAATTGATTCATGGGAGAACGACAACAGAAGGATAAAAAGTGACGGCAATGTTGGCTGAAGATGGAAATTCATCGCCCTATCGATGGACTAATGATAGTGCGATCGATCAAAAGGCAGTTCGCTTAGGTTTCGGACGATCCACGAACCCAAGTTACCTCCGTCGATAAAACTACCGATTCCCGCCCAAATCGTAGCGCAAATCACAATTACACGAAGCAAGACATCTCAAAGCTGGAAAGTACTAAATTTCAAGCTCGGGGATACTGACAGCCTCAAGGGCAACTCATCGCTGAACCAAAAATGATCGCGTAGGGCAAATTTGAGTCCGTGAGACTGACAAATTTCGAGTCAGCGCTCTAATTTCAACTTCTGCCCGAGCCGTGGACCAAACGCAGGAGCCATAAGAAAAGAGAACACTGGCACACTACATCTTCCAGACCATCTGAGCGTCCAGGGCTATAATTCCTTCACGAAAGATGACGATCGGCCTGCCCTATCGGCACACTATTTTCGAAAACACTCGGCGAAATTGGAGCACAATCGGACGACAACTAAAAACCAACTCGAATCTAGAGCACAGAGGATGACAGACATGATGAGCACTCACTTCATGCTCTCGGTTGAGGCAGGAATCCATGACTGAGTGAACATGGTCTGTTTCCGCGAGTTGACGAACGAACACACTCGCCGCTCAGTGACCACACTCCCTGTGCACAGCGGCGCTCCAAGCACTTGCGCAATTTGAGCTAAACCCCGTCGCACTAGAGGGTCGTTCACTTCATTGTAAGCCTTCACGGCGACAGCAGTGGCGGCGGCGGCACCGGAGGGCGACTTGGATTGCCCGAACAACCTGTACCCGAAATCCAACCCACTCTTGGACAGCCAGTACCCGGGAAGGTACAATTTCCACACGGGGATGAACGAGACGAGCGACGATATGGCGAACGCCACAGTCCTCATCGCCCTGAGCGGGAACGTCACCTCTCTCGTCGCAGCGAACACGTTCAGAAACGGAACCCTCCTGCTCCCGCTGCTGCTCGCCACCATCGCCACTGCGGCAGACACAGCTTGCTGATGCTGATGCTGATGATAATGACCACCGGGATGCCGCATCCCGACGACTTCCATCCCCGTCTCACCACCTGATCGCCTCCTTCCCCGTTCCGATCGTCCCACTCGCCAATCCCAAATCCCACTTCCTCCAATTCCTCGTCCAATTCCAATTCCAACTCTTACTCCAAATCCAAATCCAATTCCTCGGTCGCATTCGACACCGTCCACGACGTTTTCGTCGCTCCCCTGTTCTCTCCCCTGTTCCTCTTCCTCTCTTCCACTCTCTCTCTCTCTCTCTCTCTCCCTTCCTCACCGCTCTCTGTCAGATCCTTTCTCTCTCCTCCTTCCCTCGGACCCTCACGAGCTCCTTTAAGCCCCGTGCGTCTTTCGTTCCGAGAGTTTCCACCAGGAGGGGGGACTAGGCAGCGGTTGCTAATGCTGCAGGCTTAGTCGCGGGCGTACACTAAGACACTTACTATACTCGGACCTCCGGGAGTACATGGGGAGATACTGAGGTTGACATACGATTGTATGCGTATTATATGCGAGCAGAATCGTATGCGTATCATGTGCGAGCAGGCAGTATCGCAAGTTTCGGGCTTCCCAGGTCTGTCTGATGATGATCGGTACTGTACCCGTCACACCACGTGTCGAGTCCCGGTCGTCGGACTGCGACGCTCCTTCTCCTTCAGGAGATTCAATCCATCGATGCCGTTGGTCACGCGGAGCCGTTCGATCTCGATCCAGCGACGGGCGTCGGTTTTCGGATCTGGAAAATTCCACCGGGCGCGGGCCGTCGAGCTCTGCATCTGACGGCCGTGTGAGGCCTGCGGGAGTTCCTCCCCGGGGCCATGTTCTTCCAGCCTGTGCCGGCCGCACACGTGGCGTGGCGATTATCCGATGTAAGTAATGGATTCTGGCCCTCTGCATCCGCCCCGTCCGTATCGCATCCGACGATTCGCATCGCTCCGGGTGCAGCCTCCTTCGCCGGCCCTCTTCGTCCTCGTCGCCCACCTCGCCGAGATCAAGCTCGCTCCCGGTGGCAACCACCGGCAGGTGCAGTCCTCCCTTCAGGCTCCTCCCTCCGTGAACCGGCACACCTTGCACGCGAGCTAACTCTTTCCAACAGCTGACCACGTCACAGTATATCCTCCACCGCGGTCGACGAAGATCCTCCGACCTGAACGGCAGCCCGTCTGAGCCTATCTACTTCGGTCCTTTATTGCCGCCAGGTACTTTAGCCACCTCGGCGTCTCCTCTCGGAGGACGTGGAGGTAACCCGTCGTCTGCCGCTGTTCGCTACGTCCGGAAGGTACGGGCAGCATCCGGGCCCAGGGGCAGGTCTTCTTGTTATTCCGGAAGATTCAGGGGATGCCCCCGGGTCGCCACTCTAATCTGTCGTGTAGTGAGTCGGCCACCTCAGCTAAACGAGCCGTGCTCTCGGACACGTCCACCTCCAGGTGGGGAGCGTTCCAAACTGGCGGCCAGGAAACGTCCCTTCTGCCTCCTCGTTCGATAGCCCCCAGTTCAAAGCGGTTGAGGGATATTCCGATGAAGAGCATCCGAGGCTTCGTTTCAGTCGGTCAGACTAAACTGTCAGAGCGATGCAGTTGGCGGAGAGAAGAGCTATTTGCAGCCTTCGGTTTTCGAGATTATTCTGTCTGAGGCTCGGGTTTATGCGAGAGGATTTCATGTTTGTCGGCGTAAAAATGGCCACTGCCAACTCTAGGCCGCTGGTAACTGGTAGAAATTCGATTGCTTGGAGTTGGATATTCGTGAGGTCCCCGATAGGGGCAGTAGAATCAACGATATCAGATGATGAATGTACACGAATACAGCATACCTGGTACATTTTTGGTAGACGGAAAGTTCTGATACATCGGTCGGGAGGAGGTCCATGCTCAGTCCTGAACAATGACGTCAGCTGCTGAAGGCATGGCACATCTCACGTTAGCACTTTCCCAGGATAGATCGTTAGAGCACTCTGAAGCTTCATGCCGAGTTTCCAGCAACCTCATCTCCAACCCTTCTCCTTCCCTGTTTGCATGGCCTTAGAATATCGACACAAGTACTCGTGTCGATATTCCAAGAGATCAGCTGCTGTGAACTGAAGACTCTTGCAACTAAGAGTTCCATCGACGTCCATCCTTTTTGGATGTGGTCGACCACTGCTGTACTGTAGTAGGTGCAGGTTGTTGCATCGTGCCTTTTATTCTATGCGTCTCCTTTTCATTTGTAGGTGCAGGGGTTTATAGTTATGATGCAAGTTTGTGAACTCCTTACGGATTTGATGTCCGCTAGATTACAGGACTTCACACCACACGACATTGGCTTGCCATTGTACATCCGAGCTACAAGTCACCTGAAGGCATCGGCCACAAGATTTCGTGTGTAATTCCTCCGAGAATCAAGTCAGCACCGAACATTGTATCAATTTTTACAAATGTTATCATGTATAGTTAGATAATTTTGGTATAAAGAATCATAAAAATCTTCAGATTGTATGAAAGGAATCAATTTATGTTAATATCAAAAGAAAATCAATTATCACTAAAAGAATGCGAAAAAAAATAACAAAAATGGAGTTAAATGGCTACAATTTAAAACCATCACAATGAAAAAAATATAATTACACCTAAATTGTTTTATAATTTAGCTATAACATTCTACAGATAATAAGAATAATCAAAGAAGCTTTAGCTGATTGACATATATATATATATATAGCAATAACTAGTAATTTTCCATGTAACAATGAAACATGAAATTCCAATAAATAGTACAAAATGAACTTTAAAAACGTGATACTCATATTGCCTAGTATGTTCAGCCTTCACACACTCTCTCACAAAGCTGTTGGAGTTGATATCCATAACTTTAAGTCGAGAGGAATTCAAAATTAATGGATGTTTCCACTCTACACTTTTATACATTTGCTATTGTAGCTCCACTTGCGTATCCAAGAAGAAAGTAACAGAGTATCTGAAACCACCACCAAGTTCGCAACTTGGTGGGAAAAAGAGAAAGAAAAAAGAACTTGCTCATAAAAGGAAAAACCTGAACATACATGAAGAAGATGAAAATAGGGTGTACTGTGTTGCATGGACCTAGAGCACTTGGCTGAGGCTGAGGCTGAGCCTAAGGGTGAGAATGACTTGGTGCTAGGTAAGGTCGCTTAACCTACACTCTGCAACGGATATACTGCTTTGAGGTCAAAATCCGTCTCAGGTCAACAACATGAGCAGAATCTGTGGAAGATAGAGAACTCCATGTTGAATCTCATTACGAATTAAAATACGTTTGTCTCTGTATTCAACTTTATTGTCGGTTGAACTTTAGGCAATGCGGTCCAATGCAAGCTGTAGGAGATCTGACTGATACCGCATATGCTTCGGTGATTGGTTTTGTCAGCTTGTACATCTTTCTTAGCCTAGATATTAAATCTTTTGACCGATCATTGATCTCACATCTTTGTAGAAAAATACTTTGAACACATGGTTTGCATCCGTAGCTCTTTCAACACCATAAGTGTACTTGAGCATAAGCATGCGGAAGATTTCCACCGTGAAAGACCGACCTCAAATATTTTGCCTCCCTCCGGCTTTTCTCTCGACCGACTCGAGGTCAACTTTTTGTGTCATTATTGAGGGTAACAAACAAACACGTGAAGAAAGACATTTCAAAGCAATAGACTATCAATTTTTGGAGCTGATGCTTTCCTACAAACGGACTGCATCGATATCATGAGAAGGCACACAATGCCATGACTTTTGAAGGTGCCCTGGCCTCAGATGCTCACGGTTGAGAACCTGAAGAGAGTTCCAGCATCATGAGGTTCTGCAAGCAATTATCAGATTCGCAGTTCTGACTTAAATGTGTGCGGAGAACTCTTGGGGTTGGATTGTTTCCACGTGAAATCCAGCGATCTAGTCGCCATAGCTTTATGAGAACTTGAACGGTTTGCCACATACGGAGCACGCAATACATGCGTGCTCCGAAGTTCCTCTCAGCGGTGGTGCCACATCACGTCGGTGGTCGTGACGAGTTTCCGCCCTGTGAAAGCACGACATCCGTTTGTCCGTTTGTCAACAAACCCTACGATGTGGACGGGACCAAACGAGTCGCCACACCCTGCGCCCGAGTCAACCGTAAATTCTCTCTGCTTGGATCTCCAGGAGTAACACACTTCACGGTGAGAAGTGCAGATCAGATCTTGATGTGGCAGTGTGACCAGCCCTTAGTGTATGTGACACTTCGATCTGTTAGTTGTTGCAGAGAAGTTTTATAGTTGGTGAGCCAAGTGCCTGACGTTAAGCTGAATTCATGGACAGAGAATGCATGGCGAGCACATTCCAGGAGCGATCACCCCCTTGATAAGTAATCACAGTCAGGAGTTGTAGATGCTTTCCGTCGTTTTGGCCGATTTGGACGAGGGAATATTTCGATACATGAAACGGTGCTTGAGCCTACGGAACAGTGAAGTTTCTCCGAGAACTTGCCCTGAATTCTGAGCACGTCACGAGATAAGAGAGATGCGTAGCAAATCTTTAAAACTAGCAGGGTGATGGATACTGTTGACACGGTGAGTCCGCAAGTCCGCAAGTCCACCGAAGTGTGATGAAGTTCGAAGAAGACTTCACGACATCCGACAATAGAATGACGTGAGACTACATCTGTCTCTTGCGATACGCTTGCATGCATAGTGACTCCACTACTCCATAGGATAGGACTGCAAACAAGACCACGAGTATCACCTCAGTCCAACTGCGGCTATATTCCCGAGTATATCTGGGAAGCGGAAGTGACATCCGTGGACTTGAGACCTCACGAGTACCTGTCCTTGCTTGTGATATAATCGTGCATGCAGCAGCACTTCAGCTTCTTTCTGCATACTCCAACAATCAAGTTCGGGCTTCGATTGGTCTCCTCAGGATGAAATATGTATACATTAAATAATTATCAACTCCGTAGACTATGAGCCAGCCTTTCTTTCCCATGAAATTCAAGAAGGCTGATACATTCCGTTCGATATGTCAAAATTCAGAATATCCAAAAGGATCAAAATGACTTACGGAGTAGACGTCTACACAACCTCAGGCGGTGCAGTTCATGTAGTCCCTTGGTTCTTGTTGCAATGCCTGTTTGAGACAGACGGTTCGCCGTCGTCGTCCTCCGTGAGTTTATCTCTCAGAGATGCTCGCCTACTTGGTCACTCGAGGCGCCACCTCGACATGCGGATCGCTTTTGTTTTTCACGTTGCTGGAGGTTTCATGACTGGATCCCCAGCATTTGTGGATATGCCCGGACAAGCTAGTGTTTCAGAACTGAAACGTCTTTCTAAAACATCGAAAGCTAACTCTGGGCATGTGAGAGAAAAAGACGTAATCCGCAGTGAAAGACCTTTCTGGCAGTTACACATGACCATAAAATATTCTCCACTACTCTACATTGTTCATATATTGAATAACTAGAGTCGTCAACGATTTCGACATGTGGTTAAGTTAAGAAGGATATCAGACAAGTACGAACTCAATTTAAACAGCACTAACCATGCACTTCTTCAGCAACTTTACGATTTTTCTCCAACAATGCCTCCACTACCAAGCTCTGCAGTTCAATACGTGGTTCGCAGACGTTCTCATACCCAAGTTGCCAATCCTGAATAAGAAGACGAGCAGCCGTGAGTGTTCTGAGAAAATTCTGAACTGGAATCCAAGACTGTGCCGCAAGAGTGATCACATACAGAAAAGAGAAGCTGAACTCAATTATCAGCTTCTCCCCATCCTGATTTATACACTGAACTTGACACATCACTCATATATCTGCGCTGACCTGAGACCTGAGACTTTCCAAAAAGGACTTCGCCGTCGCCAGGTTCAGTGGGTATCGTATCTCGAACCATCCCTCGACGCTCATACTGTTGTGAAAGCCTTGAGATCCACTTCCGACTTGCAGATTCGAAAACAATTCTGCTTAATCTTCGGTATCTTGGACGACGGAGTTTTCCAACTCAGTTTCAGGAAGCATTCTTGAACTCCGAGGTGGCATCTTTGAGGATGAAAATGAAGTTTGTTGGAATTACGCGAGGTGGTTTTACTTTCTGAATCAACTCATTGAACTCACTCAAAAAGGCAACTGTTCCTAGATTTTTGTGCCAGTTGTAGGGTCAATGACAGCTCTAGACATGGTTCTTTTGATAGTACCAAGGTAGATGGAGATATTCAGCCAGAGGTACGGTCTAGTTTGATAGCACTAAATGATCAAAAACGAGCTAGAGCAAAACGATGGAGTATACTTCCGCTGTTACTGGCATAGATCGACTGTTTCTAAAACGTTTCCACGAGATTTTGGAAGCTATCGAATGAAATTGTCAGAAATCCTAAGATAGAGATGCATGTCCACCTACCCCATCATCTCCATCCTGAACGTCCACTGATTGAGGCTTTAGAAGAAGAGTTGACTTCTGTTAACAATGTGAGAAACTCTGAATTGAGTCTTCCTCGAAAGAATTGTGATTGTTTCTTGGCTTAGCTCGAAATTTCCAACCTTGTTGCCACACTATACTCCGTTCGCCCAGAATGCTCAATACTGAAGGCCAGTTATTTACCTGGCTCTTGGTTGGGAGACTTTGTCCTCTTCGATGTAAGAAGGTGATGACCTTTTCTGTTGCTGTGAGTCTACCGCATTCATTGTCGAAGACTTTGTTTTCGTCGTACAGTGGAATTCCGTGAAGAGCAGAGACGATAAGAGACGAGATCCAAGACCCCTCTAGTGGACCATAACATGCCTATCTATCTACCGTTGAGAAAAGCTTGCTTCGAAATGTATGAACCACGTTTTTCACAGTTCTGTTATTCTTCTCGGGCCGATTCGAGACCACCTGCTTCCCAGCTATACAATGACGCGTTGTCCTATCCCGAGAGAAATCTGTAGCATAATCGTCATATCGATTCAGTTGTTTTTGATGATGCTGGATCGAAACCTATCTGTTGAGAATTCGGTGATGAAACCTCCACTTTGCCTCCAATTGCCGCTCACTTGGAGCAGATTTTTCAGTCCATTCGCTAGACGCAGCTTGTGGTATGTGATTGGATGGGAGAGATACCCACTCACATACCTGCTATATCTGAAGTCCTGCTAAGGACATTCATTTCATATGCTCAAAACGGTGGATATTCTTTTTGAAAACTCCCGAGGGATTCCTTAATACAATCTTCATGTCTGACAGACGGACACGAGTCACGCACCACATCCACCAGAGCCACTATTGCAGACTACAAGCAACCCTTCCCACGCAGTAGGAATTACCCACAACTACTCATTTTATTGAAAACCAAAGGGTTCGCGTCTTTTCACAAGAAGAACAGCGGACCTCTCATTCAGGATCCCAACATATCCAAATGGCTCGTTTCAAGCTTCAATCACAGAAACTTCCATCCTTAGACTTGTAAATCATAACATCCTTGATGAAAGTGCCATAACCTTGAGACTGAAACAACAGCAAGTGCGTCTCTTAAGTAGTGTGCTTTCTCCATCATCGTCTGATCCACTGCACAAGAGGAGGAAAATTTTCTGCGAGAGAATCCCGGGCCTGGAGAACAGGCTAAACCCCAGGGATGATGAGGAAGGAGCTAGAATCACGCTTCTGGACTGGAAAAATGGTTTCTCCCGGGATCCATAGAAGAAGGCATTCAAAAATGTTATACGGAGTAATAAAACGGGGCGTACATCATTCCCGTTCAGATCAAGATATTCACACAATCGTGTATGTCCGGCCGAGAGGAGGACAATAATGACAACAATGGACATGATCAGAATCAAGAGGTCATCTCGAAGCTTTGACAGTTCTCTGATATCAAGCTTGTAGCTCTACCCATCTCGAAGATGTACCGTAGTTTTCCACCAAGGCAACACCAGTTGCGGAACTTTAATCGAAGTTAAAGTCAAGCATCAAAGGAATCTCCAACGCGCGCAATATTTCAATATTCGTGACTGAGGCACGAGAGTCGCGTTTCATTTACACGTGACCTCAAAATGCAACACTTCAATGAGGACCGGTTAACTTGTACAATCTGACCGTACCACTCATTCATTCTCGTACTGCCGTCCAACTTTAGTTCTGGTGGGCGAATATGTCCCCTTGCACGAACTTCGTTCAGCAATTGCACGGCAAGAGTTTACTTTGATTGATACGAATTTCGCTTGCTCATCAAATCGACAGCACCAAGTGGAATTGGAATTGGAAGCCACAATCCAAGTTCGTATTATGCTAATAGGCTCTGTCCGGTTGTGATGATGGTAACTCCACTTGGCAACCCGAATCCAATGGGGCTAATGGTTACAGCATGCTGGATTCGAGATGTGGACGTACTTCCAAATTGTAAGGTCAACTTGAGTTTTCCAGTATCCCAAGACAGAGAACTGTTTCAGAAGATTGAGCCATTTGTTCTCAGCAGCTTGAACCGATCAGAGATCAGAATCATAGCGGGGACGAACTTCCACGCATTTTCTCAAGGGCTTTTGCATCATATTCATTAAAAAAAATCCCAAAAATGGACAAATACAACGCTGACGGCAGACTCCACCAGAAAGAAGAATTATGCAGTCACAGATTTAAGACCAAAGAAGTGAAAAGACAAAGTGGCAGAAAGAAAGCAACAAAGAGGGAAGTATACATACCCTACAAAGTACAGTACACAATCATGATCCAGAATTCGAAGCACAAGGTCTGGGTCGGAGTCTGTCCTATGTGCTTGAAGTACTTTACCAGATCTTATCAACATGCCACGGTGGGAAATGAGAGTTGGACCTGAGTCTCGGGAGGAGTCCACTGGCTAGATCGTTTTGGCTATGCTCCAGAAGTCGGAAGCTGCCCCTTTTTCACGGCAAGGACACGGCCACGAGTTTCGTCGAGTTCAGGTTCGGTCTGGTAGTCGGGTACCAGCCAAACAAAGGCCGAAGAGGTTGGACTCTATTCCTTCTGAGCATAAAATTCATGAGTGGCTACTGCTTTCCAGCACCTCTAGCAGTTCCTAGTTCATCTTCTCTCTCACCTACTGACTGAGCTACACCTGAAATGTTCTACGCTACGCAGAGAGATAACGCTTTCTTCTTTCAGGTACATTGAGCATTAAACTATGATCAAAATCAGGAAGTTTCAGAGTCGAGGTGGTCACTCCACCAGACACTGCTAAAGCTGCCCAACCTCGATGGCTCTTCCTTGGAGCTCTAGCTGCCGTCGCTGCCGTCGTTCGAGCCACTACCATTAATAAAAGAACGCATGGATATTGTATTTGGATCTCTTGGGGCCAAAGGGGCCAATCGACCTCAGATAGAGAGCGTTGTTCCTCGTGCATGCGAAACGAGCTGCTAGTGTCTTGCTAAACTGGGCTAACCCTTGTTCATCCTGAGGCTCCACCTGGCTCTCATCTGTGGAGGGGCCGTACGCGGATTGAACTAGAATTCCACCATGCTACAAAGTCTTAAAATCGAGCAAGTCTGCTCAGATCACCTACTTCTCATGATCACCTTAACTACTTCTCTCTGATGAAACCGCTTTCTGAGAAAAAGGCAGAAGCGACTTCAAGCCGCCCTCGGGCGCAATCTATCCGGCTGACCTCATAGAGATCCCATCGTATTGTTCAATTCAGTCCATTTGAAGCTCGGATCGCTGAAGTCAACCTTCTCGGTTCGAGTCATAAGGATCGCAGACTCGGGTGGGGCATCTTCAAATGAAAGCGAAAATTCTCTTCCCTGTGCAACCCAGTGACGCATTGCAGGCTTCCTTGATGCTAAGTATTAGGAACATGTCGTTCCAACGATGAGCAAATGGGTACACAGGAACCAGATATCGTATGGACCCACGACAAACAATTCGTCGCATCACAGATAACGGAATTCTTTTCTAAAGTGGAACTCGGGAAGATTCACACAAGTCACTCCAACGTCGAGATTCGACGCTATCATACTCAATCCGCCATTTCGGATTCCATATTTTCTGCCACGGAAGAAAAACCATACCGCTTCATGTCGGCGCCAATTCCTCATCATTATGTACGGGAGAAGGTTGATGCGAAAGCCGGTGCCCAATGCTGGGCTCTGATCACGAGCTTGAGCTTTGGGGATCGACAGATCTGTACAGCCGAAGAAGGTGCGGCGCCTCTGAGCCGCACGCAGATGGAATGCCGTACGCAGTCCACCACGCACCGTATGGCCATGCACTTCACCACTTGGCATTTTCTGCGTTCCTCTGAGTCCATTAATTGTTTCTTCCCCCAATCGAACTCCTTGAAAAAGGCGCGAGGGTGAAAGTTTATTCATTTCATAATTCATGGACGTCGTGCGCCACTGAAATAAATATATCTTGCGAGCAGCGCAAGCGAAACAGAAATTATTTGGCATGGCATTCGTGTAGCCAGTCCTGTGGCAGAGCTGCCTCACACGCTTAATGTATACGTGAATACAGTGCGACTTCACCGTTGTCGCACGCTTCTTTTCCCGAAAATTCGGAGTTGTGACAAGTGTGACGACTAATTATAACAAGTTTTCGTACTCTTGATTATGATACATCACTTTTTGTAATCAAAGAAATCTTGACGTGCAGATGTGTTGTACCCATCTAATGCACAGGACCTTTTCTCGAATTTGATTCTTCAAAAATGTTCTCATACCAAGCACTTTTCAGACATACATGTGAGAATATGAAAAGAACAGAAACGAAATGTTTATCAATTGAGATGGATTGCTCAAAAAAAAAGCCCGTTGAAAATGCTCTTCTAGATACATTTTGAAAAATGGTGGAATTTCTCTCAAGGTCTAAGAAATCCTTGTCAGTGATTTTACCCTTGTTTTAAAACGGATCATACCAAATATATAGATCCTTTCTCGAATTCGATACTTGTAGTGGTAATTGTTCATGTGCTATCGCATTCAAAACACCTATCTTAGTTTCTGTTCTTTTTTAAGGATTTATGAAAATCTAGACTTATATTTGAAATAAATATCAAGGATTGAGTAAATTTTTCGACACTGTAATCAAGAAAAAGTATACGAAGAAACAATCAGGATAAGAAAATTTATTCAGTTTATTGTGGATTTGTGAGTTGATAAAATGTAACACATATAACACTCCTCACGTTGTATATATCATCAACATATACACTTACTGTTTGATGAGATCACAGTTTTTTCTCCCAAGAACATAGGATATTGGAAATTTGAATCGGGATCAATTTATCTCATCGTGCGTGATAAACCTGGGCAAGGTTGTGAAGCAAATTACTCTAAATGAGAAATAGCAATCCTGTACTTCATTCTCGGAACAATTACAAATTTTAGCGAAATTCTATGTCTCAAAAATTTGTTTTAAAACGTCCAAATCCCTTACTTGTCATGAGTTTTATGAATTAAAATATTTATAATTATATTCTCAAAACCAATAGAAATCTTTTACTATACTTCTTGTGGAAATTGATATGTAGAAAAATATTTCATGCACATACTTGAAACGATTATTTCAATATTAAAGATGTGTGGATATCTTCCCATATTTTGAGATCCCACATTTTTTAGATAGATACGTGCTTCATTTTTCACACATTGTGATATAGATTTCATGAAAGATGTATGTAAGTTTGTTTTGTCAAACATTCGTGAGATTTGAATTTAAATTAGGTGACTTATCTTCAAGTACTTCATCACCTTTAGTAACTCATAATACAAGTGGATGAAATAGTTATATGAAATATAACTATAATCGTGCAAATAATTCACATACTTCACATATGAATATATTTTTCAAAATATGTACTTTTGTGAAATGAATATTTTCATGTGTGTAAGGTGATAATTATGGGATGGTTTTTCACTGTCTTGTATTTTCTTTAAATCATGAGGACGTACCAAAGTCGATACAATCTGTATTCACTTCAAAACTTGGTGAATCATGTAAACATTAAGTCACAAGTACAATTTCAATGAGTTCAAAAGCTATAGTAAAAATTGTGAAAATCATTACATTTATAAGATTAGTAACTAATAAATCACAATTGTTTGTTAGTGGTAATCTATAATAATACCTAAGTACTTACAACTTGTTGTTGTTAAACTACTTTTTATTCAATCTCAATAATGAAATAAAAATTAACCATGTAGAGATTTATTATAACATTTCACTACAACTCAAAAAAAATTAACAACATATTTGTTTGGCTTATTTGAGATCTTGAAAATTTATCTTCATAATTTCTAAGAAGTAATCAATGATGGAAGTTCGAAATCATTTAAGCTTAAGAAATTGATTTCTGAAATGGAAACACATAACATTTTAAAAATTTATTATATCCCATTTTTAGAAAATTTCAACGTAGTTTTAAACATCTAAGTATTTCAAATGTTTTGAATCAAAGATTGTAAAACATCTCTCGATTTATCTCATAATTCAACTTACAGAGTTAAACATAATATTAAACTGAATTGTAGTCAAAATGAATTGGAGCAATTAAAATAAAATTCTGCCTTTAAAATATATAATAAAATAAATTTTTTATGGAATCAAGAAATCATAACGATATAAAGAAAAAATAGAATGAAAACCTGATGTTGAAATGCATGCTAAAATTCTAGATTCCTGAGACGGAACCATTCTTCCTTAGAAGTATTCCAATTAAATATTCAAGGGTTTTCTAGTCTCAAATAGTATATTTATCAAGTCTATAAATATGTCATGGATTTTCCAAATTAAAGTAAACTTCATATAAGTATGGTTCAGTATATTAACATAAATTATCAGCTTTGTTAAAAGAAAATTAATTTTTTCTAGTATTTTTTATTTTGTGAAAATATTTATATAGGTTAGAAAATGATTAAAAATATTTCATATTAGTTTACTATCATTATTTAAATTATTATTAATAAAATAGAAGCAAGAATAAATCCTTTTATTTGTAAAACTGAAATGATATTTCTAACAACTTGTCTTGATCAAATTGAATAATTAAATCTCAGCATTGAAAATATATAATTTGAATCAAAATCTTTAGATTACATCATATAATTATGTGAAATAGATACATATTCTCTTCTCATTTCTTTCTTTCTCAGATGTGTATCTTATGTTCCGTTTGTATGCTTAATTTTTCTCCTTGCAGAGTTTAGACAGATATACTAAGGAGTTTTATCAAAATTTGTTCATTTCGTTATACTCTATACTTTTTATGATAAGAATACAACAGAAATTGAAACTGTGGTAGAAGTTGATAAATAAATTTATACATTAACAGGAACTAAATATATTACTCTCTAAGAAGGTTGAGAATAAGATGACGATATTGAGTAAATGAAATCAAAATATACATGAAGTGAAATGAAATTAACAATTGGATTCCTCATTTCTGTTTATTCAGAAATTAGCATGTGGAAAAGATTATGAAAGGTTTGAAACTAAATCACAAATTTGTATATACAATCCAAGTTATAAGATTGCATCATCTGTCACAAATTCATCAAGATATTCATAGGTTTTGAATTTCAATTGCTTTGAAATTAACAGCTTAAATATAAGAATGATAGCACATGAAATTATGCATTGGAATAGATGATCATTCAAGTACAAATATGATCGCTTATCATTTTGTGATAATGTGGGGTTATATAAGTTTTCTGAGACATAAATTAGATTCATTATTTCAGATTTGTTTGTACTACTTAAAAATACTTACTTTCAAGTATCCAAACATTCCTTGAGCAAAACTTCTATTTAAAAAAATCTATAATTACTATTAATAAGATCAAATTAATACAATTCATTACATTAAAAGCTTAATATTGCATAATTTTTTTCTTTTTTATTATATAATGTAAAAAATATCTTACATATTATATATAGAAATATTCTATATAAATTAAGCTATATAAAAAATTTTTTTTTTTAATGATTCTTAATTTATGTTTGTGATTTTTATACATATACAAAAGGTTAATGAGTTTTAATTAATTGAAAAATGAAGTATTTCGAAAAGTGTAAAAGTATTTGATACGTTATTTTTGTTTTAATTATTGAAAAAAATTATTTAGTAAAAAAGATTTATTTTTAAAAAATTAATTGCATAATTGAATATTTTACTAGATTAGCTTATCAACTTGCGTAATTGCTTAGCTTTTTATTGTACTTAATCATGTATTTTCATATATTTTTTAAAATATTGAAATAGCAATATGTCAGTATTTCAATAACATATTAGAGACATTTAGTCCTTAGTGACACTATGATTTTATTTCCATCAATCATGGATTAAACTAATTTTTTACCTTCTATGATGATGAGTCAAAATAAAACATAAAGTATATTTAAAAGATCTAAATTATTTGATATTACAATTATCTCTTTGCATTATTATTTATCTCATTATTTTTCTTAAAATCATCATAAAATTAGATTTTACAACTTGTATCAAATTTTTATCTTATAATAATGAAAGTTTGCATTGATTTTTATCAATTCACAAATCTACCATTCAAAGATGAAGATATTATTAGTAGAAGATAGTATTTCACACAAATTATTGCTATATTGAACTGTATTCATAATTATCCATGAAAAAATGAAAAAAAATATATCATTATATTAGGTTGTCATACTGTTGTTGATAATTCTTAGATACATGAATTTTTTTTAAAAATAGTAATTTTCGTCGTTTTAGTGCATATTTCATTGAGTAACAAGACAACAAACATATACTTGTTAGCTATAGTACTCATTTAAAATTTGAGATATTGGAAAAATTTTACAATCAGTTTTATGAATGTCAACATCATAAAATGAAGATCACTTTTTAATATAGACATGATTTTTATTATTTTTTCAGATAAATTAACATTGATATATTTCTTATTAGTTCACATGAATCAATCGTACAATATAAATTTTTTTATAAGTTTGTTGTTAACTTCAATATTTTTAAGCATTTATTTACTTCTATTTTGAATATCATGTGATCTATTTTAACCGAGCTTAACATTTTCTTCACTATCAATGTTCTTGTGTATATTTATTTGCCACTCATACATTTTTTATTTTAGATTTTGATTCAAAAGTATCATCATGTGTCTTATATGTGCTCATGCAATTGCATACTAAATCATATATGTAATAGAATAAAATTACAAATTACAAATTAGTTAATTATGATTTGTATACTATATATTTGTTGTTTTCAATTCACACCTTAATGTAGTTATAATTCATGAAAGATATGATATATATATATATATATTAATTAATTAATTACAATGATCTTATTTGAACTCAATTTTTTTCAAACAATGTGATATGAATGATGAGTATCAAAACCGATATTTTTTTTATCAATATTTGTTAAATTTGATGTTTGTCACATTGTCATTCTTTTCCATTGTATATGATAGTTGAATAATAAAAGTTTGAGGTGATTCATCTAGATAAGATTCTATCAAAAGACTTTTTTAATCCAAAAACTACTATAATTTTGTTTCCAATTTTCCTTACACAGTCTTTGTTTATTAATCAACCATTATTGATTATTGATTTTATATTATGAAAAAAATAATTTGTTGATCAAAGTTGTTTTATTTCTAATTCTTAAGGGATAGGAGGTTTCTTTTTGCAAATAAAATTATTACAATTATGCAAAAGAACATTTTGTCTTTGGAGGAATTTCAAATGAAGTTGCAAGTATGTAGTAGAAAAAATTCGAATTTAGTTGCAGAATTGATTTCCACTACATCTAAAAGTGAATCTTGTAAAGTTTTGCAATAATCTCATGATTCAATTTATTATCTTCAGCTTAGACATGTTTGATCGCCTAACTTCTAGCTCTTTAAATCTGGCACGTCTTCTTGTATTTATTCATCTAGATCTACATTGCATTGTTTGAACAAAACTAGCCCTAATGTGTATAATATAATATGTGAAATTTCTCTTGCATTCAGATATTTGGTATTGTTCTCCATCACGTTAAGTTTTTTGCAGACAATGTGATATTGCAATATCTTGTGTTTATTCCATGCATAATTTAATACCACTATTATGATTTCTTCTGCTTTTATTGATATCTTCAATTCAACTTTTTCTCACATACCTTTTAATGTGCTCTATGATATTATCTAATTAGATTAAATTTTTTGTTTGATGAGTATTATTACCATATTCATACTCATATCGTTGATTATGAGGTGAAATAGTATGTTGATTATGACTAAATCCTTGAAGAACATGTTCATAATGAAACAATGATTATAGATTTCATGTGATACAGTTTTAGATTGATTGTTATCCGTTTGTTGGGGTTGTAATACAAGTTGAAGAATATCAATCAAAGTTTACAAGTAAATTGTGTATAATGATCAAATCTTTGCAAAAGAAATTCAAGCTTTATGTCGTTCAAATGTTCTGAAGATACGAATGTCAACTTTAACATGTTTCTTAGAAAATGCAGGATATATCACCATATTAGATGACATGAAATTTTTAATTTTTAAAGTTACAGTTTAATGTGTAGTCTGTTTTATGCAACACATTTTACTGCTCCATAAAGGGCTCTAGCAAGTGATATATATATATATATATATATATATATATATATACATATGTGAATGAAAAAAGTTTTTGAATCTTGTTTTATGTATTTAAGATATTTTAGTTGCATATGTGGCATAGTTAAAAAAATGTCAAAATGCAACTGAAATAAGTGATGTTATTGAGCATAACCCTGGTAATCCATTTGATTGATTGAAACCGGACGTCTTGACATAATATACCTCATTCGCCAAATGAAAAGCTCTCCCATTTACATGTGATATGGTGATGATCAAAATCTTAAAACGTTCGTGACTTTCTGTAATGATCTCGAAAACACGTTCGACTAGATCTCAATGCAACAAGAGCAAGAAAATGAAGAAAAGCAAACAAAACCCAATTCATTTCTTTACATTGAAATGTCCATTCCATTGGAATTTACATAACCCGTGTTCAAATCGAAAGCAAAAAGAAATGGATACCAGTTGGAATTAACAGCAATCCACATGATCCAGCAGCAGATCACCTGCCGCAGAGTTATGGTCTGATTCGACCTTACAGATGGAAGGAGCTTCCGGCTTGGAAGGGAATAAACGGCGCGGCGCGAAGCAGAAGAGAATATTCTGTAAACCCAAGATCAGAGCTTTATTGCCGGGACATGAACGTCCACAAGTTCAGATCGGCCATGTCCAGAATACGAGCCCGCATCATCGGAATCGGAGGAACATACTCTTCGTGCGACGGAAGCAAGCAAGCAAGCACGCAGTGCGGAAGTACACGCGCACCAGCAGCGAGAGCATCCAAATAGTAAAATAGAGGGCGCAGCGCAGCACCTACTTCGGCATCTACGAGAGACGATGCGCATTTCCCATGGCCGGTCAGTGACCACCCGACATCGGTAGCCACGGGCCAGAAGTACGTCGTCACGAGAAATTCACTCCGGGGCACATTTTGTAAATGTCTGGACACGGAAGTCGGCGCGACTCACATGTGGACCGCGGGTCACTGAATATTCCCCCGGTTTAGATCGTAACGGATCCGCGCCCGAATATGCCCGCAGCATCTGGTGGGATATGCAGGGATCTGCAGAAGGCTCCGAGACTTCACGTTATGGATGGTGGCGCTCGCCGTCCTCTGCATGAGAGTCTTATTTCAGACCCCCCGCGACGGCCAATACCAATCCATGCCCCGCTCACATTCACATTCAGCAGCAGTTTACCGCTTCCTGTTCCGACCGCTTCAGGCCCCCATTGCATGGCCTGAGCAGAGGAGACGAGCGCTAGCCTAGACTGTCAGAAGCTGAAGATGGTGGTGTAGCTGGTAAGTAGCTCAGCTGAGAGTGAGTGAGTTAAGTAAGAAAGCCTCGTTAGCGCTTCAGTGGGGTCTCAGAGATTTCTTGGTGGGGGTGGATTTGAGGGAGAGAAGGGAGGGAGGGAGGGGAGAGCACAGTGCCTGCCAGCGAGTCAGGGAGCCAGCCAAAGTTGGCCAAAATTGGCCACAGGGGTCTTGGGGGTATTCGAGCATCGGTGTGCGTGACGAGAAGACATTCGGTCCATTGTGGATTTGCACTGTGTTGCGATTATTCGGTCGCTGTGCTCTTTAAAGGTGCATCGCCCGTTCGCTTCGTGTAGCCAGGAAGTGGTGGGCAGGTCGGGCGTGAGAGGCCTGGAGTGGGGGCACTATTGGAGTTTGGTGATTTTCTGCAGAGTATGCAGACACGGCGCTTGAGCTTTTCCGCTGCGCCTCGTCGTCGATCGGTCGACGATTACTTGCTGTAGAATGTGGACACGCAGCTCGCTTTATTGACCGAAATCCAGCAGCAGCAGCAGCCCCGCTGCAGCAGCATCCCTGCTCCAGAGGCACGATGATGAGCTGCGCTTTGCCTTCGGCAGCAGCTCTGTCCGATTATTTAACCGACCGCGAGCAGTCTTTCGTCAACGTGTTCGCATTGTCGAAGCTGAAGCCTGAGAATTGCCAGATTGCTCAGGAGACTAGCTTCGCGCAGGCATTGATTTCAGTCTCCCACCACATGGAGGTGCTTATGAGAAATTCCACGCTGGTTTCTTCCGCCTTCGATTCGACTCTGCGTACGCACCCTGCCGCGGAGAAGATGCAGCAGTTTCTTGAATCGGTGAAACCCGTCCAGGCCATTCAGCCTTGGACCGCGGTCCTGCGCATGCACGATTTTTTGGAGGCCACTATTAGCAATCTCCTCACACAAGCTTTCGCCGGGCCGAATCCGCTCGACGCATCCCATATCCAGGCGTGCAGGACGGTGATGGAAGAGGAGCTGCTCAAGAAGCTGCCGGAGGACATGAGCCCTGCAGAGATGGAGCAACTGCGCGGAATTTTTTCTACCGTCCTGCAGTGCGAGCTGGCATTGTTGGAGTCATCTCTCGCCAAGAAGGGCTTGGCAGTTCCGGAGCTGGCCAAGCTGAACAAGAGCCCGTGGCACCCTTCCAACATTCTTTTCACGACAGACTTCGACATCACCTGCACGCAGGTCGATTCATGCTACTCATTGGTACAGGCAGCGGAAGTCGCAGCGGGCAAAAGACCCACATCGCTGAAATTCGCCCCCGAGGCACTCCACGAAGAGTACGAGTCGATTCTGGTCCGACATGCCGAGCGCCAAAAGGCGACCTTTCTCAGCTTCGACAGTCAGGAGCCCGAGGCCGAGGACCCCACCTACTGGCGCGATGCAGACCATTCCGAGAACCGATTCCTGTGCGGCATGGACCCATCGTTGCAATCTCTCTGCAAGCCGCTCGCCGACGACATCACGACGTCCGAAGGCGAAGGCCCCCCTGCGCCATACAACGAGGCCGGGCTGCGCAAGGCGCTCGTCAAATTGGCGAAGCTCGAGGTGCTGTGCAACGAGGACGTTGTGGCAGCGCGAGTGCTGAGCGGCGCCACGAAGGACGAGATTCGCGCCGAGGCCAGGAAGGTGCTCATGCGGCCCAACTGCGTCGAGGTGCTGCAGCAGCTCGAGCAACTCGGTACGCCCATTCACGTGGTGTCGGCCAACTGGTCGCGCGACCTCATCCTCGGCGGGCTGCCCGACCTGCGCCGCGACCAGCTCTTCGTCCACTGCAACGACCTGTCGTTCGACGCGGCGGGCGCCTCGGAGGGCACTCTTGACATGACCGTGGTCGACGCCTTCGACAAGGAGAAAACGCTGCGGACGCTCCGCCGCTTGCCTGCGCTGATGACATCTGTCAGCGCCCGCGACGATTCCGACGAATCTCCCGCCCGGAGCTCGGCCCGGCCGGTCGACCGAATGCTCGTGTACTTGGGCGACAGCCACACCGATCTGTTGGGCCTGCTGGAGGCGGATTTGGGAATCGTGATCGGCGAGAGCCCTCTGCTGAGGAGAGTTCTCTCCCTCTACGACATCGAGCTTCTGCCTCTCACCGAGGCCACGGCGCACATCGCCGTGGCTCGCTTGTGCGGCTCTACGTGGAGCTGTCGGAAATCGGGGATTTTGTTCGAGGCTCAGGGGTGGACGGACGTCGAAGCTTGCCTCTTCGGGCGAGGAGAGATGAGTTCGGATTCGCCGCTCTTGGCGAAGATCGAGAAGTTGATTGAAGAAACTCGAAGTCAACAACAACAACAACAATCGATGCCGTATGATGACAGGGTTCGGGACATCACACCGTTTTCTTTGGATATGATCAAGGTTTCATCTTGAGCCTTTCGCTTGTATGATTAGTATTATAGTTTGGGTCGTCCTATCTGACGAGAACGTAGTCGCCGCCTAGAGCCGTCCTTCTCTCCAGCCAGTATAGAAAAAAATTCAAAGTTTTGGTAGTTAGTGTACACTTTCCTGTGATGATTATTGCAGACGTGCTTCATTCAGCCGCGCGGGGTCCTTCATGTTTTGTGGGGATGAGAGATTGATTCAACACGATCAAGAAAATGAAGATTCCGTTGTTGGAGAGGAAGAGTGGGCCCAGCGATTTTTCAGTTGGTTGAGCACGTTCGGTGTACACAAATACGATCAGAAACAGAGAGTAGTTGTTGACAAGCAAGACATGTACATAATAAACTTATTCTTACCCACGTTCACAATATTTGATCTCTTCAGTGTCCAGACTTCTTCATATGGTTGCTGTTTATTGTCAGAATGTCTGGAGAGGTGGAATACTCCGTCCATTTTGTCGAACCACAATGGACGAGTATATGCCTCATTCGTACGAAGGCAAAGCCTTATCTTCCAATGTGAGACGGATGTGTTGTTTTGCTGTACGCATCAATCATGTCTTCAGGAATGAAAAGAAGAGTCCTGACAGTAAACCGGCATTATAATCACTTCATGGTGAATTCTTCGTCTCTACACAAGAGTCCGACCGGTGCAAGCACTTAAGTATCCGGCTTCTCTGTACTACGACAATTCGCGCAACCTACTTTCGTCACGAAGAAGAAAAAGCTAATGGCAATCGCACTAGCGCGTATACCACCAAGTGCAAACTGTCTCTGGTGCACACGTAGTGTACCATATAGATGATATATTTTTCAGTTTCTAACCCTAACTTGATCTAGAAAGCTCCAAAATATGACGTAAACTACAGACCGAGTGCTTTTGGTGTGAGCTTTTGAAGATTTACTTCGGGTTGCAGTACTCGGCTTCGGTGAAAATGTGCATTGAAGGAACCTACAAACATACTCAACTGTTATGCTTTGACCACTTGAGAGCATTTTCAAAATTCGATGTTTTCACTTCAAAATCATAAGTGGCAGAACCAGAGGCACAAACCCCATTAAGTATTATTGTCGCTATGGAACATGAATTTTATCGAATAATGTTAGATCATGTAAACATATACGATATGCTGATCAGCATGGAGCCAGTGATAGCATTTGGTACATTTGGATAATGTTGATTTACTCCGAAATATTATGAAGCAATCAATATGAGAAAGAAAAATATATATCTTTTCATGAGATGTGGGCCAAGACATACATTGAGCAAAATATACATCCAGTTAATCATAACCTCTTACTGAAATGAATACTCCCGTATATAACAAAATATGTCTTCCACGAGCTAGAAAAAATATACATGTCAAGTCTTAAATAACAAAAGTGTTTCAAAATATTGAAACATATTTCAGAATTGAATTATGATGCACAAGGATATTCCACTTGTTACACAACTCACACATGACTCCTTTCAAAATCTGTAAGGTGATGAGATTTTATATAAAACATTATTCAGTATCAGCGAAGAGCGATAAAAAGACTAAAATTGAACCATTCTTGAAGTCTCACGCTGATGATGTAGTTAAAGATGATAACATCCTGTTACCTATTTCAATTAAAAAGATAAATACGACATAAACAGTCATAAATTTGAAGTCTTGATATACATTTATGATCAATATCAAACGTTCTCATGACAGATATTTTTGAACTTGAGCATAATAACATTTTTATGATAACCTTGTAGATAGAATGATGGTTTTTTGAATCCAATTATGTTTCTTATAGTTCGTACGATTTAATTTGACATCTTTTTTTTTTACAATGTTTTTACTCTGGATATTATGAATTCAAACCTGCTTATCGTGACAAATTTTAACACGGGGATTATGTACATCATTATAGTTAATCTAGGATAAATTTAAAATTCATTTAAAAAATATTGTGATTTTTTTTCAAATGATAAAAAATCAATTTGTTTTAGATTTAGATGTTTCGATTTGATTCATTTTAATATGGCTTAATAGTGTATTCAAGCTAGAATTAAATCTCTGAATAAAGCATGAGAGTTTTTGCTCAACTAGAATTCAAAACGACAATACTGAAAATCATTAGTGAATACAAATTTGTAGAAATGAAAAATTTTCGTTTATATCTTTAAGGTTATTTGGAGGTTTAGCAAGTAGTGTGAAATTTTCGAAGGAGGAAATGAAATAGTTGGAATTTCAGTCAAGTATGCCGAGCATGAGCTTGTGAGCTCACAGAATCATACAGCCGAAATTTTTGATACAATTTTTTCACATTTTAAAATTTTTGCAAAATTAGCTCATAAATGCATTTATTTTAGATATTATATGAGAGTTGTTAATTTTTTGAAGTATAATACATGAATAACAGTATTCTTTTTCAATTGATTTGACCTCATTGCATTAAATAAGAATCAAAATTAGTAGCTAAAAGTTAATATACATCATGACATATCCCAAAATGCATTGTCTTATGTGTATTTAATTTTTCTTTAGTTTTATGCTATATGATATTTCTTTTAGGTCTCTCCATCTTCTTACTTTGATAATGAAAGTCTTGTTGCAAGGATGATGTTGGAACATTGAATAAATTAATAACAAGAGATTTGAGATTTCGTATGATAAAAGAGCTTTAAAAACTGCAATACTCTCTTTTATGAAGAGTGATTTGACATAGAATCTAAAAAAAATTCTGTTAATTTTTGTAAAAAATTCGAATCAAAATTGGATCTCAATAGATGTTACTGTGAAATTAAAGATTCATCAGTATGATGATAGAAGAATTGCAAGAATCTTTATGTTAAAAATCTTCAGATTGTATCGAGAGCTATTTAAATGATTCAAGAAGTATTAAAAAAAAATACATTATCAATCCAAGATTGATTTTTTGCAAGTTTCATTGAATCTCAAGTAAATTTTTTTCAAATAAGTTGTTGCAACTAACGCTGTATATGAATATTTTATTTTTTAACTATTACATTTCATCCGGAATAAAAAAAAGTTTCATCATTATTAATTTCAATATCATGCAAATGGAAAATATTTCAAATTTATATTGCTTTGCAATTCAAATCTCAATCTATCTAGATTAATTTTTGTAAAACCTTTTGACTCAACCAATATATCGGAGGAAATTTTTGACACCAAAAACATCTTTAAAACTTCATAGAGTTGAACAATTGCTTGTTCCTAATATTGACAACTCTAACGTGTTTCACTTTTATTTATAATTTGATGAAAAAAATACAAGATAAAATAATATTGACATATATTTGAAATTCAATATAAAAATTACATGAATTTCAGTGTTGTTGCAGAATGAGTTGATGAATAATACCACATGTATCAACATATACATACACTCAAAAATAGCATGATACATGTTGTAAGAGGTTACATAGATAGATTCATCTAAGCATATTCATTTCTTTTCATCGAAGAAAAAAAAGTAATATCTTGTAGAATGAGCATGAATTTCTATATAAAAATTCTCATAAATTAAAAGAAAAATTTGCAACCTTGATGTGATTAGAATTAATAAAGATTTGAGTTGAAGTCTATTTATAAAGAGTATGAATTTATTGATTTATTTGGAAAAAAATAAATATTTTTTTGAAATAAAAAATTGCAAAATTTGTAATTAGATTTAAATCTAAGCAGCATTCTTGCTAAAAGGCCTCTTAAATTTTCCGAAAGAATTGCAGATTTTTTTTATTTAAAGTTTGAATAAATCAGAAACTTGATTAATGTAGACAGTTTTCTTGCAAGTTGAAGAATTTGAATTTTTAATTCATATTTTAAAATATTTGACATATTTGATAGTAAAAATGAACTATACTCATGTATAATAATGAGAAAACTTAGGATAGATCTAAATTTGTAGTTGTTGCCTTTATCAATCTATTCAATTTTAGATTGGACCTCAAAAATTTAATCATGACTTAGTGGAGAATTGATTGTGGATGACATTCCCGATTGAATGCAGAAAATTCTGAGTTTCAACAATATAATGTATTTAGGCGGAGTAAAAACAATATAATCAAATGTTGGCATAAGAAATCACGAGGATGTATCATGTCAAGCTGCACGCAAACATGCTGCTCTGAAATAGTTGTCAAAGCTGACTCGAGTATCGTGATTGATGTTGTGATGTAGATCCATATATTGAAGCATCCGTCGCGAAACTTTCTTCTTCGAATTTCTTTCTTTCTCCCGAAACTCTCTTCTAAACTAATCTTCTTCTTTAGCAAAACAATCTGAATGGGAGCACACCAAGCAATTCAGCAAAAAAGATCGAAAGACCGCATCAAGATGTAAATGATAGGATGAGCTACGCCCAAATGGGGAGGAATGTACCACATGAGTCAGCCATGGAAACTACAGTACATAGGTCGTGACAAGACGGAAATGAAAGGATAGAGGCTCTTGTGCCTGATACTGAAGAAGGAAGAGATTGCAGGTTTGGCCTAACGAAAATGCACACGTATCTGTATAATGAGTAAAATCGAAGTCAGTATGAATAATGCGCCGGTCTCATTAATAGCCAGGCTTTTCAGAACGAGAGTGTCTTGGCTGAAGCTGATTGGCAGCATGGCATATTCGAATCAGACTATGATCAGAGAGGCTTCAGATTGGAGCCCCCATTTTAGCGACCTCCCCTCCAAGAAGGTCGGACTCACGCTCGCTGCCTTTGCACTCTTGAGTCTTGATGCTTGGGCCCACACCGAGGGAGGGGCACAGACGCTGAAGCGACACACAGTCATGATGTCTATCACAGACTGGTGTTCGTTCGTGTACAATTTATGTGGGTTGCGTGATTGCAAAGCTGGAACAGCAATTACTGCCCTCCATCGCGCTCGGATGCTGTGAACTGCGAGCTTGGATTGGATTCTAGGTAGGAGCTGTGAATAAGTTTTGATCTGTCACCTCAGATTTGAAGAGAATCATCAAATCGCAGCACGTGGCGAGAGTTGAAGCAAATCAAGATGGGGCATCCATCTTGCTAGAAAGGCATCACAATACATCGTGTGATATTGTGGAAATTGGATCGGGAAGAACAGGTGTGAAGAAAGTGCGCAAGAAATGGAGCTGTTGATGGGGAGGAGGAGTGCTCGTTTCGGCGCTGTGTTTGCAGTGAGCTCACTGTTGTTGTTCTTCCATGTGGGCTCTTCTTTTGGTCAAGATGTCGGTGCGCTGGCTTCATCGGGCCTTCCTTTCATTGTCTTGCATGGTGAGTCGGTGGAATTGGTTAATTTCATGCGCTATAAACGATGAATTTGCACTTTGTCTACTTGAAATCCAGGAGAGTTATCTGAATCCTGCTTTCTCGGAGATTTTCAACAGGGATAGGTGATGCCTGCAGAAACGAGGGACTGTCGATGTTCACACAGTTGCTTATGGATATGACCGGCCTACCTGGTTACTGCATGTACGTTCCTCTGAACTCTGAACCAGTGATCAATCATCTGCTCAATGGTGTGGATCTTGTTTGTGACATTTGGGGACTTGACATTGACTTTTGGGGAGCTGGTCTTTTTTGAAAAGCATGTTGCGTATATACTAAGCACATCCAATTTGCTGGCTGTCCGATTGAAGCATTTGCTTTTGATTGTTGCAGTGAAATAGGCAATGGAGTCAGCGATTCTTTCTTTATGCGTCTAGATAAGCAGGTGCCATCTGAGATCCGACCACTTTTCTCACAGTACATTTTGATTTCATATAGGCTTTGATGATTTCTCCTCTTATTTCAGGACTGTCAAATTTCAGTGTAATGTTATTTTCTTCATCCACTGGATTTCACTGAAGGCATAGGGTTTCAGAAGAATCAGTCTGATAAGTTGTTTTCAAAGGCAGGTTGTAGGCCTCCGGTACTTCTCTGTGGAAAAAATTTACATGTTTAGTCAATATTTTGAAGACTAGGGCAACATATGCGATCTTGACATATCTAGTGTTTTTATATGCAGGCAGATATCGTGTGCGAACAGGTGAGAATATCTGCAACTTCAAGTGACAGCTTTTTGATGTTCGCTTGTGACTGTGTTCGTGCTTATGTTTCTCCAGAATATGCATCCGATCAGAGCTAATCACCAAAAACTGAAAGTGTTCAACATATCAGATAATCCGTACCCTGTTTGCTTTTCCAGGTCAAATCAATCAAAAGCTTGCAAGATGGTTACAATATGGTGGGCTTATCTCAGGTACTTCCTGACCCCTGATTCCGAACAGAGATTTTTTGATTGTGAATCAAGACCAAAAGCTGGTGCTTCAGTCTTCTATTGCAGGTTTTAAGTGGTCGTGGCATTTGCATATCTGCAGTAACTATGCTACAGACACAGGTTTTGTGCTTAATGTTAGTTTGCGACTACTGCTTCGAGGTTTCGTGCAAAACGAAACCATAGCTGCAGTTGGAATCCATCTTTCGTCATATGTTGAAATTTGCTGTTGTCATTGTAGGGAAATGTCATTGGTCGTGCTGTAATCGAATTTTGCGATGACGCTCCGCCAGTAAGTTTCTTCCCATATTACAAAAATACTATCACCTGCTTCTGCATTTTGGATTTAAAAGTATGTGGTTGATGTGAAGGTGCATTGCTTTCACATATCGTCACTAACTTGCACTTAAATTTGTCATGATTATTCCGGTGGTCATTCTCCTTCGATTCTATCTGTAATTTGTCTAATTGAAACATGTTTGAAGAACATTTGTGCGATTGCAGATTTCAGTATTCGCAGCTATACATTTGAAAAAGTTGATGGTGGAACTTGTTCTGGCTGAAAGAAGACTTCTTGAGAGTTTCTCAAATAATTTTTACTCCCTTCCGTTTTTCTCGATCAGCGCATGCCGAAATCTTTTATTTCACCCTCTTTTTTTCCAATATGAACACGAATTTTCCCCTTTTCACAGTTTAGAAGCTACTATGAAGTGACAAGTTAAGCTCTGGAAGCAAATTACTTTGCGAGCCCATTGTTCAGCTGTTGCTTTTGGTTATTTTTACAGCTGAACGTATGCCAATGTTAACTGAGAATGCTAAGATGAAATCCTTTCCTTTGTCAGGTCAACAATTTTGTATCACTCGGAGGTCCCCATGCGGGTATTGCAGCTGTACCTTTGTGTAAGGTGAGATGAGTGAATCTGTGGAAAGAGAAACAGTTTAGTTCAGTGAGGTTTATACAGAGGGATAGAATTTGGATGACCTAGACACATTGCTCTTCTAATCATCCAAAACTTAAATATGAACTATTGCTTCTAATAGGCTGAACCGATTCGACGTACATAGCTGTATGCCATGCTACCTGTGTCCACATCCGTGTGTCTGTGTGTGTATTAAATAGCAAGTGCAGATCACTCAGGCCTTGTCCTAAGTATATATGATGACTGCATGTAAGCGAGTTATTGTGATACTGTCTTTCACATAGCAACCGTAAGTCGCTGTCTTGAGCCTGTTAGTATTTCAAGCTCATCCCCCTTTCTTTTGTCGACCAGATCTTGGTTTTGTGCAAACTCGTGGATGCAGTCATTCGAATTGGTGTATATTCTTCCTACGTACAGGTGGGTCCTTTGCCTTAGGTAGCTGATATATGTTCGACTGAAACTTTCGGAGCTCAATGGCTATATATGTCTTCTTTTCATATCTATATCAGGAGCCAGTGTAACTCGTGAGCAGTTTCAAAATATCTCTGAAGAAGTTGAAGCCCTTTCTCGTTGCACAGATTTGTTGCTCTACAATACGACTGCAAGTTTAATAATTTCATGCGGTTTGTGTGATCAGAACAATTTCGCACCGACTGGCTATGTCAAGATACCTACGGTGAGTGGGGCTCTGATAAATCGGTTCAATGCAGGCGGGATGCGATGTGTTTGTCTTTCTTCCAGCTATCTGCCGCATGCTAAACAAGTTGGTTGTGCGCAGGATATGGAGGGTTACTACCAAGGTTGCCTATTTCTTCCCAGGCTAAACAACGAATTACCTGAGAGTCGTAATCACACTTACAAGAATCGGTTCAGCTCCCTCAACTATCTTGCTCTTATCAAGGTGAATTGAAGCACGTTCATTGCTGGCTGGTACTTGTTCGTGTAGTGATCACCTTATGATATTCTTCGGGTGGAGAAGAAGCTGTGTAGAATTCGCTTAATTCGAACTGTATCATGGAATGATGGAAGACTAGCTTAAAAGTTGGTGTAATTTTCTGCTACAGTTCGAACAAGACGCGGTGTTGTATCCTGCGGATACAGCTTGGTTTGGATTCTACGCTCCGAACGATTTCAGCAAGGTGTTGCCAGCTGAAGAGGTACAACCTGTCATACGAGCTCACTATTTCCATTTCTTGTGTGGGATCCTGGAGTGATTGCATTTGAGCTGACCAGATTTGCATGTCCGTCTCCTCCCCTTTTACAGACCGACCTATACAAAGAAGACTGGATTGGTTTGAAAACTCTTGATCGAGCGGGAAAAGTGGCTTACCTTGCCCTACCAGGTGGTCACCTTTCAATAACCGAAGCAGACATGCTAGAGATGGTGGTTCCATATTTGCTGCCGGACTTTCAACCTTTTACACCTTTCTCCACATATCGATGATCAGTCGTCCTGCTGACTTGATGGTTCTCCGTCAAATCTGTAAATAACTTTTTGGCTGCAACCGTAGTCATTTTGGAGTCTATGGTGACCTTCTGAGCATTGATTTCAGCGACTGCTCTAAAAGTCAAGTTTACGGGGCATTTGCTGTCGAAGCTCAGAAGATCTCTGGCGCTGACACATGGCCCCCGATTTCAACGATGTTCTCAGTCAGAAACGGCCTTCTTAGCCAGAGCACCAAATGTACAATGACTTTGTTCAAATTGTACACTATCGTGCTAGGATGCTAAACTGAAAATATTTTAACGCCAGTCGTTTGGCTGTAAAATATGCCAGAGAGACGAACACGACTTTTCAAACATCTGAAAGTCGGCTCATGGACGAGATTCCCCACTTACCACGTCGGTGAAATTTGTAATGGTCTCTATGAAACTGCTTTATCTGCTGAATTCTGCGCATAATATACTTTTTTTGCCATCAGGCGGTCATCGACGTTGCATATTCGTGATCGCCTCCAAATTGAATGGAATTGTTACGTTTTATACATAAAGTGATCATCGAACGTCCGAAATTCAGAAACTTGAAGTCTATTTCAGACGCATATGCAACAAAGCCTGAGCTATTTTTATGCATTCATTCTCGTGCCACTTAAACAGAGCTCTGTGCTATCTAGAAAGAAGTTCAAGACATAGTCACAGTGCGCTATTTACTCCCTCACAATCTGAAAATTCGCAGTTCAGCCGTCCGCCGAAAGAAAGACATACTTTGACAAACGAGATCTGGATCTCATGAAAGTTAATTTAGTCAAGTTCAGACATTGGTCTCAGCGCATTCACTTCAATGACAGATTCTTTCTCATGTACTGAAGGAGAGGAAACACAAGGTTAAAATAACAAGGAAAGGTTCAGACGATCAATGTACAAGAGGCTCGTCGGCATGCAAAGAAAGGTGTCCTCACTTCACAAGGACTTGTGCCCATGCCTTAGAGTTACGTGCCCTCGAGTTACTGAGAAAGAAGAGCTCCTTCACCCAAAACCTCTTGTGCTCTTGGATGCAACTTCCCCATCGGTGCATACTGGAGCATCGCATCATGTCGTTCAGATTCATTGAGGGGTTCCAGAAATTATAAAATCGGCAATTTGGTCTGGTGATTCTGAATCTGAGGATCGAGGCGATAATTTGGGCAACGAGAGGGGAGGACGCTGCCGAAACTCGAAGGCACCATCACGGCGACGGATGGCCTTAGCTACCATTGGCAGCGGTTGTGTTTCACAAAACCCCATAGCTCCACTGTTACGAGGAGAAATGAGAATGTTCTGACTTTGCCCTGGCAGCTTACAATCTGGTGGAGCATCTTCGACACCAAACTGAAATCTACGACATTGCGAAAGACCTTCCGTGATTTTCATCCGTAATTTACAAGGCATCTTTGAGATTCTTGCCGGTGCGAATTTTGACCTTCTTCAATTCCCCTGTCAAGTCACAGGCAGCACAAATGAGCATCTCCAGCAAAACACAGAATGAAAAGCTCGAACACATTCAAAGCACATAACAGGTTACACCGTAAGCGAGGGAATGCACGACCTTACAGTCCAGCCAATTCTTGTGGTTCAGGGCTAATAAGGTACTCACTCTGTTGCTGGCTGGTGACGAGCTTGGGGTCGCTACGGAAAAACAAGTTGCCCTTCTTTAGGTATACAGTCTGCACATTCCGAAGTCACAGACCCGTTCCATTCAAATCCAGAAAGATGGTGGCACAAAGCAAACCGCGATGAAGACAAGTGCTCGAAACAAGATCTTGCTTTCTACAACAGAATTCATATCCAAGGCCAAGCTTACCCGACCAGACGGTAAACTGGCCAGCTCTGCACAGGCGACCTCCAATTTCTGGATCTGCAGTCAAAGGGACCAAATTCAATCACTTGAGCTTAAACGCAGAGCCCTCACACCCTAGAAGATTATACCAAACAATTTCCTCGCTGGCCAATCCCAAAAGCCCATAGGCATTGCCTGGGCATCGCAAACGAAAGCAAATCATCGGACTCTCAAGAGCAAATTGGCTGTTTACAGAGTCAGACTTAGACTTACATCAGCAGATAACTGTGCCTCATTGGTGGCAGAGCTTTCTGCCTTCATCGTCGCCGCTGCTCAATGGAAAGGCTTTCGATGTGTGCCCTCCCGCTCTTACTCTTCAAGACTCGAAAGAACTGCAGTGACGGTGTGATGAAGGATCGGATCCGAGTCGGGATGTGAGCGATTGATCCGAGGTAGAAAGCAAAACAGCAAAATGCTCGATGGGAGGGAGGACCCCATCGATTGTGATTGTGAGATAGATGTATGTATCATACCTGGGCGTATGTTCGCGACGTCTGCCACACAGTCACTGTAACATCGGAGACACTATACACTCGACGCTCTCGAATTGCAACACGGCCGCTTCCAATATCGACAACCAGGGAACAAGGGAGCCAGGCAGTATGGACAACAGGACAAAAGTATGGGAAGACAAGGATAAATTATAAGGAGATGAAATATAATGTAGCAGATTGCATTTCTAGAGAACCCCTAGACGCAATTTCTTTCTTTCTAACTGCTAATATCAGCACCTGTGAACCTGCATAGCAGTTCAGTATTCATCTCTACAGCGCGAGTGTACCATAATATGCAAATTGGAGCACAATCAGCGTCATTCTTTGGTAATATTTTGGACCGCCATTAGGATGGCATTTCATCACACATAATAGAGAGTATTATTTCTACCAAAGGTGGTGCTCTTTCTGTTTGTTCAGGATCCTATCCACCACTACATCTTATGATTTACATGCAAGAGGTTAGATTAGAGGAAAGCCGCAGAGAAATCTAGTATGAGAGTGATAAGTCTCATGTTTCTTTCTTGTGCCCCCATACTAGACTTTCACTGATCCTATTTGGGCTCGGATTTGTTTTCTTTGCGATGGTTTTCTCGTCAATCCCTCTTGAAACATGCGTCTGCCTTGCTGGTCGTGACAGGTTGAGCTTCACGTATATGAATTTCAAGCTACAGCTGATGCAACAGGCTAAAAATGTCCCTTCTAATTGCACGAAATATTGCGAGAAATATTGCACGAAGGAGAGCTCCAACATTGTCTGAGGAAGAGTGCGGTTGTGCTGCTTTATTGTATGTGTGCATTCCATCGAGGACAATGGAAAGCATCAGTGCTTGTGGATTCCTCCATAATGTTGAAATCCTCATGATCTTCATTTGCAGAGGGTTTCTTCTGCAACAGATGGACTTTCTGGGCCATAACACCTCCACAAACCATGAGTCACACGACATGAGAAGACAGCCATGAAGTGAATGTATGCGTTACATGATGCTGTTCTTGCACCACAAACATGAAAGCTGCTAGAGTGGTCCTCCTCGTTTAATGGAGTTCTCTCAAAAGAAAGAGTAAAATCTTCTTCCTATATTTCCAATTCGTTCTCTCTGTCTACTAACGAGAAATCGGTAAGTGGTATACTTTCAAACCATCAACATGCGAAAGTGAAGCTATATATTGTTCATCAAATTGTTCTGGATGTAAATTACTCCTATTACGAAAGAACTTCCCTCTTCCATTTCTTCCACTAAAATCCAACTAATTGAACATGTTAGTAAACATTTTCAATTATTCTGTCGTGACTTTTTGGATATTCGACACCATGGGGAGTCTGATCAAGTGGGTTTTATTCTTATTTGGTTGTATTTCATTTGCTTGCATCTTATTTGACGGTAAATTGGGCGGGGTGTGTGTGGGTAATTGACGTCATATTTCCTGCAACAAACTCTGTACCTGATGTCAAGAGTAAAGTATTGTCTGGAGGCATACAGCATAACACCTGCTTCCCGAAGTAGAATTCATGATCGATGCACTCCGACAAATCACGAGCAGTGAAGCGTTGTGGTTGCAGCCCTACCTTTTCCAGTGGAGACATCTTCTAGACAGGTTGACGATCATGCTCATGCACGGAGAGAGACAGAAACATCACATTGCACAGTCGTTAGAAAGTTTCTCTCTAGGTAGTACTCGTCAGTACTCCCTCCAGGTACACTTTACACCTCCGTCAGTACCCTCAGTAAGCAGATGGTCAAAGCAACCCAAATGAACTCTACAGAAGTTTTCTTGTCCTCTCCCTGACTCAGTGCACTGTCCATTTCTTTTTAGATTTTAGAAACTTCAGCAAATTTCTTTCTCTATCTTTTCCAGACTGAGACTGGCTGGGTTGCTTTCGGGTTTTCTAAACAATTGTCTTGTCATGAAAGAATTAGACAAATTCAGGGGGCAACAAGATTTAAGAGTTACAAAGCTGACTGGAATGAACAGGGACAATCTTGGGAAAGAGACTTGTAGTATTGACGGTTGGCAGTCACGACTATCTTGGTAGAGGAGAAGCCCCCGTAGAAATTGAGATTCAATTACATGAAAGAGTATAAACGTAGATAGTAGTAGTGAGGATGTTGCTCGTGATCACAGAAAACTTAAACCTTAGAAATCGAATTTCTAAAATTGCTGTGGAGTGACATGGTGGAGGTTTTAGTTGCAGAGTAGATTGTTTACAGATATCTTCCATGACTAGGTACAACAAGACAGCTGTTTTCAGTTGGGCCCTCGATGCTGATTTTCTCATCCAGGAGTATGATTCATGAATGTGGGATGATACTCACCCTTCACACTCTTCTCTACGTACTGCACGTCACAGAGAAGAACATCCATCGTGGAGAGTTTGGCTGTTATAGGTCCACTCGTGCTACCATCATCGTTCATGGAGCCACTTAACAAGATTATTTTCACATCCAGAGTATATACTGTTAATTTCATTTGGTGCAGTCAGAGCTCGACCTCCTCATTCCATTGCTTATGATAGTTATTCGGGTGCACATTGTTCCTTGTCATAATGCATTACTTGAATGTAATTTTGGGAGAGTGATAATTTGATGATGCTTGTTTTGGACCTCCCTTTATCACACACAATGCATACTTGCGAATAGGCGATAAAGTATGCACAATTGTAAAAGGAGTAATTAATCAAGGGTGAGATTAGCTGTATCCAATTTTATTAAGCCCTTGGATTGGGTGTTTTTGTAACCTATGTGGGCCTTTGTTTTGTTTTCTTGTCGATGATTTCCCTTTCGATATTCATTCCATTTATACCCTTTAAACCTTTTTCAATGAGGATCACATGTTGCTGTAAACTCAGGTTTGTCTCCCCATCAGAAAATTACAATGAAGTTCCGGCAACTTGCAAACGGAATTCGCGGTGATAGAAAGGACCGAATACGGTCGAATTGCAAAAAGCACGTCTGTCGACTCCCGGTGTAGATGTACTAAGCAATCGAATAATTAAGTTTAGTTGATGGGGTCTTCCCACCCTTTTTGTTATTCTAATGTTCTACTAAAATAAAAACATTCGAGTTGACTCCAATTCCAGGGGCAGGTCAACTTGGCTGAATTGGAACGTAGTGCTGCAAAGGACTCTAGCCATCCATCCACATTTCTTACCGGGCCAAATAGACGGCCAGAACATATATCGTCGATGAAACAATCTAATGAAGCATTGGGCAGCCTTCAACGATAAATAAACTTCTACGTTGATGATAGCTTTATGAGAAAATTCAGAGAAAAAATTCTCGTGAAAAGTATCTATTATTCCAGAATAGTGGTAGTTTGGAATGAGAGCTGCTTGCACACATCAATCTGCTTTAAGACGGCTTTGCTTGCACACATCAATGACGTTACTGTCTCCGAGGAGGTGTGTTCTGCAAATGCACGAGACAAGAGCATTGTGCCCGGCTATTCCAGATCCGAAAGTACCAGAACAACAGAAGAGCAGAAGACAAACAGCTGACGAACACGAAACGAATTTTTGCGATCAGGCACCAACTACCACCTTGCAAAAGTGCGGGGCAAATTAGCTCATACGCGGCGCTAATTGTCCTGTTAATCATTCGCTAACTTCGAAGTATAATCGTGCTAAGAAATTCAGATCAATTATGGAAATATCCCATCAAGTCTTCTACCATAACATCAATTGAGTAGTATGAGTCTACGATTTAATATGATCACAACGTAGATAATACTAGAGAATAATAATCTGTAGATAGTAGAAATTTTGAAATTTTGGAGCTATAAAACCATTTTAATATCATTATGATACAATCCATAAAATTAATCACAGTATTTGAAACTATACTTCCCTCTTTAAATTAAAGTGTATAATTTTCTTATGTTCTTAAGAGTGCAGTAATAACTGATATTTATAATAGGTCGTGATGATTCCTCATGAGAAATTTTTATTATCTGTAAAGTGATCCATTCAAATTGTTTGGACATCTTAGTGTGTAAATCATTTTACAAAAAAAATGTGGATATTCTAGTCGCAATATCTATTACTTCGCATCCGGAAGCCACTGTTAGAGGTACGGGTTCATCCATGTACCCGGTGATGGGGTATTCCATGTTAGTTTGTCCAAACAAAAACATACCAATACTGATCTTTTCTTCGCGCTCTATGCTTCAAAATAACGCCTGAGGTCTAATTACTATCCCCTACACCAAGATTGTATCGACAGAATTGCCGTGTACTGAGTACAGCCGCAATGTCAAAATACCCCGTAAGGAATATTGGCGAATAGTCTGATCTCCAAATCTTGGATGGAACGCACTCTTGAAAAGGGTACAATTCTATAGAAACATCGTCGGGGCGGAAAAAATTGCAACTCTGTATGAATCTAATGAATATTCATGAAATCAAAATAAGATAAATGAAAGTAAAAGTTTATGGTAATGAAATCTAATAAAATGAAGTAAGATAAATGAAAGTGATGGTTTACGGTTATGAAGATTTATACAATGAAGTAAGATAAATGAAAGTGAAGGTTTATGGTTATATTCCCGATAAATTCACCGGGTACGTTCTAGAACACTCCGTGGACTTATATCGTGGCTATCGCTTTAGGTCATACTTCGCTTCGACTGATGTACGGGACTTGGAGTTTCCATTTAACCCTGTTCGGGTCAAACGTGGACGCAGGAAGCAACGCCGGTACGAACTTGGAAAGCCCTCGATTCACATAGCGCCCACCGAGACTAGATGCCATCGTGAGACGATACCTTGGTCGACTAACAGATGTGACCGCAGATATTGGCTAACCAGAGATCAGGTTCCAGTCTTCACAGCGTCCTCTAGCAAACTACTCTCTGACAGTACCCTGAGCAGCGTATTCCTCACCATACGCTTGATATTACAGAGATACAAGGCCCTAGCCCAATATTGTCTCGACAGAATGCATACACAAATAATGAAGGACCTTTCCATTTTCGGTCCTCGGACATTTTTGGCGCTTTCTTTGGGGCGTTCATCACGCCCTGCTCTTCACTACAGTCTCGTGTACGTACGGAATATCCCGTTACATACATATACAGTACGAAAAGACGAAGCGTATGGGGCTCGAGCTGTTCTGGGTACCGCAGAAGCTCCACGGCAAAAGCTCAGCTGAAGCGCAGGAGTGTCCGGATCCGAAGGGCACGGCCGACGGTCGATCGTCCGGTCTATCAAACACGGTGAGCGATACTGTAAGTATCCCATCGCGCTATAACGACGCAGTTGTTGCGATCGGAGAAGGCAACAGCGTTGGTGCTTTCCGACTTCAGTTGGGCAGTTGTGCCAAGTGTTGGGACATTTAGGGTACGGCGTAAGACTTCTCTCCGTCCAGTAAGCCGTGCCAAGTGGACATGGTCGCAGCCAAGTGGGCGTGATTAGGTTTGGTATGCGACGGACGGAGCCTGTCACGGTGACAAATCAGCGCGCGCTCAGCGGACCCCTCGACGAGGAAACCCGAGGAAATGCAGAGGGTTTTGGGCCATCCGATTTATTATTGCATGGGAACTATCGCCACGAAGGTAAAAAAAGGGACATAATTTGAACGTACATAAAATTCGATATTATGGGGCTAACCGCAGGTTTCTGTGTGTGTTTTCACTCGCATCGGTTAAGGGTGTCGTCCCATAGTTTTGGTAATCAGATGGTCCCCTTTCTCATAATTAAACACAATATAAGAATTGAATTTTTTACTAGAAAATATGGTATTTGGAGAGGCTTGCTGAAATGTGGAGTTAGAACCGAAATCGACAAAGAAGTCTGAAAATGAATGCAAATATCCGAGCTAACAAACAAGGTTTGCAGACTTGTTGTTCGAAGGACAAAGTTTTATGTTGAAAGCAGCGAAAAAAAGGGACAGGGGAATTTAATAAAAAAAACAGCGCTCTATTTCCGCAAAGACGGAAATCGCCGGATCAAAAAGTATTAATGGCGAAATAATATCCACCTGCGGGGACACAATGACCACGGAGCATGATCAAGGCATGCTAATTCGGGCGGTAACAGCGTCGGGGCGAAAAGAACGGAGCGAAAAGAACGGGGCGAAAGGGACAGGTTGGTTGGGTGTCGGAGGTGGCGCTGCATTTGGCGGGGGGCTTGGCTTTTACAAGGGCAGGAGGGGCGGGGCGTCGCTCGATGGCTGGGCCGGTCAGCCGGTCAGCTAGCGGCCACAAATCGACTACAGCATCGATCTTGGATTGTCTCGATCGGCTCGCATTCGCTGATCTTATTTCTCAGCGCTGCGTCTCTGCAGCTCTCACTTCTCCCACTTGTTTGGAGGTCTCGTTCGTTCGGCGCTCGTGGTGTTGGTGTCGATCTTTCTTTCTGCGTTTTTTCTCGAGAAGTTTGTGCCCATTTTTGCCGTTTCTTGACGCAGGGGCTCGCGCTCTGTGAGCTCCATTGTTGTTTTTGGATTGCGTGATTTCATCGACAAAAATTATGGCCGCCCAGGCAGCGATCTCCCTCGCCGGGAGCGTCGCGGCTGCTCCTTCTTTCTCGACGAGCTGCGTGTCGAGGAGCCATGGCTCGCTGTCCGCCGGCTCCAAGGTCGTGCCCAGGCGCGGGTTGAGGACCTTCTCGGGATTGAAGGCTGAGAGGTGCGGAGGAGTGTCTGGAGCTGGAGCTTTCCGCGGCGGAGAGTCTTTCGAGACTCTCGCCGCGTCGATTGATGCTGCGAAGCCTGCGAAGAATGTCGAGGAGACCGTGCGCCCCGGACAGGCTAGGGCTTCGTCTTACAAGGTGGCCGTGCTCGGAGCTGCAGGAGGTATCGGGCAGCCGCTGTCACTCCTCATCAAAATGTCGCCCTTGGTTTCCACCCTCAACTTGTACGATATCGCGAACGTGAAGGGAGTGATGGCCGATCTGAGCCACTGCAACACGCCCGCCCAGGTCGCGGGATTCACCGGCCCCACGGAACTCGCCGCATGTTTGAAGGATGTGGATCTCGTCATCATCCCCGCCGGAGTTCCCCGAAAGCCTGGCATGACCCGTGACGATCTGTTCAACATCAACGCCAACATCGTCAAGACTCTCATCGAAGCTGTTGCTGACAACGCCCCCAACGCCATCATCAACATCATCAGCAACCCCGTGAACTCGACTGTGCCGATCGCCGCCGAGGTGCTGAAAGCCAAGGGTGTCTACGACCCGAAGAAGCTTTTCGGTGTCACCACTCTGGATGTTGTCAGGGCGAACACCTTCGTCGCGCAGAAGAAGAATTTGAGGCTCATCGATGTCGATGTGCCCGTGATCGGTGGTCATGCCGGAATCACAATTCTGCCTCTCCTGTCCAAGACTAGGCCCTCCGCTGAGTTTACACCCGAGGAGATTGAGGAGCTCACCGTCAGAATTCAAAACGCCGGTACTGAAGTTGTTGAGGCCAAAGCAGGAGCAGGATCCGCGACTCTTTCCATGGCGTACGCTGCAGCACGATTCGCTGAGTCATGCATGCGCGCTTTGGATGGCGATCCCGATGTCTTCGAGTGCACGTTTGTTCAGAGCGAGCTGACCGACCTGCCCTTCTTTGCATCTCGAGTGAAGCTCGGAAAGAAGGGTGTCGAGGCATTCATCACTGACGACCTCGAGGGATTGACAGAGTACGAGCAAAAAGGAGTGGATGCCTTGATGGCCGAGCTGAAAGGCAGTATTGAGAAGGGCGTGAACTTCGCTAACAAGCAAGTCGCACCAGCTTAAGCAAGCCCGACGTAGTTAGGTCATCGCGAATGTCATATAAGACTCCTCACTTTGCCTTGGGGAAAAAAGTTTTGATAATCTCTCCCTTCCCTCCATCCGATTCTTGCTCCATTTTCTGGGAACCCGGGGTCTTCTGCCGCAAGGCTACCAACTTTCCAATGAGTGATAACCTCTCTGAAACCTGTAGATGAAACATGCCGATTCAGTTCGCACCGACGTGCCTAGGTTTTTCCCCAAATTAAAGATACTACAATGCCGGGAGTACTTTTCAGAGAGTCTTTCTTGAGCAAATTTCTGCACACCATTGATGAAAGTTTTACCTTGAATAAAGATTTGCACCTTATGTTCGGACTTTTACTCAAACGTTCAATTTGTAAATCCAAGTTTTGTGAGTAGGCTTGTGCTCTTTCTGCTGTCATCCATCTGCGTGGAGCGGGTGGAATGCTGGGTTCTGATTTAGAACTTTGCCGGGACCTTTTCGTAGCCCAATGGGAGCTGTAATCTTTCCTTGCTTCAATGACAACCGCTATGCACTGCGTGCAAGAGAATAGAGCGTCCCTTTCATCTGCATGTCTGTCAAGGGATGTCTGCTACCTTTCTTCAGTGTCATGTAATATATCCTTATTGTACTGAGTTTCATTGTTTACCTCTGCGACTTTAAGGCCCATCGGTGCTCCACTTCAAGTTTCTAATGATGTTATGCACAGGTTTGATCGAACTCAAGAAGATGTCTCCGGCGTCTCTCGGATCCTTTCACATGTTACACTGATTGCAGTGCAACAGGAGCTGACTGCTACTCGGCAGCAGAAGACAAACTGCCGAGGGCATGAGTCTTCACTTTTAACAGGCCGCCAAGAACTTGCTTCGACTACTTACGCAACAGCGTCTTACAGTCAACTAGAAATTGCTATGGCTGATACCAGGTTTGCCTTTCAACATACTTTCATCACCAACATAGTTAAGGCCACCACTGCTTTGCCATTTTTCCTCGTTGCTTACACAAATATTTCACGTTAACCTTTCTTTCCGACACGGTACTCCCTCCTCTCTAGATTTATCGGCGTTCGATGAGACTGGAACCATCTGTTGTTTGATGAATTTGATCATTTCCCAGTCCGATCCGCACTACCCAACCAGGTCTACTGACAAAACGACGAGAGCCACATTTCAACCATTTACAGCTCATCAGTCTCCCACTGTTTTCTCATCACTATTTTACAAGATTTACGAATTTTAAAGCTGCAAGTAGACCATTTCTTCAGCACAGGTTCAACGCGACATCATCTACTCGAGGCCATATTTTTACTGCTTAGCAGCTACGACATCCACCACTACAAATGGCCTTATACATCGAACCCTGGCTTCTATCTACAATTGTCGAGAATCGTTCATTCTATGCCATTCCGTTTCTAGGAATTTTGCTTCGGGAGCTTGTCGACTTGCCAATCATCCAGCTTAGATAGGCATTGACCTGTTTTTCCCTCTCTCCCTCAACGATAGCTTTCTTGTACAAGTTTCTCTATTTGAGTGAAAATCAGACTCGTTGCTTTCTACATGGAATTAGAGTTTAAATGCTATTTACAGTGATATAATGTTTTTCATTGACCTAATAGATGGTTCCACTCAACTTTCATTCTTCATTCACGATGTTTTCCATTGGAATGACCGTCCTCTCAGTTTTTTTACATCCCGTTTTTCCTACTAACTCTTCCGCTCTCCCTTGTAGCAGCTTCATGCTAGTTAAAATTTGACATAGGAGTGGGCAACAACCATCGTTTACAATTGGCTTGTTTTGCTCCAGATCTCCTCAAGCCCCGCGCGTCCTCTGCGAAAACCTATGCACCCTGTTACAATGACGGGAACTTGAGACTTCCCGTTCGAATATTGTTGATGGTCACTGGAGGAATGGATCCTCTACACCCGTCTTGTCAGACAGTTTCCTCCATGGATTTCACCCTGTCACTGCTTCTCATCTCTTCGTACTGATGCATCTGTTTGTCTTTCACTGTCTTACATTTTCAGTTGTGCATGACACGTTCCCCTTTTTCTATCATTGTCTTCTCGTTTCTTTCTATCTAGTCTATTTCTTCGGCAACTTTGTGACGTCACACCTAGAATTGCAATGCTTCTGTCTTTTACATGTCAAGCCCTGCCGGCTGGATGGCTTCGTAAGGGGCAGGAAGTCATCGATACACGCTCGTTGGGCAGCGTTGAATGAGGTAACACGTACTGAATTTGAGGGAGTTGCTCAAGCACATCATTGAAGCACACCTGAAAGTAACGGGGTACGAGGTGATTCTGAAATTTTTGACGGCAACGACTGAATTTGTGCGTTTATCTCAAACACCTGCAAGTTAATAATTCATGACCTCATTCAAGAAACTATTGGGAAGCCTATTGAATCTGGATTGAACTTCTGATATATCTTTCAGTGGAAAGACATCGAGTAATGCAGAGTAATTGTATGTGCCACAGATAATTATTTTGGGAATCCAGGACAGCCCAAGTGCGAGTGAGCTTTTACTAACTGTTAACAGAGTCTTAAACTGCTTGTTCGTCATCTCTCGGATAAATAGCAGCAGGAACTTGACAACAGCCACGAAATGTGTTATCAACTGTCAGGTGGGAGCACTAAATGCCCATGGCGTCCCAAGTTTACAGACATCATCGTGATCGTCGGTGAATCTCAATGTTTTCAGTAACGAAAGCTGTAATACGGTACCCACCATCGCCATATATACAAATTACGGAACAGATTCAGAGTCTAACCCAGCACTTGCTACTCGTTTTCTTCTTCACTTTTCGTCCCTAAACCTGAGCAGATGCAGCACAGCCAGTCTAAACTAGCCAATATAAAGTGCGCGAACTTACTTTAGAAGGAAAACTGTAATCTTTCGAAGATGAAGTAGATTGTAAGGGTTGCAAGACGTGCAGGATGTGGACTGAACCAGGTTGAAACTACCTCGGCTTTCTAAGTGAGCAACAGGCTAGGTTCAGAAGGAGAAAGTAAGAATTACTAGATGCTGTTCACTGAAGGACTAGAAGCCTTCGTAACCGACAACCTACTATTGGACTTTGTTCGGGATGTGGTGCCTGCTTTGAAGTGCTGTACATAGCTCGTGGCGTGCGACAGAGATGGTTAAAGAATCCAAATGAGGATCTTCCCGTTGCAACTGATGTTCCTATCAGACACACCAAAAGTTGCTGTTCGTCAAAAAACACACTTCTCCTCTCAGGGCAGACATAGGCTATGTCTGAGCTATGTCACATAGCTCACAGAAGTGCACGTTTCTGGGTTAATAGTTTCTCGTATAGGGAAGCTGTCTTACTTGCAGGTGTGTAAAGACCACACGAAGTTTCTGCTTCATTTACAGCAAAAGTCGTACTTGTTCAACGACAACTCCACCAAGTGTAGCAAAGTTCCTGGACATCAGAGAATCTTCAGCTCAGCCGAAGCTGAAGATTCTCTGATGCGTTGTGTGCTGAGATTCCACAACGTGGTTTCTTCATCTGGATTCATTCATTCATTCATTGGTGTTTTCGAGAAGGACCGTGGCTTTGGGGCTTCTGGAAGAAGAAATTAGATGATCAAGGCATCGTCATGATTAAGGCAGGATACCCCCATTCCAAAACATTCACTGGAGTTGCTTTGAGATACGTAGAAGGCAGTTGAGATTCTAATGAGTTGACTCGTGACCTGAGAATTGTCTGTTTTGGCAGTAGAGAGTCAATTCAGAATATTTTCACTGGCGGGAACTAAAGTGGCACCGATACTCCCATGCGGTCAAACGAAGGCATCTTGCCAGACTGCCTGCACGCGCATGACATAATGCCACCCGGCAGATAAATCGTGAGAAATCACGTAGGTCTCATGCTGACAGATTCAATTGGTTATCAATGTACTTACGTGTAGACTGAGTGAGATCTGAAGCAAAATAATCAACTGACCATAGATATTGACTGAAGCTTTTGAACAGTTTCTTAAAGATTGGAAAATTATAGACCTAGAATCATCTTTCCATCCCACATTTCACCACAACTTGGTATTGTATGGGATTCGGGGTTTATTTACTCGTTTTCAAGTATTTTAATTGTATCTAGCCCAACGACAGGATGAATTTCCATTTGCAACAGCTCCCATGTGAAGCAAATTGAGAAAGAACAAACCCAGTAGTGATTACACGAAATTGATTTCAAAAGACTTGTTGTCAAACAAAATAATAAAATGAATGACAAAATACTGCAAACATGTAGTTACTTGATATATCAACATACATGCTGGAATAAAAAAATAATTTATTATAAGATGAAATCAATCGCTTACTGCCAAGTCAATCTATAACGCAAGTTGTTATAAATGATATTTATTAGTATTTGTATATTTCATCTATAGAAAAATCAGCCATGCTTGTGAACGTGATGTGATGTTGATCAATTTTGTCCAACATCAAAACATTTACAAGTTTGCATATTCAAATCATTGAGATGAAAGTTTAAGATTTATTTTAAGATCCCTCAAACCTTAACTCATGAGTCAAGTCTGACAAAATTGATGATACAAGGGTTGTGTGGAATATGAAATGCGGTAAATATTGAACCTCATTCTACACCTCATCAAACAACCGAGTTATGTTGACTTATCTTAAATGAACTAGTTTCATATTTCAAATTTATTAATGTCTTTGTACTTCATAACTAGTACTTCCTCCGTCCCAAAATTATAGTCCGATTTTTGTTATACACCGAGATTAAGTTCAAATAATCTTTTTTTGTTGTTTTGAGATACGAAAATATAAATCATCACGATCCAACCGAGCGATCTAATCACTTCAGCATCAACAGGCTACGAACAATATCGATGAGCTTATCGAAGCTTTCGTGAATTCTTTTAATGCAATGGGCCACTACAAGCTGAAGAACGTGTTCCTATCTCAGCAGCAGTGCTTGGTTGAGGTCATAAAATGCGGTGGTGAAAACGACTACAAACTTCTCCATATGGGCAAGGAGAAGCTCGCGCGACAGGGCCTTCTCCCGTATAACATCGCCTGTCCATTCGCACTGTACAACAGCGCTTGAGAGCATCTAAATGGTCTAAACACAGCGTAATAACAATAGGACAATAAAAATGGAACGCAAAAAAACCGTGAATTGGACAATAACTTTGGGACGGAGGAGTAGAATATAAGCTATGCACGAATGAATGCATGAATAGTAATATGATTTTGATAGCAGTCTGAGGATTGATTTTTCAAATTTTCCTACACACATGCCGTAGTAAATGTTACATACCTACTTCAAGAGACGGATTGAAAATTCAAAAGACAATGCCACAAAGAAGAATACTACATCGTATCACACATATTCCATGTAACTACTAATTTCATCATTTCTCTCACTAAAGTATCAATAATGAGATGAACACAAAATCAAATGTAACCCATGTAAGTAATCTTCAAAAATTTCACAAACTAATTAAGTTAAGTTTATAAAACTACAATAACAACATCTCAAATATTAATTGAAACAGAAGCAATTTCTAGACTTTGAAAAAATAAAATTGGACTTGAAATAATTCCATAAGGTGTTTGTGTATTGAAAGTGTTGTTTGTAGTGCTAGTAATAAATGAAAGTTCAACTGCAACTCCATAGGTTTGTTTCTGAGACCACGTTAGTCTTGAAACATTTGTGTACATATGACTTTCACAATGACAAACAGCTTTCTTTAGGCACAGCTAACTTTAAACACGCGTCGTGACATATATTTTTGTAACGTAATATTGTCGTATCGTATAAAGATCATAACGCTAGCAAATTTATCCTTGGACAGTCTTGTTGATTGTAGATCAACCCAAGCTAAATACTAACAACATCAATGAGACAAGTGCACAAATTTGAACCTAAATCCAATGCTGCGTGTGATGTCTAAAAGAAAGAATTACAATAAGTACAAGCTAGTAGCAAATTGAAGAGAATAGGTATGCAAAGGAAAAGCAAATCAAAGCAATATGTATACTCTAGATCTTAGATTATTGCATATAAGATGTATGAAAGATAGCTATGGGGAACACTTAGAACAATATCACAAGCTTAACAAAACTTGTGTGAGCTCTGATGAAGACAAAATATATGTTAACCTGCATTGCAATTGTTGCATAACAACATTTGATAAGCATCATCTATCCTCTTACATACTTGACATAGATGATCAAGTGGAGAAATCAACGTGGAAGTAACATTGATAGGATCCAGGTTAGGCAAGTGGCACAGTGCGCAGTTTTTAAAATGGTCCTAAAAAATGCATTTGTCTATTCCTTGCAACTCTAGCACATCTAAAGTCCTAATTGTCTCAATACGTAGATGAGTGCGACTAGTAGAAGTATTCAGTGTATCATTCGACTTTCTTTGTAGATAAACAAAATCACCAACTTCATCCTGCCGCACCTTTGGTTTGTAGCTATCACTTCTTGTGTAAACATGTGTCAACGTGTTTGGATGCTGTGCGATTTGCAAGTTCTCAGCAGCCATTCACATTACACTCTTAAATGAAGCAACTTTCTTTGAAATAAATATGGTCCATGTAGACTAAGTCCAAGCTCACAACTTGCTCCATTTGTGAAGCAAAGCTGAAGGAGGTATCGGATGACTTCCAAAACAAAAAAAAATAAGACGTGAATTGCAAGAGGAATCTATGTCTAGACAATCGTTTTTGCTCTTTTCTACTGCAATCAAAATTTGCACATCCCCTCGCCATCCTTATGAGCGTGGTATTATAACGAGTATCCATATCGAAAGCAACACCTCCAAGTTTCTTGTGGCATCCACGATACCAAGGGGTGAAGATGTTTATTTAAGTGATTTTTCAGATTTGCAAGTAGCAACGATTTAGTCTTTGAATTTGATAAGCTCAATTTTCCTCTAACGGAGATTTGGATGATGGTTGAAGCGACCAAGCAACAGAGCGAGTGGCACGCCCCCATCCTTCCTTCTCGAATGGCAGGGCAGCAAAGGAGTACATCGGCGCGTGACGTAGCGTCTCCATTCCCCTTGCCAAAAGGTCGCGCCGCCTCTCGTGACCGCAAAGCAACCATGATAGATGAACGGTTGACGATGATAGTGACGGTGTAAAGTCAACGATGTTGTCAATTGCAAGCAACGGTGAAAATCAATTGCGGGCGACAGTGACGTGAATCGCGTGCGACAATCAATTGTGGGTGATTATTGCGGACGACGGTTGTGGGCGATAATGACGGTCAGCTACAGACGAACATTGTGGACCACGTTGACACTCAGTTGCGAGCAACGGTTGTGGACACAATCATAGTAAATCGCGAAAAAATATCACAGTCGATACGTTGTGGACAAACTAGAAGGTTATGCCTCAGCAAGGTTAAGTAAATTATCTTTACTCAAGAGTACAAGGTACAAGTGACGTGTAAAGGTGTGAAGGTAATCAATGAGTAAGGTAGAGGGAAGAGTAAATGTAATGTAGGTTTACCTACCCTCTTATCCGAGTAATTACCTGTTAAGTTGGCGGCTTCGTTAATTGCATTTTTACATGACGTTTGTTAACTTGCTATTAATTTGCTTAAGATGATGGCTTTGTTAATTGTGTTTTTGCACTACGTTTGTTAACTTGCCAATAATTTGGTTGATTTTGCTGCCCTAATGAGCGTACTGATTTGCCGGCATAGTAGAAGCAATGTTGCTTTTGTGAGGACTTGTCTCTTTTGGAAATGTTCGGAGATCGAATGGTGATTCAATACATTCTTCAACGCTGCTATTTGTCCGAATTGCAATCTTGCAATTCGGCCGTTGAGCCGAAGAGCCAATCAATACGCCATGATCCAGAGAACGATAATAGCATGCTCGATGAGGTAGACCAATTCCTATCAATCTGTGTCGTCCAACATAAGGGTTTTATTGACATCTTGTTTTGGTGATCAGCCCGAGTGAAAATCCTGCATGTTCACTATTATATGGCCTTGGATTATCTTGGCTGACAACATTAACATCATCAAAGAGTGTCAACATAATTGCTGGTTGCAAATTTATCAGCTTTTGGCCGTTCTTGTTGTGATCGGTGTTTATCATGACCATGTGTTTGCGCTCATGGATGTATGCAAATATACTCAAGGTGCCGGCAAACCAAGCAACAACTGCGGAAATTGGGTCCACTCATAAAGACAATACCATCGATGAGATGAAAATGTCATCAATCAGTTGGAGATTGAACAAGACAATTGCTACAAGTAAGTCTTTGACGATGATATCGTGCAGGTGCTCGTGCAAAGCTCTCGGTTTTGTCGATGAGCTTTTGGATGGAGCTTGTGAATTGATAAGAATTGAAATTACATCAAAGTTTGCACTGGTTTTAGAGCAAATTTTCTATTAAGTTAGAACTGCATTTTTGGTTCAAGTATCTGCAATCTATTAGTCCCCTCATATGACATGCACATTGTTATTGCTTATCCATTAAATATAACAATTATGATTTTGATTAGTCAACAATTAAACCAAAACCTATAACGTACATAGCCTTGTTACCCATGAATTTGTGCATCTACTTTCAATCTGAAGAATTTCATGCATGAAGTACAATTTTTGCTTCAACATTTTACTTCTTATATAAAGAGTATTTTTCATTATCATCCATAATGTCAACTGCTTTCTTTACAAAGTATTATATTCCCAGCCATAAACCCTCCAGTGGTATGGTTTATCACCTCCGTTGCTCAGAAGTAGGAATTGTAGTAGCCCTCATATTTCTTTTCGGACGACCAAGACTTCTGAGTAATTCAATTTGCGAAAAATAATACTCCATTACATTTCAATACACATATTTACAACTTTAAAATCTATGGTGAGAAGTGAAAAACTTTTGAGATGTGAGATTCTAATTTAAGGTGGAATGTTGATACATATCTCATTGTTCATAGATACCTGCTATATAAAATTGCAACAGTCGAAGACAATTGTGTGTCTCGCGGCGGATCTGATGTTAACATGTTCTAGAGATAAACATCAATTCCAGATATAGACACTAAGTGCAGAAACAGCTTTAAAAAACACAATCCTTATTTGATCATGATGTAAATGTGAGAACCACGAGATGCTGTGATCTAAAGATCACAGCATCTCGTGGTTCGCACTAACAGATAACGTAACTAGCTCTGTTCTTGGACGTGTAATACTCATAAACTTTTTGTTTTCTTGGAAATTTGAGAAAGGTTGAAGAAATAACGTGCAGTAAATGCCATGCAGGATTGTAGTTTGTGTCATAAGGCATCTTAAACCAGTTTCGTGTAGCAATACTTCGATAGAAAAAACATCGTTCCACAGTAGCTAGAACAGATTTATTCTACGTAAGAGTTCATAAGTACTCAAATTGTAAAATAATTTGTCGAATGTAATAGATTCACTAAAGAGCTGCTACATCTTAATGAAACTGAGACACATTTAACATCAACTTAGGTGACAATATGTTTCTTTAATGCAAAGTTTCAACTGTATTGTTTGCAAACAAGCGGCAATCCAAATTATTGAGAATGACTCAACTGCAGAACAAGTAAACCAAGAAACAACACCTCATGATCAAGCATGAAAATCAAAAATACTGAATGAGGAACCATCCTTTTCCACGTCGCTCGTTGTATTAAGGTCATGTGAAACATTTCTAGTTGTTCTTAAATTTCATATTGTCTTTCCTTTGTTCCTTTGTTCTACTTTCTTGGATATATCGCAGAAGGGAAGAATGTACAGCACAGATATATATGTAAGTAAAGCCATACATGAATCTCTCTCCCTGTCGCATAAAAGGTGGGGTGAAACTTATATCAATGAAGGAGTCAGAATCTTAAAGCCTAATCCTTTTGGAATTTTTCTTAGTTCATGTGCCTTTTTCTTGTACTTATTTTTTGTTGAAATATGCATTCAAACCTCAGGTTAACACTTCATAAATATGAGGTATAGCTATCAACATCCACTTTAGACACAAATGGTTTAAAAAAAACTTTTTACTGTAATAAAGAGTACTTGGTACTACAAGATAAAAGTATGTCTATGTTTTTCCAGATTCATACTCCCTACTAGATGTAACCAGGTTATCAGTTTGGCTTCAATCATGTTCTGGCATGCTTCTACAAATAGTCCAAGTTTCAGTATAAATTAGGAACAGTGGAATCAGATGTGTCATTCCAATTGCATATCAAAGAAGATGATGACTACACTCAGCACTTGCTGTGATCTCCAGCCAGTTGATGTCTCATGTAGAAGACTTTGCAGATTGTGCAGTTTACTCGGAGAAAGAAAACTCATAGTTGAATTCCGCAAGACTCATAATTGAATTCCTCCAGACATGCATCTCTCCCTGTCGTTAAGTCTATGCTGAAGACCTTATCAGATTCAAAAAAATTTGACATGGAATTAACACACGCATGGGCAGTAGAAACCTAATTATTCGCTTAAAAGCCTCAGACTTTTAGACCTGACTCACATCCCTACTAAGAACGCAAATAGTTATTCGTCCACACGTTGAGAGGATGTCGCTGGCTTATTCCTGTGTTCGATAATAATATTTGCATCCGGATGGACCTGTTCAACATGGTATTCCATTGTCCAGCCCAAGACCAAGTATCTAGAAGTCAAATAACTAAGTATCTAAGTATGTTGACTAAGTTAAACTTAGTCAACATTGTAGAATCTAGAATAGTATCTAGAGTCGCTCCTACATACTTTCAAACTTCTCCGACATTTCGAGGAGCAGAGTGAACCATATAAACAGCTTCTTTGCAGGAAACGAGGCATAAAAACTTGAAAATGTCTGTGGCCAACCTTTCCGTACGGGACGAGTTAGGTGGGTCCAATTTCCCGGTACTAACTTGGAAATGTGGGGAAAAGGTTCACGCCATCGGAGCAGAAGTGAAATTGTACAGCCAGGCTTCCATTTGTTCGGAGAGGTCGAACAGCATGATCATGGACGAATTTATTAGAGACAGTTTCAATATATACTCCAGTGAATCGGAAAATGCTTCACTACATCATACGAGTGGAAAATTTGTCCGTTGTGAATGATCGACCAATTTATACCGACAAAGGAGCAGAAATTCGCCAGAGAATGTAAATGCAACAAAAATCCATAGGTGCCTACAGTATATTGACATCCAATTCAAGAGCTAGACCTTTCTTCTATGAAGATATCCCGAATTTGCCAGCCATTCCACCAACCCAATTTACTTCTTCTACTACGGTTCACAAACAATAGTAAGTACAAACAATGGCTCCTAACCTATACACTTCATAGATTACACACAACTTTTTCAAGCATCATCTCCAGATACTACATTGACTGATGACACAAGTTCGCGGTGATTGGGTCCCATCTCAGATTGGGAGTCCCATCTTCTTCATCTTCTCCATCTTTCTGTAAAGTAACCTCTGGAATAACATCTTCTCCACACAAATATTTCTTCAACAGTGCCACTGATCTACGCTGATTTAACTCCTTTCAAACCATGTCAAAATTCGTCCATAAACCAAATACTGCCCCTCTAAGAGCTCTTCTTTGGGGTGCAGCAAATGTTGAGTTCTCTCCAGTAATAACAATTTGATACAGGCCTACCTGAAAGTAGACAGTTGGCTGAGAAATTTGAATACTGTCTGCTTGGTTGACTTTAACTACCACAAACTCCACTGAAACTTGGGATCGAGCATTCTGAAGCTCAGAGAAGAACTACCAGTGTGACAAACTCTCTTGTACAGAAAGTGGACATGTGGGAGTTCAAGTTCCAATCCGCAACGATCATCATTCGATGTCTGGCAACATACCAAAACTTAAGGGATCTGCCGTCTCAGCCTGCTAAAGAAAGAAATCCAACTATAATCAGACACAGGTCAAGCACGCTTTCTACAATAAGGTAATCAATCTAGGAAGTGTATTCGCTCCTATTAATGTCTTCTGTTGTACTTTTGGAGTTGCTAGAACTCTTATGACAGACAACCCTCAAAAGAATTTAAAAAGAAACGATGATTCCAGGTGAACCTTCATTCAGATTTCAGAGAAGCTTCAGACTAATTCTTGGATACATGAACATCGTACTGGGTTCTAGACAACAATTAGGATGTATTTACAGTGCTTCGTGGCAGCACCCATGCAGCTACCCTTTTTTCTCCTCACAGGAAACAGGTATGACTCCTAAACTGATACTACAGATGAAAACAGTCAAAATGTTCGGAAGGGAATAGAAGCTTAGGTCCGACAAGAAGGTTGGGAGAAGCAAGAAGGTCTAAAGAACAAGAAGGTTGCCTCTTTTACCTTTTTGAAAAGAGGCAACTAAATTCATACCACGTTATAAAATAAACAATCTATCGACTTTTCGAGCCATGACAGAGGACCAAGACCAGTTTTAGCTTTAGCTGGATATCGAATGATGGCTGACGGTAAAGTTCAAAGAAGTCCTTTAGACTTCAAGGTAACCACTCACCCGGAAATTCTATTGAGATCCACATCGAATAGACAAATATGTTCTCTTATTATCGTTCTCGGTAGTCCAGTTCTCCATTCTATGGACCCTGAAACGCCTATGCAACAATGAAGGACGAGGTTCACTACAAACATGTGCTTCTTGCCATCGGTTCTACGACATGTCCAGGTAGGAAAAAAATTTGAAACATGGAAGTCAGAAGGACGAAGAAGCCTCATGAGAGTGGTGACGTCCAGCCAAGTAATAACAAGAAAAAGATTTTCCCCAAAAAAAGTGCCCAAAGAACAGTCACCTCCTAGAAAGGCCACGCTGTCTCCAAAGCTTCTGCCCATTTTGCCTTCAGAGGAGGATGCTTTTTACTATCTATACGAAAGTAAAGATTTTCAAGACAAACAACAAGAAGGTGAAAGAAACAATACCGACAGATCACATTTAGTCTGGAGATGTAAACCGAGTAGTTTCATGCAGCATACCTCAAGCAGCTCATCTTCAAGTTCATGTACTCTACGAGGCTTTAGATGCCTTGGAGTTCGATCATGTCGAAGTATTCTCAACTTGCCTTCCTGGTGTGCAATAAACGAGTGCAAATGCTTAGAAAATATATCAAAATAAACTTTATATGAGAACCTTGGACACGTACAAACTTCGAAAATGGACCCCTAAGATGAATGTTTGAATAGAATTACGCCAATGATCCATTTCTTTGGTTGATTTTCCAGTTTTACCCAACTTCAGGCCACATACTACTGGCTTATAGTCGCCGGCATAATTCACTTCTAAAAAGCCAGTAGAACAATCCCCATTTACACAATTCTTGAGGTTTGTTGAGTTAACTCTTGCATTGAATTTTGAGTTAGCAGTGGTATGTATGGATTCTTAAGTGATGCCAAGTCATAAACGAGTACGCAGACACAACAAATCAACCTGATCTCAAAGATAGACTGACCTTAGTCCCATAAACGAGGCCACCTCCGACCATTGGATGGAAGCACGCAACGTTCACTTCATCTTCAGCACTTGGAAGTACTCGTACTAATTCCATATCAGACACTCTATATACCTGGTGAAATAAATACAACGTGGATCAGAACACAACATGTATAACGATGAGCGTATAACTTATTTACTGCATGCGTGACTATCAATCGAAATACTGTTCTCTCTCCAGAGAAGACTAAAGTTGACATCCAGTAGCAAATGTGGTAACAAACAATTTACTTCCTCCTGATGCTATCTCAACTAGGATATACGTTTCTTACTTGAATTTGAATAGCTTCGTATTAGCTACGCGTAACTTAAGAATCTATACATATCACTGCTAACTGAAAACTCAATGCAGGAGTTAACTTAACAAACCTCAAGAATTGTGTAAATGGGGATTGTTCTACTGCCGTCCACCACAAGGCTTCTTAGAAGTGAGTTATGCCGGCGACCATAAGCCAGCAGTATGTGGCCTGAAGTTGGGGAAAACTGGAAAATCAACCAAAGAAACTGTGTTAAATGTTTTATTTGCAGGGAACAATATGGAACTGACTGAAAAATTGAGAGTTCGTCATACTGGCACCAATCATAGGGGGCATGAAAATAAACTTCTACATTAGAATCCATGGAAATCAAATCTCGCCGGCAATTGTTGAAAAGACTCCTAACCAACCTGGATGGAGGTGAGACAGTGGGCAGCTCGGACGGCTCTGGAAGCAAGAACCTGACCAAATCTGCACAGATTGACACAATTATACAGATATGGCAATCAGGTACACAGATAACGGTCAGCTCTAACTGTGAAGAAATAATGACAAAAAGCGTCTAAACCAGGTGGAGATAGACACTGCAAGAGGTTTATGGTTCATGTATAGTGTGGTTTAGTGCGTCTTTCGAATGACATGATCTTTACAATTACAGCTAGTGTTTACTAGCTGCTATTGTACCTAGCGGTTGCATACTTGATTACATTCTCACTTTGTTGATGAAAGATACAGCCCACATGCTTATTGACTTAGCCACTTCTTTACTAGAGATCTACTGCACATTGTGAAGGCACTCAATAACATGAACCTTATGTGACCTCCCCAATCTATCTCGTTCACCCTCGATCTAATCCTCGTTCCAGGCAACTATCTGACTACTATACTGACTAGTAGTAGAAGTCAGAGTTGTAAACACAGCAAACACTCAGGTGCTCAACTACGGATGTGGGGAGCTACTCTATATAAAATCGAAATGTAAATTACAGAAAAGATGTGGACTTCTGACTTACGTTGCCTCTTCAAGGGAATAAACTCGTAGTTCATAGATGACTTGTTGAGAGGAAATTGGATGTTGCGTAGGTGAATGGACAGTGTTTCCACCACCAGGCGAACCGTTCATATTACGTTGTCCTTGGCCTTGCATCTCTGACTCGGGCGGAGGCAAGACACACGCCACACAAGCAGCTAAAAATCGACCGCAAGGGGAGAAGTGCGCACCCATCTCGCTGTTGAATTCACCAACACCAACAAAGAGGCGTGAGATCATCGGACTTGCGAACATCAAGGTCACAAGTAACGAAATTGATAATTCATATAGCAAGATAGGATTGAGTGATACACCTAAGTATAACTTTTTGTCTAACCAACGCATACTCGACGTTATTCGAATCACGCAGCAAACAAGAACATACTATGTGTTACTGCTTCTACCTACTCTGGACAAGAAAAAATAATGACCCATGACAGACAAACACAAGAGCACCAGTCCACCAACGGCACGAACCTGCACAGAACTGCATGAGGTATGGTAAGCCTGCATGTCTCCGGGTCGAGCAAGGCACTGGGTCGCCTAATATCATGCGGCCATATCCTAAGTTTCACTGTACAAGGGATATCAGCAAGGGCAGCCTGAGCTGCGCCGGCGGGATCCACTGTGCTAAGGGGAAATTGAATTCCTCTTCCAGGACTAGGATTTCCAATCTGCCGTACGCCTGGACCGATGTGAGAGTTACCTGCCCCTATTCGAGCAGCAGTTGCTAGTGCTGCAAGAGCAGCAGATGCTACTGTAGCAGGTGCATTTTGTTGCTGTGAATGATGAGGTTGAGAAGCGCGTCCTTCGTTTTGAGGTGTCATACCTCCTGATAATCCACTCTGCAGACCCGCAACTGTAGAAAAGCTTTGGGGTTGAGCAAGGCCAGCTTGTTGACCTTGTACCCAACCGTGTAAAACCGGCAGGTCCCACGTTGAATAGTCAGCAGAAGGTACAAAATGTGGACCACTTGGACCCCCTGTCATCGATGCGGAGTTCAAGTTCGAAAAAGCAGTTATGGGCCAAATGCCTGGTCCTGGTCCAGATCCTCCCGAATCCACCTGCCGACGGGCAACAGGAATAACTGGGCCCCTAGACGAAGATCCATTTGTTGTTCTTGAAGACACTGGATACATAGGAGGCTCCCCAACATCCCAAGGTGCGCCAACCACAGTCGGACTACTTCTGCCTGGATCCCCAGCCAAAGCTAGTCCTTCCCGAGTCTGCTCAGCTCCAAAATCTTGAACACTCAAGCTGTTCGGTAGTTCCGTCTCTGGAACCTCGCACTTGTTTTCACCACTAGTACTAGCAGCTGATGAGTCCACATGAGTTGGTCTCGGAGACAGATCCATGGGTGCAGCACTTGAAAACTCTGTAGTATGAAGCTGCAAACTTGAATCCCTCTCCAATTCTATCGCACCATTAGATCCATCTTCAGCATCATCATGCCTATCTGCAGGTGCTGCCGAATTCTCACCCAAGGCTACATCCGTTTGTGTATCATTACTACCATTTGCCAGGCCTGGCCAAAACCAAACAGGAAATGATACAAAGGGTTGAGAAATTGGAAATTGAGGGTTTGATTGCTGAGCAGACGTTGCAGTGGTGAAATGAATAGCTGGAGCAGGGTAGTGCAGATAACCTCGTGATGTAGCCAATGTCATCGGACAATCAGGTGAGTCCAAATCATTCACCTGTAATGAAAAACAGAGTCCAAAATCTGAGTTTTACGCATACTTAAATTGGAGTAAAGACTCAAGGTGAAGGAGAACGGGGTACTGGAAACAGGTTGATCCTGGTACTCTCCGTCCTTCTGTAAATAGGAGAAAAAGGAAGGAGAATAACAACACACAGAAGAAATAACGGTACAGAGCAGTGAAACAGGTCAAACTAAGACCCAGTTTGAGCAACACCGTTGTGTATGTAAACGAACATTTGCAAATGCAACCAAGTCGAAAATTGTAGTGTGACCTCCGCTAACTTCGACCCGTAGGATGACTGCTGTTTAAAATGTGATCGTTTCAAGAAAGAACTGTCATATTACCTCTGCAGTCAAAAGCAGTGGAGCAGCATGAGGGTGGAAATGCACGGCACGTAGAGATCGACGAGTTCGAAGTACTATAATTGGGGAGGCGGCTTCACCTTCCTTGGTATATTGCCAAATATACAGCTGCAAATTTACGACGTAAGGATTAAGTTTAAAGCGTTTGTTTAGATATGAAGATGAATCGCCGGATCATTTTGCAAACAACTAATTTCATAATGTTCTTGCTCCTTACTTAAACAAAAAACTATGGAAAACAGGAAAACATTAGACACTACGTTCACCTTGTGTCCAGAGGCGACAGCAAGTAAATCCCCTTGAGCGTGAAAAGCAAGGGATGCAATTGGTCGATCTGCACGTTGAGATGGACGAAGTAAGTCCTCAGTCTCTTCAAAAGAGTAACAATCACTGACTACGGAAGCGGGATGAAAATCCCAAAGACGACATGACAAATTGTGTAAACAACGCTGGGTCGCGAGCCAAGTGCCAATACTTACGAAAGTCTCGAGACCCAACACATTCGGCAGTGTTGGCATCCCATAGGCGCACTTCATTGTCTAGACTCCCACTAGCAAGAACTTCTGAACTTCCAGGGTGGAACCGTACCTACATCAGACAAAGCATGCGTTAAAATTACAACAAAAATAACGCAAGTAGAAGAGAGATCTCCCTCGGATACTCACTTACAAAAAGAAACTGCTACTTCTTACTGGCAACCTCTAACAAGCAGGTAAAGCTGTCGGGTATAATGCAATTGAGGTCTTGAAAATGATTTCTGGCTGGTTCAACCGAGGCGCGGAGGTTACAACGACAAAGGAGCTCGTGGCTTACCACCCATGGAGTTCGTCTGTGGCCACTGAGGACTTTCAGACAGAAGCCTGTTCGGCAGCAAATTATTTTGACTGTGTGATCACCGCTGAGAGCAATATATTACAATTGATCAGTCTCATGTCGCCTAACCATAAAGGATTCTAGAAACACGCTTCATTTGTTCCTTATCTAGAGTCTAAGCATTATAAGGTATATTGAAATCATGAATGACGGCGGTAAAAAGCCAGGCAACAAGCCCTTCTAGAATACGCTTTAGTTACAAAGAGAGCAACGTTGCTTACTGTGTAGAAGCAAGAGTGTTCCCATCTGGACTGAACGCTGCAGCTATGGTTGATCTTGGCGCTGGCTGTAAAGGACAGTATTTGGCAGTAGAATGACTCAGAGACTCCGCTTCCAGCCTAAGTTGAATAACAAGAAGTAGAATGAAAGATATTAGAACTCAATTTTTGACAGTAGAGCTGAAATCTGTTGAAAAAAAGTTCATAATACAGCAGGCGTGAACACAGATCAATTTATCGAACGAAGTTAGGTGATAGTGGCAGTACTATCAGTAGACAAAGCAGAACCTAACCTATGAGACACATCTGTGAAAGATTACAAACAGTGGTTGAAGTGCGTTATGAGATACACACCACGTGACAAGCGCCATCTTAGCATCTGTGACTTCTCGTTGATATCCAGAGCAGCTCACACTCCACGTGGCGGCTTCACCCCAGAGTCGTCGGAGAGGCCTCTTGACAGTAGGAGCCACTTCTCTCCACGCGAGAAGCCGTAGAACATTCTCGCCGCTATTCTCGATAAAACCACAATCAATAGGATGAAGTTAGTAATCAGTATCAGGCACTACGAGTAGCTTCACTTCTATCTACTTTGGCAATGATCGATTTCAAGGCTTTGAGATCAACTACGTGAGTAGCTATGACAGATTCCGGACAGCGACTGAAGAGCTCAGCCAGCACCTATGCACCTTTCTCGTCCACTACAGAAACTAGGGTTGACAAAATGACTCTATAGCTCGCACTCAAATTGTGGGTGAACTGATGTGACAATTCAGAAGGCATTTGAAAACCAAGAGTTTGTGATAACTATAAAAGAAGAACGATGGAGATTTTGAAGGTACACGTAATCGATAAGTCTGAAGACCTGATCAAAACCACTAGTCTAATTTTCGGCTCCGTGTCCATAACATTCTTCCTACCGTGCAACTTGAAATACAGTACTTAGATTCATTCAAGTTTTGGGTTGAACGTTGTATTCACGTTCGAGGCAACGTACAACAAATCCTACCGACACAATGAAACTTGTGTTTGAACTCGCTCCTAGTTTTGAAAACTAAACGTATCACTTTCCAACCATAGAAAAGCCTAAAGATATTGCCGCACTCTTTTGCCGTTATACTTCTGGTATTTTTCTTTTCACAGGATCATGGTATCACTATGTCCAACGGTGATCCATTTTCTGCTCAACATATTGCTGACTGCAATTTCCTTTCTTTGAGTATCTGATGCTGTATTTGACCTGACAAGTATTGTGTTATTTCGCTTGGTAGCATGGCTTTGTGGAGAAATCAAGACCCGTGCTCGAATTCCCGGAAAGGCAAAGTAAAAGTAGAATGCCCTCGTGGATGACGGACTCGGGACCCGGTTACCTCCACAGCAAGGCAATGCAGGGAAAATCAGTGCCTGTAAGAGAGCCAAAGCTCTCGGTAGGGGAAAGAAATACAAAACCCAGTTCTTTAAAAACTTGGCAGGACATGTTGGGCTCGGAGACCAGGGCGTCCACAAAAGACGGGGTTCATCTGTCACGAGTTAAACATCAACAAAACCGAGCTAATAATAAATCCTTGATAAAAAGGAAAAGTAATTTGAGGGCTCTGAAACTTGAGGGAAACGTTTATGTTCCTTGCTTCAAATGTTTACAGCATTCGCATCATTAACCTCTCCAGATGGACAAGAAAGTGCCTTTGGCCTGTGCCTGACTTCTTCCCACCGGATGAAGCAGTGAGCTTAATGTTAAACTGCTTATCGGGTAAGCCATGTACATTCGCTGGCTTTGTTTGGATTTAGATTGCCCAGTTGCCCAATAGGAGCTCCTCTCTAGAGAGAACTTAGCCCATTGCAGACTAAAAGAAAGGCAACTTTTGAGATTGTTATATTGTGGTCGGTCAGCAGATAAATATTTTTGTCTTGCCGGTAATCAGAACTTGATCCTCGTACTGTCATAAGCTCAAATGGTAATTCCACTCAGAGAACCAGAGAGAGAGAACAAACAGTAGAGGAGAAAAATATGGACTTACGGGTGCCTTTTGCGAGCATACGGATGGTATCGAGCGCATGGCGATTGACTTGTTGAAGCAGAGGCCGAGCTAGATCCAGAGGCACCGTCAGGCCAGGATGGCATCATTCCTTTCGCTTGCCCTAACGCTTCTTCATTTCCTTGATCCTGCGTCACATTTGGAGAGTCTGCTTCGACGAGCAAACCCCCAAACTTACGCATTGTTAGGATTTCTTCAAAACCAGTTGTTGCCAAGGACCTGCAAGCTTATCATCGTCCTCAGATCCTAAACCAAATTGGAGCGACGCCTTTCAGTTTCCATAGGTGCAAAAGTGGGCTCTGTATGGCAAATGCCCAATCATCCTTGCCCAAGTAAACAGATATGTTTACCTCGATTACAGAGGAGATCACAACCTTCCGACAGAATCTGGAAACTTGTCCACTACATAGAAGTACTCACACTCTCGGCAGTAACTCGACTGATTGATACCTAGACGAACTCGCAAATCCTGATGAACCTTTAACGCATAATCCGACATCAGAGAAGTAGCACTGACAGTGACCACAAAAGATCCATGACTTTCGGACCGTGAGGTGAAGGTCTGGCTTTTGTCAACAACTTGTCAGGTCCATGTATTTTATGTCCTTCCAAGTCGGCCACGCCTTTGGTCCAAGCCATTGCTAATTTAATGTCATTCACAAACTCATAGGCCTTGATAACCTAATGCCATGGTAGCTGCTTGACACACCTGTCGCTCAGTAAAACTTCCCCTTGATTCCACTTCAGAATCGCGCTGGCCTCGCGAATGCCTTGATTCGCAACCAGAAGCCATTCAGGTGTACCCGTATGCTGCACCGGAATTCTCAGCCACAGTCGCTACCAGACTGTGTATCTCGAAGTAGTTCTGAGAATCTACGCCCTAACAGTTCGGGACATTCGAATTTCCCTCCAATAAACTCCTTTACTAACTGTCTTTAACCACAAGGAGTCCTTCAGTAATGTCAACTTAACCAACCACCTTCTCGAACTATATCCCATGACAGCTCCAGCGAGAGATATACGGATTCCTTCCAGATTTTGAGCTTGTATGCCTGCTCTGCCCACTTCGCCCTACAGGTCCCATCAGCAGAGTCGAGTCTCCTAGCAAATTTTGAAAGAAGACCACTTCCGCCGTAATGGATAAGACGCTGCCAACCACAGCTACGATAATGCGCGAATAGACCGTAGCAACCGAGCCCGCGCGGACAGTCTCATAGAGGAAACGACTTGCTTTCGTTCCTGGAACTTCCTCGAGGCATGAGCACACTTATCGGTCCTTGACTTCTCATCGTTTCCCCGTCATGACACAGGAGTCGCCCTGGAAAAAAAGAGCCTCCGAGTCCGGATCTATATTAACAACAGAGCACTTGCTATTGCGGAGCCTGTCAGCACACTAGGACGAGGCAACCACGCACTTGTGCATTCTGCACCTCATTCCCCTCTTGCACACAACCAAGATGGGAATGAGATAAATCCAGGCATCCGAATCGAGGGACTGTGGTCAACGACGAGAACGCAACACGAGCTCGGATGGGAAGTGGTGGGAAAAATCCTGGATTCAGGGATAGCAACGAGGGAGAAAACAATGGCCTTGCGCACCGACGAGGAGTGGCGCCGCAACGCAGAGAGGATCAAGGACGAGCGAAGGGGAAGACATTTACGCCATAGAAGGTGATGAGGACGAAAAGAGCGGGCGGTGAATACCAACAGCAGAGGCTAGATCATGGGATGACACAACACAGCCTGCGCAACATCCTCGAGACAGCACGGGGAATGCCTCGGCGGACCAAGATGGAGATGAGATAGTACGAGAGAAGTTGGACCGGGAGTCGAAAGCGGAGGGCCGAGCAGGAGGAGCAGGAGGAGGAGGCGCAGCAGCAGCTGCTGCGGCAGCTGCGAGGGGACGAGTGGTGGCTCGACGGAGGTACTTCGCCGAGATGTGTAGGAAAGCTGCCGCAGGGAGAGGGGCCGGACGTGGAATCCACCCCGAAGGACGAGGAGCAGCAACTGGTCGCCAAGTAAAAGCCGAGCGGGATACTGCAAAAGCAAAGACGGACGGATTGCAGCAAAGATTGCGCCTCAAGCAAAAGAAGGCGAGAGGCTCGCGAGCCCCCCCGGGGACAGGTCGACAAGGCAAGGCGGGGCGGAGCGAAGCAAAGCAAGGCAGCAGGCAGGCAGGCGCAGGCGCAGGGAGGGCAGGGCGGGGCAGAGCCGGGAAGGGAAGGGAAGGCGGAGGGTGCGCGAGAGATGGTTTGCGCCCTGGTGATATTCAAACGCGGAGTTCCTGACAGAGAGGGTGGAAATAGCTGACTCCCCTCCCCCTCCCTCCTTCCTCCTCCTCCTCCTTCTTCCTTCCTCCTCCTCCTCCCTCTCCCTCCTCTCACCCTCTTTCTCAGCTCCCGTCACTGATGAGCATGGCCCAACAGGGCACCATGCCTAGATGCTCTGTCTATGGTGAGACGGCATTGCTACCTACTAGACGAGGGAGCGAGCGAGAGAGAGAGGGAGGTCGCAAGAGGAAAGGAGGTAAGGAAGGAAGGAAGGAGGTCTGGTGTCAGTGTTTGGCCTTTGCGCGCCTGAGGCGGAAGTATTTCTTTCCAACATGCCCCACTGGCCCCCCCGCCCCCCGGCCTCTGTCGCACGCTCGCATCAGGCCAAAGCCAGAGAAAGGCGATCGGGTGCGCGAGGCTGAGCTCAACTGCGAAGCGCTCAAGCGTGCTTACGACCGAGCAAGCGGTCAAGCGGTCAAGCTGCACCAGAGGCCTGGCCAGCCCGGACCACCCCCGCGAAAGGGAAAGCGAAAGCGAACCAGCGAGGCTCCCCCCCCCCCTCCTGAGATCAGAAAAAGTCCAGACAGCGAGCCAGAGCAGAGCGGACCTCAGACACAAACAGGGACGGGACCAGTGGTAGAGGAGGGGAGCAGGAGCAGGAGGACGCAGCAGCAGCAGCAGCACAGCAGAGGACTAGAAGCAGTGGAGCTGAACCCGAAGGTAGGTAGGTAGAGCGGTTTCGCGGTCACGTCCCCTCTTGCTCACCTCCCTCCCTCCTCGCTCTGTAATCCACGACACGATCGGCCACCAGATCTATTTCCAGGCCTTCTTCGACACAACCAAAACTGGACCTCGACTCCCAACTACTCCTCCTCCTCCTCCTCCTGCTGCAGCAGCATCGCCGCAGGCCTTCACCGCAACTCCATTCCTCGAGCTCGACCAGCCGCGGGGGACCGAGGGCCGATGTGCCTGCCGGTTGGTTGGTGCGGTGCGGTAGCGGGACATGTTGTCCCACTTGTGGACTCCTGGCCCTCTCGAGGCCGGGCTCCTCCTCCTCCTCCTCCTGCGAGCCTGCCTGCCTGCCTGCCTGGCCTCTGCTTTGGTGTCGCGGGAGTCGGGCCGGGCCTGTCCGGGCCGAGCGACTGCGGGTGGTGGTCAGCGGCGCGCTGACCGTCCGACCGGGCCCGCGATATTCTTTTCCCCTTTTCGGATTGTCGGCTAGCGAGGAGCTTCCGATAATGTGAGAGGTGCCGAAGTGGCGACGATCCTACAAGTTGCGCAGGAAGCGCTCTAATTACAGCGGCACCGCGAGGGGAAGAGTCCCTCGGGGAGTAATGCCGCTTGCTCTTATCCACTGGACCTAACTGCGACCGGGAATCGAATCCCTCGGCTTAGAGGTGTTCCTCCTCCTCCTCTAGCCTGGGAGGGAGCGGACCTATCATTGCGCCCGCCAAGGCTACCCAACCCTAGACGCAGTTTTCCCTCCGCAAGGATAGGTCCAGATCGGATCCCGGTTCTCCTCCCCAGACTTGTGCCTTACCAAGGACCAGACGCCCACTTGGCATCTCGTCCACGTGTCGTATGTGTCATGATTACCGCCCTGTAGTTCCGCTGCGGTGCCATGAGAGTGATCGACGCGAGCAGCTGCTGCCTCGGCTGCTCTAGAGTAGGTGGCCGGGCCTCGCCTCGTTCCTTCCTGCCAGCGCCCGGCTTCGGTTTCCGGCCCAATTGACCACATTCCGGGTCGACTGCCGATCGCGGCCGACAACTTTTGGTGCTCCTTATGTCGGAGTGCGATTCCCATATCCGGGGTTATCGAATATTTCCAATTCGTACCTACAAAACTCTTGAGTACTGTAACCTGTTGACGGTAGTTCGGTGTCGCGGTTTGCAGCACGAATACAGTAATTCCTACCTTCCTTTCTCGCAAGAAGATCTGAACGTGGAGTTTTATTGGTAAGTAGCTTGTGCGCAGGATAAAAGTCAATCGCATGGATCCTTGCAGATTCAATGAACAATGCAAATAATAGTTGAAAATTGACTCCGTGATTTGATGATTATGCTACATCGTAGAATATGAACGGAGAAATCCAAGTTCGATATATTGCTTTCTAGTCATGTTAAAGTGACAAACTCACTTTTTGGAAAAGTAAATATTCAGAAACAGAGGTAACAAATATGCAGAAAAAAGGTTGGAAGATACCATCAATGTCTCAAAGGATGCGACCAAAAGAGAGAGATAAGGCTATCCCGCAATATCATCACAGTGGAAAAAATTACTACAACAGTTGGACTGCAGATAGTTTAACTATCTGCAGTCCTACTGTGAACAATTTACCCTTAGGAGATTCATCAATTAATGCGATTTTCATTCTATCTAGTATATTGGTGTTGTGTGGAAAATAACATATTGAATATGTGTTGCAAAAAACAGTCACTTATCTAAAGAGAATAGAGAATGATACTCGTGTCACCTAGTACTGTAAGCTTTTGTGCATTCTTTCAACGAAAAAATAATGAACTCTCTATTATTCAATATATACCGTTGATATTGGAACGAAACATCAAACATCAATATTTTGAACCTTTGATATTGCATTCACATTTAGATGGGAGAAAAGTTAGGCAAATCTCTGTAAAAAACATACACCTGGATCATGCCAAAGTTTTAACAAATCAATAAGATATGATCAATTTTTATAATGATTAGTTTTATATTATACCATCAATTATACATAATTACATCTCCTGTAAGTCGCTGGATAATCCAAAAAAGTGAAAGCATATTGGAAGTATATATGTACGTATATACATATATATATACTCTCTCTCTCAAATAGAAAAGATTATCATCTTTGAATCATAAATACATTTCTCGTTCCATTTTTATATAAATTTCATCGAAATAATGATAAGAGATGTAGCGTCAACACCTTAAAAATCTTGAAATGGATCTCAAGAGCGACAACAAGCAAAGTATTGGTCGCATGTTTAGCATCCGTCGATTCTAATACAGGTATATGAAATGTGTTTCTTTATCCTCTACAAAAATCTTGTACTGATTTCAGTCTCTTCGCATTCCTCTTAACAATCTTCTTCTTTTGAACGTCTCAGAAGTACGTTTTTTCTTCTACTGACAGAAATATTTATAGTACGACTGTAAAACAAAAAAATACCACCGGTAACTCAATCTGGAAGTTAATAATGTGACTGATATCGGAGTTGAAGTTCTTCTGTGGTTAAATTAGAAGTAGAAAGAAAAACATTGTCATTCATCCAAGAACTAACCATTCTTCAGGATTTTATCTGCATCGAATTCAGGAGCAAAAGAATCAAATCGATGTAGCGTTCGAAACACTTACGAAGGTTATACATACAGTACTGTAGAAGGAAGAGACTGTTTCCCTCTCGAAAGCCACTCGTGTGAGCTGTGGAAGAGTGTCCAAGCGCCAGCCGGACCACCAGACGAGAGAGAGAGAGAGGGAGAGGGAGGTGGGCGTGCATTGAGCGAGCGAGCGAGCGAGCGGGCGAGCGGCAGCAGTGAGTGAGCATGGATTCCGTGAAAGTGGAAAGGAGGAGACGAAGACCTCGGGGCTGACCGTTTAGGGTTTGGCGAAATGGCACTGTACACGAACGAAACAGCATTTGAAATTTAAAGTTGTCGGAATGTTCAGTGCACACCAACCCGGGGAGTTTAAATGGAGGGAGAGTGTGGGGACTCTGGCCACAGAAGAACATTAGTTAAAGGGCTCATCGAGGAAGAATAATTTCCCTCCATGTTCGTCGTATGCTCTCTCGCATGAATGGAGGCAGTGTCATGACACATCCGTGCGACCTGTGACAGGCTCTATAATATGACCTGAACCAATTCTAAATACGGTTCTCTTTCTGACTTACCTTGTTACCGAACAATCTCAGTTAGTCGACGCTTACATTCCCAGTGGCGCCATGTATATGACGAAGTTTAGTTTGGCCTACGATTTCTTTTCTCGAAGATTCAATATCTTGTATTTTTGGGTCATATCTCACTATAAGATATATGCTTTGTTTTGACTTAGTAATTGAAAACCAACCGTTTTCTATCGGACGGTATCTTCATTTGTCGATATGTAAGTCTTTTATTGCGGAAACGAGTTGGAAATCAACTTTGTCTTCATCTAGCAGATCACTACAACTTTTCTCCGAGTCCCGGTTCTTGACACCCACAATAGATAATATTTTCGGCGATGGATTATTTGCATCGACCAAAAATTTTCGTCCGCTTCTCCTTCGAACCATCTCGGCCAACAGATCGCTTTTTCTTTTCGTTAAATTATTTATTTCTTCCACCCTACCCAACAGAAAAGCCCAACTACTTCTCTTTTCCCTTTATGTAACATTTTGGCCCTTTACTTCATCCCTTCGTGGATGGAAGACCGGCTGCAGCAGGTCGAATTATGAATTCTTCCCGGACACGAAAAGATAAAAAGGCATGCATGAAACAGCGTCATGGTGCATCATTCAGCATATCATACATGGAAAGTGATGGTACGCAAGCTATTCATAGATCAAATGCCCATGGCTCATTTGAAAATGAGGAAGAAATATGGACTCGAACAGACACGTGACAGTAATCACACCCGAAAGATGATAAGATGCGGGGCGTACGGCTGTCGGCTATGTATGTGTTAAGAATATCATGGCATAAGATACCTCATCGAGGTAACATCCTGCCTGCTCGAGAGAGAGCCAGTGGAAGCACTGATGGGGCGACAGCAGATGCTTTCTTTCCATCGGTACCTCAACTGTGCCCAGAGCTTTTCGCAGTCGTTTGAGAAACCCCGTATCTGGGAAATTCGCGTCGATGTCCTACGGTGCGTAAGTTCTTGCCCTCTCCTCGGTAAGTTAACATTCCATGCTCTTTCCTCGCGATCGGTGAGTTAATGGGCGCCGTACGTGTAACCACTGGATTGCCCATCGAGGTATCCAATGTCAACCACGTACACTATCCACGATGTTGGGCTACGTCAACCATGTCTCGATTCTAACAATCCAACCATGCACTGCAAGGTCATTGTCAATGACATTTGATGTTAAAAAAGTCCAGCCTAGCAATATCACTAGCATTCAACCATACTATTATAACGTAATTATCGGAGATGAATATATGTCGATTAATATCAACACAACAACTATAAAAGTCTGAAATTGAGAGAGAAAGTTGGAAAACAGAACTTTCGATATTTTCTATTGATTTAATATTATTCACACGCATTCCAAATAAATCTACATAAATGAAACGAGTAGGAGGGACGTTTGCACGATGGGTGCACAAGGAAAATTACGTCATGCATCAAACAACACTGATATTGTTATATATCATTTCCTAGTGTAGTAATATTTTTTGTATTAGTATATAATTTCTTGATGGAACCAGTAAACTTAAATTACTTGATGTGACCCAATAGGTTTCATTTTACCCTATGGTACCCTACTCAACGGCACACCGTCGACGATGTTCTAATATTACAAGTTACACCATTGTGGATCCCTTGTTGGGCCATAAGTAGTGCTACTAGTGACAAGATTGGCGCTGTTGTTCATTCTGCCCAACAACGTTGTTGGGCAGTTGGAGAGTCCAGATATGGAAGAGGTTATGAATGTTCTCATGGAGGCCCTGCAAATGAAAGGCAAAATCGTAGAGCATCGGAAACACATTGCTCACCCAAGTGTCCCATACTCTGGCTTCTGGTATTTCCTCTAGAGTCTCACATCTACCTCTGACTCTTACCCGCCGTCTGAAATTTAAACTCATTCACCTTGGAACACGGACCCAGATTCATCGATCTTGAAAGGCAACAAATGTCAATCGGTCTGTTCGGGCTGACATTCCATACGTGATTCGGCTCAATTCAGATCCTAGCTCCCGTTGTCAAGCACAAAGTTTCCTTGGAGTTTATATCCAAGTAGGAAGTTCTCTGTGTTTTTTCATATGCAGATATGGCAAGACGCTATGGGGAGTATTTAGCATCATGGTGCGGTCGAACGAGTCCCCAAATTAATCTCAATGGAGAAATTATTTTGGCCCGATAGTGACAAACACTATCCGCACTACAACTAAAATGATCAGTTTATAAGAACTTTCATTATAAAATGTCTGATGGTGACCTGCATGGCCGTTGACTAGGATCCCATCGGATAAAGTGAAACATATTGGGTCTCATCAAGTAATTTGAGTTTTTCGGGGTTCTCATCAAGCAATTATCTCTTGGATTACACGATCTTCATCGCTTATAGTTAGATACTTGGCTATGAAGTTTTAACTAACATCCATGAATGTGAGTATTCAAATAATATCTCTAAAATATTACAAAATTATTGATGCGATATTCTAGAAAATATAACATAGTACACATTTTGCTTAAAAAAAGTAATGTACTATAAAAGAATCAATTCTAGATCAAAAAATAAATTAACACATGATTTCCTCTACTTTTAAGAACAAATCAATCAAAATATTGATACTTCAATCTTGTGACATATACACATGTTATTTCTAGTTAATGTTAATATGGTTGGTGGTCATTCTCGTAAGAAAATATAGAGTTTTTGAAAATAGTTATGATATTTTTGTATGTGTACACTCTCATTTTCTCTGTATGTGTGTGAGAGTATGTCATGTCATGTCAACGATGTAGATTGTATGATGATACATGTTTGCACGACAACCTCAGTTAAAAAATCTAATCTTATAAATTTAATAAATAATCTCTGTCATGTTTTCATTTGCTCTTTTGACAAATTGATAACTTCAACTTAAATTAATCTTCACTATCATGTGATGCATAATCATTGATTTTGAAAATTTAGAATTTTAGGCCTTGTTGTTAAATGATTGGAAAATAAATCAATCTATTAAAAAAAAGTTAATATTGAAAAAATTACAAGATAATTTTATCTAGATAAAATAATTCCAAAAAATCCTGAAAAAAACTTAAAATATTCATTTTAATGAAAGGGATATCAATAATATTACTTTATTTTGTCAATAATTTTATTCATTTTATTGGGAGTTTTTTCACACAAAAAAATATTTGTTTACATATTATAAAATTATTCATATTTCAAAATGTTAAATACAAAGAACACTTCATGTAATTTCATACAAAACTCTGTATATTGATTAAACACACACACAAAGATGTAAAATAAAAAAAGTAAAAAATGAAAATAATATTAATAAGTCTTCTTTTTTTTTCAATCAAAATAACTTTCTTCATCACTAGATATTCAAATCCATAAAAAATTCAAAAAAACATCACATAATTCAACTAGCTAGATACAAAAAATCTCCATAAACTTTTTTTCATAATTCCATCAAATAAGATATCGTATTTATATTAATTATTTTATAAATAAAACAATCAAATGACATGTTTTAAAATTTTGATTAAATAAAAATATGAAGATATTCATTTTTTATTCAAAAAGACCGAGTCCATTCTAAAAACTCTCAATGTCTATATAAGAGTGTACAATTTTAAGATCTAACTAAATTTATAAAAAATATATATTTTTTTATTTTTTATGTAATTGAGATCAATAGTCATAATAAATTAATTTCCGATTTATTCTAAATCATAAATCTAGAATTTTAGCTTTGTTAAATGGAAAATGAAGACGATCAAAAACAAAAAAAATGAACTCAAGTTGAAGTGTCTACAAAAATACAGTAAACTGAAGATAGAGTACAAGGTAAAATGAAAAATAATCCTTAGAAAATTTCAACAAAAGTTATAAGTAAAAGCATATGATTTAAAAACCTGGAATAGAAAGATAGATTGTTTTGACAATATTACACTGATGGTATATTACAATGTATACATTTTAAAGTCCCAATATAATATAATATATGGATAAGTACATTATCTGGCATAAAAAGATGACCTTATCTTGAAAAAAAAATTAATTATTTATAGAGTTGATAAAATATCATTTATGTAAAATATTATTTAAAAGGTAATTTTTGAATGAAGGAAAAAATTTCTCATACTATTCTCTCATAAGGTATCACAAACATACATGAATACGTTTCAGTATCTTAATGTAACATTGATATGTAAAAGATAAAAAATGACATGATCATGATGGATATATGAAAGAAAGATGGTTTATGTAAAATGTTAGTGAATTTAGTAGAATCATTAATATTTTCCTTTGTGATCAACATCTTGTATTCTAAATCTGTTGGTCTTAATAATATATGAAAATAATATTCTTTCATATTTCAAGAAATCTTTAAATACAATCCTTTCACATTATAACATTCAACATGATTTAAAACAGGAATTTCTATATTTATTATGGTGAATTTTTCATATGTAATTGAAATAAATCTCTATGAATGAAATTACTTATATTTAAAAAAAACTTAAAATGAATTTTAAGCTATGTAAATGATTTTATATTATGGTTTGACTTTATATTCAATTTAATATAAATTTATTCTACATTTGCTAGTAAATGTATTAAGACTAGATTTGAAGCACTCAACTGATACTAAAGCACATTTTATTTTTGTATTGTAAGATTTGAAGAAATTATAAATATTTGGCAATAATTATTCAACTTAAGTAAGTTTTTGAAGATTGCTTCATATGAATATGAAAACCATTTGAAACATTATATGTTCAAATATTTCATTATATTCCAAAAGATTGTTTATTGTTATCAACAATTTGCATCAAATAAATTTGTTCTAAATTTGCTTTGGGCTGTTCTATAATAAAATTGTATGTAATTATTTTTTTCAAATACATATTTATTTTTCTTGTTTTAAATTGATGACTATTTATTGTGGAAACTTTGCTGCTTCTAGAATTTGCGACCAATACTCAAATGTATGCATGTCATTTTTTGATTTAAAGAAATATTTCATCCATTTAGTCACGGATGGTTTTAATGATGACCGAAGTATATAAAACACATCAAACTTTTTAATTGATGCTCATATCAAACGTTTAGTTGTATCGTACTATGTTTTAATCTCTAAGCTTGATCTTAGAGTAAAATCTTGTACAATATCCGTGTAAAAGTTGAAATAGAAACAACAGGATTTTTGGAGAGGTTAATAATTTTACACAAAATGAATTTTTTTAAAAAATTCAAAATGTTTGGAAATTTTCAATTTCTTAAAAATTGAAAAATATCTAATTACATATTTTTACATATCAATAAAAAACTGTCCATATTGACATCTTGATTTTTTATTTGTTAGGCTTTTCTAACATATACACATTAATTAAATGTCATGAATTTCATAATAATTTTTAAAATGTGCATATTGGTTTTAATTTACATTCTAACTTTGTGTCATAAAAATCATAAAAAAATATAATCCATTCATATGATCTAATTTTAAATTAGTCAATGGGTTTAGTGATAATTGATGTTCAAATCTGTCACAATATTCTAAAGAAGATAATAAAGATTCTAGTTTTTTTTAAAATAGATAAAATGAATTTTTTTGATGCAAAATTTTTCACTAATCAGACCAAAATTGAGATTTTCTTTACAGTAAAGCCAACATTTGTTTACTTTGATTTTGAATTTACATTATGCAAACAAAATTATGCTCAGACATAATCTGAATAATTGTTCGATTAATTTCAAAGTTGTGAATTGTCAAAATATGTGTTAAGAAAATTGATATTGAAAAATTTATGAATTGAAAGTAGTAGTCATTCTTAAAATTTGCTAATATTAAAATTTTTTGTATTGTTTTCTGATAGCAAAAGCAATGGAACCAAACTCAAATATTTATAACTAAAAAGTTTGACAAACTTAAATCCATATTTATTATATCAAAATAATAATAAAAAATGTAGACTCAATGTAAACTACATGAGTAGAATAATCAAGTATGGAGAAATTTATTCTCACCACAATATATATATCAAATTTTTTGTGATCAATTAAGAAAAATCAAACGAAGACATTGTATGCTATTCACAAAGAGACTTAGCTTCAATACTGCTATTTTTTATTTTTTGTATGACATTTTTATTTTATGAAATAACTATCCATCTCTGAATCGTTAACTATAGAAAATCTTACATTTTGTATTACAGTATTCATTTTTAAAATGTTATTCATCCTATCCATATCCATTATACTTTCCAAGTCTAATCTAAACTTAATATCCTTGTTGTCTACACTTAGCTTTGATCATTTTTGACCTAAAGTCTCATTTTTTTTAATCAAATTACTATATGCATTATATAGTAAACAAAATGTAAAATCTATATAACATGATACACTTTTTTTTTGATCCAATAGACACATAAAATTTTCAAGTCTTCAATAGATATTATAAATCTCCTTTTGGTTTGTAAACTGAGGAAAGACTAAAGTTACACTTTGAATTCTTGACGTTCAAGACTACAAGTTGAAGTAAACTGAAACAAAATCATGATTAATAAGAACAAAGAGACTCAATTTATCTTTATATACGTTTTCAAAGTAAAACATACAATTTGACATAACTATATACAATTGGAAGCTCTAGAAAGAGCTGTGAAAAAAAAGATTTATCTGAAAGATTTTCATACTTTAATATAGATTTTAGATCGATGGCTCTCTCATGTCATTAGCCATGCTCATGGAAAGAGAATAATGCAAAGGATTAATTGGTTGCACTATAGAAGCGAGACTTGATAGGATTATATCATAATCCTTTAGCTATCGAAGGATAGGGCAAACGGGACTACGTTTAAAAAGCATGTTGATATGTACATGCGAGGTCAAGTGAATATGATATATAAAAGAAATGTTTTTCAATGCATAACAATATTGTGTGGCAATCTTTTGGTCTTATAAGTATGATCATAAGAGTTAAACTGCCTCAACAATTTGTGTATTATAAACTGAAAACACATGTACATACATTTTAAGTATATGATAGACTTCTGCAGTCTAATATGTATCTGCATGAAAAACTTCTGCACTTTTATCTCTTAATCTTATCACTCTCAAATGAAAAGAGATGCATTTTGTAGATCATCAATGCACTAACGTTATGCGAGTTTATCTAACTGGTATTCACCATTGTAGGCAAGCATCCAAAGTTTCAGGTGAGATTAGTGTGTACAAGTCTTCATAATGAAATGGGAAGATGTGGGCCCCAAGCTTCTTGTACTAGGAGTTGTGGTTTAATTGAGGAGACCTAGCAGCGAAACAAAAATTCGTGATAAACAACACGTCCATTCACCTTTGCCCTATAATAACAGACCTCCCTGCCTTCAATTCTGTTCTGTGTAAAACCCTCTTACTCGTCAAGTGGGACTCTTTTACGTCATGCCTCCTCATAGGAGAATCCCCTCTATGGAAAACAAAAATGGATGAGTTCAGGTTCATTTATCGACGGTCACGTCGATTAGATTCGTCACATTAAGAAACTATTGGACGTGAAAAATGGTAGGATGCATATGGATGTTCAATACAACAAATGGTTCTTGAAGTGTGTACGTAGAAGTATGTGTGTATGTTTGATTGTGTTTTCTGCATATATGCAACAAACACACTGAGATGATATTTGGGTTTGTGTGTGAAAGTCCAATTTTTGACAGGAGAGTCTTCTGTGGTCGTTGGATGTGACCTTGTTAACATTCCCCAAAAAATCGAAGGATCAGATAATGTCCATCAGGCACAAGTCACAAGGACGAACTTGGAATGAAAACCAAAAGTCATTGTCTTCCACAGTCGACGATGCCAGCTACTCTCCTGTACTTTAAACCAGGGTTCAGCAGAAGCTTACTCTAAGTCCGGAACCTGGGTTAGAGAAAGCTTTGGGGGTTGGGATGGATACAGTATCTATGCTAGGAATATTCGAGGGATGCCACATTGATGGTGGATGCGAAGTATTTCCGGTGCATATCTGGGAAAGTAAAGGCCATTTGTCTTTTGGTGACGAGACTGTAATTTCGAAGGGCTGTCAGAATGGAGATTGGTTTGGATCGCCACGAACGTGAACCAGAATCGCATGGATTATAGTCCAAATAAGACATGACTTCAATTCTGGGAGGAGCTTTCGAAGAGAAATTGTTCTGGAGAGGTTTATGACAACAGCTTGGAATGTCATCATGACGTCGATTTTCAATCAGAATCCACTTGCTTGTCCTGGACAATCCTCACTCTCACAGTCGTCTGTTACGTCGTCCGAGCTCCTCGTCACGCAAGTCTCCGGCTTCCTGGTGTTTTCGTTTGTTTCGTTGTTGATTTTTGATTTTCTCTTCCCAGATTTTCTAGGACGGTTCACGAAGACGAACAAAGCGTGGTTTCGTCTTGAAAGACCGAGTGATTTGTCGAAGCAGCAGGGCGCGAGCCGCTCGATGCGTAGCACGCTTTTGCATTGAAGATCCCAAGAATCGATGCCGGTCATTCCGCTATGGGTACTGTACCTGTTGTTGGCGGGGTGGGAGAGAATTCGGGACTTGGGGTACACTTTGGGATGGAGGATGAGGACTAGAAGGAGGAGAAGTGGCATTAAAGTAATCATTCTCTTTCTGGAGGTTAACCATGCTGACCTGTTGTCGGCTTGCTCAGAGATCATGTCAAGAGTACTACGTCACCTCGGGTTCTTAGAACTTGTGGTTATTTCTTTGCTCCGTAATCTTGCTTGTTGCATCTCTGCTCATCATGCACGGTATGTTCCTTTTCGCTTTGAGTTTGGCTAAGGGTTATCTTTTTCATGACACCGCAACGAAGAGAAGTTGCCGGGTCTCCAAATTCAGCTTGCGGGCTCAACGAACGCTGGCTGGGTGTTGCAATCGCTCACAAGAGAAGGAGCAAACGCATCCGCTGGGTGTTTCCATCGCACTTATCTTATTATGACATATCTTAACTTCACCAGCTTGTACTTGGTCATTATGATATTACTCAGTCGAATGACTTCTTTAACCTAAAAATGAAGAAGAAATTGAATCTCATGCATATGACAAAAGAATAGAAGCGGTGATTGCAAATGGTCATGAATCAAATGGTGTTCAAGGTCCAAGGTCCCTTGAAGACAAGCGAAAGCATGGAGTGGCGGTTCCTCACACGTTCTTCCACAACGTTCGGTTGCTTCAGATTCTCTTAATCGTTCCACATTTGGAAGCAAGTGATACACAACCTCCCTATTCGAGGGCAGGTTTTAGAACGCGAGTGGACGGATCAGTTGATGTGCAGAAAGGGAGCGGTTATGCTTGGATTCCTGAACCAATGCATGGAAAGAACACCCTCCAGAATGCTAACAATATACCCCGGAGCGAGGGTTCAATCTCTCACAAGGAACATGGATGAGTACGTAACGTTTTGTATGCATGCTCGATTAAATGCTGGGCGTTCGAACCATCCCTTCCAGCTTTGAAGTTGTAACACTTTTTTCCCGGTCGCTAACTCGTAATGCGCGTCCTTTCCATCTCATAAAGTTCCAAGAGTTCCTGATAAGCTTGATCAATGATGCTACACACCCGATCCATGTACTCTACACGTATACAAGCATGAGACTTCAATGGAAAAGACGAAGCAAAGTAATACTTTAGAAAGTCCGGTATTCGCCGCGATGCGGCATCAAGAGACGAGCGTAGACGACGAGCACTGGTTTGATCTACGGGAGGCAGAAATAAATACAGCGAAGAAGCAAACGAGGGAATCTCGGATTCGACAAGGAAAACCCCGAAGAAGTAATGGATGCACACACGATACCCCACAGCAGTACGAATGCAATTCCCGCGAGAGCTCGGGCTGTTAGGGAGTGAGATTGTGTGTGCCGTCTGTGTGGATCACCATGAACATTCGACGTCGCTGTCCTCTGTATGGTACAAAGCCCTCCCCTCCTTCCCTTCCCTGCCCCCTCCCTCTCTCTCTCTCTCTCTCTCGAAGCGGTCAAATTCTTCCTACAAGGTCAACGATCGACACGTGTCGCACCGCAAGTGATAGGGTTTTCTCCCAAACACGTTCCGGTGGTCTGTCCACGTGTCGACCGCCGCGGGATGCAAGCCTCGCAACCTTCGAAAAGCATGCGCATGGGGGTGCATTGCAGAGAGACGTGGATGTGAAGGAATGAGTGATCATCCGAAGCTGCATACATGCCATGCCATGCCATTCATCCAGGCCATCATCATCGCTCGACGTCATTCGACAAGCTCGACTCACTCTCCGGAGTTCTGACTTTGCCAGATTCTCTCGCAGTCAGTCGCCTCCATCGTTTTGCTCGCTGGCTTGATTTCCGATGGTTCGAGCTGAACATCTCTCCTCCTCCTCCTCCTCCCTCTAACTCAGCCCAGTTCAGCTGCACTGTTTCCTGTAGGAATGAAGGTCTCGTGGATTCGTTTCAATCTGAGGCTTCGGAATCTTCACCCACTCTAGATTTTCTTCTCGTTGCCATCGCAGGGTAGGTTTGGACGCGATTAGTCAACCCGCTACACTAACCCAAACCTAACGGAAGATGCTCTTCGATCTCGGTCTGGTCATTGAATGTTGGACTTGAAGGCTTTTTTGGCGCTCGCTCTCACGCTGATCGTAGCTGTAGGGAGGAATCATGGCAGTGGTACAAGCAACGATAGTACAGGTTGAGAATAACTCGGACGGTGCTGAATACGTACTGTGTGTGTATTGTACTGCGCCATGCGTATTGTGTTATATCTAGATGATTGACAATACAACTGACGAATAATGTTGGAGGGTTCATGTATTTCATTCCATGATTCGGGCAAGGCTTTCTTTTACAGCTGTATGTGATAGGGCTGCTGCACGTGTAGACACCAAGAGGTTTAAGATCCTAAAATCACCTTCAGTGCTAATGGTCGCAGCTGAATTAAGAGCGGAAGTTAAGTCGGATAAGCATGTACGTCGGCTTCATTCGTATGATGTACAGCACTGATCAGGCACAACATGTGCACATTTGAATACTCCGAGCACTTTCAATTTCACTGGCTGCTTTGATTACGGAGTTGATGAACGAACAATCATCCAGAACACGGAAACTCCGAGGCGTAAGAATGGCACCTCGACGGATTTGAACGATTCAGTTTTACAGATTATCGACGCCGATTCTGGGCAGAATCAATGATATATTGAGATTCTCATGCTGTGTGTAAGGACCTCAATGACTCACGTACGCCATGTTTAAAGACTACGGTGGCGAAATGCAAACGCTGGGCTTTTGCAGGATGACCGCTCGCTGCATCGGAAGTCCCGGAGCAACCATCTGCACGCGGGAGGAATCGTAACGACGACCTTCGAGGGACCTTCAGAACTTTTGCATGGAGTGCTGTGTAGCCTGAGTAAACATCGCAGGAAACAAGCAAGCGTCGAGAGCTAGCTCTTCAATGTCTGTCGTGCACTAATCCAGAAGTTTTGTTTTTTCAAGCTTCGAAGGAGATAAAGTCCAAGACCTGTTCGCAATTATTCGACGTCTAATTCGTGGTCTCATTATTTGCATTTGATGCTCAATCTGCTCGTGGGGTTCTTGGGTATCATCCATAAACCCAACTTATTCTGCCGCGGTCTGTGCTCTGACTGACCAGCAGGTGAAAATGGTGCGAAGTTGCGTACGTCTGTAACGAAATCAGTCACCCACTCGCGCGGAAATTCAGTCCAAGACCAAACGCAAGAAATTTATCGAGCGAACTCAGCACATCAGCCCATGAGCGCATTAGCCCACGGCATGCGAGGGACGTGGAGATGAAAGCCATGCATGCAGTAATGCATGGAGCACGCCTTCGTCTGGATATCCCACGTTCTGGGACACACCTGCCCGGATTCTCTAGAAGCCGATACAACTGGAAGCATGTATTCCTACGGCCCTATGTGCGGACTTCTACAGCCCTCCGATGCCTGTGCTTTTGAGCTCGAGGAGGCCGCAATTTGAAGTCTAAGCGTGTGGCCATAACTGGAATCTGCAGCTGAATACGCTGAGCTTGTTTTCAGACTAGTAAGCAGATCGGGGACACAACTAACTCCCCGCTCCCTCTCTGCACAGAAGATCGAGCCAGAGTAGTTCTCGTCCTAGCAAGATGCAAGTAGGTTCATCTACACACCTCCCATAAAATGATTGATCCGTTGTTGGCAACGGAATATCCAATCTGTTCATGGAAGAGGGAAACACCCCTCGATGATCTCAAATCTTCCTGTCAGTTCATAATACATTGAGTGCCGCTGTTCTCGCTCGGGAAAATTGCGAAGAAATTGCTGAAGGGTCCTGTATTTTGACAATAGCCGTTGTCAGAATATGTTCGCTTCAATGTGTTGTTTTCTTTCTACTCATGGAGAAGGCAGAGATACAATCATTTCCTGCAATTGTAATATCGTTCGTATACGTTACGTAGACTCGAATCCATCTTCCGGATAGAAAAAGAAAACATGCGCCTTTCTTCTGCGGGAACTCATCAGAATTCAATTCTGCAGCGCGAAATTCGTTTTGAGGTCTTTTGATATACCGTGAGTCTTGCATCAGACTGGCTGGGGATGAGGTTGAGTCCACGGCCAAAACAATATTGCCCTTCCCAAGAACACTTCCAGAAATTGTTAAGAATGGGCTCGAACTGACAGTTTGGTTGAACACCAAGGTCGTAGACCTTTAAACGGTGCAACCGGTGATCATTCGGACTCGGTACCATCTCCTAGAATCTGTGTCGTCCAGACAGGAGCTCGAAACTGTTCGGTGACGCTAAAGGAGTCATGATCATGATATGTCTACTATACACCTCACGGTAGTTTGAGATTTCGCGAACCTCTCGATCTGGATTCAGCACTATCAAGCGTCAGCATAAGCGGTGTCACGGATACTGCGTGCTGCTGAATACTTTTATTTTCCTATATTCAATTGAACACAATGCAAACAGACTGCTTTTGACTAGCGATATACAGACATTGCGCTGGGCCTGCATCGTGGGGCACGCACGAAAATGTGAGAGATGGAAATGTGCCGTATCAATGTTTCAAGCATGCACAGATATGACATCTTTCAACAGATGGTCGTGTATTCAAAACCCAATCTTTCATGAGGATAGGCATCAAAGTTCAACCGATGAGACTTCCCTGACATCAGATGGTGGACTGCGCATCACGTGGTCGACGAGGCTGAAGATTACTTCCAGTTGTCTCTAGGGAATCAAGAATACTACACATAAAGGACTAGTATGCTTGTGAAGTGCTAAATATAATTTATTGCAGCGAGGAAGACGATATTATTTCATTTGACATGAATAATGCCCTCAAATGCCATGGGGATCACTCTAATAATGAGTTCTACCCATGGCTTTACTCAACCTTCCAAGGTCTTCCTCCAAACTTGGAATTCAAACTACCTACCGTGCAGGCCGACGACTTTTCAATGTTCGCTGTGAATGTCGCCCGACTTGTCAATTGTCTCGCCAGCTTCGCCTAAGAGCTAGCTTCAGGTGTGAGAAAATTGCTAATAACCGTGTTTTCCTCCACTGATTCACAATTATACAGACCATGATTACCGGTTAGCTACATACCTACACTGCAAGTTGCCTGCAGCTGGCCGACCTCCTCTGGTCGAGAAAATAAACCAACGCATGTACTGCAAGTTTGCATTGCGCCACAGAGTCGATCTCGCGCGACTTCCCCATTGTAACTCACAAGTCTAAAGCACGAACATGGGGTACACCGTGGTCGGTGAGATCAGAAAGCCCGAATGTTTTCCCACCAAGCAGGAAATCCTACGGGCTGCTAACGAGTTCTCAATTCTGAATGCGATGATCACTGAAGCACCTGAACCGAGGCCGCCACGGACTTTGTGTGCAGCAGGGGTTGTGGGGACAAGAGTTGCTCACAAGTAGCTCACGTAAGAAAGCACTGCGTGTAGCGTAGAAGCCAAAGTGAGTACTGATGAGCTCTAGATCAAGCCTAGCTGAGGCCCTGCTGCCGGGCTTGGATCACTCGGTTCTCCGGCTGGAGATGAATTCTTGGGGGTTCGATTTCGAGAAGTGTACTTAAGGTACCACAAAACAAACTTCTTGAGGCCTTTTTTGAGACTGGTTCGCGGGGAGTATCCGAGATGTTTCTCGGCCAAGGTCAAATTTGCTGCGGTGTAGGGCACGTCCCCGGTGCCGTCCATGCTTTCATAAAGTCTGATGGCTGTCCTGTTCAGGGTCTTCTCCAGCATAGTGACCATCTCGTCCACAGTCACAGGTCGGTTGCCCCCGAGATTGAATATTCGGAACTGAGCCGGCCGAGCCTTCCGTTTGGTCTTGCCATGGTCTTTGTACCCTGTGCTCTTGGCTGCGGTCTCCACCGCAGCCATGATTCCATTGACGATGTCGCCAATATAAGTGAAGTCGCGGGCCACGGCGGTGTTGTTGGGCCCTCGGTAGACTTGGATCGGGGTCTGGCTGAGAATGCTCTCGGTGAAGTTGTAGATCGCCATGTCGGGCCTGCCGAGCGGTCCGTAGACTGTGAAGAAGCGCAGAGTGGTGACCGACAAGCCATACAGATAGTTGTAGACATGGACGATCTCTTCGCCGGCTTTCTTCGTCGCTGCGTACAGACTCGCGGGCTGATCGGTCCGGTCGATCTCCGAGAAGGGATAGTGGGAATTGAGTCCGTAGACGGAGCTGGACGATGCCCAGACGAAAGCTGGCTGCGGGCGTGCTCGTGCACACACCTCCAGCACGCTCACGAGGCCCGCGACGTTGCTCTGCACGTATGACATGGGATCTTCCTTGGCGTACCGCACTCCTGCCTGAGCCGCCAGATGCAGCACATGCGTGAAAGGAACGATGTGGAACAACGCGCGGATCAGGTCCGCGTCGTTGATGTCTCCATGCACGACGAAAATTCTGCCATTTTTGTGCATGAGTTTCTCCCTGGTGAGCTTCAGAGCTGGATCGTAGTAGTGGTTGAAGTTATCGAGTCCCACCACTCCCCAGCCTTTCTTCGCAATGGCGAGCGAGGTGAACGAGCCGACGAAGCCTGCTGCACCAGTGACTAGCACAGAAAAGCCCCCGGCCCTCGGAGGGTTGCCGGATTGTCTCACTCTCGTGACCCAAGCCGGATCGTGCCATGGTTTCCTACTGTCCAGGGGTCCATGCCCCATCTGCCGTCCTAGTGCCGATCTCGATGCGTGGAGAAGATCTTTGGTCAAGTCTTGCACCATCACGCGAGAGAAGGACATATACGCAACCAGCAAGAGCAGGATCGAGACCACAACCCTGCATGTGTTGTGAACCAATCTTGCATGACGCCGGGCCCAGTTGATCACGAGGCGGCGAGCGCTGCCCATGACGGACCTCGAGATCGTTCCCAATACCGCTCTGTTTGCTCACTCCCACTCTAATCTGTCGCTCGTAATTCAAGCCTCTCAACACGCTTCGGATCTCGATGATCGAAGATCAGAGATCGGAACTTCGTTCCCCGTCTGGGTCTGCAGCCGATGGCTTTGTCCTGCTTGAAGGTACAAAGATGTCACGATCGAACAGAAACACACGTACGAAGATCTTGCTTTCGTTCTGCTCTGAAATTTTGTCATCCGAAAGCCATATAAGATGCCGCTCACTGACATGTTCTCACGAGATTATCTCGCCAGAGATTGTCTGCGCTCTCGAAAGCCTCTTGGAGAGCAGAAGTCTGCAAGAAATGATCTGAAACTCAAAAGTCTGATCGACTTTTGAACTCATGTTAGAGGAGGTAGGAAGTCGAAACCTCAGATCTATCGTCCAAGAGGTGATAGCATTGTTCGGCAGCTGCTGACTTTCTATGGAATTGTGATCGCTCATCGTCCTGCGGTCAAACTGAGCGTTAGTGAGACCGTTATGGTGTCACGAGCCGATCAGAAGTACACGACCGAAAGTCAGAGCGCGCACAACGAGCACCAAGCTGAGCAACGGACGAATCGTAAAATCGAGCGAGAAGTTTGATTGCAGAATTCAAGTGTTGCGAGCTCTGGCCCACATAACGATCAGCGGAAAAACTTTCACAGCGAGAATTCGAAGATTAGCCGTTTCCATAGAATCTCCGGATGTGGGCATGCCGAGACCATCGGACAGGAGCTTCAGCGATTCGGACGAAGACTTGGCTCAAATCGAACATAGCCGTGGGCTGGCTGGAACACACTTCGCGTTAGCACTGGATCCCGAAGTTCAAATCATAGTCACGTGTTGTTATCACGGTTGGCGATGCCAAAACGGACCAACGAAGTCCTCGATTTAGTTCATAATGCAAAGCAAACCTCGGAAGAGGTTCAACGGGATTCTGAGAAGATTCAAACTTACGATGTAGAATTCGCACCTGAAGCATTACGTGGCGATCTGATATTCTGGCACGCCGTTTCGAGAACGAGCGTTCGATGAATAGCAATTTTGATGCCTCGTACTCGAACTAGATCGAGTGTTCCGATCGATTTCCACAATCGTCTGAGGACTTGAAAGATTGCAGGACCTTCGAAGACAGTCCTCCCCTAGCATTCAGCAAGCCAGCTCTAAATCAGTAATTAGTTACATACCTAGATATTCTCCATGATTTATCATAATCACAAGACTTGTAGGAACTGGGCGAAGAAGAGGGCAGAGAAGGTGGGAGAAGGAACAGTGGGATCCTTACTGCTGGTCTGATTGCTGGCAGACTGGAAGACCATCTTATATTGCAATGGGCTCCGCGCTCCAAGAAGAAAGGGCTGAAAAGTCATCTGACTATGATCGTTGTTGTTACGAAGACGGGAATGGTGGCCTGGCTCAGCTTCATAGGCGTGATCGTCGAAGTATTCACAAAATAGGAAGTACATGTGCAGTCTCCGAATGCCACGTACTTTCATCTTGGTGAAGCCGCGATCGTTTCTCCCTTCGACAGCAGCACCGGTGAAGAGAACTAACTCCATTTCCAACCACGGAGGGACTGGGACGAAGAGTGTCCCCGCGCTTGGAAAGGCGACGACGTTTTAGCACCTTCATGGAAACTCGAGCACGAGGGTGTGGAGATGGGACGCTGGGGCGAAAGATTTGCCAGCTTCGGTATAAAGCAGGAGGCTTCTCATTGCTTGTCACAGCCTGTGACAAGAAATGAGAAGCGCCTGTGACTCACAGGCGCTGCAGAGTTCACGGGCTCTCACGATTCTGAGAGAATGGGTCCAAAAGGCCGTGACAAGTTCCACAACTATGCATACAGATCCGTCGCTGGAGCGAGAGCACCGGGAGAAACGAAACTTGGAAGCGTGGACATTTATTGTATCATCGATGCCGACGTGCTTCTGAATGAGCGGTTCAAGCCCATTCTCTTCACCCATGTTCTTCACTCGGCGGCGGCGGTGACCGATCGGGTACTCCGACTACGATCGTCGCACGGTCTAATCCCGTGTCGCACGTCAGGATCAGCGTCGCCGGTCTAATCGCCGAGTCAGAGGTCTGCTCGAGGGCTACTCCGTAGCTTGCGATGGTCGGGGCCTCTTCGACCTCAGTCTACGGGAAGATCACTCCGCTGCCCGTATCGAAGTTTGACAGTGGTCCTCAGCCGACGAGCTTCCAACCAGCACCTCGAGAGGTGGCGATGTATACAACCACGTGTATGAATTTCCATCACGGGCTTGCTGATGTTTGAGATATGAGGTCCGGCCAGCATGAAAACATGTTGGCTCACCAGATGAGCAGATGGAATTGTAGATGAGAAGTCCATTGACGACGTCGTCATCAGTGCCTTTGTAGAGGAGGAGCGTGTTACAGAGACTAACGTCAGGAAGAATGTGCCCCGAGCGCAGCCTGAAATTTGGATCCGGTGAAGTTACTCGGATTTCAGAGATATCATTTTCTGGAGATTCTCTTCGACAAGAGGCAAGGTCAAAGAGGCAATTGCCAGAAGATGAATCATCCGCATCACTGCCGTGACGAGCCTCAGTCTGGCACGAGCCTTTTTCAGATTTCTTTCTCCTGGACGTCAGCTAATTTCTTCCTGTGGCATCTCATTACAGTACTTGCTATGGCCCAACCTGCCCAGCAGATTGCATCCCACGAATTCCAGGATTCTTTGTTTAATTGGCTCTAACTTGACCAGATTTGTGCACCCATACTCCCATTGCCTTGTTGCTACCAAACGTTTCCACCTTGTCCGTTATGTAACAGCGTACATCTTCCTATCCGCAATTTTCGGCCGTAATATTACAATAGTCTACCTATGTAACCGAAAAAGTCCGAAAAAGGTATGTATATTACAATAGTCCACCTAATCACTATTTCGGTTCTTGCCTACTTAACATTTCCATATACTTTGCGCATGGCTTCAATGTCACAAGATCATTTCAAAACTGAATAAGAAGAACATTCCAAGTAGAAATTCTCTAGAATACACCATGCACAAATGCTCGGCGCTTGAATATGAAATTGAGTAAGGGCCAAGCCACACGAACGGCAGTGGTATTGAACCCTCATCAGTCATTGGCGGGCCAGGTGTCCCCTTTACCAAGGGGAGGAAGCAGCTATTTAAAACATCATAGGTGGAAAAAAACTATTGTTACGAAGTACCAAGCACTTCCGCCAAGATATCTGATATTTACAGTAACATAAACTCCCATTGTATTGAAATTTTGTTGACATTCTCTTGACACGAGGGATTCCTAGGGAACTCCACTTCATGACTTCACCCATCATGAATTCAGTGCGCAGGTAGTACCCTGCGCAGGGTACTACCATTCCAACTTCTACTTTTTTCGGAAGTTTTTCACACCCAAGTGTTCAAATGTCATTAATTTTTCCACAGTCCGTTTTTTCCTGCAAGTCAAATTGCTTCCAGGGTTTCCATTGGACTCAATATTGGTTTTGAAAAACGCGAATTCAGTGAATGTGATGATATACAGACAAAAACAAGCAAGAAACAAAGAATTGTTCGCAAAAAACCTGAAATTACGCAGGTGAACGGCGTGAAAAAGGAAATGAATGCTTCGAAGAGTAGTGGGCATTGGAATGATCATTAGATCATCCAATTGATCACAATACGAGAAAAAATGCATAGTGCATTTCCAGCCTCGCCAAAGCAAGGTGAGTCCAACATAAGCATATACCACATTGACTTTGTTTTCTGTCGTAGAATCCAATTGCTTTGTTTTTGAATGCTTAGATATGCGACTAGGTTAATTATGATAGAATTGTGATTTGAACCATCATATTCTTGAGTTATTTGTCTAGTTATGCTCGTGTGAAACATTGTTCGTTCATGTGAATGCCTATCAAAAACTCAAGACTGAAATAAGCTTTCAACTTTAACATCCAAGTTGCGTTTAATCTCAAACTTTGCAAGCTTGTGCTCCCTGCCCAGTTCCAAGCTTCCACAAAGTTTCAGGTCCAAAGTACACTCCAGCTTGATATAACGGCCCTTGTAAGATTTGACCTTTCCCTCTTAAAAATCTCAAAACTCCAAGATGTGTCAACTTCTTGCTCCGTATTGCATTTGGTCTGAGATTTTGCAAGCTTGTGCGCCATGCCCAACTTCAACCTTCCACAAAGTTTTAGATCTAGTGCACATTAAAGCTCAAAGAAACAGCTCCCGTAAAACTTGACTCTCTTGTACTCAAATCTTGAAACTCAAAGCTCAAAACTCAAAACTCAAAATTAGACGCACTCTATCTTTGAAACTCTGTTCAATATGAAAATTGACAGACTATAGTGCCATGCTCAATCTCACAATGCCACAAAACTTCAGTACCCGTTCACACTCCATCTCGAAGTTACGGCCCCTGCAAGATTTGACCCTCCCTTCTCAAAAAGCTCAAACCTCCAAGACGTGTCAACTTCTTGCTTCAAATTGTATTCTGTCTGAGATTTTGCAAGCTGGTGCGCCCTGCCCATCTACAATCTCCCTCAAAGTTTCAGGTTCAGTGCACACTCAAGCTTGAAGAAACAGCTCCGTAAAAATTGACTCTCTTGCCCTCAAATCTTGAAACTTGCTTGAAACTCAAAACTCAAAATTGGACGCACTCTATATCTGGAACTCCGTTTGATGTAAATAATAATGGTAAATAGATCAAGCCCTTGAGACCCAAAGTGTCAAAAGGTTGAAAAACACAATACAAACAATCCAACTTATGAGAGAACCAAAAGAACCCCCTAGCTAGTGCTAAGAGCACTAGATCGGGAGAGAATCAAAAGAACCTCATAGCTAGTGCTAAGAGCACTAGAATGGTAACTAATAACATTCCTAATGTAACAACCTAAATCATAAGCCTCTAGCTGAAGCAAAGAATAAAAATTCTCAACAACTTTGTGAGTCACTCTAATCTCTACATATCTAGAACAAGTAAATTAACAATGTGAAAATTAACAGGCTATAGCGCTTTGCCCAAACTCACAATGCCACAAAATTTCAGCCCTCGTTCACACTCCAGCTAGAACTTACGGCCCTTGCAATTTTTGGCCCCCCCTCATCTTAAAAAGCTCAAACCTCCAAGACGTGTTAACTTCTTGGAGGTTTGAGCTTTTTGAGAGAGGAGTGCCGAATCTTGTAGAGGCCGTTACTTCGAGCTCGAAAATGCTTTGGACCTGAAACTTTGTGGACCTGGGCAGGAAGCACAAGCTTGCAAAGTTTGAGACTGAACGCAACTTGGAGGTCAAAGTTGAAACATATTTCAGTCTCGAGTTTTTGAGAGGCATTCACATGATGGTGTATCAAGACAATTTGATACTAAATCTTCTGCAAACGATTTTTGAAGAGTTGAAAGTACTCTGTGGAGAATTCAAGGTACAGATATCTACTTTGATTGCAGCTCAATATGAAATTTGAGAGTTGAAGCTCTCCCAATAAAAGTTTTGAGAAGATTATGGTTGATATTTCGGAACACGTAGAGAATATTCAAGAGAAAGTTGTTTCTCAAGCTTCCACTGTTGCTACTCCTAGATTGCATGAAGTGGTTGAAAGTTCTAGAGTTGAAATTGAAATCTTATGTTGAAGCCACCAAGTCTATTCATATATCTTTCTGTCAAAAGCAAGAGATTGATAAGATTAGTCGATTTGCTCGTAGAAAGAATATGAGAATTTTTGGTCTACCTGAATCTGAGAAGTAAGAGGTGCAAACTGTTGTCACCAAGTTTTTGGCTGAAACGCTTGATGTTCCTAATCCGGATGTGGCTCAAGCTTTTCGCATTGGAACCATAGGAACCCAACCTTGAACCATCATAGTTAAGTTTAATAGCTAAACTCAACGTGATACAGCTTTAGCTAACAAAGCCGTTCTCAAAGGACGTGGGATTTGGTTAGATCACGATCTCACACGTGTACAAAGTTAGGCAAGGAGAAAGGAGCTTGCAAAAGTCAAAGAAGTTCAAGATGTTGGATTTTTTGCTTATCTCCAAGATGGACAAACAATTGTCACTCAACGGAAAAGACAATCATCAACATAGCAATCCAAAAGCTTGAGGGTGTTAATGTGGAATATTAGAGTTCTTTCTACAACAAAGGATGTGAGTGCTGATTCGATTTGGAAGATGGCGGACATCATCAACCTTGTGAAGACGTGAAAACATGAGAGCAACACTATTAGAGAGATAGCAGGGTTTACTTTGATGGGATTCACTTGGAATCATAGAAGTCAACGAGTAGATCAAGCTATGGCGGTATTGCTACTTTCATCAGATCTCATTTTCAACCTCTGATACATCTAGAAGGTCAGGATATTAGAGTTCAATATCAATGGCTCTGTCTTGGATTGGTTGAAGTATCTTATAGTTATTTGACTATTTGAAACTTTGCATCATTGTTCATGCCTATCTACTCCACACGCACTTGCAATCAGAGTCAACCATTCCATCGACTTATAGTTGATGTTCTCAATTATCATAGCAAAGGTGAAGTTTTTTTGGTTGGAGATTTCAATGCTCGAATAGGTTATGCACAATTTATCCAAGTTGGTGATTTATTGACTTCTTCCTCCTTTGAAGAACTTGAAGATAGTATGTGTTCTAGAAACTCTTCTAATACTTGTACAAATCCTTTGACAAAACATATTTTAACCTTTGGAGCCACATGTAATCTAAAAGTTCTTAACGGTTTCTCTCTCTTTCCGAACTTCCTTTCCAATACGTGTTTTCTCCTAAAGTTGTTAGCACTATTGATTATCTTCTATCATCGGACACAAATAGCTCTCTTATTTCAAAATTTGATATTCTAGAACCTCAGCCAGAATCAAATCATGCACCTCTTTTATTTACTCTATTGTTATATAAAACAATCACCCTTCCATGCCATTCTGTTTTATCTTCTCCCAAGTTTCTTTTATATCATAGTAGGAAGAGCATTACATGCTACATTTTCAAAACCTTTTGATCCACACTTCATGTAGCCTTGATTCACATATAGCGAGTGGGCAACTAACAGAGTTACTCAAAGACATTGCTTCTAAGTTCTTTTTGCGGCACAAATATCGAAGAGCTAGGGGGCTTCCTTGCAATGGATGGTTTGACTTTGATTGTAAGCACGCGAGGATGAGATTAGTTGACAAGTCTTTCGATCTCCAAAGTCGGCTTATCTGGACAAGACTTTACAAAGACTTGGTGAAGTCCAAGAAATGAGCTTTTTTTGAGTACGAAGCAAGAATCCTTGACAAAGAAGTTGATGAGGAATCCCAAATACAAGACGGTTAGCTGTACGGTTTTTTAAAACTACTATTGATCCCAAGAGTTTGATTGACTTGGTTGAAAAACTTTATTTCTTTCCCGACGCTGCATCAATGCATTTGGGGAGGAGATGTTATTGGACCAATACTCACTAAAGCGTTAGAAAATGATGCTATGTATGGTTTTCCTTCAACTTGGTCTTTACGGAAGATTGTGCACATTCACAAGTCAGGAGGGAAGGACTTGGTGACAAACTATCGCACTATCATCGTGTGTAGTGTTTTTGCCAAGTTGTTTGGCAGATTGGTAGAGTCAAAGTTGAGCGCATAGACTAAATTTTATCTAAAGAGAGTGCGCTTTCAAGTAGCTTTTGGCCCCACATACAAAACCATTGACCATATCTTTGCCTTGCGTGTTTTATGTAAGAAGTCAAAGGGCAATGGAAAAGCTTTGTTTTGCGCCTTTATTGACTTTAAGAAAGCTTTTGACACCGTACCTCGTGAAGTATTATGGGAAAGGCTGCAAGTCATTGGAGTACCATCCAATCTTCTAGGAGCTGTGGCCACGTTATACCTTTTGGTTTGAGCCAATATCAACACTTCTCAAACTGAAGAGGTTTTGAGTACCATTGGAGTGATTCAAGGTTGTACTTTCTCTCCTACTCTATTTGGAGTTTTTATATATGATATCAAAGAATGGTTGGAGTCATGTGATAGTGAAGGTGTCAAGCTTGGAAACTTTGTTATCAAAGCTCTCTTGTATGCAGATGATATCATATTACTAGCACGTGATGCAATTAGTTTACAAAAACACCTATACACTTTGGCTAGCTTTTGTACTCAGAATCAGATGGAGATAAATATAGAGAAGTCTAAAATCATGATAGTGGGCACTAGATCCAAGTTTTACTTTTATTACAAGGATCCACAATTGGAAGAGTTGAAGACTTATAAATATCTAGGCATTGATTTTTCTAATGATTATAGTTGGGCACTTTGTGTGGAAAAGAGAGTAGAAGGTGGTTACAAAGCTCTATATTCATTGTTAAATCAGTGTATAAGGGCTCATCTAGTGTATTGGAGTCTTAGGAAAGTTTTATTAGAAGCTTAGTGTTGCGGTTGTATTATATGGAACCCCAAGTGTGGGGGTTGTAAGAAGACAGGTTGGGAGTGTGTGTAGAAGGTACAAAAGATATTTTTACAAGAAGAATTGGTAGTGAGAAACTAAATTTCACATGCTGTTCTCATTGCGGAAACATGTTGTTTAACTTTGGAGGCTGAAGCTCTATACTTGACCATCACTTACATCGAAAGTGTGAGATCTCTTGATGCTTCTCGCCTTACTCCTTAAGCTTTGAGTGCCACACGTGCCAAAGGATGGTTAGCAATGCAATAACTTGTTGTTTGAGGTGTAATGTGATGGAACGCAATTGAGACTTGCAACCTATATCGTTTTGTGAACAATTAAAGTAGTAGTTTTTGAACATTATTTGGAGCAAGCGTGACACCAAGATACAATTTTATCAATTTCATGTGAATACTATGCTTGATTGTGAACAATTATACATACTTGCAGGAATCTCTACGTCAATAATATAATGTAAGCATAAAATTGGATGCCGAGTACTACATCACACCTCAAAAGCATACCCGAACCTGATCCATGCCCACGTATTCTGCGCTTGTGGTACCAATACCCGACCCATATCCAAAGAGACAAAACCAAAATCCGAAACGAACCCAAGTCGCCTCTGAATTGATACCCGACTGGATCCGAATAGATGGGAAAAAAACATACTTTTTTTATTTAGCTTTAAGTTTTTGATGGAACCGAAACATGAATAGAGGGGAAAAAAACATACTTTTTTTATTTAGCTTTAAGTTTTCGATGGAACCGAAATATGATGGGAAAAAAACATACGTTTTTTATTTAGCTTTCAGTTTTTTCTAGAACTGAAACATGAACACATGTGAAAAATCCAGCTGTTCTCTATATAGCTTTCAGTGATAGGTGGAACTCTAATCTAGACAGTAGACAACATTAGCATTGAGCGTAGAAACATGAGATCGTCGAGCTTGGAAGTATGCAGCAGGTTGCGTTTTTTGCTCATGGTATTCCCTACGTCCGAGAAGTTACTCTCAGATTTTGCGCTAGAAGCTGGAATGATTAACACAGAGCGAGCTAGTCGAGAAAGTACAGCGAATTCGTTTTGATGGATCTTCCACCAAAATAAAACTCCATATTCAGATATAAGTGTGCTTTCATCGTCACTACACATGTGACTAATATAGTTGTTGAGTTCTGTTCTCAAAGAAAAATCAAGCTGCACGTCATTGGCAAGAGGCTTTTCTTCGATGGTGCTGTCGCTTTCAGAACTGTACTCAGCAAGATAACGCACAACACGTCGACTGTCCTTTTTTTTTTTTTTTAATGAGATGGCACACTCCTCTTGCCGATGCCAGAGCCAATCATATGATCTTTCATCAAATTTTCTAGATTTTTTTGGCCAAGTTCAATGTTGGCAGAGTCAATGCCAAACTTGTCTAGACGACACTTGGTTATAGGATTGAGTAGGGCGACAATGACATGAATGTCGCTCCAAATAAACTTCTGCTGATCAGTTCCGCAAATTTTGGCTTCAAGGCGATGAATGCAGGAGAGTCCTTCTTCAGTGTGGTTATCGTGCCATCTTTCTCCTTGATGGTGATATCCGCCGCAACAACCTGGCAATGCTTTAGCAGATTCTGCCGAAAATAGAGTACACGGTGTATCGTAGGCTCCGCAAACATCTCCAGAGCTAGGGTGGCCTCCTGAAAGGGCACTAAAAAAGCAATGAACTCCTTGAGAAGCTCATGATCAATCTTGTTGACCTTGGAAACCAATCCGTGACCTCGTGCACGTAATATCTCAGTCAACTCCGGGAGTGCTTCGTCAACGCTGATCATGCAACGGAGGGCAGAATTCCATCGTGTCGCATTTTCCTGCTTGAGGGTCTTTGCAATCTCATCCTGAAGATTCGCTTGTTTGACATATGTCACGAGAGCTTTGACCTGATCAATAGTATTAAACAACTCAAGGGCTAGATGGTAAAACTCATAGAAGGGAGCAGATTTTTTACCTTCAACCATTCGAGTTCTCTTGTCTATAATTGTCGTAGGATGGTACTAATGATGTGATCACAACACGGTATCCAACCATAGAGACTAGGAATGTCATCTGTAGAGTGCATATTTGAGCATCGGTTTGTGACAACTGTAACCTGGTCATATCTATTGATGCCAAATGTTCGTTAAACACCCTCATATTTTTCCTAGACGTCAGATTCGTGGTGGGGCTTAGGAAACGGACTGCATGCAAGCGTGCGGTGATGTAGAGTGAACTCGTCATCGATGAAATGCACAGTGACTGATAGGAAAGATACCTTGTTGATGTCATCGATCCAAATATCGGTTGTGCTGCCAATCTGAATTCCTTCCGCCAGATGTGACTTCAAGGCGGCAGTGAGTATCTCCCTTCCAGCATTAGATCGCCTCTGCACATTTCTACTGATTGTGATTGGATCAGGAAGAATATTGTCCACAAGCATGCCCACCTTAGAGTTGACCCCAATGTTGAGTACAGTCTGTGTATAGTTCCTGAACCCTGTGCCCTTCACAATATAAAATGGACGCATGTCAACAGCGCACATGTCCGCCAACGCCACGGTGATGAGTTTCTTCTCACTTGTAGTCGCATCGCGGCGCGTTGCTGTAGCTGTCATGACTTGATTGGTCTCTAAAGGCGGACATGAGTGTTTGGACATGGCAGTGGTTCCGTTGGCTGATCTGTATTGATATACAGTGAGACATTTGTTGCAGCAGACAAAAGAATTATCATTATAACACAGAAGTTCAACAGTCTACTTGATCGCAACAAACGAAAACGATGTCCAGACACCTGGCCTAGCTTTACGGTTTTTCACTCGATAATAGAGACCGTCTTCTTTCTCCAAATCTGTGGTGATTTTTGTCTTCAACGTGAGCATATCTTTGGAACTCATCTCAATTGTCATTGTCACCCATGACAAACCTCGAGAGTAACGGACGAGAAGAACAAGTGCGATTAGCAGTGTGTCAAGTCAAAAAATACTCCACGACCTTTGTACTGAGTAACCCTAATTTCCATTTTTAAACGTAACCCTATTTCTAAACCATATTAAGAAAAGTCCAACCCGAAACCGAACCGGACCTTTCTAGTTTGGTCCAAATCCGACCCATGCCCATAGCTTCGGGCGGATTCGGGTTTCGGGTACCCGATGCAGTACTTTGATTGGATGTCATAGGCTTGGAATTGAATAAGTATGTTAACCTAATATTGATAGGAGTGATCTGCAAATGTATGTCTCATTTCTATTTTGGTATGCATAATCTTTATTGATATTTGCCAGCCTCTTGAATCCTTACATGCTCCATCTAGATGGTCCGTCATGCGTAAGGACTTATGAGTACCAATATGGAGATACTGGTACCGATGCATCTTCCAGACCTTGGTGTGAGAATGTAGACCCCACTCCTTTCAGCTAAATCGATCGCGTTGTTAAATCTAAATCTCTTTTTCTGAAGAAAATTGTGAATAGCCATGATAGAAATTGTTCGTGAATATTGCCGATGATGTGAAGTAGGTAGCTCCCAAAAAATTTATCAGTTTGGATAGGATCTACAGTTTGCAGATCTGAGCACACCTCCGATTGTTCGTAAGGATCATTCTTCAACGTTTTCTAGCTAGCGTTCCAGCTCGAATCTTCCAGTTCTTCTAAAGTTTCCCGCCCTAGCTGCAAATGTCGTTGTGAGCACACCGAAAGTTGGTTGATTGCAGGATAATAGTTAAATGAGGGATGAAATCACGATCGTTTTGCCACAGATCCGATGTTTCGTCTCTTCACTGCATTGAAGAGTACATGTTTGCAGCACAGATATCGTTGAAGGTGATTGTGATTCAGAATTGCTGGTTTGTAGACCTCAACAAAAGTCGTTTTCTCTGCAAGATTCTGAGACGTCGTCATACAATTCGATACGTGATTCCTCTCGCAACAGCAGTTTTCCACTCGAAGCTCTCAAATCGTGAATCCTAAAAATTCCTACCTTTGACATCTTTACGCTTCGATTTCTCTAAGGTTTTGATCCGAAGAGAAATCCACAAGTGCATACCGGAAGCTCTACCGCACAAAATAAGATTCAGCGCGGATCTCGCACGGATCGTGTACTCGTTTTTCCTCTAGTTAAAGCCGTGACCGAGTGGTAGCAAATTCACGTCAATTCTCCGACCGACCGAGTTCTGAGCTATATAGACGAAACAGGCTGGTGGCGTTTATCTCTATGAGTGAGTAGGTCCGTAGGGCCTTTCTTAAGGTGCTACGTGTATGTGGCAAAGGTACACTTTGCTGCACCGAGCATAAGATCGAAACAGTGACAGTATTGTGCTGTTTTGTGGAATATCACGTACGAGTACTACTTCCCTCGCCGACACTATCCATTGTAATACAATGGACTCTGAAACATACTCATATACTCGATGCAACTGGAAGAATTACCGCAGTACTATGGGTAGCATACTTTCTCTCGATGCCTACGTACGTACATACAATTCCGTTGCATCGGCCATTTGATGGATTCCAGGGATGTGATGGCTCAGTGTTGCTGGATGACACGCCGATCTTCACAGTAGAGAAAACCGCTCCTCCGAACCTCAACGGCTTGAGGGACTTCGACGTCGTGGATTCCACCAAGGCTTCTGTCGAGGCCGCATGCCCTGGCGTTGTGTCCTGCGCTGATCTGATCTCTCATCGCCCGGGATTCTGTCATCGTGGTACTCGTTTGCTTCTTTCTTTCTGAACTGTGTGTGTCTTCCAGGATGCTCTCATTCTCATGCTCAATTCTGCTGCTGTCGCAGCGCCGAAGCTTTGATCTTTTCGGCAGCTTTTTACGTGGACGTTCAGATCTAGGAAGGAGAATTGATTACCTGGGATTTGATTGCTGCAGAGCAGCGGACTTGGTGCGATGTTCGGCTCGGAAGGCGTGACAGTCTTACTGCAAGCCTGGAGGCCGTCGAACAATTCATCCCAAATCCAAACGACGACGTCGACGCGCTGAAGTCATCCTTCGCCACACTCGGCCTTTCGACTTGGAACCTCGTCAGTCTTTCGGGTGGGTTGCTTCACCTCATCTGGGCACCAATCTCTCTCGGACCAAGGTCGAGCCACTGCACTTTCGGCATATGACAATAATCTCCAGCTCGCAGTGCATGGCCATCGAATGTCAGATAAAATGAAAACGCTTGCCTTTCACAGAGACTGCGGTTTGATTCCACCTGTAACAGAGATTGACTGATGCTAGTTTGGACAGTTGATGGTTGTGCCGCATATGGAAGATTTGCTCCTCAAAGGAACGGACTCGATTGCTCGGGCTTCAGAATGTCATGGAATTAAATTTGCTTATTATGTTTGAGGCAGGAGCCCACACCATCGGGAAAGTGAGGTGTCTGAACATCGTGGGCAGAATGTACAACTTCACAGGAACGGGGCTGCCGGATCCGAGCATCGAGCTGGGATTGCTGGCAACTCTCCGGGCTACTGCCCATAGGGCGGCGACCTGAACGTCACGACGGGCTTGGACGTCCAGACTCCCACTACTTTCGACAACGCGTATTATCAGAACCTGGTCGTGTACAAAGGCATCCTGAACTCCGATGAGGTGTTGGTCTCTGCCGCCGAGGATACCCGGACCATCGTCCAGCAATTTGCTCTGGACAAACCTGCGTTCTTCGCCGCCTCCATGATCGCAATGCAAATTCTGAATGTGATCGAGGCTCCCGCGGGAGAAATTCGTACCAACTGTCGATTCGTCAACTAGACTTCCCTTCCTTCCTTCCTTTCAGCGCAGATGAAAGCCAGGAATCCAGTAACTCGGAACTTGTATCAGGGACATCGACGCCTCAAGGACAAAAATGAAATACTTCATGACTTAATTTGTCACCACCCGAGGACTGATCAATAACTCGAGGTTCCTTCCGAGTTATAGAAACCATGGCAAATTGCATGCCGACCAGATACGGGAGGGCCTGGTCCGGGAATGCTGATCAGCGTCTACGAGCTCTCCTATGGTCGTAAATGTAGGGAACCGGGTCTCATAAAGTGCTCAGTTCGTTGTGCAATCGTATGCACACGATTCCTGCGGTCCCGATTCATGCATTTGATCGATGGAGCTCGTCTGCGCATTCATGCTCTTCCGTGATAAAGATATCCATTTCAACGGCCTGTCTCTCATGTCCCCATGCTCACTGCCACCATCCAGAGACCGCACTAATGATTGCTGCATACAACACGCTCAGCTCCCCGACCAAAAGCACAAACATGCTGGATCGATGGATGGATGATTCGTGGACCGAAATTAGGAAGGAGACCGAACAGGCCTGCGGGGCTGCGGACGAGGTTTCGTGAAAAGAAAGGATCATTTTGCAGCATGGGAGGACAAGCCTTCGAAATGCGGGATTCATGAACTTCATCGAACGAATCTGGAAAAAGGTCGACGTCACTGTCGGCCGAGACGGCTTTGAACACGTGACATCGACGAAGGAGAGTGATGCCATTCACCAGTTGCCTCTTTGGACGAAGGTGGACAATCTGTGCCCGCGTAATCGAGCACTTATGCTTCCATGCCCTTGAAATCGGAGATCGCATCGTGAGCACCGTTCCTGCTCGTGCATGACCTGTCTAATCAAATTTGACTGTAATAAGATATGACAACCAGTACGATAAAGAGATGTTGTGAAGCAACGAGGGACCACCGACCGACCCCAACTCGGCTACACGTATTGCCCTTCTTCAAGCCTTTCTCGGCTCAGTGGCGGGCGGGGCCGAACTTAGATTCGGGCCGACTCGCTGTTTATTCAGTTTCTTCTTTCGATTTTCTATCTCAGTTTTCGCCCCACGAGGCTTTTACCACACATTTAGTGAAGCTGAATCAAAGTCCACGGGTGAATGCATCATCCATCACATGTTCGGTTGCATGCTCGACTGCTTCGAGCGATAAATATTGAATTGACATCGATTGAATCGACGACAATATGGGTCCGGGCTGTTTGTGTTTGTGTCTGTGCCTGCCTGCCTGCCTGCCTGCCTGCCAGACAGACTAAACTCAGTTCTGTTTACCCTCTCGTCACTGAATCTTGCAACGGGATATTGGACTAATTGATCACTACACACTTGACGAGAGTGTGATCACTTTCACGTTCCTACATTTCCTCCGATCGACTCGGAGCTAATAGGAGAATGTCCCCTGTCACCGCATTCACGCCTGGAGCTCGAGCTCTTTCCGGTCCAAAGCCACTTCTGCTTGTGTTTCGAATGGCAGGCGGAGACTGACAGTGCTAGTTCTGCGTCATCTGCGTTTGGTGCTCCCAGATTGCGAGGCAGGCATGCCATTGGTTCTCATCGGTGCAATTCGCTTGGATCGGGCACATGCAATAGCTAGCACATGAATCCAGCAGTTTCGATGCGTCCAAAAGACCAACAGACGAGGCTGAGGAACATGAACACAAGATGGGGTGTGGGCGAGGAAAATTGGTCGTTCCTCGATGGCACGAGCAGAGGAAATTCTCTCACGGCAGTTGGGACCTTATTGTTCAAGCGGGATCTTTAGCTCCTTTTCAGAATCAGTGGAGAGAATCCAACCGAGCTGCTTGGACTTGCGAGCGAGTAAAGTTGGCACAGTCGTGTTTCAGTTTCACTTAATCTGGTGGCCGAACAACCGCTGGGAATGCTTCTCGCTCGTCAGTGATGTCGATTGCATCATGATCATCGCAAGGAAGGAATCCGACCACGAGTGTTCGAGCTCTGAAAGGCGGAGGCTCTCCTTCAAAACAAGTTTCGAAGGTGCTTTGAGTGCATCCATTCGACACGGAACCTCTGTAGTGCTAGTGCAACAAGAAATCGGAGTTCAAGAGAAGATCGTCAACAAATAGGTTGAACCTAAGAAACGACCTCGGTACTCCAAGAGGTGTCTGCCTTCATATACGACACCCATGACAGGCACACTGGATGACAACACTCATCACCTCGGTTGATGCTCAAGGGCTTTCCAGCTAGAGCTGGCTTCTTCAGCCCATCCGAAACACGAGACCTCCAGGATTGAAACCCCCTTGGGTCCGACCGCACATGAATGTATTGTGCTGGTGAGATACACACATTGACAATATTCTGGCGAAGAGACGGGGTCAGCAGCAGGTTAGATCAGATCCGATCTAACCTGCTGCTCTGCTGCTCTGAACTACGAAGCCAACATTGAAGATAACACAACATTGACGGCTGAGAACCGTCTGCATCGAAGCTCTCTTCTGAGCCTCTAACAAAAGGGCTGCAGCTTCACAATCTCGAATGACACTTACAAGGCTGAAATGCACGCACACACACAACTAATAAGAACTTAAATTCATCTGAAAGTAAGTAACTTGTATGAAACTTTTCTTCTTATGATAACTGAAACATGAGGGTATCCGATGACTTTGTACATCCAAGGTTTATTTCTGACACGTGTTCCAGAGATCTGCATCCGAAGATTGATCCAATATCAAGTCTGTGGCATTATTACCTCAAGATATCTGCAAACTCACAGAATCAGGATCACAGAACCTGGCAAGTTTTGAGCAAAGTGGCGACCAAGACCCTCGATATGAAATTAGGATCCACAACATTCCAGGCTCTTGAAGAAAAAAACCCTTTGCCGGAAGAACATACCCGCCCCTATGTTGGACCCATGAACGTTAGTTGTTATCTGTTACCACTTAGGGTGAGCCCTTGGGCAGAATAACATTAACAGGAGGCGGAAGGACCAGGAGCGGGAAGATTCCCAAGGAGTCCACAGCGGAGGGAGTGGCGAAACTGCATGGAAGGTGGCGATAGCGATTGGGGGTGGCGATGGAAGTTAGGGTTAGAGTCCTTGTAGTGCACGGGGCGACGATGGCAGTCTCTTTGCAACTCGAGCGGAGCTCGAGAGAGAACCCGAGAAATTGACGAGAATTTGCCGCTGCATCCACGATGGGTCGTGTGATTCGAGCACAGAGGAAGGGAGCGGGAAGTATTTTCCGATCCCACACTCACCGAAGGAAAGGGCCTGCCCGGTTCAGGTCGCTCGATTACGCCGAGAGAAATGGCTACATCAAGGGTGTCGTTTCGGATGTTATCCACGATTCTGGCCGTGGAGCTCCTCTGGCCAAGGTGACCTTCAGACATGCGTTCAGATTCAAGCACCAAAAGGAGCTCTTTGTCGCCGCTGAGGGTATGTACACCGGTCAGTTCTTGTACTGTGGAAAGAAGGCTGCCTTGACTGTCGGCAATGTTTTGCCCCTTCGATCGGTTCCCGAGGGAGCTGTCGTCTGCAATGTTGAGCACCGTATGGGAGACAGGGGTGCGTTTGCCCGCGCTTCTGGTGATTACGTCATCGTTATCAGTCACAACCCTGATAACGGAACCTCTCGGTATGTTGGTTTCGACCAAGATTGCGTTCAACTTCAATTTCGTCTTGGAACTCATAGAATGTATGTTTTTGCTGTCTTTGCGTTAGTTCTTACTGCTAAGATCCATGCAAGGCTTGAATGTACACTTCATATGCACTTATCCCCTGTTTTAGATATCTAAAATTTAGATTTCAGTTCGAGACGTAACAGCATTGAATGCCAATTTGAGCTAGTATGTTTTTTGTTTTTTGTACACAGTACTTTGTCGATGGAAATTCGTCTTACCATGATCCTTCTTGATCCTCGATTTTTAGAGGTTTTAGTATTTTCGAGCATTAGGGTTTTCTGAACTATCGAGTTTAGCATTCAGCGAAATTATTCTTTTATGAAAGAGTAATTGGCGTCCACTACCGTCACTAGGCTCGTAGAACTGATCCTGGTATTCTTACGCGCCGTCCTGCAGTATTAAATTGCCATCTGGAGCTAAGAAGATCGTTCCAAGTGGATGTCGTGCCATGATTGGGCAAGTTGCCGGAGGGGGACGTACCGAGAAGCCCATGTTGAAGGCTGGAAACGCTTACCACAAGTACAAGGTGAAGCGAAACAGCTGGCCTAAGGTTCGTGGTGTGGCTATGAACCCAGTTGAGCATCCTCACGGAGGAGGTAACCATCAACATATTGGTCATGCCAGTACTGTGCGTCGTGACGCACCGCCCGGTCAAAAGGTTGGTCTTATTGCTGCCCGCAGAACCGGACGTCTGCGAGGACAAGCCGCAACTGCCGCTGCCAAGACCGACAAAAGTTAAGATTAATTGTCATCACACTCCTGGCCCAGCCACAGCACTAGATTTATTCCAGTTCTTGCGATTACTTCTCAGTTCACTTGAGCTGATCTGTACGAAGGGTATGATTTTCCATCTCTTCACAAGCAATTTTGCTGAAAGAGTCTACTACCATCAACCGCGACTTGCTGTACGATATTTGATTTCGGCTTGTGTTGGGGAATGCCATGCAAATTTGCCCTCTTTCCTTGGCTCGGCAGTCTTCGGAACATCTGGAATATGTCATGGTGGATTGTGGGACTCCGTGAGCTCGATTCCTTCTTTGAGCGGTGTCTTAAACACATTTTATGTTCATATGAGTATGTGGTTCTAATTTCTAACTCGTATGCTTCTGTTCTCTTGAGATCATCACTCTGGTGCTCAGTGGGCTTCACAGTTGTGCTTCATACTCTGCTTGCTTAAGACTTAATTTTTTCTTGTAATTTGGCCTTGGAGTATGCGAACATTTGGGAGTAATTAGGAGTGCCGTCGAGGAGATGTGGGTTCTCTTTTGTAGCCTCTAACATGTAAACTAGAACCTCTTTTCTGATGAGCAACCATGCTTAACTGGTGCCTTCCCAGAAACTTTTGTGATCCCTGTCCCATCTACTGTACACTTTTGAGCGCGAACTTGCGATTGCGGCAAGTTCAACTAGTAGCTTTACGCAGCGATATTTGATCAAAAGAGGTATCTGACTAGTAAGGCGGAGGATTTCATCTACATTGGAAGGTTAAAGGAAGTTACAGTGTTGCCTAGTGAGGATTGGCTTCACGAGAATTGAAGAAGAGAAACGCAAATAAGGACTTCTGTATCTAGTCACTTCTCTAAATCCCTTGATAGGGACAGATTAGAAAAGAAGTACACTGTTGCTGTATACTTTCTACATGCAAACTGTTCTCTACCTCCTTCATATCTTTCCTATTAGAGGTTGCTACTCCCAAAGGAAGCCCTCAGATAACAAAGGGCATGTTCTTTGTATCATGGCTCAAATTGGGGCGTATGTTTCAAGTAGGAAGGAGGTTGCACAGATGGACTTGGACTGAGGGTTAAGTTCTGTCCGCATGAAATTGACACTAAGATTGGAGAGGAAGTTTTATTGAATAGTGCGGTGGGAACTTGGGAATCCATGTCGTTTGTGTTTAGTTGAAATTGGGTAGGAAACTTGTAATATGTCTTCTAAGCTCCTCGAGGCTGTTCCTCCATGTAAGCGGCACGAGAGTCCTATTGACAAAGTTGTGCCACAGTTTGGCCTGAGTCTGGCATGGCCAGTAGAGCCTCCTGAGGACCTCTTTCCTTTCGACACCTGCCTGGGGTCCGACTCCCTTCTTGCCTGCGGTTATCTTCATTTGTGGAAGTAATGATATGTTGCATGGTTTCAAAAGAAAAGCCTATGAAGCTTGAAGGGTAGAAAGTATGCAGTGAAAATGCTTCAAGGAAACTTCCGAGTACCACTTTTGTATCCATTTTCGTTTCATTCTCTTTCGCCGTGCTTTTTCCTGTCGCAACAACCAAGATTGACACAAGAAGGTGGTGATCGATGAAGTTAACTGACCCTGTTCAGTTAATAGTGTGATGAATGTGGCCCTGTCCCATGATGGTAGAGCTGTATCAATCAATGAAATCTTTAGAGTTTAATATGCGAAGAATTAATGAAAATCCCGGCATGAAACGAGAAAGGTGGAGAATTGCTGTTCGAGGCAGTTCTCTATATAAAAACCGATCCTTTTCACTATCAGGAGATGTGAATGATAACTTGTAGTTTCCAGTCCATATCTGTGTCTCTTGATGTCTAAAACACTAGGTTGAGCGCCATTGGTAGAGAATCATTTGATTAGAGAATCATCTTCAATCCAAGGACAAGGGCTTTCAATATTGAGAGCAGAGCAGAGTATCTTAGTCTTAATGCATGTCACAAATGCTAACTAACATATCAATGACAGTTAACGTAGGATAATTAGGATAACCAGTCTTGCTACATTTGATGGTTATTCGCACGTCAGTCCTACCGAGATGTGGAAATTTTATCGGTGGTCGTTTTAACATTCCCCTACATTTACTATACAGGGGAATGAAAAAACGACCATACGGACGTCTGTTCACATTACTTTTAAACATACAAAGTTTTTTCTCACACAAGCTCAAGTATAACTTCGAGCTTGTTTTTGCATTCCCCCTTCATTCCTGTGCCAAAAAACATTGTTAGAAAAATATTAATGAATTGGAGTTTATAGATTAGACAATGACGATAAATATCATATTGAGCAGTATAAGAAATATTGTATATAGGAAAAATCTACTCGTCATTATATGATGATTAAATTGTTATTTCATAATAATTTATATTTTTTTAAAAAATGTTGTTTTTAAAAATTTAAACAAAACGGTGTTGAAAAAAATGCAAAATATTATAATTATCTTAAATTTAATTAGAAAAAATATCAAAATTATTTAGAATATTTATATAATAACTTAAACGCGTATTAGTTATAAATACCCAGTTCGACTATTAGATAAAAATTGAAAGTAATAATCAATATGTTCATTGAGAATGAAAAATTTGATAAAAACATATGTATTGTAAAAAAAGAATGCACACAACCAAAAATATCATTACGGAATTCAAATAGTGTAAATTTTACTAAACCAAATTACAAAAATATTACAAAATGGAACCCAATCCAATCACTCACTAGATGGGCCAGGTCAAAATCATTACATAATAGTATTTTTCACGTTAAATGAAGAAGAACTTAAAGATCTTCGGATTTCCTGAATATGTAATCTTCGTTCTCTAACCCTAGACGATTAATAAAATCAGATGTAAATAGAAAGTATGTATATATCTGTATGCTAAACTCTGCGACGATAAATACGTATCGTCATATATGTCAGCGATGTAAATTATCGCTGACATGCTCCATCTTCAATCTATATTCTTTTGGCAAAGCCAAGTTTACAAAAGCTCTCGCCGCTTCGCTTTGGATACATCTCGGCGGTTTTCCTTGCGTATCAACTGTACCAGCCTGTTCAAACACTGCGGGACTTTTGCCATATACTCCTGATTCTCCCTGGTAACCTTGTATAGAGTACTCGAGTAGTAGGGTATGTCCGAGGTCAATAATCCTACCAAACTCTTCAGTGCTTCTGGATACATAGCCATATTGACCTTGTTCTTGAAATCCCCAGTCAAATTTGCAAAGTTACTTGATAAATACCTGATAAAGGGCCTATCATTGGACAAGAGGCATACGATGCTCTTCAACTCGTGTATAGTTATTATCATGGCCCTTGATTTCTCCTCTGCAGAATGAGCACAATTTGCTTTAAGCACAGCAGGTTCAATTCCATCCACTGCATCTTGCAAGTACCTTGATGTCTATATATTCTATCGCAACGCTGGCTAAGGGGAAACTGAGAAAATTGAATCAATTGTTACTTTCTTAGAATTTCTACGTACTGCGCAATTAACTTGAACTTGTTCTTGACAACGGTACAGAACAAGAAGAAGGTGAAAGTGCCCTAAGCTTAGTGCTTCCTCTTGCATTGCCTCCTCTTGCTATCCATGTTTGGTTGTTGAAGGAACAATGCTTCTAGAGCTCATGCAAGTTGGGCTACATCCCGGCATTGACAACAAAAGATAAAAACATTTTTCCAGAGTTTTGGGTCGCGAGTAGTAGTTGTACATACCTTGTTTTTGTTTGCTTCTAGGTGGAATTGTTGTAAGATGAGGTTAGTATCTCAGCGAGTCTAACTTTAGCATTAGTCTTAGCTTGCTCTCCTTGTCCTAATATCCTTTCGATTAGTTTCTATTGTTCATCCGAGCCATACATTTTAGGTTTGAGTGCATCGCTGCACTCAGCATGTGTCCGTGAGCAATTATTTAAATGTTGACTTCTCTCCAGTAAAATATACTATCTGTAACTCACAACATGGTATCAGAGCTTTCTTCCGATCCTCTAGCGGCTGATGATTTGTGATAGTAATCACAAATTTTCTTGTTACTCCACGAGCAGTTGCTCTGTAGTATTTTATTAGATAGTGAGTCCTTCCAGCCGCCATGGAAGAATCTCAATACAATTCTGCTTTCACGTTACGCCCCGAGGAGAAACTCACTGGGCGAGTCAACTACATGAATTGGTCAATCCGTTTGAAGACAATGCTGAGAGACAAAGGAGTATACGAAGGCACTATTCTCAATCCGGCTTCCCTTTGCGGTGCTGACGATGTTGCTATTCGACGCCGACAAATGAAGGCCATTGCCATGATCTAGGCTAGTGTATTACTTGATATCCTTTTGTCTATTGCTGAATATGAGGACAATCCATCTGAGTTATGGATTTATATGCGCACACTCTATCAGTCTAATAATGCTATGCGACATCTTATGCTAACTGAGAAATTGGCTACTGTCAAGCTTTGTGCTCCGGTTACAGTCGACGTCTATCTTCAGACCATCCAGACTCTCAAAACACAGCTTGCAGCAATTGGACATCGTCCTTCTGATAGTGATCTTATTCACTATACTCTTAAGGGCCTCCCCTTGTCTTGGGCTCCATTCGTATTGAACTTCAGTAGCAATCTTTTCAGAGATCCACCACCAGGCTTTACCGACCTTGTGCAGCGCTTGCAAACTCACTGTACCTGGATTGATAGTCATCAGGAGGAAGATTCTGCAGAGGCTGTCTCTCGGTTCTCCTCCAAGCCGCTATTCTCAAGGCCTTCTTCCCAACAAAGTACCACACAATACTTTTGAGCTAGAGGGAGTAACTCTAACGGGTCATCTCAATCAAATACTCGATGTAACTACTATGGCAGATTTAATCACTGGGAACAAGATTGTGATCTCAAGAAATTAGACGAGCAGATTTCACAGTTGCAGCTCAAGGCCTCCAACATGCGGCGTGTTAAGGTACAAGCTAACGCTGTTCTAGACCAAGATGATAGTAGAGATGACTCAGCTGACTATGAATCAATAGACTTAGAAGCCAATATGGCAATTAGAGAATCACGTGATTATCTCTTAGATTCAGGTGCAAGCAGTCATGTGACTGGTGACAAAAGTACTCTTAGTTCATTTCAACCTACAGTTTGTCGATCTGGAGTTTCCACTGCCAATGGAACTCGTCTAGCTGTTGTTGGCAAAGTCATACTACGTGTTGACGCAAATGAAGAGATAAAGCCTATACTTTACGTGCCTGGTCTTACAAAGAACTTGCTATCCGTAGGTAAACTCATAGATTCGGGGCATATTGTGCTTTTCACTACAGCTCATTGCTTTGCAATCGATAAAATCAATCTCAGTAACATCTACCTATATGGCCAACGTGACCCACACATCAAACTGTACAAACTACTTTCCAAGCTGCATAGGGTCAACATGCAATCATTTCAACCAGTGCTTAAGCTCCTCTTGATGCAGAAATACACGTCTAACATGTTTGCAGATCTCAACTTTGTGGTTGTAGTAGAGCATCGTTTTGATTCAGAGAGTACACATTCTGATGCCACTGATTTGTGGCACAAGCGTCTGTGTCATATTCGACATCAGACAACCTACCACATGGCTTCTAAGGGTTTTGTTCATGGCCATCCTAGGCTTGCCATCGGCAAAGATCGTCAGTTTGAAGCATGTGTGCTCGCGAAGCATCACAAGACTCGAAGACCCAAACAGAGCAAAAAGAAGACTACACGGTCTTTGAAACTTGTTCACAGTGATTTGTGTGGTCCATTCGAAGCGGGTGTTGACTTCAAGTATCTTTTGACCTTCACTTACAATTATACTCGATTTACTTGGGTTCGGTTTCTTCGCCTAAAAAGTGAAACTTTCTATCACTTTAAGAACTTTGTGTTGCTCGTGGAAAATCTCTATCCACACAAAGTTGCTATTGTGTGGCACACCGAGCATGATTGGTCACCACGAGTATCGTCTCTTCAGAGTGAGAGAGGAGGTGAATACCTTTCAAAGGACTTCAAAAGCTATTGTCTACAAAAGAGTATTGCTTGACAACTGACTACAGCAGCAAGTCCTCACCAAAACGACATCTCTAAACGTAAGAATCGAGCTCTATTTGAAGCAGCTCGTTGTATCTTCAATACATACAAGTTTTCGGCTCATCTCTGGATGGAGTCTTTGAGAGCTGTTAACTATGTGCTAAATCGTTGTGCAACGCGTGCATTAAACTTGACTACGCCATACAAAAGATTATATGGCGTTCCACCTGATTTAGCACGTCTCAAAGTAATGGGATGCACTGCATATGTGCACAATCCCTCTGATAAACAAACGAAGCTTCAGCCCAAGGCAAGACGTTGTGTGTTAGTTTGTTACGATGATGAATCTAAAGCTTACAGATGCTGGGATCTGTTAGCTCGTCGCATTGTTATTACCAACGATATTACATTCTTTGAGCACATCCCTGGAAATTTTGTGGATGCCCACAATTTTGTAAACCTCTTCAGTGGCTTTGATGCAGAGGATGACCTTCCAACCCCGACATTACCATCAGAGTGGGTTGTTACTTCAGATGGCAATTTACTCCACACACCACTACACACACCTGAGTCACAAGTTGATAACTCTACAAACGGCAATTTCCTGCCTGACTCTCCTCGTACAAGTCTACTGCAATGTGCTACTCCACTTGGTCCTAGGAGAAATCCTCCACGAGCAAGTCGTCAACTACCACAGTTTCTTGGAGACAATTATCACATACCAGGGCGTACCTTCATCAATATAGTTGAGACTACAGGACTAATGGACGATCAAATAACTGCCACACAAGCACTCCAAAATCCACTTTGGAAGAAAGCAATGCAAGAAGAATTTGACTCTCTCATCGCCAACTTCACTTGGAAACTGGTGCCACTGCCAGAAGGTAAACATGCCTTATACTCAAAATGGGTCTTTAAGGCCAAACCTCAATCAGACCCAATGTCTCTACGCTTAAAAGCTCGATTGGTTGCTCGTGGCTTGGAACAAAAGTTTGGCATCGATTATAACAAAACGTTTGCTCTTGTTGTTCGGTGGTCAACCCTAAGTGCGTTAATCTCACTCTCAGTAGCACTTGGATGGGAATTACATCATATGGATGTAAAAACTGCGTTTTTTAATGGAAAGTTGAAAGAGCTCATTTACATGAAACAAGCTTCGGGTTTTGAGGTCAAAGGCAAGGAAGACCTAGTTTGTCTTCTTAACAGATCAATTTATGGACTTAAGCAGTCCGCGAAGCAATGGTATGAAGAAATTGACAACCATCTTAGATCCATTGGCTGGAGTTGAAGTCAACTCGACCCCAACATGTACTTTCTTCGTGAAGGCAGCACCATTACAGTGGTTCTATTTTATGTCGATGATTTACTACTGCTCGATAACAGTTCTACCGAAATTGCCGAAGTAAAAACTCAACTTCACCATCGGTATAAGATGAAAGATCTTGGACCTGTCTTGCGTTATCTTGGTGTGGATTTCTATCGCATACATGAAGGGAACTTGTTTCTTCGTCAACAACAATATACTGCACAACTCCTTGAGGAATGCAAAGTTGACTCTACTATGATTGAGCACGTGCCTCTCCCAATAGGTCACGTACTTGAAGCTGAAACTTGTACTTCATCCGTTGATGTCTCGGCTTACTGTCATATCGTAGCGAAATTGATTTTTCTATGCCACACTAGGCCAGATGTATCTTATGCAACTGGTGTGGTCAGTAGATACATGCATTCACCTCAACAAGCCCATTGGAAATCTGTTTATCATATTTTTCATTACATCAACTTCACCCGAGACTTTGATATCCTCTACAAACACCAAAGTTCAACTTTACTTCATGGATTCTCAGACGCTGATTACTTGAGTTGTCGCAACACTCGCCGATCAGTTGGTTCTTACTTATTCAAATTGGCTGATGGTCACATCTCTTGGTCCTCGAAGCAGCAACCTACTGTCTCAAACAGTAGAACAGAAGCTGAATACAAGGCTCTGTCCGAGGCAGCTAAGGAGGATATTTACATACGACGATTGATAGCAGAACTCCAAGTCAATACTCTAGCTTCAATTCCCATTGCATGTCAGGACTCTGAAATACAAGCTAACTTGAAGCACGCCAACACTCCAACCTTAGCTGATTTACATTTGTCGTGTGACAATCAAGGTGCAGGAAAACTAGCTCACAACCCCATCTTTCACGCAAAGACAAAGCATATTGAAGCCAAACACCATTTTGTGAGAGAACGAGTTTTAAAAGGAGAAATTCAACTTTATTACATACATTCACAACCCCATCTTTCACGCAAAGACAAAGCATATTGAAGCCAAACACCATTTTGTGAGAGAACGAGTTTTAGAAGGAGAAATTCAACTTTATTACATACATTCAGAAGACAATCCAGCAGAACTTTTCACAAAGACTCTTCCGCGCCATAAGTTTGAAAAGCATAGAGATTCTATTGGTTTAAGGTCATTAGCTGAAGTACAAGCAAGTGCTACAACCTGATATCTATTGTAACCAGCTCTATTTCTAGATATGTCATGAAGTACTGTATACATATTGTAATGCTAGTGTTACCCTAGAGAGGGGGTGTTGTAAGATGAGGTTAGTATCTCAGCGAGACTAACTTTAGTATTAGTGTTAGGTTGCTCTCCTTATCCTCTTATCCTTTCGATTAGTTCCTATTGTTCATCCAAGCCATACATTTTAGATTAGAGTGCATCGCTGCCCTGCATGTGTCCGTGGGCGACTATTTAAATGTTGCCTTCTCTTCGGATATTCATTTTGTGTGTAACTCAGATCAGGAATATCTCTCGGGAAAACATAGTGTGTGTAACTCAGATCAGTACTATCTCTCCAGCTTGGGCTAGAAGGGAGAGTTGGGCTTGTAGGACCAAATGACCTTTCTCTTTGAATATGTTCTTCAATGTGAAACTTGTGATCTCTCGAAAGGGTGATCGATCTTGAAAGCAGAGTTGGGCTGCTTTGCGTAGAAGGGAGTGAGCGACTGGTCTCCCGCACCTGGATGTTAATTCCAGTTGCAAAGTCCTGCTGGGATTTCCTTTTCAAGATCGAATCTCGAAGCTCTAAACACTCGGAATCGTCATCGGCCCACTTGAGAACGTTCTCTAACATCACCAGAGCCTCGGCATCGTGGCCTTCTCTGGCCAGCTTCATAGACCCTTTCCTGTAATCGTGACGATGTTGACGAAACAAAACTTCTGCCTCGGGATACCTTTTGAATAGACGTCCACGGACATTGATGTCATCACACTCTATTCGGAAAGGCTTGCGTTTGCTCTGATCAAAGGGACTCATAGTCAAATCGTTGTCGATGATGGTCCAGCGATCGTACGTGCGGCCGTCTGTTCCTTTAACTGGGTTGCACATCAGCTCACAAGTGATGGGATCGTTGATATCTTCGTCATCATCTGCAATTGTAACAGTAGACTGCTCAGCATCCTCCATAGGTGCAACTGGATCGAGGTTGGCTAGAACCTGCAGGGCATGGACATATTCTCAGAACTACACGCGTTGCAGAGCTTTAAAATAAATGTGTTGGTGATGACCAGTTCGACACTTACATCGGCGAAGAACTTCTCCGTGTCCGCAGTTTGATGCATATTTTGAACAACAGAGATTACTGACTGCAACTTTTTCTTTTTCGGTACTCCTTCTAGAAGGGGTACGAGTATATCTCGGATCTCACTCCTTGCAGTTTCCGAACTCGATGCATGAGTTCAGTGAATTTCCAGCATCTTCATCTGAAAGTCTTCCATTTTACTATGCCCGTCCACAGCAACCTAGTATGACATGTCAAATTGCAGATTCAGGGATGAGGAGCCAAATTTGGAACATACTTTCTATTCTAGTCGATCAGCACTCTCCTGACGGCTTCTTCAGAGACTGATAGTCAAGATCTACAGCCTTCAATGCAATTAACCCCGATGAAAGCCAAACCAAGAGACTTGTATAAAAGCCATAACATCCACTATCGTTTTAAAATACCAGCAGATTTACGATCCCAAAAGACTCAGGTAATGGAATTTTGTTGGCGATTAGTGCAACTGGAATATCGACTTTGATCTTCAGCGCTAAAAAGCAGGGGTTAACCTTAGAACGCGTTTTTTAAAACTCTGGGGTATATGAAGCTGAGTGTCTTTCGGATGTTATCTGCCTACTTGATCGAAGTTGAGCGTGGAAGAACAAAATCTTCTTATGACCATGCTGCTTCACGAGGTATATAAAACATATTAAGCTTTAAGATCCATAGCAACAATGAAGAAACTGAAGTAATATGTTGCAGGAGTAACTGAACCTCACATCCAGAGTGGTGATGAAAAGAGCCATTTGAAATGAAGAGTCGAGATTCCGACGTAGCATCTCTAACTCCTGCTTAGTCTCGTGTGCATCCAAAGGGTTTTGAAAAAGCCCTGACGTTGGCGGGACTGCACAAACGCAGTCGCGTCTAACAGCTTCGTCACTGAGACTCTGTTAGCAGCACAAAAGCAGAGGTCAGTGCAAACAAATTTTTTTTTTCCCTGAAACACTGGAACTTGATATTAGAGTCTATGCTTTCATGTCTCTGCAGCTTAACAGGCAGAAGTTTGGTGTGGCTGATCGGGCGGAAAAACTTGAATCTGCGATAAATTTGCCGATGCAATTGGAGGAGATATGTTCAAAGCTCAAATGTGCCATCTTGTCCGACAATTCCTGGTCCAAAGCTTCGTCACGCCGCCCCTTCCTTCGTATGATGCGCCACGACGAGTTCAAGCCCAGGCACTTGATCGCCTCTCGGTTGGCAACTGAATTCTGTAAGAAAATGTTGCCTATTCATGTTCCCAGTTCCTTAACCCGTCCAATGTTCGTCGGGTCGCAGGCGTGACCATGACTCCAAAAAATGACCAATGACTGGGACCGCCATCGGTTCTCAAGAAACGAAACCGAAAACAGAATGACAACGACAACGCACCTAATGCTCGTCTGCTCACGCTGGCGGGCAGGTTCAATTTCAGGAGCTTGATGTTCTCGTTCAACGTTTTCACAAACAAGTCGATCTCCTTCGAAATGATCTTGCTGTGCCGCTTGGTTTTTTTCACATTCAGCAACATCAGGACTAGATTATTCACTGCTTTTCCGACGAGGCCTAGGCCCATAACAAACACAGCTACCGCCATTTTGACAATGAGCTGGGCCTGCTCTCACCGGACACTTTTGACGAGCAATAAGGACTACATGGCTCTGTTATGGCCGAAATGGTGGACTTTATCGCATCCATCAGTTGGGACGTCCCAAACTTGTGAACGAAGATGTAAACACAAACACAAACAATCATTTTCTATCTTACAGCTGCTCTTCTTCGTCTGACTGTGTATCCATACAACGTTCCATCCGTTATGGTTCGATTCTTATTCTTATTCTAGCCGTGAGACAGCGATGTTGTGAACTTGTCGCTCGGTCGTGGGTGGATTTCTGGGATCTACCTGTCTGAACTTGCACTTTCTCGTTTACTACGGGGCGAAAGGGGGACAAAACCTGGAGAATTTCACTGACGTCATCCGGCAGACAGTCAAACCCATGCATTTCATGTGTTCTCTAATATCTTTTCGTGGTCAATGGACCGAACTACAGCTAGAGATCCAGTTCGCGACCGATCTGCGTCATCGCTGCTTTCGGTACATCCATTCCAAAGATGCAGATCTATATTTGCATGTGAGTGTAAGAAAGCGGCTGAATATGGCGAAGCTTGTAACGAGAAGACTCCGACAGACTTTCCCCAGTCGACTCGGTCAAATCCTCCAGCATCCATCACTGCCACACCTGCAGGATCCATGACAACACGTTCGAGTGTTGAGAACGAAGCTTCCTGCTATTCGTTACCGCCGTCCACAGGAGGTGACTGGTTACCCCCGTCTCCTCTTCTGTGGATAAACATTACAATTTCACATACAGAGTTTCACCTCCCAATAGTGAGGCATACCGGTCACTTGCTTAAGGGTCCTACACTTAAGGGTCACTACTTGGAAGTGTCAATTAGAGGAGGTTTTGTAGCTTCAGGGTTTGAACTATAGAGTTACACGTGTACGACATTAAAGTGGTCCACGCGTGCCACAAACTTCTTCAAGTTCATTGCCTGGCGCGTTTTTTCTCCACCAAAAGAACCTTAAGACAGATCTTCTCTTCCTTTTGCTCGACCGGGCGGAATAGAAACTCTGCCGACATCCCTAACACATCCTGAGACAATTTCATGGATACAGATTTCACAGCCCTTAGTGAGCCTTGACATTCACGAATTTCAAACATGTTCAAACATAATCTAATCTGACATGAAAGCTTCAGAAATATTTACATTTACATGTTGCTACAAAGAGAAAAAGAGAAAGAAAGAGTTATGTGATGGCATAACATCTGGCTCTGAACTGACACACTGACATGAGATTTCTTGGTGAGGACATCTAGATCGTGAAGAATGCTCTGGAGTTTTCTTACGAAGCTCTGTTATGAATTCTGTTACGAGATCTGTCGATGAGGACATCTAGCTCGTGAAGAATGCTCTGAAATTTTCCTCCGAAACTCTATTAAGAACTATGTTACGAGGTTTGACTTTGAGTACATCTCGTTCATGAAGAATGCTCCGAAGTTTTACTACGAACTCTGTCGATGATGTGGAATAATTTTGTTGAAAATGTAGAAACATGTGACAAATATTTGCCACGTGCCACGACGGTCACTATTTGAGATGTTATGTCACTATTAGAAAATAGTGACGCACCGTTCTTATTTGATAGATTTTCAAACTAGGACCCAATGGTTCTTCACTTTTAAGTCACTATTGGAAGGATGTCACTACTAAGAGGAGACACTATTGGGAGTTGAAACTCTGTACTGTAGTTGCAGGATGCAGGACGATGCTGCCAGATTTCCAATTTGGCAGTGGCATGAAGGAGTAAAGATTGGATGATGCTCGCATATGGATGAGTTATGATTGGAGTAATGACCTGGAATCCTGAAGACCCGGTCTTTTGTAAGAGAGTTAAACCTCCCAATAGTGACATATATTGATATTAGGTTTTGATTTTAATATAACATACTCGTAGTACCTTATGTTGGGTTTAGATGTCACTGTTGACAAGTGTTAGTTATAAGAAAAAAAAACTCAATTTTTTTTTCGTGCATTACATCAATCCTATGATATTCTATAAATATCTTGTTTGGTTTCAAAATGTTTTCATTTTCACATCTGTGTTGGGTTTAGATGTCACTATTGAGAAGTGTTAGTTATAAGAAAAAAAATCATAGATTTGTTTTCGTGCATTACATCAATCCTAGAACATTCTATAAATATCTTGTTTGGTTTCAAAATCGTCTTCATTTTCACATCTGTGTTGGGTTTAGATGTCACTATTGAGAGGTGTTAGTTATAATAAAAAAAACTCATAGATTTGTTTTTGTGCATTACATCAATCCTAGAACATTCTATAAACATCTTGTTTGGTTTCAAAATCGTCTTCATTTTCACATCTGTGTTGGGTTTAGATGTCACTATTGAGAGGTGTTAGTTATAAGAAAAAAAACTCATAGATTTCTTTTCGTGCATTACATCAGTACTAGTACATTCTATAAATATCTTGTTTGGTTTCAATTTCGTCTTATTTTCACATCTATATTGTTCATGGCGATTAACGTAGACATTATAATTACGTTTGAATTCAGATTTATACACAAAAGTCTAAGTGAAACAATTGATGATAATATATGTAGCGAATTATTTTACTGAAGCTCATAAGTGAATTGTTGAGATATGACTTTAAACAAACTTATGTCACATTTTTTCAAGTCTCATAGCTATGTATTGTGATCATGATAGGAATTTTTATTCCAAAGTTACACTTAAAATTGTCATTATTGGATAGTATCATGTCACTATTGAGAATAGTGACGTACAATTCTTATTGAACAGAATTACAAATTAGAAACTAATGCTTCTAGAATTTTACGTCACCCGTAAGAGGTGACACTATTGGTAGATTTAACTCTGTATTGCAATCCATCGTAAGAGGTGACACTATTGGGAGATTTAACTCTGTATTGCAATCCATCGTTGCTCTAAAACAAGCTCATTGTGGGACCTTTGTCCTTGTCCTCGCTTCGCTTCTAGTGGCTGTGATTTCTTCGGCATCTGAGCCCGTGGGTACACTGGTAGGCATTTTGAATTGACTTTGTTTCTCACATTTGATCGATATCATGAAGTTCCAAGCGTCTTCATACCTTACCTAACGGACTTCATGAGTATAACAGTTTGTTCGTACCTCATTATCGCGAAGAGAAGTCGAATGAATGACGGAAAATGATCCATGCATGCATCCTTACGTGAACGAGATTTGTTTTTGCTTGTAGAGGGTTGAACGAAGCTACCTTGCATCTCATACACAGACAAAGGGGAGTTACTTCAGTTATTTCAAGTCACATTGACATGACCATTTCAGATTGATTTCATCCATATTTGTGACCAAAGACTTACAAACTATATGGAATTATCTTCTTCTATCATCAAAAATTCTGAAACAAATTTGCAAAATAAGAATTCCAAGCCGATTATTGTGTGCAAAAATTTTAAAATGTTCTAAGAGTGTAAAAGTCACATGTACAGCCAAATTATTTATCCAAGGTTGGCACATTTGCAACATGCTAAATGAGATGTCTACACGCGATTCTCCAACCCAAAGTCCGGTGAAGAATGCAAGTGTTTGAACATTTTCAGTACTATATATATTTATTCTACTTTTGTGTATGAGTGAACTGAGCAAATAATACATTTTTCTTCAATCTTTCACATTTTTTTAACAAATATTTGAATATTGCATTTTGAATTAATCTTGATTTATATATATATATATATATACACTAAATTCATTTATTTTTTGAGAATGTAGTGTTGTCTTCCTTGGTAACATGTTTTTATCCAATATGTTTTTTGTGAAGATTATCATATTGAACAACTTCAAACAAGAATGAAAAAGGACTTTTTAAAAACATATCATGTTCATATGATTTAACCAACATCATCATTGAAATGTTTGTCAAGATCTAGCTAATTCAAAGTTAACTGAAAAAATATTTTATTAGAATGTATGTGTGATCAAAACTACAAACTAACATTATGTACATCAATCAATGATTCAACCTTTGTGATTTTGTACAATACTTTCTGGAATCAAATCTTTTGATAAACTCATGAGCAGTATTAAGCTACCAATCGCAACTTCAATAGTAGTTCAAAATCAAATTCATACCTAAGATCCATCAATTAAACCAAGGATTTGCATTGATACAAACAACAAATCAAACCTATACTAATGTTTAGTAAAGCAATTTTACAATATATTTGAATTTTGAATATTTTCAACTCAAATCCCAAAATTTTTTGTTCATGTTGATTAAAATTGACATGTTTTATATACAATAATATGGATTTACTCCATAATTTGCATCCATAAAGATAACATAGCCAAAAAATCGTCAACTAAATATTAATATTTGGTAACAATGCTTGAATTTGCGATGAAATTATCAAAAAACTCATACACAAAGATTTTATAGCAATTTTAGAAAAATAATCAAAAACACATGTCTTGTAAATAATATTACACTATCAATAGCCATCAAAAATTACATAAATAATACTCATTCAATATGCAGTATCATGCACATGAATAATGCAATTATTTTTTTGAAATTAAATATAGAAATTTACATACAAAAAATTTGAAATTCAGTCAAATGATTATGATAAAATACGTTAGGTTTTATTTATTGTTTTTAAAGGGTTTACATGATAAAAAAATATTATTCATTACCTAATTGATAACATGAATAAACTTGGCAAACATTTTTTATCGTTATCACATGTACATATTACTGTTTTCAAATGACGGAGCATCTTGTTGTTGATCATTCTCTTAAAATTTTTTTATGAATCTTGTATTGTGTTTTTTTTTGCTGTATTTTTGATTCTTTCAAATTTGCCTCACAAGATTTATAAAAACCAATAATTCAATTCATCACATCTAAGTCAAATTTGATCAAAATTGTCAAATTTTTCTTTTTATTTAGAAATAATACCTTTCAAATCTCAAATTTTGTTCAAACATTCATTTTAAAATATAAAAAATTAGACTTTGTATACAAACTCATCAAATATTTCAAATCCTTATTTTAGCAAAATTCAAATGTCATGCAAATACATGTAAACTTTTTGACTTTAGCCAACAAGTTTATAGAACACTGATTTTTTTATTAAAAAAATTAATCCTTGATCAATGACGAGATAAAACATATAATTTTTTTTCTAATGCAAATGAATAATTGCAACTTATCATCTATAATAGTGTTAGATTCTTGCTGATACTATTAGTATCAACTTGAAATAATCCCTTAGGATTCATTTGCATTGAAAAATTCATATGTTTTTTCTCATCTTTGATCAAGAAATTTTTTTAACAATAATCTTTTGACTATTTTTTCAAATTTATGTTCAGGTTAACTCCAGTTAAGGAGTAACCTCATGTTTAGCTATTTATAGCTGAGAGTGCTCACCAGTGATGGGTATATATACCAGGGTCTGTGTATCACTAGACAGTTCGTTTAGTATATTATCACGAAGCTATTCCCCATGGACGTAGCCCTTGAGATGTTGAACACGTTATACTCTCGTGTCTCTGGTGTTAGTGGGACTGAATGATGAATGGTTTTCAGATTTTACGTTTACAATTAATATTAGAGCAAGTTTTGATTCAGAGTCTGCATCAGAGCTTCTCTATATTCGAAATATTGTATTTTTTGAATGAGAATTTTCAAAGATCGAGAACAATTATACGGCGAGAGGAATCTATAGCTCGAGCGATTCGACTCAAAAATCTCGAAGAGAATTTGAAGTGACAGTGTCTTCCTATCAAGGTTGGAGTGATTCGAGGTTGAGTTCTGAGTTATTCGGAGACCATATGATTGGTGCGTACTTCTATTTTGGGCCCACGATCGGGGAAGCAGTTTATCACATCGACAACACCAACATCGTGTTTGGTGTCATGACCATCTTCTCAAGAATGTTGGTTCCGTGGATTAGCTCTAGACAGCGTCAGCTTTACAATTACCACGACCTTGAAGTTTCTTGGAATCTGTAGCTTCTTCAACGGGTTGTTTTGCTTCGTCGCTTTCATGTGCGACACTATGCTCTACTTCATCATCTTGTTTGCCATCGGAGAGATTTCCATCTTCGCCACTCAGGGTCAGGGTCGCACTAAGGGTCAAGTTTGCATAGTTTCACGTTGCACAGCGTGCATCCCAGTGACTGTCATATAGCCATGGTGATGTGCACCTTGTGCATCCACATTTTTTGCGACGTTCCTTCTTGGCCACTGTGGAGCTGGTTCAATGTCATATCCAGAATTGAAGGACGACGGCTTTGCTATTCACCAGCGTTCTCTACACCCTAAACCCTAACCCTTCACGCATTTTGGAGTTGTTACTCCGAAGTTCACGAATTTCTCTAGCAAAGAGTGTCAATTGCGAGTGTTTCAAGTGGTCACGAAAATGTTCAAACATTTTTATCTTTTTGACGAAGCATGATCTAAGGCTGAAAATTTTGGTGGACTTCTCCAAGTCCACCAAAATTTTTGGCAGTATTATACAAAGTTTGAAGGTGGATGGACGCTTGAGTCAGAAGTTACAGCCCATTTGGAGTTTCGACTTTTTGTTTCGAGTGTTAAGGTGGTCAAGAAAATGTTCAGACATTTTTATCTTTTTGTGGAAGCATGATCTGACGCTGAAACTTTTTGGGGACTTGGAGATCCATATTCGGCAGTAGCATAAAAAGTTTGAAGGTGAATGGACGCTTGAGTCAGAAGAAACAGCCCATTTGGAGTTTCGACTTTTTGTTTAGAGTGTTCATGTGGTCATGAAAATGTTCAGACATTTTTTATCTTTTTGACGAAGCATGATCTGAGGCTGAACATTTTTCGGGACTTGGAGATCATTATTCGACAGTAGTATAAAAATTTTGAAGGTGAATGGGCGCTTGAGTGAGAAGTTACAGCCCATCTGGAGTTTTGACTTTTTGTTTCGAGTGTTCAAGTGACCACGAAAATGTTCAGACATTTTTATCTTTTTAGAGAAGTATGATCTGAGGCTGAAAATTTTTGAGTACTTGGATATCATTATTCGACAGTTCCATAGAAAGTTTGAAAGTGAATGGACGCTTGAGTCAGAAGTTACAGCACATTTGGAGTTTTGACTTTTTGTTTGGAGTGTTTAGGTGGTCAAAAAATGTTCAGACATTTTTATCTTTTCGACGAACCATGATATGAGGCTGAAAATTTCTGGGGACTTGGGAATCAATATTCGGCAGTATTATAAAAAGTTTTAAGGTGAAAGGACGCTCGAGTCAGAAGTTACGACATTTTTGGTGTTTTGACTTAGAATTTAGAGTGTTCGGGTGATACTGAAATATTATGTTGATACGACATGACTTCTGAAGACAATATTTTTTAGCTTCTGCAAACAATTTTTGAAGAATTTAAGGAACTTCGACATGAATTCAAGATGCAATAGGCTGCTTTAACTCTCGCACATAATCAAATTCGAGAGTCAAAGGGATCACATAAGAATGTGGAGAAGGTGTTCAAGGATAGTGTGTCTGTGATGTGGGACGTGTCTAAATCTCTGGATAACATCCAAGGGAAGGTATGCTCTCAGAGGACAAGTGCGGATAGTCCTAGATTGCATGAGGTGGTCGAAAGCTTAGATTTGAAAATCAAATCCTGCGCTGAAGCTACAAAGGCTGCTCAAATCTCTTTTTGTCAAGAACAAGAGATTGAAAAGTCCAATCAGCTTGCATGTAGGAAGAATGTGAGAATTTCAGGTTTACCTGAAATAGAGAATGAAGATGTCAAGAGTGTTGTCACCAATTTTTTGGATGAAACACTTCAGGTTTTCAATGCGGAATTGGCTCAAGCTTTTCTTATTGGAAACAAGGGAGCTCAACCTCGTGGTATTATAGCGAAGTTTGTCAATCAAACTCAACGTGACGTTGCCTTAGCTAATAAGACTATGTTAAAGGGACGTAGAATATGGTTGGATCATGATCTAACTCCGATGGGAGAACAATCGTTACTCAAAGGAGGAGGTTGTCGTCAACATAGCAATCCGAGAAGCTAAGGGTGTTGGTGTGGAATATTTGAGGACTTTCAACAACAAAGTATGTGAGTGCTGCTCCGATTTGGAAGATGGCTGACGTCATCAACATTGTGGAGACTTGGGAACATGAAAGCAATACTATTGCTGAGTTGGAAGGTTTACCTTGGTGGGGTCGACATGGAACCAGAGAAGACAACATGCGGGAAGGGGTCTCATCAGGTCTCTTCTTCTACCTCTCATACATCTAGAAGCTCAAGATGTTGGTGGACAGTATCATTGGCTACGTCTCGGTGTGGTTGGAGGATTTTATTGCTATTTTGTAATTTGTTATTTTGCACCATTGTCCATGGGTATCTACTCAACACGCTTTTGCAACCGAAGTGAACCATTTCATCGGCTCATTGGAGATGTTCTTAGATTCCAAAGTAAAGGGGATGTCTTTCTTGCTGGAGATTTCAATGCTCGTATATGTTGTGCTCAATTTACTCAATTTAGTGATTCCTTGGCTTCTTCTATGTTTGAAGAAATTTACGATAGTTTGTGGTCTAGAACCTCTTTTGATCCTTCCTCAAACTCTTTAACATAGCACTTTTTGACATTTGGAGCCACTTGTAACTTGAAGGTTCTCCATGGAATCTCTCGCTTTTCCAACTCTCAGTTCAATACTTGTTTTTTCCCTACCGATGCTACCACAATAGATTTTCTTTTGTCTTCCTTGGTTAGTACCTCTCTGATCTCCAATTTTGATGTTCTCGATCCTCAACTTGAATCAGATCATGCACCTCTTTTGTTCACACTTTCAATGTCAAAATCAATCTCTACTTCACCTTGCCAATCTCTTTTAGCTTCTCCCAAGTTTCGCTTAGATCCTTGTAAAAGAGACCTTTATGCAGAATATCTCCAAGATCTTTTGACTCACACCATATGAAGTCCATATTTGCATACCGCTAGTTTACAGCTCATAGAATTGCTCAAAACTTCTCCATCAAAGTTCTTTTCAAGGCATAATACTAGGATTGCTAAGGGGTTATCTTGTAATGGATGGTTTGACTCCAAATGCAAGCTAGCAAGGGCAATGTCACTTGATAGGTCTTTGGATATTCAAAGTCGGCTTCTTTTGACAAGGATATACAAAGACTTGGTAAAGTCTAAGAAACGAGCTTTCTTAAGACGGAAGCAAGAATCCTTGACAAAGGACCAGATGAAGGATTCCAAGTCCTTTTGGAGACGATTAGCTACACCATCGTCAAAACCTTCTCTTGATTCCGAGTCTTTGGTAGTTTTTGCCGAAAAGCTCTATTTCTTTCTAGAAGCCACATCTATGCCATATTGCGAAGCAACACCTGGATTAGTTTCAGAAGAAGAGGTGATGACTATTCTCCGAAAATTAGCAAATGGCAAATGTGAGGATTAAGATGGCTTGTCCATTGAACAAATCAAGTGGGGAGAAGATTGTATTGGACGGGTTCTCACTAAACTTTTGGAAGATGCTATGGTTCATGGTTTTTTATCAACTTGGTCCATGCGGAAGATTGTCCCCATTCATAAATCAGGAAGGAAAGACGTGGTGACAAACTATTGCACTATCATGGTTGGTAGTGTTTTTGCCAAGTTGTTTGGGAAGTTGGTAGAATTGAAGTTGAGCACATGAACAGAGGATTTTCAAAAGAGAGCAAAGGCCCAAGCTGGTTTTCGTCCTACATACAACACTATTGACCATATTTTGGCCTTACGTGTTTTATGGTAGAAATCCAAGGGCAATGTAAAAGCTTTATTTTGTGCCTTCATCGATTTGAAGAAAGCTTTTGATACTGTTCCTCGTAAGCTTTTATGGAAAAGACTACAAGACATTGGAGTACCGGCTAATCTACTCGGAGCTGTGGCCACTTTATAGAGTTCAGTTCGAGCTAAGATTGATGCCTCTCAGCCTCAAGAGATCTCGAGCACCATTAGAGTTATTCAAGGTTGTTCTCTCTCTCCTACTCTATTCGGAATATTCATAGATGATATAGAAAGGTGGTTGGATGATTGTGAGAGTGAATGAGTCAAACTTGGAGACTTTGTGATCAAAGCTCTTTTGTATGCAGATGATATCATGTTACTAGCACGTGATGCAATTAGTTTACAAAAACACCTTGATACTTTGGCTAGCTTTTGTACTCAAAATCAGATGAAGGTCAATCTGGAAAAATCAAAGATCATTCTTGTGGGCACTAGATCCAAGTTCTCTCTCTTTTACAAGGGACTAAAATTGGAACAAGTGAAGAGTTACAAATATTTAGGCATTAATTTTTCTCAGAATTATAGTTTGGCACTTTGTGTGCAAAAGAGAGTAGAAGCTGGTTACAAAACTCTATTTTCATTATTAAACCTATGTAGAAGAACTCATCTAGTGTCTTGGAGTCTTGAGAAATTTTTATTCAGGAGCTTAGTGTTGCCGGTGGTATTATATGGGACACAAGTGTGATGTCTTGGCAGTAAGAAGACAAGTTGGGAGCGTGTGGAGAGGGTGCAAAAGATCTTCTTACAAGAAGAGTTAGGTGTAAGGAACCAAACTCCTTATGCTAGTCTTCTTGCGGAAACAGGTTGTCTACCTCTTGAGGGCTGAAGCTCTCTACTTGACCATCACTTATATTAGAAGGGTGAGATCTCTTGATGCTTCTCGACTTCCTTTTCATGCTTTGCGTGCCACACGTTCCAAGGGATGGTTTGCAGATGTGATGACTTGGTCTTTGAGGTGGAATGTGACGGAATTGGATTGGGATCTGCAACCTATGGCCCTTCGCGAGCGTATTAAGGAGGAGTTTCTCAACATCATTTGGAGTAGAGGAGGCACTAAAATGCAGTTTTATCAACTTCATGTGAATCCTATGCTTATTTATTGTGAGCAATGGTACCTTGTTGCAGAGATCGCTACATCTTTACGTCATATTATTGCCAGGCATAGAACAGGATCTCATAGGCTTGGAATTGAGAAATGACGTTGGTTGAATATTGATAGGAGTGAACGGATTTGTATGCTATGTGATGGGAGAAATATTGAGGATGAAGAGCATGTGTTTATTACTAGATATATTGAGATTAGAGTGGCGCATAAAGTTGATGTTGAGATTTTCTATTCTTTGATTCAGCTTGAGCCTTATGATTTAGGTTGTTACATTAGAGATATTATTAGTTACCGTTCTAGTGCTTTGGATATTAGCTAGGGGGTTCTTTGGGTTTTCTCCTAGTTTTGTGTTGGATTGTTTGTATTGTGTTTTTTAGCCTTTTGACACTTTGGGTCCCACGGGCTTGATCTATTTACCATACGAAGTGCGTTCTTAGATATGTAAATGGTCAAAATACTGTTCGACATATTTTATATCTTAATTGTGGATGTGTTTGAATATATGGCTTCAAGATGATGTCTATAATCATGATTAAATAGATTCACACTAGTTTGATGAACTTGCACATTTCAGACAGTGTGCAAAATTAGTAAACGTGAGAAAAAACTTGCTTTCTGTAAATGTACAGGTCTGTGAAACGTTACATAGCCACAAAGAAGGTCACGCATCTTCGAAGTATCTCTATGAATTTATTAACTATATGTTGATAATCCTAAAAAGAGACGTATTGAAACTAAACTGGTTTACAACAGTGTCTATGTTCAACGCGGATCCCATTTCAATTCAACTTGTTTAATACAAAATTAACTTTCTGCGTGGGTCAAGTATCCTTCTATATTTTGGCTTCCCGGGATGAAGACATCTACAATATCACTTTACCGTACCACGAGTTCAGATAAGTAATTTTCATTTTTTGGGAAGATAATCGACGTCGGCATCAGAGAGGATGCAGAGGAGCACCAGATGGACGACCTTTTTCTACCCCATTGTGCATGCGCTGCCATCTTGGGGCCGGAAATCCGTGCTCCTCGAACCAGCGATGACAACATTCGTCCGTCTGGAAGACTTAAAACGTTGGAATCAAGCAAAATACTGATCACAGCTTACTTCAGAACTATCACTAAAAACAAACGTCATATTGCAAATTCATTGCCCGAGAATTTCAGGTCGGGCATAAATCTCTCTACTGTACAGGTGTTCCCACATTCTCTTTCCCCGATACATGGTACTATGTTTGTGCAACGAATTTTTCACACCACCGTCTTCATTTCCTACTACATCTCCCACGTGTGATGTCAATCAATCTCCATTCACGCAACCTAAAAGTTCAACAAATGCCTTCAGTATTCTCTGGAACGTGATCCTGACATGGAACAAATTTGGTCACTGATATCTCTCATCGAGCAGACGCTATGCCGCCTCCACTGAGCACTGGGTCTGTGATGGTACACAAACACAAGACTCACATTTTTAGCACGCCCGTCTTCAAACCCTCACTGCTGCGATCGATGTTCGGCAGCAGCGGCTGACTCTCTCCCTTATATGGCAATTCATCGTTAATTAATGTTACAGACATCTGCTGCAAATTGTACAAGCAAATCACCAACTCCAGGAAAAAATAATGTTCAGTTTCCTTGCCTCTGTACATATCTATTAAAAACTTTCGAATTCTTTTTCCATCTACACTTCGCTGTCGGCATAGTGAGAATCTCCTGAACCAATGAGCATGTACACCTCCACTTGCTGGGACGGGACAAAATAAACTGGGCTTCCAGTCGGTGTCGACGGGAGGTTATCTACATCTTCGATATCAAAAGTCATCCTCTTGATCAAATGGATGTTTCTCGTCATACCACCAAGTCTTCAACGTGCAGTCATGTGAACAACTGCATATATTCAATCCCCAATCGAAAGATCAATAATGTCACAACTTTTCTATGGATAAGGTTGCGTGGACGACCTGACACAACTGAACCAGAAAAATTCACAGTATACCAGAGCCTAGCCAGATTAGGGCTCCTCATGTCCACGTTGTGTAGGCCGTGAACTAAATGACATGATTGCGCTTCAATACAGCGGCTGCCAGTGAACAACAGACGGCAAAGACTACTGACAATTTGCCCTCCTTGCGACATTCATAATTACCTGACAAGAAGACTCTGATGAGCATTCCAAATGGCACGATAGGCAATGTCTTCGTGGCTATCAGGACTGTTGCTTCCAAGTCGTTGAAGAACTTCTCCAGTAGTAGCATCCCAAATGTAGATTAGACCATCCTGAGAGAATGCAAAAAATAATTAGCACCTAACAGAAGTCAGCAACTGATGATGAACCCGTTAAACCAAGAATGAAGGTCATAATCAGTCCGTATGTAAGTAAGAACCTCCGATCCTCCGACTATGAGGGATTCGTCGGGTCCAAAACCTGCACGGACAAAGTTTTTGCTCGTATTTTGATGTCCCTTGAACCTCTTGATGGGTCTTGCCTGCGATACCAGATCCAGCACGTTGTTTTGAGTTTACGACTCGCATATCTCTGCCTAGTGTGTCTACATACTTATGTCCACAAGACTTCATTTGGAAAATTCAAGCGGGATAAGCAACAGGCGACAAGCAGAGCTCCATGTCAAAGTAAAAGTTAAAATTACCACTCGGACATCCCAAAGGCGGTTTGAATTATCCTTAGATCCACTCAAGAGCAGGCTGCCGTCTTTGTTCATCTCTACAGAAGTCACCTCTGCGTCATAAAGTCACACACCGTTAGATACAGGACTTTAATAAAGACCTATGGTTTCACAATAAGAGAAACACAGGATAAGAAAGAACTCTGAAAACACATGACATATTGTCAATATCCACGTTAGTGGTTGAATACTATTAACCAAGAATACAAACGGATTGTATCACTAATTAGATCTTTGATGACAGAGGCTTACCTCCGAGATGAGAGCTGTATGTTTTGACACAAACGCCGCTGACAAGATCCCAGAACTTAATCGTGCTATCCTTCGATCTGGTGTCAATAGTCACAGCACACTATTATATTTCAAGTACTCTTTAATTCGTTATTGTGTGCTACCACTCGATTTTCGACAGAAATGATGAAGAATTCCAAAAAAACCTCCACGATGGATTTCGAGCTAAACGACTGAGTTCAGCAATCTTCAAGGAAAGTGTTCATCACAAGTCTCACTCCGCCATAGATGACATCATTCGCACTCCATACATGGAAAGAAAGACACAAATGCGCACCCGCTTATAACGAGATTTCCGAGTGGATTAAATATCACGCGAGATACAGAAGATTTATGTCCGCTGAAAGTTCTTAGCAGAGTTCCTGTCCGCACGTCCCAAAGTCTCAGAGTCTTGTCATATCCTCCGGTGACCACGTAATTCTGTGCAGCAAACAACTAGCTCACTTCAGTAATGTCACAAGCTTTGCATCATGGCGCGGTACTTACTAGCTTGAGTAAACTCCTAGCTCCGAAACACTTCAAACTCAGAGTCGATAACAACCAGTCATGACTAGAAATTATACACCTCACTGTCTTGAGTGACATCAGTACATTACACAAATCACCATCACTAGCATCTTGAACAGAGGTTGTGGTCAAAATAAGGATTTACAAGGATTAGTAAGGATTTTCAACCATGTCGTTCTTGTTTTAATCTTACAAGAAAACACCCCACATGTAGCCTCAGAAAATCATAGCACAATCAAACCACTTCATCTCGACTACTCACACTTGATTGATGATACTTGGCGCTATAAACATCACCCTCATGACCAGACAAAGTCATTAAGCAGGCCGCATCGGTTGTGCCTCTGATATCCCAGACCTACATGCAAAATCCACAGACCGAGTTGCACGGAACTATGATCAGAAACTCAACGATGCAAGTACACTTCTTTCCGGCTCACATTTGAAAACACACACACTTTCTGTACTGCATAGGCTGGCTCTTTAAGTTTGATCGTTACATTTCCTTCGCGCGACCCCTATAACTAACTTCACCTATCAACTATCCTCTTTCACTCATCTTGCAGTATGCAAGACAGTGGAGGTAATTACAACCAACGACGAATTTATCAAAAAGAGGCCCCGCTGATATTCCCTTCTCCTATTCTCTTCACTCTTCCCGCAAGATGTTCAAGACTGTAGGAAGCATAGATACCTTGACTGTTGCATCGCCTGAAGCACTGACAACAAGATCGCCGCTAGTGCTTGATGTCACATCCCATATGCGAGACGTATGTCCACCACCAGTGTCTCCATCACCAAGCACATGCAAGCATCTACCATCTTCAACATCCCACACTCGCACCGTATTGTCACTGGTAAGATGATCAAATATGGATTAGATGAGACTGGTGGCCCAAACTAGATCATGAGATGCTAAAGCGTTTGCTTGGGTAAAATGTAGGATATTGAAAAGTACATGCTCCATTATGCACTATATGATTATGTCGAACGTAATCTTGATTCAGAACAATGAAGATATAAATATGACTGATATGGAAAGAAGTTCAATCGGTCTGTGGCAAGCATCGCAAAGTACAAAGTAAAGTATAAAGTGCAAAGTATACAAATAGATAGACTTGACAACTCGAGAGCTCTAAGGTGATCAAGATGTAACGGAAAACAGTGAGATCAAAAAGGCCTGACCTTACATACATTAAACTTGCAATAAAGTTACTAGCTTTTACTGGCAGATTTCTTTATCGAACTAAAGAAAACGATGAATTCATCCGGAAGATGGGTTCTCTTTGACCAGCAATGAATAATCTTTACGGAAGCTATGAACGCTACCATTGCACCCCTTGGCTTCTACTAATAGCTCTAGACGAAATTCACATTCTTTCCTGCAGATAACATTCGTTGCCACCATATAATGCTACGAACTAATGTTCACAAAAGTTTGAAAAAGCGAAGTAAGTTTCACGGAGCGCATATTTATGAGAGGTAAACCCGTTAAAAGGTAGGTGTCAACATCACAGCCTCCTTAAATATGAGGAAACTAACCTTGAGCCGGAGACGAGCATAGAACCCTCTTCCCCAACGAAATCAACACACCTGTACATCCACATACTGACATGAGAGAACAAGAGGCAAGACAGCCAAGTTTTTCAAGAGAAACTATATCCACTGATCTCATTTAGAAAGTTAGATGAAAGATTCTCAAAATAGATGAGCGTTTGTTAGGGAAGACATACTTGACATTACTCCGATGTCCTCGGAAAGTGGTTCTGTGGGCATTCGGTAGAACGAAGCATGAATAGTCCTCCAGCAATCTGTCCACAACCCAGAACCAGCACCAAATGAAAGCCGCTACCCCCATCATCAACCTTGGCCCTGCCAAAGACCCAGTACTTATCAACACTCACTATCCTTCTAGGCAGACGTCTGGACACTTGACAGCCGGGACACGTACGTGAATGGGTTCCCTGAACACCGACAAGACCTAACTTCCTAAGTTCATATTTTGCGTTCGATAACAAGATTTTCCAACGCCGACAAGATCACAAAAATTCCTCTCAAACAGACGAAAACTACAGGATGCAACGGGAAAGGCCACTGAACTTAATCGGAAGACTTGGCACATCTCTCGAAACTCAATTGAAATTTTGCGGATCTCTCATACTCAATAATCTCTCAATGAGTAGAGAAATGCGTAGACGCGAAGAAAGAGAGAGCAATTTAAAGATAAATTGAAATTCAAAATCTCCTTGACCGTAGAGAAAGAAAACTTACGTGGGTACAATTGGGACAACTTTGGGATGATATCTGCTGAACTCTATCTGGTAACGCACAGCCTGTTTGAGTAGATGCAAGAGTCGATGTTGTTGCATCTCCTGCCTTGCTACTGAATTCATAAGTTAACTCCAAGTTAGTTTCCCACTATATGTGACACGTAGAGAGCATAAAGCAATTCAATGTATAAGAGAAGTTACATTATAGGCTATATACCAATACAACAACTTATAGAGCAAACTCTCACAAACTTTTATTGATACAATTCAGTCACTGGAAGAAACTATAACGTGCACAGAATGTACTCATACGAAGCTTGTCACTATTTTTGAATAATCAACCACCCGAAACACCCATATTGGTATCTCCCAGTAGAACCTTCTTTCTTAAAGTACCTGCCAAATCGTTACTTTCAATCTCCAGCATTGACGAAAATTGCTCCACTAGCTTCTCTCTAGCAAAAGTACAGGACGTGGACTCAGCGAAAATATTTAAAAAGGCCGAAGCATTTCCCAACTCAAAGTTAGTGAACGTTCATCTGCATGTAAAATGCCCTTGTTTGTCACGTCCAAGTTTCTGCTTCACTAGATGAAGAAGGTAGTGATGATGTAACTGTTGTCAACAGGAAAGAAACATTCGGCACGGTAGATGGCACCTGAGTTCTCAGGATAGGCTACATCGGAAAAATCGCATTAAAAGATTCAAAACATATGCCGCAAATTCCCGACTGATGCAGACGATAAGGCAGTGGCAGTACTTCATATGGCTAGACCTAGCTTTAGCGCAAAAAAGGGAAAAAAGTAGAAGATCTGAAGCAGGATATCATATGGAAACATTTCGTGCTTAAATGACCCAACTAAGTCCACTTTCGGAAGAAATGGCGGAATGCGAGTGAAGAACGTGGACACGACCGCGAGCAATTTTCGTCAGAGCCGTAAGTGACACGGTTATGCAGTGAAGAAGTAGTCTCACCGTGATGCAGCAACACCTTCCCAGTTTTTGAAAGAAGGAGCATCATGGATGCACTTGCATGTCAACAAATAGCAAAGATCCTTGAACTCGTTATGTAGACTTCCCATTTGCTCCAGTGGCTTCAATCTCTTCGTAAGAAGTGCAAAGGCCTGCTCATCGTGACAGAAATAGAAGAACAAAATTCTCAATGTTTCTCAAAACACAAAGCTAAATGCGTCTCTTAAGATCACTGATTTTCAAATACTACTCAAAGCTCTTGCTGGTAACCCAGCGTCTTTCACCACAAGAGTTGTACAGCAGATAGATATTTACCTTTTGATATTCCATTTGTTCGATAAGTTCCAAGTATTGCTGTTTGTAAAAATTGTACAAAAAATGTTGATGATCTTTTAGGGGTGTTTTCTGTATCAGTTTCTCCATTTCTGACCACTCTCCATCTGGACAGACAAAAACGAAACCGCTTTCTGGTTAAGCCAAGGACAACCAACACCTTCTTGCGAATCATCCAGCCCCAAATTTTTTTCTGAACGTGACTCGTACCCATTATTGCAGTCTTGATGCGCTTGAACTGAGATCGGTGTCGAAGATGTTCGTTGACCCGAACATTAGCTTCATCTTGAATGGTCATCATCGATGCAAAATATCCCTCGTCCTGAAGATACTGAATTATCATTTTTATTATATCCTGCATTCTCATACATAGCGGCAATCCAAAATAATCAGCAACAATAAACACACCTCATTTTGAGTTCTCACAAATGTTTCTGCGCATAACTCATCATTCTGATAAAATTTGGATAAGAGTATAAGAATATCCTTGCGGACCAACTAAGTAACAACTATCCTTTTTAATGGTGATGGTGATGGTGACCATGATACTTGCCTGAAATGAAAATATACAACAATTTGAGCCAAAATCGACAGACTTAGTGTCATATGACGATGAGGTGGCTTACTTCTTTGATCTTGTGATTGTTGTGATCAAAAATTGCATCATCATTACCGATAATCCTTCGTGGAGTCCCTGCATAGAGAGCTTCTTGTGCTCGCTCTCTTAGAACCCCGCTTCCTTTGTTGTTTTGTGGGCTGGAAGGCAACAACATCGACCAATGTTATTGGGCACAAAGAAGCAGGCAGTCAACCGCCTAATTTTCCCTCTCTTACAACTTTAGATCAGGCAACGATCTCAGCGTAGTATGATCAGAAGGTGACGGATCATGATACAGGCATACAATAAATTTACTGGTCAACTCAGACTGTGCACCGCCTGCGGCATTGGCCAAGAGCTAATATTTTCAAGCAGCGTGACCCCCACACCTCTCACTCGTTTTCCTTCCTCTTTAGCCTTCGTGCCTGTATTCGGGGGAAACAGAGTTTGTGCTATTCACAGCTTCACGAGACGTTCCACCGAGAGGATGGTTATTCAAATTCCTACAATAGTCCGAAACTACAAAAGAAGTGCCTGCAAATTTTGGTTTGACGAAGGTGATAATATAAAGAAACTCTTAAAAAGCTCGATTTTCTGCCCACGCTCCCCAAGAATTAATTCGTTATCTGCTAAATAGTGGTGGTAAACAAGGTCAGCTTCAAGGGACCCTCATTTCGGTTATCGTATCTTTACATTATCTCCTGCTTGAAGCAGTAAGTACAAGGCAAATCTCGAGCTTCCTCTGATGTAAGTCATAAACAGTGAGCTAGTATCCCAAAATCATGGTGAATTTCATTATTGCGAAAAGGAATATCAGAGAGAAATCTGTCCAAGGTAAAAAATAAAAAAACTAAAAGGCTAAGAAGGAACTGGGAAGCCCAGCAGAATACAACTCGAAGAAAACGCACGATCTCAAACCGATCGTCGTCATTCCAGGCCTTAAGCTAGGCACGAGGTGATCGGTCCAGCGATTCTTTCTTCGACTCCGACAACCCCAAACTATGAGAAGCCGGGACGATTCTCCGCACGGAATTGTGAGAAAACCACACTACCATCATCATCGTGCAGGTCTATAAGCCCACTGACTCAATCACTCAGTAAGCGAGCTACCCACCTCGTGCTAGATTCGACATCGGAAAGAAGTGAAATCTCATTCTGCTGCAAAGCGGGCTGTTTCGGGTGTCCACCCGCAGGCTGTGCCATGGCTCATGCACAAGCTCCTGACGCAAATTATCGATCGATCGACTTGTCCGTATGGCAGAGCAGAGCGAGCGACCCCGTCGCGCTCCTCGACCTCGCTCCGTCGCTTCTCGTCTTCGTCCCTCGCTCGAGGGGTCCGAGCTCCAGTTGCGCCTTTGGCTCCGAATCGCACAACAGCTCCGTTGTTGAGCAGTAGGCCTGCCACGTCACGCCGCTTGTCACTATCCGAAACGCCTCCTTGCTCCCCCACCCGGGTCTCGCCCTTTGCTTTTTCTTTCGTTGCGAGGGTTCTGTGCCATTCTTCGCTCTCGGGCGTCGCAAAGATCCTGCCAGACGTTGGAGTGCTAACCCATTGCTGGGCGTGATGGTGCTCGCAACAGCAGCCAAAGGGGTCACTCACCAGATGCTTCTTTGCCAGATTCCATATACGGCTCGTGTTGTACTCTATTGTTCTGGTTCGGGTTTGAGCGTATTCGTGCAAATCATTATTCGAGTCATCCTCTTTAATACGGTCGAATATCATGCTGTCGTCTTTATTCACTCGGAATGCGCAATGTGTTTTGGGTGAAGAATTACTCTCCACGTGTTGTGGAATCTACATGACCAGACCTCTCTAAATACGGAAATCCGTCCATGGAGTTCCGTATGTACCGTATTTGGTTTTCACAAAGTTCCTTATTCCAAAAGGAATATTTTTTTTCCCAATCTATGTGCTGTAACTAGAGAGTGATAAAAGTTAGACATTCTAATTCGATACAAGTATTCACGTTTGTTAAAAGCTCTTAAATAGTTGTTTCTGTTAGCCAGGGCACCATTCTTTAATTTGCTGACTGAAGTCCAATGCATTTTTATCGAACCCGTTGCAAAGCGACTATGGAATTTTAGAGCCGGCAAGACTCCCTTTCAACCGAAACAATTGTAACGGTGTGGTTTCTGCATCGCAAGTCGTGATACTCAATCCCACGCGCATGTTTCGAAGATACTGTTAGAATTGATTGGATTAGTTCAACATCAGGTTTCTTTGCTAGCCAATTGTTTGCAAAACTGGACCCAAGGTCAAGATTTGAAGGTCTGCATGCACTAGGTAATTTTTTTTTGGAAACAATTTGTAATCTAAACAAGGTCGAAGTGATAGGTGAGTTCAACATTTTGACTCTTTTCTTAACTTATGAACTTGCAACTTTGAAATCAAGGATGTTGTTCAACTAATTCTAAAATATCAAGATTGTTTGGAAGTTTCTTGGCAACAAAAGCATCTGACAAAATCTTACAATATAAAAGCTTTTACATATTCTCATAAATTAACCACTTGTCAGAGTATTACATATAATTATCCCATCTCATCTAAGTGAAACTTGATATGCAGATGAAAAAAATGCCCCTATCATTCAATTAGGCAATTGCGGATATTTTTATCCTAAACTGGCCACAAAGAACTCAAAACTCTTCGTTCTAGAGGGATGTGAGATCAAAAAATTATTCCGCAATTCAGGAGTCCTGTCTGCGATGGGGAAAGTGAGTCTTAAAACAAATCCCCAAGAATTGCTCCACTGTTCAAAGATGGGTCTCTTTTGGGTGGAGGATTGCCCGTGCTGAAAGTTGGGCAAGTCTCCTCCGAGCATAGTCTTGAAAATTTCTTGGAAATTTGTAACGAAAGAGCAATGCAGTGACTTACGGGAGGGGCGTCAATTCTACATAGCAATCAAAATTCCCATACGATCAAAACGGACAGTTCATAGAAAACTCATATTGTCTAGATGTTGCAAAGTCATGTTCAGGATCTTCAAACCTTCGGTAGTATGAATGTCACATGCCTAAGCCGATGGACTTAGCGATTGAGCAGTCCGCATAGTATTCAAGACAAAAACCATGAATTCAAGCTTGTGTTACTGGTGATGTAACTGGTGCATATACTCCAAGAGTCCGAACCCTTTGACGTTTCTACAGATGATCTTGTTTCATGTGGATATCTGCGTTGCACTGAAATCTTGCGGCCATGAGGGCTCAAGACTAAATCTCTTCTGTTGTGAAGAAAAGCTGGTGCAGATTGACCTCAGCGTGACAATGCGTTGGCGCAAGCTACGGGGAATATGTTCATATAAACAATTTCCGCCATTCACAAAGTCTGAAGTGATTTTAACTGCAATGCTAACGTTATGCATGCCAACGGCTTGGACTTTCTTGCACGCCACATATCTGACATCGACCATGAAACATTAACACAGTACAGTAATGTTCTTTACTGACGACCATTCATCCCCAAAGGTATTTGTATAGTACAGGCGGTCACATCACCGTATGTCATACATGTTGTGACAAATGGAAGTCATGTCACGACCATACTACATTTTCTACATTCATTCCACTTATGGATCTGCTGCGCGGTACAGTAACCGACCGACGGGTTTCAGCTCCCCTTTTAAATGACAAAATCAACTTTCTTGCATCACGATGTTATTTACGATGTTATTATTACTTCAGACCACGCTCTGTTCTGGAGTGAGTGTGGATGGTTTTTCAACTATAGCTTTGCACTCCTCATCTTGTGCAATAAGTGAGTCAGGTTAGGTGTGATAACTTTGAAGTAAAGTGGAAAACTTCCAAGTGGATAACGAACAAAGTAAGATCATATCCTGAAGCGCTAGAACGATGAAAACAAAGGAAGTGACAAGACCATGAGTGGCAAATAATGTCTATAAGATCCAACTTACATTGATTATCTAGATCAGATAATATACTAACAACATAAGTATTTGATATTATATCATCCACCTCAATTCCTTTAATATTTAGGATTTATTAATTTTACATAGGCAATAAACATTTTTCATTGAAATTGTACTAAAATATTACAGAAAAATGATATCATATGACTAAATATCTCAAAAACATATGAAAATATCATGTACATAGTTATATATAATAGAATGTTGCAAAAATTATTTTATCTTTCTACACATTTCTATATTCAAAAACTCTATTTGTTGTGGTTTTAATGGCTATCATTGTTATGAAATTTTTTTTGCATGTAATATGAGATAATACATAGATACAATCTTAACTCCATCATTTCAAACTAAACAACATAAAGTTGTACTATGTTCATAAGTAGTATTTTCATGTGAAATATCCATCATCACCGGATCTTTGTAGATTAGACATTCTAAATATAGATGTTTGGAAAGTTTCAACCAGCAATTGACGCGTCTCGGTTTCATCTCACCAACTGCGTCATTGCCCCAAGCGCAAAGATATGCCTAATCCTATATGTGAAGAATACCTAATCTCAAAAATGTGTGACTGAGTAGTTCACATAGTCAAATTTGCAAATGACTAGAACGAGAAGCAACTACACCGAGCGTTACAACTTCAACACGTTGCATAAACAGAGTATCATCTTCAGATTTCATACAAAATATGTCGACACACAATTGTGTCATTTCTGTTGCATGCACATTTTGTATTGACTTGATTGTGAGTGGAAGTTGATGCAAAATGTCAAAAAATGACCATCAAGAAGTCATTTGATCCAACGTTCCACCCTGATAACTATCGTATTCATCTCAAGAGCAAGCATATACTCCGTTGTTGTAACTGTAGTTAGAACTAAAGTAGAGGTTACTCAAGATGAAGTTATAGTTACTTTAACGTGCACTAGTCATAGTTGTCAGGTCAATGATCCGCGTGCTTGGTAGGTAGAGAGTAAGTGTGTTAGTTGACAACGTCACGTCAGCCATCAGTATGGTTGCTAAGTAAGTATTAATCTGTTAGTTAGTGTGTTAGTTGAGAACATACTGTCAGCAATCCGTGTGTTTGTTAGGATTATTCACGACGTTACCTATCCACTATGAGTGAATTGGATGGTGGGAATAAAATCTTATCGCCTTGTACTTGTTGGTAAAAGCTAATAAGAGAAAAAAGAACCATTGTTTGTATCTCTCATGTTCAGAGTTTATGTTTTTATCTTCAAATGAGATTCTCTCTAAACCATAGTGTTATAGTTGGGAGGAATATCAGAACCTCTCTAGAGAAAGTAAGTAGAGAGTAATATCAAACCCTTTCTACAGAAAGTAAGTTTGTATGCTTTGACATCGAGGTATCTTTCAAGAACACAATTCTGTCATATATCAAACTAGACAAAAATCATGTGATGTACATCATTGTACATCATTGAGGTCATAATTGGGGATTTGCTATGGGATTCCAAAGATGTTGAAGATCAAACCTATAACTACGTCATGTGCGTGTTCACACTCAATCTTGACAAAGCTAACTATCTATGACGATTAAGATCTCAATGTCATATCAGCTTGCAATCAAGTACGTTGTCATTGATGTTAGTCACATATCGACTGTGTAGGCTACAAAGGAAGTTGCAATGGTCTTCAAGCTCTGTGAATTGAATGATTTGAAGATTGTTACAATTGTACACATCCAATGTAGTGCCAACTTCCAGATTATTTCTAACATCCTCTACAAAGTATGGATTTTCTTGATTTCGCTTGATGACTTCATTTGCATGGGTACCTCATACATCAACATTTGCGTTAGTTTTATTTGTTGTCGTCGATGATTTTATAATATGCATCCCATTTCAATTTTGTTTTACGGATCTCATACGAGTTTGTCACATTTTGAAATTCTATGCAAATTATTAGAACTCTCCCCCAAAAAAAGAAACCAATTAATCGGTGCATCGTATGACAAAGCTTAAAACATGATTGATCATGTTGCTGGTATTATCATGCGGCAGCAACAATGTTCATTAGAAGGAATTATTTGCGTGTGGTGTCTTCTCCATTTATGAAACCTTCTCCTACATGAATCATACTAGAAACTTGATGGTGATACATGATTTGCATATGCGACGACAGCTGAAGTTTATTTGCAAGATGAAGTCAACTTTTTCCATGACATTTGTGACTCGATGGCAAAGTATGTTCGGTGCCACCGGCTGACTCGAAGATCATTGCCACGAGATTAATGCTCACTATTCTGAAATTTCAAATATATTTTTTTCAATGTGCATCTGAACCTGAGAATAACTTCTGATGGTTCTACATACCGTCACAAAAAACATCACAAATGTCATACACACAATCATGATGTTACTTCGAGATCATCATCTGGCGCTCAACCAACAACAAATAAATGTTTAAGTATTAACTCAATATTGATGCATTTTGCAACTCCGAAGTTGAAAATCTAAACGAATTCACTCATGTCATACACAACAATTTGTTGGCTTCCTACATTGACATCACATGTTTTATTGAAGATCTTGGTCATTTTGCTTTGATGACGATTGATAATCTTATCAAAACGATTCAGCTATTACTTCTTGCTAACAACCAAAAGTGTTTCGTCGTCTTCTTCTTCTTCTTAGTAACGTTGCAATTCTTTTTTTATATCGTTGACGAATTTATAGATTGCGTAGCAATGCAAGATGAACGCGGCTCCAACGGCAAACTCGATTATCCACTATAATAACTTTTTAAACTAGTGAAGCTTAAAGTTTGTTATATCAATTGACTTATTATTCAACAAAAGTCTCTTCTTGACTGTGGTTGATCTCTCTCCGACATTGACAAAATTGGATTCCAATTTTTAGAGCTTTGCATCATGTACAAAAATGTCTTAATATTTAAAAAAGTAATGAATTTTTGCGATCATCGGTGTGTGTTTGACGATGTGAGGCACTGCCATGTCTGTCGGATCATTTCAACTTTCTAGTAGACTTTGTTGATGGTGTAGATTTACTGATCCCAACACGGCATCGGTCGAAAGTGATTTTTTGATGTTGAAATTCCAGAAATACGTATTCAATCTATCATTGACTGATTTTTCTTTGGAAGTATTCCTTCAATGCATATTATGACATTTTACACTCGATAAAAAAAACATTTCTATATTATTGAATTTAAATTTTAATCAGTAATGATGTCTATTCATGCTTAATTTGATTAGAAATTTGTGCCTCATTTACTTCATATTAGACACTTTAGCCATATGCGTTATCTACAAAGTTTTGATCATCACACATCATTCTAAGCACTACATTCGTGATGAAATCATGAATAGCTATAACCATCTTTAGTTAGTTAAAACTAAAATAGAGGTTACTCTAAATGTTGATATAGATACTTTAGCGTGCACTAGTCATAGCTACACGTTAGCCATCCGTGCGCTTGGTGGGTAGAGAGTATGTGTGTTAGCTGACAGCGCGACGTCAACGATCTGTGTACTTGTTAGGTAAAAATTGAGTGTGTTAGTTGTGAGCGTCATGTTAGCGATCCGCATGCTCGTTTGTGTTATCCGCCACAACATTCATCCACTAGGAATGGAATGGATGATGGGGATAAGATCTTATCTTCTTGTATTGGTTGGTGAGAGATATATAATGGAGATTAAAATTATTGTTGGTATCTCTTATCTTCAGAGTTTATGTTTCCATTTTCAAGTGAGCATCTTTCTAAACTCTAGTGTTACAATAACCTTTATTTTAACTTTTAAATGATCTTTGATCCATGTAAATTTTTACTTCTACTATAAAAATACATATAAATGTACAAAGTCAAGGTAAAAGTTCATTCTTATCGATAATAATAAATGTGAATTGAGATATTTGAATGAATCTTCAAGCCAAGATGAAGAAATATATAACTTTTCCAACTTGAAACATCAAAGAAGCTCTTATGGTTTTAGTAATGTACAGATTTAGTAGAATAAACTCAATGCTTACTTTTAGCCAATTAAACTAGATTGTAACCTTTAAATCCATGTACTCTATGGAGAAAAAAAAGTGTATTCTTTTGCTTCAATGTTAAAGATTATAATGTGTTTGATTTGATGTAAGAGATAATGTATAATATATATATATATGCACATAAATTTTCACATACATACTTATTATAGTTATATCTGCAATCAGAAAATAAAAAATGACAATGATTTTAAAATTGGATAGAAAATCATTATTGCTTAAAATATTGTTTTTTCATCAATCATAAACTCAACTCTCCACATGAAATGAAGAAAAATTATAAATTTTTCTACAACGTCAAGTTTCACATACTTCAAATATCCTTGATTGGATAGTGTAACCAAATACACAAGAATTTGTAATTTCAAGTCTTTTTCGGTGTAATAAAAGGTAAGTAGGATGGAGTTTGTATACATTACTTACACTTGTGAGGGTGCACTACTTGAATTAGTCATTGCTATCTTTTTGTCACCTCTTCAGTCCTCTAGGTTTGTCATGATCGACAGTTTTACAGAGTGACTTAAAGTTTACAATGATAGATAGGTAGAATTCACTTTTAAAGAATTAGCTAACATATATCGATTACTCATATAGATTCAATAGTTGTTGCAACTTAAAAGATAGCAATCACATTGGGCTGTACTTGTAGGTGGGCCCCACCTTACCCCATCCCGTGTAAGAATTACGGGATCTTTCTAAACTTTTTGATATACAAGGTCAACGATGAACTAGGCCTCATTAAGTTCTATTCTGCCATTAGGATTTACATGAACTTTCCGTTTTGGAAATGGAGTAGCAAGTTCGCTTTCAAGAAGCCTTTTGAATGTATCTAAAAGTCAACTGGAATCCTTTGGAGCAGATGTCGCTCTTCAGAGCTTCATTCTCCATAGTACGTACTCCTCCGGGTGCTTGATCATATCTTAATCTTGTCATCTTCTTTTCTATAACCAGGATTTGAAGCTGAAGGTTGCACCTCGAGCACCAACATCGAGGGAAGTGATTTACGCAGACCCTAGTCTACAGCAGTTTCAGACGTTTGTATACCCGGTCCGATTGATTATGTCCAATAGAGATGATCCGAGGCTGGATCTTGCAGCATGCCGTACCCAATGTACCGGTTGAGGAGGGCTTCACTAAACCCTCGAGGCCTTTTGGAAACCGGATATTGGATGGCATTTTCAAATGCAACCAATCAATGGACTCGAATGTTTGTAAGCCTATGGTTGTTCCACAGTACGTCCCGGTTGCATGATGGGCTCTCTCGTAGTACATTTACGTCGTAATTGGTTGTTGCCATGTCCGGAGACTCCGAACATGCTCGCATACATGGTTCAGAGCAGACCGAGATTCAGGTGTGGAATGGACATTCTGAAACCATGATGGACAATAGACAAAATAAACACCCCTGAAAATTTTGGACTGTAATGCGAGTTGCTTTTGAAGGTGTATATCTTGTCATCTCTTGCGAAGTTGTTAACCTTGTGACCTTTGAGTAGAGTACTCCAGAGAACCTCTGGAACAAAAGTGAAGACTGGAGACCATAATAGTCGAAAATCTAGGCAAACGATGCGAGAGTTCCTGTCAAAATGATGACAGATCAAGTGAGGTAATTAATAATGCACTTGTGCCTCTAGGTCGTAGACATGGAACTGTGGACCGGCATGTTGTATGCTGTATGATTGATCCTGTGCGATGTTTGCCATCCGGATCCTCCGTGTTACAGTATTCCGTTGAAGAGAATTTGAAGAATTGAATCCACTTATCACTGTTCTTTGTTTGTATCGAGCCCTACGCAATAAATTTCATCGAAAATGAAAGAGCCAATCATTATAACTAAAAGTGATTCAAATTCTAACCAAGCTGTGCATTCCAACTTCATCAAATTGACACTGATCCTCACGTGTGTGTTTATATATATATATATATATATATATATATATAGATTCTGAAAACTGGATGCGTGTACATTTCAGATGATTTTACATTAAAAATTCAGATTTTAGGAAGATTGGTATAAACGTGAGGTAGAATCCGAAGTCATCTTCTCCCTGTCAGCCAAATTCTGCACATCCCACACAGCGTTTGAGCAACAGAATTTAATGATATACTGAATGCGATCTGAGGCTGAGAACGGAGAAGTACACTCGACATAGAAGTGTCCGAATTCCATAGCAAGCGGCGGGGATGCTGTGCAGGTAGAGATAGGATAGTGAATAATGCTATAGTTGCAGTGATGACGTTCTCAAGTTGCAGCTCGAAGATCTGGAAAATACTGGTGGTTATCTACCGACAAGAAACACGGGAAGGATGGAAGACAAATTTAGTTGCCAATTATATGTACTTGCTAGTGAACACGTTCGTCCAGATTAGGAGCCGCAAATTCCTGGTCCTCCGGATGTGGCCCTCTGGGCATGACCTCCCTCATTGCATCAGCAGTTGTCGACCCACATTTGAAGAGGACGACTGAGAGGAGATTCGTGAGAGCGCAAGTCCCTGCTGCTGCGTGAAGTGAGATCTGGAGACATGTAGATCTGGACTTTTGTGGAGACTGTAGACATTCCCTCAGCTTACAAGCCATAGGCACCGTCCAGACTGTTCCCGCCCAGCTTCCTGAGCTTACTATATGACGCATAAAACGTGAATGCTGCGAGTTTTCAGCAGCTTGACAATGTGCTGGTCAAACCTGGCCATCATGGCTTGTAATGAATCTAACCTCAGCAGATGATTTCCGAAAATCGTTTATTGGAATTTGTGCAGAACTACCTTCATCTGGTAAAGTTAATCCGATCTTCTGTTCTTGAAAATCCTTCACGCAAATTCTGTGAAGGATCCGATGGAAGGAGCTGGTTGCTGGTTGCTCCCGTACGTGGAAGTAAGTCAACTTCTCTCACAGGGTCACATATAAAAGAGCGATCCTCGTCTTGCAATTCATCACATGAAGAAAGCACGAACAACGACGCCAGCAGCGAAAACTTCACTGGACTGAGATCGTTGCGAACGAGTCCGTGGTCTATCTCTCTGGTCGACAGAGAGTAAGATCTGCATCAAACCTCGACGTGAGGAGGAGTTCGAGAATTGCAACATGGCTCGCCTCTTGCTCGGCCTGATCGGTCTCGCCGTCGTCTGCCTGGCCCTGCAACTCCAAGTCCATGCAGCCACTCCGCCGAAGGATCCATCGACAGACTACGTGATGTTGCCGCAGAGCACCCAAGGAGGTCCAGAACGTGCGTCTTGCCTTTCTGGCCCCTGCAAAAACCAAAGGCTCACGTGTCCTCAGCAATGTCCGAAGCGATCCACCCAAGCCCCTGGCAAATCAGCATGCTTCATCGATTGCGCAGCTTGCCACACCGTCTGCAAGCGTAAGTGTCAACGCGGTCCCTCAGAAGTTTGACATTGTTCGATGACGAAACACTGGATTTCTCTGCTCATTCATGATTGCTTTCTCCTGAGTGAAGTACGTGGATTGAACACTGCCGCAAGCAAACATCAACGAGTACCATGAGTGAATGCTTCACGCTGAAATTCGATGCAGATTTGGAGCAGCTTGTATTAGATTTATACTAGCTGACACTATGACTTGCCGAGTCCATATGATGGCTAGTCGCGATCAGGAATTCAGGCAGACGGGCATATGAAGCGTGCAACGTGACGTCCTCGAGTGTTTTGTGATTGCAGATAGGAAGCCCAACTGCTATGGATTCGGAGCGATCTGCTACGACCCACGATTCGTCGGCGGAGACGGAGTGATGTTCTACTTCCACGGGAAGAAGGATCAGGATTTCTGCATTGTGTCGGACCGCAATTTGCACATCAACGCGCATTTCATCGGGAAGAGACCGGAGGGTAGAAGCAGGGATTATACATGGGTCCAAGGGCTGGGCATCATGTTCGACTCCCACAAGCTCGCCATCGGAGCCAAGAAGGTGGGAACGTGGTACGACAACATCGACGAGTTCACATTCTCCTACGACGGCGTCGACTTCACCATCCCGCACCACGACGGCGCCATCTGGACCTCGTCCGACGGGCAGGTGGTGATCGAGCGAACCAGCGAGGCCAACAGCGCCCACGTCCTCATCAACCAGCTCATGGAGCTGAGCGTGGACGTGGTTCCCATCACGGCCGAGGAGAGCCGCGTGCACAACTACCAGGTCACGAACGAGGACCGCTTCGCTCACCTGCAGATGCAGTTCAACTTCTTCGGCCTCTCCTCGACCGTGCACGGCGTACTGGGCCAGACTTATCAGCCCAACTACCGGACCACAGTTAACACCAACGTCCCCATGCCCATCATGGGCGGCGACGAGAAGTATCTGAGCTCGTCTCTGCTGTCGACCGACTGCCGAGTGACTCAGTTCTCGTCTGAGCCTTCTGCCACCAGTGAGCTTCCGGTCATCAAAATGCCCATCCAGTGCACTAGCAAGGAGGGCGGTATGTCTTGCAGGCGATAGACAGGTACCATAAGACAGGTACCATTTTTCGGCAGACCGTAGAAAGCAGAAGATTTAGAAATAGGTTAACTAAGATAAATCGAAATAATGGAGGTCTTGTGGAGTATTTGCGAAGAAAATACATGACCAGACCTTCTATAATTTCCCGAGGCTTCAATTACAGCACAGCAAATTCCTCGTAGGGTGCAGTTCATTGCACCGATCACACCTTTGTTCTGAATACTGATCTCGCCTTCACCTTGAAGGCATGTCGATCGTTCTAGTTCTAGACTAAACTGTAGATCAGAATAGTACAGTATGTAGATTCAGGTGTATCAAGCTAACAATGAATTTGAACAAATAGGCATTGATATGATCATAGAGTTGTCACATGTTTGTCAATGGTTTTGTGTCAGGATGGGTGAATGAAATGACCCTCACAATGTCACTCTCATACATCTCGATATTGAGCCTTCTGCAGTCACAAGTCTAAAATTAAATAAAGAATTCATTATCTTTATCTCAAAGATGGTCAAGATTGAAATGATTGCATTTCATGTGAATGAGTTACCTTAAGAATTAGAAAAATGTGTCGACCAGCAATACCATAGAAGCATACACTAAACACAAGTTGCAGATCCACCAGAAGAAGTTCATGCTCAGCAAATTTAATAACTTCGTCACTTAAGAAAAAATAAATTTAAACCATAAAGACAAGATAAAACCAAAAATCAACCATAAAGACAAGATAGAACCAAAAATCAATGAAGATGTATTTCTGTAAGATTCCCATCATCTTGCGATGATGAAGAATCATTGAAAATAACACATATGTGGAAAAAAATCACCAAGATGCTCATCCATGATAGTAAAGCAACCAACCAACCATGCCTTTATCGTTACAACTCAAATGTTTGTTTCAAATTTTTAAAAATCTTTTTGCTAAGAATTGTCACGTGCACCAGCTCATAAATCCCATAAGTCCATCTTTCTTAGAGCTATTTCACTCACTCTTCAAACTCTCATAACAATATTAGTATATTCATAACGAAATGTAAAATATCAGAGGTAGACTATTAATACAAGAGTCGATTTAATATTTCATATGATATATTTTATATTATATTTTATATTATATTGATTAATCATAAATTAAAATTTTTCTTCTATGCGTTAGGAATGAATTATGCTTTTTAATGCTTAGTACTTCATTAATTTCTTAAGAAAAAAGTAAAAATTATACGAATAATTTATTAAATTTAGGTTTTTTTTTTGTTATGCAATGAAACAAGGGAAGTATCATCATATGTGGAGAAATATATTGTAGCGCATATATACATATCTTCTAGCTCATGAAGGTCATGTTATAAAATGTTTCAAAAAAGTTTCAAATACGTTAAAACATTAAACATAGAGCACACCTATCATATTCTGCAAACAATGTTTATAAATTAGTTAATACTTGTTTATACCGCTCATTCGTCTAAGCCATTGAGTGGACGATGGATATGATATGGGATCCATGTTCAAGTTCCTCAACTTCCATTGGTTTCAATGATTTGCATGCATGGGTGTCATTTAGTGTTGGAGTCACAACTCAAAAGGCATGCCCACGGGCGAGGGCAGGGGGCATGGCCACGTGCATTCTTCATTCGCATTTTCCATACGGGGCATGCTTGTACGAAAAAATTTATCCAGAGTTATAGACAGTGGTATAAGTAGAAAATAAATGGGAAATTATGCTTGTTATTGGGGCTGCATGGTACTGAAACTGCTGTTGGAACTGAAGGATTTACCAAGCATATGCAATGCTGTTTTTGTGGCGGTAAGTGGGATGTAGACAGGTACTCCGTCTTGTTGATTGGTTCTCTTTCTAAGAGTGCTATATTTTCATAAAAGTATATTTTCTGATACATCAAATATACTTATTGTTTTACGGGCATGCCTTTTAGCGTTGAAAGGGAGCATGGGCATGCCTCGAAAAATTTTGTTATGCCTCCAACCCTAGTGTCATTACAGTTGCAATAGACGGGACTGGAAGTTACAACAAGAAAGACTAGCTATTGCCTACAAGTCGGGACTTTCCTTCAGCCTTGGTTGACCTTTTCATTGTACTCTTGTAACTATAAACTCATTGTATTTGTGGTTTCCTTTGTCTCTCATGTTTTATGAATCCGTTGCAAAACCTTCATAAATATGATATTTGTAAGAAGCAAGACTCATATAATGTTCAGTGTCACAAACCCACCTGTCCGAATCCATCGCCAATCTTTGTTAAGCCTCTGATGTTCTCCTTGTATAGCCACCGCCAACATTGTTTGAGAGTTATCTCCTAACCGAGCATTTAATCATCTTGCCCGTAACACAAAGACATGAGTTTAGAGATTCTATAAACTTAGACACATAGCTGTAAAAGGACACATAAACATACGAAGAGATGATGAAATAGAGGGGAAAGGGAAACATAGAACCATGTTCATTAGGTTATAATTGTTTGCGGTGTTGCGGAAGGAAGAGTGTGATAGATTAACAGAATGTTTACGTCCGCTAGATATTGCTGAAATGTTCAGACTGCTTTTAACACTTTCTAGTCAGAATAAGTTGTCCCTGGGGAGTTATTTATTCGTTGCAAAGGCCTTTGTCTGTCTGTTTGTGATATGATAGAACTCACTCCAAACAAATTACCTCAGACAAAACATACCCTGGCTATGAACTGTTCGTGCAGTGACAGATCTTTGAAGAAAATACAATGTATCTCTTGCTTTCATATCACTGCTAAGAAACTCCATGAGCGAGTTATTAGCCATGGAGTACTCGCTCATGGAGTTTCTTAGCCACATTCTTGTTCTGATGGCTAACGCATCATGCTCTCAAACATGCAACCAGAAATCACCGTAGACACTTTATGTCTTCTTTATTGGCTGCATCCATCGTTGGTCTATGTGTAATACTTTCACCCTAGACCTTTTTTCATTGAGAGATTTCCACTTAAATGATAACCAAACTAGTCCTGTATTCACCAACACGGACATATCCACGAAGTTTGGCCGCAATAATTACAGACGTCGCATTCTCATCATTCAATTCTGCCTCCTTTACCCGTCCCCGGACTTGCCAGCAGTCTACTGCTCTGGGATAGCAGCACTCTGCTCTTCTTCTCCCTTCGGTTCTAGCTCGACTTATATTCCCAACACAACGGTTCTCGTCCTGCTCGCTGACAGCTCTAGTGCAACGGTTTCCTCACTGTCACGGTACAGGGCCTCTATGATTGGCCTCCCAGGTATGGACTCTTCGGTCGCCTTGCATATTACGCTCTGGCGTTATAGAAAGTTGAGAGAAGGTTTCTGAAGGCAGAAACGAAAGCCCACATCTCTCTACTAAATATCTTCTAATGCTTCGTAGGCCCTTCGAGGTCTGGTCCCCGTTCTTTAGTCTAACTTCCTCATGCCCTTCATCCGCACATAGTAGTGTCATTGTAATGAATTGCGATATGTAAGAAATTCTGAGCAGGTGCACGTACTGTATCTACGGATAGCCGTAGTAAATTGCAGATCACATCACGCTTTAAATCAAGGAGACATGCTTTTCAACCCAAGACTGACCCATGTACACTGTCTTCAGTGTTCACGAAAGATCAGGTGAGAAGACCTTCAAAATTGACTGTCCTTGGTTAACCGATACACGATTCTCGTTACTATTTCAAAAATAGATCACATGACCGATCAGATTGACGGTACCAGCGATAACCGAATAGATTACAGCCAGAATGGCAGAACTGTTGTCACCCTACAGACTACAACATGCCTCTTATAGATGGTTCCTTGCATCCGTCGGACAAGAGCTCAACTACCACTCGATTAGAACGTGAAACGGTGAAACTTGGAAGATAGGACTTCATCTGTCGGTCCGCCGTTGACATTTAGCGGCAGTAACGTCGCAGTAACTTTCATCGTCCTCACATTGATTCTTGACTACTCAACGACTTCTTAGTTACTCACAGACTTCCAAGTTCCAACCGCAGTTTTGTAGATATCTTTGTTCGTATATGATTGGCAGGATGGAGTCCCTTACTAACCAGCTGAGTGCTCATGAAGGAGCACGTACTCACGACTGCACAAGTGAACAAACCACACAAAAGAAAAACCAGAATCTGTCACCAGGCGGTAGGTAACATGTTCATCGCATGCTATGGAACGGAATGGAGCCATAAGTACAAACAGCAATGTAAACTAATCATGATAATCTCTGAGAAAAGTAAACATTCTGACAAGCGACCTCAAAACCTAACTACGGACAGGTGGTAGTTGAGACCAAAAAACAATGAACTCGATGACAATGGCAGAAAAGAAAACTTAGATGAGGTAGACAAAGAGAACATAAAGAATGTTGACCGCACCTGCTATTACCGAACTTAATAGTATCCTTCTCAAACATCTCGTAATATCGTTGAGATTCAAGACGCTCAGCCTGAAAAAAGAACGGTCACAATTTTAACCCACTCGAAATTTCAGATGACCATGCCCAGGAAAAAACTAGACAATTATGAAAGGATAAATTAAATAACGGTCAGACTACATAAAACTTGGACAGAAAGACCATTACTTGTAAAAGACAAAGAACTACGATACCAGAACATTCCAATTTCAATTCGGCTGTACGAGTATGTTAATACCAGGAAAAAAAGTTGAGTAATTGGGTGAGCTACATGTTCAAGACAAGATTCAATCTTCGACTTATTCTCAAAAAATTCCTTGAAACTAGCAATACAAGGAATACACATAAATGGGTCAAACTTTCTCACATTCAAGAATGTGCCATTTGTACTTCCAAGGTCCATAAGGTATGGTCTGTCATGGCAGTGGAAAATAGTGAGAAGATGAGCGTCACTGCTTAGCCAACGACAACTCAACATCATCATCTCTCACTGCTCCTTATTATCTGCACAGATATTATAAGAAACTGGTGCAAACCTTCAGCAAAGTAGATTCAAATGATCTACTTCTATTTATAGAAAGGTTGGATTACATTGACCCCTAAAATGCAGCAAACTAGGATCTTCGTAAAGTCGACCTTAGTCGTCAAGCCTGACAATTGTGCACTTGTGTACATACGTAAATACAAGGTCGAAGGTCTAAACAACCAGAATTTTGATGCATCGTACCTCACTTTGTTGGATGTTGCACCGCTAGCTTCCTCCTTTTCAGTTAACCTGGACAAATGATCTTTTTAAATCAGCACTCACGACATGTTCATGTCTGTCACTCAACTTTGAGAGTATATGCGATTTGTCAAAAAGTCTAGACCTGGATTGTAAAAGTCAAGTGACTGAAGACTGCGCAGAATTTTTTGCTTCGTTTCTTGTACCTGTTGAGTCATTTGAAGCCCTCACCTATACTGTATAACGGCATGTTGTTTGCTGCAGGAAGGGTGATCTGTAGGTATGTCAGCAACTCTTCGCTCGCGCCCGAACAAATAACAAGTTTGGCGATGTATGTACAGAGGATCTGCAACAGATATCGTATCCACTATTATCTTCACATCACCTCGAAATGAAGTGATACACAACTGGTGAGAAGCAATTAGTGGTAGCCAACTTGCTTATAAAGATCACACTCTAAGCTCAATATAGGAATAAGTTCGGTGTGTAGACAAAAGAACAAACCATTCAGAGGTTCGCCGTCCTTGAACACATACAGACGCCAACGTGTGCTCGGTTTTCGAGCCTCAGGAGGTTCCGTAAATTGCAAGGTAACACCTGGCAAGGAATACAACCGAGTAAGGGTTACAGAGGATGAACGACAAAAAGGTCCTTTACTGCAAGCTGTATATACTTTATACTGCACTTAAAGAATATGAATGGGAAATAAGGGGTATATAGCTTCTTGGCCACTAGTGACCAAGAAGCTCGAGCTAAGAAGTACTTGACCAAGTCTTCACTTGCTTATGTCTTCTACAAGACTAGGAGCCAAAATTTGGTTCACAATGACATATCTTAACAAAAAGAAACGGAGTTTTGCCTGGTCAAAGGTTTGGACACAAAAATTAAAATAAGCTACTAATTCTACACTCATCCTGCCCAAATAAATAAAAACCCCTTAACCACAAGCTAAAAGGCAAGGTGTGACACCGTGCCTTTCTTCTACAGCATTGCTGAAGCTCATACCCGAGCTTCTTTGGGACCAGTTTTGAAAGTACTAACTGGGCTGGAGGAGAAACACAGCACGGAGGAAGCAAACCATAAACGTAACCTCTCCCAGTCCACGACAGCTCCTTAACACGTGGTCTGCAAGCAATGTTATCTGGGAGTTCCGTGGCTAGGCACAAGGTTGAAGTTCGAGGACCAAATGGTTGTCTTCCCTCTAAGCGACAAACACAAGATGAGGAACCACCCCGCTACTTGAGCTCTGAGTGTGCAGAGGACAACACTGTCCATAATTTTGTTACATGCATCACTTTCAGCGGATCGGGAGCGACAAAATATCACAACCTCGCTCATCCAGTGGTACCAGAAACATATTTTGGACTTTCCAAGACTTAATTCAGAGCCCGATGCTACTTTCTTTAGTAAAATCAACAGACTTTACGGTTGGACTAACTAGTGAAAAGTTTCTTGACTGACCACTCAAACCTCCGAACAAAAGAAAGACTTATTCATTCTCATTCATAAGTGGAAACGCTACTATGTAGACGCCATCTACACTCTCCAAAATTTCTTCCTTTCCCGCCTCCCCACTTCATCCCCTCTTGCTTCTTCTTTCTAGCCAGCAACTACCAGCAGTGCTAACCCAGTTCTATGATCCAGGCTAATTCAGGCAGATACTAGACAGTGCCCTAGATTCGAAGCCCAAAACAGCCAGACAATTGAGCAACACTTTCTGGGGCCCTAAATCTATACGGGTGAAATAGTCAGTATGTGGCTTCCTGCCTAACACTCAGAGCCTTTAAACTAACCGCGTCAATATATACAACCTTTTCCCTCTCAATCAGTCCTTTCTCTTTTCCTCCTCCTCTGTCTTCCCAAGTTGTTCTTCTTGTTCATCCTTCATAACCGAGGAACGGGGTCTATGGTCTTAAAGCATATACTAATGAGCACAGCTGGTAATTCACCTTTCACTTTGTTAGTTTCGGCGGCAAGCTTTCCAGAGTACTCGAAGGATGGTTTCTCCTGCAAACGTCACAGAATTGACCTCAGGATCGAGATTAAGAAAATCAGGACTGCAGCACTCATGAGGCCCAACATACTTCTCGGCGCATGACGCAAAATATCCAGGGAATGAATTGGAAAAAACTCGCTGTACCTTTTCTTTGGCCTCCTTCTCCAGAGCCGCTTCTATTTCCTTCATTTTTAAGAGGGCGTCGTCTTGCTTGGGAGTAGTCTCGTTGTCCCTGGAATGCATCGGCACAGGTCAGATATCATTAGCCTTCTCATTTAAATACGACGAATGTGCCACTGATACGGTGGAAAACCTACACAGGTCCAATACCTATCTCGATCTTTCCCTGCATCACCATCACCCTGCACAAAAAATCAAAAATCATTTATCAGAAAAAATACAACCTAGTTCCAGTTCAAAAATAAATCCAAAGAAGACACACAGTACAAGCGCCACAAACTCAACTTTGAACCCTATCGATCGGATGACAATCTGAAATGAAACCAAAATTTTTGAAAACGAGCCATTAACCACATATAGGGTTGGATTTCACCGGACACCTCGTCACGCGCCGCAGTTGTGGTTCCAGTGTTCAAGTGTTGCTCCTGCTTGGAGTTCCTCTGATGATGTGGAGACCTTCTTGGCGAAGGGGGCCGCCTCTGACGCGAATCCTTCGGAGAGAGGGACCGTTCATGACGCGAACGCAAGGGAGATCGCACCGGTGAGGAGTCTCTTTGTCTATCTCTACCCCTTCTGTCTCGGGGTCTCTCCTGCTCCCAACTATTGCCCCTGATTCTGTCTCTACCTCTGTCTTTCTCCCTAGTTACTGTCCTATCATCATCTTCTCTATCCCTAGTTTTAACACGGCCCCTGTCTCTACCCTTGTCCCTGTCATGACTCCTTCCACGATCCCGATCTCTGCTCCTTTCCAAATCCCTTTCTTCTTGAGCTCTTCGTAGACGTTTGGTGCGAGGTGATGGTGAACGCGATGGAGCCCGAACTGCCGAGAATCTTGCGGGAGAGCTTGAAGGGGACCTGCAAAACCATTGTGTCGCCATACAAATGTTTGATTACAATAGCTTCACAGAGAAGCAACTGTGGTTCATAAACTGGGGTGTTACAAGCAAAAACATGACAGTTCCCTTCAAAATAACAGAGCTTCATCTGTTGACCTCCGAATATCTGATTCGCTCCATAAACTGAATTCCAGAAAAACCTAAAGGGAAACAAACATGCCGTCAAGCGTAGCTCCCTGTTCTGCTAGAGTCACCTACGGCCTATACCCATTGACAAACTCATCATTTACGCCCAGCACAGGGTCTATGTCAAAAGTCACTGCTTTCAAGTACATCTCTCCACCCCACCGGAAACTCTCAAACTTGACAGCTTTTTATTCAAAGGTTCCTCTCCTAAATATCAACAGCGCATCCCGCGTCCATCAAAGGGGAGGCTCAGGTTGAACGACTGTGATAAATCCAAGTTCCCCATCACTTGAAAACAATTTCTTGACAGTGACTACACTAACCTAATCTATATGCTCATGAAACACATCATCACCATCGTTCAGCTTTCAAGCTCTTAGCTCCTTCCGATCTTGTTAAAAGATGCTCGGTTTGTAATACAAAAAACGTACTGCAGATGAGGAAATTATTGGGCAAATAAAATGTTCTGCGCAAGATAATTCTTGCTGTCAAACAACCACGGTATACCAACGAAACAGACAGTAAATTGTATTATAATACTATATCTGTGAATATTGACAGTCAGCAAAACCAACATGATTTGCGGAAACCCAATTCAAAGAACATATAACGATGTAGCGCATAGCAGCATGCACCTACAAGTTGAGCATAGCCAAAAAGTAAAATGTCCTGGTTCAAAGTGAAGACAACAGGGTCATGAACACACCCAATGTACTTTTCATGCAAGTCAGAAATCACCGTGCAAGGAATTCACAAACTAATCTTCACGGAGCAACATGCTAGAATATGTAAGCCAGCAGTTCAAACCGCGTAATCATGGAAAGCGTCTGCCCTTGATGCAAGCAATTACAGTCCAGAGACACATCGCGCGACAATGTGGAACGGCAAGTATGGCATCCTAGACGGAAACACCGCAGCTGAGTAGGAAAACAAGACATGCACAACTGAAAAAGATCTTTGGAAACACAAAGCCTCAGTGTAGAGAAAGACGAAGAGAGAAAAAATGCGTACATACCTTCGCGAAAATTGTGAACGTTTCTGCCCCTGTGCAGCCCCATCCCCTGTCCTGGGCGCCGCCATACCCCAGACAAATCTGACGACAGATTTTCAAAACCTCTCGTTTTCAATCGATCGTTTATTATACATTTTCATACAACGTCTGCCATAGTCCATTCATCTGCGTTCGGCCCATGCCTTCGTTTTCTTGCCTCCGTACCTCCTCGAGAAGCAAGAGCTGGAGCAAGGTTTTGATACATGGAACGATTGCATTTTCGGCCTGCGGGCATGCTTCGCGCACTCCCTTCCATCGGCCGAAAGACCGAAACCGGTTGGAACAAAAGGAGCTGATGCTTATGTGGCATCTCTGCATGCGCCAATTGCCTTGTGATGATTGACTGGCATGCTTGCTACATTTTCTCCATAACTGCAAGTATTGTTTCGTATATCAGAACTAGTCAACTCTCTGTTTAAACCCTTTGTCGGATTTCTTAAGTGTAGTGAGTTGTTGCTCACATCTGTCTAGATTACCCGCTTCAACATAATAAATACTGATTGCCATGTTGAATTTGTGTTTAATACATATGTACCAGCCCAATTGTTATAATTGAAAGCAATTTCTCCAATATATATACCTGAAACGTTTGCACGCTAGCATGATATTGCAAGTTAATTTAAGTCTACATTATTATAGCACTCTTCGAAATCTACAAGAATTGGGTCAATTGGAAACCTGAACTCCATGTAAAGTATAATTTACATGCATCTTTAGATGCGAATATGGGAAGAATTAATGCTCTTTTACTGTTTTTCCAAGTTTATTGTCATTTCTTCATCTAACATGGCTAATAATAAAATTATAAATTCTCTTGGTAGTGTGAGGATTTGAGATACATTTTTTATCAGATTGTAAATCTTTTAAATATTTTTCCAACAATTAAAAGACATGAAATTTTGTTTTAATTATATTATAACCCTCCTCATATTATGGTTTTATATTGCAAGATTGTGGTTTTTTTTCTGTATAATATGCATTGCAATACGTTTAATTACATTCAGCAAGCCTTGATTATTTGACTATTGAGTAATCAAAATTTTATCAAAGTAAAATATTATGGTCACTTCCATCATTTTGTAATTATAGCTTTCAAAAGTTTACCTAATATCAAGTAGCAATCTACTCATAAATTCATTTGTATTGAAGTTTAACATTTTGTCTCTCAATATCTAGACACGTAAATTTTTGAATGTGTGTTAATTTTTTTGTAAATCCACGTACATGTCATTTGATATGATGTAGTTTGTACTGCTTGTTAGCCTTACGTTTTGCATTTTTCAAAATTTCTATTCTCATTATTTAACATATAAAAGATTTTGATATAACTATCATGTTTTCATATGATAATTTAATGAATTCAAAGGTCTTTGAATACATGACACGCGAATGCATAAATATATTTTTGTTCCTGATTGTGAAGGATCTAATTGAAATTTTTCAGCAATATACAAATTATAACATTTCATTTGATTATAGTTTGATAATCTCAAGGTTGTATAATTATTGAAACTTCAGTTGTATTTGAAAGAATTAATACTATTTGATTTTAAAATAAGATGAAGTTAGAAGAAGCAAAAATTTTGTTTTTAAATTTCACGCTATAACCTCAAACATTGTATTTTCAAGTTCCCTTTACGATATTCATAAAAGGAATTTGTTGAAATAAACAGACAAATAAATGAAATTTTTACATCGGTTTTCAATTTATAGAAATGTATAGATATATCAAATTGAATCAAAATTTGATATATTGTTCAAATATATTGTAAATTGTTAAAAAATTATATAAATTAAATTGTTGAAATAATATATATCATTCATATATAGTATTTCTGAGAATTTATACTAAATCATGAATTTAATATTGTAAATATTTCAAATAATTGTGTTCATTAACACATGTTTGTGTAATTAACATAATATATAGTATTGATAATTCAATCTTGAATGTGAAATTATCAAATTTTAGCATCATATTCAACACATATTTTGAAACCTTTTATAATTACATTGATTTTTTTAATTTGGATCTATCTTAGTGGAGCTTATATCATAATTTGTTTGTATATTTATGTAATAAATATATTTTTAAATTAATATTTTAAAATACATTCCTTTCTATCAAAAATCTTGAATTATATTTGCACTATGAATTTGTGTCAACAAATTATTATTATACAACAAATTTATTAGTATATATCTAAAATTTAGTCGTATATTATTTTGTTTCATATAATTTAAAAAGTGATAAAAAAAAATTTCATCACAAATATCCATTGCAACTATGTGATAATTGATGCATTTACAAATTCTTTATCACTTCATATACACGTGAATCTAAATTTCCAATGTTTTCTATATTTGTAATTCATATTTAAACACATGTGTTTTGAATAACACTTGCATAATCAAAGATATGCAAAATCATAAACATATAATGGATCATTTTTTTTATCATACATAAAAAACCTTGTGATTATATTTAATGTAATTTATAATTGGATATTTATTTAAATATTTTGTATATAAAACTATTAATATTTTTCATGTTGATTTGTTCTTTTCAAAAGATTGTCATGATTAATTATCTATATATATATATTTGTTTCATGCTTTGCAAAACAAATTCAAAATTTTTTGAAAGACAATATAGGATAGATATAAAATTTTCTATCTTAAAAAATCAAAATTTATAAATGCATTAAATTATTTATAATGCAATTTGAGTTTTAATCAAATCTTTATATCGATGAAAATATTTGTTTGCAATTTTCATATAAAGTTTATTTAATCAAAATAAAAATATATATATATATATATTTAATGAAATATAAATATATATATATATATATATATTTATTTTTATTAAATTTGTATACTTAAATTTACTATCAATAAATATATTATATGATTTTTAAAATAACATATCAAGTTAAAAAATTTCATCTTATTGATTATATATATTACATCATGATTATGTTCATTCAAAGTACAAAGTTTATCAACGTTTAAGAAACATATAATATTCATAATTTCAATATTTTTTATATATTAGAAAAAACACAATAATGATACATACCTAACAAAATTAACGACAAGATATTATATCATTTGTTATGTTTAAATTACGATCAAATGTGCAACAAGTATGCAATTGAAAGAATCTATAATTGTTCGATACAAGTTATGTTACGCTCCTTTATATATACATGCTAACGAATATACTAGGATTAATTCAAATTAGGATTGGCTATTGTTTACTCTCATCGCTTTGATACTTGATTAGATTAGTAGAAGAATGAAAGTTGAGAGTCCACACAAAGTTGAAGAATGATTGAATAGATAGTTGATGGTGAACAGAGAGATACTCGAATGGAGTTTAAATATCCAATCCGAGTGGGATCAAAGAATGCAAAGCATACGAAGTATCACACCTCTCCAAAGGGATATGCCCTTGCGGTGGAACACACTCATGTCATGGTACACATTCCTATGAAGTATCGCATCCCCTGGAGTTAAACATCCTTAGTAAAAGTATAATACTAATCGCTACATCTCAGTCATAACATTTAGGATAGTATTGTACAAGTCCAAACACATGGAAGTAATAAGGAGTAATTGTATTTTAACAAAAAATTTTCTAACTTGTTGTTAAAAACGTACATTATGTTAAGTATCTAACTAGAAAAAAATACAATAATTCCAACTTATTACGAATTGTAATAAGTTGATCAATCCGAACCCTAATACAATACTTTGTGGAACGGTTAGTTGTACCTCATTTTTGGTAAATTATTCCTCACCGTATTATACTTTTTTTTTATGATTGATCAATGCAAGGTTATAACTTTTGTAGGGTGGATCGTTGCTATTTTTAAAATAAAGATTTTTTTTCTTTTCCTTTGCACCAAAGTCTCATATGTGACAATTGCCATGTCAAAGCCACACTAGCCATGTCACGTTAAAGTCGCTTCCATGACTTAATTTTTGAAAAGATTTGAACTGAACACAAGAAATCACTTTCACAATATGTCACGACTTGACTTCCAATCTCAAACAAAACGAACCAGCTAACACACATACACATGACACACAGTTCATGAGAGCTCTGACCGCACTCAATTCTTGTGCAAGATCCGTGAATTTCAAACATGCTATGGATTCTACCTGGCCTAATTGCTCTAATAATCTAAGTTCACTTTATGATGACGTTGAGCTTGTAGAACGTGTCAGATACTATTTTTTTCATGCACTTGGTATGTTGAGCTTGAATCAAATTCAGAAAGAGCTTATGCAACCGCAAAAGTGATCATGATCTTAAACCCCGATCTATGATATTACTAGCAAACACATTTTTGTTAGTGTTGAACTCCGCCGCGAGTCAAGCTCATCTGCTAGGAGTTGGTTTAGCTCGACAATTGTTGATTTTTCAAGAGTATTGTGAATTCAAACGTTCTAATCGTAGTTGTGTAAGACATAAGTACTCAATCAAGATCTTGATAATGTCATGATAGTTATTTATGAAATATATATTGTTAGTGGATAGAGTTTATGATTCAGTGGTCATATTGTCACGGCTCTACTAATGGCATGTGTCGATGTAGCCTAAGGAACAGTTGTGCAATGTTGAGTTATACTTCTCTCTTTCGGAAGCATCAAATAGTCAAATATATCCATCATCATTTCTCTAACTTTTACTTCTATTCATATGTCTTCAATCATCACATTCACATTCTTTGTTTACAAAACAATGACTAAACGTCTAGCTAGTATTAGTTTTTCATTTTTGTCTAAAGTAGGTGTGTGTTTTGATTTTTGTTTTCCATTTCCTTGTGAATCTTTGTGAAATTCATTTATTGACATGACACTTTTGCATTGTTCTAACGAGGTTTTTAAGTTTAGGAGTAAGTATTATGGTTGATTCATTCGAACTCTGTAATTTTGTGAATGTGCTCAACTTAAAATAAAATAAAGTCAGCTTGTGAGGAAATCAACATATGTGCAATACGAAGGAAGAAATTTACACATGAAAGGGAGCTCACATTCAAGTACCGTCGTTGTTATGTTATGTTTTTGAAATCAAAAGATAGCACTTGATTGCTTGTGAGAGTCTGCATATTCAATCTTGTGTCAATTTTATTTTGCATTTCATATAAGTTGGTACTCTGCATTGTCGTTCTCAAGACTAATTTGAGATAATGAACTCCTTCCAAGTAATGTTTATTAGCAAAAAGATGCTCTGTTCTATTTTACTAAAATAAAATGTTTTGTACAACAATTATTAGCTTAGCAAGCTCATGGAACTTAATGCAAAGCTTTTTCTTTTTCTTTTACTTTTTCTTTTGCCACTTTTGCAACTTATGCTTAGTTTGAATTTCAATAGAGAAAATTTTAACTGTAGAGACGTTGGATCAATACTTTGTAGATCTCTAGATGTTTTTTACACTTTTATGACATATATTTTTTGTGTCTACCGTCAACAATGAAATAATACATGTGTAAGAATATTTTGATGATTTGTTCTATTTTAATTTTTTAACATATCCATTAATTTTCATCTTTTATTGAAATTGCTTTTGCTTCTTTGCTATTTGATGTTATCTTTAATTGTATTAATCTCACTTAATTCTAAAGCTATGTACTTAATATAGATTTTGGGCTAGCAACACCACTTGAAGGTCTGACAGATGAGGAAAGCTTACAACTTATTGGCATCATCAACTATATTTTTCCAGAGTTTCTCAAAACTGATGAAACTTCAGATCACATTGTTCTAACTAGCTTTATTCGGTTCTCTTTCTGATCCTCATGACATGTCTTTAACTAAATGTAGTATAGTTTGATGTGTCGAATTCTTTCTCATTCAAAAGTCTAAGTTGTGTGATAGTTTTGTGTGTAAGTACACTCATAGGAAAAAACTGATGTGTACGCTTTTGGTGCTGAAGCAAATGAAAGCGAAATGAAAACACTTTGTATCTAGACATGAAGGATTTCATTCGGTTGAATGTGGGGTAGGATTTAAATTGACCGGATTGAAATCAGAGTGTAGGGCTGTATTGAATGTCCAACCAACCATATTTAACTTGATTGTGAATTTTACTTTTGCGTTAAAGTGAAGCGAAGAGCGGGGAGATGTCATAATGCACAATGGAAGTTCAATACACAACTCAGCTCACATCTATGATACAAATGCTGATGCAAATTCATGGGTCTAGCTTGCTCCACCGCGAGAGATTTCTCACACAACTTTGGACGCTGCGCTATTGAGTATGCAAGCTTACGTATTGAATATAGGCTACGCCGTCATGATTAAGCGATACGCAAGATTGATAGTAAGAAAGATGAAGCTATCAAGGGACTCGATCTTGTGTATTTTCTCCAAAACAAATTGCTTGTACATGAAAGTTGTCTATAGCGCAACACATTTAACTGTAGCATTAACTGCCAATTCAAAGCAAAGATCAACAACTGAGTAGTTGGCGAAGAAGAAATACAAGCCCAACTTGTATAGAAGATACAATTTCAATTTGTTCAACATAACCACGACGTTCTTGCTCTTTTCACCGCTCATTCTCAAAGAGTCATCCTAAAAGATGAACAAGAGATAGCGCTTACTCTCAATCGTGTTGATGTTACAGCCAACAAAATTGTTAAGACATTCCGACAACATGAAGGGATACTTGTTACAGCAAAAGACATTTGGAACTTACATTACAAGGAACGCCTTCATATACTTGCGGGCTGTTCTCCGCTTTCAGCATTGCTTGACACTTTGGCCGCTATTGAAAGCACGCATTTTTTCATCCAAGTGTACAATGAGAAGAAACTAACATCCACTGATCATATCGCCGTCGACAAATGTGATTTGCAATAAGTATGGTATTCATCGAGTCTTTTTACTTGATGCAACCTACAAAACTAACAAGTATGGCCATCTCTTACTCCACGTTGTTTCTATGATCGCTACTGCCAACATCTTTACCTTTGCCTACTATCTTATGTGGCGAAAGAAGAAGGAAGACTAGATGTGGGTGCTCTATAAGATTAAAAAGTTTTTCAACAATTTTGATGTGTTCCCAACAACTTTTGTCACGGATCAAGATCTTACATCAATAAACGCGCTGGACACGTTGTTTCTAAACGCGGATATGCTATTGTGTTGCTGATATATCAGCAAAAACATACTTGCAAAACAAAGGAGTAATTTTGTGATTGAAGAAGATTTCCAACAATTTTTGGATGATTGGAATGTGCTTGTCAATTCCACGATCATGAACGTTTATGACATACAACTTGCTACTATGCGACAACTTCTCGACAGTTCTTATGAACTACATAAAAAATAATTGACTTCTTTGGAGGGAAAGGTAGGTATTGATGCAGTTTTTGACTTATTGATGCCATATTCATTGTTTAGACGCAAGTTTTGCTACATGAATGCTGTTTTGTTAATTTTTCAGGTTTTTTTGCTGTGTTTCTACGCGGTAAGAAACATTATAGACATTCCTTCACCTTGCGTGTGGAGAGTACGCATGTTGCAGTAAAAAAATTGTTGAGTTACTCCGTAAGTGATATTTAGTAATTGGATACTACGGTACAACTTGCATGCAACGACCAACTTGAGATCATTATCCAACAAAAAGTAAGAGAGCGCATCATCGCGGAGATGCAACTTGGGCATATGTTTCATACAATTATTGTCAAAATTTCAATGGAAGTTATGAAACAAGTATATAAGTAGTATAAAATGATCAATCCATCACCAGCTAAGCAACATGAATGTCTGCGCATTTTCTCAACAACAATGAGCATTCCATGTAAGCATGCGATGCAGGGTCGTACAATACCTTTGTCGGTGGACGAGTTTGATCATCATTGATGGTTGATACAGTCTGCGTCTGTTTCACGATTTGAGTTAAGGAGGCTTTGACGTGACGTGGCATGAATGACTTTGACGTGGCGTCTGCCAAAGAGTCAACTTTGAGACATAGGGAAAAGAAAGAAACTCCCTATTTTAGAAATAGCAACGACCCACCTCACAAAAGCTATAATTATGCATCTACCAATCACAAAAGTGTGAGCACAAAACTGTGCTCACATGTCTTTTTAACCTTATGAGAGTTAAAAGTTTAGATTTAAGCTCTTGCAAAGTTGTGCTTGGAGTTTTCTGGAAGTTTTGGCAAGATTAGGAGTTGGTGTAATAGTTAGTAGACAAAGGTGCGGAAACAAAGGGGCCTTCAGGGCAGGGTCTCCGGCGAAGAGCCTTCGGTGAAGTTCCTTCGGGGAAAGGCCTTCGGCGAAACAGTGAAACCCTCATAACGTTTTCAATGTGTGACACCTTGACTCAATTAGTGTCTTGTTGGAAAGAGCTCGCGACGCTTGTTCCAACGAGACCAAGAAGTCTTGAAACGGATAAGGCTTCACTGAGTTGTGAGTGTCGGAAGTTACTGATGGGTGGGGTTGAGGCGAGTTCGGCTTCGGACGTCTTCGGCTCCGGACGCCTTCGGCTCTGGACGTCTCCGGCTACGGACGTCTTCGGCACCGGATGTCTCCGGCTTCGGACGTCTCCGGCTTCGGACGCCTTCGCGACAACTGCGAGCAGGCCTTCGGCAATACGAGGTCGGCGAACTCAGAGTCGGCTAACTCCGAATCGGCGAACTCGGGGTCGGCGAACTCCGAGCCGGTGAACATCGTGCAGGGGCCTTCGGCGATACCAGATAAGGGGCCCTCGGGGGAAGGGCCATCGGCGAAACAGTAAAATCGTCATATCTTTTTCATTTGTTAACAGTTTGACTTGATTGAGGTCTCGTTGGAAAGAGCTCGCGACGCTCGTTCCAACGAGACCAAGAACTCTTCAAACGGATAAGGCGTCATTGAGTTATGAGCGTCGAAAGCGGCGGATAGGGTAGGACAACATCGAACCGGAGGATATCAAACCGGAAGACATCGAACCGGAAGACATCCAACCGGCGAACATCGTGCGGGCGCCTTCGGCGATAACAGATAACAGGCCTTCGGCGGTGTGCCTTCGGCGAAGGGTAAAACCGACATAACTTTCGCAATTCGAAACGAGTTGACTCAGTTAGGGTCTCGTTGGAAAGAGCTCAACCTGCTCGTTCCAACGAGCCCAAGAACTCTTGAAACGGAGCAAGGATCCGTGAGTTATGGGTGTCGGGAGTGACTGTTATAGATAAGCAAAGGTGCGGTCGTGCGTCTTCGGCGGGTGGATGCCTTCGGCGGTGCGCGGAAGAAGATTCCCTCCGGCGGAGATCGGGTGGTCAGGAATGTAGAATGTACAGGTGGGGTGGCGGCGGCGGCGTGGAGTCGCGCAGGGGAGTAGGCAGCTACCCATCATTGCGGGTGGGGCATGCAGGCGGGCTGTGGGTGTCTCGGCCTTGGATTTTTGAGGTGGTGTGTTCGGCCTGGGAGCGGAGAGTTGGGAATGTACCAGTGTGCGAGAGCTTGAGGTGTGCGTGTGTGGAGACGGAAGTGGTATCGGTCGTAGGATAAAGTGTGGTGTGAGCGATTTTTCGCAGGGAAGTGGTGAGAATTAGGAGAGTAGTGTGGAGAGTTCGAAGTAGGAGGAAGCAAACTCTCGTGGGTGGAGAGTTGTATCAGAGAGTGAAATTAAATTGGATCTGAGATTGAAGTGTAAAGTCTGTGAGTGGGAGCTGAAATCAGAGTGGAAGATCTGAGAATGGGAGCTGAGAGTGAAGTGAAATCTGAGACTGAAATCTAATAGTCGGAATCTGAATTTGAAACTGGAAAGGGAGAGTTGAATCTGAGAGAGGAATCTGGTGGGGTCTGAAGGTGGAAGCTGAGAAATCGATGCTGAGATCTGGGTAGGAATTGGGAGTGGGACTGGGATCTAGGAAAGCCCACAGCGGCTGTAGTATTGAGGAAATCACATAGAGTTGGGTTAGATCTTTATGTAACAAAGAGCTTGTCTGATGCTCTTATGGAAATAGTAGGCAGCAGGTGTTAGTTTCAGTTTTGGACAATTTGTCTATGGAAGAGGAAGTGTTTATCATCTCATTGTCTTGAATACACTGTGAGAACATGGCTTGTGATCAGAGAAGTTAGATTATGGGAGTTTGAACCCCCACCTGGACTACAAACGCTGAAGGGTGGGAAGGTTCGGCTCACAAAAAGAGAGTAAAGTAGGGTGAAGGATAATTAATCAAAAGTGAGAGATAACCACCTGCTCCCATAAAATATTGTAGTATAAACACATTGTGATTTTGACAACCGCATCAATAGTGCCACCATCGCAAGAAAGAACACAAATAACAAATATGAATGGTTCATCAAAAGTCTATTCAACCGCAATATTCACCGTTTCACACTTTTAAACATAGAGACTTGATGAAAATCTTCAAATAACCCTGACCTACATAGAAAAAACTTCGAGGCTTATGAATAACTGATAATTTCTCATTATTCCGTGATATACATGAAGAGTAATCTATCTCCAATTATTACTTCCTAATATCTCAAAAGTGGATATTTATTTATAATGTATAAGATATAAGATTATTGCAACCAACAACTAGGTCTTGCATTGGCAGCGCAATATTCATGCTTTGCTATTTTTTCTCAATCTAGTTTCAAGTCTTAATGTCAAGACGGGGAGAAGATTCGGCAGTCAAAGATTACTATTCTTCAAAGAAAACCGAATATGGTTGATTCTGAGAATACCCCACTAGAGATCGGCTAAAGGACAAACTGGAGCACACTAAGAAAAGTATATTTTTTGGCTTGTTTGCTTGAGGTCGTATGCGCCCTGCAAATGTCTGCACGAAGGACAGGTCTTGAGCATAACTTTATGGGAGAAGAAGATATCTCCACGAATAGTAAAACGTGTACACATGGTAACAAGTAACCATTGCCATGCAAAACGCATCGCTTGCATACTGACTAACTCGTCCATTGCAGCAGCGGCTGGTTCAAGTCTACGGACGAATCATCGCCTGGATTTGGCACGTTGAAAGGTGCACGTCAAACCTGGGCTTGAGATTGAGACGCAGATAGTGGGCGTTGGCCAAGCACAGCGGCCTAATGCCCTTTGTCAAGTCCCGATCAAGTCACTCACTGGTGCACTGCATTGGATTCCCGGGAGCCCTTCCACCACAATTTGTGGTATAAAATTTGTGCTAATATAAGCAAACACTTTCTAGAGTAGTAGGGATTGGGTTGCTACTAGTGCTTGTATACACCAAAACACATGTGGAAAACGGCGCATTAGAGAAGAACGTGGCGAAATGCTTGCTGGAGAAAGGTTTCACGGGACGTAAATTATCATTGAAATTACTACGACTTTATGTGCCAGAAGGAGCCGAAGGTTTCGAGATATTAGCACATTTTGGACAAGCGAGTCCAAAGTGTGCTAGGGTTGGGATGGTGTCGATAGGCCACGAACCGGTGTCGGCAGATGGCTCTTTTTGAGTAGAGGATAGTATACTCTACGGTGAGGAGAAAGGGAGGAAAATGGAAATAGTTTCAACCAGCGATTGACGTGAGGAGTGAGAGAAGTAACCACGAAGCGACACTCGAGTGGTCCAAAAGGTCAAAAGACGGCAAATTCCTTCACCATTTGATGGTCCAAGATCAAAATCTTTGACCCCAGATTATCGCACAGGAGCCGCGTTTCAAACAGTGCACAAGGAGGGAACTAATTCAAGTGGGGGATGGGAAGTCCACATGATGAGACCAAATTTTGACCACAGTGAAAGCAGGAGATTTCGAGACCTGGGATTACGTCCTGAGTGTCTTAAAACTACTGTACAGTAGTAGAAAGTACTGTAGTGGGTAGCATCGGGGTGAGCATATCAGAAGAGAAGAAAAAAGAATCGAAAAATTTGTGATGGTAATGTTTTATATGCTTTTCATCAAGGAAAGGACAAGGGCTAAACGCCTAAGGTAGGTTGTGCTTAGTTGCCCTACCGTATAATTCGAAAGGAACATAGGCACTTTAAGCTGTCTGGGAGATGCGATGGAAGGAGGAGGGACTACAAGGAGCGGGGTTAGAATAGTAGAATAGATGGAGGACACGAGGAGTAGTCGGAGGAGTCTACGGTTTCTGACAGGGGCCAGTCAAATTTCTCCCATGTAGTGTAGAGACAAGAAGAATCCAGGGCCAGGTGACCAGGTGTAAATCAAATCTATCCATCAATTCTCCCCCCTCACGATCCGGGGAACCAAATCGGAACAGCGCAGAGTAGAGTAGAGAGACAGGAAGCTGGAGAGGATACAAAAGCTCAGAATTCGGAGGTCGAGTACCAGACGTGAATTAATTGCTCTGACAGCTCCAGAGAAGGAAAGAGATAGATGGCAGTTACCACACTAGCAACGGTACCTTGTACAACAGGTTTGGAGAGTAATTGAAGGCCCAGTCCAGATAGGCTGAAGACATCGGTAAAATTAGAATAGTAAAATGGTGGTAACTTCCGGGGAGTGCAATTCAGCGATACCGTGAGAAATGAGAGGAGTGGAGGCTAGAGTGAGTTAGCGTAATTTATTCGCATGGTTTACTTGAGAGAGATAGATTCGCTTGGCATGTAAGGATTTCATAATCCGAGGAGAGGAAAGGGCTCGCAAGCCGAGGAGGTGTGGCAGTTCAGTTGCTGGCTGGGTTGGCCTGACACTTCTATCTGTGGAGTCCAGTGGAGTCCAGAGCACGGGAATAGGGTGGGGTGGTGTTGTGTCAACCATTGGAGACAAGCTTGCCAATACTGAGGCGAATATGGTAACATCCGGACTAATTTTCTGGACTATCTGCCATCGGCATCTGCGCTGCCAAAAGTACTAACGGGACGGAAGGGCAATTGATCACGCTGTGGTGACAAAACCTCCTCCCGGCTGCCTTGGCTACTGTGACCTCGAGGGCACGTTCCCACTGTTGAAAAAGGTATATATACCACCCTGAAGTAAAGTGTCGAAGCTGATAAATTCATGTAAGAACATATGTTTCAGCGGAGCGGGATCTCTAGGAGCTAGAGTTGTACTTTCTCTCTGCAACGAGATTGCAAGATGGTTCTTAGGAGTCTCATGGCTGTGGGTGATGTCAGTGTGAACGTGAAGGCAGGAAGTATGGCGGACTGGAAGCTGGAAAACTGCTGCGATCGGCAACAAGTTGCATTTGTTGCTGTCGTCGGTGTCTACATTTTCGTCATACTGGCAGTAAGTTGATTGGTCTTCATTCCAACAATTTCGGACTTCGTTCTGAAATGTCGAGTTTAGATAGAGGTAGACGGGTTACAGAACATCTTGATTTCCGAAAGTGGACCCGGTATCGGCGATACCAATTTCACTGCATGGGTTGCTGTGCTGTTCTTACATTTCGCTGGTCGCGAAGGAGACGAGAATAAGTAGATGACCATGCACAAACTGATTGACTTGTGGGGCGCATTGTATCATTGATAGACGTGTGAAAGCCCGGAGCTACGCCAACAATCAAATTTAATCAGTTTTAGCACTCTTGGGATGTATGTAAGTGGGAAATGGAAGGACTGTCAGAGTATAGTTTGGAAGAACTAAGCGGACTATATTCGTGTGCAGCTCTGGAGGACACCCCTCCTCACTCCGTTCAAGCTCATCACGGTCTATCTTCATGAACTCAGCCACGCTATAGCCACGAAGCTCTCATGTGGCAAGGTACTGGAGTTCAACATATGTTTAATATCTTAAAAAATACAGCAATTTCTACGACTATTTTCGCTCATTTTTGAGTTGCACAGGTCCAGGTCTGTTGGAGGTCTTCGTCTCGTAAAGAGGCCGCATGGTCCATAAAGCCTAAAGTAAGTACGGATGGAACGGTCACTGAAAGCGATTGCTAATTGACATTCTATGTGTACCCATTTGATCCCAGGTCGAAGGTATCGAAGTGAACCTCAACGAAGGAGGTGTGACACACACGCGGGGAGGAATGATGTGCTGTATTTTACCAGCTGGCTGTAAGAAAATGATATCTCTCCCTTTCTTCCAGTTTTCTTGAGCAGTTTCTAATGTTTCAACCGAACGAGTGACATTTTTTCAACATAGAGTATCACAGGTTCTCAGCGAGTGATTGTGACTGTTTTCAGACATGGGATCAGCATTTTGGGGAATGATCTTGATTATCATGTCAACCAACGACATCACCGTGAGAGTTGCAGCGGGAGCCTTGATAGCCTCACTTATCTTCACTTTTTTTTGGGCAAGAAATGTAAGATTACGTCCTTGGGTTGATGTTGTACTTTAAGATAAATACATTCCTGTTTCGATGTGTCTCAAGCGTGTAGCGCTGCTATGACTTTGATTAGAAAATGTGAAGGTCTTCAGAGCAGAAGTTCTTGGTAATATCTCCACGAATGTAGGACCTTGGAACTAACTGTGGATATGGAATGTACATACAAATCCCTCTGTGCGCAGTGGACTCTCCGATGGCTGTGTTTGGGTAAGCCTTTAAACAGACTATTCTGTATCCTTAATGTGTTGTTGCAAAGAGTACCTAAGTTGCCTCTCTGTAAATTTTTGAATTTCAACTGTAATATCCCGAACCAGCATATCACTCTCCAACCATATCTGTAGCCTTTCTTCTGTAAATTTTACCAAGTTCCAGTATTACTTTCTGTCTGACTTGTGTCTTGTTTGATGTACAGCATTTATTATATTCCTGGGTGTAGTCTGGGTGATCCAAGAGGTATCAGTCGTGAAGCTCTTGAGATACACGATTCTTTTTATTGGTAAGGCTATCAATCATAGGTTGAGTTTGTGTAATCTAGTTCAACTTTAGTTAGACTCAAAATAGGCCTGTCAAAGTTTGAAACTACAGCTCATAATTCGATGAGTGAAGGCCTATAGAAGTCTATGCCTTCACTTCTTTATAGATTTCATTTCATCTTTCAAACGAAGCGTTTGCGGTTGATATTAGACGAAGTGTCGTGGTGAGAACATGCTTACGTTCTTCGTCTATCAATATTAATGAGTCGAGGAGGTCAATACAATGGACAAGTGGTTCTAACTTTGAGAACATATTTTTCCTGACAGGTACCATGAATTGTTTGTTCTCAGTTTATGGTATGTTTTCTACTCTAAACAAATTATGAACTTGCTCTTATACAACGACTTCTAGCATGATCTGTTTCATATGAGATGTCATGTTTGGGCTATTAATTTACCAAATTTTGCGGTTTTGATGATATCTCCAGGTTGAATATACCAGTTGTAGGATCAGACGTGTATTAAATACTAGTTGGTCGGAGAAAGGATCCGCTCATGGTGGTATCATATCTAGAAAGTTCTTACGAAATTTTTCATGAATGACGAATTTCAGATATATACGATGACTTAATCTCAAGGAGAGTGCACACAAGTGATGCTGAGAAATTCTCGGAATTGTACCCGTTATGCCCCTGCAATGGGGTTGGATGGGGCGTTCTCTGGTATGTGGTGTTCTGTCTGTCTTTCTTCAGTCAGTTGAATTTTTAAGCTATACAGGATGATGTATGAGTACATTATGCTTTGTGATGTTAGAGCTAAAACCTGAAATTGCCAGTCTACGTGTTATACATGTAAACCGCCAATACATGCTACATGTATTGGCCGTTTATACCAGATTTGCACCACTGAAGAATGTTGTTGTCAATTCGCTACTAAAAGGAAATTGTACTCACAAGCCTCCATCCATGCAGTTCAGCCTGTGAACTCATGATTTGATCTGTGATTGAATTTGCAGGGGAATATTTTCTTTCATATGTCTGTGCGCAGCAGTCTATCTTGGTCTGATCATCCTGGACTAAATGTGGCACCTTATGACAACAAATGGATTAAACGAGGAATTTGATTTGATTTGGTTATTGAGGATGACAGCAAGTATCAACAAGAGAAGGTTCTGTCGGCCAGCTGCCCCCTGGTACACCGTCCCTTGTCCAGCATGGTGTTTTGTGAAGAAATCTGCAGGTTTCTTCAGTGTTCCCGATAGTCGGGCGCATTCCCCCTACGAGGTCTAGTCCACTTGTTTTGTAATGTCCACATCTGGAGCAGTTCACATCAGTGTTTTATCTTTTGGAAAGATGGACGCTTACTCAATGCATCATGACTTCCGTGACTTCCTCATCTCCCGGTCTCAAAATTCATCCAGGAAGCTCAGATGCGGCCATCTTGTTGGGATAGAACAAGTGCAGAGATGAAAAGCCAGCTTCGATTCTGTCCAGCATTACCTGTCAATACATAATTGACATGATTTTTTTAGCACATGTGTTTTATCTGCCTTGCAAGTCTTCGTTCTACCCATAGATGTCGGTGGCCTCTTTATACTTCATTCGAGCGGAACGTTATTTTTTGGTGACGATCGCCACACCACCAGTAGAAAGGTAGCAAACTCATTTTTTCCTAGTGAGGAACTGGCTTAGTAACTTCTCCTGTATGCAAAGCGGCTTTTGCCTCCTTTCTTGGAGGCAACCCACTATTACCCCGCAGATGACATCTTCGCAATGTCAAGTGGGCCACCTTGTGATTTAAGCGAGAGGCCACCAGGACAATGGGCACCGGTACGTTGGAGGAGATATCTGCCCAGCGCAAAGCTCGAGATGGTGAATGGTGGACCCTTGTGTGCTTTTGACGAAGCTAATAGGCCGACTGCGGTGGTCGTATACTCAGAGGTGTTGTACCCTAAAGGAGACCTGATCGGCAAATTGTTTGTAATCAGTTTGGAAGTTTGTGCAGTTTGTTCCTGGGAGTTTGATTCTTCCCACCCTCTGAGCATTGCGTTGACTCAACATGGGTGGGCTCCTTGTATTCAATGGTCGCCAGTTATATGGGTGACGGCCACTCACGTCTTCATATCCATTTAGAGTATGAGCATCGTTCCTTCCATCCATCAGTTGGGGGCTTCATGGGATTAGAAATCAGTGGCGCAGTTATAGGTCATAGGAGGATAGAATGAATAAGTAGAAGCATTGGTTGTGACCCAGTGATTCCAGTCATCAAAACTTGAAGAACAACGGGCCCAAGATGCACACGAAGAAGGTGCTCTGCATCGGAGCCGTACCTAATGTTAATAAACGATGTAATGTTTGCAACGAAAGATGGGATGGAAAGAACGAGAGATCGGATGCGTTGTTCGTTTTAGTTTTGAAGGATGAACAGAATTGCGAATCATAACGTAAATTTGACATTTGCTGATGAATGTGTGCTAAAGTCAATATCTCATCTTGAGGATAACACATGTAAATTAAAATCCCATTGAAATAAATCCAGAAGTTTATAGCCAACCTTTCAACCGCGTGTGATGTTCTCAGTTCGAACAGCTAATGGCACACGGTCCATAGTTAATAGGCCAAATTTCCAATCCTCCAGTCATCTTGCACGGGAAAATGACTATTCGTACCGCCTCTATCCTTTCTAGGTTTTCAAAAATCGATGTGGCTGTACAAGTCGGTGTAAGTCCTCAAAAGGATATTCCGTGCAGATGAATTCAACGTGTCAATGGCACATTAATTTAGTGCAACTAAATACCATCTGCTTCAATCTGCTCAGCTATTTGGGGAAAAGTTACAAGTCGGTACTGGCAAGTAGACTTCTGCACAAAACAAAAGTAACTGAAGAAAAGCGTATAATCAGTTGGTAAACAACCACTACATTACTGCACGTAACAGACGAAATCAGTTGAAGATTGCTGTACTGTTAAGTGTGCTGAACCACTGGGAATGTCTAAAGAAACCGATGCACCAACAGGGATGTCTTTTCGTCGGTTACTTTAGCCGATGTTGCAGTTCGTGAATTTTGTCCAAAGGCTTTGAAGTTAAATGCAACTTTCTGGTATTCTGACCCTGGTTTCTACTTCATGGAACTGTGTGCCCAACCCTGCTTGAGCAAATCAAAATATTCTTCACAGTTTGCAGTTGCGTTGAATAGTCTGGGGGATAACGGATGACAGCATATCCTCAGATTCAAGCTCTATAAATTGGGCCGATAATCCAAGGATTTCCTAACATAGGGCTTTCAAAAACCATGCAGAAAAGACGGGGAGGAAAGCTTCTTACGAAAGCTGAAACAGTGTAACATGTGCCTAAAACCAAAAAACCAAGACAATACTTGTGCACTTGTTAGTTGAAACGAGCAGGTGAAAAGCATCTCTGACCATCAACGGATAAATCCAATAGCTGAGGTAAGAACTCATCTTCAGGCCTGGCTTTTTGTTGATAAGTACGCGTGACACTGAGGGAAGATATTTGTCAAGCCAGTCCATCATAGGGATGGATTACGGTAGCCTGACCGACCGCACTCCATTTTTGAACCGTGCAGTCAGATAACAATAACAGGTTCACTACAAGCTTGTTCTAGAATGTGCTGGGATTAAGCTCGAAAAGTTCAGGTACCACTTTGCGGTAATCTTTACTGTCATCTTAGCAGTACTGTAAAGATTGGCCGAAGTCTGAACTTGTCTTGGTGATAATTATATTAGACCTACTCACTTGTTGTAAGATATATCAGAGGCCTGGCTGGAAACATATTGATTTATAAAGGGAGATTGCCTCTCTATATTACTTTTGGTTCCCGAGTTCTTGAGTCTATTTTTTGTTTGGATTCGCTTAATTTTGGATTTTGCTTTATGGTTTGGATTTTATTTGTACCTTAGTGGATGTGGGTGCATGCTTTTCCCACTCTCTGATGTAACGAAATGGACTGATAAGACAGCAAGATTTCACAGACAAGTAACAAGTTCAAAGTTAGAATTAGTGCTCACCGCACACTGAAGACCAGACGCATCCTCGCAACGAGGAATCTAATCCTCCGAAGTATCCTCCCATAGATATTGGTACAACCGAGTCACACCGTCCTTGAAACAGTTTCTTCTTCCGGGTGGACAGTACAATGGTATTAATTCTCATCCTAACGACAAGCGTGTCCTATGAAATCACGAAGGAAGAACCATTGAAGGAAGTACCATTGAGTTTGTACTTCACACGAAGGGCATGCTTTGATTTTCACCATTCGATCATAATGGTAAGAAGCATTAGAAGAAGCATAACTGTTAGGGATTCCAATACAGTATGCATTCATAGCGAGGAATACTATACAAAATGAGTGGGCACAGTGGGAAAAAACTTGTGATTGCTCCATAAATTATAACAAAGATGAAAAATGATCAACTAGATAGAATTTATTAAATTTATCATCGCTTAGTGTACAAACAACATCAACTCCTGACGTTGTATTGCATAACATGATGAAGGTGTTTTGAATAACGTTGCATAATCAATAATCTCTCTAGAGTAATAAAATTACCGTATTACATGAGCATTGATTTGCACTGAGATCACCCTCTACTTTACTCCTCACAACACGGACAAACTCATATTCGCTTAAGCAGAAAATAAGAAAATGGAAGAGAAATTATGCATGGTTCATTGAGGTATTTGAAATTGCGTTGATTTCACCATATAAAAATTGTGACACTTGAATCATTTTTTTACACTTATTCCTAAACTTCATATATAAAACACACTCACAACCTAATGTCTCAAGATTATTTCTCGTCATTTCAGTGCATCACATGCCAATATACTAATCTGAAGTAATGTGCACACCTACCGCCTGAATACGCACAGCAGATGCGGGTATATCCCCATCAAAAAATCCCAATTTTTTTATCGTGGTCTTCACATGGTTATACATGTAGAATGCCTTTGTCGGTCGACTTATTGATTTGATCCCACTCGGAAGGAGGTCATGAAGAAACCAGATCCCAATTGCAGAACTTTCACCCTCTGAACTAGGCAGGTTTCAGTTCAGGGCAGGACACGATTGGATAATGCGATAACTACACCATCCGCTCACAAGCCGGTAGTTCGTTAGGGTTTCGTACTTACGTCAATGTGGGACCTGCAGCACCAGACAGACATGGATTGCTTCATTGTACAGGAGATCTCTCTTCAGACACAAGGTCGCATTGTTGGTTTCCAACGAAGTGAGTCCAATCAGAAGTTTCTTGGATGTGGCTTTGGGATTGTGAATTGTTGTTCTGCTTTTCCCACTTCATTATAATTTTCTCTGGAATCAAGTGTGTATCTGATTTTAGAACTTAAATGAATAAGAATGAAATGGCAATGGGAAAAGACGAATATCTTATGAAAGTGACCGACCACGAATAACGTATACATGTCATTATAAAAAGGTGGAGTAACGATTCGGTTTGACCAATGGAAATCGTGTGTACATGGCTGCTTGCATTCGTTTGGCAGTGTGGAAATCTTAATGATGAAGGTAGGTGCATTTACTATGATAGTAAAATTTAAAAATCAAATAGCTGATTTTTCAGCACTTTGATGATCAGCCATAGGACTTACATTGCTATGTTTATCGTCATCTGGAACATTCTATACGTGTCTACACGAATGTGAAACTATATAAGATGTGAAAATTATTGTACTACGGGATGAATTCTTTCCAGAATCATTTTTCAATCTAGAGTATTCATCTTCCTATTACTCCGAAGATAATACCAAATACTTGAAAAGTGAATATATCTTATGGAGCCATTTTTGAAAGTAAATAAATGAGAGATCATCCTTTCATTGGATGATCGTGGAAAGTCGACCTGAAAGTGAACGGTATGACGATGCATGTAGTTAGTAGAACACTATAAGGACACGGTCACTATGGTCATTTGTAGAAAAATATCTCATTTATATTTTCATCTCTTGTACCCTTTCATGTTTACTCGGTGCCCTGGGGATCTCATATTTTATACAAAGCGCAAAAATTGGAAATCATGTCATCTATGTCAGAATCGCACGATGTCTTTGCCGCCCACTCTATTTTTTAAAGACAGGTCCGTGCGTGGCAGACGTGAGGTGCTTTCAGTTGTACTCCTTTGCTTCACTGTTTGTTTCCTACGAACATTTGCGTTAGTCGGTAATGTCCATGACTCATAGACATCATATGGAAAAATTTCACGGGTTAGGGCATTCTTATTTACTGTATTACAATGTAAATAGATTATGGGAGTGACTAGTTATCTTTCACTTAGGGTTAATTAACACTCACTTTACTATACAGAATTATCCAATCGGTTGATACAATTCTTCATTCTCTCTGATTGGTACATGGAACGTTATAAAGTTCTATTAGTAGCAACTAATAAAAATTTTCTCAAAATAAAATGTTCGATCAATTATAGCAGGATGAGGGCTAAATAACCCTAAGTGAGTGATAACTAACCTTTCTCTAGATTATTTATTAAACTCAAGTCAAAATGTCCTAAGCATGAATACTCTTAACCCCAAATCTAAGAAGTGAATACACTCTCCGCGCGTCTAGGCGGAGAGTGTATTCACTTCTTCTATATGTGCTTTACATTGCAAGACGTTGCTTAAATTTCACATCGAACACCAAACTAAAGTCCAAGCCATCAATCTTTGAACACGTAACATTCAAAATCCAAACAGCAAGTTGTAAAAGTTTGTGCACATTAGACGACGTAATGTCACAGCGAGATAATTGTTGGAGACAATTCTTCGCTTGGATGGTGTTGGAAGAAATATTCGTATCATGCAGAACTAGTCGCTTCCATTATGATACTGAAACGACGAGATGAACAAATAAGTATCTTCTTCTTTATTTGAATGAAATATATTAATAAACTAACTATACTCCAAGAATGAAAATAATTTAAGAGTAAAATGATTTAATCTAATTTCAAATGATAGATCAGATATATAATCAATTTAACACATGATTGATTGCAAAAAATAATAACAAAATTCAACTCATGATTTTAATCTGTTGAGTTTCAATATAATATAAAGATGAAAATCTTTTGATGCTATTTATCGAAATTTTAACATTGTGAAATTTGATATTATGCACAATCTGAGAAAAGTTTAATTGAATGTAGCTGGATAAACAACGCAAAGAATTTAAACATAGTTCAAAAATATGTAATGAATGAAGGAAGTGAATATTGAAATAAATATTCATATGTAGGTGAATTTTCCACCCAAAAAAAAAAACGTAAAGAAGAAAAAATTTTCAGTCACAATATTATTATCAGAAAAACCTTATTAAAATTTTCCATTTAATTAAAATTTTATTAAATTATAAAAAAGCTGGCGTCATATTATGTAGTAAATCTATAAAAATCCTTTGATAAATTATGAAAATTTCTTTTCCGTAGACGATAATTGAATATTAATCGATGAGGTGATTATATGACGTTAAAAGGAATAAATTTTTGGCAATATTTACCTATGTGAGTTGAGAAATAATGCGTTGGTTTTAAAATTTCACGGTTTTCATTTTTCCAAGGTCAGAAGTCATAATCTCTTGAACAATGGAGTATCAATCTTGTGAATAAAAGTTTCCATCCCTTATCATTTCTCTGAAATTTCTTGTGTCCCTTACATCTTATTTTGAAAGCTTCTGATACGTGCTTGTATGATATACAACAGGAAGTATTTATAAATTTCTGTACTTAACTTGTTCTCGTATAAGGTCATTCTAAACTCTATAATATAGGACATCTTCGAGGACTATTGCTTGTTAAAAAACCCTGCAATCATCGTGTTGCATTATGTGAGATCTCATTTGGAAACCAGAGGCACCGTGGAGTGGCTACCTACCAGCTACGGTATCCGTACTGTTCTTTACGTGACCGGCGCCCGCTGTATACCGCTGCCCAAAGGGCGAACGGTACCGGAGCGTGAGATGCGGGAGCGGCTTTTGAAATGATTGTCGACATCTTCTTGACCTTTCTTGAACTTCTCGATGCTGCTGCCGAAAACCTTCTTGAGGCCGGGCTTGGCATCGCTGCTTCGTTTGCCTATCGGTAGTTCTACGTTCATCCATCAGCTCAGATAAGGTCGGACCTGAGCACGCAATGGCCAGTATGTGTATAGCAAGCAGCCAGTGGAAAGCTGCGAATCTCCAACTCCTGACATCGCTTTCTTCTGCCCTGGAGTCATCTGGCTACCGTCTGAAGTTTTCATCCATATCTCCGGTTACAATCCTCAAATCCTCGGTGCTATTTGGAAATGTTGACAAAACATTCTGATGCTTTTGTTCATGTCTCGCCTGCGTGAATCTTGATTGATACATCTTATAAATCCGCGGTTGTGTGTCACGATTGACCGAAGTCTAGCATAGTTAAGCATAGAGGAGGGAATGACTGCAATGGGCTCTAAGTTACTAAGAGTTCACTGTGTGAAGAGTAGGCTCAGTGAAAACGTTTAATGAATTGAATTTTTCCCTTCTCATTCAGGACTTTATTTTTAATCAATCCGGAGTATCAGTGGCTTTCATTGTTGCTCTCTCATGGGAACAGCTTGCAACGTCGACTGCCTGGGACAGGTCAAGACATTGACATCATAAACCTTAGCCATCTCTTCCACTTGAACAAGATCGATCATAAATCATGCATTTGAAATTGACTTCTCCAATACTCTACTCAACCAAATCACACTAATCATAACGAGTGTACACACAAAGCACATGTACCGATTCATATTTTGTAATAGAATGCTTCCTTAGTTCTAAGGCTACTATTGAAATTTGAATGTATTATGACTTTCAATTTCATGAATGAAAGTGGTTTTGTTTTACTTCGTGTCTAAGACATAACATGCAAAACGAATGGACGGTGGTCCAGAATTAGTGATTATCGTCTTCATTTTCACGTAAACATGTGATGCGATGACTTCCAACCTCCACGTTTCATGTGCCAACGGTTGGAGGGATACGGTGCTTAAATCGCAGAACTTTGTTGGGGATGAGACAAATGTATATTTTCTTTCTTGGACTAAACATATTTCAAAGCACATCACAGGTTGGCCAAGATGGATGGTAATTTTCAAAGGTCTTACCTACTGACGCCGTTATCCTCGGATGAGAGGTTCATCGAGTTGTACTTCAGGTTATGCCTGCCTTTCTGTCCATTATGTACTTAGAAGAAACTTTTGGTATCCTCCACGCTGATCCTTGTTAAGGAGAACCTTACAATTGGGTTCGTTGAAAAATGCATGTTAAATTAACGTAGATTTCACAAATGTACAGAATATTAATGATTGATAATTTTGCTGAGTTACCATTAGCATCTTGTTGAAGGCCAGTAGGTATACTAATTAATTATGCATCTTGACAGATACAAGCAAAGGACGTGGAAACCACTATTAATTCCCATTCGCGACTGGAACATGGCTTTGAAGACAATGTTGGTGATGGTTAATGCACATGCAGGTGCGAGGTTTACTGCTTCAGCTGATTAGAAATGACATTCACTGATTTTCTTTCCCGATATTGTGACCGTGTTTATGTAAGAGAAGAGTACGGACCAACTAATGTTAGAAATGTGCTCAGAAAGCAAGCAGCAAGACGCAGTATCCCCGGTGGTCATAGAGGTAGGCGAATGTTTTGTCTTTCAGCATCTGACTTTTCTATCTATTGACCCGCAATTTTTTGGCTTCTATGAACATTCTCAAAAATATTCAATGAGTTTCAATCGAATAGTCTTGAGCCGAAGCTCCTACGATTATGTAGCTGTTACTGCTGCACGCTTGCATTTGCATTTGCATCTTCAAAGTATATATCCCTCGGTACTTATCTTCAGCTGTGGTTTTGTGCTACCAAATTTTTGATTACTGAAGCAACTCGAATTCGTAAGCTCAACAGAAGCAGTTGAACATGCTCTCTGTGCGATACCAGGGCTGGAAGTCCATGATGTGCATTCTGTAAGTATATCCGAAGTAGGAAGTGCTTGAAAGAAATTAAGTACAAAGACCTTCAGTAACTTTCAGTTTCCAGTCCGATCTTAGTAGCTCATGGACATTAACTAGCTGGATACAGACATTCACCAGCAGGATGAACATAATTATGAAATCAGAGGGAGAAAATTGATTAAATCTGAATATATATATTATGCCAAAATCGGAGCAAGAGAGCGTATTCAAGCTCTTCAAGGAACAATAAACAGCCTCAGATCGACTTCAATGAGATGTTGAGAGAATCAGACTGACTTTAATTGGACGTGTCTACTGACTGGCACAGCTTATGTATGGCATTGGCCCTATTGAAGCAATATCCCAAGCAAGTGCAGAGACAATCCTGGAGTTTACGGATCTGTCAAAAGAAAAGGCTCGGGGAGTCGAGGAGTTTTTCGGGAATGAGATCTATAACAGGACTCCTGTGCTTGAGTGATTACAAGATGGTCGGACAGGCTAACAGCTAAGTTTGACCAAACAAAAACACAGAACTCGCATCATAGACAGAATTAATTGATGAACGTTTATTGAGAGAAAATGGTATCAAACAGATTTTTATCTGTGTTTTGTATTATCTAGGTTTTTCGAAAATGAATGCTCAGAAGCTTTTTTCAAAGCCCAGATAGTAATCCAAATTTGCCAGCAAGCTTGCGAAAACTCACTAAGCTGCAAATATAGAATGGATATGATCGACTTTGGAGGGATAGATGCTGTAATCTATATTTGAATTCAAAAAAATATTCAAGATACAAGATTCATGCATGAATATGCCAGCGTTTTGCCAATATTAATTGTATGCGACGGCAACGGTGTACGACGGGAGAGAATTGTTGCTAATTCGTGCTAATAACCACTCGATGTTAACTCATTATCTTTCCTATTAAAACAGATAACTGTAGGTAGCTAGTAAAATTCTAGTACTGTCATGGAGGAGGAGACGGTATTGAATTGCATGAAAATAAGTATGTTAACGAAATCCAAACAGTCCAGGAAATATTACACAAGAGACTGGGTTCGGTACTTTGATGAAGATCTTACCATCTGGTCATGGAGTCGTGTATGCAACCCTTCACTCTCTTGCGCCAACTAGATACAATAGAGTGAACTATAGCCAGAATGACTTATAACGATGATCTAGATTCTTGGAAGAACTTTCTGTTGCTAGTTTGACTTATATATTTCAACTGTTCATATATGCCAAACAATTGCCGGCACTGGAAAAGCTGGGATACAGCACATGTACACGTTCTTCATACTTGGAGTACCTTGTGGTGTAAATGCTGAAGACGGACAATGATTCCTTTCCAACTCTTCGGGACCGTGGGTTCTGAAACAGCATCACGGCATGTGTGTTGTCAAGCATGATGTGTAAAAAATACACACACATCAGATAGGTAGAAGAAAATCATGCGGTCACTGTACCCCAATTCTTCAGATAATAATACAAATTCACGTTGTTTTGCGGGCCCAAAGTATATCCTCTACAGATTCTGAAACATCTGTCCTCCTTTGTCTTCTTTCGTCTTCTGTTTGAGGTTTCCCTGGTCTAGTGTAAAAGGGTTCAGCGGGGTTCTCGGCTATCTATGGCCAGACAGCTCAAGGATTTGTCCGTCTCAAAGCTGTTGCAGTTCACTTGTATGAGGGTTTCCTGAAACCTCTGGGACTGTTCCTTCCAGCCCACGGACAAGCTTTTTAAACCGAAATTATTACACATTTTGGTGGTTCTTGTCAGAATCTAAAACATACATCACGCATGCAAGTTCCAAGAGAACCATATCCACTTTCGTAAACGAAACGGGGATTGAACCTACCGTTGACGCACGAGAATGTCCTTCGTGATATATCTATATTAGTTTCATTTAACCAGGCCATGGAGATCTTTTCTCGAGTGTAATAATTCTCTTCTGTAGATTTTTTGTCACTGTCAATTGAGCTCAATCGACCGGAACCTGGATACAGTGTAGATTGGGTACAGTCCGCTCTTGGACGCACCTTCACAGAGCATTGGTCTTCAGGACGGATTTATTGTCTAGATCTTGCATGAGAAGAGCCATGATAGCACACCACCTACGACCTTGTCCGCAGTGTCGAGAGAATCTTGACCGCGGATGGTCACGGAAGAAGACTGGTAAGAGCGATCGATGAACATTGACAACTATTGTAAGGATATGCCAAGCTTCTACAGCCTTTTGATGGCGTCTTGACGGATGACTCAGAGAATCAACTGTCCGAGGGGCTACTGTGGAGAATCATGGGAGGTCAATTACGTTCTTCATGAATCAACTGACGTCTGCCGAAAGGCTTGAACTCCACGACGGTGGGGGAATAGAATACGAATTAGGAAGGACCCAGAGCTCGTGCCTTCATCCGTGGAACAAATCAACGCTCGACGGGAAGGACCGATTGTTCAACAAGTTGTTTCCGTTCTAGTGGAGCTATGCTACTGCAGAACTTGGCGATGGTTTTCCACCTTCGTTCTGCAGATCGTGATGTATCCATTGACGTCTGCCGAAAGGGTAAATCTCCACGGCGCACGGTGCAATAGTATACGTATCATGGAAGGGCCCAGAGCCCGTGCCTTTATCTGCGAAAGAGCTTTTGTCCGACGAACTGGTTCCATTTTCGTGGAGCAGCTATTGCTACTGAGGAACTTCGTACTTGGAATTTTTTCCAAGCTCAGTTCAGAATATCGAGGCATCCTTCGAGGAAGGAAGGTGCACATGGTGGAATAGAATGACTATGAAGGAGCTGAGGCATCAGATCTTCAGAGATGCAGAGTACTCGTAAGCCGCAGTCAAAAGGTTGTAATGCGGATGTACACCTTGGTCGACATGGGAATGGTCCTCAAGGTTCCCTCACTCCACTCACAAATTCCTCGATAACATTGTGGGTCAAGCGTAGGATATTTACACTGCCACAGACGAAGGCTGGACTGAAATCAGAATTTGACGTAGGCTTCTTTGCAATTCGAGGACTGGCCGATAAATGGTTACAAATCGAGTGAAAATACATTCTGCTGCGTTTCCATGACCCCTGCTTCCATCGTTCACGCCCATGCCCAACACTCTTCCAAATCTCTCCTCAGTTTGTCATTCATGCTCGTCAGTGTACATACATATATGCTTCTATGACTTTCTCGATAAAAATTCAACTGCTTTGACAGAAGGATTGACATGCTCAAAATGGAGGCAGGTGGCGATAGAAATGCCGGGAGTCGCAGAAACATTAGTAGATCCATGAAATTGCAAAAAGCCTCGAATTCTGCAGCTCGCTTCTCGGCATGCGAAGACCTCGTCATGACGTTCTGTCGATCATCAGTTGGCTTGAGATGAGAGTTGGTCGGGTTGGGTTCCATGGCCAGCAAGAGGTGGACGAAAAGCTACTGCTGGGAAAAGCTGCGCAAGCTCGACGTAGCGAGGGCTCTTCGTGGACTGAGGTACTCTCATAAAGCTACTCTGAATGGGTTTTTGAGAGATCTCCGGCTGCTCGAAACTGAAACTAGGATCACCGGCGAGCGCCTGCAGCAGTTCGTCAGGGAACATAAGCCCATCATCAATCTGATTCTTTGCGGGGGTCTGCCATTCGACAGCGATGACGAAGCCATGGGCAAGACATGCGGTAATGTACACATTCGCAGCAAGGATTCTGTCTTCTTGTCCCTCGGATTCCACGTACAGCTCTGTGAATGCTTTCTGCTGTCTGTGATGGGGCAACCACGTGCTTGGAAATCGAGTCTCAGGGAGATTTCACTGGACGGAGCTTCGTATAGTCTGTCTCAAGACGAGGTGGTGGCTCTATGTGCGAATTTGAGCTCTAATTTAAACGTGCGATCTCTAGACTTGCGAAATCAGAAGATTTTTCATTCCAGAGAGGGCTGCAGACTTTTGGGGCAGGCATTGAGAACCAACTCGACTCTGGAAAAGCTCTTTATTTCGTCCGCCGACTTGACCAGCGAAGGTGTCGAACAACTCACCAATGGCCTCCAGGGCGATTCGATTTCAATTCTTGAGGTTCTCGACCTGGGATTGAACCCGAAAATCGCAGATTCTGGAATTCGTCATCTTGCAAAGCTGCTGGTATCCAATAAAACTCTCAAGTGCCTGCAGTTGAAGCTAACGGGGAGCGGTTTTGAAGGTGCCAAGCTCATGGCATCTGCACTGCTACTGAACAGCACGTTGGAATTTTTCTCGTTTGGAGGTAACAAAATTACAGAGGTCGGGATGACGCTGATGCTTTCGCCACTGACCCCTGTCCCGACCAATTCGGCAACTGGGCGGAGTATCTCAGGGATTAAGCATTTGGAGCTAGAGGACATGGATCGCCTGGACTTCTCCGTCGGGGCTCTTGCCATGATGATCACCAGGAACAAGAAGTTAGAGTCCTTGAACATATCCAGAGCTCCTATCGAGGAAGAAGAATGGATGGATCAAATCATTCCTGCTCTGTACCAGAACCGCACTTTGAAGTGCTTAGATCTGAGGGGCTCCAACAATCTGCCCTCTGAAGGTTTCTTCGACCTTGTGACATCTGCGTCAAGCAAAACCGTGCTGGAACATATCGACCTGGCAGGAACGAACATATTTTCGAGATCGGAAGTCCTCAACGACGAGCTGAAGCTAAACGGGGAAATGCGAAGAGGATCGAAAGCGAAGAGGAGAGTGAAGCTCAAGTCGGGTCGTTTCATCCTGTGTGGATACTCATTCGCAGGTCGGTCTGAAACTTGCAAAGCTGAGCAAATTTCGTCTTGGAGTAAGCATGCAGGTCGCCCATGCTTTTTATCAAGCTCCGTCCACTTTGAAAAGTCTGATCTTGAACTGGCTGGTGACAGGAAAATCTACCATTTGCAGGTCCATGAGATACGTCGTCGATGGTCCTCCAGCATTTTATCTGTGCAGTGTGGCTTGGCGAAAGTTTTTGAGAAAATCTCCGCTGATGCGAAAAGCCCTGTTTGGAACCTCTACACCCTCCGGAGATGTTGACAACACGACTCGGGGATGCGATGTTGTGACGCTCAGGAGTGCAATGCGCAGAAGCACAGACATCGTTTGGGACTTCGCTGGCCACAAAGAGTACGATGCTCTTCACAATTACTTGTTTTCAAACTTTTCCAACTCTTGCTTTCTTTGTATAGCTAGTGCCTTCGGTGACATGCGTGCACGTGCACAGACCAGTCAGCGGCCGGGCTCTGAATCCAGGCGACTCAAAGAGCAACGAGACATTAAAGAAGAGCTAGAATACTGGATGCGCCTCATAGCTTCAAGCTCCAGGCCGTCTCCGAGAAGTTCTCAACGCCCCGTCGTCATGTTCGTTCTCACCAACGGAGATGAACTGGATCCGAGAATCCTGCGAGATGTGTCCCAAAGGACTGAATCCGTCGTTGCTGAAATGAGAGAGAGGTATCAGTCAGTGGTAGACTTGCAGCAAGGTGTCAAGGTGATAGATTCTCATAGCTGCAAGGACGTGCAAGAGCTCATGACAGCGGCGCAGGAAACTTTGGCCAAAGTGTTGCAGAACTCTGCAGAGTTTGCTGTCTGTGAAGAAGTGCGCCTAGTGCTGGAAAACTGGTCGGCCAAGAGCGCATCTAAGCCGATTCTGCGGATGGAAGATTTCCAAACCTTGTGTGAGCGGGAGCTGAGAGGGAGATTGAACCCTTCCGTCTTTGCATCTGCCGATCTGCATACCGCGAGGGGCCAAATCGCTGTGCTGAACAAACTGAACGACAACGGCGACATAATGTTTTCCAGCTCACTCGATGTTATCGTCGTGAATCCAAAATGGTTTGGCGGTGTTGTGCTAGGATCGGTGTTACACTCACTTCGAGGAGTGCAGCAACGGCCTGGCAGAAATGAAGGCATTGTTGGGTTCTTCAGGGATTGTCTGCACCCTGCAGGTCCAGATGCGGTGGGACTCTACCATGAGAATGGCTTTGTCAGAGAAGGACAACTCAAGGAGATAGCCGATGGTATGGAGCATTTCTCGCACGCAGAGCTGTTGAAGTTGCTGATCCAGTTAGAACTCTGCTTCGAAACAACGTCAGGGTGTGCAAATGAGCTCCAGGATAGTGCAGACACGCCCCACTCCGAATCATCTTGCGAGATCAGGGAACATGTCGACCTTTCGAAGAAGTTCTTCGTGCCTGCTGTGTTCGATGACGACGCAGAGACTGCTGTCATCGGCAGGCGACAGCTGAATTGGAATTCTACTATGCACCGAAAAGACTTCTGCTACGACTACATCGGCCGTCGATTGGCATGCGATACCAACGACTTCACAGTTTTCAGCACTGGGTTCTTCCCAAGGCTGCAAGTAAGAGTCTAGCTCTAGCTTCGTTTCGCCGCACTTCACAAATTCCTTGGAAAGTGGTCGAACCGATTGAACTAATGAATTACACCATCGACTAATCATTAAGCGATGCGTCTTCCAGGTGGCCTTGCATAGCTACTTCAGGGAGAAGGGATGGCTGGAGAATCGCGGCTTCCGCATGGATAGAAATCTCTTCGGTTTCTACGAGAACGGGGTGGAGGTGCTGGTCGAGTACAGCGGCGCCGTCGACTACTTCGTGGATATTCTCGTGAAGTCGTCGCGCTCTTCCACGTACACTGTCGAGTTTATAAATGTGCACGTGATTCAGCAGATTCGCCAGTTTTGTGCATCGCCCCAGGGCTGCCCTGGAGTCCTTCTTGTAGAATCTGTCATAAGGACAGTCTGCGTCAAAGAGCTTCATTTGTGTGTACATCGGAAACACCAGGCCACCCCGGTCGATGTCCTCCGCAGCCGGATCCAGGAGCACGGCCTCGGCTACAAACACGCTTGGCGTGAGAGCCTCGATCGTCATAGCGATGTGGACAAAGCCGTCGACTTGCTGCAAGGAGGACGAGGAGGGGACGGCTCAAATACTCCAGTGACAGTGAGAGGTGAGCACCATGAGAACGACTACCTGCTGAGGCAAATTTCTACTGTGACAAATTTCGAGAGTGCCTCGATGGATCATGATCATGCCGCGGAATGGGGCTCTGAAAATGTGTACAGCATGAACCCGATTCCTTCGGTGGACGTGAGAGGAGGATTTCAATCAGAATTTGAGAATGCTGCTTCCATTGTCGACCGCCCGAGTACGAGCACATTCGGAAGGGAGCGTTTGCCTTCCCTCCTTTATGCTTCGATTGACGACGTTGGATATCTGCCGGCGATCTGGGCGAAGGTCGAGGCAAAGATGGCGGTGAAAATACATCTCAAGTGTGAGAGTCCACACGGTTCTCACGTCGTGCCCGACCAGCAGGGTAGAATGTTGAATCTGAGGAGGGGCGGCAATTTCATGGAGCACGTGTTGATCTTTTTACGCCACGGACTGACAGGGAGTGCTCAAATTGCCGGAATGGATGTAGATGCGGGTTGGTTCAATTCGCTGTTCGGCAGTAGTTCCAACATGCCCATAAAAATCGAGCATCTTCTCGAGCTCACGGATCGACCCAATCCATCGGCACCCGCATCGAACGAGGAGATTTTGCACTCTCTCGAAACGTATCTCAAGGTCGAACCGCCCACTCAGTGGCTCAGAGATTTTCTGAACATGGATAATGGGCCAGCATTTCGGAAAGACTTCGACCTCTGGAAGATGGAGGTTTCAGCCACAGACGACATTGCTTGGGTGTGTATCCAGCACTACATAGAATATATACGTGGCTGCAATAAACTCCTTAGCCAAACAAGACAGAAATCAGCAATACGCTAGCTGTACATGAACTCGACTTGCTTGAATAGCGTCCACCACCGTCATGATAAGTTTCCGTCGATTCACGTCTCAGGTCATACATGGGTCCAGCAGGCAGAGACATGTACATCACTCGACAAATGCTTCACATTTAGCGACACAGGCAGCTCTCCAAACAACGATGGCATTAGATGGTCTCCTTCCAGAGATAGTCCAAAATGGGTATTCACATTCGCGAGAGAGGAGTTCAGAGAGACTCGCTGTCTTTGTCGTCAAGCAACTAAACGCTAGATTCACTGTCGGAGGTGAGGATGGAGAAACTCTTCAGAAACTTGTCAATTGTACATATATCGAGTTTAGGATAGAACACTGCGCAAGAGTCTGCTGCAGATATGTCCATGCAATTTTGTCTGCACCGCGTAGAGCGTTGTACAAATGTAAGTCTAACTTTGTAACAAATCTAGATCGGTGGCCGATGCGGCTCCCAAATCTCTACTACAGAACGTCCTGTCATTCGAAATGTGGTGATTGATAATGATATGGACTCCCTCACACACACGCACTTGCCACCATCACCACGATGAAGCGTGAAGAAGTTTTGAGGATTTTCAAGACTTCCACCTCAAAGACCGGACGATCAGTTTTGCCACTGACCGGTCTGGGTTGTCAACATTAGAAGCAGTTCAGTAAAAGCAAACCTCGGAATCACATCCCTTCGTGGATCTTGTCCCACTTCTCGCCAAGGTAGAGTCACATCTACCCAAAAATCTGGCAAATGAAATGGAGCCCATTACAGATCCCGATCAGACCAACCAACATGCTGCTGACGAGTCCGAATCTCTCAGAGCCCTTTCTGTACGACAGCACCTCTGTGACACAACTGGCTCACGCTAAGAATCTCCTCTTCAAAAAGTCCTGTACGCTCACACCTTTTAGGAAGCTAAGGGTTGGCTCGATCCAGGGAAGGTCAAGTTCAAGCCGACCAAAGCAAGTCCCCATCCAAAGCTTCCTCTCGGCTTCACTTCAGGGGAAGCTTTTTCGAGGACTGATGGATGTACGATGCTGCACCTTCCGGGCCTTTGCATCTCAAGGCCTCGAGTGTGCATGCTGTGCGCTGGGCCGGAATTTAAACCGCTATGGAGTTCTGAAGGTGTTATTTCGCTGCTCGGGTACAGGGAATCTCGAACCTTCTCCGATGCCAAAACATCAGCTTGCACATCTCCGGCGGCGTCACTGCGTTGCAGCCGACCTTCGCTTGCACTTGCAGACACTCGCACAACGACACGACGAAGAGAAAAATGAACATTCACGCGCGAAGCGATTGACAGGAAGTGATGGTCGTGAAAAAGTTCTTCTCACGGTATAGTTTGACTTTATTACTTTAAGCTTCAATTCGAGCATATTGAGTTCTGATATGCTCGGAACGCGCGAAGCTACATAAATTTCCAACCTGGGCTCGGGCGGAACGAGAGGCGTTTATGCTGTACACCGAATGAATAGATGGAAATCAATCTCAATGCACCTTCCGACAGAGGGCACGAGCACTGCATGGCGCGCATGGATGCATGCGCTGCAGGTCTGTGTGCTCGGCCTCTGCTCTAAGTAAGCTCTTTATCTACCTCTGGTCCGGCGATGGAGCCCGGCGGATTCAATCAGCATGTCAGAACTGGGTTGTGACAGCTTCTATACGCACTACCACAATCTCTGAGTTGTCTGTACTACCAGCCTACGGAATCAAGCCTGCTTGTTAGAAGCGTCGATTATTGCCTCGATGGAGTGCGGAGGTCGATATCCCCACGGGTTTCTGCTGGCCCAATTCCATTGGTCGCGGCACATGTCGTCAATTCCGCTCTCGGCTTTCCAGCCGAGCTCCTTCTCGGCCTTCTCCGTGGCTGCGAACAGCTCGCTGGCGTCTCCCGGCCGCCGATCAGCAATCCGCAGGGGCAATATTTTCCCGCACGCTTTCTCGAAAGCGGCCACCATCTCCAGAACCGAAGTTCCCCGCCCCGTGCCCAAATTGTAGGCCGCGCAGCCGATGTCCTTGGTGTTGAAGAGCTTCTGCAGAGCAGCGCTGTGCCCCGTGGCCAAGTCCTGCACGTGAATGTAGTCCCTGACGCCCGTGCCGTCCCTGGTGTTGTAATCGCTGCCGAACACGGTCAATTCCGGCAGTCGTCCCACCGCCACTTGCTGCACGAAGGGCATGAGATTGTTGGGAATGCCGCGCGGATCTTCGCCTATGAGCCCGCTCGGGTGCGCGCCCACGGGGTTGAAGTAGCGGAGGAGGATAATTCTCCACTCCGGATCTGAATATTGGAGGTCGCGCGAAATTTCCTCGATGAAGAGCTTGGTTCGGCCGTAGGGATTCAGGGCCTCCACGGGAAAATCCTCCGTGCACGGAACGGATTTCGGTTGGCCATAGACCGTGGCGGACGAGGAGAAGACGAGCTTTTTGCAGCCCACGTCGGCCATTAGCTCCAGAAGATTGAGCGTCCCGATGAGGTTGTTGGAATAATAGTGCAGAGGCTTGGCCACGCTCTCGCCCACGGCCTTCAACCCTGCGAAGTGAATCACGGCATCGAAGCGGAATTTTTGAAAAATTCGATCCAGGGCGTCGCGGTTGCAAATGTCCACCTTGAAGAAGTAGAGATTGACGCCGTGTTTGCCCGACAGGTCCACCACTCTCTTCACGGCCTCCTCGTCCGAGTTGTCCAGATTGTCCACAATCACGACCTTGTAGCCCTCCAGCAGCAGCTGCAATGCCGTGTGACTCCCTATGTACCCTGCGCCTCCCGTCACCAGAATCCACCGCGCGCATTCCCGCGGCATCTCATTCAACATCTTTCGCAACTGATGATTCATTTCTTCGATTCAATCCCCTGCCCTGCCCTGCCCTCGCCCCTCTTCCCTCTTCCCTACCCTTTCCCTTCCCTCCCCTCCCCTGCTCGAGACGCCGGGCGGAGCACGCAGCCACAGCCTCCTGAGGCCTCGGCGACCTGCACCGCAAGTGAGAGACGAGCCCTGGCCCTCGCAGGCGACGCGGAGTCGCAAGCGAAACGACCAAGGTTGAATTTTGCGCTCTGCCTTTCGCAGATCGATCGATGCGATATGCTCGATAGCCCTCCTCCTCCTCCACCTCCACCTCCTCCTCGTCGTCTCCCTCGTCCGCCGATGTATCGGATCTCGGCACGGGCAATTGTGTTTGATTTCGTCGACGAATCGAAGAGGAAAGAAGGCAAGAAAGACGGAGAGAAAGCAAAGCAAGCAAGCAAAGCTGCGAGCGAGCCAAAAGCCGTCCTCCCTCGCACGCACGCCCGCCTCGCAGGCAGCTTTGCGCGAGCGAGGAGCGAGCTTGCCAACAAAAACAAGAAGTCACGCTCCTAAAAGAAGCGTGTCGCGTAAAAGCGTCCGTCGCCCTGCCCCTGCTTCGGCCTCGGCTCGCCCGGCCCCGCTGCTGCTCTCCTGCTGCTCTGCTCTCCTGCTCCTGCTCCTCCTCCTCCCCTCGCGCGCTCTCTGCTCCGCAAAAGATGCTGCTCCTCCCCAATCATCCAACAAACCTCCCCAAACCGGTACGCATGCCTCGCCCACCCTCCCTCTCCTCCCTCCCTCCCTCCCTCCCTCACCGCATCAACAACAACGACGACATCACCAGCACTGTGCGCTCATTCCTTCCTCCGTCCCACGAATTGCTCCTCGGTTCCATCAATCCTTCCGTCTCTCCTTTTCAAGCTGCACCTCCGGCCGCTCTCGCTCACTCTCGATCGCTCTCTCGAATGGTGGAGGTCCGGGAAGCTGCAGCAGGCGGGGAGGGAATCTGTGATGGGAAGTCGCTCTCGACGGGGGACACCTGTTCTTGCAATGTGAGTCAGGGCGGGGCGCAAGTTGACGCATCCGACTCACCGGCCCGAGCTTCCACGCCTTCACGCCTTCGCGAGCGAGGATAGAGTTCCAAGTGTGCAGGTCGCTTACGACATGAACGCATCACGTGACCGAAACGGGACGGCGGGGCGATTGCTTGCAGCAGCACCGCCCGTCCGGATTTGCTCGCATTCCTGCAGGCGTCGCGAGATTCTGGACTCTGGGGCCTCGGCACGTCGGATCTCTGCGGAGGTCAAAGGAGAGTGAGTAGCAGGATGTTGGACCGGAGCGATTTTTATTAGCAGTCGTTGTTGGGGCTGCCATTTCGGGAGTGGGTTAATTAGATTTGATGTCCTGCCAGCTTCTCCTGCTCCTGCTCGCTCGCTCGCCCGGTCAAACTCACCCCACGCCCTCCCCTCCCGCAATTAGCAGCAGCCGTGGTGAGGTGAGTGCGCTAATTTCACATCAGCGCTGTTCGTTAATTAGGTCTTTGCTCTTGTTCGTTGTTCGTTGGTGAGCATCCAGTCAACTTGAGAGAAACCAGGCGATCAGGCTTCTGGATGGGCGCTCGCGCGCTCGTCCAGCTGTTGGCTACACAGTGGGCTCAATTTGCTCGCTTGGGACAAGAGTTGCAGTCTTTTGCGGTCGTGGATGTCTTCTTGACTCGAGTGCGGCCTCGATTCCCACCCCCGCAATGCGGAAGGCGGAGATGTCAATCCCTTCGGACCAGATTTAGTACGAGGCGTCAGTGCCAATTACCTTCAGTGGGGTAGAAATCTGCGGGAATTTTACTAAATTGGCAGCGCCGGGCGATCGAGCGGAAACCCGACATTAGGGTGCGCCGGGCCCCGTCCGAGAAACGGACAGAGCTCAAGCTGCCATGCTCTCCCTGCAAGATAGCGACCGGCGATCCGATCGATTCTTCCATTCGATACTTCTTCGCACTCCCTCCGCCGCAGCTTCCTGGAGCTCGGACTGAAGGCGAGAGCAGGGCAGGCCTGTTGCTTGTGCTGCCGAGCTCCGTGCATCCGTGCATGCGAATGGAAGAAAGACCAGACTGTTGCCAACCTTGCGACGAGCCTCGTACGAACTGCTGATACTCGGCGGACGAGAATCACATGCGCACCGACCTTACGGACGTGGAGACTTCCACTGCTCTGGGGTGCTGCTGAGAGGTGCGCACATTGACAGTTGCCGAACAGCAGAGCGATGGCGGACGCGGAGGAGCACGTCCCAGTCTTCAAGTCGCTGAAAGATGTGTATGGCAACAAGGAGACGCTGTGGGAGGCGCAATTGCGGTACCAGAAGCTGAAGACGAGGTTCTTCGAGCTCTATGGGCACATTCCGGAGCTGTACGCACGAGCGCCCGGGCGAGTGAATTTGATCGGAGAGCACATCGACTACGAAGGGTACTCGGTGTTGCCTATGGCCATCATTCACGACACGATCGTGGCAATTCGCCGACAGGAGCCCGAAGACGGGCCGCCATCGCTGAGGGTGGTGAACACGGATGCGGCTAAGTTCTCAGGATTCGTGTTCCCCGCGGACCCATTCCAAGAAGTGGACAGGGCGTCGCATCACTGGGCGAATTACTTCCTCTGCGGCTACAAGGGAGTGTTCGAGCATCTGCTGGCGAAGGGAGTTGAGATCGGTGCGCCCGTCGGCTACGACATTCTCGTCGATGGCACGGTGCCGATCGGCGCTGGGGTGTCGAGCTCGGCCGCCATCGTCTGCGCGTCCGCCATCGCCATCATGGCCGCGCAGGGGCTGAGCTTCACGAAGCAGGAGGTCGCGGAATTCGCCTGCGTGTGCGAGCGCCACATCGGCACACAGGCTGGCGGTATGGACCAGGCCATCTCGATCATGGCCAAGCGCGGCGTGGCCAAGCTCATCGATTTCAACCCGATTCGCGCCACCGACGTGGCGCTGCCACGCAAGGGCGCCTTCGTCATCGCCAATTCGCTCACCGTCTCGACGAAGGCCGTGACCGCTGCCAGCAAGTACAACTACCGCGTGGTCGAGTGCCGTTTGGCCGCCATGGTGCTCGCGGCCGCGCTCGGCATGCCGTTGCCGGAGGTGCGCAGCGTCCAGACGCTCTCGGACGTCGAGGGCCTCTGCGTCGGCTTCGCTGCGACGCGAGGTGGCGCGGCCGCGCCCGTCGTGGCCGTCGAGGCCACTCTGCACGAGGAGCCCTACGGCGCGGCCGAGATCGAGTCCATCATCCAGCAGCGCCTGACGGACGTCTTTGCCGCCTCGCCGAGCTTTCTCGAGGTCCTCGAGGTGAACCGCAAGTTCCACCTCTTCAAGCGCGCGCGCCATGTGTACACCGAGGCGCAGCGCGTGCTCCAGTTCCGCGACGTGGTCGAGTCGGCCGACCGCGACGACCTCAAGCTGCTGCAGCTCGGCGCCCTCATGTCCCAGAGTCACGTCAGCTGCAGCCGCATGTTCGAGTGCAGCTGCCCCGAGCTCGAGGAGCTCGTCAAGGTCTGCAACGCCAACGGCGCCCTCGGCGCGCGCCTCACGGGCGCCGGCTGGGGCGGCTGCGTCGTCTCGCTCGTCGAAGAGCGCTCCGTCCCCGGCTTCATCGAGGCGCTCAAGAAGAATTTCTACCAGTCCCGGATCGACAGTGGCCGCATCCGCGAGGAAGATCTGCGCACGTACGTGTTCGCCTCGAAGCCCTCGGGCGGGGCCGCCATTCTCAACCTGTAGCAATGTGCAGTCGATATGTAGAAGGAGACGGACCGCAATTCGTCGTAGATTAGTCGATTCCCATATTCCTTTGCAGACGGACCGCAATTCGTCGTAGATTAGTTGATTCCCATATTCCTTTGTTAGTAGTCCACTCCCAGGGCGATGTTGGTCCTGCCCGACACTGCTGTTTCAGTTAGTTAGTTAGTTAGTTCAAAATTCCGCCCATATTCTGGGCCTCATCTTGCTGTCTCGGGGCAACACGGTGGAGATTCGCACCTCCACTGCGATCGAAAATGTGATCGCTCCCCACCAATTGAAGGGAAGGAGGAGCGTCACAAAGCGAGCAACCATATCCCACAATCCCCACAGGCTGCAATAAAGCGCATTCTTGGTCGTATCCCCTTTGTCATCCACAATGTCTCGTCGGGTTGTTAGCGGCTGCTACAGCTGCTGCCCCTGCCGCTACAAAATCTTTGAGCACGTCCTCTCGTCTGCTGGAAAAAGGCTCCCGCCTCCGCACTCTCGTCTTCTGGATCACACGTTTGATCACCGGATAGCGACATCCAGCGACACGTCAGTTTCCTGCCTCGCCCTCGCTTTTCGAAAACGACTCTGCAGCGGGCGAACCTTCCTCTTCGTTGTCCTCGTCCTGGTATCGACTCTTCCACAAATTGCCACCTCAGTTTTCAACGCCACGGCCTCATGGCGGCGTGCCCTCGAGTCTCGTCCTGATTGGCAACCGTCGCGCTGACGAGGACGCCTTGCCCTCGTCAGCTCGCCCGCCACCGTTGTCCGCTTTGCCACATGCTCCAGATCTCGAGACTCTTTAGCTTTGACGTTGCAGTCAACGGTTGCCCTACTCTGCTCTGCTGATGATTGAAATGCACGAGGAAGAAGTGCGATGGGAGCGATGCGTTCTTACCAGATTGATTCTCGAAAGTCACGGTGGTCTCTGTCTGGACTCTGGTCCATCTCTCGAGGGTTCGTAACATTTCCATCACGATGAGAAACACTAATTTCAAGTGGGCGGCCGTACACGCTATGGACTTCGGGTAGCCTTATGATTACAGTTTGTCGGAATTGCGTCAGTGCCGTACGAAATTTTGACGAAACGGTGGGCGACAATTTTTTACATGCAATCTTCTGAAACTCGTGATTGCAAGACGCAATTTGTCGTCAGAGACAAATTCGTATGCCGCCTCTCGCAGGACGCATATGAGCATCTCGGCTTGAAAGCATGTGTCGACCCCTTTCCTGCAGGGTCCTCACGGGCGATTGCAAGTACGATTTGTAGCTTGAAAGAACGTGACTCCAGCATTCCGTTTCGGAAGGGTCGGTAGGATGCGCACATTCTGTAACCACTAGCAACACGTGTGCCACACTAGTGCAGCTGGTGCACGCCCGGCGTGAACGCGAAGTTTCTGCTTTGTTCAGTTTTCTGGCAGTGATAGAGCAGCCTGTGTGCTGGCTTGCACATCCGTGCTCACGGTCCTCGCACTTCCTTGAATTCGTACGATTCATACACGAAAAGAATTATCTGTGTTAGACCTGGTAATGCTCACTGTCCCAGGGAGTGGACATGCCAAGTTTGTACTTTCGGGGAAATTCGATGAACAAGGTTCCGGCACTTGTCAGCCCAAATACTTCGGCGCTCTAGACCCTTCTGAAATACCTTTCATGCATTCAGTCCGTGCGTCAGATCTCCGGGCTAAGTGTGTCAGGAGCTTTTCCAGCTTAGAAGCAATCGTCGAGACTGAACTGATCACGAGTACATTCCACAACATCCGGAAGTGACCATGGAGAATGGTACACATCTGGCATTCTGTACGCATTCCCAACCAATCATGTGCTACTAGCACCCGGATTTCGAAGTTTCGAGCTTCGATGCTGAAGCACACCTCAATTTTTTATCACCTCCAGCACGGAGCAAAAATCAGCTTCCGAACCGCACTTTCATCCAACACGTGCCGCAGTGCAGCAGTTTTAAAATGACCATATACACAGCAGATGGAGATGATTTAGACAAGTAAAGATGTGCAACTCCAAACAATAGACGCTTCGTATTTGTGACCATACACAGTCCACACTTCTTCTCAACTTCTGCCTAATTGGTGCTAGACAATCGGAGGTTAGTGAATAGACCCAACGCATGACCTGTGACCGGTCGGATGTTCGAGATTTCGAAATTTACATGGTCTTCGAAGCCCAGAACGATTGGCCCGTATGGCATTGGACCCTCAGCCAGAGGTTACATGAGACTGATAGTGAACTGGGCGAAAAACTTTGAAGTCCGACTCGACCTCCCAAAAGAGCGTCATCATCCATCCTTCCGATTTCAGCTTCACAGTAGAAAACAAAAATAGTTCGCATCGGAAGATGGGAAAGCTCATACATCAGAAGATCCACAGAAATGACAAATCCAAACAGGTATAGGAGACCAGGTGAATAGTTGAGCTAAGACTCGCACTTTTAAGATTGTGGTGAAAACGAATGTCATCGGTAACTTACATGGACTATGTCACCCTCTCACAATGGTGAGATAATCAACCTCTGGCATTGGCAGCCTCCCAAATGAGACTCTTGGAAAGGCTTGGAGCCGGCTTCGATATGTCTCGAGCCTCCATGGCAGCTGCCTTCAGCGTCCGTAAAACCCTCAAGTTTGCTTCCCACCAACTTACAGACTCATACGGCAGATCGTATTTGTCACAAAGGGGCTTAACAAATGGAGCTACTTTTCTCAGGTTGTGGCGTGGCAGGGTAGGGAAAACGTGGTGATCAATCTGAAAATTGAGGCCTCCGTGGAACCAATCAGTCCAAGGAGATGACGAAATGTTCAAACTCCCTCTAACCTGTGACTCAAACCATGTCTTGCTCTCAGGTCTACCTTCGTAGACCGGGGATGAAAAATGATTCAACACGAACTGCACATGCTGAATACCAGTTGTTGCAAAAGCGCTCAGCACAAACGCTAGCCTGTGATAATTATTGGGCAGACAGGACAGGAGCAGGGAAAACCATGACCAGTAAAATGCAAGGGCGCCAAGCTCCCAAGCCCGGGTAGAGAAGGGCATCTTCCTGGTGAAAGCCACTATCAACGTTTGTGCATACAAGTTGATTCGAGCAAGGGCCATGACAATGTAGAATGTATAATGCTGGTAGCTTACGAGGAACCGAGCTGCTGCGTCGAAATCCATCTTCCTTTCATAAAAGTTAGAATAGAGAGATGCGAAGAACTTGGGCGTGATTGCGAAGAGAGGCATGTACTGGATATCTGGATCATAATCTACACAGTTGCAGGAGTAATGGTGGGCGTTATGATTGTTCCTCCACCACTGCATACCAATGCCCGTGAAGCAGCCTATCGAAAGCTTCAGATACTTGTCTATGCCTGTCTTGAACATTCCCGAATGGGCAATATCATGGCCCATGAAACCTGCTTGTATCCAGAAAAACCCCATGAGCACTCCACATCCAATGTGGATCCAAAAACCCGGTGAGTAGACCACGCCGAGAACACAGAGGACGAACATGGGGATCATCACAGCCAAATATTGGCCATAGACGTGAAGGGGATTCTTATAAAGACCAGCCCTCTTCAAGTCCGTCAGGAGTTTTCTGTAATCTGCTTGAATAGGAGAAACCTCGTAGTCTGTCAAAACCCCGATCTGGAACTGTGGTAGAAGAGACCACGCAGTTCCAGGATGGAAGGCTAAAAATGCGTCCGTTACATCCTGCCCTGCTAAGCTCTTCAGAGCATTCTCACCTCCTGGGTGCTTCGTCAACCAATCGGTGACATCATACACCTTTCCTTCGATAGAGATCCAAAGATCGCCAACTTTATCGTGTTTCCTCAGCTCCTCGCTGTTGATGCTCATGAAAGATGGCTTTTTGGATTCCCCATTCCCCTCGTAACTGACTGCCTGTCCATTAGGGGCCATCGTTTTCTCCTCCTAAACTAAAGAGGGTTTGGACCACACACTCCCACTGACCACACTTCTCCTTCTTCAAGGCCCCACGGCAAACAACTCCTCCTCACTCGGCAATGTTGCACCGGACTCGACCCATCCAAACCTGCAAATTCCGAAGTCAGTCAAATGGACCGAATAGTTGCGCGCGAATCATATCCTCACCAGAGCTCCAAACTGTTCTTGACAAACTCAAATGAGGTTCGATTGGTGCAACTCGAAGCCAGTCGACAAACAATAGACTGCATCGCATCGAGCATTGTATCTCATGCTTTTCAACTGCTCCACTATGCGATTGGTGCTCCACCGCACCAGTTGCCTCGCATCACTGCAATTCCTCGAAAAAATCTTCGACAATTGCAGACAATCATTCTCGAATCATAAGAACAAGATCGACCACCCTGTTCCAGAATGCCTAAAGCTCAACCAATCTGAACGCTTCCATTGAATCCCATTCACTCATTGCACTCGAAAAGAGCCCTGGAGCCTTGTCACACTGGGCTCGGCGACTAAAAGCAGAGGTGTCCACATTCGAAGAACGTCCGCGCACAAGGCCACATTGCATGAAACACCAATGTTGTGAGGCCCTATACTCACAAATCACTCAGACCATAGGAACCGAAACAAGGAACACGCGAACACAAAACAGGGAACAGGGAACCAAACACGCCGGACGAGCCGTCAGCACATTGTGAGTCCACTGCACTGATGGCTCGCATCGGATGCAAAGAAGGAAGGAATGGCTGCGATAAAACTGGAAAATGCAGGCAGAGATTGCCTACTCCGAGGGTGATACCATCGAAGAAGAAGCGAGGATAAGTATCAATCAGCAGCTCTCAGACATCATCATCATCGGGAGCTTCGATCTGTGCTGGTGATGTCGCATGCCGAGGTGGCGAAATAAATGACAGCTGCTGCAGTGGGAAACATCAAAGTTCGAGATTGCGGCCCGCCCACTGCTGCAGGCATCGACAGAGACGCAGCAGGATCGGGCCCCAGAGAGAACCAGCGATCGCTTCTGCCCTCAGCTTCGACGGCGAGTGCAGTGTTCCCGCTATCTTCGACGGACGACGCAGCATCTCAGCGTCAGTGTGCTGGCGGGTACTAACCATCGGCAAAGGTGTAGAAAGCATCACACCGTAAACGACATCTGATGCTCCGTTACCAAATCGAGATACTACGATCCATCGCGATCAAGGCCCCGGAGAAACCATCGTCTATTAGAATCACGTGCAAATTATTTACCTTAGCATCTACAACATTTCAACTATTGATATCAAAGAGGTACGAATAACATGTTGTTTGATGTGATTGTTTTATGATGAAAATTAATGATAATATTGTGTCCAAAAATATATCTTTAGAACTAACTCATACCATATATTAAGGTAAAGTTTACGTTATGTTAATCCTCTTTGATGTTATGGATCAAGATTTTTTATATGTACTTGCGAACATGTATGTTCATATAAGTTCTCCATCGAAGGTTTCACAAACCGTCAAAGCCATATAATCTTCATGCACACGTCCATACTTCGAGACCTTCGTTCTTGTTGCCGCACTCGCTGCTCATCCCCAAATGGATTATCACCTTCTTTAAAGTGTTACTTGTAAGTTGGGCCATAACCACATTTATAACCGTGATTTAGTACACTTGAGCTAAACATATATGTGATATAATATTGTCTACAACATATACCACCATTCATTCCAAGTGAGGCATAGATGTTCACGCGACTTCACAAACATCACATCTCAATGCATCGTGAGAATCCAAATATATTTTAAGTCATGTGAACAATTTGTCCTTCTAAAGTAGTCTAACAATCAAGGAGTAACTAAAGCAAGTGGTAAACCCTAATACATTTTCAAATCTAACTTCAATAACTTGCATTCTTATCGTACCAAGACCGTAAGAGACACTTTGTAGTACGAGGAACGATCACATTTATCAAGAGTGAAGATTTATTGAGAATGAAAAATGAATTTTAAAAGTAAATCCTTTCAATTAAAACTCTAGTCATTCCTATATGTTCCTCGAATTACCATGAACGAGGCTTGTAATGGTTACAATCATTTTGTATATCTTCATGTAACATCAATCTTAAATCTCCTACTAAAACAAGAAATTCCCCGATAAAGCTGCTAGTACCGGGTAAACTCATATTGGCTAAAGTAAAAAATAAGTAAATGGTAGAGAAAATAGGCATTTATGTATGGACTATCTAAACAAAACAAAATTGGCAGAGAGACAATTGTTTGTCTCTATGTCAAATTTTTAAAATTTCAATCAAGTCATTTTCATAAGTACAGTATCTTCAAGCACTACTTTACAAAGTTATAGGAAATACACAATTTCTAAAGATCTAACATTCAACATAACACTTTCATTCCAAAACTTCCAAAGTTGATAATGTTTACTCATCTTTTAGTACATGGAATTTCAATCATATAACATGAATATGTTCACAACTCGCTTGAGAATAATAAGAGTATCAGATGAAAATAAATAATGATGATATCGGTTTCAACGATTGTATCATTTCAGCATATCATAATGCTTTGAAATATTTTGTCAACATTCTCACTTTAACAAAAGGTGAGATCTGCAAGCACATCTGATCACGATATTAAGAATAAGTATAATTAGTATAATGTTAATGTATATACGATATTGTGGAGTTATAGTCAAGATAGAACTAAAAAATGGATATTATTTTATCATATAATAAAACTTCATATTGGATTTCTTGCAGGCCAATGAGTATCGCAAGAATAGTTAATTATATACATCAAGTATCTTTGAGTATAATGTAGAAGTAAGTATAAAATTTTCATTCAAAAAAATATATAGATGAAATAAAGGTCTAGATGTACTCAAAATTTGATAAACTTAAATGATGAATATATGCATTGAATATTTTTTAATCATTTTTTATTAGACATGTGTTTTTAAGGATCTGCAGTATTTTTTGAAATGTTATTTGTTTGTATCAATTTGTATATAAATAATTATCAACGTGAATCTAATCTATTCATATCCTTAAAAAATTTCAATCATATTTTTTAATTTGCTATTCATTTTATTTATCAAATTGGGCATGATTTGTAATATAAAAAAAATTAATCGTGCTGAAAGATTTTTAAATTATGAATTGAAAAAACTTCCGGTATTTGCATTTCATCTAGATATTCATCATTTTCAAATAAAATTCATATGAAAGATCATCATTGTCATGTTAAACCCATTTCAATCATGAAGACAGCAAAAAAATAACAACACTCAAATTTTAAAAGATTAAATTAGGCTTCGATAATTTTTAATTGGAAAACAAATGTAAGGTATCAAAACTAGAATAAAAAATCAGGCAAAAATATTCACATTATCTGCATTTCTTTGCACAATTTTTTGAAATTCAGTCTTGTGTCTAAATGTACGATCAAAACAAAATTTAATAGATTGAAAATATAGTAATTAGTTTCAACTCTATTTTGGTAATTATTTACTAAAAATTTATGAATTTATTTTAATACTAATCTAATTATTTGAAAGGTGTAAATTGAAATAAAGACCAATTTTGATATCAAGACTGTGTCTGTTAAACACATTTTAAAACATTCATAAGAGAATGATTTTATTATTTATCATGAAGAAAATATTAAAAATTTGAACAAACAATTGAAAGGAATGAATGAAATAAATTATTTAAAATATATTATACATGTTCTTAAAAATACAAAAAACAAAATAAAAAATATTTATATGTTATTTTTTTCATTATTGAAACATTTTAATTGGAATTTGTGATTCACGATAAATTTCAAGATAAAAATCTATATTAACCAATTTTTAATAAATTGATAATAATTTTTCAATAAAAATGATCAAAAAATTAAATATTTTAAATTATGATATAAATTTCAGTATAAAATTACGAAAATAATTTTTTTTATCTAAGATATAGAATAATAAATTTTAATCAGTTAAAATAACTCATTTTCCAAATTGAACAATTTTTTTAAGAACATCATGAAAAATTCATAACAAGTTTCTATAAATGAAATTTTTTTATTTATGAGTTTGAATTAAATTCTAAATCAATTCTTCATTTCAATCATATTTCTTATTCTTATTTATTCTTATTCTTATTCTTATATTTCTTATTGAATCATATTCTTCAATCTAAATCATTTCTTCATATTTTATATTTTCCAAATTTATTATATAAAGAGAAATATAGCGCAAAATGCTTTCAATTTACTGATTTGATGATTTCATATGCCAAAATTTAATTATATAATTGCTACCTCATATGAGGTGCTTCTGACTTATAGCTTTTGGGATTTCATTGTTTTGAATAGGAAATACATCAGAAAGTTTGTTATTGCATTTCACTTGTTTGGTGATTATATGTTAATCAATGGTGTAATATTGTATTTATGGACAAATTTTTGGCTAAATTCGTGATTAATAGCTTATATGCACTATGAAATTACAAATTTTAGATTCGATAAAAATATGTAAGAATATGTGGTATATCATTAAAATAACGTATTTGCTATGACGGTTAATATCATAACATGACATTGTGATTTTTCGTATTCAGCATGTCGTTAATCTTTTGATTTGAAATATAATTGATATTTTTTTTCATTATTCTGTTCTATTTTTAAGGATTAAAATATTCATTTATGTTCGATGACACAAGTTAAAACAAAAAAAACTTTTATAATGTAATATTTGAACATCATAAGTTCTTTATTGATTTTTCTCCAAGGGCATGTGACAGTGGATGTTTATGCTTGAAGTTTATAACATATGAAAGTAAAGTAAAGTAATGAACGGAACACATTTTCTAAAACAATTTCTATAGTATGAAAAAGTCAATATTTTGTGCTGTCGCGGATTGTGCAAAAGCTGATTTTAGAGCTTAACATCTAAAATCAGAAAAGATCAGGAAGAAAGATCGGATATATACGCATGCCTCAATACATAAATATGTTAGATTCTGCCACTCCATTCTCCTAGTATGAACAGTATCACATGTAAGTAACAACGATTGCCTTGGGTCCAAATTTGCGTAATATCCTTGAGAGTATCTCGTATATGCTTTCAAAATATTTCCGGTCACTGCAGCGCAAGGGTAGGATCTCGTTTTCAAGGTTTAGGCTGTTTCCATTTCGGTCGCCGTTACTGCTAAAGCGGCTTTGGCTTTCTTGGCTTCTGGCAACAGTACTGAACGTATATGATTTGTTTAAATATAACATTCGTACTGTTGACGCGGAGAATTGTGGGAAGGATTTAAATCATGCAGTAACTGCGAGAGAGAAACGGGAGGGAGGAAGGAAGACAGAGGGTTAGGGTTTCGGGCCCAGCTACGGACGTGCAGTGTCCAAGTTTGGTGGAGGAAAATCCATTCCCGGTCGACGAGGGGGCGGTGCCGCATTTGTGTCGTGATCGCGACGTCGAACAAGCATCGCGAGAAGGCGAAGTCAAGAAACCGGAGCAGTGATTCGCGTGCTTGCTTAGACGTGGAGTTTAGGATTACTTACAGGGATGTTTAATCTGATTTCCAAGGATTCGTGAATTGGGATCGGATGCGGCTGACTTGTCAAGAACGGGAGGATTCAGAGTCTTCTCAGTGATGGAGACATTAGCAGGGACGAGCGCGGCGTTTGTTCTTCGATCAAGATTAGGAACGGGTCGCCGAGAATATATCTGAAGGGGACGTTTTGGTGGTTTTTGGAAGGTCGGAATCGGGAAGAGGAGCAATTGCAGGTTTTCGACGTTTCGTGTCAGACAGTGGAGGAGTGGCCGTGTTCTTGACAGTGAAAATGTGATTACGGTCTCCTTTCCATGGCAGCGTTTAGGCCCATGGGTACTGCGCAGGGCCCTTTGTGCCCTGCTTGTGGATATCCTCATTTTCCATTCTGCGTCAGGCATCCATCGATGCCCCCCGCGCTTCCTCCACCCATGGCCTTCGCAGGCCATCTTCCACCGCGGGTTCCAGGGCGACCTCAGCTTCTTCATCCTCACCCACCTGCCCATCCTCCCTCTTTTATTCCTCCAGCTCATCATCCACCTTCTCTTCTAGGCCAGCCGATCTTGAGTCGGGGAGCCCCTCAAGCGAATGTGGAAACACAAGTTCCTCCGTCCGCGAAGGGTTTAATGAACCATCACTTGCAACAAAGTGGGAGACCAGCAGAAAACTCCGGTCTCCTGAATTCTAACTCCCGACCCCATGCTTTCCACACCCAAGTTCCGGACCCCTTTCATCAATCTCTTTCCCATTCTGCAATTAAAGACTCCACGAACCACTGTTCTCAGTTTTCACATTCTCTCTCACCTCCTAATTCATCCCATTCTGCTTTGTCCTCAGTATCACGTAGTCCAGTGAGTGGGTGGGCGGAGGAGGACGAACGCGATAGTGACAAAGTACCCGCCATGCCGCAATGGTTTATTGATCAGAAAAGAAGATCCACAGGCAAGGTTCCTCCCCCAAATATTCGTAGCGGTCCTGGAGAGTTTGCTCGACCAGAAGAAAATTTGACAGTTTCATCTTTCAAGCCGGAAATGCCTGTCCAACGCCTGAATCCGGCTAGAATCGAAAGAGACAGGCAGTTAGGATATGTTGACGGAGACATGCAAGAAAAGCACAGGGCGGAGAACAGATTACGTGAGGGAATGACTGCCGACAGAGAGGGGTCTCTTTTAGCTTTGTACCACCGTACCGAAATGGCAGGACTTGGAGGTGCCCACGCCGTTGGAAGAGAAGATTCAGGGGTTAATGGAGGAGGTCAAATGAAAGCTCCCTTTCAACCTCCTGTGGAGCATTTTGAAGGTGGGAGAGATGCAACTGTGGATAGGGCCCGTAGACCTTGGGGAGTTCCAGCTGGTGAGATTGCCAGAGATCCATCAGGGGAACAAGTTAATGCTTTTCATCCCCCTGGGCATCCCTGGATATCATCGCTTTCCCCAGACCAACATCAGGTTCCTCAGCATGCAGTAGGCAGGAGGGACAGACTAGACGATGGAAGAAATTGCCAGGTAGTAGACTCGGCATCATGTAGAGAGGAACAATTGCTACGGGAGCATGGATTACTCGACGATGCTTCTGAAAGTCACGTAAATACTAGGTCCAGGGCCTTCACAGATGGTCCCTCCGAACACTGGGATGGTCAGGTCTTTCCCCACGGAAGACCTCATTTTCCCTCCGGAGTCCAGGCTGAATTAGGACCCCCCAAACACACAACGCAGGGGAGGCTGCACATCGACGGCGAACAGGTCCCTTCCATGTTGGTTGTGGAAGGGCTATCTCCGTACCCAATGAGAAACGAAGTTAGACTTGGTTTAGGTGACCAGCTCCATTCTGTGGGGAAGGCCATTGGTTTTGACAGGTTGCAAGGTGTCAGTGAGAGACCTTATCATGATAAATTAGCGCCATCTGGTGAGCGAAGTTTCTCATTTAGCAACCAGCCTTCACCAGAGGACGAAGTGGGAGCATCACATCAAAATGGGCAGAACGAGCACAATTCCACGGCCCCTCGTCCACAGGAGGACCTGGACGAGTTGTATTATCTGAAACATTTTCCACAGCATGATGATCGGCAAGCTACTGGTGGGCAATCCGGATCGAAAGGGTTTCAAGTATCAAATGGGCCTGTTTTACTCTCTCACATGCCTCCTACTGGTCAAGTGAGAATGAGAGAAGACAGACGATCTTTTCAGGAAGCACAAATGGGTTATCAGAACTGGCCAGGCGATCAACGGACTTCTGTAAATCAAAACCCTGGAATACTGCAGATTCCTGATCTAGGACAGCATCAAGGTCCGCTGCAACTGGTGCACAATCAAGGTCCTGGACCGTTCCCTCAGCCAGCTCATCTTCAACCTTCGGAGCATTCTCCACACCAAAATGCCCAACCATTGCATGGTCACTTTTCTCAACCCATGCAAGGTCAACAAAGGCTCATCTCGTCTCAGGCCTGTAACATGCGACAACAACCTCACCTACCACTTCAAGTTCACTTTCAGCAGCATACTCACTTACATCCACAGGGCCATCTATCGCAACAGCCCAGTGCTCAGTCTGTCCAAACTCAACAAGCGTATCAGCAGTCTTCCCCTCTTCAACCAAGCCACAACCAGCAGCACGCTCCTCCCCAACTATCAGTTCCATCTACACAGATGCAACATTCACAGCATGTAAATGTCCCACAACATTTCCAACCCCAGCTCACGGTCATCAACCACCCAAGTAGTCAGGCAGTACTCTCGAGTCAAAGTTCGGCGAAACAGCAGGTCCACCAGACGGGTCAGTCTCATGTGCCTAGGTATTACCTGAATGCCCAGGGTATGTATCAACCGTATGGAAATGAAGCATTGGCCGTGCAAGGGAAAGTGATTGATAGTGTATCCGACATGTCTCAAGTTCCAGTGGTTCCTGGAAGAGGTCAATACCATCCTCTCTCTTTACCAGAAGCTTCAAGGCCACCACTTCTTCCTCCCCTTCCACCTCCTTCGAGCGCTCCTCCTCCTCCACCTCCTTCTCCTCCTCACACACCACCTCCACCCCATTCTCCACCAGCCGCTCCCCCTCCACCGCCTTCCCCTTCCCCTCCAAGAGAGCACACTGTGAACATTCCCGCAGGCTCATCCGTAACAACACATCCAGGCACAACTTCTAAGCAGCCTGATTTTGACGATCGTTCCCATGGATTTCACTATCAACATCCTCAGCATGGGCTTCATCAACCTTTACAAACTGCTGCGAATCAAGGCCCCGGCTTCCAAAATGTGGTAGGTGTGCAGGTCGCGTATGAATTGTGCAACGGTTGCCACTCAAAACCGAGCAAGTCCTTGTTGAAGGATGCACCCCAAGATTCTCTGTATGTTGAAAGGTTTTTTCGGACCGATTGATAGTGCCGAGGCGATGTACACGATTTCGAGCACCTTCAATGTCGTCGTCAGCAATTTACAGTCGCTGAGAGGTATGACTGCTAGAAGCTAATTGGGAGCATCGATCTTTGCAGGGAGCTCCGTACATGCAACAACCGTTGTATGGGCAGCAGTATGGAATGCACAACCCGCAGTTTAGTCAGAAACTTCTTCAACAAAAAGAGCAACCTAAAGTCGTGGATGCTGTTTCTATATTCAGAAGGCCCGGGAGATTGTCGCGCCCTGAGCGCTTCGTTATAATTCTTCGCGGACTTCCAGGTATGGGAATCCGAGTTGATTTATTTTATCTACTCCTTACTCCTTCCTTGCTCCATGCACTTTGTGCCAGTTGCCATCGTTCTGGAGTCTTTGGTGTTGCCTGTTTTCCGTAGCCTTAAACTGATTCTACGGGGTATCTGCTCTCGTCGACTACAACATTTTGCAACTAGTCTTCTTTCGAAATACTTTTCATATTCTTCCTAAATTCCTTACTACGAGCCAGGGAGGGAGACTTGTGGGTTACTAAGCTGCGACAGGCAGGCACTGAGTACAATTGTCCACAACCTCTGGGTGCCATCAGCTGGATCAAACTTGGCAGTTCTAAGAAACATCTTAGTAGGTACATATGTTCGTCTGAACAATACCATGATATGTGTCTCTCTAGGGAGTGGCAAGAGCTATTTAGCGAAGGCTCTACGCGATGTAGAGTTGATGAATGGAGGGACAGCTCCAAGAATACACTCGATGGATGACTACTTCATGACTGAGGTGGAAAAGGTAAGTTTTGGGGTTCTCTTTTTTTGGTCTATGGGCTCGTTTTAAGGTAGCAGTTAAGAACCTGCCTGATCCTAGTTATTTAGCATACACAAGACGTACAGGGGCTGTGATATTCATATGGAAGGTTTGAGCTTCCCCCAACAAGCGAGAACCTCATAATCTGTGGTATTTCTGGGTCTGGTCAATAGGTGGAGGGAGAAGAAGGCGGCCTTAACTCAAGTAGCATCGTGAGGGGCAAGAAAAGGGTCGTGAAGAAAGTGATGGAGTATTGCTATGAGCCAGAGATGGAAGAGGTGAGGCAGCTGCGTTTTTCCCAAGTAGAATAGTTTGTGACCCCTACAATCATGAAGAGATATGCTTTCTAAATTCTTGCATAGACTTTCAAAGTACTTGACTTCACTGATAATGTGGGGCTTTTTCTTTCAACTTATCCCAGCTCCATATCTTTCTGAACGTTATTTCTGGGTTACTGGCAGGTTTACAGGGCCAGCATGCTGAAAGCTTTCAGAAAGACATTGGAAGAAGGCATGTTTTCATTCGTAATTGGTATGATTCTACAAATGTGCACCTCTTCTTGTTTTATTGCTCTATAAAGCTGATTAACCTGAATGTCGTGAGTTTTGCAGAATTTTACATCTATATATGCACCTAGCCATGCCTGCCCCGTTCCTGATGCTTTAGTTATCTACCTTCTCATGATAAGGGGTTTGGATATATTTGTGATAGCCCTCATTAGATAGCAGCAGCAGCTACAGGTTAGCCTCAGGGATTTTTATGGTAAGTGCAGGAGAACATTTGGTTTCTTCTTCGGCCAGCTTTCTATTTATCTGTTTCTTGACTTGCACCTTGGCTCCATAGCAGGATGAGAGAAAATTAGGGTAGTTGTAGAGATTTTAGTGCTTGTTATGGTGAAGTTTGCACTTTTAAACTCGTGGCCTTAGCCATTCGACCAGCGGATACGAGCTGTATCTAGTACCTCCATGGGGTGGAATGCAATCAAAGAAAGGATGCAGTGTGAGTGAGCTGCGCCCTCTTTCTCTGTGTCCTACACTAATCACAAGATGCAGTGGACCATTGACCCTCTACATGGCTGGCTGCATGTGGGCCTCACCTTAATAGTGGATGACCGCAATGTGCTTGTCGCTGATTTTGCTCAGTTTTGGGCTATTGCGAAGGTATACCCCCTCTCTATTGTCGTTCATCTGCTATGTGCCCTTTTAATTTTAGCTGTTCTTGTCCCAGCTTTCCCCCTGTTAAGCTGCTAACTTCCCTGGAGCAATGCCTCCGAACATTCTGACTCGTGTCCTCCCGGGTATATGGCTGTTTTGCCAAGTCATACACTTCGTAAGAGGTTCTGATCAGTTGAGGCCAGTTCTTGGTACTTGTGGGCTTTGTAGATGTGGTAATAAGCTTAAGCAACGTCACTTGAGTTCTTTTAAATTGCTGCAAGGAAAGAAAAGCATGGTACATGTGCAGTGTTACCTGATTTTTCTGTTTGTCTAGAGGTAGATATCCGCCCGTGAGTTTGATTGACTGGTGCTTACGATTAAGCTTTAGGTTGTCCAAAGCCATGAATATATACGCAAAGAGGCATTGAGATGAGACCGTATGTGAGTTTTCATACCTGTGCCGAATTTTGAGCAGATGGTTGATAATCACCTCCTGTCTAGCCATCTCCTCCTGCGTTTCCTGCGGATGATCCTGTCTTATCATATAGCACTCGAGATTGATGTAGACGGTCGTCCGGATTTCCCTCCATGGTTGTCGAAGTATGGAATGTTTTTTAAGTAGGATAGTTGGTCAACAGCTACTAGCACTACACGGCAAAGAACCATTGTCTTAGTCAAGACTGTTCCAAAATGTACACAATCAATACTCTCTGTCCTCGAGGATTCACTATTTTTTATTTCGCTGATTATCTCGTGTATTTGTCTGTGTATGTCGTACCTGGCACTGATGCTGATTGGAATGACGGTCTTTTCCCGGCTCGTGGATTTCTCACTACAGCGATCTGGATACGAGGTTTATTTGCTGGAGCCTCCTTACAAGGACCCCGAGGTAACATATTCCTTCCCCGTATTTTGTGTCAACGAGTGCTGTGCCGCAGGTTGAACTTGTTTGGGTTATCAGTTTAGGTTTGAAATTCTTGACAGAAAATGTCGGTTGCCGCAATTCGTCTCACTATTACAGCAAATGTTGTCCATCATTTACCGTGGCTGATCACATGTTTCATGATGTGCAGGGTTGTACTGCAAGAAATGTACATAATTTTACTTTGGAACAAATACAGGGAATGGCTGAACGTTGGGAAGCAGCTCCCTCACTTTATTTGCAGCTCGAAATATCTGTAAGTTAACATGATTTCAATAATCAGTTGTATTGACATGTTAAAACTATGACGAAGTCAATCACGCAAGCAATTCCATTCTTGCTTTATCACAAGACCAAGCCATTAGATGTGAACGAGTAGGTCACGTTCCGAATAGACCAGATGATCAGTGGGTCAGATATAACTGCGTTATCAGTCTTATTCTGTCAGTTTGTGTTACAATCCTTTTCTCTTGTGATTGCCTTCTATTCTTCACGCATTTCAGTTTGTACTACCATTTAGCGCAGGGTGTATGATTTGAAGGCTTCATAGAGTATTTCCTCAAATTGTTCTTCGGTCATATGTTCAGCCTGGAAGATGGTAGGTAGTGGTCCAAAATCAGCAGTAGATTCAAAATTTAGATCGGTGAGGGTAATCGAACTTGAGTATCTATCTTTGTAACGAATCTTCTTGTTTTGGTTTCTCGTTTGAGTTGAGGATGGTCAATGGCGTTGCTTCCATGCCTATTTTTTATGCGTAATGGAGAATACCATCTCTATCTACATCGCTTACTGTCATTATTTCGCTTTTCTTGCTGTTTGTATATTGCAGTTTAGGGTTCTCTGTATAATTTTGTTGTCCATGCGTTACCACGTTTGCTCTGCTTAGTATAGTACAAATTGCAGATCTGTAAACTGAAAGTATATTTTGTGACAAGTTTGTTTCTCCAGTATTGTACTCAGTCCTTTACCACCGAATGTCCTTGAAAATGAACCTTATTTTCTGTTCTAAATTTGGGGATTATCTTTCTTGAGGTCAAAATGTATTTCTTCTATCTTGTATGTATGTACAATTTTATTCAAACAATGCGTTTGAAGTCTTATTATTGTAAGTGAAGATTTTGACCGCTACTGTGTTGTGCATGCCTCTCGCAGTCATTATTTCGAGGAGATGACCTAAATGCTCAAGATATCACAGAAGTACGTTTCTCCGGTTACTATTTGCAGTTATCGACTTGCTGAAGTCTTTGGGTATTTTCATAGTGTAGAATTAGTCACTTACTCCTGTGGGGAAATTTTCTCGCTCCATCAATGCCGAAGGCGTTCTGATAGTGCGCCTGAGAACATTGTGTAATTTTTTTGTTTTAACTAAGATGTTGGCAATCTTATTGTTTGTGAAACAGTTTCGTGCGAAGAGATAGCTTTTGTAACTGCAAAGTGAAGGTTTTTGTTAAGTAGCTTTTTACGGATGTGTAGGTGGAGATGGATGCTGATGACATGGAGCGTGAAGTAGAAGAACAGGATGAAAGCTTTAAGCTGGCAGGAGATGCAAGTCTTCCAGCAGCGTATTCGACAGGAAACGGTAGTTTGTAACTAGTATTTGATTTAGATTCCTTGTTTGATTCAGCGATACCATATTCTTAGAGGTCACATGTAACTTCTTTCATGTCTTTTAGTCACCATCGATATACATTCTTATGTTTCGTGTACTTGCTGTATTGTACCTTTTTGTTCCCTCCTTTGATCTTTTCATCGCTTCCAGGTGAAAAGGCGCCCATCAAAGGAGACAGATGGGAGGTTATCGGTAAGGAGGCCGAGGAGGATCATCTCAAGCCTGCGAAACGTAGAAAGGTGAAAGAAGAAGTAGAGAACGACAGTGACAGCAGTAGTGACGGTGAGGGTGTTGAGAACAACGCCCTCAGTGGATTAATGATGGCCTATGGGAAAAAGGATAAACATGTTCAATGGGCTGATCAACAGGTATATCTCCTGTGCGATTAGATATGGAGCTTCGTTCCTTCAGTGGTCACGCTATCATTGCCAGTCAAGTTTATTGCTTGAGAGCGCATTTTCTTTGAGTGTGCAGGACGGAAATAGCGGCAACAAGGGATTTGCCATAGGCTCTGTCCCTGAAAAAGAAGTTTGCCTTGTAATTGGCCCCGGGCCCGGTTATAACAAGGTGAGAGCTACTTCTTCGCCGGCTTAAGGAAGGCTCTTTTGAACCTAAGAAGTGTTGGCAGAAAGTCACAATGAAAAACAAAATATCACGGAATATTTCGGAGTATTGCGCAATACTACGAAATAATATTTGATAATATAGATGTTGGTTACAATTTTTTTTATCCTAGATTGTTGTTTGAAGTTAGCAGTTTCGATTTTTGATAGCTGGCTTGTCTAGAAAATACACTGACAACCTAGATGTCATCGCCTTTTTTGTAATGGTTTTCGTACGGTCTGCTCCTACACAATCCAAGATCTTGCGAAGCACTGGCATGAAACATACGTCTACGTAGCGTGTAAACAACAATTTGACCTTTATCAACTTGGCTTATCAATGATTAACTTTTTCTCTATCAGGCTTCAAATCCAGTTGAAGAGGAAGATAAAAGAACGCAAGCAGACAGTGACATTAAGCACACTACGAAGTTTTTGGAACAGTATCGAGCCGAGCAAGAGGCGTTCAAAGCTGTATTCGCGCGTAGAAGGCATCGAGTTGGGGGTTTTGATGACGATGAGAACGGCGAATAATGCGGCCTTTTTGTACAGAGTGCACTTTAGATTACCTCCTTCCACGTTGAAGGTAACCAGGTAAGGAGGACGGGTTTTGTGTATAATGTGAGGAAGTGTCATCTATTACTTCAAAAGTGGGAGGAAGTTCTCCTCATTCAAATCGTAACATATTGTATTGTCCAATCAATGAAACTTCATTTGGAAGTGATCAATGTTCTGTGTTCCTTCTCACCTGTAACGATTTCAAGCAGCGGGCTAGAGAAAATCTTACGGTACATGGCTCCCCAGGTTTTCCAGATAATTGTTTTGTATTGTTGGTAGTGATCTTAATTCTTGGTAATCATGATTATCTGAAGTTTGAATTCTCTTGAAGCTGCTGTTACCTACTCTGGACTGAGCAAGGCACCGAAAACACTTCAATATCCATTCAAATTTCTTTTGAGCCCTTACGTCGACCTTTCAGCTGTTGTGCGTCACGAGATGCTCATTTCTACAGGACCCACTGCACCCCAGTTAGGAAGACTGAAAGACTCGCATTGAGGTGAATAAGGACTCTAGAGCAAAATGGAAAGTTAGGATTGCTGAGGCAGCTCAAGTTTGTAATTCTCAAAGACAGGTCTGGCTTCTCATTTCAAGAATAGTAGTACCTCAAAAGAACATATGGAATAAACTGGGCATGTTTCCTACGCCAAACTTGGCATCGAAGAGAACCCTTGATCCGAAGACTATTATACCAGCGTCCGAAGGGATTGGACGTGAATTGCAGTCGAGAGCTATAACTTAAATTAGAATGTAGATTCAAAAATCCTCATAACAGCTTTCAAGTACAATGTCAAATAACCTTGTAAACAGGCGCCAGTTTGTACTAGGTGATGCGCTGTCTTGAAATTCACGAACCTGACCTTGAGGAAACTCCGACAACGAGAGAAATACACCGTCATGTAGTCGAAACCTGTCAAGAGCTACAATGTTTCTACCCTCGAAATGCGGTGTATGGACAATTTCGTACGAACATGAAAATGCAGTTGGATGAAAGGAGAATGATTCACTTGCTCGATCGTGATCGTGTTACTACATGTGAATTCACTACATGTGAAGAACACACACTTAATGATGATACATACCTCCAGTAGAGATATTTCTATATTGAACATAACTTGACCATAGACCCGGCATATGGAGATAATTATTTGATGGTACCAGTGGGAAATCTACGATGTCTAAAAGTTATAATAAAAGTTTTTATAACCTGATACTTCGCGGTATAGTGTGGAGAGTGTTTGCCATTATCGGGCCAATATATATTTTCCCGTGAGTAGTTTTGCACCATGATGTTGAAGTGATGCGATAGTGTCGTGGAATAACTCCATACAAAAAACTGTTGAGAGCTTCTACCCGAAATTAGCCCCCAGATCCTTTTGGAACATTGTTTGTGGAACGTCGAGGGTAACTTAGTGTAAAATGAAACCTGTAGGTTCCATCAAGTTTGTTTACTTACGTTAACATCAAGTAATTTACTCCCGCATATGTCAAGTTGCCTATAACAAGTTTTATACAAACGCAATAGAACATCAATTTGTATTAGATATTTCCGTATTACTCTAGTTGCACTACTGGCTTCGATTGTTGTGTTTTCTATATTTGTACCAAATATGGCTAATTACGCTACTAGCTCTAGCTATTTTTTTTCTAGACCAAGCAGTGATAATTGCAGTACCAGTTTTCGTTGTATCTCCTGAGAACAGCGCTAAACTTCACTAGAGTTGACGGTGCATAATTCTAGAATCTGGTAAAAGAGGGGGTCTCTACAATTATATGTGAGTCCAGAATTGATACGTGTTTCCAGGAACAAAGTCCAACTCAAATTTAGTGATTCAACATTGATTCATAGAGTAGATTCCTTCAATGTCAATCAATGAAGGTTTTAGCTCAGTGGAAGGTGTTAAATTTTGCATTGTCCGTAAGAACATCCTTTCTACATGTTCACAATGTTTTTAAAAACTTTTGGAAACAATAATTTTGATACGTTCAACAGCTAAATTAGTACATATTGACAATAAACCTAAACATACTGGCTCAATTTTTTATCACACATTGCATATTTGATACAATGATACTTGATGTGAATTTGTTTTCCTTTGTTGTTTTTTCATTTGATTTGCAGCAAGATGTGTTGAATTTTGTTGTCTTTCATATGATTTGGAGCAAGATTTTATCCATTTTGATTATCACAGTGAAGATTCACGATATATTGTTTCAAACCCATCTTAATGATAAGTTCATTGAGCTACATATTTTTTCTCGCTACTTCTGCTTCAGCTAGATATTCAACTTCCATTATGGACTAAACTATGCATTTGTGCAAAGTATATCTTCAACCAATACATCAATCATCAAGTGGAAACATAAATCTAGTTTTGGATTTATTCTTCTCAAGATTTTGTCCATATAGGCATCACTGTAGCATAACAACTATTTGCGATTGTCTAATTAGCTATCAAAAAAAAAATCATAATCATTGGTATTTTTCAAATTTATGATATTCACTTTTACTTATATATTAGGCTTTGTGCACATGAGCAAATACACAAATTTGCTCACAACATTGTCATAGAAAATTCATGACATTTTTTACTTTTCAATGACATATGTTCAACATTGAGTCATAGAAAGTTTGAAATGTGATGTCAAAAAAATTCATAGTTCTCTAGAATTTGCCATATAGAATTCCTCAAGCACATATTGAACGTACTTGTTTTAATTCAATCATTGTCTTTTATTCCAAATTTTTCATGAATATACATTCAGAATGTACTCTTGAACTTATCAAAATCTTTCATTTCAAATGTAGACTTTAGTTGATTTTTTCATTTGTTGACGTTGGATTGATTTTTTGCCAAAGTGAGCATGATATTCCATTACTAGAATAATAAGATTGAAAATCTCATTATTCATCTTTTGCATGTACATGCATAAATACACACTCTGTGAAAATCTTTGTGCTTTTATGAATCCATTAAACCTTGGATTTCATTGTCTAAGAGCTTGTTTCAATCCATATTATGTTTTTAAAAATCTACAAAATCAAATTTTCTTGAATTTTTTTTCAAATTAAATTGGTTTTATCATGTAGAAATCTAGAGAAAATGTTTATAACTACATCCATTTGATCAGTAATCAAAGCAAGTGCACTTATCATTTAAATTTTACCATACTGTGAAATAGATAAAATTTTTTTTGTATAATTCACATCTTTGTCTTGTCTGAAATCTCTAGCCATCAACCTAACTATGAAATTTTTTTTCTTGTGATCTATTAGATTGTTCATTAGCTCGTAATGAATCAATGCTTAAATTGTTGTGTTTATTTTTACTTCAGTATGCCTAATGATTAAAAATGTGAACATTAATGATTAAAATTTAACACAAAATGTTATTAGTCATTCTAATCATCAGTGCACATACTTTTAATCATTGATGTTCACTTTTAATCTCAATTTGGACTCTTCAATCTCATACTTTGCTAGATTTTATGGCCGTCATCTTGTTTTGCCAAATAGTTGAAGTTGTATTTTGTGATGTTTTGACAATGTGTCTTCTTTTTCATTCATATGTGGTTTTCAAAACTTCTACGTGACTTCCAAGTTTGACTAGAGCAAGTTTTGATGATGGGATGTAATATGAAACATGTGCTAGACAAAATGATTTTTGCTATGCGCTTAGGTCTCTTAAATATCTAACAGAAGCTAAGATTTAAATTCTAATCATGGCCAATTGCTAGTCTTTTCTGGCAGTTAGGCTTTAAAATTCTTTAGTTTCCTTATGACATTATAGTTTTTCGCGGTCATGCATAGAAATTTAAAAATTCTCTATCAATCCGTTCATATCTTTTGTTGCAAGTCGTTAGAATTTTCTCGCAGTTAATCATTCTAATATCTTTGCTTTGAACTCTATACCAATGCAGTGCTAGCTTGCTATTTGCCCATCAACGTCTTATGCAACTCGTTTTAGCTCAAATTGATGGCTATTTTTGGTACACCAATTACTTCTTTTGTCTTTTGATCTATCTTAGTGTTTTGCTTGTCTTTAGACCTACTTTTTTTTCCTTTTTTTTGGAGTTTTTTTTCCTCAATTGTTGTAGACAAAATTGATGTTGATTTGTCCAAGAAATTGCATTTTCTATTCATCAATGTCTAAATGTCTCAATATGAAGCACAAACAAAGCGCTTTCAAAACCTATTATCTCCTCCCTCAGTTATTCAAAAAAATTTTGGTTCATTAATCGCTAGAGTATCTTGTACGTAAAAAATCAGATTAGTACGCATACATTAGCTTTTTTTTTGTCCTATCAAAGTATATAAGTAGCAAGTCGACTTCTCTCAATAAAATTTCAAAACAAAATCAATCCTCAAGTATATTTTGCAGCAAATTTTTAGAAATACACTTTTATCATTCCAAATTTTACAAAAATCCACTTATGATTTTGTGTATTGTTTAAATCAACTAAATATTTGTTCGCTTTCATGTCTAGCTTAATGCGCAAAAGGTCATCAAATTTCTTAACTTTTGCGCTATTGTCAGACATTTTCATTAACATTTGACTCTTAAGATCATTTCATTTCTTGATTTACATTTTCAAGTTTTTAATTCCAACTATCATTCTAGTATCAGCTTGCATGATTGCTTGATGTGATGTTTGAACGCCATATAGCGATGATGAGTAAGTTCTTAAAGTTCTTGAGAGTTCTTGATTTGTCTTAATTGAAGATTTTATCTTGTTGATCTCTAACAAAGCACACAAGATTGAAAAGTGGATTTTTGACGTTGTCATTCTCCTTGACTTTGTGATTCATAATAATAATTATTTGATTTGAATTTAATGTGGAGTTCATCAACTAGATTTTGTCATTAAGTATATAATAAAGAATGTCTTCAATGAACAATTATTTTCAATCATGATTGAATTAACACAAAAATGTATCTTGATCTTAGAGTTGCAAATTACATGAACTTGTGCTGTGAATCACATGCTTTTAACAAAAAATATCATTTATTGATTTGAATTTTATTGTGCATAGTTGCTCGCTCATATCAAGTCAAAGCAGTTTAGCTTTTGATCCACTTTGACTTTGATGGATAAAACTTCTTTCAATGATCATTTCATCACTTGAGTAGTTATTAATTTCCGTTCCATCTAACTACTTTTCTACTTCAAGAACAAAATGCTCTAATAATCTCATTGCATCTTTCATTGACGACATTGAAATGATTGGACTGTTCAAGGCAAAATCAATTGCAAATATTGTTTCATCCCCTCATGTCATCAGTCATCGTTCTGCAATTATTCTATCCTGTGTTTAAAAATTTCTTGTAGGTCTAGCTTGCTAGACTGACATCTTACTTAACAAAAACAATGGAAGTGATCATCATTGCAAGCATTTGATAAATGCTTGCAAAACTTTGAATTAGAAGGAGTCATGTAGCCAAAACAATTCTTGTTCATAAAGTACTTCTTGTTCATAAAGTAGTTGGAGCAATCAATTGATTAGCATATAATAAATCCTAAACAATTAATTTTGTGTTAAATAAAATATTCATTTGTCAATTGCCTAAACTAATCATTGATGATATGCCTAAATCAAGTTTCATTAGGTTATTTAGGCAACTACTTCATATAAACATGTCTGCTTATATTTTATTATTTGAACTTTGAATCACAAAAGAGTACTCATTTCTATAAAAAACGTCATATGATGGTTTTTAAATAGTTGAAAAAAAATCATTACGTATTTGAAATCAAAAGTTTATTGTCTTTGTTGATATTTTTTTATTGAAAGAAACAACAGCCAAACATAAGCAGATCAATCATTCTCGACAATGATGTTGAAACTTCTAGATGTATCTGGTCTGGTGCACACATACAAGCAAACTTCTATGCAATTTTGTTGCGCATACGAGAAAATGGTAATTTGACTTATCCTCGCATGTGATGATGCATCATGTTTTGCATGCATACTTCATAGAGTTGTAGCAACAAACGAGCTGGCGTTGCATAGTCATACTCTTACTGCAAAGTACTTCAATCTGAGCAGATACTTGAAATGTATGGCATCCAGCCTACTTCTTCCATCATTTTTCTTAGCATCATTTCCATCACAACCAACACTTGCTATGAGACAAATTGTAATTGTAATAATGAATGCACAAAAATCCATAAACTTCACAATCAGAAAAATTCACAAGTACGACGTTGAGAAAAATGTATGTGTTTAGTCACTCCATGTCCAAGTTTAGAGTAACAACAAGGTCCTAATTGAAAGATCTATATGTTGTTTAAAATGGTTTGTTCTCTTATCTAAATAGCAGCGTAACATAAATCCTAACTAAGCTTCATTGTAAATCTAATTCTAACTCAGATTAGATCAACAAATGTGTGGCTAGAGACATTCAAGAATCGCCACAACATTAAATCTTACAGTCTCTTTGAAAAGTTTGGATTTGTCAACATGGCTGTGATTGAAGAGAGCTTGCCGCAAATTTGTTTAACTTTGGATGCGTGTGAGAGACGTGACATCTACAACATGAATGAAACTGGATTATTTTACAGAATGCAAGTAAAAGCAACATGATATTGTATGCTCACGACCAAATCATCGACATTCTTTCATTAACATATGATATCTCAACAGACAGAGAATTCCTTGACCACAAAGTAGCTTGAAGGATGCAAACAAAACAAGGAGCGTCTCATGCTGGCTCTGTGCTGCAATGCTAATGGAAATACAAAACCCCTCGCTGTTTCAAAAATGTCAACCGAGATAGCTTTGGATGCAATTATCGAAGCAACTCAAAGGTCTGGATGATACAAGTTATCTATCTTGAGTGGCTAAAAATGTTTGATGGCAGGGCGTAATGTTCTTTTGATTATAGACACATGCAACGCACATATCTTGTTAATGTAACTCACATCTTTTGTTACACTTCGCAACACTACCGTCTTCTATTTGCCAACAAATATGACCTTGAAGATACAGCCTTGTGACGCAAGAATTATCCAAAGCCTCAAGGCTTATTATCGACGTCTTCAAGACAAGATAGCAAACCTCGAGAAGATCGATGTCCTTGAGTCTATACGCATTGATGCTGCTGCCTAAAGCATGGATGTGAAACTAGAAACAATTTGCAACTGCTTTTTTCATTGCCAAAATTTCACCACCGATGCTAATGTGATCCCGGTCTCGAAAGAGCCGCTTATTTATCATGAGGTGATCAAAAATCTCAAAGAGCAAGTTCAAGAGCTTTGTTACACAAACCCAATGGATATCTCATCGACTATCATGCTGAACGCAAAGTTGCTTATGGTCCGACTCAAGTGTAAATTGTGCAAGAACTCTCAATCAATCTTGTGCTCAAAGATGAAGTGAAGGCCGACGACAGTCAAGAATACACTCTTGTGAAGACAATTGAAGCACTGCATTGTGCAAGTTTGTTGTAGCAAGACAACGTCAACCATGAGATGCTTGCTGTCATCCAGACAGTCAAGGACAAGATCAGCATAATGCTGATCTAGCAAGCTCGTTGAGAAGCCAACCTTTTCCAAGGCGTAGCTGCTCAAATGTAGAAAATTTTGTGCCAAATTGATATCATTAAAAAAATATTTTCAGTACCACCTGTGGAGTATCAATCATGAACTTTTGGAAGTTTATTAATAAATTTATGGGGCAAAACTTGGAATGGACTGGAGATATTAGTTATCACATGTTATTAATTTAGGCAATTTTAATTTAAACAGGTTATACTGTATAAGGTAGTTTCATGTTACATATTTTGTCCATGTACGGTTTGATAGAATTTATTTTGTTGGGGTGGTGTTGTTGGCTATATTGCTTGTTGACCTGTCATGATCTGCTTCGTTCTAATACAAATTGGCATTGTCTCAAAGCAAGTTTTAGGAGGTTTCACTCTCACGATGGCGCGTGAACTAGCTCTTTTCACTCAGCACTCACTCTTTCCACCAATGAGTCCTTACGGGAAGAAGACCTGCTCATCAATCTCCCTTACATACATACATCCTCATTTCAGTATGTGATAATTGCAGATAGAAGGGGTTTTCAAAACACTTTCTTAACGCAGTTTTACTAGATTGAGGAATAAGATTTACGGGATTCAAGAAGTTATAGGCAACATACCATTGCCAAAAAAATAATTAACGACTCTTCCAGCTTTCTCTAGGTTTTGAATTATTCCAGAACTATGTTCTCTAGTACATTTTCACGCTGTCCCACATAAATGTTATTTCCATACTTTTCTCTTACAATTTCCATACCCTCAAAATTCGCTACATTTTTGGGGCCACGAAAGGGAACTTGCGGGAATGATTCCAGTCCGTGATTGTTTTGTTAGAGCCGCTTTAAAATCCATGTAATAAAATATGTGATTGTTTTGTTAGAGCAGCTTTGAAAGATGTGAAGCTACCGTAAGTAGCATATTCGACACAGACAAACGAAAGTCTACGGAGGTCAGCTTGCGCGACTATGGTGTAGGTTGGGGCAATATACTTCATGATAAATCTGATTTGAGTCTTGTGTGAATGGCAAGTGGTCTACGGTGTAAGTCGCTCCCTTAGTCTGTCGGTTTGTGACTCTAGATCGGGGCTACAGGCTTGCATCTCTGGACATCTCTGGACATGTGCAAAGACAGGAGCACTCGCTCTTCTGGCCAAGCGCATCCAAGAAGACGGAGATAAGGGGAGGGCCACTTTTGTTTCTATCGAGCATTTTGTTGTACCATAAAGCCTGAAGGCTCTCGCAGCTTTCAGCAATTTTGGGGCCGACGAGACAAACTCCTGAGACATGCGCTTCTCATGCGGCCTTGGAACCACCATCCTATTGTAGGCCTGGTGTTTAACTCTCCTCTCATCGATCTGGTCTCCATATCAGCGTGATCGATGTAACTCTCTCCAAATCTCCAGTTCGAGGTAAAGACCTACCTCAGTTGTAGCGCGCTTCACAAACAACTTCTCGCGATAGAAGGAGACCATGTTTCCCTTCTCCATGCAACGGATGGGCGCAACTGAACTCGATTTTTTTGTATGTGGTCCCGGTCCTGGGGAAACTCTTGAGAGTATATTTACTCTCTAGAATTTTAAGCCGCAATTCAGCTGACAGCATGTTACATTGGACTTTTATAGTTTTGTTCCTGGGACTCAATGTTACTCTTGTGCTTTGCCCTGTTGTTGAACTTTGGAATCAGAGAAGTTCAAAATATACATCCTGAGCATAGTGTTCGTCCATACATGCAAGTGAATCCACTTTAGCCTGGATTCTTATAGCTAACCAACGATATTTACATTGTTATACAATCGTACGGCTTTATTGTGGACAATAAAGGGGATATCGAGGCTTCTAGAACCTATGTTCGGACAATATTGTGATATATATATATATATATATTAATTACAATAGCCCGAAATCTTTGATTTTATACTAGTTTACAAATATATTATTCTCAGAGTGTGGATAAAAATAAAAATTCCAATGGGACTCATTCGAAGTCCCAAATAATCTGGCTAGTTAATGTCATATATAGGTCCATCTATTTGTTGACTTGAGCCAACGAAAATATGTTCACACACTATAATTCTACAGTATAGTATTGTGAGCTTTTATATATTCAAGGTTAACCTCTTATATGGCCTTTTTTTTTGGTGTCCTTGGTTTTGTTGTTTATTATCGTACCATGTTTATGATGATTTATCACGTCGGTTTTTTGGTATTGCATGTTAGTCTATGTTTACTCACAACCAAACATATATCAATGTTGTCGTAATCAATTTTGATTTTCTGGCCAGTAAATTAGATGCAGGAATGACACTCATGCTAAGATGATATAATAACATTTATAAGCACTTGATTATAGTCCAACTAACAGCATTTGACTAGATTGTGGCTCCCTAAAACTTAGATAAGGTATCCGTTGGATTTCTATAAAAGAACTAAACTATAAGTCTCGCGGTATGATGTTTGCCTGTGAATGAAACTTCATTTCCTAAAAATGAATCTATTTTATTTGAATGAAAAATTCATGTACATATAGGGTGGTAGCACTCATAAGTAACTAAGAATATTCATATGTATGTATCACACCAAAATATATTTTCATGATCCAAAAAATTTGATCTATAAAAATATACTTTAAACGATATCATTTGATAACTCATGTATTACTTAGGACAAGATGTTGTGTGTTAATATTACTTGTTGGAATTAAAAAAATTAATTATTAACCAAATAATCTTGTTGCATTTCTTGCACTCTAGTTGTGGCATTGCTTCCACTGAACTACCGTGGAACGATAAAATTGGATGATTGTTATATACTTTTAAAGGTAAGTCTAACTTTTAGCTTTGACTCTTTCTTCTTTCATATACAAACTTAACCATATTGGAACATGGTAGTATATAGTCAGATGAGGCACCAAAGCTGTGATAGGTTTTTTCATATTTTTCCTAGGAATCTGAAAGGAAGTTGGAGAGATTCACATTGACACACAGATCTTTCTGACTCATTGTAATTCGGATGTGAACCCCTTGGACTTTGTCTTTCTCCATGTTGTATATTACTGCCTACACGATCTTCCGAGCACCATGTTCATTCTATAGCTTCCCTTTGATCATTTGTCATCTTCTCTCGTCGATAGGGCTGGAATAAAAGCGTGGCCTTGGAACCTTGTCAAGAGTCAAAGTTATTCCAAATTATGATACCTAAAAGTTACCAGCTTCTTTGGTCTCGTCACATCTTTCCGCGATAGCCAGTACAACATTTCCCAAAGTCCAACCTTTTTGAGTATTCATTTTATGTCTATTGACATACTCATTACTACTCGATTCGCCACATCTTTTCGGTGTTACAGTGATGACATTTGTGGAATCTTGGTGACGATCTCAGATTCGCTATACAAAGGGACAAATCTGTTTCATGTGACTTACTTCATGTTCATTACGACGTGATGCATGTTTGATGGGAATTCAGAAAAAGATCAAAGATCACGTTTGATTATATTTCATTCATGCAGATGAGTTTTGAAAAGTTACATGAGAGTGAAAAATTGATCATGATTGATTAATAAATTGATCATGATTGATTAAAATCATAACCTTCTTCCTTTGGTAGGTGAATTCTTCTTGTATTATATATTTCATAAGAGTAAGGATACAATTTCATATCTAAATCCGTTGTATGTGACTCTTTTTTTTAATGTGTATATGCATCTAATACTATGTCGGATGACGGGTGATTGTTGTACGATAGTAGTTGATTCTGTTCTTTCATATCGTTGAATTTAAATACTGTCAATGCTTCGATGACAAGGATCGATTGCTGAGACAGGATCTGATCTTTGCAGCAATAAAGAGGGAAATAGATCTTCAGAATGTATCTAGAGCCAAGATATAGGACCCAATTGGTTGGAAATGCAAACTTTATTGCATCGCATCACCTGCAGGAATGTTAATAGGAAAGCCTATCACGATCTTCACTTCATGTTGGGACTGCTGTTGTTTGCGCCTTGGAATAGACATATTTCATTGTATATAAGTAAAATTAAATAAAAGTACCATATAAAGCGCACCGATCATAGTCCTTTTTTTATACAAAATAGATCAAAGAAACTAGTCTACCTTGGTGACAGCCCTCCTTCGCCAGGAAACATCGCGCTTGATACTTGGATGTGCAACATGCTGACAACATCGTTAGGTGCTTTGGGAACCATGCTCAAAGCGTATTCTATGCATGTCTTGATTCCGTGCTCTACGGTGGCAAATTCGAGGCTGTTTGAGTCGGCAATCCTTCCCGAAATTTCGACTCAAACAGTAGTAGTCGAAGCTTCTGGAACGATGCCCGTGGTTTCGAGTTCATGTACCCCAAAGATAAGTTGAAGAAATGCTTTTCTATAATCCCAAAGATGCAATAAAAAAAAAAACTGACAGGAAGAAACTGACAAAAATATATAGAAAAAAACAGAGCAGAAACTTATAAGTTTTTGGAAAAATTTATATTTTTGGCGTCAAGCCTATTCATGTATGAAAGAAAACCAACGTTATATAATACAACGTTTTGTCCAAAAAAGAATCCACACCCAGACTCTTCTCGGAAGTATGACGCTTTTAGTTTTACAAATTGGCATCAAAACTAATAAAATGTATCGAATTGATTTTTTATCGCATTTCTTTGTTGCTAGCTCGAACTTCTTCAAGTTGGTGGCGAGCCTGGAACGAAAGATATTTCGCAGGTGGCAAGAGCTGCGCTTTGACAAAAGCCGTGTCTTTAATCCGAAGCCGTGCTCGAACCGATGACGTACGTTTTGCAAATCGGTCGCAAGATAAATTGTATTTTAGACGCCTTGTTGACAAAATATCTATTTTCGGTAGAAGCATTCATTTTTCACCGATAAGGTGCCATAGATAAATTGGAAAGTTGCCAAGAGTTGTATGCGTCGGACAGGATCGGAAAAGCGAATTTCCTATTCCTTCCAGAGAGCGAATCTTCGAATCCGGACACCTGCAAACGGTGGATTGTAGTCAGACTGGAGGAGGAGAGTTCTTTGTTTTTCACTGTAGTGCTCATGAGAGCATGATTCATAACTCCTGAGGGGTGCAGTTTTCGGGCGTTTGGACCCCTTCAGAGCGGGGGGACAGAAGCGGCAGAAAATGCTAAAGTGCGGAGCGAGGCCGGGTCAGCGAGTCGCATCCATCGGCTGCGTTCGGGCACAAGAGGGTGAAGAAGAACTGTAGAGCAGGATGTTTGGGTTCCCCTCTTGAGATGTGGTGGTGGAACTTGTGGTGGCCGCGGCGTGTTTACTGCTGAAATTCGTTTCCTCCCTCTCCCTCTCTCTCTCTCTCTCTCTCTCTCGAGCTTCGTTGCATCTTCGCTGTAGCTCTTGAGCACCACCACCTGCCTTTCGCTGCGAGCACAACACCATCAAATGGCGATGAGATGAGACGAAGCGGATCATGAGGTGCAGCAGGAGCAGCAGTGCAGCCAAATCACCCAGTCCAAAAGGAAGTCCCCGCTGAGCCACAGCCGCGAGACGAAGCGACCTCGATCGACCGACCGACCGACCGACCGACCGACAGCGAGCCATTTATCCATCGAGAAATTGAAACTCGCGGTAAGAATCCTTTTGCCGTCCTCCACATCCTCGACTCGATCTCCGTCTGTCTGTCTGTCTGTCTGCGTGCACGAATTCTGATTTCGTCGCGTAGATTCGAAGGACGTGAGATGCTCCCGTCGTCCTCAATTCGCTCGTGCAGATCCCCAAGAGCGTGGTCTTGAATTGTTTCGTCGTGTGGATCTTTTTATCATCGGATCAGACTCGCGCCGTGATCGATATCATTCATAATCAGACGCGTGAGTCGGTGGGGAATTGGTGCAGCCGAATGCAGGCCGCGGCGAAACTGAGGGATCCTCTGAGGGACTCCCAGCACTCGGGGCCGCAGAGATTCCATTCGGGAAACCTGGCGCTCCTGTCGCGCAGCAACACGCACCAGGCGTCGAGCTCGAAATTGGCATTTCCAGCGGACAAAGGTGGGGATTCCAAGGGCACGAAGATGGCCGCGCTGACGCGAGGCGCGTCCTTTCGGAGGCAGGGATCGTCGGGCATGACCTGGACGGAGAACTGGACCTTCACGGACGATGGCATGTTCTCGCGCAACACCAAGGTCAGCGACGAGAAGAGTGCCATGGCGAGCTCGTCGCGCCCCGGCCAAGATCCCAAGAGCGCCGGGCCCGAGATCACGTCTGGATTTCCTGCCGAGCTTCAGCGGAGCCTCAGTGTGGGAACCGGAACGCGCACCAAGAGAGTCGGCTTGCACCATAAATGGGGCATCAAGTGGATCAAGAAGAGCTTCAGAAAAGCTTTCAAGTGAATGATGGCGATGTCCTCCTCTCCTCATCCCGTCTCCATGGACGAGAGGAGTTCACGAGTGTGCAGGCTCCGCCACCATGTCGCGGATCGGCTTCACCGGCGGACGCAATCGCGACTCACAGTCGTGCCTCGCTCGGGAAGGCGTGACTTCTAAGGATTGTAAATTTCACCTCAACCCTAACGAATTATTGATACAGGCGCTCGAGCAGAGCTGCGCAGGGCTCCCGATGCGCTTTTTGGTCGCTTAATTGTACCAGTCAGTCAGTGTGTGAATTCTTGTGCCGCATCCCCCACGAGCCCGTCCTGCCATAAGAAGTCTGCGTTTGCCGGTGGGCGGGCAGACGATTGGCCGCTCGGAGGCATTGGCCTGATGTGAAGAGGAAGGATGTTGGGGCCCGATTTTCCTAGATGTCCTTAGCATTCATAGACACTGCGACGAAGAGAGTTAATTCTAGCCTTGCAACCGAGAGATTGAGATTCTTATGCCTTCACCGCTTACGAAGTGTGGAGATTCACCTCCGCTCGATGCTGTGGAGTATGTATACATGACAAATCCTTGTAATATATATTCTTATCGAACTGGTTTGTCCATTGGAGTTCATTGGAGTTCATTGGAGTCCATTGGAGTGAGTACCGAGTTTACTACGACGATTTTGGGCATGGTGATGTGAATTGGTGGGATCTTCTCCTGCAATGGCAGCAGCCTCAACAGCAGCAGCAGGATCGTTGCCTGCGCTTCTCTATTTCGTTTGCCGAGGTTTGCACTGTGGGTGAAATTCGGTCCCGGGGATGTGTCCCGTCAATGTCGGCCCTATCCTTCGTTCCTTCTTCCTTTCTGTCCTCGCAGGCTACTTTCTTCCGTGACCAACTGTCGTGGAATCATGTCTTTTGAGTGCGAGGTTCAGTTACTGTCAGCCCGTTTGTCACATGCGCCCCGTCTCCTTTGTACTGACATGGACGCCGCAATGCAATTCGTTCATGCAATTTTGTTTTGCCTACTCCTGCACGGCTAGATTTCGTGGCGAGCTCTCAAACCGCAATACGACCTCCTTTCCTTGCTTGCTTCCGTTACAGTGCAGGATTTCCTGGCAGCAGGCCATTGGCCTCCCGTCGTCGTTTGTTGCAGGATGTGCCATCGGGAAGACCAAACGGCCTGCCTGCGCCAAAGTCGTGAGGAGCCATGGCCGGCTACCGAGATACATCGTGGAGATGTAAGAGACGTGACTCACTCGCGCGCAGCGATGTCAGACTGGCCGCATCTGCATGGCTGTCATCAACGAAGCGGAGAAAAGTGATTCCTGGGTTTACAACGAGGTGATGTTTCTGAGTTGATCGCTTGATCTCCATCATATCAGATATCCCACATTAGTATCAGATACCCTTCTGGAGTCCTCCCCGATACGAAACAAATCGTGGCCTTCCCATATTTTCTGCTCCATTAATCAGAAACAAAAGTTTTTTTTTTTCCTTTTTATCAAAGCCGGATATGGACTGGTGTGAAAAGATGAAGATTTCAGATTATTATTCGTCTGTGTACATACATCAGCAGCGTTGACGTGCAGACGGACGAAGATCGATCAAAGACATGTGCACACAGTGGAGCAGAGCAACGCGAGGAGGAGCCTGCGCGTGGTTGACCCGGATTCATATTCATCATCATCATGGCCGACTTCTAGTGTCGTGCTCAGGTGCAACCTGCGCCTGAGGCCCTGAGCTCGCACGTTCCGTTCCACGGGTGCACGCACGCACGCTCGCTCAGGGAACAGAATTAAAACACGAGGACACCTTTGACAGTCCTGCCGCCAGACGATGAAGAATCAGTTTCGAGCCGTATTATACGACGCGACATGGACATCCCTCGCATTCGACGCAAAGCGTCATTACGTCCGTCATTACGAGCCTCCTCCATTGCGCTGCGTGGCCGGACGCCGGAGGAAGGAAGGAAGGAAGGAACGATCGATCCGTGGGAATGGGCAACCGCGGTGCCCACCGACGACGAACTGACAGCTCTAAGCTGACGGAGTAAGTGGCGGGAGTGGGACTCGGTCACTCGCGGGTGCAGATATCTCGCACAATCCGGTGGCGACTTCCGCCGCAGTCGAAGTGATATGCTATATGCTGCCACGTGATTTCCCTCGCTGACCATTACTTTCCGGTAGCCGCGTCCAGCGACCGACTCAGTCTAGGCTTCCGAGCCCAGTCTACCCAGTTCTATCAGAACCACGTCCTCGCCTCAACCCTCCCGTACAGTACCGGCGTTAAGCTCGACCGGTGACCTGAATTTCTCGGTCGGTGCCCAATGCTTCCTCCGTGTCGGGTCGGTGCCCGAATCACAGCCGAGCAGGTGCAAGGGGAACGGGGTTCATTTTGGGGAGGCGGGGTTTGGATGTTTAGTAATAAACCGGAGCCCGTGGAAGAGGGAAAGGCGGGAGACCGACTACCGACGGTCCGTCGGTGACTTCTACCTGCGGGCAGTTATGAGCGCGGGGCAGTGACTCGCCGCTGCCTTCCTTCATAAATAGCGGTCGAATGCCGGCGCCAGGTTCGTTGCTTTTCGCTTCTCTTCGTGGCAGCAGCGAAGAAGTCGAAGGAGGCGAACAGGTCAGATTCGAATGCCGGCTGCGACTCGCTCGAGCGCGACGCGACAATTTCTCGTTCTTTCCCCGAACGTGAGATCTTTACTTCTCGATCTTCGCTGTTGCTTTTTTCGACTTCATTAATGCTTTGCAGCAGCAGCGACGGTCTGAGAGTTCAGGAGAACGAGACAGTAGTCTGTTGACTGCACTCCAATTTTAGGTGAGATATCACAACCCTAAATCGGCTCATAATATCGCTCTAAAACTGGTTTGAACGCTCATCTCCGCGATGAAATTGCTGGCTTGTCAGGATTTCTTAGTCCACCGAACACAAACTTGGGAGCTTTGGCTGCACGTAAAGACGTCGGTAGTCGTTCGAGCGCTAGAATCCCCTCAAAGATTCTCTCTCGGTGGGAGAATCCGAGATGCGGCACCTGTCACGACAAGCTCATGAATTCTCTGGCAAGATATCGTTCGGGTTGGAGCTCGAAAGCCCGAGCTCCAACCCGAACGGCACACGTAAATCGGTCTCTTTCTACCTGCAGCCGGTCTGGACGTGCTGGGAGCTTTCACCAGTCCTATGAATTGGTGGGTGCCCAATCGGATGATTCCGATGGCGACCATCCGCTTGTCTCGATGCGTGGAAGAGTAGACCAACAGAAGTTGTTCCTGATTTTCTATGAACACCTAGGAAGTGGACTTGGACTTGGACTTCTTCATCCTTCTATATAAAGTCCCGAACTTTATATAGGACGAGGACAGTTTCATCCGATAAATAGGAAGACGAGAATCTATTACGACAAACTCGAGTCTAGGTGGTCGTTGCATTCGATGTAGTGTTTACGCACACGTCAGGTTCAGCGCATGTTACAACTGCTATTGACTTGCTTCTAATTGAAAAGAAAAAGGGGGCCAAGTGGAAGAAACCAGGCCCTGACCGAAAAGGAGACACATGGGGAAGAAATAACTTTGTCAATACCCACCTACGGACAACAAAGCCGAGGGCAAGGAAAGTTCATATGGTACTGGTCACTTCCTCTCGCTTACGTCTTCTCGTATATCCAGTATGCAATGGACATGGAAGGTTTATACCGTGTCATACAAATCTTCGTGTACCTACTACATTTGTTTTTTCTTCAAAGGGTCCATTGGTTTTGCAGTATATTTCAGTTATAATGGAAGCTTTGGAAAAGGAAAATACAGATAAAATTATAACAACAAGCATGAACTCTACCACTTAGCAAGATAGAGTCATGCATTTAGTGACAAAGTTGCCTATCTCCAAGCCTCTCTAAATACGAAAATCCGCCAATGTAGTTCAATATTTGGTAAATGGAAAAGAGAGCAAGCCTGTGGTATCCAAAGGATCAAAAGACAAAAAAACACATACCAAAAAAGCTACAAACGAGAAGAGAACCAAAAAAACCCACAAGCTAGTGGTTAGAGCACTAGAACAGAAACTAGTAACATACCTCATAAAACAACATAAATCATAAGTCTCAACCTGTAATAAAAATTAAAAATTCTCAACAACTTTATGAGACATTTTCATCCATTTATATCCATATATATAAGTAACAAACACATTCTTCATTCTCAACTTTTCTCCCATCGCATAGTCTACAAATACGTTCACTCCTATAAATGTTCAACCAACGCACTTACTCAAATGTTCAACCAACGTACTTACTCAATCCCAAAACTATGAAATATTGTTCTATGCCGAGCAATAATATGACGTTAAGATATAGAGATATCCGCAAGTAGGTATTCTTGCTCACAAGAAACAAGCATAGGATTCACATGAAGTTGATAAAACTCCATTTGAGTGTCTCTTGTGTTCCAAATAATGTTGAGAAATTACTCCTTAATAACCCCACAAAGGACCATAGGTTGCAAATTCCAATCGAGTTTCACACCATTTCACCTCAAAGACCAAGTCACCACATATGCAAACCATACCTTGGTGCACAAGAAACTTTTCACAAAGTTTCGCGATCACAAAATTATTATTGTTTTCAATCTATGAGACGCAACTAGAGAGTGATAAAAGTTGGACATTCTAGTTCTGTCACATTGTTCACATCAGTTAAAAGCTTTTGAATAGTTGTTTCCTCTTGACCAGGGCTCGCACATTATTTAATTGAAATTCAATTTTGGTCATTTGCTTCATGAAGTTCAATGAATTCCACTTAAACTAGACCAAAAAGACTATAGAAAGTTGGATTCGACAAAATTCCGTTTCAACCGAAACATGTTTAAATACTACATTGTGTATGTTCAAATACCACAATGTGTAAATAACAGTGTGATCCCTGCATCACAAGTTGTGATAGTCAATACTCCAAATTGATTACTGTTCGTTCTCAATTTTGTGTATGTTTCAGATGTAAAGAACCTGTTAAATTAATTGGATTAATTGAAGATCATAGTATTCACTTTCATTGCATTCACTTGGTAATCTTGTTTTGGAAGCAAGGTAGAAGCGACACGTGATGATTTAAACCAAAAGACTTCCAACATTTTGCCTACTTGCTTAACTCATGAACTTGTAACTTTAAAAACAGGGGATGTTGTTCAACTAGTTCTGAAATATCAAGGTTATTTGGAAGTTTTGTGATAGCTCAGTTTTTTGTTTTTTTTCAGAATTAACATAGGAGGTTGGGAAATTGTGGTCGATTTTAACCTTTGAAAGCAGAAGTAATTAGATTAGAGTAGAATAGCAACATAACAAGGTAGATGAGGTAGTGGTAGTACTTTAGAGGAAACCTCAGACGTTGCGTTGGCCCTCAAGAGGGCGGTGAGGTTCGAACCTGTGAGGACAGGTGAAGAACTACCTCATTTGAGTACCCATACATGTACTCGGGGAAAGGGTACTCAACCGGAGTACGTGAGGACATCGAGGCTTCACAGTCCGAAACGGGTGACGGGTACCGGATATGTAAAAGATAGTGCCGCCGTGGAAAGAATTCGAATGGCGGCACCTTCAATTCGCACGCATGGGAGACCGTTGCGACGGCGGGGATTACCCAAGGAGTCGAGTGCTCGTCACACGCATTTCACGAACACATTGAGACGTCGACGTGAGACAGAGGCGCGCGGACGAGAAGAGCAAGAATTAGCGATGGCGCGGCCGATCAAACTCCACGCTCTACGAGTGCCCGAGATTGGCTTACGGGCTTCTCATCGTGATTTGATTCTCGTGAAGATGGAGTTCTTATTGTGGGGATGGAATTGGACGAGCGACGCAATCATACAAGAATGGGACAACAATGGATTGCCGAAACCGCCGGGTTACAGAGGCCACCCCGACACCTGGAAATCTGGGACTAGAAGAAGGTTTTGGGACGAAGTGCGGATGACGACGGCGATTTCACATTCGATGCCGAGAGTGTACGAGTGACGAGAGAAGAAGAGAGAGCTTACGTCGACCTATTCAAGCATCCTCGCACAGGGAAAAATGGGTACCGCACAGTGTGGTATCGAGATCGAATGCGGCGGAACATCGCGATGACTCTGATGCAAATCCTTCGGCCGCAGCGACCCACCTACATGATGACTTGGCAGGTGGGGTTCATCGAGAGAGCTCTACGCGGAGAACGTATCCATTGGGCGCAGATTTTTTGGACTGTCACTTGACATCACATTGGGTTACTCTCTGGAGTGTCGCCTAGTTACTTATCCCTGTTTTTGATCAATTTCTATCGGGGTATGAACCTGTTGACTGCTGAAGAGAGCAGAGCGTTCTCGATGCGGAATGTTGAGCAGGAAGGAGAGTAGGTAGTGTTAGCCAACGAGGTCAATTCGGACCTGGAAGGCGAACCACGGAGTTCTCCCCAGCAGAGGAGGAAGCGATCTCGAGGTCCGCATGACTCCTAGCCAAGAAAGAAGCGTTGAATTGACGAAGCTACAGTTGAGAAGGGGCGGTTATAGCGCACCGCCATCATCGCGATGCGAGCACCTGACTTTAGGACGCGGTCGAAGATGAAGGCCAAGAGATTGATCATAGACGACGATAGCAGTCCTGAGAGTAGAAGGACAGTGAGGAAGAACTGTTCTAGTCAAGAAGCACGGTCGGTGGAGAAACCGGCCAAGAGTAAGGATGAGCCGATCATGAAGAAATCCTGCACTGAGAAAGGCCGGTCGACCTTTGTCGAGAAGTCGCAGGCTTCAAGGAGAGATAAGGGGAAAGCCATTTTGAATGAGGACATTCCCTTGAAGCGGAGAGATGTACCTGAGGAGAGAACTCAGCGGGAGGGACCTTGGGCAGAGGCCGCTGAGGTCTTAACAATGTCCTTGGATACTGAGGAGGACCCGATGGCATTAGAAGAAGTAGCGGCGAAGGCCGTGGAAGACGTGGCAGCAACCGAGAGTGAACCACAGAAGGTGACCTCACCTCGGACCTCCACTGATACCATCATATTGGAGAAGGGTAAGGAACCCTCAGCAGAAGAGACACAGTCGGCAACCTTGGGTGCCATTGATGTGTTGAGTGTGCAGGTACTACCGTTGCTACAGTACCTCGACCGGAAGCGGGAGAAGTACGCCGAAGGCAATCCCAGTGAGTCCTACGTGGAGATAGTGCGCAACTGGACGCGGGCTAAGCGAGAATTGGCTCTTGAGTTCGCTGCTAAGGAACGAAGAAGTCAGTCGACAGAAGCGAAGTACCAGGCACTCCAGAGGAAGCTGACTGCGGAAGTTGAGAGGCGACGGAAGGCAGAGCAAGCGGGTGACAGTCTTTGTGAAGATGTGGAGAGAGCTAAGTGCGCCAGCGTGCGCCACTTAGTGCGTCAGAATCTGATGAAGAGATTGGAAGCCTGCAGAACCGCATACGACGCTGAATCCTCAGAGGTAGATGAATTGCAAGCTGCCGCGGAGGAAGCAAAGCGAGAGTACCAGGCCGAGTTGGCGGTAAAGACGAAGAAGATATCCGAGTACGAAGCTGCGCGGATTGCGGATCGGAAGTTAATTGAAAAATTAGAGGCGCAGTGTGGCGAGTTGAGGACGCAACGGTTGCAAGCGGAAGAGCAGTTATGCTAGATGGAGGCAAAATTGACGGAGGCCGAAGGGAAGAATCGGCAGTTATCGGTAGAGACGCGTGAAGCCTTAACTGCGCGTGTGGAGCGATGTTTGCGCGAGTACACACTGTGGCAGATCGAATCTCACAACGGGCTTCGGTTACGAGAGATTGAACATCGTGCTGCCGAGTTGATCAAAGAGAACGGACGCAGGCACCGCCAGTTGTCCAAGAAGTTAGAATCGTATCTTATCAGATCGCGCGACGCGGTAGCAAAGTTAGAGGTAGAATTAGTAGGCGTTTTGCAAAGATTGGGTTTAGAGCGGAGGTTAGAGGGAGCGGCAACTGCCGACCCCGAAGGCGTAGGAACTGTTTGGTGCTCGCACCGCAGCAGATGACAGTTTTTGGTAGTTAGGAATAAAGTAGTCCAAGGCGTTGGCCTTGGGGGTCTTTACTCAATTTAGTTTCTCAGTTTCGGACTTATGTATTCTCTGCGCGTTTTGTGAGTTGAATGTGTTGTTCACCGCATAAGAGTGACTTTGGTTTGACGAAGGTACCGCATCCGAAGTAGGAGCCCCAATTCGAATGTTCTGAAATAGTGTTTGGCTAGTGACAGGATTTAAGCAAGTTCGTAATTGTCTGCTAGCTACAGGTACTCTTAGTGTACTTCTTGGGAAATTTACCCCCTGAATCTTAAGTTGAGGTCTTGATCGACCTCTGAGTTTTGCATTTACTTGTTTCAGGTGTGTGTGTGTATTACGCTGCATTGCGTGTCCTCCGAGTGGCCTCCGAGTCGAACACCTGCAGTATTTATGGGAGTGACAGTAGCCCGAGAATTCAAACTCCTCAATAGACTGTTAAATACGTGACAATCGGTACTCTTTGTGTTGTTTCTGTCCTTGTGGAATAGGATCTTTACCATTATGCTCCATTTTGGTATTTATTTGTCATTACAAGTTTCTTGGGAACAAAATGACTTTGTTTAAATAGTGAAAAAACACAAGGAGCTTTTGGTCTTTGTGCGCTTTGAACATTGACCTCACAATGCTTGATATCAATTGACAGACGAGTCAGATTTTAGTGAAGCTTGCAATTGTCAAGACATTAATAATAAGTTTTTCTGATTCATGGAATACTTTGGAGTAATACTATGTCCATTTCCAAACATTGCTACCATAGAAAGCAATTTTTTAGTGCTGAAATGGTAAAAGTATCCTCACCTATAAAGTATCCCATCACTCCTCACAAGGATAAAAATTAACACCCATATCTCTCCAAGGTGTACTACATTGCCGTCAAAATTTGAAAATTATTGAAGAAAAGATGAGAGATACATACTGAAATCTGTATGTTTCATATTTTTTTTGATAATAATCCTTCTTTTGTTGTAATGCGGAACATACGGAAAAGTCCCTATATATAAAGAGGTCTTTCTATGTCACGTCCATGCATCTCTTCAGTGAATGTTATAAATGCATGTCACTCTTTATTGAAGGAAATAAATGTATGATACTCTTCTTTGTGCTTTGTGGAAGTTTAAAGTAAATTCTGTGCCTTTTGACTTAGGTCAGCTAATTAGATTATTCGTTAATTTCTTTTGGTTCAGATCAATTGGGCAAGGTTCCAGTAGATTCTACTTCTCTCTTTTTCATGAATGGTATGATGTAGGATCATGTCACTAATTATGGAAGGTTTTGCAAATAAGAGCAAGTACAGCACTTAACCTTATTTTGGCAAGAATTCAATCAATGTAATTCTTTTTGAGTCTTGTCAAACATCTCTCATGGTCATGGGTACATTGTTATAACATAGTATTTTTTATCAAAGTACTAGGAATAATTTGCAACGCTTTTTTCTTTCCAAATAAATTCGTGATTCTAAATATATCGTACGACATGAAATATAATATTGGGCAAGGTTCCAGTAGCAATTGAGGCCTCGTCCAATAACGAGGTATTCCTATCCTTTCCTACTTTTTTCATAACTTCAACACGTATTAAAGTTTTACAAGCTATCCAAAGGCCATGATGTTTGCCTTAATCTGGAACTGATAAGGAACATCGGCCCTACAAACCAAACCACTCATGCATCTTGCAAATAAATGAGAATGAATTGATATGCCTCACTCGAATGGTTGTCGTATCACAGCTGACTTGACTTGACATTGTTTTGTCAACTTTCTCCACTTTTCTAAAAGCAAGACTGCCCAAGAGTCAAGAGTGAGAGCATTTCCCCTTTTCACTAATGTAGAAAGAACCTCCTTTGATCGTAAGAATGTGCGCGATAACTCAACTTTGCCCAATCCGTTTTGCTACTTTCACTTTCTACCTCTTTTCTCTCACTTCCGACTCAGCCTCCTCCTGTTGGACATAAGTTCGGTATTGGGACCGAACTTTTCGTTACAAGGGACCATGATTCGATCCATTTTATTGGGAATATCATTTATGTTTATGAAAATGAAAGGTTCTCATGCAAATTTAGTGTTCTCAAAAGATAGTAAATGAAGCTCAATATATGCAGATCCATGCGAATTATACAGCCTGTAGGCTTGATAGCAGCAGGGGAATAGTATGTGATTTCTCTTTCTCGTACAAGAATAGACTCATAGTTGGTAGGAGAAATTTTTCCACCAATTTAAAAGATGAAAATTTACTGTGTTTGACGTTTCAAATCAGTAATTTGAGAATTTGACTTAAGATAAAGTCTTAAGGAAGACATCTTCCACCTAACTCCAAATGGGCTGGTCATACTTAACCTTGAAAGTCTCTGAAGGTAATTCCAGTTACTCATGGAGAGTACAAAGGCCTTTTTTTAATGTAATATCATATGCTCTTTGCATTATGTTTAAGTATACCAACTATGTAAACATGTGATGATTTATTTATAATCTCCAAAACACCTGCTGTAGCGATTTCTAAATTCCAAATTTCTAAATTATTCGCCAAGATCCCTTTGATGAGGACAAAATGTATTTGGAAACATTGTGAGGGAAATATAAAACAGCGTAACGAGAGAATCCTTATCTAGAAAAGAAATAAGCTTTGACTTTGAATCTTCCATCTGGTTCACGTTTGACTTCTAGAGTTGGAAGTCAGATGTGTGATTTCAGCTCTAGAAGTGTATACCGGCTTTCTTTCTTTCTGTTGGTTTCATCCAATTATTGCTTGATGGGGTCTTCCAATCATGCTGACTTCTAGAGTTTTGGTAGCACACTTAGGGTAAATGAGGAAGTTTGTCAGAATATCAGGTTATACGGTTTGATATAATCGAATCAAATACAACTAATATTATGTTATGTCCTTGCATTCCCAGTTTTTTTAGAATGTGAAATGTAGAGTATTTCTTCAGCCCATCAAGTTGGATTGAAATCAACAAGATGTGCTTGAGAAAGACTTAAGCTCAGCAAATCTGGAGATCGGCTAAAAGCTAACAAATACTCTTTTGCAAGTTTTCTGTCTGTACATGGGAAGATGCTGGCCACCGCAACAAGATGCTATGGTTTCAATGATTAGATTGGCACTTGAAGAGTTGAAAGTGGACAACGAACATTTGATGGGAGTCAAGTCGTCACTGGTCAATAAAGTTTCGTGTCCAAACAAGTGAAGAATAATTCTTACGAAGCTCACTCTTCAGTTCCAGATTCACGATAGCCCTACTTGATTTGACCAAATTTATATAGTTGAACTCCGATGATAGACATCGCATATTTTGATGATTAGTTTCAAGCTTTGGATGACATAGCTTCAATCACATCCCAGATAATTGGAAAAAAGTCCAAATTATTTATATCCCTGACTTTCTAACGACGGTCAAATACATCTCTTATATACTTGCATTACATATTCACATTCTCAGAGATTATTCACTGTACCCCAATCTCTGTTATCTTTTGTATCTTTTTGTGGCTTACATGAACGCAACTAGAAGGCTTAAACTACAACTCAAACAAAAACTGAAATTGCACAAAAGCACATGCGAGATTGTGGGCTTTTGGTGAAACTGTAAAGTTGTTGGAAACCGTTACCTCTTCCAACCAAACTATATAATGCACTATACAGGGAGTGACGGAGGTTGAATTTGTTGTCGGCCTTAACAATTCTTGCATGTCAGAAAGATACCAACGTTTGATGGTGGGTATAGATTTTAGTCAAGTGGATTCTAGGGAGATATTCAAAGCTGGTCTTTCAAAATTTCAGAATTGTTCAAGATTTACTTTTTATATTTTCTTGATATAATCATATGCACAATTTTAAACATATAATCTAAACTTTTATATAGAACAATGAAGAGATATTACACATAATACATATAAAATTACTCTAACAACTTGAAAGATTATACAACAATCAATTCAATATTTAAATTCTGACTAATTTATTTTGGTAATCTGATCTTTACAATATCATCAAAACATAAATTTGTAAATATTTTTTTCGGGATGAAGTTTTATTTACAAAAAAACTTATTTTCATCATTCTGAAGAAAATACTTCAATCAAAGTCGATACATACATATTAGATTTATCATTACATAGTGTGATCAACACATAGTTGCAATAAATTTATCATAATATGCTTGAACATGAAATTCAAAATTATTCATAAAATAAAATTATAGTAAAAATAATATCTGTATGTTTCTTATTTCAATAAAATAAAATAAAATAGTTATCAATTATTTTCTGAAATTCGAAAAAAATTATATTTTATGCATCTTAATATGATTAAAATAAATGCTTACATGTCGAAAAATATTTTTTAATAAATAGTTTAATTCTAAGTATCCATATCTTATAATCATCTAAAAAATCAATTGTGACAATTTCATTGCTAAATATTTTTTATTAATTTTTAATCTAGATTTGATAATATATAGGTTTGATTGTTGACTTAATTCCTATTAATTAACTAATAGTATTTCAATTCATGACTATGATCAAAATATCATCGTATATGAAAGCTTGTTATAACTTTTTTCAATAAACATTTCAATTTTTTGAAAAACACATTTGTGCTACAATGGATAAAACTTTGGTAGGGATAAATCACATAACTGAACTGCTTTTTTTTGTTTTATGTGTGTTGGCGATGTGAAGTTTGTGCTCATGTTTTTATTTATATTAGAACATACATTCACATTAGTCTTCCCAGCAAAACCACAATATATAGATAGTTGAAAATTTGAATCTTTAATTTCAATGTTTGATGACAAGATATTCAACATTGTCCACAAAGAAGCTCTTAAAAAAAACTGTGAAATAATTTTTTTAAATACTCAAATAAAATTGGAATTTTAAATCATTGTATTTGTTTATGACTTTCTTGTTGCTAAATCAATTTCATACACACTATGAATATGATTTGAATGTTAATTTGATCTTATTGAAAGACTAGTAAATCTATATTTTACTCATTGTCCATGTTAGATCTCAAAAATTACTTTTTTGAAAGTCTTTGAAAGTATGTTACTTAATTGTTATTAGATTATTCTCAATTAAATGGGTTTTTTAATGACAATTTGATATTAAGAGAGTATTACACTCACTTTCCATCACAAATCTTTAAGTATGACACTCCGCAGATAAAATTATTTAGATTTTGAATATAAAAAAATTTAATCTTTTCAAAATATAAACTAATAAAATGAAAATTAAGAAAAAAATTTCTTTATTTTTATAATAGATATCCATCCAAAAAAGTTGTTATATCCAAATGTATTCTAAAAAACTTAAACCAAATTGAATATATGATTTTGTTTGTATGGATTGTGTGTATATCACTTAGTTTGTCAAAGATGTTCATCAAAATGAGTATGTGAACTACAAATTTTTCTCACATATTTGCAAAATCAATTCGAATTTTTAGATTTTTTGGTATTTTCAAGACACACATGATTAGGTTTTTTGGTGTTTTGAAAATATCATGACAGTCCACGTGAAAAATAAAGTAGATCTTTACATCAAACATTGAATTCACTAGTTTGACATTAGCATTTGCAAACATTGTTTAGTTCAAAAAAGGTTTGAGAAGAATTTATACATACATAATTAAAAATTTCTAGGTCAAGGAGCAAGAAAATTGTTGCAAAGAAAAAAAAATTTCTGCTTGTAAGTAGTGGCATTTGCAATGAGAAAAGTACTTTATGATAACTCTAGTAACACAAATTGCTTACTTGGATCCATCATGTATCAATTTACCCGATGTCACAATTGTTGGGGTTAACTCCGGTTAAGTAGTAACCTCATGTTATAGCTAGGTGTGTCTTTGGCTTTGGGTGTAAATATACCCCCAAAGCTTCTACTGGAGCCTAGCTTTTTTCAGTATTCAGTTTTAGTAAAGCTTCTTGTGCGCTTCAGCCGTGGACGTAGCCCCTAAGGGTGAACCACGTTATATAAGTGTGTTGTGTGTTTCTTGAATGATTACTTGGTTTTTGTTAAGAATGGGTATCAGAACTAGGTTACGATTCGGAGTTGGATCCAGGTTTTAGTTATGTGTCCACGTAGAGAAAAAAATCTGTTTTAACTTTCTGAAAGTTTCTTCATAGAAGAAGCTTTCTTCTTCTTTTTTCAGTTTTTTTTTTTATTCTGAATCGACAGTTTGTAAATGTTCAGTTTTTTGAATTGATAGTTTGTAAGTGTTCAGTTTTTTGAATCGATAGTTTGTAAGTGTTCAGTTTTCTGCATCGACAGTTTGAAAGTGTTTTGTTTTCTGAATCAACAGTTTGTAAGTGTTTAGTTTTCTGAATCGATAGTTTGTAAGTTTTTAGTTTTTCTCTGAATCGACAGTTTGTAAGTTTTTAGTTTTCTGAATCGACAGTTTGTAAGCTTTTAGTGTTCTAAATCGACAAGTTGTGTAGCCTCAGAATCTATAGCTTATTTCAGAACTTTGTAAACAGTTTTTGAGAGTATCAGCTTCTTTTTCATATTGCTAATTCTCAATTTGTGGTTGAGTAACTAAGTACTTTGACATCTATTGTGACTAAGAAATTACAAAGTGCTCTCAGGTTTGGTTCTGCAGTAGTAGGAGCATAGTAGAAATTGCTCAGGTGGTGAAAAAAAATAAAAAAATAAAAAAATTTTGCTTCTGCAGTCCAGGTTTTCGAGAGGAGAAGTTGAGGTGTTTTGGTTCTCAAGCGGAGAGCGGCAGGCTCCCAGATTGGCGAAGGCGTGTCATTGTTCTTCCATTCCTTTGTAGTTTGGCCACCTCCCTCCTCCTCCTGAGCGGCGAAGACGTGTTATTTTTTCTTCCCTTCCTGTGCAGTTCGGCCACCCTCCTTCCTCCCGAGCGATGGGCTCCCAAAACGGCGGCCCCTGGCGGCGAGTACCCACCTCCCTCGAGGCAGGGGACCCAGCCCCCAAGGCGGGAGGTCCCAACCTCCCTGCGTTGTATCGACTCGATCCTGACGGCCGCATCCAAAGGGAGCGGCTATCTTTTTACCTCATAGTGAGCAGCAAAAATTGTTCGGAGTATATGGCTTTTTTGGTGCTCCGAGGTAGCGGCAAAATTTTTTCCGACATAATTAGGGTCTTCCGGCAAAGTTAACGTTTTTCCAGCGACAAATGACGTGATCGTGATTGACTTTGTTGCAAGGCTCGTGGTAGCAGTCCACGTGGTTGCACTCGGACGTGGTTGGTGTATTGTCGTCACGGTTGACATGGTGATTTTAGTAACAACGTGGTCAGTAAAAAACATGGTCGCCGGTGACAGCTCTGACGGTGATAGTCCTGACGGGTGACCATAACCGTTATGACGACTGTTGTCGCTCGCGACAACTGTCACGGGTGACGGTGGTCATGAACGACGGAAATCGCGGGTGACGGATATAGTTGCGGGTGACAGTGGTCACCGGCGACAGTAGTCGCGGGTGAAAGATATAGTCGCGGGCGACGGACGGTGTAAGTTGCGGGTGACGGTTGTCACGGGCAACGCTGATCACGGGTGCTTACACTATATCGCGGGCGACTGTGGGCGCAAAGGGAATTCACGCACATGCAAGCAGTTCCAACCACTCTTTGCCGGCATATAGGCAAATTGGGTATCATTGGAAAGCTCTTGACGTGACTAGTGTATCTTGACCTTTTTCAGCAGCTAACAATGCACTCGAAGGACGAAATTGACGTGGCAGCAGACTGTGTCTCTAGTTTTTGTCAAACTGAGATGGCATCGAAACAACTTGGAGTAACATGGTACAACATTCTTCTGATGATTCTCTTGATGGCTGAGGTGATTACCAGCTTTGGAAAAAGCAGGTGAAAGTCAAGCTGAGATCTATGGGTCTCGCTAATATGCTTAGAGACAAATCATTGCACATTACCGACATTGATTGGAGGATTCACAAGAGCAAGCAGTCTACATTGTGATGAGTAATCTAGATCCTTCGGTTATGAAGCAAGTTAAAGAGTATCCTCAGGAGACGGTTTCATCAAAAAGAAATCTCACATGTGATGAACACCTACATGAGGCTATTGAACTTTAGGATGAGACCGGGATCGAGAATTAAGGATCACATTCACGCCTACGGGGATTTGTTGGTAGATCTTCAAAGTATGGAAGAAAAGCTTTCTGACATTAAGAAAATTATGCATCTACTCCACTCATTGTCTCCCTCTTACGATACACTATCAAAGATTTTCCTTCATCGTGATAACAAGGCTGTAACTTACAATGAGGTGTAAGTGCTCTCTTGGCCGACGAGATGGAACAAGAGATGATGTCATTATCTCGCCTACTCCCTTCAAGTACTGCAGTTACAGTGATCTGGGGTCAGTCGCAATCATCAAGTCATTATAATTTGCAGAACACAGGGTTTAAGTGACAGAGATCCACATCCCCTAAGCGCAAGAGAGTTCAGTTTTGAGTTCCATCCCCTAACAAGAGGAACTTGAAACACTTGGTGTGTTGGAGATGTGACAAGAATGGCCACATCAAGAAGAATTGTCAGATGACAATAAGAGATGCGAATCTTTCTCAAGTGGCAAATGTTGCGGAGCATCTTCACTCCGAAGAGGAAGATGTGTTTTCCGACGGTCTATGATGCCAGAGATATGCCATGTGTAGTTCACCAACAGTTGTTGGTGATGTATGGATTTTGGATAGTGCTTATTCTTATCACATTTGTTACATTAGAGAGTTCTTCAGTACTTTCTCAAGATCAAACGGTTCCGTTCTTATATCGAATGACCAACCTTGTAAGATTGAGGATGTGAGATCTGTAAAATTCCGTATGTTTGATGATGTCAACCAAACACTGACACACGTTAGGTTTACACCTAACATGAGAAAGAACTTGATGTCTCTTGGAGTGTTAGACTCACACGACTTAGAGTGGAGCTCTGGGCAGGGCGTGTTAGATGTCTAATCCAGTGATAAGAAGGTTATACTTAGGAAATACAAGCATAATAATCTGTACTTACTAGAGGGCACCACAATTGGTGGAGAAGTTAACTTTACCAGATCTTGCGTGGAGATGTCTCATTTATGGCATTCCAGACTAGGCCATATGAGTGATAGACACTTGTCTCTTCTTGATGAGAGAAAAGTGTTACCGGGTTTGGGTAAAGTTGTCTTCGCATTTTGTGAACATTGCATCATGGAAAAACAGCGTAGGCGAGCTTTTACTATTGGGACTCATACTTCCACGGATATATAGGAGTCTGTACATAATGACGTGTGGGGTCCATCTCCTATTGCATCACTCTCTGAAAAGCTCTACTATGTATCTTTTATAGATGATTACTCCAATTATGTGTGGGTATATTTTCTAAACCACAAGGGTGAGGTGTTTTCCACCTTCAAAAATTGGCGCGCACAAGTTGAAACTCAGACTGGCAAGAGGGTAAAATATTAACGATCGGAAAATGGCGGCGAATATACTTCTGAGGAGTTTCAAAGGTATTGTAGAGAGGAGGTGATTACTCGTCACTTCACAACAGTTTACACTCCCCAACAAAATGTTGTTTCTGAGAGATTCAACAGAACAATGTTGGAGAAGGTGCAGAGTATGCTAAATGAATTTGATTTATCATGAGAGTTTTGGACCGAAGCCGTCAACACCGCAGTTTATTTGGTAAACCTTTCTCCTTCTAGTGCAATCAATTTCTCCACACTGTTTGAACTCAAGCATAAACGGAAGGCGGATTATAATCGCTTGAAGGTTTTTGGTTGTACTGCTTATCCTCTTACACCAAAGGAGCACATGACTAAGTTAGACCCTACGTCCAAGAAATGTTGTTTTCTTGGATATGCTGGTGAAGTGAAAGTTTACAGGCTATAAGATCCACTAGCTCGTAAGATGATTGTCAATGAAGATGTTTCTTTCAATGATCTTGGCTTATTGAAAGGGGGGGAAATTCTAAGACTCCTCGTACTGACAAGGGAAAATCTCCGGTCACGGATGTCGTTGTGGGGGGAGTTTGATCATTGTATCACTAATGATTTGTCACAAGAAGGAGCACCAGTGCATCAAGAACAGTAGAAACATGAGTGATTTATCATTGATGAGCGTATTGCAATAGTTTCAGATGATAGAGATCAACCGAAAACATCTACTATGAGATCTCATTGTGCTAGTAGGGCTCCTTAAAGGTTTGATGTATGGGCAAATTCATCCATTCTTGAAGATTGTGACTTTCATGTTGGGATGAAGATGGTGTTGATTTTGGAAGAAGTTGAACTTTCTTCATATAGGGAAGCTCAAGCTTTGGTCAACAAGCTGGAGTGTAATGCTGCTATAGAGAGGGAGATGCAATCCCTGATTGACAATAAGACTTGAGAGCTGGTTGAACCTCTTACGGATCAAACACTGATTGATTCCAAGTGGGTGTACAAGCTGAAGTACAATCCATTAAGAGACGAGGCAAGAATCTTCAAAGCTAGACTGGTTGCTAGAGGTTTCACATAAGAGAAGGGCATAGACTACAACAAAGTTTTTTCATTTGTAGCTAAGTATGTTACAATTTGTCTGGTATGTGCACTGGTTGCGATATTTGATCTTGTTATGGATAAGATGGATGTGGTTACAGACTTTCTTTATGGATATTTAGAGAAGGAGATTTACATGAACAAACTGTTGATTTTGAGATCAAAGGCAAAGAGAGGTTGGTTTGTAGATTGCTGAAATCATTGTATGGACTAAAGCAAGCTCATAGGCAGTGGAACACGCGGTTTGATGAGTTCATGAAGGCACAAGGTTTTTTACGGAGCGTGTATGATTCTTGTGTCTACATGAAGAAGGTAAATGATGAGACTTTTAATCTCATCATTCTTGTACTCTATGTTGACGACATGCTCATTCGGGCAAAAAACCAATCGGATGTTGATGAATGCAAGAATAAGTTGAAGTCTGCATTTAAGATGAAGGATATGGGGGAGTCATAGAGAATATTAGGCATGGAGATTCATAGGGATCGTGAACAGAAGAAATTATGGCTGAGTCAAGGCAAGTATGTTCGTTGTATACTTGACAGGTTCAACATGGTCGATTCTAAAGGAGTATGGACCCCCTTTGGCAGCACATTTCAAACTCTCCGTAGCTCAATGTCCTACTGATGCGGTGGAAAAAGGAAGGATGTCATGTGTTCCCTATGAACAAGGCGTAGGCAGCCTCATGTATTTGATGGTGTTCATTAGGCCGGACATTGCCTTTGCGTTGGACAAGGTAAGCAAGTACATGTCAAATCCAGAGAAAGTTCATTGGGAAGCAATGAAATGGATTATGAGATATTTGAAAAGTACTTTGGATCATGGCTTACTGTTTGATGGTCTATTAGACAATGCCAAATACTTGTTTGGTTACGTTGATGCAGACTACGGACAAGATCTAGATAAAAGGAGATCTACAACTGGGTATGTGTTTACACTTGGCGGTGGAAGCATTAGTTGGAGGTCTACCTTGCAAAAATGTGTAGCTCAGTCAACAACGGAAGCTGAATATGTGGCAGCTGCAGAAGCACCAAAGGAACCTATTTGGTTGGATAGGCTTATCATGGAAATGGGATTGAAGAAGGGCGTGGTTAATCTTCATTGTGATAGCCAGAGTGTTTTACATTTGGAAGCGAACTAGGTCATGGATAGCAGAGTGAAGCACATCGACCTCAGGTATCATTTTATCAGACAAGCAGTGTCTGACAAAACGATTGAGCTAATCAAGATCGACGGTAAACTAATCTAGCTGATGCTTTAACCAAAGTTATTCCTTTGAAGAGTTTCAGGCGACATTGTGCTTCCATGCAGGTTGTGCTGTAAGACCGGGTGTTGCACATATGTACTAAGTCTTAGAAGTGGTCAAGTGATTAAGGATGATTAGTCAAGGCATAGCTAAGATTAGTTAGCTAGTTATGACTAAACTAGTTAGTTATAACTAAGTTTATCTAGTCATGACTAAGTTTAGCTACAATGTCTATAGTTGGCGGAATAATTAGCGGAGTTCTAGAAGAATGGAGTGAGCACTTCTATATTGTCTTTTACAAGGAGTGAGCACTTCTATTTCGTCTTATACAAAAGTTCTAGATTCCAAGTGATTAGATATTTGACTAGAAGCTTGGATTTGATTGGTTTGACTAAATGTATGAAAGATGATTGGCTAGACTAAGTCTAATGTTGACTTAGTGGCTAGGAAGCTTGTAGAAGTTTAAAAGCTTCCAATGGCATGTCGCCACCTCAACCTTGGATTCCGGAAGCTTTTAGAAGGTTTAGGTAGGCCAATGGCATGTTGCCACGTAGAGAGGGTTAGTCAAACTTACCTAGGTAAAAGTAAGTTAGGAGAAATTACCACATGTTACTATGGTAACTTCTCAAGTAGTATAAATAGAGAGGTAGAGTAGCAACTCTCAAGCAAGTTTGAAGAGTCATGTGTGAGGACTTGTTTCAGTAATGAAGGAGTGAAGTTTTTGAGTATCTTGGAGTATCGACGTGTGTTTGCGTTTATGTGAAGAGGGTGATGTGAGGAGAGTTTGTGTGTGAGTTGGAGTGATACATGAGAGTTTGTGAGAGAAGGTGTTTGGGACATGAGTGAGAGTATGAATCCTAGTCTTCTAGAACCATGATGCGCTACCACAAAGCCATCAGAGGTAAACCTAAGTGAGAGTCAGCCCGGAGGTTGCAGTGCATGGGAAACACATGTAGGATTTGCTAGCACAGTAACTTTAGTTATATCTTTATATATTTACTCTATCATGTGATGGCTACAGTTTAGCTCTAGTTAACTCTTGTGTTTTCGTGCGAATACGTATCGCCATACACTCTACATCCCTGACATGGTACTCACATACACATACGCACACATACACACATATAAGGCGCGAGAGAGTACACACTCAAATGTCACAACTACAGATTGATGCACGCACAGAGTGCAGTATAACATGGACCCGATGAATGAAGACATCGGATTTTCCACCTTGAACTAGCTTCGACAACTAAGCTCTCGTATCTTATTATCAGAGTTCACAATACTGAGTTGAAAACGTAAAGACCCTCTATCTTACGGAAATCCCAATATTCCAGTCCAAATTCCTCAGTCTATGGATTTTCAATGTACGGTAAAATCCATGAAATGTTTGCAGTTGACTCCAAAAAAACTTCAAACTCTCGGCACTAGTTTCCACAGCGAACCAACACGTTCATCGGTCGTGGTCTCATAGTGCATCGAAAAGCACAATTCAAAGCAGCCGCAGAAATCTAGATATTACTCAGCACTTACAATAGCCGGCTCCACGCACAAAATTCCGTAGATACAGAATCAAATCTTCACTTTCAGCGTTGCTCCCTCCACTCAGCAACACCATTCAATGCCGCCAAATTGCAATTTCTGCTTTCAAAGTATCGCTTTCTCCAATTACATAATTTTCTGGTTATTTTGTCTGTAAAAACGAGCGTTGTTTTTGGTGCGGCCTATTGCCTGAAACCAACAAATCAACGTCAAACGTAGAACAAAAACCTGACAACAAACATCGACGGATTCGATGTACACTAGTTCTTCGAGTGAAATAAACGAGAGATTCTCCACTGGAATTCTTGTCAGTCGTTTACCCTACTGGCAACAAACCGTCACTGTCACAAACATAGTCAAGCCCAACCCACTCCACACACGGAGATTCCAGGTCTGACGCTCACAGGCACTACTCCCAACGCGCTAGGCTCGACTCGAAGAACTGACGTTCTTTGAGTCTCCTTCGACGCTATACCCAACGACCTGAAACCCTAGGCTCAATGCTATTTTTAGTAAAACCGAAAACTACATGACAGTGTAAAGAGGGAGCTTGTATTAAGTTTTTGTCTAGAACTTCCCGCGGAGTAATTATATAGATTACGAGATCTCTAATCCTTCTATGCAAGCAGGTTTCCTATTTAACTCTTTATGTTATTACTCTATCCTGTTATGGCTACGGTCTAGTTCTAGTTAACTCTCGTATGAAGAGGGGCCTTTTGTTAGATTTTTGTATAGAACTTCCCGCTGAGTAATAATATAGGTTACAGATGTTACTGTTTCCATAACACGAGTTAAGGGGGAGATTGTTGAGATTAACTCCGGTTAAGGAGTAACCTCAGGTTATAGCTATTTATAGCTAGGTGTGTTGTTGGTTTTGGGTATAAATATACCTCCAAAGCTTCTACTAGAACCAAGCTTTTTTCAGTATTCAGTATTCAGTAAAGCTTCTCGTGCGCTTCATCTGTGGACGTAGCCTCTGAGGGTGAACCACGTTATATGAGTGTGTTGTGTGTTTCTTGAATGATTCCTCGGTTTTTGTTAAGAACAATGTCATCAAACACTAAACAAAAATCTTGTGTATATGTTATTAGCTATACTATGGATATGCTCTTATTTGACTATAGTGTGGAGGAGATTTTGCTTGGATTTTTTGCCAACAAAGTACAAACTGTCATCATGTAGAGACAAAGCAATTCAATGACAATTAACATATATACTTGAATTCACTCTGTATACTGTGATAAGACGTAAGCCAAAAAAATCACACAAGATGTCTTGAGAAGCATATGGAAGATATCAATATGCTCCATCAAAAATCAAAGAATGATCACCGTGTCATTACAATTCATAAATGGGTGAAAGTTTTGATTAAACAAGATTACAACAATCACACCTATTGCAACAATCCGTGTCTTTTTTCTCATTCTGCCTTGCTGCATTATCTTTGGTTGATATTAGAACATGAATGTTTTGTCACGTCTATGAAAACCATCGGATAAAAAATTACGTGTTGGAATAAGCTATTTGTGTTAAATAGGGATTCTATCAGGTAATTTTTCCATTTTCAATATATCAAAATAATACAATAAATCAAATATGCTTGATTTTCATGAGTTTATCATCTTTTGACTAACTATTTACAAAAATGAATTTGCAACACTCTTTAGATATATTTACTTCCAATGCAGGAAGCAAATTGTTTCTATCTCAAATATTGTCATGACTTTTTCTTAAGTTGATGTTGAGTTTACAAAGTTTAAAATACATATCATTATTTATAGTATCAATTTAATGTTATGTTAGTGGTGATTTAATTCATCCAAATTTATTGTGTTAACAAAAAATATTATTTTTAAAAAATAAAGAAAAATTATTTTGGATTCAATAGAACAAAATAACTATAAATTGAACATTTTAAACACTAAATTTTTTTGGATTAAATAAAATTTTATTTGGTGATTAAATTTTTTTACAAATCAAGTCAAAATAAATTAAACATTGTTTTTTTTAGCAAGATGATAATAATTTTAAACATTAAATATATAATATTAGGTTATGAAACAAATAGAAATATATGATAATTGTATTCTGTTGTTTGAAATTTGTGAATTGATTATTTGAAACTGACTGAAACTATGTTTTCAATGAATATCTTGAAACTGAGTTTTAAGATGAAAAAATACTTATATAATATTTTTTTATCACTTTGTTGTTTTTACTTCCTTTTATAGGTACTACTCTTCTTCATCATGTTATTATTGGACAAATAGCCTCAGTTGGTTTTCTCTTTTCTTGTTATTACGCCCATGCTTGTCAAAAAAGTAGAATCCAGATGAAGGAATTCTCGGGATTCCTTCTTAATGATTTCTTTCAACGAAAATAGCAAGAAAACTTCAATGAGAGCTCATGATTAAACTTCAAAATTTTGAAGAGATTAGAAATGGAGCAGAGTGTATAAACAAACTTGCATGCTTTATAAACCAAACATTCACAATTAAATCATGAATGTTTGTGGATTGATGATTTATGATAAAATATGATCATCTCATTCAAAGGTGTGATTATGAACCGAATGACAAGAATAATAGAGTTTTGAATTTCATTAATGATCGGTTTCAATTATCGTATAACATTTTATTATTCATTTTAGTTTTTAGTTTTAAATTAAATTTTGCAATTAAGATCACTCAAATCTAACCTCACATGTATATGAATGACTTTATACATGTTCTCATGACAATCATAGCATAATGTATTATTTTACTGAATCTTTCACATTCAAGAATCATAAATCTTCATTCAAAATTCAAGATGAAATGAGAATTTATTTATAATCGAAGATTACCAATATCAATACTTCAACACTTATCAATATTTTGAAATTCAACCTGTATCTCTAATAGAAATGATTATTCGTCGGTATATTCTTTCTAATTGTTTAGAATAAAGTTAACAACACTCCCATCTCTGCCACACTTCCAAGTCGCCATTCGTTCACACGAACACTGGTTATGTGAACAAACATCACCCATTTTGGTATAAATTGTGATTCAGGCTATTCATCGTCTTCTTGACTAGCATCTCATTGCTGTGTGTAAAATCTGATTAGAAACATGATAAGAATGATTGTCAACTTTAGCTTCCAGCAGGTTTGATGAACTGCAGAACGTGACACAGCCGCGTGCAGAATGTAGGCATGATTTGTCTAATGTGCTAATCAGTATTAGCTTATCATATAATGAGAATCAGAGACCACTGCCGGTGATTAAGCGGGGCTAGTCGTAGCAGTGTATGCAATCTTTACTTTTTCATAGACCAACACGCAGTGTGAGATGATCACAAACTACCGTCCGAGAACAAAGTGCAACGATTGATACTTCTGGTCTTCAAATTACTTAGAGCTCGTTTTGGCAACATGGTACAGTACATGATGGCTCCAGCTTTTGCTGGTACTAAAGTTGACTAAATTGAACCGTGGCTAACAGTCCAAAGAACCGCCATCGATGCCACCTCGTTCGATCGATTTCTCTACCTCAATCTTTGCAACACGTAAAGTTACTCATCTACACAATTATCTATCAACTCCCACACAAGCTGCTCATTTCCCGGAGTGTTTGAGACCAGAGAGCACTGAACTTGCTATACAACCAACCCAATGAGGGCTTTTAAATGAGCGGCGGGTAATTTATGGGACAAAACAGTCCTAATCGCCTTCCCTGAAGGACTTCCCTATTTCTTGCAAGCATGAAGTTTCCTCGGTGTGGTAATCCTGAAGTCACTTGACTTCGCTGAGAGAGCGAGGGAAAGTCTTTCATTATCACTTCTTCAAGTCTTCATATACAACGAATAGAGAAGGACGACATACAATTTACTCGTGAAAATGTCCTCCAGTGGCGCATGTAAGGTTAACTCTAACCTTTCGGTCGAACTGAACTTCGATTTTGAGAGTGGGCCTTCGACAGAAATTCAACGACGGACACCCAAATGGAACACAGCCCGAACAGATAAGTCCAGATAGTTAATCACAGCCCGAACAGATAAGTCCCCGCCGGCCTCGTCTTGCTTGCGAACTATGAAGAACCAGTAGCTTAACAAAAGCAACAGGAACATCAACATGTAAATTCTCCATCCTGCACCACAAATTTGACTCCATGAGCAAATAGTATGGCAATAACAAAGAAACAATCTCCACGATTCGAAAATCGTTTGTAACAACCGAATAGTTATTAAGATGCATCGGTTGCTTTTCTTACGGATCTTTGGTGATGTCTTGTGTCCCATGCAATGACGGCAGCTTAAGAAATAGGAGGTTTCAAACACTTAAACAAGATTCTCACCTTCCCGCTTGGTTGGTTCCGATATGGCTGTGACGCGAGCACTGGAGTCACCTGACACCGACAAGAGAGCTCTGCATCGGAAACATTTAGAAGAGCTTCATCAAACGATCCTGGATTGATCAACTCGTACTCCTCAGGAAAGTCTATATGTGAACTGACTTAATTGTAAAGGCACACACTTCAGAGAGGACAGACCTGCTATTGGGTGAGAACTCCATGGATGTGACAAAAACCATGTGCGCACTCTTCACCTGCATTACAACCCCCAAATTGTTGGCATTCAAGACTTTCACGTCTCCTTCGGAATTTCCACTGCCAAAAGGTGAAACATTATAAGTACACGCCACTCTTAGTTTGCCGAAGTCAACGCAATACAAGCCTATTAAGTGTTACTGCAAGATAAATAAATCTACACCGACCCTTGGACAAGTAAAAAAATGAGGCAAAAGTGAGAGGAATTTACATTGCAAGAAACCTCCCGTCTGGGCTTATGGCGAAGGCTGAGATTGGATATTCAGACAGTCTCTTCGAAGTAGACATTTTCCAAGTTGTGGAATTCCATATAGAGATCACCCCTTTACTGCCTACATTCAATACAGAGGAGAAAAGCATCAGATGTCAGGCTTGCAATCTTAAGCTCCAATTTATAAGACATACGACAAATCATGAATATGTTGATCTAAGTCACTAAATAGCTGAAGGATCAACTAAAAAGAGGAATTTACGGAGTCCATTTCAAGCTGCTAGCCGTAGGATCAAGCAGCTGCTTCAACAGCAAAACTTTAAAATGTAAATAACTTACAATCAAAACGGCGAGAGAGCACAAAATCTATGCACTGAAAACAATAGGCCATGTGTACAGTAGGAACAAAAAGTTGACATACGAATAAATAACATAGGCAACTTAAGCAGAACGGCAGCATGGATAACAGCAGCGAAAGTGCTATAGAATCCGCATATCAAGACCAAAACTCCAGAACGCTAAAACATCTTACACCCTTGAAAATGATCGCTAATGTTGCTTCCAGTACATTCAAGAGACCAAGTGTCAAGAGTACTCAGACACTACCCTCCAAAGCGGAGGCCGACACAAATCAAGAAAAATATTGAGGAGAGAACTAAAGAAAGTCAGAAGCTGTGATGGACTTCATCCGCTAGTCAAGAAACCCACCTTCCCTCATAGTAATAAAAAGGAATGGTTTGGTTCCATCTCTCGAAAATCGACAAAGCCCAAGGTTTGCACCCTATATCAACAACAAAAGAAAATTATATAAGGATAGTGGTGAAACAATATTCTACTCCAAGCAGAACATTTACACAAGTTTATCAATAAGAGATAACCACCTAATCCACTCCTTAAAATAAGAACATATCAAGCAACAAATGGCTACCAGAATACGTGTGAAGGATCGAGGTAATAAGGGAGATTCTACAAGACCAAATTGCTGCGAAAGCCCCATTGAGTTCAGCCAGCTAACAAACATGAAAGTATATAAGTCACAGAAAGAACTGCTAGAATGTGGACGCTGCAGTCTACTGGAAATGTGCCAATTCACAGAATTTACACCTTCAGTCACCGCGTACATTTGATATTGAAGAATATTTAGTTTTGTAACATACACAGTAGGCTACTTCCTGACTAGCCTGTTGTATAGTTCTTCAAAACACACTTAGCTTACCTTACTGGCCGACAATGAGGTCACTGCAGACGCCTTTGACAGGTCCCAAACACGGCAGGGACCAGCGTCTCCGGTTGAGACCAAAAGCGATCCATCCAAGCTACAAAAGATACAAAATGAAAAGTGATTAGATTTTCCTAAAGTGGCGTGTTACAATATGAGTTTGTGCGCATGTTTAAGCCGAACTTAAGACTCTTTACCCACTACAGTCAGACAACCAAGTCATTCACACTTGGAGTCCTCATAAGCACCCACTTAGATCTACATACTTGTATGTATACTTGTTTTTCGAACTAGAGCACAATTCCGAGCCTACCACTTTGTGCGGTATCTAAAAGCCACTCAAGGTAACTCGAGATGAAATCAAAATCCCCATTCATGCGAACATGAACGGAAAATCCTTCACTAAAAGCTATTCTTTACAGAAGTATCACTTCATATGGGCAATTTGTAATGACTGCATCTCTGTTGTGCATGTTAGATCCAGTTCTACCTATAGGAGTAAGACCAGTTAAACTCTCTATACAATACCTGAAATCTATGTCTTTAACTGCAGTATGTGCGCCTGCCTGATCCATAACCAACTCCAAACTAGGCCACTCAAAGACACGAAGATGACCATCCTGCAACCGAAACGTCTAAGGTTAAAAAATTTAAGCATAAGAAATGTAAGCATTTGTTCGTTGCAACTTTCAGAAATTGAGCACGTGAAGACACCGCAGGTGTATTATCTCAGTGCACAAATCACAGAGCATCTTCTCAGGCCCATATACTACACGAGTCTGAGGAGAGCAAGGATGGAATATTCATCACATGTTCCTACTTTCACTCAAAAAGCAGGTAAAAAGTAAACCAAAATTCGCCAAATCCTTTAAATGTACTACCTCTCCACCGGTGGCCAACCGTGTGCCATCCCCACTAAAAACCAAGCAATTTTGCTCGCCGATATCTTGCAGCGGCTGTACAACTCTCTTTGATACTTCTAACTTCAAGTCTTCTTCGGCGTTCAACTCGAGTAGCCTGCAGAACGAGAACAAAAGTCGACCTAAGTACAATTTCCAGACAACGACGAGGCATACGAGTTTGCAACACAACGTTGTCCTAAAAGTGTGCTCACTAACATTTGACCGTCACAGACTGTTATGCTTATGGGACAAATTTTCGAAAGTAACATGGCTGCGACGTTGTAATCGAGGCGAAATAAAAATCAAAAACTGGCTACTGTTCAGTAGTTAAGTTCGCAATTCATAAGGATAAAATTTCGCAACGGGCATCTTGCCTGCTGCGAAATGTGATCATTACCAGTTAGGTCATGGTCATTCTCAGAATCCAAAAGAAGGTCCCAGAATAAACCACTACATTACCTGCAATCCTTGGAGATGGAACAGACAATCTTATTGCTACCTGGGTGCACTGCCAAACGATACGGAGGATCATCATCCGTAGATAGGGTATACACCTGCGTCCAACAAACTCACATGTTAAACTCGGAGTATTTCTTACTCATACGACCAACCGATAGACAGCAATAAGTCAGTTCAATCCTTACAACAAGTACAAACTCCAACGATCCGCCCTGGCTGGACAGTGCTGAGGTAGGAAGATACAATTTTAGATACACCAGACCTACAGATAAGTCATGATTTCGTGACACTGAGCAAAGGATCAAATAATCATGAGAAATGAGCATGACGCATTTGAAACTGTGAAGCACCCTTAAGGAGAGATAAACTGAGAGAATCGGACAGCTAACCTACATCAGAATGAAACGACGAGAGTAGTTCACAAGCAAACGCCAGGTTGGACGACGATAAGCTCACACAAGCCTCAACCAACAGGTGCAGCCATAGTGACGAATGTGTATATTAGATAACAAACGCAAAACTATTTAATGATTTAAGTGGACAGTATCCTCGGAAAAAAAAATCTCAATCCTTCTCAGAACAGAATCCAGAAACCATCACTCACCGCTTCTGACAGCATGTCCGAGGCAAAATCATAATGAGCCAGCAGCAATTTGTTTTTCACCCCGCTCTTCCGATTCCCACCTCCACCTCCGAACACAACGTGCGCGACGCCAGCTCCATCATCTGCTGCTGCCCCGTCCTCCTTGTTCCGAGGCTTTGGAACAACAGCAGCGGTCCACGCAGCACAGAACAACGGCAGATCATACTTGCGCGAGCAGGTCAAATATTTTTTGCGCTTACTCATTTCTTATCCACGGCACAAATCAATCGCACATGAGAGTGTGCGATTGATCCGCAAGAACGATAGGCAGCGGCGATGGTGACTAAACCCGACCTACTCAAATGATGGGCGCTTGCAGATCTCCAACCAGGCACCAGAAACTTTCCAAATCAAGCCCCTCTATTTCATCAGGTGACAACAATTCATTGTCTGACCATTGTGGTAGGCCCCTGCTAAAGTCAGAGAAAGGATGCACCTTCTTCTGCTGGTTAACTGCCCTCTTGACAGACCCTGAATCTCGATGACTGTCACCTGCAGCGGCGATGGTGACTCCCTCGCCTCCGCTTGCAATTGCAAGCAGTAAACGGGCCACGGCACAAATCAATCGCCCATGAGAGTGTGCGATTGATCCGCAAGAACGATCCGATCCGATGAAGGCAGCGGCGATGGTGACTCCCTCGCCTCCGCTTGCAATTGCAAGCAGTACACGGGCTGGAGACGCTGTATGCGAAGGAGCTGTCCGGTTCTGCGTTCGACTCCGACACTGCGTTCGACTCCGGCACTGCGTTCCTGCCAACCAATAAAACCAAAAGTCCAATAAGCCCTCCCACGCTAAATGATAACATTATATATAAATTAATTCTTATTTGTGCAATTGATATATAGTTCTAATCTTTTGAATTTTTAGAATTATAACATTTTAATTTTACTCAAACGCGCGTTATAATTTTTTTTCAGAATTTTTTATATCATGATTTTCAGATATATTAAAAAAATTTATTTATCAAATAAAAATGTAATTATTTTTTAAACTATTAATTTTTATTTTTTATTTAAATCAAATCTAGTTCAAAAAAGGATTCATATTAAAATACTATTTCATTTGATAAAATTGAAATATGATTTTTTTAATATAGAATATTTCCATATATTTATCAACATAATTATTTCAGTAATCCAATCTCATATATCACAAAAATGAATATTCAATTGAGTGAGTTTTTACTTTATACAACTTATTGTCTTCTCAATTCTCAACTTTATGTAATTTATTTGAATTTCAGTTTTGAAATTAATGAAAAAATTGAAAAAAAATTCTTTTTTTGCAATAATCTAAATTTTAGATAATATTAATTACTAAAAATTCATATTTTGATACTCATGAAATATAGTTTAAATGTCAACATCATTCAAAAGTTAAATCTGACATAAACACAAAATCTCATTATAATCAAAATAATATGATTTGATATGATATATGATTAACATTATGGATAATAATTTGCAAAATATTCAATAAAATATGCATGATTCTTTGAGTTTATATATACATAATATTGTTACTTGTCAAAATTGTGTTCAATACTAATAGTAAATACACTTTTTTATTAATGCCACAAATACTAAATTCAATTGTTTAATCTTTAATTGCATAATTCATAATCTATAAAAATCAAAAACCAAATAATTAGCTATTACTTCCTATGAATCAAATTCGAACTAAATTTTTCGTCTGTTTTACAATTTTTAGTACTATATTTTTGTATGTTTGATATATATTTGATGTTATACATATAATTTTGAATATAATATTCATAAAATCAAGAAATTTTTTCATAAATCAAGGATTTTTTAGCTACTTTTTTTTAAAAAATTTGTACGATAACATATAAAAACATATATCCGATTAAATCTAAATTTTTAACTATATATTGTTCATATTTAATTCAAATTAGAAGTCATTTCTGTTTTGAATACATAATGAATTGAAATTTAAAATTATATAGAAGAAATAGTATCTTTGATTTGTGTACTTTTGTCGGAATTATTTAATAATGCTATTTATATAAGAAATATTTTCATTCACATAAATTTGAAATTAACTATTTAATCGTCAAAATAATTTTGTAGAAAAAATATTTTCATTATTATAGACGTTCATTTTTTTCATGGATTATATGATTAACATAAACAAAGATCAATATTTTAATACATTGTATTGGATAAAAGAACCTAAATCAAATGTGGTATTAATATTTGAAATAATTCTAACTAATATTGTTATTTAAAAATATATATAGTCTTATCCAAATATTTTAAAATTTGCATGATAATATGTTTGATATTAAATCTGAATCTGATTAGAAAATTAAATTTTATGTCAATGAATGTATCAATTGAAAACATTTATGTCGATCTTTCATTTTATTTCATAAAATTGAATATTGCAACTTGCAATGTAATTAATTTCAACTTGCTAATTGTCTAAATTGAAAATTTTCCTAATTTTTAAAAAAATTCCAAAAAAATAATCTTACATTTTTTAAATGAAATAATACTATTTAAATTGTTATTTAAAATTATATTTATGTAAAGTAAAAAAAAGAAAAAAATATGAATTAAAATCTGAGACAAATTTCATCAATGGCATCACTACTTTCATTGAGTTGAAAATTCGATGAATAATAAAAACCATATATATATTATAATATTTAAATTAAGAGTTTTGAAAAGTTCAGTGAAATCAAAATTAAGGCTTAATTTTTTTTGAATTGTGATGTAATGTGATTTACTTTAAGGTTAAATGCAAGCATCTTATTCCAATGATATCATTACTTATTTTGATTGATTTAAGCAAATTTTTGTTAATTTTGAAGTTTCAAATATCTGAATGCTTATCAAAGTTTCATTTACATACATATTAAATTAATGATTTTAATGATCCTTTTATATCAACTTTCTTGAAAAATATATCAAATTAAATTGTGGAGTTAAGTAAAATCGACTACATGTAGAATTTTAAATCATTGAAAGATTTTTTATAGCTTTTATTTTTTTAATATTTTTTTTAATTTTCCCCAAATATCAATCACTTGTATTTTATATTTTGAAATTGTAAATTATGAAACTTGCTGGTTTCATGTGACGATGTACAGTACGGAAAAAATCAAGAAATAAAATATCAATTTTTTTATGATTTTTATGAAATCATTTTTTCATGACTTTTAATATTTTTTTCATTTTAATATAGTTTTTACTGTTCATTATGACTTTAAAATTACATCACATGCTCTTTAATTTGATACTTTGTTATAATTGGAAAATGTGTAATAATTTTTACACAAAATCAAGTATATTGTAGCTCATTTGATATCCTACTGATTTATATGTCTTAAATTTCTGGATTCATCTCTAAATATTCATTTTCTATTCTTATAATTGTATGTGTATTTTCTAAATTTCAAACCAAATTTTTTTTGTTTCTTTATGTTCTTTTACGTCTTGAGAATAGTTTTATTTTTTTGTGTTCTAAATATTTATTTATCATAAAATAATTTTAATATGTTAAGATTCATCTATCAATATATGTCGAAACAATGAAAAAATATCTTATTCTTTTTGAAATTCTTCAACAAAGCTTTCAAAAAATAAAAGTTACATAAGACTTTGTGATTTTAATATCAGATTCAAAATATGGGCTTGAAATTTTATTTATTATCTTTCCTTTTATCTTTTTTTCAAAGGAAAAATTTATGATTATTTCGATGATTACTTTCTATTTTCTTTTGTTTAAAAAACCTATGATGTATTCAATTTATAAACTTTTACCTCAACTTCTTGAGTAAATATCTTTAAATGTTTGATAAAGTCATATCATTGCCAATCTTTTGCATTAATCCACTACTTGCTTTGATTTCAGATATCTCATGAATTTCATGGTGATATCCATGATACATACATATTATCAGAGGGCTAGCGGGAGTAAGGGTGCAAGTTATTGCCATTGCCAATTTGCAGTTTGTTGGAGTCTAAAGTGCTATTGAGTTTGCTATTGTCATCTGAGAAGTATCAAATACTTATTAACTGACATGCTTCACGGTCTTGATCGAGACAAATGTCTCTCGATCTTTTGCAATTCTGAAACCTAGGCATAAGAGATTCACTAATCCTTTTCGCTGTCTGTACTTGATCTGCATACTAAATTTTATGTTTATCAAATTTTATGTTTATGGTCGACATGTTCTTGGTTCGTTCTGGCTCATCACGATGTTCCATGTCGGACTGCAGATCATTTACAGAATGAGGTGAACAATGGGTTCATCAGATTCTTAGTTTTTCATGCATCTAAGTGTTCTTCGACATACACAGCTGGCGGAATTGTCAGACTCCACACAATTCCACATCAGAACATAACCGGGCGACTGCTGCTTGGGTACTCTCAGTTGTAAGAGACTTACCTTGATGTGCAGTTAGTTCGTGTCGGAACTTAATCTGAGATCCTGCATTAGGAATTTTGAATACAGAGTGTGTCGAAGCACACTAGAATAAAGCGAGCTTCAAGTGGCCAAACGACGGCGATTTGACAAAAGGCCGTCAGAAAACCGTCAATCAGGGAACCTGCTGGTTGATGATTATGCTATCAAGTCTCAAGAGTTTGGTATTTGTCTACAGCCAGACTTCTCGGTGGCAGTCTCGTTCACCTTCTAGTGTACATATATAAAAAACACCTATGGTCTTGAAGATGGCTGACATTTTGACAGGCGTAAATCACTCTTTTAGGTTCTGAGACCACACTACAAAGGCTACATGCTAGTGAGCACTGAGTGTCATATCATTCATAGCTTTAAGCATGCTCGCTTAAGTTTGTAGTGTAGTTTTTATGTGCTCAGTATGCTCCAGAGGGACTGTGGACTGATGAATATTTATCGAAGAATTCGAAAATCCCGAATCTGGATAATCCATGTGGCCAGAGAAAAGTTTTATCTACTGTGGTCCCACGAACACGGTCGTCGGGAGAATCTAAGCATTTTGGTCGATGTGGAGAAACATCGACACTGTGTGAACCTGAAGCGCATGCACGAAAGTTGAGCATCTTGACACTAGACTAGCTCATGATCGACATGGTGGAAGAATAGTCAATATCAAAGAGTCAAGGGTCAAACGTGGGTTTCTATTCTGTATCTTAGAAGCAGAACTGACAAAAAACTACTCGTTGTATGCATGAGACCAAGCCCACTTGATTCTATTGTCACCTTAGGGAGACTTGGACTTAGTGCTGAACAGGATGTACTGAGGACTCGAGCACAAAAAATCAGTGAAAAATCTCAACTTGTCTGATACTTTCATCCCCTGACGTGCTTATAATTCCTATTCGTGATTAGCTTCAATGCAGAAGAGAGATAGCAACCAACATACGAAGGATAGTGAAGAAAAAACATTGCAGCTGAAATAAGATATGGTGGAGTGAGGGTATTGCGCTCCAACGAGAAAAATAACGAATAGCGTCAACAACACACAAAATGGGAGCAGTTCGTTCGTTTAAGCAATAAAGTTGGGGTTGCAGGCAGATGTCTGCGTGCATAACGAGAGTGTGCCTGTAACTCTGCACGCAGATTCTCAATGGGATGAAATTTGGAGGCCCATAATTTAGAATATTGTGGCAAAACCACCTAGAAACAGATAACGAAGGTCAGCGAAGAAAAAGGTAAATTTGGGCTTGGTATGTGCATTGTACAGTGGTGATGACATACCAAGTTTAGACCTTCCAAGAGGAGTGATTCTGTCTGGAGTTACAGTGTACATGGGCAATACAAATGAGATGGAATTAAAAAATCACACCATAAGTACTTAAACCAGAGGAAACCATGTCTCCTGATTATTTGCTGAGTAAACCCCTGGGAGAATGTCTTCAGTATGAAAACTTTATCAATAGATCTGTTAAAACATACACGTTCAAGATTCATTATCTAAGATCGCTTGAAGATTTTGATAAATATGTTTATAGCTTTAATAGTAGTTTAAAAATGGACCGGTTACGACGGTTGAAGATCGATATTGTTGGGGGAAGTTTTGAGTAAAATGGATACAAACTTTCTTAAAAATAAAAGTATTCAAACAATTATTTTTATTGATGTTGAGTCCATACGGTTATGATGCCAATATGAAAGAGAGAGATTTGCTTGATCGGACCCATGCGGAAAGTAATTTGCTTGATGGGACCCTTCAAGCAAATTATCGACCCCAACGACTGTGTGCCGGCCATAGTTCTTGTAGCTATGATTGATAGTTACAATGCGGGGATTACAATCAGAGATCAATCCATGATTATAATTTCTAGTGGATTATCACGGGGACAAAGATCGATTTTGCCCGAAGTGCAATTTGTTGTGCTTCAATTTCCCCGATCTCACCTATTTCTCTGCTGTCTACCGCTGGCACCCTCCTTCCATAACTCTGCGTATGCGACGAGGAGCTCGTACCGGGAAGTGGTCCGAGTTCACGTCTCGCGGTACTCCCTTTTGTGGCGAACAAATAAACTCAGGATGAGCATTTCTTTGCTCATCACCTGGGGAGTGGCCGGATACAAAATGACAAAATAAAAACAAGGTATTGTGATGGAGGGCAAAGTCCATTCTCTCCGCGGGCGTGGTTGACTCGTAGCACTTTCTCTAGAACTCAAGTCGTTATTAGAGTATGGGTGACGGTGCATCGTTCACGGGATCCATCGGATAAAACGAAACCTGAATGATCCCATCAAGCAAACTACTTTCCGCAGGGTCCCATCAAGCAAATCTTTCATACGAAAGAGCACAAACAAAAAGGGGAGTCAAGTTTTTACTTGGGGCACAGGCGCAATTATGTAGCGAAATTACTGCTTGGTTACACGTGCTTATGTAAAAGTTCATATAATGGTTATAGCAGTTTGGAAGTTTTGTTAGCAACTTTAGAAAGCCTAGCACTCAACATAGTAAAATTAAATTAATGGGCGGTTAGTTATCTTCAGTTTAACTTAATTATCACTCTAAACTGAGGGATAACTAGGTTGTTTTGGTATCTGTTTTTGAAGTTGAGGTTTTGAGATTGCAAATTATATTGTGCAAGAAAAAAATTTTCTTCAAATACTCAGGTTGTATCTTGTGTGCATCAAACATTGTATGCATTGAAATTTTTTCGTCTACCTTACTCATGCATATATTGGTTACAAACACACAATATATCACAAAATGATATTTAGTTCACTATACAATATATCCACAATAAATCAATTTTTATATTTTTTTCAAGTTTTTAGACTTCTTTTATCAGGAAGATTTTTTTTATTCAACAATAAATAAATAAACATATGATAGCAATTTTTCATTATCACTATACTATTTGTACCAAAGAGAAATCATATTGTATACAAAAAGTGGTGTCATTGAGCAAAAATCTAAAGAAACTAAAATTAAGTAAAATTAGATTATATTTATTTAAAAAAAACTTTACAATCAAATTAAAAATTCATTCATAGTTTTAAAATTAATAAATTATAATAAATGAAATTGAAAATTATAATGCACAATCTATCAATCATGTTAGAGTTTTAATTATGATATAATTGATTAAAGATAAAAGATTGAAAATATTGGATATTTACAGTAAATTTTGAAACTAAGAAGTTTATTGAAATTAGTAGCAATAAAAAACCTATGCTTTTTTTGAAAATTTTTTATGGTAATGTTAACAATTATCCAAGTGGTAAATATTATCGTGATTTACAGCTTTTGTCTAAAATGCTCAAACCAAATCAGTGCATTAATCATCAAATTTTGTATTGATGCATAAGAAAAATAAAAAATATTAAAAATCACAAACAATTCACCCATTGATATATAAAATTATCCCCAAGGTGTTTAACATATTGCAGCCACAAGTGATCGTAATGAATTCACTAGATTTGATCGTAATTAGATTACGCACAAACTTCTTGAGATCATCATGTAATCTGTATTACATATCTTATTCGGGCTCCATTTTGATCACATAAGCTACTTCATCGAAGTACTTGGAGAATTGTTTTTCTCTTGTCTTCAAACTGTTCATGTCGATGTCTTTGCTCATTGCATCCACAGAGAGATCGAGTGGGAGTTGCAAGGAAAGATTTTTGCTAGAGATTTCAATTGCAAAGATCAAGTAATCGAATCAAAGTTCTTCGACGGAATGATAAACAAGGGAAGTTCTGATTGAAGAATCAGATGTTGAGGCTTGGCACAATCAGGAGTGAGATCCATTCTCCGTGTTACGAGTTAGAGACCGAGAGTACATTCGACTAGACAATGGTTCCTAGTTTTACTTGATGAGAATTTCAAGAGGGAGGGAGAGAGAGGCGACTCACACAAAGAGCACAAGCGGAGTACTCTGTCGGGCCACATGCTCAGATGGACGGAGTGAAGGAATCTCCAGACGATAACGGAGGGTTTTGTTGCAAGTTTTGAACGAGATGATTACTTCCAAACCAAACACTAAAGCAAATATATACACAAAAGAAAGATAAGCACAGCATAGAAGAAGAAGATTAACATCCAGCCAAATCCATTTTTTTTGACAAATTTCAACTTGTCTCATTCTCTATTTTCCACCATAACCATATCCTCAGAGACAAAAATTCAAAAAAACTTAATTCGCACTCCAACCTCGTGCCTATGTAGGCCCTGATGGCAATTTGAGGACCAACTCCGCTACATGCACAATATGTCTAAACGGCTATTTCTGCTTCTATGTAGATAAAAGTGGAAGTGGATATATTACAACAGATTCTCGGATATGCTGACATGATCCTCTAGTTAAACCAATTTCAAAATGTTTGGGGAGAAATGAAGCTTTGTTTCAGTGGCTGAAGCCAAAACCTGCACCAACTCTTCGTGCATCTTCAGGACTCTTTCGAAGAGAAGCCGATTACACCACATAAAGCTTGATGCACGTTTCGTATGCATTTTTGTATCATATTCATTCAGATATGTGCAAGTTCGCTGGCGATAGTGATAATACATATATGGAGGATAACATGCTTTGGTGCGAATCGCTGCGTGATGGATTCTTTGGGAGATATTCAGAAACATCCTTTTGTGGATGGCGAGGAGGTCTAGAGGATGAGCAAATCATTCTCCCCCACTCACTCACTCGCTTTGCGGGACAGAGACCCGATGCTCTGCAGCTGCTGCTGCTGGTGGGACTGCCGAATGTACAAGAGCGCAACGGGAACTGAGTGAATGAACCTTCTGAAAAGCGCTCTTTCCAAAGAGGACTGGCACGAGACCTTCTCCAGTGTCCGTATCTGTCCAGACCAGCAGCTTCCCTGGTCTGGATCAAATCATCAAGCTGTGGAAACGCAAGGCTTGGGCTGAGGTGGGACCTACATGTGTTTGTGGAGGAGCCAAGGAGGAGGCGCTGCAAGGAATCAGAAGAGTAGAAATATGATCACCAAATGACACCGCTTCTTTAACCTGCATGTGAATTACGCCTGCCCAGCATGTCGATGACATGAAATGCCCGTCAGTCGATCATCTGGCCTCCCATGATGCTTTGGCACAATTGCTGAGCTTTTTTAAGCAGCTCTCGCAGTCTCTCCTGACATCATGCCCGAAACATTTGTAAAAATCACACCGTTACGACACCGAGCGCTTTTGAAGTCCAAAATATCGCCTACCACCCTCCAACAAGCCAACAAGGCTGTTTGCACACCACTGGTGTGTTTTGTCGTCGATTTTGAGCTATAGCACCTAGGCCATGGAATGTCTGCTAGTCGATCGAGAACATCATAGAAGCTACAGGTTCATCTCCATTATAACCCTGCTGCTGCTGCTCCTGCTCCAGCAGCCAAGTCGTGGCTTTCTCCATCGTCGGAAGCTGATGATAATAGAGCAATAGAGCAATAGAGCCGTTTTTGAGGCCCGGATTCCCTCTCTTTCCTCTTTAGAAGTCCAAAAATTCACGGAAAATCAATCGGAGCCGCGGTTGCCTTAGAAGCATGTCTCGTGTATGGTGGAGGACTTCAGGGCGATGTCCTCGTTGCCTGATCATCCATCCTCTTTATGGGACCAGAATCCTGGGAAAGCAGCAGCAGCAGAACCCGGTGGGCTGTAGGGTGCGTAGGGTTCAAGTGGTGGAAACACTTTCGCGGGCCAGTGTCCGGAGACATCCGCAGCAAGTGGACAGATATTGATCGCACCCTCATCATCCTCGTCTCCCTACCTGTCATGCTCAGAGGCTCTGGTCGTCGCTCGCTCATTATCGCCCGCGAACTCTACCGTTCTACCCGCGAGGCTGTTTGTCTGTCTGTCTGTCCCTCGTTGCTAGATTTGTTGTTGTTGTCATACGGCGATGCAGCCCGAAAGCTATGAATGATGCCAGGCTTGAGAGAAAAAGTCTTGCACGAAGAAGAAAGCCCCAGATCAGAAGAAGCAGAGAAAGGAGGCGCCGAGTAAAAGTTGCTGCAGAAAAGTCAGAATCCGAAGATCCCTTTTTCTGGGGTGACAAATGGGGTTCAAATGTTTTCATATATAGTGAAGTGTTAAGCATATTGTGAATATGCTCAGAGAAATTAAACCCGCACGGTTTCTTACGAGTCATTGACGCCATTAAGATTTGCAGCATAAAGGGAAGAGTAAGATTGTCCATCTTCTTTCAGTGTTGTGATGATTGTAATTCCTGTGCTACGTTGAGGAGTACTTCACAGTTTGCCAAGTATGGTGGGAGATGCTGAAGAAATATTATTGCCATAGGTGTCTAGCTAATTCAAATAGACCACATTTTCTAAACCACGAAGATTGTGGTATGTTGAACCTGTGCAAGCAAGAGCCAATTGCCATGTGACATGTTCGAAGATGAGAAATAAAAGGGGAGCGGAATGAGAGTCAGCTTTTTAATTTCCGAGAACACTTGTCTGACCTGGAATCCATCGTGATTTAGAAATGAGCTGAAGGGAAAGTAATTTCCAAGCCTTTCATGACAGTAAGAGCTCCGAATTATAGCCATAAGGTGGATTTGGGTTATGTGTCAAAACGTTAGAGATGGCTACCTGATTGCTATAAGAGTCGAGTAACCTCTTTTATATTGCTATGTATCATTAGTATAACCCGAAGAGACTTTCAGATCTAGATAGACCAGTTTCTTTCGTTTGGTAGATTCCAGCAGAACTATCTAATCTATGAGCATGAACGAGGGTATATTAAATTTGAAGAACCGCAGCTACACCAGCTTTGGGTCGATCAAAAGATCCACTCCATACAATAAGATTGTTCTGTGTCCCGATCAGGCTTTGTGTTGATGTTGTTCGGAAGCCTACTCTTGAATGTTTTGCTGGTAATGGTGCAGTCCTTCTTTCCCCAGTGAAGTGAAGGGCCCCGGAAGCCGGGGAACCTTAGCATCTGTGGCAGTTTTGGAACAACAGAGTGTGAGTTGTACGAACGTCGCACCGGAACATCGTCGTTGCTAGAGGGCCCACTTTCTTTACTTTCTTTATCCTATCTTCGTCCTGATCACCAGCACCGCTAATTCCACCACAGCCAACCAGACCCCCTTCCTCCTCCTTCCAAATCTCAGCCTCAGCTCCTCCGTCAGATCCGTTCTCCATAGCCAACCACCTACCGGACTGTACTGTACCTCCCTCCCTCCCCTCCCTCCTGGTCCCCCGACCTTTATGCTCCTGCGCACTTTCCACATGCAACACGATCCTGCACAACGACATGACCCTTATATGGTGGATATTGCATGGTAACTCCGGCCTCGAGCAGCACTACAGTAATTTGCACGCGTGGTTAGTCGTCAGGTCAGGCACGGTCCTTGATGCTTGACTGTGGTTTGTGCTTTGCTCTTAGAAAACCTCTGTGGGTGCCAATTCCACCGATTTCTTAATGTTTCCGTTTTGTGGAATGTATGATTCGGAATGTACGGTGGACACTCGTCCAGAGATTCCCTCGTGAATCCTGCACTTCTTAAGTTGTGCCTCGCACTGAACTGAGCTATGAGTGAGGTTCGAGAGCATGCCAATGTCCTGGGAGGTGAAAGCTTGGGGGAATTATCTTTTCCTGGAACTTAGGAGCGTCATAAATGCGACCTCCAAGTTTGTACCTTGCCAGAGTGTCCTTCATTGTTCGCTCCTTCTCTAGCCTTCCTCCTGCAATACCTGCCATTTGCAGCCCGCAGGTACCGGCACCGGCCACTGCCTCTGTCAGCTGCCCCTGGCGACACCGAGGCTGATACTTTCGAAGAATATTTTATTCTGTATCCTTGCAAGGTACAGTGTAAGCAGGCTCGAGCTTTGAAGAGCCTTAGATCTCACTGGACTTTCTGAGGCCTGCCATTGCCCAACTCCTTAGCGTCAATCGGATAGATGAAACTGGTGTTGACGTGGAGAGAGATGGATCCAGTCGAAGCGTGACATCTTACGATATGCGATGGACTGAAAACGCTGAAGAGGATCGAAGCGGCTGTAAATGCAAAGGTTCGACAGCCTCGATTTCGGGTTCAAGTTGGGGATTTGGTATCTTTACATCGAGAGCTGAAAACCCAAACACTGCACTCGAATGGAAAACTGAATGTACGGGAAATGTGTCCGACAATTTGTGCTTTGAGGACACCTGATTTTCATGGTAGGGTACACGAGATGGCGCACAGCGTACTGTGCTTATCATGAAAACTTGGAAGGAGGTGCAGGATCATGACTGAGTATCAAAACCAACCGCACACGTTCTGATAAATGCTGCTGTTCTCAGCGTACTGTGTCTGAAGTACCACGGATGGGTCCACGACTTGAACTGTTGTGTGGTATCGAGGCAACCACTTCGATAGACCGCAGCGCTGAGCTACGTGACACAAATCATGGCGTTTTCAGATACTCGAGACACAGTTCCCTTGATTCCCCTCCTGTACGCTGACAGCAAACCGACGTCCATTGCTTGTCACAATTGTACCGAAGGCACCTCCTGAATCCACAACTCACATCCTCCGAGAATGCGTGGTGAAAATGTTATGCTGCGAGTGCGCACGGGGGCAAACTCGAGTTCTTGGTCTTGGTGCCCCAGAGATTAAACTTATGAATGAAGTGGCAGTCCACACTTGCCCTTCACCGGTGGCGTGAGTGCCTCCGAGCGACCGAGCGGAAGAGAGTAAGGTTGACCTCAGGTCTAACACGATGTGCCCGGGCGGCGGGGATTTCAGGATGAACGAAGGGTCTGTTGATTCTCGCGATCCACTCGAGTCCTTCTCGATCATCGACCAGGAGGAGGAAGGTAAGCGAACGAGTGAGAACTCAACTCAGTGGAGGAAGCTTCATGCACATGTACACAACCGCGGCAAAAGCAAGCCGAGTCACGGTGTGAAGCTTCCAATGAAACCTCACTGTGGATCAAATCAGTTCGTCGATTCTTGAGAGCCAAAGTCACATCATCCTGCCTCGTATTATCGTGGCTTATAAGAAGAATTGAGCCTAAGTCAAGACCCAATTGCAAATCGTGAAATCCAATCAAAGAAGACAACACAAAGAGGAACCTCAGAATCCGGGAAGTATCTGCTCAAATTCTGCTATCAACCAGTGAACAGAGTTTGGAGTGATATGGTTTTGTCGAGTGCACTTTCGGGTATTGAATCTGTCCAGAGGTGCCTCGAACATCGAACATGCCTTTCGGGATGGAGTTGAGCGCACTGTACAATGTATAAGAAACCGGGATCGTCACCGGTCCTCCATCCACACCAAGAGGATGTCCCGTTTTGTCACCATCCGAGAATCCGTTGGCTGACAATGTTCACCACTCATTTTCACTTTGACTGGGAATGATTTTTTTTAGCTTGTGTGAATGAGACTATCCACGTTGACGCAGGCCGTTTGTGGTGACACGGCTCTCCGACAACGGATGGATTGAGCTCAGAGGAGTCTGTAGGACACGAGCATGTAGGTGCAAGTGCGTAGTATCTACGTGCATGCAGGCACTGGTCTTCACTTCGTTAAGAGTTGATGTTTAGTCCGTCATCCTTTGTGACCTCCATTCGAGAATTCGGATGACGGAAAATAGTAAGAAACGCAAATCGGTTGAGAAAATGTAGTTTGAATCATTCGGGCACGATAGTTTGGCCCACTACATGACGATCGATGAATTGTCACCCTCGTTTCGAAAAGCCAATGTGGTAACATTTGGTGCCAAGAGTCACACCTCATACTCGGAATGGCAACATGTCATTAGCCTGATATGAAGGTTGTCAAGGCTGATGTGATCTAGCTTTCCTCCTGGAACGGCATCCACTCGAGTCCTATGCAGAGGTAGAATCCAGGTCTTGACTTGGTCCTACTCTGCATGAGCATCCATGGGCTGTTTAAAAGCCTGGCAATTTCCAATAACCGAAGAGGGTTTCTCTGAAGTGTAAAGAGAGTGGTTTGATTCCACGAATTGGCATCAGCTTTACGTATCCAATATGCTCCAAGTACAAAATCCACTAGCCCAAACTCGTGTGGCAGTATAACTGAGGATCCGTGCTTATCAGATTGATGAGTCATGTAAGTTATCTACTGCACTGCATTTTTAATTTCCTTATCTTCTTCTTGTGGGTGAGAGAGGTCTGATTCATTCATTCGAGGGCTACTTAGCAAATAATGTCTCGAAACACTGTCTCTGTTCTAGACGCTGAAGATGTAAAGCATGTGGCACATTCATGGACATACCACTTGGAACAGATATATTGTATCTTGCAACTGTTTACTTCCTGCACGCCGTTCTCATCATGTGCCAGCCTTAGCCGCCTGGTGACTTTGCCTATTTTGTATTTCTATAGCAGTAAACGTACCTTTTGCTGATATATGAGATCCTCCATGCAAATTCTTGCTCGCAACTAATTTGCTACGTAGCTTCTCGTTCATGCACGTGGTCTTACCGTGTACGGAGATCGTCAGGTGAAGGTTGTACCCGGTTTACCTGAACGAGGAGTACTGTACTTCTAAGTCTTTTATGTAGTCATGTATGTACGTTTGATCCGGAGTTGCTTTGGCATATGCTTCTGAAGAGTATTTCTTTCCGCCAGAAGATTTGTTGGCTTGTAATATTGTCTTCCTGAATTGGATGTTTGTTTATTCACCCTTCTTCGTCTTCTTCTTGCCTTTTGCCACTTCTGTACGAGTTCCTGTTCCGTCCTCCTTCGTTTATATTCGTAGGCTCGGACTCTGGAACGTCAGCTCTCTATCTACTGTATCAATCATCATGACAACGTAGAGAATGTATGCACTTTGACTCTGATTCTTAATTCGATTTCCTTCAAAAGAAATGTCTTCAAGCAAGATTCGCTTCCCATTCTAAAATTACCTGTTTCTTGTATGTATTCTCAAATGCTGGCCCGTCAATCCAAAGTGCCAATACCTGGTGAAATCAGGAACCGCAAAAGGATGTCGTAGTTATTATCATGACAATGCGATCTCTAAAACCCGAAACTACCGAAGATTTCACGGTGGAACGTGAGTGCGGTCGTTTTCTTTCCTCTCTACTGAGCAGCCACATTAAAACTTGCTCGTCTCGTTTCGATGGAGATCCGAGAAAATCTTGGCGTTGGAGGCATCGAAAAAGTGAACGTAGATCGTATGTCCTTAATCATCAAACAGGAATCTAATCAGTCGAATGTAGAACAATGGAGCCGATTGTGAATAGTGCCTACGAAGATCTCACTCCGCAGCATCTACATCTTGTGAAGTCATAATTATAATTCCATCAGAGCATATTGGCTCGACCATATATGCAGCTTGAGAGAAGACAAACGATTTTGATTCTATAACCACTCCACTTCTACATTCGACGAGATACAAGAGCGAGACAAAAAAGCCCAGCGCTACTCCAGAGGAGGGAATGTGGTGTATGGACCGACCGCATTAGCGGCCGACTGCAGTACAAAAGGTAAAGGGGAACGAGCGCCAACGGAAGAGTTACCGCGGAAGGTTAAGTCCGCGCATGCATGTATGAGCGCAACGGGAGCACGATCCTGGTCACAATCTTTCCACGGTAACTGGTGTGATTGGCGTGGAAGCGCTACAGGCCTACGTCAAGCTCCGAAATCCTCATCCCAACCAACAACCCAAAGCAACTGCTGCTCCACGGCAAGTGTGCACATCGTGTTGACACACATTTTCGGCTCTGTTCGATATTTTTTTCCTTATTTGGAAATTCTGAGAAAATAAACTTCCCCAAGGTCATATATTTTATTTTTTTCAGGAAATTTCGGCGGAACGGATCTCGTGGCAGGTCCTCCTGCTACGAGATCCTGTGTAAATTTTAAGGGTCCGTGGAGGCAAATATACACATAAAAGTTGTATGATATAATATGTAATATGTAAAATATTATATATATGATACAACAGATATTTTATGGCAGTAAATTATAACTAGTACACGAATCGGAAGTTGGAAAGCTCCGGTTTTTTAAAGGAAATATATAATACGATTTGATTCGACTGACTAGTTCTGGCATTTTTTGTGTGGAAAGAAGGCGACTATTATCGTCGGTGGTTTCTTCCATCTGCGACTCCAGTTCTCGTTCAGCCACAGCTGAAGGTAGAATGAGATGTGGTCTGAGGAGGCCGTCGTGGTAAAATATCGGGGATGCGAGCAAATGTAATCAGAGAGCATTGGGCGAAGCGATTCGGTGTTCACCTCGCAAGGGGGGGCGGTATATCCCAAGTGGTTTGATTGACAGCGGGGAGCTTTCCACGTGGCAAGATGGAAAACCGCGCACACGGAGCTGGAGCGGGAGCGGAGCCACATCGTAGAGTCAGTTGTAGCGGCTCCTGCTCCGGAAGTGACCACGATCACCTGAAGTAGCCGCAATCATCGAATCAGGATACGGTAGGCCTGGTCTGCGGCGATGCACCTACTGTCTCTCGCGCCTCCGACCACGACCGCGCCTTATCGCCGGTGACAAAGCCCTGGGACTGGCGGACGAGCAGCGGAACGCCCAGCCCCGAGCCTCGAGCGCGGCTCGGCACGGACTGCGGATGCGCCCACCCGGACCACGGCGCCTGCCGGGGCAGTGGCTCGGGCCAGGCTCGTTTCGTCGGTGGTGCATTGAAGTTCGCAAACATTTCGGGGAGAGGCAGAACGAGCGAATTCGGAAGGAGAGGAGGGCTTCCCACACGAGGCCCGCTCGAGCGCTCGCTCGCTCGAAGTCCAAATCTCTCCTTCAAGAAGATCAGTCGCCGAGCTCTTCTCGTGGGCGAGTGCTGCTGCTGCTGCTGATTCTGCTGCTGAGGAGGCGTCGGGTGAAATCATCGTGGGAATAACGAGTCCCTGCGAGGATTCCTAGCCGCGGCTCGCCATGGACCGCGCGAGAGGAGCGTCCGCGACGCTGCTGCGAAGGTTGGTCCGCTCGTCGTCGCGCAATGGCGCAGCGCTGCCCAGCGCTGGTGCCGCTGGCCCGGCGCCCTCGGTCTCCCGAGTGGCGAGATCGCTCTCGTCTTTCGCTCCCGCGCGAGGATGCGGCGTGCGGGAATTGACTCGCCCGATGCCGATGCCGTTCGGGCTCAGGTCCATCTCGCTCTCGGCTCTGCAGCCGAGCGACACTTTCCAGAGGCGCCACAACAGTCCTACTCTGGACGAGCAGGCGAAGATGGCCGAGTTTTGCGGCTTCGAGACTGTGGACAAGATGATCGACGCCACTGTGCCGAAGGCGATTCTGCGGGAGAAGATGAATTTGGGCTTTTTCGACCAGGGCCTGACCGAGGCTCAATTGCTCGGCCACATGAAGGATCTGGCCGCGAAGAACAAAGTGTTCAAGTCTCACATTGGAATGGGTTACTACGACACGTACGTTCCTCCTGTTATTTTGCGAAACATCATGGAGAACCCGGCCTGGTACACTCAGTACACTCCTTATCAGGCCGAGATCGCGCAGGGGCGTCTCGAATCCTTGCTGAACTTCCAGACCATGATCACCGACCTCACTGGAATGCCCATGTCGAATGCTTCTCTCTTGGACGAGGGAACAGCAGCTGCTGAGGCCATGGGAATGTGCACCAGCATTGCTCGTGGAAAGAAGAAGACTTTCCTCATCGCTGACAACTGCCACCCACAAACCATCGACATCTGCATCACTCGTGCACCAGGTCTCGGCATGAATGCTGTCGTCGCCAATCTTAAGCAGTTCGACTACAGCAGCAAGGATGTGTGTGGGGTCTTGGTGCAGTACCCCGCCACAGACGGTGAGGTTATTGACTACTCGGACTTCGTCAAGAACGCCCACGCCCACGGAGTGAAGGTGGTGATGGCCACTGACTTGCTGGCTCTCACCTCTCTGAAGCCCCCTGGAGAGTTTGGAGCTGATATGACAGTTGGATCTGCTCAGAGATTCGGAGTGCCAATGGGTTATGGAGGTCCTCATGCTGCATTCCTCGCAACTTCGCAAGAATACAAACGTCTGATGCCCGGTAGAATTATTGGTGTCACCATCGACTCAGGCGGCAAGCCTGCTTTGCGTATGGCAATGCAGACTCGCGAACAACACATCCGTCGTGACAAGGCCACCAGCAACATCTGCACAGCTCAGGTAACGAATTGTTTTGGTGGGTTTGTTCGCGTTGTCGAGCCCCCCGCGACATCCACTCTGACCTTTTTGTGGATCTAATGCAGGCTTTGCTAGCGAACATGGCAGCTATGTACGCTGTATACCACGGGCCGGAAGGTTTAAAGATGATTGCCGACCGTGTACACGGATTGGCATCTGTATTCGCCACTGGTGTGTCCAAACTAAGCGGTACCAAAGCTACCGCTGGAGCTTTCTTCGACACCGTGAAGGTTTCTGTTCCTGAGGGCCAAGCATCGAAGATCGCTAGCTTCGCCCGTGAGCATGGAGTGAACCTCCGTGTGCTCGATTCTAGCTCGGTAAGCCTCCGCCCTGTCATTCTCCCTTCGAAACGTCTGCTTCTACCTGTGGATAATGATCCCCAGTAGGATACTAAAGGAGGATACGGGTTGTCGCTTGGTCTGTCGGAGTGCCCTCGCTCTTCGGATGACGTGTTGTCAAAGCTAGCGACAATTTTGTGATTGTGCCCTCTGCCCACTAACAGGATTTTTTCAAACAGTAACCCGTCTAGAGGATTTGCTGCTTTGTCTCTGCCTATGACGTTAGTAGTCCTCTGAAATTCTTACAGTAGCCCAACTCCGAAAGGCTATGGAGGTAGCAGTAGCAGGTCTCCTTACGTGTTCTTGATTTCCCATGTGCTTTTTATTCTAAGACTGAAGACAGCAACCATCTATGTCTACCGGTTTCTCTGTTTCTGATATTGGCATAGTTTTGGGAGTGAATCTTGTCCCCCAATTGGATTAATTTCAGATTGCATGTTTCGACTGAATGAGCGTTGAAAATTTTACCAGCGGAAAGCCTTTCTCCCTGTGTCGGAACTTCAAAAGCGAGAGATAAAGAGCATAGAACTCACACGAATTTCCACCTTCGACTGACATGAAATTGATCTTGACGTGCGCAGTTGACCGTTGCCTTCGACGAGACAACTAGTATCGCTGATGTGGATAAGCTATTTGCCATCTTTGCTGGAGGAAAATCTGTGAGTTTTACTGGACTTTCAGATACCCCCCTCGGATATTTCTAGTCTTTTGAAATGGCCACATAGTTTTTTCTTTTCAATTTTCCATTGGGAATTCCTGTAGAGTACGTTTTCTGTGGTAATCGTGGAACTGAACGAATGCTTGTAACGGACAGGTCGACTTTACCGCCGAATCTTTGGCTCCCGAAGCCGCTTCAAGAGTTCCGAAGGGATTGGAACGCACTAGTCCCTACCTCACTCATCCCATTTTCAATGCGTACGTGAATTTTTCCAGCTCGCTTTGAAATTGAACGTGCAGATGTTTTGCGATGTCATCTCCGCCAGGTCTTACGAGCTATGTTGTGTATGTGAGATACGCATTTTCTTGTTGTGCTATCTAGTGACACCCTTTCTCCGAATCTAACGCTAATAACGTCATTCTGCAGATACCACTCAGAGCACGAGCTCTTGCGTTATCTCTACAGGCTGCAGGCCAAGGATCTGTCTTTGGTCCACAGCATGATCCCTCTGGGATCTTGTACCATGAAACTGAACGCTACTACAGAGATGATGCCCGTGACCTGGCCCGAATTCGCCAACCTTCATCCTTTTGCCCCAACTGAGCAGACGGAAGGATTCCAGGTGAACGAGAATACCATTTTGCAATTTTTGTTTACAAGCATGCCGCGCAGGGCAGAAATTCGTCAAATGTTTCTTTTGGGTAGAACATGTCTCACGAGAGAGTCCTTTTTTTTCACAGGAAATGTTCAGGAACCTGGGAGATATGCTCTGCGAGATTACCGGATTCGATTCAATGTCTCTCCAACCCAATGCGGGAGCCGCAGGAGAGTATGCGGGACTGATGGTCATCCGTGCCTACCATGATGTATGTCCCGTCTATGCCCCTTTGCGTTTATTTTTATCAACTAAATGTTTTTGACTCTTGTTCGTTGGTGAACTGGTACAGAGTCTGAGTTTTTGAATATGTTTTGTTCTCTGTATTGAGTGATTCTTGAAATTTAATCGTGAACATAATTTTGTAGAGCCGCGGAGATCGCCACCGAAATGTATGCATCATCCCCACATCAGCACACGGTACCAACCCTGCTAGTGCCGCCATGTGCGGAATGAAGATTGTCGCAGTCGGAACTGATGCTAAGGGTAACGTAGATATTGAGGCCCTCCGAAAGGCCGCTGAGGCCAACAAGGAGAACTTAGCCGCTCTCATGGTATGTCGTTATCTTAAACCTGAGTTTATGGTAGATTCTCCCGTCGTATGAATTTTGACATGCAGTCAGTGGCTGGGACTTTCAGATAGAGTTTATTGGAGTTTCGGTTGAAGAGGATTCCTTGTGTTTCATGGAACAAAAGCTTTGTGTACTAGGCTATTGTCTTTCATGTTCTTAGATTCCTTGAGCTCCTTGCCGCTAACTGACTCGGAATTTCATGCATCTTTGTAGATTACGTACCCGTCCACCCATGGTGTCTACGAGGAAGGTGTCGATGAAATCTGTAGGATCATCCATCAGAACGGCGGGCAAGTGTACATGGATGGAGCCAACATGAACGCTCAGGTTAGTGGGCTCCGTATCTGCTCAAACTGATTTGAGAATCTTGCGATTCCTACTCGCCGGTGGCGCTCACTTCTTATGCTTAAAGTTCATCTTGCCGAAGCTGGTTATCACTTTGGTCTGATGTCTTTGTTTACCATGGATTTGCAGGTCGGTCTCACAAGTCCTGGATTTATTGGAGCTGATGTATGCCACTTGAATCTACACAAAACTTTCTGCATTCCTCATGGAGGAGGTGGACCGGGCATGGGGCCCATCGGAGTTAAAAAGCATCTTGCTCCATTCCTACCCTCCCACCCAGTGGTGAGTATTCCTTTTTGCCTCGTACAAAGGATTTCGTAATGTCACCCTTCTTTACCTCATCCACTTAATTGTACACTGACCTTACTCTCTTTGGCACATTTCATGTAAGAAGAAAAGTCCTTGTCTGACATGGTTACGCGAAAAGATTCTAATTAGAATCAAAACAGGAACGGCTCACTCATCTTTGAACTTGGTGTGTTACAGATCCCAACAGGTGGTTACCCACTCCCTGAAAAAGTTCAACCTTTGGGAGCTATTGCAGCTGCACCTTGGGGATCGGCTCTGATCCTGCCAATTTCGTACGCCTACATCGCCATGATGGGATCTGAAGGACTCACTGACGCTTCCAAGATCGCCATCCTCAATGCTAACTACATGGCTAAACGACTTGAGGTATAATTATACACATATTTCTCCTTCGGTTGTTCGCATCACCCCAAAATGTACCTGGTATGTCCAGTGTGTTGCCACTGACCTCGTTCATTGCCTCTGCAGAATGATTACAAAATTCTTTTCCGCGGTGATAACGGGACCTGTGCACACGAGTTTATCATCGATCTTAGATCGTTCAAGGTATTACTTTTGGATTTAAAAGATACAGAGTGATAAATCTGATTTCTTCCAACCTGAATTTATGGACGGTGTACTTTGCTTCAATTTTTTTTAAAACTGTTGAGTTAGTTGTCTGTTGCTTTTTTAACCTTGGGTATTCTGAACTGACCTGGACACTCTCGATGGATTCGTCCAGGATACAGCACACATCGAAGCTGAAGATGTGGCGAAGCGACTCATGGATTACGGATATCATGCACCTACCATGTCGTGGCCTGTCTCCGGAACTTTGATGATCGAGCCGACAGAGAGTGAGAGCATGGCTGAACTTGACAGGTTCTGTAACGCCCTCATCTCTATCAGGGAAGAAATTCGTGCAATTGAAGAAGGAAGGGCGGACGACAAAGTGAACGTCTTGAAGGTAAGGAAGGAAAAGTACTTGCTATGCGGGCTTAGATCTGTTGACGGTTATAAGATTAGGCCAAGGATGAAGCCGGAAGGATATTTACTGACCAATTTTCTGGTTGTTTCTCCTCAGTGTGCACCACACACTGCAGCGGTCGTGTTGGCAGATGAGTGGACTAGGCCATACAGTCGCGAGGTTGCTGCGTTCCCAGCGTCATGGGTGAAGGCATCCAAGTTCTGGCCCACAACAGGTATTTGCCTAGTGTTACATGTTTGTAACCCCATTTTTAAGCTTTTCGACTTGGCAGTACGTTATGATGAAAATTTACTGTTTCCTGACTATGTTCTCCCTGTGGTATAGGACGTGTGGACAATGTCTATGGTGACCGACACCTGATCTGTACACTACAACAAGAGAACGGCGTGGACGAGGTCGCAGTTGCAGCTTAAAAGGATACTGCCAATTGCACGCACGAGTACTTCTACATTATGGCTGGAACTTCGAAAAGCTTATCAGAAGTGTAAACTCGAATTTCAAGTTTCTTCGTTTAGGCAAAATTCGTTAGGCCGTATGGCAATTGTATAATTGTGGCTAGGCGAGATTAAGTTTGAGTGGAGTAGACATCTGCGCTGGAGTGTTTGTTTCAACCTGGCTAGGTGCATCGATGGTTCATTTATCCACTTTCAGACAGTCCTGATTACACCATAACGATTCGCTGGTCTTTGCGATTATTTGGACCATAAACTAGCGAGTCTCTAACCACCTCTTCTTTCTCCGGTGTTATCGGTGGTAATGGTTTCTGTTCGATGAGAGATTCATGGGCCTTATTACCTTGCCAATCTAGTCAGAAGTGGAATTAGACGCTCACAATATTCCTTGGAGTAATCTCGTTATCGTCCTTTCAAGTAGTGTATTTGTCCCTTCCAGATCCGCTTACTGCCATGGTGGGTAAGCTATTGTACAGGACCCAAATGAAGGGTTGAACTCGAAGCTCGAATGTAAACCAAGATAATGATGAAATACAAGCTCCGTTGATTCATTCTCATACCACAGTTGCCACTTCTTTTGTGTATATCTGATGAATTTAATGTTTAGCCGAGTGTAAAACAGCACTAATGTTACAGCACTTTGAAATACTACTCGTCGAAATATTTTTATATTGTCCTATCTTAACTTTCTGGCAAGCGAACATTGTTTCAGCTTCCTGCCTATTAGCTAATAGAGCTGATGTTATCGTAAAGAATTAGTACGGCACATATGAAGGTTGATTTTAATAGGAAGGATTAATTTAAAATGAAAAAAATGTATACGGCTCTATCACTTAAGTGCAGACCATGTACTGAAGTGCAGTAAGCACGCACAATAAATAGCCAGCAGGTTAGCGAATGGATATATTCACTTTCATAATATGTAAAATTGTGAGTATACTGAGAAAACAAATCTTATGGTTGAAAACTTGAAATTGCCTATGAAAGTCTCGAAATTTTATAGTGAAGAATGAACCTCTTTGAAAAAAACATCAGCTGGTGTAAACACCGTCTAAATCCTATTTTTATTGGATGCTCCGGCCAGACTTAAATCAACGTCGATATGAAATATCAACACCTGCAAGACAAGGTATGAGTGAAGATTAGTAACTGTTGCTATAGACTCTTAGTTGCACTGGATTGTTTCTAGATTTCCTTCAATGTGTCAGTATGATTGTGGTACTTTAAATCTTTAGAGTTGAGTTACTATTGCTATTCTAACCTAAATTTTTTTTTTTTGAGAATCGATGTGCGGACATGACAGAGTTGAAGGAGATGGCCCTTGCATGTAGACTTAAGGGTGTGGCTTTCAGGATAATTTGTTCAAATTGTCGACATTGCTTCTACTATACTACAATAGTAGTCTGCATATAGCAGAAACTTCCTGTCAAATGTGGTGTAGTGTAGTAAGAGTCAAAACTTTTTTGGCAAGACAGTCATAATGTTCATTTCTGATGTCATACTTGTGACTAGGAATCCATTCCAAATTGAATCAGACTATAGTATAGCAAAAGGGGGTTCTATTCTGATGTCATGTCAAGTCTCACTAGAAATACCTTCGTGTTATTTTGACTGACGAGTCATAAATGTTCGTGAATGCTGCCTGATAATAAGGAAAAAGCACTATATAATCTATAATGTTGTGATTGATACATACTTCTAGGTAATAAAAAATAAAATTCAGATAAACATAGTGGATCTCCCCCCACTTTATTAACATTCAAAAACATGTATTCATTTTTATGCATAAGAATATATTTTACTATCATGTTATTTAAATATTTAAATTTCAATTATATATATTCTGAAATTTTATGTGAATTTATTGTCAAATAATATTCTAAAATAAATGAAAAGTGGAATTTAAAGTAAAAATAATTTTTTATTTTCATGGACAAACCTAAAAAATCTGAACCGATTCTTTGCTCATTTAGAAAAGTAAATTATTTTCGTTTCAATCAATAAGATTATGTCAACAAGGTGATTAAATTTTAGTGAAATTTCACTTGTTTGATTCAATAATTCAAAAAATGTACATCATCTATCTTAAGTCAAACTTAGAATAGATAGGACAACTTACCAAGAATGGTTAGGAGTGTAAAGGCTAAAACATATTACTCTTGTAAGACATATTTTCTTCAAAGCATTTATTGAAGAGATATGTAATTTATAAATGACAGTTTCTGTAGAGCAGATTAAATTCAACTTTTTAGGTCACATGCACATAAGTACATGAAAGTTACTTAAACTTTGACTCCACCAATTTGTCGAACAACTTGGCAAAAACACTATCCACCATGATAGTGCGATAGTTTGTCACTTCCTTCCTGACTTGTGAATAGGCACAATCTTCCGTAATGACCAAGCTGAAGGAAAACCATACATAGCTGCATTCTCTAACGCTTTGGTGAGTCTTGGTCCAATAACATCTCCTCCCCACTTCAAAAGTTCAATAGAGAGACCATCCGAATCATTCGATTTACCATTTGCTAATTTTCTAACTTGAGTAATCATCTCTGATTCAGAAAATAAGCCTGATGTTCATTCACAACAAGGCATTGATGCAGCGTCGGGAAAAAAATAAAACTTTTCAGCAAATTCAATCAAACTCTTGGGATCAAGAGCAGGTTTCGAAGACCTTACAGCTTACCGTCTCCAAAAGGATTTGGGATTCTCCATCAACTCCTTTGTTAAGGATTCCTACTTCGTCCTCAAAAAAGATCTTTTTTTAGACTTCACCAAGTCTTTGTAAAGTCTTGTCAAGATAAGCCGACTTTGGAATTCCAAAGACTTGTCAACTGATCTCATCCTCGCTTGCTTACAATCCAAGTCAAACCATCCATTGCAAGGAAGCCCCCTAGCTCTTCGATCTTTGTGCCGCAAAAAGAACTTAGAAGCAGTGTCTTTGAGCAACTCTATTAATTGCCCACTCGTTGTATGTGGATCAAGGCTCCATGAAGTGTGAGTTAAAAGGTTTTGAAAATGTAACGTGTACTGCTCTTTCTTACTGCTCTTTCTTACTAGGATCTAAACGAAACTTGGGAGAAGCTAAAACAGAATGGCATGGAGAAAGAAGGATTGTTTTTTATAACAAGAGAGTAAATAAGAGAGGTGCATGATGTGACTCTGGCTGAGGTTCTAGAGTATCAAATTTTGAAATAAGAGAGCTATGAGTGGCTAAAGATCAAAGATAATCAATGGTGCTAACACTTGTAGGAGAAAAACACGTATTGGAAAGGGAGTTGGGAAAGAGAGAGATACCGTTGAGAACTTTCAAATTACATGTGGCTCCAAAGGTTAGAAAGAGTTATGTCAAAGGATTTGTACAAATATCAGAAGAGTTTCTACACCACATACTATCTTCAAGTTCTTCAAAGGAGTGAGAACTCAAGAGATCACCAACTTGGGTAAATTGTGCACAACCTATTCGAGCATTGAGATCTCCAACCAAAAAAACTTCACCTTTGCTCTGATAATTGAGAACATCTCCTATAAGTCGATGGAATGGTTGACTCCGATTGCAAGTGCGTATGGAGTAGATAGGCATGGACAATGGTGCAAAGTAACAAACAGCCAAATAACTATAAGATCCTCCAACCAATCCAAGACGAAGCCAATGATATTGACTTCCAATATCCTGACCTTCTTAATGTATCAGAGGTAGAAATTGAGATCTGATGAAAGTAGCAATACCGCCATAGTCTTTTCCAGCTCGTTGACTTGTCTGATTTCAAGTGAATCCCACAAAAGTAAACCTTGGTATCTCTTTAATAGTGTTGCTCTCATGTTCCCACGTCTCCACAATGTTGATGATGTCCGCCATCTTCCAAATCAGATTAGCACTCACATACTTTGTTGTAGAAAGACCTCTAATATTCCACATTAACACCCTCAAGCTCTTGGATTGCTATGGGGATGATTGTCTCTTCCGTTGAGTGACAATTGCTTGTCCATCACGGATATAAGCAAAAAATCCAACATCTTGAGCTTCTTTGACTTTTGCAAGCTCCTTTCTCCTTGCCTCTACTTGTAGAGGTGTGAGATCGGAATCTAACCAAATCCTACGTCCTTGAGTACAGCTTTGTTGGCTAAAGTTGTATCACGTTGAGTTTGGTCATTGAACTTAACTATGATGGCTCGAGGTTGGGTTCCTATGGTTCCAATGCGAAAAGCTTGAGCCACATCCGCATTAGGAACATCAAGTGTTTCAGCCAAAAACTTGGTGACAACACTCTTCACCTCTTCCTTCTCAGATTCAGGTAGACCAGAAATTCTCACATTCTTTCTACGAGCAAATTGATTAATCTTTTCAATCTCTTGCTCTTGGTGGCTTCTGCAAAAGATTTTATCTTCACCTCTAGACTTTCAACCACTTCATGCAATTTAGGAATAGCAGCAATGGAAGCTTGAGAACCAACTTTCTCCTTAATATCCTCTACGTATCCTGAAATATCAACCATAATATTCTCAAAACTCTTCAGGGAGAGCTTCAACTCTCTAATTTCATATTGAGCTGCAATTAAAGTAGAGCTCTGTACCTTGAATTATGCACGTAGTACTTTCAACTCTTCCAAAATCGTTTGTAGAAGATTGAGTATCAAATTGTCTTGAGACGCCATCATGTGAATGACTCTCAAAAACTTGAGACTGAAATATGTTTCACCTTCCACCTCCGAACTGCGTTCGATCTCCAACTTTGCAAGCTTGCGCTCTCTACCTAGCTTCAAGCTCCCACAAAGTTTCAAGTCCAAAGGAAACTCCAGCCCGAAGTTACAGTCCCTTCAAGATTCAGCCCTTCCCTCTCAAAAAGCTCAGATTTCAAAGACACGTCAACTTCTTACTCCGAATGGCGTTCCGCCTGAGATATTGCAGCCTCGTGCGCCCTGCCCTACTCCAACGTTCTAACAAATTTCAGCTCTAGATCACTCCCAACCTCGAAGATACAGCTTCCGTAAGAATCTCTTGCCCTCAAATTTTGAAACTCAAAATTGGACGCACTCTGACTCTGGAACTCCGTTTGATCTGAAAATTGAAAGGCTTGAGCGTTCCACTCAACGTCACAATGCCACAAAATTTCAGCCCTCGTTCACTTTCAAGCCTGAAGTTACGGCACCTGCAAGATTTGACCCTCCCCTCACAAAAAGCTCAGACCTCCAAGACACGTCAACTTGTTGCTCTGAATGGCGTTCCGCCTGAGATTTTGCAAGCTCGTCCGCTCTGCCCTACTCTAGCGTTCCAACAAATTTCAGCTCCAGTTCACTTCCAACCTCAAAGATACAGCTCCAGTAAGAATCTCTTGCTCTCAAATCTTGAAACTCAAAGCTCGAAACTCAAAATTGAACACACTTTGACTCTGGAACTCCGTTTGATCTGAAAATTGACAGGCTTCCGCCCTCTACCAAACGTCACAATGCCACAAAATTTCAGACCCTGTTCACACTCAAGCCCGAAGAAACAGCCCCTGCAAGATTTGGCCCTCCCCTCTCAAAAAGCTCAGACCTCCAAGACACGTCAACTTCTCACTCCGAATGGTATTCGGCCTAAGATTTTGCAAGCTTGTGCGCCCTGCCCTACTCCAGGGTTCCACCAAATTTCAGCTCTAAATCACTCCCAACCTCGAAGATACAGTTGCCGTAAGAATCTTTTGCTCTCAAATCTTGAAAGTCAAAGCTCGAAACTCAAATTTGGACGCACTCTGACTCTGAAACTATGTTCGATCTGAGACTTGACAAACTTGGACTCTCTACCCAACTTCACAATGCCACAAAATTTTAGCTCCCGTTCACACTCGAGTCCGAAGTTACGGCCCCTACAAGATTTGGCCCTCCTCACTCAAAAAGCTCAGAACTCCAAGACACGTTTAATTCTTGCTTCGAATGGCATTCGGCCTCCGATTTTGTAGGCTCGTGCGCCCTGCCCTCCTCCAACGTTCCATCAAATTTCAGCTCCAGATCACTCCCAAACTCGAAGATACAGCTCCCGTAAGAATCTCTTGCTCTCAAATCTTAAAACTCAAAGCTCGAAACTCAAAATTAGACGCACTCTAACTCTGGAACTCCGTTCCATCTGAAAATTGACAGGCTTGATTGCTCTACCCAACGTCACAATGCCATTAAATTTCAGCCCCCGTTCAAACTTGAGCCTGAAGTTACGGCCCCTGCAAGATTCGGCCCTCCCCTCTCAAAAAGCTCAAACCTCCAAGACACGTCTTCTTCTTGCTCTGAATGGCGTTCGGCCTTAAATTTTGCAGGCTTGTGCGCCCTGCCCTACTCCAGCGTTCCACCAAATTTCAGCTCCAGATCACTCCAACCTCGAAGATACAGCTCCCGTAAGAATCTCTTGCTCTCAAATCTTGAAACTCAAACCTCGAAACTCAAAATCTGGAAACTCACATTCTGCCTTAGATTTCGCAGGCTCGTGCGCCCTGCCCTACTCCAGCATTCCACCAAATTCAAGCCTGAAGTTTCGGCCCCTGCAAGTTTCGGCCCTCCCCTCTCAAAAAGCTCAGATCTCCAAGACACGTCAACTTCTCGCTACGAATGACATTCGGCCTGAGATTTTGCAGGCTCGTGCGCCCTGCCCTATTCCAGCGTTCCACTAAATTTCAGCTCCATATCACTTCCAACCTCGAAGATACAGTTCCCGTAAGAATCCCTTGCCCTCAAATCTTGAAACTCAAAGCTCAAAACTCAAAACTCAAAATTGGACGCACTCTCACTTTGGAACTCTGTTTGATATGAAAATTGACAAGCTTGAGCGCTCTACCTAACGTCACAATGGCACAAAATTTCAGCTCCCATTCACACTCGAGCCCAAAGTTATGGCCCCTGCAAGATTTGGCCCTCCTCTCTCAAAAAGCTCAGACCTCCAAGACACGTCAACTTCTTGCTTCGAATGGCATTCGCCCTAAGATTTTGGAGGCTTGTGCGCCCTGCTTTACTCCAGCGTTCCACTAAATTTCAGCTCTAGATCACTCCCAACCTCGAAGATACAGTTCCCGTAAGAATCTCTTGCCCTCAAATCTTGAAACTAGACGCACTCTGACTTTGGAACTCCATTCCATCTGAAAATTAAAAAGCTTGAGTGCTCTACTCAGCGTCACAACGCCACAAAATTTCAGCCCACGTTCACACTCGAGCCGGAAGTTACGGCCCTTGCAAGATTCGGCCCTCCCCTCTCAAAAAGCTCTGACCTCCAAGACACGTCAACTTCTTGCTTTGAATAACATTCGGCCTAAGATTTTGCAGGCTCGTGCGCGCTGCCCTACTCTAGCGTTCCATCAAATTTCAGCTCTAGATCATCAAATTTCTAGCTCTAGATTTCAGCTCCCGTAAGAATCTCTTGCTTTTAAATCTTGAAACTCAAAGCTCGAAATTCAAAATTTGGTGGTAACTCAACAGCAATGACTATAAAATATAAAATATAAAATAATATTTTTTTTGAAATCGTATTCCTAAAATATTAGATCGGAGAAACTTCACTTACATGAATGAAAAATGTATTTCATTAACAATCATTGAAATTACTTTTCAGATTCGTAAAAGAAGTTATACTGCAAATAAACAGATTGCAGTATAAGAACCTTGCATTCGTTTTAATTTATTTTGATGGCGTCATTTACTTTAAAAAATGTTATGAATTTATTGCATACTATTGTGATGAATATGTTTTGTTTCTTTAAATTATGATGATCAGAGTAATTTATTTTTTTATCGATTACTTGACATTTTAGAGAATTTCAAAAAAAAAACGTCATTATCTTCATGATTTAAACAAAATCCATCATAAACACCATTAAAGATTTAACTTTTTAGTGAAATGAGAAACCGTTTTTTTTCCGCATCAATGCTGGTGAAAACATACACAATCTATTTATTATTGATGCATAGAGTGAATGATGTATGAATAGTTGAATCTTGATGTTAGAATGTTTCATAATTAAAACCATCTGATTGATTGGATTACAACTTGAAAAACTTCTGATACAAAATGTACTCGTGCAAAAACTGGTTAGTGCTAGTAAAACACAAGTACGATAAGAAAAGAATGAAAAAATTGCATTATGTCGTACATGGATGAAACCGATAGGGTAGGATTAGGTTTTACCGCAATAGCATAGAGTGTGGCCTGTTGAAACAAACATATTGCAAATATGAATATCAAGAGAATCAATTTGGTGATTTTCCTTGCATTGCATTAGCAATTGCAATTTGGAGTAATAAATCTATTCCTTCCTAATAATTGTTATCACTTCGATCGTTTGTTTGCAACATACACGAGCAATCACAATGATACTTGTTTACATGCTTCATACGTATGATACAGTAGTATATACTCTAGCATGACACATTTCTCAGGTTTCAATCTTGCTTTGGTTGCTATGTCAGGACGGGCCGACTTTGTCTGGCCGTGGCTTGCATCTAACAACAAAAGTGAGACACTCAAATACTAGATTATAAAACATTCGAGAGATTAAATCAGGAGGTGAGGGGAGAAACTTCTGGTGCGATGGACCCAATGAGACGGTTTGCAATGGGCTGAAGTTACCTTTAACGAACGGAAGCCAGGAGATTTTGAGGGAGGATCGGTGGGCGAACAGTTTCGGTCGCCAACAGCTGAAGGTTCCTTTCTCTTTACAATGCGAGTGGAATGACGCTACATTTTGCAAGCCTCTATGGCCTAGAGACTTGCACTATGCAGTAAACAGATGTGTTGAAGACACGTAGCTTTTGGACCTACCATCCCTCATTTCACTTAAAGGTTACGACGTCTCATACGGAGTATCAGTATTGTGCTGGTGTATTGCTTTCGCATTCAGAGAGTTTTGAAGACCTCTCATGGACTCAGGAGATTTGTCCTGTCAGACCTTTTCCACCTCTCTTCGCAAGTTACGTGATATCACGTGTGGTCATGATCTGTTATTTCTACTCCTCTGGTATTAACTTCCCAAATCAATGAAGCTATGTAATTGGCATACGATGAATGCAGCAGTAGAAGTTTTTGTAATATCAAACTCCTAGAAGAGACTTGAAATTGAAACAGAAAACCGTATGAAGAAGAACGCTGACTTTCCTGTCGGTCGCGGTAAAGGAATGTAGATAGATTAGCATAAGCAGCCTGTTCAACAGACCCGACATGAGTATTGTTGGGGCAACTTCACCACTCCGAACTGACCCTGGGCATAACCGGAGGGTCTAGAAATATGGTCTCGAGTACATCTGAGCTCCCATGATATAGTGACCACTTACATAAAATGCAACCGCCCGAGTTATTCACATAAAAGTTGGAATATGAGACTTTCACGGCCAAGAAATTTTCAGTGGAGATCCATCTTACAAGTGCAATTCGAGTGAATATAATGCCCCGACACTGGCACAAAATCTCAATTGAGATTGTAAACACTGAGCTTTCTGACTTACTTTGCCACGTATATTCTACCCAACGAAGCTGACAGTGAATTTCATTGATATAATTTTCTTTAAGGTTCTCGCCTCCGATAGCTCAACGAACAGAAGCTTTTCCGCTCCGATGAGAAATCTTCAACGGAACGGATCCCACGATTGCGCATGGCAAACGAGAAAAGACCGGACTCTAGAGAAGACTACCGAGTGATGAGCCACATTGTACTTACGGCCAAAAACTTGGCCATAATGTGGTAAAAGACTAAATCCTGTCGTGGTTCCAATTGCGTACAGGGCAAAACCTTCTCGACTCTAAAACCCTACACCCTGCAATTGTCCATTGAACCATGAACCAAAACTCTACGGCTCAAGAATCACTGACATAGGGCACTAATCACCGTACGCCAAGAATCGGTAACATTGCTCGTAATCTTCGTCGAAAGTCAAGTCGGCGACCAACCATTTGGGAAATCGAACGACATCACCTTGGTAAAAGTAGGCGCTATCGTCACAATCCTCAGGAGTGACCATGACGGAGCCTTTGGAGATATAAATCTGCTCGTCGACCTGCCATGCGTGCCGGTACGTCACATTGGGACCGCACTCCCATTTCGACCACCTCTCGACGCCGAGCTCCTTGAGCCTCTCGGCGGGGACGTTCTTCTCGTGCTGGATTTTGAACCTCTCTTCCACAGGCTTCAGCACCCTGGCGAACACCGCCACAGGTCCCACTCTCCTCGCCCCCGGCGCCACAACCGCCCGTCCGTCGAGCGACCCCAAAGCGCTTCGCGGTGTGCAGATGGCAGCAGCCGCAGCAGCCGCGGCCATAGCACCTCGCCTCGCTCGACTCGACTCGACTCAAATCAAATCAATCGGGGCCAATTCAGCGGCAAATTCGACGATTCCACCAGCGGCAAGAGCGAGGCAACGACAGTGCGGCCTTGCAGCGAATCGAGACAGTCTTCGAGGATGCGCTCGGGTCACGAAATTCGAGTGATCCGAGGGCAGAGGGCATGGCCGGAGTCGAGGACCATGCACGGGATTTCGCAGTCGATGAGTTCTTGTATCGAGGTAGATGGTTCTTGAAAGAAAGTGCCTCTCTCGGAGGCTATCAGTACACTGGACTGGAATTGCGCATGCCCTGTTCTGGACCCTTACCCACTGACCATATCCTTGAATTGAGTGAGCACGCCAAACAGGTAACCCTCTTTGGCAGTTTCGAGGGTTTGTTTTGTCCTTATTATACTTAATGCCCTCTATTGCTTGGGTTCCCTTGAGTTCTTTCTCTAGCCGTCGGCTTCGCTTGCGTTCACACACGGCACAAACGCTCTCGTTGTGACTATTCCTTATAGCAAAGGGGTCAAATGGATAGAAACTTAATATGAAGATCCATCCAATCTATCCTCGACATGAAATCCAGTAATGATAATTCGTTGTAATTCACATAAAATATGCTAGCATGATTAAAGTTTGAGAATATTCTCATGTGTATTAATATACGATATATACTCATATTTAGTTAGTCATGATGGTAGATAGATGGCTACTTCTTCTTTCTATATAAAAAGTCTAGTTGAATTTGCTGTGACATATTAAGTTCATTCGTATTAAAGCTACCAATGTGTTCTTGGTAAAGTTGTCAATGAGGGGAAGCATAAAGTTCTACTATTTAATTTCGGTTATACATACTAATATTTGGATAATCGTATCAAAAGAGAAAGTAAACAAACTTGACTAACTTTCAAATCAAATGTTCGTAATTACAATGTCATTTTACGGATCTCTATAGGGGTAAATTCGCATGAGACAACTCGTTAGCTTCAATAAAAAATTGTATGTGTTATAATTTTTATATGAATTTTAACAAGTTATTAAGTAGTGTAATGCAAGATTTGATGAGTTCATAAAAACACAAAATTATTCACGAAATGTGTATAATCTTTGTTTATACATAAAAAACGAATAATAAGATCTTTCATCTTATTATTCTATATGTTCATCTTGGTAAAGAATCAACTCAACGTTGACAAGTGCAAGTACAATCTGAAATCTATATTTAAAATGAATTATTTGGATAAGTCTAAGAATATATTAGGGATAAATATTCATAGAGATTTGAAGCATAATAAATTATGGTTGAGTTAAGGTACATATGTTCAATATGTGCTTTATATATTTTACATGGCAAATTCTAAAAGAGTATTCTTTGGCATCACATTTCAAACTTTTTATAGTTCAATATTTGATAGATGTCATTGAAAAAATAATGATGTCATGTGTTTTTTATGATAAATTTGTGAACAGCTTCATATATTTGATGATGTGCACAAAACTTAATATTGCTCCAACAATGAACAATGTGAACAAATAAATGTCAAATTCAAAAATTGTTTTTTGAGATTGGCTTCTCAAATACTTGAAGAGTAATGAGGTTTATGATTTATTGTTTGATAATTTATTAGACAATGCCAAATTTTTGCTATGCTATGAAAATATTGACTATGGATAAAATCTGAAATAAACAAAATTTATTATTAAATATGTGTTTACACTTGATGATAGATACATTAATTGAGTATCTACCTTGCAGAAGTGTGTAACTTAGTCTACAATATAAACTCACTATGTAGCGGCATCAAAAGTTATTTGGTTGAATAGTTTTATCAATGAGATGGAATTAAACATGATGATTCTCAGTCTTCACTATGATAATTAAAATGCTTTACATCTTGTTGCAAATCAAATGATGGAGAGCAAAGTGAAATACATTGACATCAAATATCATTATATCAAACTTGTGATTTTTGATAAAAATATTGAATTCATCAAAATTAAAATATAAATTCAACTCAATCAATGCTTTAACCAAAGAGTTTTAAAAATATTGTGCTACTATGTAGAATTCGAACGAGTAACATAAGTAAAGTTTACTAATTTTTTTAAGACCTATATATATTTTTACACTATTATGTTTTGATTACGACTTAGTTCCAACTAGTTCATGTATAAAGAGTTAACTTTGTTAGGCTTCTTAATTCTAGATTCTTTTGCAAAGTATATAAGTTAAGGAGTTTGTTGTCCCACGGCGTGTTAAGGAGAATATTATTAGGCTTAACCCTTGTCAGTAATGGTGAGTTGGTGATGATGGATTTAAGGTTGATGGTATAGTTGCTAGAAGATCGTCTAATGAACCACACAGAGCACGGCCTGGTGATCCTCTAGCACACAAATGCAATCAACTGCACTACTCCGTGAAAAGACATCGTGGTCAAGCGTGTTCTTCTCAAGAGTGTTGTGAGAACGATTATATCTAAGCGAGGAGAACACATTAGAAAAGCGATTAGATTATGAAGACTATATCTCTCTTGTCTTATGGTTTAAACAAGGAGATATCTAGTTGTACTGTTGTGTATTCGGGGTGTAGCCTACCAACCATTTCCTGTAAGTGACCCTGTGGACTTAGATGTTTTGAATGAAAAGCAATTTGTTATGTTAGACTTGTTTTAGATATATCTAGCGTTGGGAAGCTTGATTTATGAGAATTGGAATCTAATCTTAGATGTTGAAGCATCGAGAAATTGGAAATATAGAATCAAGACAAAAGTAATAGGTCAAAAACTTTATAGAAACACTTGTAGAAAGGAGGGAGAGTACAATTTTCCAAAATCTATTCCAAATTACATTAATTCTAGATTCTAAAATTGGAACTAATCTAGAATCAATGTGTTTTGAAATTGATCTAAAATCGATCTCCTAGATGGGTTAGTAAAGTGTATAAACAATTAGGTAGTGGTAGGATAAAATAATCTCACATTTGAAAGATTTGACCCATTCGATTTTGAATTCGTAAAAATTTAAGAGTTCGAAATGAAAAATAATAATAATAAAAATTATATTTGGCTTTACAAAAGACTGGGTTTTACAAGACAAATAAGTATCCTTTGGACCTTGGAGAAGTAAGCAAAAAAATATTACGTTACTGCTCTTTGCGCTCTCCCCGTTGTGGTAATACTTCGAACGGAAGAAGTCTCAGTAAGGCAATCGAGTTTTCATCTCACAACAATAAAGCAGATACGATAGGACAGTACATTTCTTCCTATATACCTCAAGCGAAGAAACTTATGTACAGTAAAAATATAGATTTTCTGGGCATTTTCTCAACATGCAAACTCGGGAAAATGGAGTTTACGGGATAGTCGGCATTCACTCATTTCACCTTCAAAACTGATAGTAGAACATATTTGTCAATATTCCGTTACCATTTGGCAACTGTGAGATTTCACATGCTGATTCGTCTTTGAATAGTGATGGAAACAGAATCTTCCACAGATGATACAATATCTTCTGGTGCTTTTGAGCCCAGGACGACAACGAGAGTCTGAAACTTGCTCTCGAAGTATGAAGACTTCTGAACGCTTTGCCTGAAGACAAAACTCACGAACACAGCTCTGTTGACATGGAAGATCGCGCCGGACTTTATTCATCAGCAACCTCTGTTGTATTGATTGAGGACCTGTTTTAGACCCGTGAAGCTCTACATCGACGAATATTGATCCATAAAGTGGGTGGGCTGTAGCGTAGTTCTCCACAAGTAAATGCACGAGGAAAACATGTGTTTGATCAAAACGGGGCCTTCACATCCGATGAGATATTGGAGAAAGATAAAGATGGAACATGCAGAATAAACTTCCTGCTGGTGAAGACAAAAATGCTACTGTTGGGCTTTATGGATTTGCTCCATTGCTAGTCTTGATCGTTGTAGGAAAAAAGTGCAGCAATTTACTGCAGAGATTGAGTTTCCTTCGCTCACCATGCCCATTTCGAATCGTCGTCGTGAAAAGCTGACAATTAAGGTCTAAACTGAGCGCTAGACAACTCTTCGCTACATGAACATCTATCTGTGCTCTGCCTGATGGAACAGAAAGTTGCTAACAGTCGTTGCTCCTGCTGCTGTTGTTCACATGCGTTGCGAATAACCCTACTTTATCACTTTGAGGTTTCCTGAATATTTCGGTCTGCAACACGAACTCGAGCCGTCAGTAACTTTAGAGAAGTTTCCAGCGAGATGGGAGAACTACTTATGGTAAGCGACAAACCTTGGGTGCCTTCATTAGACTTCCATAATAGCCAACTCCGAATGATCTTGAAGTAAAAGCTGCTACAAGCTCCACTGCACCTAATTTTGGACGAGTTGTGGCCCTCTGCAGAAACATAAAGCTAGAGATAAGTTATTTGGATGTTAATCTGTCTCTTCAATGAGGCAGACCTTTCTGTATTTTATTCCATTGATGCATATCTTTTTCTGAACAAAAAAGGTCCTAAGTCAAGAAAGACTTACATTTCCTTCTGATGCGTCGAGTTGTACAAGCAAAATCCCGGCATCATTGGTGCCACCAAAGGCTCCTTGACTCTCCATCATTCTGGATAAAAAAGTTTGACAGGCTGGACCTGGACCAGTTTCGGATCTGAGCAACAAACATCTTAGCAGTCTTAGCTCGTGCAGAAGAGGGCCGCTCATGGAGCTAGACGACGTGATTGATCTGCTCAGTCACAAATTCGTGTAAGAAAGTGGCTGGATGGTAAGGGTCATCGTTGCAACTAAAGAGAACATGAGCATCAATGCTTACTTTTGTGCTGAACTGCAGCACTCGCACGCCGCCAAGCCACGAATGATAACCTCGCCTGCGCCAGAAACACAGCAACCGACTGATGTTCCTTCTGAATGTGGCTTAGAACTTGCCCAACATCCACATCCGTACTGTGCAGCCACTCCAACACGCCCTTTAACCTGCAGCAAGCGATCATTAAAAAACTGAAGACCTTCGGACGATGGATATGTAGAGGAACCGGACCTTAATGATAACCCGAGAAACTTGTCCGCTTGTCGGCTATCTTCACAATCGTCCGAATATCCTCGTACAGGATCACGAAAGCCTCAAAGAAGTTTATTCATATATTGGCAGAATCTCCACAGACGGGATCGCAAGAGCTGAATTTTCTGTTCAGAGGATACATCCTGGTACTTATATTGCAGAACAAAAATGTACATCTTAGTTAATCCCGGGCTGAAGCTTGACTCACTTTCATGGCTATGCCTCCGCTTGAAGCTCCGGCAGAGATATTCCCCTCACTGTCGACCGAAATGGCTCCGACTGTATCAAGTACTAAATCCTCCACGTGTGCAGGTTTAGCAAAAGTTTTCTCACCATCTATCTTTACTGCACTCGTCTCCTGCAGAATCGCTAAAATAATAAGAATATGAGAGACTTGTGCCGATCAGAAATAAAACGCCGTTTTCTTCTCTTCGGATTCATTTAGACAGTATAATTGTTAGAAGGTGACAGATGAAGAGCACATGTAAAGTTCGAATGAAGTAAGCCGCAAAGTGCGACTCTGAAAGGAGGCGAGAGTTATACGTTTCCATGTCTAGATAATCACCTCCAGACACAAACGATCACATGTATATGCACTCTGATAATCCATCAATGTTTGGCCGTCATACAACATGTTATGTGACAACTAAGCCTCCAAGTCCCGAAGGATAACTTCGCTTGGACTTGCATGCACACGATCCGCATTTACCGATAGATTGGAACACACTTCTCAAACGTGTTACTAGTACTCAGTCGTTGATAAGACTTGCAAAAGTTGGAATGAGAGAATTACCAGTTGTCTTCGCGCAACTCCTTATTTCCAACGTGTTTGCTTGCTTTCTCTGAACATCTTGCGTGTTGTATGTATCAATCATTTTGGTATAATGTATCCACTGTTCTTTAGCCCGCTTGCTTACTAGGTACTGCAGCAAATGAGATGAAATGCACATTAGTTTCGGCAGGGAGATTTCGATCCAACTAGAGCTCGATAGCCAGACACCAATTAGTAACTGGCTTTTGGCAGAAGCAAATATCTTCATACCCTTCAGAAAGAAGCGGAAATGATAGCTGAAGTCGTTAGATGTGTTAACAAAAATGGCCAGAAATATGAACCGCTGACTTCAAACTTTTTTACATAGCACCCGACAGGTAGCTGGAACCTTTTAAGTTTCATTCATACATTCAGATCGTAAAGGTTTCGTGGACTATGAACTTCATCCAACGCATCTGAGAATGAATGAGCACTCATGATAATTATCGTGTGTGTGTAAAAAAAACGATAGAATGATACACTAACCTTTCTAGCTTCGCCAGCATCCTTAGCAGCTTCAATGCCATGCTTTATAGCCCACTCTCGTGCTCCATGTCCTACTAAAAATCTGTAATCGGAAGAAGAAAGTGAATTTATGTCATTTCAATTTATTTTTCTTTCGTCACTGGCACTACATTTTCAGAAGTGGTTCTATGACAGAATGGAATATAATGAGCCGAAAATGAGAATCAATAAGACGTCTTCTTCTGAATGGACCTCAATAAGGCAGTGATGTACCCACATTGGAGGTATCCGGCCCAATGGTAGAGGCCCCGCTAGACTCTGTTTTGCAAGCATCGCCGCAACTTCGACGGGATTCTTTATACCTGTCAATAAGTAAAAGCCTGACCTGTCAATATGATTCACGTACTTGATGGGTACTATACATTCGCAATATCCTCTTAAAGATCCGATTTGTACAGAATGCTTAAGGACTAAAAGAGCGTCTGCGACACTCACAGAATCCTGCAGAGTGGGATAAGCTACTTCAACTGCGTACTGCTTAAAATTGTACTCATAGTATGTGCCTGTCAGACCACAGGTTCCACACTATGGCTGGGCTCTTCCAGAATAAAGTAGACGGAACGGGTAGATGTAGAGGGAAAACGAGAGAGGACTACTTGAGATTGAAAAGAGTTTCTCTTGTAGTGAGATATAATTCTACTTAAAAGTGAAGATATATAGAGCTTGTCTGTCTAAAACCCAATCAATACTACTCACAGACATACAAAGAACAGAAAAAAACAATATAAATGAACGCTTTCGACTTTCTCATCCACTGATACCGTGCAACTGCGTGCTTACATACATGTGAATAATATCGGGAATCCAACCGAAATACAGAAGATTTCTGAGTACGCATGAATGGATTGATCTATGATGCTCACCAGGTGCAGCTCCAACAGCTCCAAATGCTCCTGTAAGTCCATCCATTACGCTGGCATCACACTCCACGCTCCCTTCTTCTGTCAGGTTTGATCCTTTACCTGCATTCGTGATCTCATCATCCTGGATACGAAGAGCAGGATTCAATAGCAGGAGCAAATGTAGTACCTGGTTCATCAGTTTGAACCATCTACAGATAGGAAGTAGAGAACAAACATCACCTTCTCTCTGCAAAAAGGAAGTCACAAAGAAGAGCAAACAACAGAAGGTGATTTTGGGAGAAGTAAATTTCACTCATATCCCACCTCAAGAACTTTGATAGCAGACACAACCGCGTCCATGGTCCGTCCTCCACCCTGATATTGACAAGAATTTTAGAAGAACTTTCAGTTTTATCGGTCTTCTTCGGTTTTATCAGTCCTTTTAGTTCACATGTTCAAACGCTGGTCTAATTCTCCAGCCTACGATCAAGTTGAACAAGTAAACTAGTCAACCGCCAGCACTCTTGGATTTCCCTGTAATTGAGATTCACCCGTCTAGAGTCCATGGTGGCATTCCGCCTTCCTGAGTGCAAAAAAAATCTGAGGGGGAAAGGAGGATATGGATTCCTTTCTGCAACCTGCTGCAGCTCGTAATCCAAATCCAAAATCTCAGTTCTCACTTGCCTTTGATAAAACTGAGGCTGCGGCCATACAAGCACGCCGCATTGCTCTGCAGTAAGCCTTAGAGTTCAAAGGAGAGTGGTATCCGGCTCCCACATGCACGGCAACAAAAAAGGGACGACCTCTGGGGCTGACAACGCTCGACTCTTTCTCAGACTCGCCCTCCATGTGAGGCCGCTCGGTGTTGTCCTCCACATCCGGTATAATCGAGGAAGCAGGCACGAGGTGTGTCATCGAAATTGCACACCTCACTCCACTCTGCTGCCCAGCTTTCTGACAAGTACGAGTCTCTACATGAACCACCTTTTGATGATCCGTCTGGCGGAAGGCGGAGGGCGGACAGTGATTGAACAGTATCAATTATCAAATATCAGAACTCGGTTCTTGACTCTGGATTCCATTCAATTCACGAGGTCGGCCCCTCGTCTGTTCATCCCACGATGTCTAGGAGCCATTGAAAAACAGCTCAAGCTCGAATTTCAAAACTAGCGCAATGCAGCTTTCCAGAAGCTGATCGTCTCAAGATAAGCAAGAATTACGTCTGGCAATGTCTCCTGAATCCACTCTACCTTCATTCCTGCATATACCTGTCAAGAGGTTCAGCAGGCTAGATCATGAGCTTATGTCCGTCCTGCACCTGCGGTGTCCAGAGTCTCCAGTTTAGGGTTACTCTAAGAAGGCTACAACTTCCTTTGCTAATGAAGACAACTTGTGCCACTCCCAAAGTGCCTCTGGAGTCGGGCCATAAAAAGTACGTGCAGGCCGATGGTACAAAGGACGTAAATATCACCAATTGGTTCGCTCGTCTACAGGTCTGCTGCTGACAGGTGGTGCACGAGCATCGACGTGAGCAGGAATAATTTGCATATCGAGAGCGCTTGTAGTGAATTGAAGAGTCTCGGTATCATCAGCTGCAGCGTATGTGGGTTGTGAGCAGCTGAGCGATCATGTGGGCGTTGAATGCTTTCGTTCTGGTCGCTGTTTTGCAATTGCTTGGAGCTACTGCTGGTACCCTTGAGGCTTATCCCTCGAATCATCTGGAGACCAGTTCGGGAGCATCCTGTGAATTTGCTCAATTGGCTGGTGCCGTAGACGCAGATGGTCTTCGCACGCAGGTGAGCGAGTCGAAGTTTGGGTACTGAGAATTTGACAGCGAGAAGAAGACGGGGACAGCATCGACTGCAGTCTGATCAGGAGCTTCACAGTTCTACGAGTCGTTCTGTTTTCTGCCTCTGGATGAGGGCCTGTTAGAAGGGATATCTCAGGGGGTGCAATTGGCTGTTGAACTTCCACTGCAGCTTCGAATTTCGCATCCTTGCGTGCACTGGTAGGTGGAGAGGATTGTAGATAACTGATCTTTTCGTGACACTGTGTCAACACTGTGCAGATTGACGAGTTGGCGACTTTCTCGGACACTCCGGCTCCATCTGTAACTCGCATACTGTACACGGAGAATGACATCTCAGCTAGAACGTAATCAATGCCCAACCTTTACTCATTTCATTGACGGCTTCTTGGGTATCGCTCATCCTGTTGCTTGTGTACTGCACTTTCTGTTCTGTTAGCCTTTTCGTAGGAGCGAGGTTTGGATGTCCTGCTATTTGGTGCCCTTATGGCGGAATTGCCAGATTAATCGTTGTTGCTCTCGCCGAGACAGTGGTTTGAATGTATGTGCGCAGAATTTGAAGTCACATTTGCATCTGTGAATGTATATGCTCACTGCCTGCAGATACCCATGCCCATGCTCACAGCTCGCACACACCGGCAAGTGCTGTTTATTCGCTACTCATACTCATGACTTTTGGTTCTCAGGTACATCAAGGATTCCATGAAATCAGCGGGCCTCACGGTCAGAGAAGATGCAATTGGCAATATCTTTGGCCGGTGGTAAAGTTGCCTTCTCTGGAGCTTTTGTTTTGTACCCTGCCCGTTGAAGTGTTATCCAGTAAGATGTACAGATATGGAATTTGCCTTAAAGAAGAAGAAGAAGAAGAAGAAAGAGGGGAGTGTTATTACCCATCGAAATGTGGAAATTGGAGCCTTTTGTATTGAAGCCTTTTTTGGAGGAAAGGCCGTTCTACCAAATTCTACAATAACAAACATTTTTCTGCGGTGAATGTTCACAAAGTCCAAAGCCTACCTGTTTGGAGAATAACAGAAGGAGCCAGCTCTGTACATAACAAAACAGTCAGATGCAATATGGATTCCTCTCTTGTAGGTCGAAGATTTGTCATAAGGTCGATACAATTAAACTTTAGAGGTCAATGATCAACTGTTCATGAGGAGATCACCTCATCAATTTCCACGCTTGTGACAGGCAGGGAACTGAGGAGACTAGTGTCGTTGGAACTGGATCTCATGTTGATGCAATACCATATGCTGGCAAATACGACGGCGTAGTTGGTGTGTTGGGGGCTATTGAGGCCATCCGAGCTTTAAGGAAGTACGTGTAAACTGTTCACCAACAAAACTAGTTTTCCATTCGATGGAGGTTCGGTCGACAGCAAGAGTTGGAACTTCATGCTCGTATTGATCGTCGATAGTTGCTAGAGCCATTAGATATTGTCTGACGATAGTGCTATTGGCGCATGGCAAGTGTGGCAGAGTTGGCTTTACTCCACGGAGATCACTGGAAGTTATCATGTTTACGTCAGAGGAACCTACCCGCTTTGGCTTTGGTTGCCTCGGGAGGTAATGTGATGCTTAAGTCTTACTATGAGATTGAAATGTTACAGGAGTGTTGGGAGAAAAGAATACATGGAAAGAGCTAGAGTGCGTGCATATCTGCTATGTATATCACTCTCTCTTCCGACATATTTCTGAGTTGTTAGTCTGGAGCTTATGAACACATATTAACTGTAGTGACGTTTCCTTTTCTTACATGTCAGCACCATCTTTCAGCTGGTTCCAAGCTGTGCCCAAAAATGAGGACTCAATTCAGCTAATATATTTCGTACAATTGTAATTTGTGTAATATATTTCGTGAAAATGCAGTCGAGCTATGGCAGGAAGCAGGAATATATATGAGATTCTGGAGGGAGCCATGGATAAAGACAACATAAGTTTTACTGAAGCAGCAAGAACTGCTGGATATCTAAAGGAAGGGGAGGACTTGAAAAGTGTGGCAGTGACGAATGAAACATACTCTGGCTTTGTCGAATTGCACATAGAGCAAGGGCCGACCCTGGAGAATGAAGGCAAGGGTGACAGCCATTTGCCTTTTGTTTTGGTCCGAGGAGTGGCTTAATCTCCCACTGTTGACTTCTCGAAAGTGTTCGGTGACGTCGTGAAAATGAGTGTTGGTAAAATGCAAGGAAGGAAGGAAGGCACCACCACTGGCTCACTTGGATTTGCACCTCGCGAGGACTAACGAGTCTTCAATTGGCGGTCCAGCCGTCTTCAAAACATTCTCAGCTGACACGTTCTACGTCATTCTCTGCCATTCTACAGGCATCGCAATCGGTATAATCACAGCCATTGCAGCCCCAGCAAGTCTAAAGGTGGACTTCAAGGGCGATGGAGGTCATGCAGGAGCGGTCTTGATGCCTTTCAGGTGCCACCCTATTCAATCTTATGACGTTGCCAGCGCTCCATCTTCGTTCATACGGAAGACGTGATCCATTTTTTCCCACCATGATCGTCTCAACTTCTTTTCACCTGTACATCGATTTGAACAGTTTTGTTCCATCATGATTTTGTAGGAATGATGCGGGTCTAGCAGCTGCTGAGCTTGCGGTGGCTGTCGAGCAACATGTACTAGCATCAGGATCAATCGAAACTGTTGGTACCACAGGTGTGCTTGCTTTGATATTCTAGTACCCAGTCGTGTTTCCTTAATCAAACCAATGGGGCTAACAGGCCTCTCAGTTCCATCATCTGATCAGAAATTGGTTCCTTGATGTTCAGGAGTAATGCAGATTCATCCCGGAGCTGTGAACAGCATACCACGAGAGGCGCACCTTGAGATAGGTTGTTATTGTGCTGCCTGCTGAGGAACAAAATCTCGTGCTTTTATAAGAACAAGACTTTTACATCTTACTTTCACTCCAATGATCGATGATTGTCGTCGCCCTGGATTCCATGTTTTCCATGTTGTCGCCCTTGATTGAACTGGATTGTGACCGTATACATTCGACCTGACCAGAACTTTACCATGTACTGTATAAAGCGTGCAGCTATTTCTTTTCAACTAGGACTCATAAGCAGTGATTGTTGATCAGATGTTCGCGACATCGATGAGGATAGGAGAGACATGGTGGTGGAGAAAATACATCAATCTGCCAAGGACATCTCTAACAGGAGAAACGTCGAACTCCAAAGCTTCGACGTCGTGAATCAAGATCCTCCTGCTCAAAGTGGTGCCACCATAGTCGAGGCTGCCACTTCCGCAAGTGCCGAATTAGGGTTCAAATCCAAGCACATGATCAGCCGAGCATACCATGACTCATTGTTCATGTCGAGGTCTGACTTTTTTCTTCACAACTCTGAATTCCACAACATTCCATCAAATCCTTGTCTGTTATAGTGCCTCGGATGCATCTACTCAAAGAATTTGATGATCGAAGTGTGCTTGTGCAGGATAACGCCGACGGGTATGATATTTATTCCTTGCCACAAAGGTGGGTACATTCTATATCTCAACACGGCCAAAAATCTGAATTATCAAGGATCAGTATTTTCGTTCGTTCATGTTTCGTTCATTCTTGTTTCAGCTGGCTTCGACTTTGTTTTCGTTTTTACTGGATTTTACTGGAATAGAAGCTTCGTATGGCAAGTGTTATGAGATACGTCGTAAGTTACGGACACCTGTTCTTGTGACACAGGTTACAGTCATCGACCGGATGAATATTCATCCATGGAGGATATAGTGAGAGGAGTGCAGGTTTTGGCGCTCACTCTTGCCAAACTCTCTCACAAGTCTTGAAGTTTCTCCGTTTTCCTGTCGTCTGAGTGTCTATATGTACATTCATGTACAATGAAAAATAAATTAAAAGCTTCCTGCGTTCGACGTTGAGTTCGCCTATGGATCAACCACGTTTACTACACCTCATGTTCAGCCCACATGGAAATACTACAATGCGTGGGGAAAGATTTCATGGTGGGAGGAGATTCAACTGTGTACTCTAAGGTCCGCTGATAGAGGTGTCGATATCTCCAAGCCTACATTCATCACTAATGTGTGCTGTGCAGATGGTTGTCCGGCTTCGACTGTTAGCCTGCTGGCTAAGAGTCGAAGCTTATCAATGGCTGGCTTATCAATGACTTCGATGCAAAGAAATGTTGGAAAAGGTGGGTGGCAAGGCAAATCCAAGGTCATCTGTCGCACGTCACAAGTCGTCGATGAATTTGCTGTTAGTTTGGTTGACAACGCAAAGAGAAGTGAAGAAGGTTGAAACAGACGAGCCGATTTGGATGTTTGGCATGGGTGTCGCCGAATCTGAGCACAAATTGATTATGTCTCAGTCGGACCTTCAAACTTACGAGTTACTGCAGAACTAAACACGGGCGCTGTGTACCTCGATCATGTGTTGGCTTCTGGAACCCTCAAGCCAAGCTTGTGCCCGTCGTGCTGAAACAAACCGCTGGGCGTTATGGAAACCTACCCGATCAGCGAAATGGTCACCTGCTTCTCGAGAGAAACTGGATCAAGTGGAGAACTCAAATCCCTCACGTCCAGTTTGAGAATCCCATATCACGCAGCTTCTAGATGTTCAGCTGCGATGTTTTAACTTGCAATCCTCGCTGAAAGCGCGAAGTCCGTGCACCACCATCGTGGCTCGAAACCAGCAAAATCGGCGCTCCTCTTCTCCACACATGTCCCCGAGCAATTGGAGTGCACGCAACTTCAATCGTCACATTAGCAAACCAAAATCGGAAGGCACGTTCACGATTCGATTTCCACACCCAGATTTTCTCACAGGCCACAAGGAAACTCGAAGTGCCTTTCTGTCTTCCTCCATGCCTCGTGCGCCATACCCAAACCCAAACCCGTGGTTCCCGTACACATCAGTCTAGCAAAGGCGGAAATTGAATGAACACTCGACGCTGCCTAAATCGGGGAATATCACGATCGTCGCGGAGATCGAAAGCCGGGCAGGGACTGCGGGGGCCGCCGAGACGAGGGTTCGGAGCATGCGCTGTCAGGCCGGTCCGTGTTCGAGCTCGACGAGGGGCAGATCGGTGGCGGATGGTTCGAATGCTGACATCCCGCCCGAGCAAGACACGGTGCGCTGCTAGAGCGGAGGAGACGTTCGAGCTCTGGAAGACGTTCGATCGGCTGCCGTTGCCGCTGGTCCGCTCCCGAGACGGCCGCGGTCCAAGAACGTGCGCGGATCTCATTCTCGAGGCGGGGCTCGAGTGTCTGCGTCTGTGTCGAGTGGCGTGGGCGGAGCAACGATGCAGCAGCAGCAGCCGGCGGGCCCAGTTCAGCAGCAGCAGCAGGGAGGCTCGCCGCCACCAGTCGTCAAGCTGCTCGAATTGCGCCCTTCGGTGAACAGCACCGTCAATACGCAGTTCATAATTCTCGAGAAGGGGCAGTCGTCGCGGCTCAATGAGGGCGGCCCCATGGTCTGCGTTGCTCTCGTGGCCGATGCCACCGCTGCCGTGCATCTGCAGTTGTGGGGCAATGAGTGCGATGCCTTCAATCCGAGCGACATCATCCGGCTCACCAATGGGCTCTTCTCCTATCACAAGAATAACATGGTCCTCCGAGCGGGGAAGAAAGGATCTATGGAGAAGATAGGCGATTTTTCCATGGTGTTTGTGGAGAATCCGAATATGAGTAGGCTCCAGTGGGTGCAGGATCCGACCACAAAGCTCTGGATGCCTGTTGGGTTGGGCCAGCAAGCGTCTGGAGCATTGTTGAGAAATCCCAGTGGTGGAATGCATCACGAGAGGTACTGACAAATTGTTACCAAAGGTTCGATCTTAAGTTCGATCTGTATAGTATAATTGTGCAATTGTGCGAGTTTAGTGTGCGCTGAAGGCACTGTCAGAGTACAGCCGACAATCAGAGGGAATCCTTCCCGAAATTTTATGACACAGTGGAAATCATGATCTTGGATTCTGAATTCTTCTTCTGTGAAGTTTTCTTAATCGAGTTTTGGTACTCCGGTGGATGCGGAAAATGCTGAATGAAGTCAGAATTGAGTACAAACGAAAGCATTTGATGTCGTACCATATCTTTACACTTTTCTCTCGAGGCTTGTCCTCGGCTGTTGTCACATGTCCATCACCACTTCATCCGCACATAATCTTTCACCGTCCAATTGCTCAATCGCGGTTTGAAAGTTCATGTCAATCGTCAGATCGAGAGTGAACTGAGACATGGTGGAATGGTCTATTAAGCTTCACGGAATTTGATCGCGAGATTTCGTCACGGAGATGTCCTTAACGTTTCGGATTGCCCTCTGCTCCCCGCTCAATCATCAAAACTCACCGCGCGTGGACATTCATTTGTTATTAATTTCAAATTGGCAGCATCTGCACAAAATTCTCGTTCCTGCGAACATATCTTGGATACATTCTCGCATCTACCAACAAGTTGCCATTCTAACCAGCTGTATCCAGATACAACCATTTTAAGTTTCATTATAGTGAAACTGTGTAGCGGAAGATATTGAATAAGTAAGGTAGAGAAAAAAACTGGGATTGAGATTAAAGTTCTATTGTCTTCATGAGGTTGGTTCGAATCGGTATTTTACACTCATTTTTCTTTTGATTTTAGAGTTAACTTGTATGTTCACTGTCTTCGTGGCAAGGAAGAGAACTATTCGCCGTTATATTTTACTTGCTTCGTTTTTAGTTTTCAAGTTGACAAGTGTTATGTGCTTTTTCCTTTCTTCCTTTTCTATCTTGTTTTTTGATATTATCTTGCTAAATTTTGGAGTTAATGTTTTTCTTCTTTCGCGATTTTTTCTCTTCTGCGTTTTATTCAATTTACTTTGCTTTTATATATGTTTATTTTTACCAATGTTTATGTTTTGGAGTTTTATCGTTGCCAACATAAACTAAATTGCAGATTTTATGTCTATCAGTTATTACTTCGTGACTGTAATATCAAATGGTAATTAAACATTCTTAACTATCATTTTTTTCTTCCAATAGTTAATCGGAAAAATTGCTAATATTTTTCGCTTTGCCTACTCTTTTTTCTGTGAGCATTCACTTTACTTGCTTTCAAATCGCGAGACCTCCGTTACCGATACGCGGCACATTAAGGATACCGTCCATTGCAAGTTCATCCTCCGCATGGAGAAGCAATAATACAAACATTCGACATCTGCTGTACAAAGCCAATGGGTTTCAAGTTTCTCTTTACTGAGTGGCCTAAGGCCGAGAGAATCACAAGATATCAAGTGATTGTCCAAAAATTGTACAAGTCCAACAAGTTCGGTCGGTATGTTACAGGGGTTCAGATCAGACTGAGTTCATTCGACAGATTACTCCTCTCCTACACACTTAAGCTCCGGGGACGAAGTTGGTGGCGTAAGCCCAGGCGTTGTTGGCGACCGGGTTGTCGAGGTGGTCCAACAGGTTCTCCAGGGGGCCCTTGCCGGTGACGATGGCCTGGACGAAGAATCCGAACATGGAGAACATGGCCAACCGGCCGTTCTTGATCTCCTTCACCTTCAGCTCGGCGAAGGTCTCGGGGTCCTCAGCAAGACCCAGTGGGTCGAAGTACTTGCCTCCGGGGTAAAGCTCGCCTCCCTCTCCGATTCCGGGGAGACCGTTCTGGCGGTATCCCTCAACGGCTCCCATGAGCACGACCTGCACGGCCCAGATGGCCAAAATGCTCTGCGCGTGCACAAGGTTGGGGTTGCCGAGGTAGTCGAGACCACCGTCGGTGAAGATCTGGGACCCGGCCTTGAACCACACTGCCTCCTTCAGCGTCACTCGGCTGTACTTCACCAAAGCCTCGGGCAAGATGCATCCCAAAGCTCCGAGCATTGCCCACCTTCCGTGGATCAGCTGAATACCAACACCACGCAAAATTCAAGCACCATTCAAGTTCACAGTGAAACAGCTCTTATCCCATGTCAATAGAAATACAACTTACGCCTGTAAATACTGTGGAGATGGCTCGTGAGCGATTCTTTCGGTAATTCGACTATTGCACATACGACCTACTTAACCTAGAGCGAGAAATGGGCGCTCACCTCCAAAGCGCGGTTCTTGGCGAACGATTCGGGGTCGGCAGACAACCCAGCGGTATCCCATCCGTAGTCACCGGGGAACTCTCCCTTCAGGTAAGAGGGGGTCTGAGCTGAGAACGGGCCCAAGTACTTGGGTCTGTCCGGGCCATACCAGTAGTCGGCGTCCTGCGCACCCAGATATGAGAAGGACGATGATATGAGGAAGACTTCGAGAACAGATGACAACTGAGATGCATTAGGAGTTCCGCATTGCTGTAGAAGACACGGACTGAGACACCGATATCTCGAGGAAAGGCAAATCACTGAAATTCGTATGATGACTGATAGGGATTTCATTGAAGCCTTACCATTGAGACCTTAGCCCTGCATACTGGCAATTGCTCCCTGAGAGCATCCTTGGGTGCAGCGGTAGCACCCAAGAATGTGGATCGGCTCACGACCTGCTTGGTGAGTGCTGTGGCGGCCATGGCTGCTGATGGAAGACCGACTGCACAACACTCGACTGACAGCAATGGAAATCTCTAGACCTTCGAGACAGAATTGAGAGTAGTGAGGCAGGCGACGAATATAACGCATCAACGATTTGGTGCACAGCCAAAGTCGGAGAGGATAAAGTGACGGGCGAAGAGCGGGGAGCAAAATCTGTGAGAGGGCGAATGAGAGGACCCCATTGGCGATCTCTGACCGGCATCCATCCCCATCCTCTCATCGACCCAGGCCCACAGCGATCCACCAATTACTCACATCCACCTGGCTTTTCTTTGTTCCAGCGGTTCCCATCTGTGCCCACTCTAGTCCAACAATGTTCACGTTATATTTCAATCCAACTTTATCATGACACTAAATTTCTAAGTTTTTACATAAAATGACTTCAATACTTATCACACTGTCAAATGAAATGTTGACAGTGTGATAAGTATTGAAGTAGAATTTTTAAATATCATATTGAAATGAAGTATATATTATTTTATGTTAAAATTTAAGCTCTGAGCATATAGAGAATTATGCTTAATAAAATTACATCTTTAGAAAGTATACTTCAATGATACATAAATATATATCCAAACCAGCAGACTTAGATCTTTTCCCGTTTTAGCAGTTATGTGAATATGAATGGTGAGTTTTATCCTCATATTACAACACGCGGTATAATTTTGTAATACTAAAACTGATTCTGATATCTCATCACATTTAGATTAATTATCATATATCATTGAACTCTATGCATTCATTCGCTTTATGTTCACTATAGTAGATACATTAACAACACCTATTATCATTAATGCGAAATCTTAAAATTTAACATCGTTTAAAAATCAGTCTGAAGTAAATATGATTTTTTCCCCAAAATTAAATTCACATTAAATTAATGGATGTAAATTATTAATGGTATATGATGTGTGAACACGCAATATCTCATTTACAAGTTTTGAAACATAACTTCACAAGATGTAATTTTAAATATTAGAAATATAATATTGTAACTTAAATTATGAGTTTGAATATAAGTAATCGTTTGAGTAATATTTATATAAGATAAAATTTTCAGCTTTGGCTTATCAACAATTAGATTTTTTCAGATGTCAAGAAAAAATGGATAAGATTATTAAATGATGTTGTTGTTGGATATGAAGATCAACTTCGGATGCAACAAGAAAGTAAAATAAAGCTTTTTTTCAGATCTGAAAGGTAAATGATACAGTAGTAGACCGTAAAACTCGTTCATGGAAAAGAAGCTCAGTTTTTAGAGTGAGAGTTCAAAATAAGCCATGAAGCCGAAAACATGATTCTAAGAATGAGAAAATATTCAGAATACATGCACAAAATGAGAAAAGATTTGCAAGGCAATTAGAAAAAATCTACATCAAATGGAACTTACTAAACTTTGAGGTGAGCATGCTCACATCTACCTCTAGTGATGCAACTACGCGAGTAGTAATTTACAACAAGTTAACTAAATTTTGTCTCTAATATGGTCAAGTTGAAAGTCATGAAAGAATAATAGGAAAAAATATGCAATCCCTTAATTTTTTGTGGATAGATGGATTATAAAGTGTCTTCACACTGGTATCATGTATTTTTGTATTTACTAAGAATAAACGTCAAACTAGGGTTTCAAATCTGAGTATAAAGGGTCGTTGCCGACTCGAAGAACGTCATTTCTTTGAGTCGAGCCTGTTAGCGTTGGAAGTACAGCGACTGCTCGTAAGCGTCGACCTGAAGTCTGTTCGGAGTGAGTTGGGCTCGACTTATGTATGTGACAGTTTTAGTGCCATTGGTGAAAAACACATATTTTCACTCGAAGAATTCAGTTTACATACATCGAATTTGTCGGTGTGATGTTGTCAAGTCAGTTTGTCTGATATAGAAGATCATCGCGTCAATTGTGGTACATTTGAGTGATTACGCTCTTGTGTCGTATGTGTGTGTATGTGAGTAGCATGTTAGCGATGTAAAATGTATGGCGATATATATTCGCACGACACTCGTGATAGCCTTATGGAGTATAAGTCATGACATAGAGCTAAAAAAAATGTAGATAAGTTAAGAGAGTTGTAGTTGCTGCTTTGGTGTGAGAAAACTTTGTGGCATCACAATCCAATACAATTTGATGTACTTCTAGTTCTTCAAGTATTTTTTGATATAGAGAGTGTGAGATCAGTGATGGTAAGTGGTTAGGGATAAAATAGTAGGTAATGTATTCTCTGTAACGCTCTTGTTTGAATGAATATATGATTTGATATCCTGCAAGTTACTAAATAATTCTGCAAAGCTGAATATGTAAAGCTAGAATTGTGCAGATGTAATCATTAATTTCTTCTTGAGTCAGTGTAGAGAACCAAAAGAAAGCTAGTTTTTGGCAAGATAAATTATTTCACTTTCGTGGAAAATGAATAAAAGAGTTTGCAAGGACAAGAATATGTGATTGTCAAAATGCAAGTATATACGTTATTGTTAGTATACATTACTTTCTTTTCTATAACCTAGTACTATTCTCTGTAAATTCGATGACATCATATATCTTAACACAGTGAGTGGATCTTAACATTGGAACTCATAACAAGATTTACAACCAATTTGGTATCAAATTGGTATCTATCAAAGAAGACCATTATCTCCTCAGTCCAAACACATGATCTCACTGACATTTGAGTAATATGATTATATCACATTGAAAGTCCAAAAACTTCATTCTGGACTAGCAAATTATGAGAAGTAACATGCAAATCTGAAAATCATTTATAGAAAAGGGAAAGTGATCTGAGACCTATGAATATAACATTTGAGTAGTGTTTCAAATTGTAAGAAATTATATTTTCTTCATGGTTTTCATCAAAGTTCAAAGATAAATTATCTTTTCACAATCTGATCACTTATATTCTACCTCTTTTGAAGAAAGTAGAGATAGTTTGTGGTTTGTAGTCTCTTCTAATAATTCTACAAATGACTTGACTGAGCATTATTTGACTTTTGGAGCCACATGTAATCTGAAAGTTCTCAACGGTGTCTCTTTCATTCCCAACTCCCACTCCAATACATGTTTTTCCTCTACCGGTGTTAGCACTATAGATTATCTTTTGTACTCTGCCACTAATAGTTCAATTGACTCAACTTTTGATATTCTAAAGACTCAACCAGAATCATATCATACATCTCTTTTATTTACTCTTTTGTTGTCAAAGTCAATTCCTCTCTCTACATGTCACTATGTTTCTACTTCCCCCAAGTTTTGTTTAAATGCTAGTAAGAAATAATTTTATAGTCAACATTTACAAGATCTCTTGACTCGTACTACTTGGAGATTTGATCCACATACATCTAGTTTGCAACTAAGTGAGTTGCTCCAAAGCTTTGCTTCTAAGTTCTTTTTGAGACATAAGAGAAGGAGAGCTAGAGGTCTTCCTTGCAATGGATGGGTTGACTTTGATTGCAAGCTAGCGAGAGCGAGATCAGTTGATAAATCCTTGGATCTTCACAATCGGCTTATTATGACAAGACTTTACAAAGACTTGGTAAAGTCTAAGAAACGAGCTTTTTTGAGGCGGAAGCAAGAGTGCTTGACAAATGAGCTCTTGGAATATTCCAAATCTTTTTGGACGTAGTTGGCAGTACGATCTTCCAAACCTACTCTTGATCCCAAGTCTTTAGTTTCTTTTGTTAAAAAGCTTTATGTTTTTTCCAATGTTGCATCAATGCCAAGTTGTGAATGAAATTCAGTCTTATTTTCTGAAGCTGAAGTGATGACTCAACTCAGAAAATTGGCAAATGTTAAATGTGAGGATTTGGATGGTCTTTCTATTGAACTTCTCAAGTGGGGAGGAGATGCTATTGGACTTTTACTCACTAAAGTGTTAAAGAATGCTGCTATTTATGACTTTCCTTCAACTTGGTCTCTACGGAAAATTGTTCCTATTCACAAATCTGGGAACAATGCCTTGGTGACAAACTATCGGACCATCATGGTGTATAGTATGTTTGCCAAGTTATTTAGCAAATTGATGGAGTCAAATCTGAGCACATGGGTTGAATCTTGTTGGAAAAGAGCACGGTTTTAAGCTAGTTTTTGTCCTACATTCAACACTATAGACCATAACTTGGTTTTGCTTGTTTCATGGGAGAAATCCAAGGGTAATGGAAAAGCTTTGTTGTGTGCCTTCATTGATTTCAAGAAAGCTTTTGACATAGTGTCTTGTGAGCTTTTATGAAAAAGATTGCAGATCATTGGAGAACCATCAGATTTCTCAGCAGCGGTGGTCACATTATACCGCTCCGTTCGGGTCAAGATCAACACTTCTCAAACCGAAGAGATTTTGAGTACCATTGTAGTTATTCAAGGTTTTTTTCTCTCTCCTACTCTCTTTTCAGTTTTCATAGATGATATAGAAAGCTGGTTAGAGGATTGTGTAAGTGAAGTTGTCAAACTTGGAGGTTTTGTCATCAAAGCTTTCTTGTATGCAGATGATGTCATATTACTAGCACGTGATGTCATTAGTGTAGAGAAGCAACTTGACACTTTGGCTAGCTTTTGTACTCAAAATCAGATAGAGTTCAATTTGGAGAAGTCCAAAGTCATTCTTGTGAGCACTAGATCCAAGCTTTTTTTCTTTTACAATGGATTTGAATTGGAACAAGTGAAGAATTACAGATATTTAGGCATTGATTTCTCTTACAATTATAGTTGGGCACTTTGTGTGCACAAGAGGATAAAAGATGGTTTCAAAGCTCTATATTCATTGTTAAATAGATATAGAGGAGCTCATCTAGTGTCTTGGAGTCTTAGGAAATTCTTATTCATGAGCTTAGTGTTTCCCGCTATGTTATATGAAACACAAGTGTGGAGTTTTAGTTGTAAGAAAACAAGTTCGCAACGTTTGAAGAGGATGCAAAAAATCTTCTTACAAGAAGAATTGGATGTGAGAAACCAAACTTCATATGCTATTCTTCTTGTGGAAACAGGTTTACTACCTCTTGAGGCTGAAGCTCTCTTTTTTACTATCACTTACGTTAAAAGAGTGATGCTTGATGCTTCTCGACTTACTCTTCAAGCTTTGCGTCACATACCAAGTGGTGGTTCGTAGATGTGGTGACTTGGTCTTTGAGGTGGAATGTGACGGAACTTGATTGGAATTTGCAACCTATTGCCCAACATGAGCTCATCAAGGAGTAATTTCTCAGCATTATTTGGAGCATACGAGGCAATAAAATGGAGTTTTATCAACATAATGTGAATCTTATGCTTGTTTATTCTTACTTGCGGAGATCTCTACTTCTTTATGTCATATTATTGCTAGGCATAGAACAAGATCTCATAGTCTAGGGATTGAAGAATGACATTGGTTGAACATTGATAGGAGTGAACGTATTTGTACGCTATGTGATGGCAGAAAAGTTGAGGATGAAGAGCATGTATATCTTACTTGTACTAGATATGTAGATATGAGACCGTTTCATAAAGTTGTCATTGAGAATTTTTATTCTTTGCTTCAGCTTGAGACTTATGGTTTAGGTTGTTACATTAGGGATGTTATTAGTTATTGTTATATTGCTCTTGGCACTAGTTAGAGTATTCTTTGGGTTCTCTCATAGGATGGAGTTGGGTCGTTTGTATTGTGTTTTTCAACCTTTTGACTCTTTGGATATCAAGGGCTTGATTTATTTACCATTATTTCTATCATCATAATATTTGAAAAGTATACAACTCATAAGCATAGATGACGGTTACGAGCTGAACTTTCAAGATTCAAGCGTTAAAGGGGATCAACATGGAGATGATTTCAGCTTTCGCAAGAAGTATCACATTTATTTACAGAATTTTCGCCCACTACGGTTCGGAATTTGCTGAAAAGTGCTAAGTGTGTAGTCCTCTATTGTAAGTCCGAACTTTTTCCTGTTGTGGGTCCTTCAGAGTTCACACGTCTACATCTCATTGGGCTGCTTGCACCATTCAGATTTGGCGTCTCTACCGTCGGCACTTTCAGTCGAGATGGGTACTTATAGATTGCTCAGAGGAACGTAAGCGGCTTTTTGGTGTAATACTCAGAGCGTGTTCATAAGCATTTTCGTCTTATGTCCTCTCGATGGACCCAAGTATTCAACGTTTCCGAAGATTCACACTGCGTAAATAGAACCCAGGCAGGTTGACTCATAGAGCGAGAATTTTGGAACGTTGCTCGACCAAGGGACTAGGTAGTTTTTATTGAAGCAAGTATCGTACAAATCCTCATGGATAGTATCAACACTTCATCCAAGACCTCGGTGTAAAATCGGACTCAGGACTACAGCTGATATGATGACTCTAGGAAGAAGACTTGAGAGTCCAACCTTCCCGATTCCAACCACTACAGAACAAGATTTAGATGCCCCACGCTGGTTGGTCTGTACACACAAATTGTCTACGTATTATACAACGTCTAGAGGATGCGGCACCAATGAGGTGAAAATGATCGTTAAGGTCAGCAACCGCCGGCTGCAGGCTCTATTGAACTTAGAAGTCCATTATTTCTTAATTGCATGCAGTGCTCCTCAGCGTCATTTTGGGCACATATAATTACTACTGCCAATCCATTTATATGAGCTTCTTGCATAATATTCACTGCGTTGTCAACTGACATTCCAGGAATAACTTTCATGAGCACTTGTACGACATATTCCCTTTTGTTGTAGCTGTCGTTGTGCAGCATCACTCTGTATGGAGGCGACAACTTGCGTGACTTCCTGAAAAGTGGGACATACAAGACGTCAGTAAAAAATGGATACGCAATTGCAAAGACAAGAATATAAGACGTCAACGGAGTCTACAATAATGACAATAGCGATGTGGAATCGCTCTCTGTCCACCCTCTTCTCCTCGAAAGGAGGACAGTTAAACAGAAAATAGAACATCTACGAGCTACACCTACTTGAGGTCGAACTCAGATTCTCTTCCTGGCGTGGGTCTCTCTATTGTTGGTCTGTCAAGGACACCACCCCCCGATCGGCCAGGTGCAGTTGCAGCTCGACTATTGACACTTCCTCCCTGTATCCTGACTGTGCTTTTGTTCGAAGTCTCCAATCCTGCCAGATTTGAAAGCTAGATCAGTACCTGCCCTTTATGCATAGACCTACTATTAGAAGAGAAAACAGAGACATCAGTAGGATACAATTCAGGAAACAAATGACATGATAGTAGGTAGGGAACAGACGGACAAAGACCTGCCAGCAAAGCTCTAAACGGGCTTTCGGCATCAAAAAGGGCGTGCTGCAACATTGAGAAGGTAATGCTTAACTCAGAGGCCCAGTACCGTATTAGCATGTAGCTGATACCCAATAAGAGGGGGTTAAGCCGTCGGGTGATTCGACTATCTGCTAAAACCAGAGACCTTTCTGATTTGATTGAAAAGTGCAGACAATCAGCTTTATTGCTCCACCAGCGGAGGAATACGACCACAAACAGAGTACAGTTATAAACGGGGAAAACACGCATCGAGTCAATCACAGACTTAAACGACCAAATTCACTCTGATTTCATTACATCTCAGTGTCTAGAACTTACAGACCAGTAGAGTCGAAAGTTTTATCGAAGAGATCTAATATGTCCCTCACCCGTTCGTTCACCAGCTACCAATCACATATGAATCGAGTCCACCGTACATACACTGTTTATAGAATTACTTATTTATCTATATAGCTGACCCCCTTTGAAGAAAGAACAATCTGGCCTAAAATCCACAGACAGTGGAGTTCCAAGAGTATTAGCAGGGACAACGTCAACTGAGCTGACCCTACTCTGTGGACAAGCAAAATAGAGAGACTCACAAACCGTGTGGAGAAGATTTTGAGGGTGGGCACATACTACAGAAGGTCGTGCTCATTTCCTCATGCAATCATGAGAGATGGCAACAACCTTCACCTCTTCATCTCGAGGCACTACTCAGAGAGTAACGCACTTTTTTCAAAGTTGTATCGATCCGGCCGTGACAATGCCGGCTAGTTGTAAAGTTTAGAGTAAACGCAAACGGGCGCCTCGTAAAAAGAAGAAACGATTGAAAGAAACATCAAGCCGAACAAGGAAAAAACCAACGGGAGAACAGGGGCTAGAGCCCGAAAGTATCGTGATTGGAATACCCACGGCTAAGAAGCAAGAGCTTAGTGTACACTTTTGATAACAGAGAAAAACATTTATCCCAAACCCATTCCAGATAATTTCTCAAGCCTGTATTGTCTCGAAAGAAGCAAATAACAACATACATGCGCTAATGATTGACAAGCAAGCTAGATAGTACATACCAGTTCGGTTAATTCGGGCAGGTGTCACCAACGAAGTAGAGAGCACCAGCCGGAAAGTAGCCGCCATCCTCAGAAGAGCCGTTTCCCCAAGGCAGGCAGTACTGGATAGGTCTGCGACGAACAGTAGAGATACGTGCAAAAACGGAGTTAGAGTGGAGGTATTTAAGTCCCGACGTGGGTATGCATCAGATCGCAAAAGCATGCGCTACAATCTTCGCCTTACACACGCTTGTGCAAAACTTGAGCTAAACACATCTTTCCAAAAACCACTGAACAGAGGTAGATATCCAATATATTCCCAGAAAGACGATTCATGTCAACTTCCACTCCCGAGAGATCTGTACTCATAGCAATTTCACGTTTTGTCTCCGCATCCTGGTTTTGAACCAGGATGCGGAGATCTCAACGAGAGAGCAAAAATGTGAATGAGAGAGTCAAGAAAAGAAAGCCCGATTGATGAAGAGGTAGATACAGAGCGGTTGAAAGGAATAACGTCTTTGACAAAGCTAAGCTTTTAATCAACAACCGGGAATTCCCACCGATTAGCTTAGGCAATGACTAAGGTTGACTATGCTCGACCAGCTCCCGTCAAGGAAGGTAGGAAATTTATTTGAACCGAGACTGATTTACAGACGTGGTTGTGTAATGACAGTCGATTGGAGTATCATTCCGCTGTCACAGGTCATAGGAGAGGGAGAAATACCGAAAAGGGAAAGTCAATGAAGAAAAGAATTTAATTATGTATATTTTTGTACGAACAGGATCACGAGTTTCCACGAGAGTCAGACAAAAAAGGAAAAAAATCATCGCAATTCAACTAAAAATTAGTTCTCAGCTCCCCTTGGGACTGGTCCTCCAATTCATAAGTGACTCAAAACAGCAATTACATACCCAATTTAGAACAATTCACCAAGATGGGTAGCGTGCCCGAAAACCTCAGGTTTGTCAATCGAATGTCATTCCTGGAGTTATAAAATCTTCTCTAATTGAAAAAACGATCAAGAACTGTTCATTGCATAGATAGCCAAAATGGATGCTTCAAATATGTACCACCTGTAGGTTGGACAGAGCCACTACGGATGTGTGGCATGTGTAAACGTCTCCACGTTCAATCGCGTGAATAGAGGAATTTCAAAAAATAAACGAGCAATCTTTCAATCATGCTACTGCAGAAGAGGAGTGTGCATATTTCGAAACACACACACTGAAGATATCACAATCGAAGCTCTCTTACTAACTTCAACGGGAAGCACTTAGGGCTTCGCGGTCCAGTTAGCCTCCGCTGGCTTCTAGAAGTAGAGTACAGAGGACTTCACGTACTCAGCCACGGGATTCACCAAACAATTTTGATGAAAGTGAACACTATATGGTGACTCGATATATACTATAGCAGCTTGGGTCTGTCTGGATTCTATCGCCACTCGCACAAGTAACCATCCATGATTTCTCCCATCCACAACTCAGACGAGTAGCGAAATTTACAAGTCACAGGCATGTTTAATTCACTAAAATTCGAGACGATCTTTCTGTGAGGTCAAGCTACATCAGAAATTACCGGCATTCTCCATTGACTGATTCGATTCACCAATTTTGATCGAACTATCTACCCGCCCAGTGCGACCAAAACCTGGGCAGCCTTTAAGGATTGCAAGCTAGACTTCGTATACCGTTTCAGATAATCATCGAGAGCTCCAAGCTTGCCCATTAAAATATGCTATGCACAGAAAACAGACCAGCATGCTCCAATTCCGCCTCCAAATGACAGTCACCGCGGTAGTTCACAGGAGAAAATACCGCGTATAAGATACACGCAGCTTCCACACAGAAGATATCTCAGTAAAGTCAAGACATATAGAAGCAAGTTCCCAGGACGCGCTAAATTCAAGGGCCAAGGAGTTCAGCAATACACTCGGTGGTCGTTGTTAACATCCCGATCACAATCCACACACACAAACTACAAGATAATGGCAAAGGAACAAACTCCACCATCAAAGACCCAACCAACACTAACCGGATCAGGTCACAGCAACAACCGGAATTCGCTGGGTCAACAGTGAGTTCTCTACCTCGATCACTTCGGAAGAATTGCTGGGCAGAAGACGTCGAAGATACGAGCAGACGAACCCCAAGAGCACTTACGCCACAGAACCCTCCGGCTGAGCAACGGGAAAATAACAACGCCAACCCAAACGGCGAAGAACAACGTCACAAACCAGATGGCGATTGAGACGACCAAACCTGGCGTCCAACGACCACCACCACCAACACAAGAACACTAAGCTCTCCACTCGAAGCCCTGAAACGCACGGATTCCACCAAAAGAATCGGCTCGGTCGCAGAATCCGGATTTAATTCTTTCGTGGCGACAATCCGCGGACGCAGAATGAGGTGGAGATTCGACGAGATGAAGAAGGGGGTCCAGAATGTTCGAAAGGTGGATTGCACGAAGGGCGGATTGATGAGGCTCGAGAGTCCAGAAGCTGCAGAAGAAGAGGCAGCAGCTGCTGCTGCTGCTGGCGCAGCAGGAGCGCAGACGAGGAGCGGAGACGGAGCGAGGAGGGCGCGACGAAAAGGGGGGCGGGAGTCGAGCCGCGGGGGCCATGTACTGACCGAAGTGGCGAATGAACGGATGTGGTTCCAGGGCGGGACCACGGATGAATGGATGGATGGAGTGGAAGGAAGGCAGCCCTCGCGGGCGACGTGTCACTCCCTCGGGCGTCCACTTCTCGCTTCCGCTCCCGTCCCCTCTCGCGCAAGTATCTCGTCGTCGTCCGCTCCGCAGTTCAAATCCACCACATCTCCGCTCCCTCCCGTCGGCTGCCTATTCCCACTCCCGCCGGGAAAGCCAAGCGTCGAATCTGACGGCCCGTCCCAGAGCCCGTGCCCGTCCCCGTGCCCGCGCCAGCTTTTCACTCCTCCTGCCTCGGGGACTCGACGGTGCTCGTGGCTTGATGCGATGGGGATCCGATTATGCTTGCCCAGTCGTGGGCGAGTGTCAGAACATTTCATGGCATCGATGCGTGGGGTTGCTCTTCGGTGATGATACTAGTGGAGTGGTTTTTTGGTACAACGCTTTGAGAAGTTTTTTTGTTCGTTTTGTGTTTTTTTTTATATGACGAATATTTCTGGCATGTGCGATAGGGTTGAAATGTAGAGATGTGACCTGCAATAATCAATGTCCAGCATGGAATCGCGGCCGGTGCCCAAGAGTTTCATATGCCATGTGCAGATATCCAGTGCCAATGGCCTTACAGAACACAGATGACAGGTTTTAGATCATTAGTCCGTATCTTTCGACGTGTTTCACATCCTTTTCGAAGAATTAATTATCCCCTCGGACTTTCTGCTCCGAGACAAGTGGCCGTATTTGTATCACTAAGAGTTGATGGATTTCCCTCGCATGCAATAGTTGACAGGAAATGACGCAAAGATAGAAGTAAAGAAGCGATTTGGCTCAAGGGATCAGACAAGGTCCGACGAAAGCGAGGGAATTGTAAGAGAGGCCTGGAGCTGCAGCAACATTGAAAACGGTTGTTTGCATCATCAAAGATAGTTCAAAGAGCGATCGGCGAGGGCCTTCGCTTTCCCTGTCCGATGGACCTCCCATTATATACCGATTCTGCACAACCACAGCTCCCGTTCTTGTTGATATCCGCGTACGTGGGCTGATAGTATTTTTTTTCTCTTCTGGCCCGTGACATCAGGAGGATGAGATTTGAGTGACAGAAGTTATGTTTGGCAAACTTGTGCCAAAGTTTATAAGTTCTTTGGAAGCGAGAGGAAGAGCGAAAGCCGCGACATGTCACCAAGAGCCATCTTTAAAATTACTGTGCCGCAAGAAATCGTGCAGAAACGATGGTTCAGATTGTATCGGCCGTGGCCGATGGCCCGATCATCTGGGCAGCTGAGAATGTGGCGGCATTATCTTTGATTGTGAAATTAACATTCCCGAAAGCGATCCCCGGGCTCCAACTTTCTATGCACAGTGAGAGAAGATATTTGAATATCATTCACGGTGGGCAACATTGACGGATCCGGGAGTCCAGGATCAGGAGTTCGCGCCGAGTGGGTCCCACTTCCGACACGGATTTTTGTGACTGGGAGCAGGAAAATCTCCATGGCGATCATTCCGAGATGAGCCACGTCCCTAAGGACGCAGAATCTCGGGAACAATCAGCTTGCAGCTTCATCAGGGGCCACAAACTCGTCCACATCACAAATGCAGGCCAATGAGGTTCGGAAGAGGACGTGGATTTCTAATCTGACATGGCAACGTGTTGGCTCCACGTAGAATCCCTGGTGTATTTTCACTCCGGTGGCGCACCTGTTTTTCTCGTCGGTACTCCTCCTGTGCATTGAGGCTCCTCCGAGTTTTGGGGGCTGTGTGCCCCATTCGAAACCCGGCAAATTAGCAAAAGGATTGTGAAGAAGATCCCATACGATGGAATCTCGTGAGCTCATAACCTCAATAATATCACACTGCACCGAAGATATTCCGACCATGTAGGGTATTTACTACAGCAGAGCTAAAGACAAGACGGAGAGAATTTTATGGTGCCCAAGTGCTTGATTTGTAGCTCTGACACGGGTCACTGATACAACTTCTAGTATGACTTGATACCTAAATTTTGAAGCTGCTACATGTTGAATGTTGCTATGTCGAGCCCATGGTCCAATTGTTCTCATCCCTAAACATGTTCGCTTAGACGCTGGTAAATCAAACGCTAGAGATTGAATCGAAGTGTGATTCGGGATGGGTTTGGGGCATGTCTTGTGAAGTTCCTTCCAATTCCAAGAAAGAGCTCCTCTCTCTAAATGTACAATGCAGTGTCTCCTCTTTGTCTCTCTCTGAAACTTGCATCGTCTGCCAGGGACGCCAATCTGTGCTAATCAATGGTATGACCTTTCAATCAAGGTTGGGTTTCACGAGTTCATAAAAGAACTTAATTCCTTTGGTTCGGAGCTCGTCCGGTGCCGTTTATGAGCAAATTGTGAAGTTATGAAATTATGATGTTTCATTCAGAGTCTGCTCTGTAGACCAGAGGAAGCATGGGAGATGGACGCGTACATCGGCTGTGAACCCTCGGTTTAAGTTTTTGTTTAGTAATCACAGAAACTACATCGATACAAACTTCCACGCTTTCTCGACCAACCAAGCTGCAGTAAGACCAGTGTCGTGCTCTCTGCAAAAATTATACAGGGGTGATGTCCAGTAAGTCTCCTCGGGAGCGACAACACTGCGTAGCTGAATCACATAACACTGTGGATGGAGACTCCGATCATGGTTCCCATCCGTTGAACAATGTCGATAAGAGAGTTCATCTGAAGACACTCGAACCCTCCACTATTACACCCGCGTACGACAACGAGACCAACTAATATCAAACAATATTTGAAAGCCCTCTTGAGTCGGATAATGAAGTCGTAGGTGGCAGAGTCTTCGGTGTTCTATGATCGATTCATGCATGACTCTTTCCTCGTTTCCTCTCCCTTTTGACTCCAGTTGTGATTTCTTCGCCAGAAATCTTGCCACTGGCACAACCGGCAACTTTGGACGCAGATTAAAAGGTCAAGTCTCTTAAATTTCCTCGTTTCTGAACCTAGGCATTGCATTTATTTGTTGAGCTGCGGAGCACTATTTGATCGGATTTCTTCCTCGTACGTTATGGATGCTGAATGTATCTGCAAGTGCGCCCATCACGATTGAAGTACTTAAAGAATTTAAACCTCTAGAACCCAAATTAACCCCTCCTGTACAATCTCGAGTTGAGCTTTCTGTTAGTCCAGATCTTCCATCTACTGCTTCCAGTAGGGAATGTTTCTATGGTCTAGAACGCGGTCGTCCTATTCTACTTCCTGACGGTTCTTTTCTCACCTTGATAGCCACCTTCGAAATAAAGAGGTTCTCTCCAACCCTCTAGCGCTCTTATCTTCTCATGTCAGGCTTGTCTGATTCCACTGCAATCAGACCGCGAGAAGATCGTAAATATGTTTAGTACGAGAAGCTTATTCGACTTCCTTCAGTGATGCGAATCGACGAGCCAGAGCTGACAGAATCCGATGCAATGAGAAAATCTGCAAGGCCCCCTAAACCCCCAAGAACCCGCTTCTCCGCCTGCGCTACGGAACGAGAGACGTAAGCGATAAATCAGAAGCTCAAGCCCAATGACTGGGAAGGGGCCATGCGATGCGACTCGGACAAGAAGGCGAAATCAGCGGATTTCGACCACATGGAACACTCCGCACTTGCTGCTGTACCGATTGCACACTCGACTCTCGCTCGGCCATGAATTCATCCTTCGATCCATGAATTCCATTCTTCGAAACCAGAAAATCCAGGACGCAAAATCCCTGCGCCGAGTGGCGCACAGACCCAGACGATCCTAGAGTCGTCGCTGCGACGCCCACCACCACGACGCGTCCCCGACTCCCTCGGCGCGCGACGTCGCCAAACACCCACCATGTCCAGTGTTGATCGGTCGCCCAACGACCGCTAACGGTCACATCCCTGGATACGGGACTCAGACCGCAATTCACAGTAAATTCGTAAATTCACAGTCCTGTACAGTACCTCTGCTCGCATGGTCGAGTTGCCCGATCGGACGACGGAGGGAGCCCGTGTGAGTCCACGTGTAGGGTGAGAAAACGAGGTCCGGTAGGCGTTCGGCATTTCCGTTATAAGTGCTTGCGTGGCGTCAAGTGGGGGGGAGCACTGGGGGAACGGGGCAGCGTTGCGGGCAGAGCAGCGTGCAATACGGTAGGAGCTGACTTAGCCACTGCATTGTACAGTCTGTAGAGTCCTGGCATCGAACCAGAGTTCGGTCGGTGGGAGTCCAGGCCCATCCAATGCCTCCCAACGAGGCCCTGGGTTGGCCCTCGGTTAGCTCCCGAAGTCAATTTGCGCAGGTCGTCTTCTCTCGGAGGTGGCCTGTGTGGCCATCAGGAGGGCCGCAGTGGCACCTCACCTCCCCTCAAATTCTGACTGACTTTGTGATGTGAAGAATTTCGCTACTGCTCGGGGTCAGACGGATTAATTAGGTGACGATTAGTGCGTACAAGAGATGGCAGTCGGCCTTTCCGGTACAGCGCTGCTGTGCCAGAACGTTTCGCACGACTGTAACGGTAAGCAGAAAGTGTCTTTGTTGTGTCATGTCACATGGACTGCGCAGAGAGCCGGGGCTGGTCTTCGTTATCTTCGTTCAGATTCTTTTCGCTGTATCCATCGTTTCGAAGCTCCCGCGGAGCTGGAATAGGTACATCCGACTGAGTTTCGCCGCTTGTGGCTGGCCAGATTGCAAGAATTAATGTCGTGCATCGCGTGAGGGAATCTTCAGTGAAGATGATACTCAGAGAGTCGATAATCGTGAGTAGGTCTCACGACCCTCACTACTGAAACAGTCCAGTGGAACCAGTGTAGCTGTGGCACTCTGTCTTGCTGTATTTGCTAGATGGTCTGCAGGCAGAATCGGAGGAATTTTGAAACTGCAGGATAGAAGAGGACAATCCATCTTCTCCAGTTGGTCGCACTTAATGGTACCCAACACTGCCCGTGCAGACTAGTTTGAATTGAAGCGCATGTTCGACAGTTTAAACCAGAACTTTGCCTGGCCGTCGTCACTACACTGACTGGAAGTGGAGCACATGCAACTCGCTTGTGCACGGGACGTCATTCACCGCTTGCTGATCTGACCATCTATGAGGAGATGTTCAAATCAGTTCAGAGAGCGTTTGGAACGTACTCAACTCAGCTGGAAGGATTCACAGCGACAAACTTTCAAGTGGTGAGAGCGTCGATGTATTCCGGAGATAAAGGAGTGGGCTTTGCATAAGACAGGCAGGAGACGGGATTAATGTTCAAAATTGAATTTATTCAACCAACTGGTCAAACCTCCGACGCTCACACCGGTAATACACGATTTAGACTCTGTACAAGATTTCCCTGTAAGGTACAAGCGATCACCCAGTTCCAACTCTTTTAATTTCCAATTCCATAGCCAGAGGAGCGTTGTCCAGGCATCATTTTCCCTTATGGTAACAAAACAAACTTGCTTGCTATCTGAACAATGCGCTAGTGCAACAAAACCCGCAGAGCGGTCTATACAGCGACTTATCATATCTTTTTCATCACCTCAGGCTCGTGGATGCGTTCGCTACGCTTGGTCAACAAGCACGGCGCACCCACAAAGCTGGGAACTGACACATTGGAATAGTTTTCGACAGGTAACTACTTGCTAGAATGAAACACCGGCATCAAACAGGATACGCTATAGACGCACCCACAGCCAAAGAGGGGTGGGTACTAAGGATTTACAACTAGCACCCCTCTCCTCTACCTCTACAGTGGGCCTTGCCCGCAGCTCCTAGGCCCATTCCTCTGCAGCGTCCGCGCACTATCTCTCTACTACCCGCCCTGTGGATCCTGGAGCGAACCAAAAGAAATAAGGGAAACAAAACTGTGTAGAAATTCCCTCGAAGAACAGGCGGGTGTTTTTCCTTAGGGATCCAATTATGTACGTCATACCTCACTTCATTGATGAAGTGCGTACTGGGCAAGACGCAATCACAAGCCTCTTTAACTCGGACCTGAAGAGTCTGCGAACTATAAGAAAGACAGCAGCGATGCAGAGAGATAAACCTCCGTGCCTCCGCTTTTAAATCTCTTCATAACTTCAGGGCCCCCACAGAGAGATGTTTTCGCTGCTCAACCAAAAAGCGAAACTCCTGCTTCAAAGAATAAGACTTTTAACTTATGGACACTTCGGTCAAGTTGGGCCAACTCTGGCTACCATGAACGGCTCACAAGAGGTTCCTAGGAAATAGCGATGGCTGTGCAGTCCTGGTCTTTGCCAACCTTCTGCCCTCCATGGCAGCGGTGAACGTCAGTCAATTACGCAGACAGGGTAGATAACAAGCAGGGCCAGAACTCCTACACTGCAGACAGAGACTTCTACCCTGCAGAGAGGTATACAGTCTGGTACCAACACTGCGTCATCCGTGAGGAGAAAGACACATAACGAAACACGACTACCTCCATTTCATGGGTTTGTTAGCCTCTCCATTCACCGAAGTATTCGTACTGTGGTTCAACTCACTGCCGCTAACGTCCTTAAGTGACATCACAGATCCAGGTCTGTCAGATTTGACTGGACCGAAATAGCTCTTATTCAGGCTGGTTCGCACTAGAGAACTGGCCGTGGGCCTGGCCGAACGCGGGGATGTTTTCACCTCTGCCACACCGGGAAGCGAGAACCTCTTCTTGACGACAGTATCTTCCTTTTCTGTCTCTGGTCTTGACTTTGGATTGCTCATCGACCTGGCTTTGGCTTTCGCAGACTCCGTGCTGAGCATGTAGCTGGGAAGGGCAGAATGGTGCTCTCCGTGCTCACCCTTTGGGCCTGCATAGGAAGAGTGGCGCCTCATGAACTTGTCCTTGCTGCCAACAGATGCCTGAGGTGTGGAAAGACCGCTCTCCAGTCCCCCACGGGCGCCATCTCCATTAGCATCGGCATATAGCATTTCCTCCACCAGAGACCCATTTCCATGATCCAAACCGTCTTCAGCTCGATCTTGCACAGATTCAGGTGCTCCAGGGGAAGCTTGTTCGGTGGGTGATGAAGGAACCGCAGGAGAATGAGCCGGAGGAGGAGAAACGGACGCCTTTTGAGGAGACGAAGTCTTTGAGGCCTTAGGGGGTGAAGGGGTGAGGAAAGAGTCCCCAGGTGCTGCCAGCTCCATTAAGGGGGATGATGGGACCGGGGGGGATAGAGAAGCCTGCGGAGACGAGACTCCTGCAGCAGGAGGAGGCGAGGCCGTTGGTGATGCACGAGTAGAAGCTACTTGGCTTGCGGGAACGGACGGCTGTACCTGAGGTGCTGCCGGGGGTGCGGATGCCTGGGGGGGCGAAGTGGCCTTGGGGCTGGTGGTAGTGGACTGAACTGCTGTTGGTGGCTGCGAAGGTGTGGAAGCCAGTAATCCCACGGAATCGGAGATCGAACCCCACCTCCTTTTGGGGTGGCTTTTGTGTTTGGCAGTGTGCTCTCCAGCCTCTGGGGTACTCTTGAGAACCTCCTTGCGATCCTCTGTGGATTTAGCTACACTCCTAGGACCAGGCGTCTTCTCGTCGACGCTGTTCCTTGCCCCACTCTTGAGAATGCCCTTGTCCACATCTGAACCTTTGTGTCCAGCTCGGAGAGTCCTCTCGGGGTCACTAGGTTTCGTGGGAGTCAGCTTGGTGCTCTTTTTCGAGCTCTTCTCGGATAGCGTGGCCTCGGGACTGAAGCGGGTTTCCCAGGGACGTGCTGACATCCACCTTTCGAGCCAGCTCCAACCCCAATGTGGCTGATCCGGCTCGCAATCGATGTACAGCGTTTGCTTCGGGGCAGACCTCCGCAACTGCAGCACGGAAAACGACGAATGAGAATACTCGTGTGAGAATTTCAGCCCAGGACATAGCAAGTCACAACACTCGACTGGGTGAAATTCATTTATCTTGCAACCATATAAGACATTCCCAGCCCGGATGTTTGACCGTGCCTGCGTCTTCAGCGGCGAAGAGCGCCACCGAAAAAACCCATAACCAAGAAGGCAGAGGAATTACCTGCTGCGAGAAGGCATAAGCCATTGCTCTCTCGCGCTTGCGGGCACCCTCTTCCCTGCTCTGTTCCTTCGCTTGCTGATCCTTCAATGTCGCAGTGCTAGCGTTCCAACTATCCTGAAAACCCATCGGGACAACGGCGACAAGACCGCCCTGATCAGTCCAGACGGGGTTCGAGGATATCAGTACGGATTCGAAAACAGAGAGTGATATCAGTAAATTGAAGCAGAAAGACGGATGAGTGACATCCGTCGCAGTCAAACATGCTGAGGAGAAAAGACACTACGCGCTTCGAGATCGGACCGGAACAGCGAACTCTTGCACACGAACTGGGCGAGCCAACCTACCGATTGCCTTCGGTACTGCAGCTCCCTCGACTGAGATATTTGACGCATTACTGCTTGTCCTTCTTCCGACATCCGCACCCGACGTGCCCTGACACGAGCCTGGACTCTCACCAGCGCCTGCATACATCTCAGAGTAATGGCTGCCTGCCGCCTCACAGTGTGCCCACGCACCAGAGCTTGCAGCCTGACGAGGCCTTTGAGAGCTCTCAGCGCTCGCCGAGCCTGGGGAAGCAAAGACGGTGGTGAGCTAAGCAACTTAATGACCTCACGATCGAGCACTACATTCAAGCGCTACCTCTAACTCGACCGATCCTATCTGAAGGCCGAAGTACTTCACTAGCCTTCCCCAACCTGCGGGCATTACGCCGAGCTTGGAAGCAAGTTCCATTTCAGTGAAAATTAAACTTCCATTAAATCCCAAGCAAATCAGCACAAAGTACGGTCGAGGCTATGTTGTACCAGATAGCCCCGGAACGCGGTCTGAATCTTGATGGACGCTGCGACTTCGGCCGGACCGTATTCCCGGAACACGGGCTCCCCGAAAGAAGTGACCGACTTCGAAACTTCATTTCCAGAGGTATCCACCTCTTCAGTCGCAGTACTCACAACCTTATTTTGGTCCTGCGGACTCGCTCCAGACTCGCCCTTGCTGGCTTCTTCATTCAGAGCAAGACGGTCATGGCTTTTACGTCCAAAACTCCACCTGCGCTTCGGAGTGGTTTTCTTAGCCGCCGCTCCCTGGTGAAAAGCAAAAGAAACTGTCAAATTTGTGGGCAGAGCACGGGCAGCCACTGTTTGCAACGAAGACAAGATTGACTGTGCGCCCATTTGCAATTCCTGAATCTTCTAAAGCGTTACCACAAGTAGCCATAAAGCAGTCGTATCAGTCGACAGAGCTGGCTTCCTGGAAAATAAAAAATCCCACCTCCTCAGCAGTTCCTTCCTTTTGAGGAGACTTGTCTTTCGACGGGGACCTGAAGGCCTTCTTAACTGCGGATTTTATCCACTTCGCAGTTTTCACCGACTGCACCATCGTGCTAGTTCTTATACGCAATCAACCTACACTTCAAAATACCTGCAGACAGACGGAGGGGTAAGTGAGCAGCGAGAAAGGTCAACACGACGACACCAGAGACAACGCTCGCTCGGAAGGAGACTCCGATCCCACTCTCTCAATGGTCAAAACGGCCAAAATGCACACTGCCCACACATTGCATGAACTGAGCGGAGTGTCAGCATAGGAAGGCAACAGAACGTCGGAGGCAGGCATCCAAACAACTGCCTAGCCCATCCCGCACTGTCCTCCTCAGCCATGGCATTGAACATCTCGTTGCATCATCGTGCAGTCAGAACTGGGCCCGTCGTAGGGACTGACTCGCACTAATTGCTGCATTGATCTACGTTCTCAGCGGGCACGCCGCTACTACACTCTAGAGGAAACGTCGCATCAGAGAAGAAACACGCCGGATTGCTTATCTCCTAAGCGCTCGACCAACAATTTCCAGAGATCTTTGGAAGCAACACGCCGAGTTCCGACAAGTTCCTGAGACGAGGGAGATTAATTGCGGAGCGAAGTAGCCGAAACATATGCAGATCCACCTACTCCATCGCAGACATGAGGGTGTTGGATACGGCACTCTAAGCCTTCACATTTAGATAAGCGGCCTCGAACAAAACAGTATCTTCAGCAGCGTTTGCCCACAGGCCTGCTCTAACCACTTCCCCGCTCATTCCAGAACCAAGAGAACCACGTAGCGCATTCCCCATTGGCCGACGGGAGTACCCTCAGAAGAAGAAGCAACACAATCAGGACGAAGCGTCCAACGCTTTTTCCCACTGACCGCATCAAACCTCACGCGCAAACTCGATCATGCAGGAGGAAACTCAGCGGGCCGAGAGCCAGAGGACTGCATCCCTCAGGACCAAATGAGGCAACTCTTTTCTCCTGTGACACCGAAAGGAGAGGACTCGTCGTTGGCACAGGATTCGGATAATTAATCGCGACGAGCGGCCAGTAAGTCGGGAGGTCCGCTAAGCTCGAGCGCCACAAGGGAGAAAAACAGCCAGGCAGAGCAATGGCTGTCACAGAAATGCCATAGACAACCGAGCCAGAGGGAGAGGAGACAGAACGCGAATCGCTCTTACATTGGCCAGCGGCAGCCTCCAAGAAAGTCACGAGCGCAACACGCTAGCGTCGATGGCCGCGAAGACAGACTTCAATCGGCACCACCATGTCGCAAAGCCCTCTCGGAACGACGAGGCGCTGGCTCAACACAACAAGAGTAGTTCGCGGGGTAGTCGCTCGACATCGGGCAAGTGGCGCAATGCGGCCTCCTCGGCCGGAAGAAGAAAAAAGGCTGCAACGAGAGAGAAGCCCTGCCCCGTTCCGCGCTGGCAGCGATTGCAGTTTGACAACTACGAGCGTCAATCCTTTCGTGCTGTTCTACACTACCAGCGCACCGTTAAACAGGAGACAATAGCTCCGCAAGGTAAAGCTCTGACACATTTATGATCCTCTCGATGATCCTCTCCTTCCTTCCTTCCTTGCTCGTCGCGGCCCCCTTTCCCCGTCCCGGGCCCCCTCCAAGGCCTCCCTCCCTCCCGTTCGCTTTCGGGGTCGCAAAGGCGATTACGAGGGGGAATCAAAGAGCATGGCGTGCAACGTTAACCTCGGCAGGAGCAGCAGCAGCAGCAGCAGAAGCAAACGGAAGGAAAATGAGGAGGAGCGACGGACTGGGCAGGACTGACGAGCAGGTGCTTTTCAAATTCCCGAGAATGACATGCCCGGACTGGGCACCTCTGACAGGAGCGCAGCGGGCGCACCTGCACTCATATATGGCTAGCGGTGACGCCCTCCAATGGAGTGGCCGTGCCGAGCCGAAACCACCTCAGGGCACCACCAAAGTCTTTTCCATTTTCCCGGTGGGGTTTCGAGTGCCTGCCTGCCTGCCTGCCTGCCTGCCTGACGGCGAAGGGACCGCACTGCTGCTGCTGCTCCTGCTGCCGCTACCCAGCGACACCCCCGGTACCCAGACCCCGGACCCCGCCAGCCCCGTCCTCCAGCGCTGACACCGCAATACAAAACCAATCACTTAAAGAGGGTGAACTCCAATCGCACTCCACTCCACTTTAGCCGATAACTGCAGCAGCCCTTGCGCCTAGAGGAGGATGCACTCGTCCGTGCCTCTCGAGCGGTGGGTCGTATGTATGATGTATCTAAGAAAGATGAGGAATCTCCGCTTTCCTATGCCAAAACTTTACTCCTCTGCCGCGGCGGTAACTTTCTCGCGGCCTCCAAGCGGGCCTGGATTTGCACCTCTTTGCTACGAGCACTGAAAGATCATCATAATCATCATCATCATGACCGTGAGCCCCTCCTCGTCCTCGTCCTCGTCCTTGTCCTGGTCCTCCTCTCACCGCGATCGACAACGGTCCCGCGCCTTCCCGTCCCTCTCTCTCTCCCTCTCCCCGCAGGGCGCTTCTCTCGCCATCCCTACGACGACGACATGTGCAGCCGATGATCATAGAGCGCTGCGCGCATCGCCCAAATGGCCACTCGCTGCGAGATCGCTGAGCAAGGCCGCAGCAGCAAGCTTCTCGTTCTGTTCCGGTGGGTGCTCGAGACACGAATGCGGCTCGGCCGCCCTCACGCGAAGAGAGGGAGAGCGCGGGTTCCGCCACGCGGATTGGCCCCCCGGCCCCCGCCTTCGAGCGACCGCGGTTATTTCCGGCCCCCGGCCCAATCGGAATAAACAGAAATGGATATATCCCAGAATCCTGTACGCCTCCCTCCCTCGACCGTTCGATCGCCTGATTGGCCCGCTCCCTGTCGGCCGGAGGACCGGACACACAAATCTTCTCTGTGGTTTACACATGGCTACACCCCCACCCCCACCCCCGCGAGAGCCCCGGCCATCCTTGGCGATGGCTCCGGCTATCGCCGGTCTCGCCAGGTCCGCCCGGTTGATGCCTCCGGCACCGATGATGCCATTTACGCCGCGGGGCCTCGGACCCGAACTCGAGCTCGAGCTCCGCCTTGTGACGAACTTCGTCGCAGGATATTCGTGCCAGCGATCCTGGGGCTACACGGGGCCTGCGATCCTACAGCCCGTGCTGCCCTGCCCTGCCCTGCCCAGCCACGCTGCGTGACGTGTACCGGCCATCACTCACTGTCCTTCCTGGCACACGGACACGTCGCTCCGCAAGCCTGACGGCCTGACGACCCGTCGCACCCTTCACCCCCCGACTCCCGTCTCAGCGCTCTTCCGGCCTCCAGACCGGTCTCGAGGAACGATGGCATCCCCGAGTCGCAACCATGGTAGCTCCCTCACCTGGTTGACGCCGTAGCCTGGGTTGCCAGCGTCGTTGGCCGGGCACTATCGATCGCGACGCGTGGGCCCTATTCGACTCGCAGGATGCCTGAACACCTTCGATTTGCCGTCGCGTCCGCCGATCACACTTTTTTAGCTCCAACCAACACCCGGGCGGTGAAATTTTCACCTTAACCACGGTCGCGCCAGTCGCGGTAACCCAGCTGGAGTGAGGTCGGGTTAGAGTTATGACTTGAACGACGGATTGGTGGGTTGGCGAAGAAAAGATGCATCTTTGGGGGACCACAATGAAGCATCCACGCGAAGAAGAAGGGGTCCGAGGAGTTCATCATACGGAGGGGCTAAAGATGGAGGCGTCAATTATGAGGAGTTAAGTTGGACGGTTCTGTTTATGTTAATTCGAGGCAATGTGCGTTTGTCGGAAGGTTACAGAAACGACTGTGGGGAGTATTTGCTTTACGAGAGCAGCAGCAATACTCCATCAACAACAACAAAGGTCTCTGATTGACATGACTTTCCTTCGTCGTAGGCAGGGTCCCGACATTCCGGCCCCACAGATTTCCCCCCCATGGCGAGGCATGCACCGGTGTTTGCTTTGGGGTTTGTTCTTCTTCGCGATGGGGAGGAAGCTCTACCTTTTTCATCTAGGCCCGTAGGTGGGAATTTTTCCACCCGAGCACATCTTTTCGGTGCATGCTTCAGACGTGATTGATTGCTATCGGCCCTCTCATTCACTTTGACTGGCCTTTATCTCGCTGCTCGCTCTCGATATTTAGGGCGTGCAAGGAGTTGTCGATGAGGACCGTAATCAATCGCTATATCACTCAAACTCTTTTGGGAATGAAGACCGAGAAATGTAGAAAAAATGGCGGGAATGACAGATGTCTGGAGTTTACTAATCTCGGCACCTTCATGGGGGCTGTCAATCATAGGCGCGAAACCCAGTGAACTTTGCCTCCTCGTCCTGGCTATTATTAACGTGAGATGCGAATGTCGAGGATCCTGAAAGTCGACCAAAACATGTCTTTTCGTTTCACATGGGACTTTGACCCCGCGGGGAACTTTGCGGTCGCCTGGAGATCCTCAGCACGCTTGGCTTCCACTCTCTTCGTGGCTGCTTCACCGAATAAATCATGCATTGCATTTCCTCATCACTTAATACCATCTCAAGATTTAGCTGTTCCCTATCAGCCTGATCACCGGTCTGGATGGAATTTCCCAATCCTGCGTGCTACCCCAGTCTACGGAGAACAGTGCGTCGAAGTCTCGCATTGAGACATTAGAACACGAGAACTTCATTAAACGTGAGAGCAGGGAGCCTACAGTACATTAAGCATTGATGTGTGCATCTATTTCCATACATCTCGAGCATCTCATCACGTCAATGGAAGTAAACCGGTAATACTTTATTCACCACCAGTGACCATAACAGTATTAGAATTATAGTGCACTGTACTCGAATCCCTTTATCCATCTTCTACAAACCCTAATGGTTTCTTGATCACCGCGTCAGGGACAAGTAGTCCGCAACTGAAAACTCTCGAGGAGCTCGAAAGCAGAATTTCCTACACAATCATAGATCAGTTACCACGATTCAAGAACACATGAAAAATGCGTATCTCGGACCTTTGTATGAGCCATACTATGCCGAGCTTCGATCGACGGACCGTCTGCTTTCGTGAGATGGTTCAGAACGTGAGCTTGGAAACCGTGAACACACGGCACAGAGAATATTCCGGCGTGTCCGTGGTCAGAAGAACCCGAGAGCAACCATCGAAATGGAGACGGAGGCGGTGATGAGAGGCGAGCTGCAATGAGTAAGAGTGCGCATTGGAAACCACTACAACCTGGCAAGCGACGCGAAGCTTTGTCCTTTTGCATAATGGTCTTGGCCACTGGATATATGGATGAGAATGTTTCTTCCTGCGCTCTCGTAGTTAATCATCGACTTCTCCCTCCAGGCTTCAATTTCCTCCAAGCGTAACTCAATCCACATTGTCAGCACGGCGGGCCCACCGGCGCCCCGTATGATCCAGCCGGTCCAAGGCTGTGTAGACAAACCCTCGTACACATCTGGAGTCCACTACTACGTCCTTGCATCGATAACTGAACTCTCCACTTCTTGTTCTTCGGGTCAGTTACACTTCCCACAATTAATTCAATTTCCTATATTTAGCATCCGTCCTCTCTTTAACCACAGCTCCCCCTTCTGGTCAATATGTTCCATAAAACCATAAAACCATGGAACATCTTCCACAGCATTGAGGCGGCAATATGCCTTCGACGGCTCGTAGACCGATCGTGTGGAAACTTTCGTAGTATAGTGAGCTTGACATGGCAGGTCGAACGATTTGTTTTATACTTGCTTGTTAAAACGACAGAGGTCTAAATAAAACACAAGTCTCACTGAGCATGTATATCACCAGCTCTCTACGGATCAAATGCATAATTGTCTATAAACATATATTTCATTAAATTTTAATAAATAATGCCCTTGAAGCTGACTATCCAATTCCTTATAAATTCAAATGTAATAAACCAACATACTACAATGTCTATCCTCGTCGATGATCAATTGGCTATACTCAACCTAGTATATATTTGAGTATTCTTAACTCTCATATGGAAATCAAAACTTGCATTTGATAAGATAATAGATCAAAAAAAATTCACTCATTCAAGTACGAATATAGATATAACGACCAAATTTTATTAAAAAATTAAAATATATAGCAAAATATTGAATTCAGTTTAAACTCAGATGATGAAAGACTTCATAATTCAGAAACTTATCTTAAAAAGACATAGATTATATCAAAAAATATACTCTCAATTCCAAATAACAATGTATAGAAAAAATTTCCTTTCTTTATTTTAGAATACAAAAATATGATCAGCATGTCAAATATATTGCAATAAAATCACTCCAATGACAACTTTTAGGGTTCACATTAAATAAAAAATTATCCACTCACTTAAACTTCGATCAAAATTAAATATATATTTTATAAAAATAAAAACTTCGTGTAAATTTATAAATTTAAATTTAAAATATCATTTCTTCCATCATCAATCTTATTATGCATAGAATATCCATACGTATCATTTGTATTAGCTCTAACTAACTCAAAAAGCAATTCCAATTCAAAATGTGATGATTTGTTTCATTTGATTTGGCCAAAACGAACTTTCACATAGTTCATGAAAAATAGATATCACATCATATGACTTTCTTATTTTATCTAAACACTTTAAACTACCTTAGATGAATGCTTTAAAAAGAATCAGCATGTGAAGAATTTAAAAATATCTAAAATAATAATATCAGTGAAATCGATATTCAGTCATACAGTCATGTAAACCAATCCAGACACGGACGTAGAAATGCCTGAATCTCGAAAGATATTATTTCACAATATAATACTGTCGCAATTTCAAGCCAATATTGATAAAAAAGTTGTGAAGTTGAAATTATATTCGAAGATAATAGTAAAACATCATGGTGCAATTTGATACCTTCAACACCATTTTGTGTTTGATATTCACATACAGCCACACAAAAAACTCGAATGAATCAATAGAATTATCACTTATTCCAGTTTTCTTAAAGTAATTCCAGATCTATCCTTGATATTTGCAATATAACATAAATGTAAGATTTTGCATAGAAGTGATTTCCGATAAATAAAATTTAAAAGCCCCTCATCCAATACTCTAAGATCAATAACCGTATTACCTAGCCCATAGATGTATGTAAAAGTGTAAAGACAACATATTCAAACAAGTTTTATGGCTACAGAAGTAGCCGTAAACAAAGTATGTAGAGCTAGTATCAACGTTCTATGTTTTTTTCAAAATGCCCACAGATTCAAAATCAGCGTATTTGAGCAAATTCTGGAAATTTCATAACTCCAAAGCTAGCTATTAAAGTGTGAGTTTGTTAAAAGTCATATATTCTAGTTCATTGCCGAAGAACGAAAATCCAACACCCGCCTTCTTATGTCAAATTGGTTCCTTGGTTCAGTATAAAAATCATAATTTAAATGCAAGAAGCGAACATCATGTTAACTTATCCATAGGATCATGTGTCATCATATAAAGAAATAAGTGAACAGTATATTTAGTCTCTTCATGAATAACAACACCTCCTTATGTCAAACTGGCCTCTTGGTATAACATATATGCTTTGGTGGAAGTAGTAAAACTAAAGGGCCATGTTCACTTATCCATACGACCATGCGTGAAAAATTTCACTTCAAACTCTACTCTACTCAAACGTAGAGTTTGAAGTGAAAAATATGCTGTCTCTTCATAAATTCCCACACTCCGCTTGACATAATTTGAACATCAAAGTGACAATATTTTGAATATAGTTATTTACTGATAAATATTACGTAAGAATATATAGAACCTGATTCACACTGAACGTAGATTGAGTGTGGTCATGGAGCTCACAAGCAATCTTAGATGTGAACTAAAGCCAAAAAACTACCAAAACATATCCTATAGTGAATACTAACCCCTCACACTAGCCTATCTACTACGAAAAATAATGAACAATTTCGTTCTTAAGTGATGTATGTTATCTTACCTTCAATTACCATTTTATATTTTACACAACGAATTGAAACTCAAGTGTCAAGATCAAGTCATGATGGGAATAATTTCATTTCATGGGGATGAAGGGATGATGATACGGAAATAATTAAATGTTCAGCAATCGTAGAGTTTCTCAATGAATTATACTGTACTGAATGTATGCTGTTATTGAGATCACTCGATATGGCTAGGTAGAGTGTAAAGTTCAGCTATAAGACCGTTGTCATCATCTATCTCATGATACCAAAAGCAGGCATCTGTCCGTCGTACAGAATTCGGTGTCCACCCTCATACTCCAAGTTGTGGCACTTCTTTGTAGAGCACTTATTCGCAACACACTTACAACTCGAAGTCTGTTAAAATCCGGTTTCACTTGCATTAACAGAGGCTCTGATGGTACTGATAACTGTTGCAATATAACATAACTGAAGGTGAGATTGAGCAAAGTGAACAAAGATTGATACTTTGCGACCACTTTTAATAACTGGATAGAATATATTCAATGCTTGATTAGTACTATGTGTCACAGGTTTCACCTGAATTAGAGCAAGGGGACTGTTCGCAATTCTTAATAGCAAGGACAAGTGGCCACTTATGATGGAGTAAAATTTGGCCATGTAAATAACCAGAGTTGGAGATTGCTTCCAGCCAGATACTACATATATTCCCTAGAATAAGTAAAATTAAATCGATTCCTTCACTTGGAATGGAATTGTCCATGGCTAAATTTGTACAGTAAGCTTGCGAAGAGAAAGAGGAACAATGTTTCTGAAAAAGGTAAAGAGTTTACCTTTACACTCCTTCGACACTCCCATGCTCGAACTTTTGTATTGGACCTACCAAGAGTTAGGATCTACTCAGATTGCGAATACCGTTCACCAATTACTGCCGTAATTTTTCGTCGTATGGCGATGAGCTAGATAAACAAATACTTGCAAACTGGGTCTGACCCAGTTTGCAAGTATGTGTTATCTAGTTCATCTAGACCCCCTGGGTCTGATGAAAACAGGAGAGGGTTAAGGCAGGACTACACACACTGTTGTGTGTACAGGATGACTCGTGTATCAATCATGATCTTTTGTTCACGCATCTATTTATCACCGGATTTATTTTCTAATGCGCCACGACTCGTAATAGTGTAGTATCTCTTCAAATTCCACGACTACAATGATGACTACCGGTAGAAGCCTTACACTGAAACTTTTCGAGCATTTCGCAGCAAAGCTGCCACCCAGCACCTTACTCGAGCGAAACGAAATTACGACAGAGCAGGAAAAGCTACCATTCAACCAAGGATATTACACAAACTGAGCCAGTTTTAAGAAGTAGCTAATTTCTGTCTACTTCTTTGTTCTATGGCTACTATGTCCTTCACAATATGATTTGCTCACGAGGACTATGGACTTGTATGAATATGAGAAAATAAGAAGAAATGATCCTATAGGTTGGAGTCATTTACCTGCAGGAGCTTTGGCACCTACTTTTACAGACGATGAGATGTTGTGTTTCCATTTCTTGGTTGAATGTGCTTTTTCTGGCCCTGCTAGATTCGGACTTCTTACTAGAAATTGGCGATGCGGCGTTAGCGCGATCGACCGAACCCGTTAATTTTGGTTCCCTACTACTTTAATGTTCTACAGGTTGAGATTTATATTGATCCTGATAGCAACACAATTCCCGCCACAATTCAAGGTTTTCAGTTTAAGATCTTATACTTCTTCATACTGCAACTGGAAAATTTACTATCAATAGAACTTCAAGTGATCCTACCAATTTCGCAGAATAGGAAAAATGGTGTATGAGTATATTAATTCATTCATCGTATTCCCATGAAACCAAGTAATATAGCAAAAAGTCTGGGAGGACCTCACCAAGTAAAACATGGATGAAAAATATAGAGGGCCACTTCTTACATCTCGAGATTAAATGCAGCATGAGAACTTGAGAATCTGTACACCTCCCAATAAAGTTCAATATAAGACGACAAAGACGAGCTATACAAGTTTTGCACTCATGGGCCACATGCGAATCGTAAGCAGAATGAGAGCGCAAGACTGTACTGCAGCATTCGATTCAAGTTCCACGTTGACAAATGATTGTAAGAGTGAGGGAAGGAAGACAGGAACAGGAGAGTGTGATGCGAGCGAGGCACATGACTGACTTTCAATCCCAAACAAAAGGCAAGACGACAAACCTAAAGCCACCTGAAGAACCGTACTCTTTCTTGAAAGTTCAAACTGCTCCGAACAAATTACTTGAAGACATGCAAAAAGATGGTTGCCCTCAATTATGCTGGATAATTTTACAAAGCTCTTGCAAGTTGACGGTCACGAGCTCAGATCACTAGTTAGAGGATGTGTTTGTCGCGCAACCGATAAGAGAAGACCCAAGAAGACGCAACAAAGACGGGCGAGTGAATACAATCTCGGGCGTTTTAGAACCAGAAACCTTTGCTTTATCTTTTCGGCTATCATCTACATGTAACATATTCCATCCTCCAAGTTTCTTCTTCTTCTTAGCGGTCTTCTTGACATGCCTCAGTGTGAATGCTCTAATCATATAAAAAACAGATGGAAAAAAAATGAAGTTACATGTTCTCGACATTGAAAGGAGAACAGATCTATGCATCGAATGGCCAGAATCGACCTTCTCGCATGAGCTGCGACTTAGTAACCTTCTCTGCAGTATTCCCAATCTCATGGTACCCCATAATCGAATTTTCTTGTTCTTTACTTTCGCATAATCATCCGTACAAAAAAATTTATTCTTCACATGTCCGAGGTACACACCTGGTAGGACCGAAGGCTGGTGCACCAAGTTCGCCTCCATACACGCCGCCTCGCTTTTCAACCGCACCGCGAGGGGAATTGAAGCTCACTCTCATGTGATCCTTCCGAGGGCAAAACTCTTAAAAACTCACCCTCGGGCTTCTTGGGAGAAGCTTCACAATTATACAATTCCAACAGCCCCGAAGAACGGTCCGGCAACGTGACTCGGGGTTTGTCTTCAGTTGGCCAAGAATGTGAGACATGCTTCACATTCTATATTGGATGCGACGGAGCTCAATTAATGTCTGCCTTCTGTTCCCAACCTCTGTCAATATTTCCAATCTGCAAATGGTTAAAAACTGTGAATGGATTTTTTTCTCATTAACTCATCTTTCCACTTTTTACAATCATGCTAGTGATATGTACTTCGGTTCATTCGAGGTCTTTTATTTATGAATATTAATTCACCCTGAGTTCTAGACATTCCTTAGTTTACCACTTGTCCAAGATTTTTTGCTGTCTCTCAGCCTTTCTTTCACTCAGCTATTATTTTACTGTGTGAAATACATTCCTCTACATTAAATCGAACCAATATTCAAAGAACTGATTAAATCATCGGTAGGTCGGTGATATGGCGTGCAAGAATAGAAATGTGGTAGTATGCAATGAATGCAGGAAAATTTAATATTTCTTTTACGGCTTTTCAAAATTTCATCACGGTTTTCCAAAATCGATACCTCTATTTGATATGATAATTTCTTAACATATACTATTTCTGATTAATTCTGAATTTCCATTTTTTATTATTCTCTCTATACTGGAGTTCTGGGGGTAAATTTTAACTCTATGGATCCAATCTATTCAGTGATCCCAACTGAAGTATTCTTAATCTTTTATAAGAATTGAAATATAAATACTTATAGTTTTCACATAATCATTAGAATTCAATATTCCTGATGTTATTATCAATATCATGATTATACCGGTGATCTGTTAATTGCATGACATGCAGTGGAGCAAATACACTTCTTTTACAGACACTCAAGCTCACTTCATCAGCACATCGCCGACTTAAATTGCCTCCTCATAAAGTTCAGTGTATTCACGGCATAATGTGAAATATTTTATTTATATGGAATAAGAATTTCTAGTTCATTAATCACAAGAATGTACAGTGAAAATCCTCGAAAATGGACTCTTAGACACCTCAAAATCAAACTCGATTGAAATAGCTCGAACATCATCGTCTCCGGTTAGATACAAAGGAATGCTAATCTGTCGTCTAGCGCATCACGATGAAATAAGCCTTCTTCGAATTATTTCGTAATCGATCTTGATGAGAGCAGAGCCATGACGAATATGCTCCAACTGATCAGCTGACCGGTCCTCCTCCTTCTCGGAAGGGCTCGAGTCTTAGATGCACAACGATTCAAATGTCTTTTATTGTCGATCGGCAGGTTTCGGACGCTGCTCATTTTACGACCCAGTTACCGTTGGTCGCGCACCAGTCCCCCATGCACGACTTGCCGCTAGACATGTTTCCTGCTGCTATTTGCGAACGATTTAAAGCTGGAGAAGGCGGGACGGATGCGCGAGTTGTTTAATGTGAGCCTGAGCGCACACGACGCCTTTCATCAATGAACTCTAGACCTGCCCGCACTTGCGCCATGACCGACGAGGTCTACACAGCTTTCGGATCCCAAGCGGTGTGTGAGATAATGAGACCTCGATCACATCTTTGACATAAAGTTCGCGTTTCGTTGCACTTGCGGGTTTGTATCCTGAGCGTTCCTGTGCCCCAGATGCGGCTGGTAGATTTCCCAGCTGCCCGGCATCCCTCGGAGACCCTTATCATGAACACTGGTCATTGGCCCGAATCTATCCTCGTGTTCCATCGGTTTAAGTAAGGCAGATCTGGACGTCGAGCAAGAAGCCCGGCTGAAGGTAAAAGTTCGAGAGGGACGAATCTTCTACAATCTTGTGTGCAAAGTTATACGTATCGACGGCTCTAGCGTGGACTTGTACCTAGACATCGCGATTGTGTACCAGTTGTTTGCGCTTCAAGTACTATCCTTTTTCACAGAATCGGTAAGAAGATGTGTATATCATAGCGCCCTGATGAGAACAGGAGCTCGGGATAGTGAGCTTTCTATGCAGATTCGTGTAGGATGGAATAAAGTCTTTTTTGTCCAAACGTTGAAAAGAGGGTAAGTGATGAGGAGATTCCCAGTTTCTCTCAAAAGAAGGGTGGAACCAGCGTGATAGGAACCTGGTTGGTAAAGATCAAGATGAGCAATCAATCTGCTCCTTTCCCTTCTTTTTCTTCTGTTCCTTTTGATAAGGGAGTATTCCTCGTTTCCAGACTGTAGTTGTTAGTTGAAACTAACAACTACAGTAGATATAAAAAGGTTGACAATATATGTCATAGGCGTATGACGTACATGTTCTGAGCATGTACCTGGTCGATTTCATATATGCAACCTCAAAAGGTATAAAACTTGCCGCTTTCAATGAACATAATCGCAGACAAGGAGTCTTGTATTCTGATTATTATTGAAATAATTCATATTACAGAACATGAAGCATTTCGAGGATAACAAGGGTAGCGCACCGGAAAATATATTGGCTATGCACTCCCGAAGAACACTTAGTGAATGGGAGAGTCATGCTAATGAGATACATGCAGCCTTTGAAGCAGGAAATTCGAGCTGTGAGTTAGCTCAAGGTAAGAAATAAGTATGAAAGTCATAAAAAGCACAAATCAGTCATTGGTGTTAAGAATGATGCGGGATGGAATTCTCTTAACTGTATTGGGAACTGCATGGCAGGTTTATTGGATGATCTCTTTGCATTGATTCAGAAGTGTTGTTTTGCATGTTTATCCTCCCTTGGTAGAGATGTAGGGCAAAGTTGCTTCTTTGTGAAACCACAATTAACCAAGTTGCATTGATTTTTTTTAAGTCAAACTATAGGATCTTCTGTTCTAAGTGTGTGTCTTCTTGTGTGATAGATAAGTGTGTGCCAAAGTCAAGTTGGTTCAAAGTTGTTCCCCTTAACGGAGGTCGCAAAGATCCAGACTGAACTAAATCTGCACAACTGTGAGTGTTTAATCTCGTGTCATTTTCTCCACATGGTCTACATTTTGGTAGTGCTGACATCATAAGCATTTGACCAAACCTTTCTAAACTGTGGAGCATATTTGGAATATGTTAGTGATATAGAATGGAGTTGCCAGTATCTTCAGGCATCGTTTATTCTGAGCTTCGACACAAGAAATGTAAGAATCCAAATATGGATTTCTTCATCCCTTCTTAAATTTTGTGAAGCAAGTTTTTTTTTGGTTGAAAGACAATCAAAATGCAAGAAATCAATCAAATCATGAAGAGAAACATGTGGCCAGGTTAGGTTTCCAATCCCTCTAGTCCCGCATATATTTGTGAGTCAAACACAAAATCTTCAGTTATTGCTTTGGGCGAATCACAATGCGAAGAATAAGTGGTTGCAGTAAGGACCGAATATCAATTCTTAACAGTACCATACATTATTTCGTTCATAACGGAAAATTAAATTAAATTCTTCGGTGACATACGCATAACTTTGCCAAGCAGAGTACAATACCACAGATGTTCCACCATTCTTTCTCAAAATTGTAAATTATTTGTATGGTAATGCTTCACACAAAAAGGAATATACAAATTTGAGCATTTTGGATCACAATTCTATTTAGTCTTCTAATCTATATCTCAAAGAAAAAATTGTGTCTATCCCGTAAAGTTATAATTGAATTTGATTGAAGCGCCTGCCGTCCTCTTCGTGTCTAATCTGAATGATGAAGCTCATATTCTCCTGATTGGTTGACATTATAAACATGTGTGGTTTGGGGCTCTGAAAAATCTTTCGGATCCCAGTATACACATGGAGGAGTTGGATGAAAATCCATAACAAAAATAAAATAACAACAACGACCATCGCAAGTGCGAAGTGACCATAACAACGGCGTAAACAGTAAGCTGCACAAGAGAATAGAGAGACCACACGACAACGGCGAGCGGCGGACTGCATCAGCCAGGAACTACTGCATCCTAGCCACCGCGCTGGGTAACGGGGGCATACACTAGTTTCCGTAGATTGAATCAAGAATGTCCAAATCCACATGAATCTGAAACACATCAATTTCCTCATCGTGTGTTCACTTCCGAGAACCCTGAAAGAGTAATACTTGCTTCATCGGAAATAATAGCGAGTATTGTATTTCTTAGGGGTACACTTTGTACACTGTTCTCGCGCTTTCCACATTTTCTGATTGATACCATTTTATGAAATTGGTGTATCAAACGCACTTCTAATCTCATTAACGCTTTCGAGAGTGTGAACCTTCTCTTTAGCATCTGCTTCACCTCTTCGCATGTCCGGTGCCGCCTTCATGAGCACTTGGAGATGCAGGGCACATGCCTCGGACGGGTCCGCCGATCTGAAACTTGGAAGGGCGGGCTGTGCCCAGCGCTAAAATTAGTCTTTATTTGCGTCGGGTTTAATTCACTGGCTTACCCTTTCTGTAGTCTTCCCGACTTCGTTGAAATAATGATTTTATGTTCTGGGGACCTGATGAGTAGAGTACAATTTACGAAGAGGAAACTTAACAATAGAAATTACAATCAACTCTGCACCCTACTGTCGTCATTTCCGCGTTAAGTTTACTAAAAACAATAAAACCATAATCACGGAATGGGGGAACTTCGCTCTTGCCGCAAAGGAATCCTCCTCTTTAGACGGACGATTTGAATATAACAAGCGGGTGAATTTAAATTCAGCTCTGCTCGCCGTTCAGAGATTCTCTTGACCAGTCAATCAAGATGTATGATTTTTAGTACTCATTATACTCGTAGGTGCTAAAAAAGGACATTCCCTAATCCCACTTTACCGCCTAATCCAAATAAGTAAGGTACTGTACGAAACTTTGTTCAAATTCGTCGCGACAACAATATTCAAGAATCTCATTTCTCTAAGACACAGGAGTACAAGTTGGCCTTGCCATAGTTTCCACAAATCTTGTCTTTTGTACTTCCGTTTCTTCTAGGCCAGAAGCAGTAAATTATTTAGCGTGATCGGTACTAAAGATGTCAGTCTCATGCATGTAAAGGATGCCGGGCATTAGGCGATATTAATGTCTTGCCTACTTCTAGACAGTAGTCCTCTGTACTTTCCATCTAAATATGGACACGACTATGTTCACTTTGTACCATAAGGTTCCGATCATCGTCGAGTCAGACTCCATGGTTACGTTAACCTGAGTTCCGTGCACGAGACATAAATTACAGTGCTTAGTTCCTCGTATTCTACTGCCCGGACAGGTACGGTGAACATGGAGAGCTGAGGAACACAAGCAGCGTCTGTTTCCAGCTGACAGAGACTGCAGTAATATACACCAGTAATATACTCTTTAGTAAAATACTATATATACCGTTACCGGCATATTCATCGTTCAACATTCAAAGATTCTATTAATTTCTTGGTAGCTAAGAGATTTACCCATAATATTTCTTTTCCTCTAGTTATAGGGTAGAAAATGTCCAGCACATATAATAATGTGACTGTTACATGAATTTCAAAGTTAGTATTTTTCAATATGAAACAAATAAATTTGGGATAAATTTTTTAACTCCACTGGAATGTATATACTTCAATTAATGCTCTATTATATTAAAATCAATAATCATAAGTATGAACTTTCAAAAGTATGTACAAAGATAAAAATTGTAATAGTTGTTTAGAATAAATGGTCTACTTACAATTCGATATCAGATTTTTCTAATATCTAAATAACAAGAAATCTGACTATGATAATTAAAAAAATCAGAAATCACAATTGAAAAAAAATTAAAAATTGTTTTAAAAAATTAAAAAATTAAAAAATTTTGAAAAATTGTGAGACAAAATTTTAAAAATTTACATTAGAATATTCTAATCAATATCTTATAAAAAGTCCAATTTAAAATATATTTTCTTGTTTATAAAATAACATATTCAAATGAAACCGAATTTCATTCACTTTTCTGCTACTTTGAAAAAAGAAGAGCATGTATTATTCGAAAATCTCATCATAAACAATCAAGATGATTTATAACCAAATTTTTTAAAAAATCCAACAAATATCACTAGTCATCACAAATTTACAATATGATAGATAGAATTAAATTTTGTATAAAATTTTGATTCTAACTGATTTAACAAATAGTTCAATCAACAGCATTTTTGAATTTGTATCATGATTGATTTGTTTGACCTCATTATTTAGAATCTGATTAAAAAATACAAAAAATGTATGCTTTACTGTACAGTGTACTTGATTGAAGATACAAGCTTAAAAATTTGTCTATTTTGATTTTTTTATCTTGGTATCATGAATTTTAAATCTAATAATCTAATGGCTTCTAATTTTATCAATCTTTTGAGTTTGAAATCATTATTTTTTATTGACAGGAGTAATATATGACTTTCTTCCAAAGTCCTTTGTTTATGATATTAGATGCATAATCTGGAGTGACTCAAAATCCTATGATCTTGGTTAATATGACTTAGTTCACGCCTTGTCTACTTTTAAAAAGACCTTACATTATGAACGGTAAAAACGAGAAACATAGTGAAACATTCAAGTCACCAACACAAGAGACTACATGGTTCACCTTCAAGAGCTACATCCACAAGGTAATTGCATTGTGAGATTGTACTTAACGTTCTGTCCATAATACACAGACCATGGATTATATATCCAACACCAACGACTAAACTAGCAATAAAAAGCTAAACATGAGGTTATTGCTAAACCAAAATTAACTTAACATACATGTGCATCATATAATGTTACATTCTTTATTTTTTTACAATGTTACATTCTTTAAATTTTTTAATTTAATTCTTCTATATTTACCTCAAACCTATTTACATTAATGAATCTACAAGCTACATCTTGCTTTTGCAATTGAAAAATAATAGTAATATATAATTAATCATTTTTAATTTTTAAAAAATAAAAAGTCATAAGAAATATAATACACAGAAGTATAAAATATTATGTTTAGGTCAAATATTTTTAGAATCAGCTCATAGTCATATGCAAGCCTCTTTAAAGTAGTACAATCCCCTTATAATACGACGATGTCCTATTCTAAGGCTGGCGCTGTGTCCTATTTTAACAAGTGCGTGGCGCAGTTGTCGCACTCCGGTCGCACTTTCTTGTACAGCAATTGGAGCCCAACGGAGCCTCTGTTCGCGTCAAGCTGATCGTTGATTCCTGTTGAGCACCATGCCGCCTCGAAGAAAACAGACGGCACGGTCTTTTCCTTACCAAGATAAGTTCTAACTCGAGTTTGGCTTGCGAATAACCGCCCGCGATGAGAACAATGGCGTTGTTCAAGCCGTTGTTTGTCGCTTTTGCAAGTGCTGGGGCCGCGAGGTCGCAGACGACGAAGTCGCCGATGGACGCAAGCGGAAGAGAACGACCAATAACAAGCATTGGAAGGACGTGTTTCGCAGCGACGACATCCGCAAGCACATGCAAGAGCAGCACCCTAAGAAGTTCGAAGAGTACGAAGAGCTGCGAGAGCTGGCCAATTCCACGTCGGAGGTTCTCAAGGGTTTCTTCGAGCAATCGACGGTTGATGCTTTCTTCGAGAAGCGCAGCAAGGTTGTTGGCCGCAAGAGCATCTTCACAATCGATAGGATCATCGTCGACGTCATCATCCTGGAGCTGTTGATGCCGGCCGCACCGCGGAACGACGACGACGGCGAAGAACTTCGTGGCATGGATGTTTTCGAGCCTCAGTACGTGATTCAAGACGATGGTTCCAAGGTCACGATCGCCAATCCTCTGCAGTTCTACTATGTCGTGTCCCTGCTCGCAACCGGGCTTTCGTTCCGGCAGATCTCGCGCGTAATACTCGAGAATCGCGACCAGCTTGGCTGTGCGTCGAAGACTGGCTGCCTTTCGGATGGAGAGGCTTCATGCTTTTCCCAAATTGTATGTGCCGTTGGCCTACAAATTATTGCGGACGTGATGTCGAAGTCGTGGGCATTCGCGGTGGCGAGTGATGTATCGACTGATGACTTCGGGAACTCTCACCTGGACATGCAGATTCGAATTCCGGGTCTCGAGGTCGGCGACGATCTTCTATCGTTCCACCTGTTGGCGATACCCTTGTTCGAAGAGTCGCACACTGGAGAGTCTTTGTTCAACTTCTTCGTCAAGGTGTTTGATGCTCTCTTTCCAATGTGGAAGGATAAGCTCATTGGTTCGTTCACCGATGGAGCGACAAACATGACGGGCTGCAATGTTGGATTCACATCGCAGCTCGCCACTGCTGTCAGCGGGCCGGCATTCTACCGACTATGATGCCTGACTCATCAGCTGGATCTCATCATCAAGCCCGCGTTGCATGCGATTACTTACATTGGTGGTTTCCCGTTCATGAGCATTTTGACCACAATCATAGGCTGGCTGCGGCGACAAGAGACTTTAGTTCGCCGAATGGGAAGCAAGTGTCCTTACTACGTCAAAGTCAGGTGGACGTCCGTGTCGAAGGTGTGTTTGTTACTGCTTGTGTGTTTTGCTGTCTGGTTGGCTAAGTAATCAATTATATGTTGCTTTCTGTAGGTGCTGAAGTGGCTGCTCACCAACCGATCCACGGTGTGCGGCTTCTTCGAAGAGAAGCGATACGTATCGGCCCCGCCGAAGGAATGGTGGCTGGTTGCCATCGTTGTCTACGACTTCATGCAGACAGTGAACATCACCTTTGACGCCCTTCAAGTTGAGTCTAGTGTTGTCTCCAAGCAGTACGACAACCTACGCGTGCTTCTCGCGAAGCTCCAGAAGCAATGTTCCGCCGAGCGTGACGAGTCTCGCAGTCTCGACGTGCACGTGTCATTTGGCGGTAGCACTGTCTCCAAGGGACAGTTCTCGGTGACTGTTGCTGGTTTGGAGCTACTACTCCAAGGCATCGACGTCGATGTTGCCGAGCTTGATGCAAAGCTAGATGCGCGTTGCAGGAGTCGAGTGCTATGTGGTTGTGCAGTTCTTTATCTCGAAGCCATGAGCGGCGTGGTCAAGGTGATAGCGGGCAGGCAGTCTTCTGGTCGCGAATCGGCTCCTCTTCCACCTTGTCTACCATTGAAGCTGATCAAGACATCGGTGGTGGACTTTGGTTGCGAACTACAAGGCGCAGTTGCGGTCGGCTTTCGGGTCCGAGTTTTTGCAGACTGTTTGCCGGCAACACAAGGACCTGATTTGTATTACCAACCAAGAATCGCCGCTGATGTCACAGTTGCAATCCAAGACGCGCAACGTGTTCTCCAAGTCCTGGTCTCCGTGTGGTTCTCGCTTCGTAGAGTTGCAGCAGTTCATGGCGGGTCTCGCGACAGTGATGTCAACGACGAGTAGAGTCGAGGGTGACTTCTCGCTGATGTGCTACCATCGCAACTCATATTGTTCCTCTATGACAGACTTTGCTTTGGAAGGCATCATGTACGCCAAGCAGTATAGTGCACTTTGGAATGCGGCGAAACATCTGTAGGACCGATTCTGGCGATCCCATAAAGAAAGCACTTCTTTTCTCTGCCTATGGGCCGGGTTAATGAGAGTGTCCTATTGTAAGTACCATCTCGTGTCCTATTTTAGCAACAATAGGACGAATAGGACATTGTCCTAGAATAGAGAGGCATGGTCATATGTATGTATGAATATATATATATAAAACACATGATGATAACTATAACAAAAATACACATTTTTCCATTATCACACACTCTGAAGATTTACAATTATTTTAGCTTGTTGCAACTAAAATATGTGCTTTTTGTACTATTTTATATGATCAACAAAATTTAGTACAACTTATAGCTTGTATAATTATTATAATTTTTCGTAAAAATATGAATTTATTAAAAAAATAGATGCTTTAAATTTTTTTCTTGGATTTAAATATAATAAATGAAAATCATATATTAATAATAAATTGTGTTACAATTTATTTGATCTTTCAAATTTTAACTAATTTTTTATGATTTTTTTAAATAAATTAATCTTTACACTTGATGTTTTAAGTAATTAAAGTTTTAAAAGCCCAAATTTTGTGTTAACAATGAGCTCAAAAGTGAAAAATATTGAATGTTATACTTTCTTGTGTTATTTGAAGATTGAAAAGTAAAACTAATTTTTAAAAATATTCTTGAAATTTTTTTTGATAGTTATAAAGATTTTAACCTATTCATTGAATTTCATAACTGCTTAAAATTCAAGTTTTTTAATTGACAATTATATATTTTTTATTTGAGTTTATCTTAAATAGTAGATTTTAAAGCAATGTAAGAGTTTACAATTTTGCTTCAAATCAAAATTGCTTCATATGTATTAATTTTTTTATCTGAATAAAGTTACTAAATTTTTTATTGAAAAATCTTGAGACAAATTCACTCAAAAGAAAAAGAAATGCAAAATCACACACAATACAATGAACGTGATTTGCCACTTCACTACGTTCATGCGAACAAAAGCTCTATTTTGGAAAAAGCTAATTCATGTTTATCCAATTACAAATCATATTCAAAACTTTAAATAACAACCGAACAAATCTTAACTCATAGTTGACGTGAATTACTACCAACAAAAAAATCAATAAATGTAATAAAAATTATAGAATTGAAATTCAAAATGAAATTGATTACTTTTATTTCATACAAAACATTTTTTTATTAAAATATAAATGAAGAATTTTATTTTATTCCAAAAAAAGTATTGTACTTCCACATGTTATAATAAATTTTAACCAAAATTATTTTAAGCCAAAAAATACACAAAACACTTAATACATAATTTTACTTAGTGAGATTATGGCTATTCAAACACAATATTTTTATTAAAATTCTCAAATTTGTATCACCACAAGTCTTGATAAGCTAATATATAGTATATGATGAACTAGCTTAAACCAAAAGAATAAACATAAACAAAGTAAACCAATACATGTATAAATTCATAACATCAAAATTTTATTTTAGTAATTATTTTGAATTGGATATTTTATTGAATCCTAAAACATCATTAAAAAATTAATATACAAAGATTAGATTAATTATTGTATCTAAATGTTAGAATATGTTTGATATTAAATTTTTGAAATTTTCATTAAATTTTTTTTTGCTAATCTATATTTCTATTGAATTCATGAATAATTCTATGTAATTTCATGTTCTATCCATATCTTTGAGCTCAATTGTTGAGTTAATATGTCAACAATTTGCAAACAATATGATCATATTGTTTTAGTCCTCACTCTTGTACTCTTTAAAATCTTGTACACACGCAATTACTTCTGATTTTTTAATCAAAATGATTATTGATGCATAGTCCAATCGAAACATGTCGCAATCTCCACATGCATTCATCCGCAAAAAAAAAAGATAACCTCCAACAGCAAGTAAACGCTCTAATATCAACTGCATGATCAAATTCACACCAAAGCATAAATAGATCATTGAGAAAAAAAATACATGCAAAAAGTAATGTGATTCACCATTTTTATGTACACATGAGCACAACAAATTACCATTCATGTTCGAAAGGGCAGGCTAGATTTTGCCGCTGATAGTAGTTCCATTTGAACATTAAAACGACTTAAAAAAATTATAATTAACATCACAAGTTAAGGTTTAAAAATGAACAAATATATGTGTGAACTTTGTGATAACGTTATGACAATAATGCAATATATTGTCAGATGACTTACTTTTCAAATTTTTTGTTGAATATAATAAAAATGTTGTCACTTTATATTCATATGTATGACATTGACTTTAACATAAGAATGTTAAAAAAAATTCAAATTATATGTCATATGCATACATTTTGTAGATTTTATAGAGAAGATTGAATAATAAATTGTGTTTAATAATTTTGATTGTGTAATTTCATATATATGTTATTCTTATATCAACGATAATTGTTCACAAGACAATGGACTTTATAACTTATCACTAATGTGAAGCAAAACAATTCTCAGTGAGAAATTATATTTCTCATTTAAGTTTGAAGAATATAAGGATAAAAATTTCAACTTTTATACAATCAAATATTGGTTTTCATGAATGTAAATGTAAAGTATACAACATGAGAAATTATTATTTTTGGCATATTGTGAATGTCTTTTACCTAGAACTCATCTATTGATTTAAAACGAGTGTTTGCAAAGAAAATTCTTTCATGATTGATCTTGGGTTTTCATAGGAACCTAAATTGCTTGATGGTACCCATCAAGTTTCATTTTATCTAATGGAATTCCACGATCGCACATCGTCGCGGAGTTCTAAGAAGAGTTCTTATGTTGTGAACTTCTACGACATGCCAAATTTACAGTGTTTGACCAATTTCATCCAATTTATGACCTTGTTGCTGCATTTGCTCTTGAGAAACATCGCGAGTGGTGTGATAGCTGCTAAAAGACCCAAAAATGGAGCATAGGTTCTTCTGACTCTGCTGATGCATTTGCTCTCGAGAAACATCACAAGTGGCGTGGCTTGGTACCTGCTAAGAGACAAGGCAATGGAGTTAGGCAGGTTGGGTCTTAGTGGTTTATGGCGTCATAATTCTTTGTTCCATGGCACGGCTGTGACGAATTCCAATCTGCTCATATGGGTGTTTCAAATCCTTTAAGTCTTTTCAAAATTGAGAATTGCAATCGATGAAAAAAGTTCCACTGCCTACATTGTTTGTCGATTCTAGAATATGTCAGGTGTACAAGTGATGAGGTAACATCGGGTAAAACAAATTGTAAAAGTTTCCAGCAAACAATTTAGATTGGAAGCGGCTAGTTATCACTAGCTTAGAGCTAATTAGCACTCACTCTACTCCATATAATTAGTCCAAAGTGAAAGATAAATGCCCTTCCCTTTAGGTGAAGGTGGATTAACATTAAATAAATACGTCAAATTATTTGAATATATTAAATTTATTAGTATAAATTTTTATCATGATAGTATTTACATTGAGTTCTAGTTCTAAATGTAACCATTGATTTCCATCCATGCAAATTGATATGTGTATTAGCTTTGTTTGTTATATGATACTGTATATACATATACATAGATATAAATAAATAATCTCTTCCCATTGTTCCAACTTTTACCAAAGAGACATAATGTGCACCAACTACTAACCAGCATACGAAAGTGAGTGTTGGGAAGATTCCGCATGTTACTCTCTTGACATGCGGAATATTTAAGAACAACAGTACAAATCATCTTCCAGATTCTTGCGGAAGAAAGGAAAAAACTCGAGCTCAAGACAAATCGTCCCTTTTGTGAAATTCAGTCTTTGAGATATATTTCTATAATTTTTTTATCATGTATATATTTATACGACCAGAGTACTGTACAAGTATTGTAGATTCGGTCGATAATCATAATTGCAAGTGAAGCATGCGCTGGCCGGGGACGCTTGAAAGACTCGGAGATATTCCGGAGTTCTTAGCGTCGTCGATGAGTCAGCTGGAGGTGTCGAACGTTTGCGCACCAACTCTCAGGGGAACCAAGGCCTGGTTCTTTCGGAGCGGGTGCTGGCACGAGAATATTTCTGGGTTCCCTGAGGGTGATGATGTTCTCTGAGTTGGCCTAACCAGTCAGAGCTTAGATAAATTAATCATGGAGTGCTCAATGTCGAACGGATTCGACCCGTCGACATGTGCGGGAACAAACAATTAATCCGATGCGATGCAGTTCATTGAACGCACCCGCTTCACGGGAAACCTTTTCTACTTCGTCACAACATCCATCCATCACATGAATTTGGGAGCAATGATTGCTTCATCTTGTCCAGAAATAATGAGCTCAACTGGAACGAACGTTGAAACGCATCCCAGCTTACTACGACGTTACAGCGCTGCCGTATCCGATCACCGCGGGGATCGACTGCAGGGAAATTGCCAGGGGTCCTCATGCGCCATCGCCATCGACCAGAACTACAGACCAGTGGCTCGGAGCGTGGTGCGGCTGCTACATGGTTGCAGCAGCTGACTTTTTCAAACGACGGTGATGTGAACGTGGTCGCAGGGAGAGAATCTGGTGCCCGACGCATGCAGATGGGGATGACATGTACTGCAGCCTTCTGCTGTGGTCAGGCTGCAGGGTTCCATAACTCGGATCTATGGGACGTCGGCAGCAAGGGGGTATGACTGTGAATAAATCATGGCAGAAAGAATATGATTGTCTCGGGCCAAAGCGTCAGAAAAGAAAAGGGGCGTTGGAACTTGGAAGGGGCCAGTTATTTACTGGTGGAGGCATGGGAGGGCGTTTTATGATCGTTTCACAGTGAAGTGAGTGAACCCACGCCCAAGCAAGCAACCAAGCAACCAAGCAAGCGAAGTATACGTTGGGGGTGGGGGGCCTTGGCTCCCGTTGCGGATTGATGAGGGAGTGGATAGGTTTATAGATAGAATGGGAGTGAGTGGGTGCATTGGCCATTTTGCACCAGCTTACTGAACGTCTTCACTCGCCAGTGGGCTTTGCCGTCGACGTCGACATGGATGCTGCTGCTGCTGAACGGGTCAAGTTTGCTTTTACTTCTTGCGTAAAGCTGCAACCCTGGGCTCTACCAAATTCTTCTCCCCCACCTCGATCGTAGCTAGGGGCGATCTACATCTACATCAACATCAGACCTGCCCTGACTCCATCACCGGAAAAGTGTCATTCTCTTCTGTTTGTAGTCGAGCCCAGGCTCAGCTCAGCTCAGCTCAATGTGGAGGGCTACCTTCCAGAGAACGGCATAAGAATCGAAGCGGTCAGGCAGGATCCAGCAGCTACAGTAGGACGTTCCATCCGTTCTCTCCCCCTTCTCCAGGAGTTTCTTTGCTCCTCTTTGCTGGCATGGTGGCTTAAAGAATGGGTCCTGAGCAGCAATGTTGAAACAGGTGTCACTTGTGGTATTTTGGTGTTTGCATTTCTCCACATCTCTCGGCGCTTTGAGATGGATATCATCATGCTAGCGACGATAAGCAGAGCTTTCGATGAGCTCTGAAGCACTTTTAGTGGCACTCTGGCACTTTTATTTGTTTGCTTTACCACTAGTCTTAACATCGATTATGAGAACCTGCCAAAAGTTTCATTTTTTCGAGTCATGACATCATCGTCGTCCTCCTCGAACCATTTAAAGATCACCATACTCTGCACTTGCAGGTAATCTCATCCTCTCACTGTCGACTTTGAGAGGAACATGAACTCTAGTCTGCTGCAAGGTTTACGAAATGATTCTTTGATACTCCTAGAGCTCGTTGCTCGATGGGAATATAGAACCCGTGCGCGGAAGGCAGGAACTACTCTTCCGAAGATGTATTCAATTTCACACCTAGGAGAGTTTTCAAGCTTGGGTACTTTCTGACATGTGTTACGAAGAAAAGCGAGGAGAAGTAAAACCGAACTCGAGCTCCTGTCGTCGAAGAAAAGGTCTGAAGCTTCGATTTCCTTTAGACTATCAGATGTCCTGCATCTGGGGGTATGATCCTCAATCTTTTGCCTGCAATTGGACAAGTCCTGCCTTTAAGTTACTGTCTTCCATAAGGCTGCCGGTTCAGTACTGTAGTATAGTAGACCAAGTCTGAGATCCAGCTGACTAAGATCTCACAACGGATCAAAGCTTCAGCTGAATCTCTCTTGAAGAAAAGCAGCAACTGCTCCCGTCAACATCAAGCTCCATTTCCAGCCTATGTTTACGTACCTAGCCAAATTCTGATAAACAAAGCACACATCACGATATGAAACGGTTGTGAAGATATGGACTACTTTACCATATATAAGGTTACGCAACTCAATTTAGATCTCCAAGCATTATTGGAGATAGTTATATTCGCGTACAAAGAGCATAAATAAATGATTCGTACGTTGGAATTACTAGAAAGGTCAAGCAACAGTATTTTAAAGAGGTGCCGCTTAATATTTCTTATTCCAGGATGACGATAAAATACTGCCCAAAGTAGCAGCATGGAATCAGAAGCTTTCTTGACGGGGTCTTCCCATGTTTATTTGCTATCCACTTGGCCCCATTTCGAATCAGTGCTTTGATATACTACAACATGTGGACTGTAGTATGGTGGGCCTTCCATTCTAGACAGAAAATGGTTGCTCTATTTCCATGGTGAGCTCATAACTTAGCCTGAGACAGAAGAACGTAATTTTGAGCCTTATTGGAGCTGGTCGGTAGGCTGCCTTAAAGGGTGAATAAGAACCAGCGCTCATATAACTTGAAGGTCCTGCATTTTTCGCTGCCATCAGCTAAAGACATCGATTACAGTCATGCACCTAAAGAGCACTGCGCATTCCAATCATGCAGTTCCTTCTTACCATGAAGGTCATTTTTGTCCAAAAAGCAATGCAAATTTCAGCCATGCAGTCTCTTTGAAATTTCAAGCTTATTGTGTATGAAGTGCATGAAGGTTTGGATGTTGAAGTTAAATGCGCGTAACATATTTGTTTTCTTTGCTTTTCCCATGGAATACTCACATCTTAGAAAGCATAGAGATAAAACCAGTGCAGTTTCCCGACCTACACACTTGGGTTTTTACATACCTACTCATTTTTGTGTGCTAATTAATTGCTTAATACTGTACTTATTCAGCGGTTAGCCCAGTGAGGAAACGATTTGTTCGAAGGTTGTGAACTCATGACTGACAGTTCGTTTGGTTTAAATTCCTGTATTTAGAGTTGAGTCCTCCATTTGTTATCCAAAACCTCATCAGGAACACAATGATGCAAATTGCGAAGAGGGAGCAGAGAGATATCTTGATGAAAGAAATATGCAAATATAAATTCAATTAAATCTACCCCACAATTATGACAAGAATCGGAATCATGAGGGGGTGCAATAAGAAGGGAATATATGCGGCTTTATACAAATGGGAAAATGGACAGAGAAGTCGACAAATGATGCAGATACTTAGCACTTGATGAGAGATGCAGGATGTCATGGCTTACTTTCCTGATTGGGATGCAGAGGTGAGTTGGTTCAGAAGCAGAGGAAGGACAAGGAGAAAACTACAAATATCATATCCGATTCGTCTGATTCAACTCGTTATCTCCAGTGACAAGTGCAGAGCCAAAGCTCATAACTAATCATTTTCTTTCCCACTTTTCTCTGCTGGTCCTCCTGCTGTCAGTTTGCCCATGCAGATCTACTGCAATCCCTTTGTCAAAAGCTGGCCCTTTAACTTCGCCGGCACCAACTGATGTCTGATGGCTCCCGTGCACAATGGATGCCATAGGCCACGACACCTCCCCCATCCTCTGCAGCCCCGTTCCCATAAACTTCTTCTGCGCAGACTAGGACCGCTACAGTGTGCCCTTTTCGGCTTATCTCCAGATTTTCCACTAGTAAAATATTGATTTTCCCATCGTCATCAGGATAACAGGAGTGCTCGCCAAGTTTCCCAACTCCAGAATGTCATTACGCAGGTTTGTGTGAGATGTCGCCAGCTAGATTTGGTTGTTCCACTCATTCTTTCGGAGTGGTGGTGGGATATCTTTTGACTTTGCGCCGGTTACGTTGTGAAGTTTGGTATTGCTGTTAATCATATCTGTGCATTCCAACGATGAGTGTTTCTCTCTGGGGGTAGATTATGATGTGCCACGGATGGAAAACTCAACACGACGAACCGCAGAATGCTATTTGGGTCTGACAGAACTTGATTGCATTTCGATGCGGATTACTGCGTGCACTTCATTTTCCAGCTCGATCATCATCATTTCAGTTCATCCAACAACGACAATTGAATGTTGGTCAATGAGGGTTTATGAAACGATGGGCACCCTAGGCTTGACCTCTTTATCTTCTGAAGCAGAGAAGGTCCCAGCTCCAGGAGCGTTGGAGATGGAAGATGAAATGGCAGAGCCCGTTTGTTCAACATAACGAGCAGGAGGCTCTTACACTAGCGATGGGATTGAAAGGTCAGCATCGCTGGTTGATCAATGACAGCCCGATGAACTGAAAGCAGTGCAGGCCCTTGACATTGGTGAAGCGTAATATTTAAAATGATGACACGATGGATGGATTCTGCAGACATGGCCAAAATAGTGTATATCATCAAATCGCACTCTCATGCAAAGTACTAGTTCTGCTTGTCTGCGTACTCAAACGTGCACACACTGCTTTCGGTGTGAATCTCAAGGAGCAAGTCCGGTGTCTGTTCTGTCTGGCCGATCAGACTTAAATTATCCTTTCTTTAGAGCTCAGGACGCCTGTCCTCCTGCAATTGATCTGCTCATACTTCCCTGCAGCCAGACTGCACCAGTATCTGTCGATGCTGCGTCGTCTGACCATTCTCCTCCCACACATGCTCCTGCTGCATATGCTCTAGCTAACCGGGGAGAAGAAGAAGCTCGATGGACGCTGAAGACTGCGTGTCACATGTCGTTATTTCTGTTCTGGGCATATTAGTCAGTGATTTCGTCCATGAGGGGCTCAGCAGTGGCTCGTCCAACTTTTCCCATCTCACACATGCTCCGACCTGGAAAGGTGGACTTGTGGTCAGAGGAAACAATGAGTGTGACATGTTGTCAAGTCAGTGACAGCGTTGAAGTCAGATGGGAGTCCTGGAGCTAAATTGTGGTCTTCGTCTCCATCCCGCCATCACTTGTTGTGCAAAGGAATTGTTTTTAGCTCAATAAACAGCTCGCTCTGCTAACTTGCCGTCAGACCTAAAGCTCACTGTCAAGAAGTGGAAATTTGATTGGCGAAGTTCTCTAAGAAGTTCAGCGTTGCGTCTGGCAAGAGGCATCACTGTCTGAGATTTCTCTCTTCGCTGCGTTCACATGACAAGGGTAGAGAAAACTTGTGAAGTTTCTCACCAGTCAGCTTGCCCCGGCTTGCGCACGAGGATGCCAATCTTGGAGAGGACAAGTGAGATATGCAGCACGGCTATCGTGGATGACATTCACCGTCGTTGATTGTTACAGAGTAGCTTCTTTAAGGTTGTGAGCGAAGAATATTTCCGAATTTCGATGGCCCTTCGATTCAGAGACGATGATATACAAGGAAGACACCACTCCATCATGTGGTGGCTCAAAAGATCCCTCTCTTGGTAGTTTTCATGGTTCCCGACCAAGAATCTTGACAGAAAAACTAACATATCCAATAATATCTGCAACCTTGCTGTGTGGATCTGACAGGACATAATTACGTGAGCAAACCGGTTTCAAGGGTCTGCAACAAAGAGGTTTATGTTGCATCCAGGATACAAGATTGCCGCTCTGCACCACAAGTCGTGCTCGCCTCACTGACTGGAAAGTCAAATACTGTGAGAGGAAAAAGCATGTGGTGCTAACGATGGTAGACTAGATTCTCCACTTCTGTTGAGTCTGCAAATGTAACAGCAGACAGAAGAAGGTGATTCTGACAATGAAATGCGTGTCACGACTCTTTCGTTCGATGCAAATCACATCCTCATCTTCTTCTTCGTCAAGCGCATGAAGCGCAAGGCCATCCAGACTTCGTCCCATAGCCAGTGGAGCTGATCCTCAATCTCCCTGAGTGGAAAAGCAAGCGAAGAGTTTATCTCTCGTCAATCCACGTTACCTCTTCAGGGTTCCCGGGGATGGATAAATGGTTCTTGTCGGAGGGAGTTCTGAAGTTACAGATTTACAGGTCAGGGTAGACAGATAGGAGGTTCTCGTCGCTGTCTGCATGGATCTCTTTTGATAGATTATGCACATGACAAGATTCTCAGCCTTGAACGCGCAGCAAATGCTCGTGACCTCAGATGTTTCTACGTGACGAGAATGATGATCACTTTTGTTGTGAACGCACCCCCTTGCACATTCTGCAGCAATTAGTCACCTAAACATGTCACCTACTGCTCAATAATGGCTCACCAAGTCGCAGGTGCTGCTGCTTAGTGCATACTTCTCTTCGATTGCTTTACAGCCCTCGGAAATTCCAGGAACCCAGGTCTCACTCATTCACTAACTCACTCATGCAAGCAGGAGTGGTCCGCTGATCCATGGACGTCATCAAATTCCACCTCAAATTCATGCCCCGTCCCGTCCAGTCGCCCTACCCACCGACCTACTCACTTTGAACAAGACTCTCAAGAGCACATGGACATGCATTCCATTCCTTAATGGTTTAGGCCCCCAGCTCAGTCGCTAACTCACTCCCCAAAAATCTGGCAGCTGATCTCTTGCACATGGAAAGCTCCTTCATCCTTCCAGACAGATCCTCAATCACGCACTCGCTGATCATCTAAACTCATTCCTTTGTGCCCTGAGCCACCGACTCACTCAACGATATGATCCTCTATGAGGGCATTGTCAGTCGGCCATGGAAGCACCCACAATTGTAGCACCTCATTCACGGGTAGGGTGCCCTGTACTCCGAGGGTTCTAGGTTACGAGGCCCCCTCGACGTCAGTCACCTGCCACATGAGAAAGATGACAAGGGCGCAGCGGTGGCAGTCGCTCTTGCCGTGCTCATACGAAGTCTGAACGCCCAGAGAGCCTGCAGAGATTGCGATTGCGTTTGGAATGATTGAATCGGGAGCGAGCTGGATTCTGTACGAGCATTAGCATCAAAACTCCACCGGCCACATGGCGATTGCAAGGAAGCAGCAGCAGCAGAAGCATGAGCATGCAGTGGCAGGGCAGATTCAGCTGCAGCAGGCGATTCGGGTGGAGTCGTGAGTGAGTGAGTGACTTCGGGGAAGCGGATCGGATTCGAGAGATATCGGATGTGGTTGCATTGCGATCGATTGCGAAAGGGAGAGAGACGGAGGGAGGTACGGGGTCGCGTTGACATTTAGATTTAGGGCCGGATTTGATTTGATTTGATCGAACGAGGGCGATGGATACCGACGCGCAAGAGCAGATCGAGGAGGTGATTCTGACGGGCGATGACTTGATGATGGGCCCGCCGTCGCCGCTGGTTCCTCCGGACCTCGCTCCTCGGATCCTCGACGGCATGGAGCTCTGCTCCGCCAATCTGCGCAAGCTCTTCGAGTGCCTTCACAAGAACGACATCGAGCCCTTCTGCCAGGACGAAATTCTCATGTACCGCCGCTGCTCGCAGGCGCGCGACACCGCTCTGAGGGCGAGGATCTATGGCGCCGAGGAGGCGCTGGGCGTCGACCTCCCCGAGGATGAGGTCCGGGAGCGAGTGGTCAAACTGCAATCCGAGGCGACGCTGCTCGAGAGGCGCTTCGTGCTCGCCAGCGGAGTCGAGGGCGTCGAAGGGTTCCGCCAGCGCTGGTCTCTGAATGGCCAATTGCACGACACCAAGAAGCGCATCGAAAGCCTCGAACGAGGGCTCGCGAGCCAGCACGAGGAGCCGGCTGCTGCTATCGAGCCCCCCCGGAAGAGATCGTGGTACCAGCTGTGGTGAGGGGTTGGGGCTCCATCATGGAATTGGGCATCCGACTCGACCATCTCCTGAATCCCTCCGGCTGGAATCCTGCGAATTCTGCAAATCGCCATCGCCCGCATTTGGAATTCGAGGAATGAGCTGAAGACACTCCGTCCTCTTCACGACGGGACGAACAAGAATTGGAGAATGATAGTCGGGGCACAGATCTATTTGACATACGTTTACAGCCTAGCCCACCAGCAGCAGATTCTTGTGTTTACAAGGCTGGTGAGACTCTTTCAGTTCGAAATGAAGAAAATCCAACGAGAGGGTGAAAAGCGGGCTTGAACTTCGAACTGCGGGTAGAGACTGAACGAGAGATTTGACATGCGAAGACCATGTCAATGTTTTTTTGATCACCTCAATAGAATTGTGGAATCACACGATCACAGAGAGTACCCAGTCGTCTGCTCTTAACACGGCTAGATTTCATGAAGTACTTGTGAATGTGCCAGTGGTCTTTCAGTTCCAACATTGTATGCTTTTCTGTTGTATATTGCTGTGGTCCTAAATTAACTGTAAATTCGACAGGGATGCATCATTTCATGCGTTTCTACCAAACTAGTTTCTCGCCTACATCGTCTTTAAGCTAACTGAACTCTGTCTGCAGAGACGACACCCGAACAAACATCTGCTAAGTAACATATTTTCAAGTGCAGAGGATATTACGGTCCCAGCGATCCATATAATGAGATCGGCGATGGGAACTAGTTCAACATGGGTATGTATGCTTGATTATCTCGTTCGTCTACTACAGCTACAGTGGAGTCTAGCTCCACTAGTAAGCGCTAAAAACTGACACGAGCAGTATGTGTGGTGGCACTTGACAGAGATATTGTCCTGAGAAACAGGTTGGAAGATTTGATATCATCCTTTCTCACAAATTGGACAGAGTTGCTCTTTTCCATGAAAATCATCTTTTGCACGGTCTCAATTCTTCACAGTTCGCAACTTTCACACATTTCGGCTCTCAAAGGTATTCAAGCCTAGTATTTATATGGTCTTTATCGCCTTTTGATATGTTTATATGCATAGTCTAGATGCCACCACGATTAAACGAAAGTTCAGACCGTGGGCTCAATTCACGAAGAGGACTCTTGTGTGATTCAAGAAAGTCCATGTATCATTTGAATGTCAGCTGGCTTCTGCGCGACGATATTACGATATATTAAAGATATACTTCCAGAAACTCAGTTCTTGAATATCGACGCACATTAATGAGTGGAGCCAGACGTTGAAGGATAGCTTGCATTGCACATTTGAAGCGCCCATGACGGCTATCAGCTTTCAAGGATACAAAGCTGTCTCTGAGATTAAAGATTTGCCCATTTCTTCTCACTTAGCTTTTTCGCACTATTGTCGTTGATGTGGCTCTGCCAAGTAAAGCGATCATAAATTAGTGTCTCTTGAAGCCAATGTACAGACCGGCAGAGTATTTACTACAAGGAAGCTATAATGTCGACTCAAAACATCGTACCATTTCGACATTGTAACCGATAGCGCAATCTTTTGAATGATAAAAATAGGCGATTAGAACGTACGTCCTTGGGGTGAGAATAGATGGTATATCCCTTTATTTTCTTACTGTACTTTATTCCTTACCTTCCTGTTTTGCATTCATAACAAGAATTTGTAAAAGCACAAGCAGCAAAGAGGGAGAAAGTGAGCAGAAGCCAGCTGACAGATATGTAGATCGAGGAGCAAGGTCGAACTAGTTTGGGAAAGGTAACAGTAATTAAAAGCCCGCAGCAGAACTTTTCCACTTGAACATAATATTTTGTTACAGCCTGTGGCTCTAAGCAATATCTGATATCTATCATCTGCAGCATCAGATAGCAAAGCTTTGCGACTTATTTTAGACTTCTTACAATTTGTCAAATTTCCAGATGAAAAATCCCAAGCCAGTTTAAGTACGTTGGGTAGCTAAATTTAACGGAGCAGAGGTAGGATTGTAGAAGAGTATAATAGAGAAGCAGGTGGCAAGTTTAACAGATTAATATGTAGTAGTAAAAATGCTAAGGATTCAATGGTATAGGAAAATGTTTTAGACTCGTCATGTATGTTTGTTGGAAAATTTTCTGATACTTGCACAATTAAGATCTGCAAATGTTTTCTGTGATAGTTAAAAATTTGACTGTAATTCAATGAGAAAGATTATGTTCTCATTCTTGACAAAAATTTGCAAATTCATATTTGCCAACTTAACAAAAGGCCAAATTGCTTAGCGAGGAGAAAGATCTATGGAGATTTTAAATTCAGATAGAACAAAAATAAGATTCATATTGCAGTATATGATTTGTAAGCTTTTTGTAATTGATTGTAACGATATGAACATTGTAGTATGAACTAATCTCATAACCCATCTCATTTTCATCGGAGGCAGGTATAGAGAACATTCTATCATATCAAAGTAACCGACCTATTGAAAAAGACAAATCAGTACGTCTTTTGGAGCTGGGAACTTTATCTACAAATTTACCCGGAGCTAAGCATATTCGCCTTGTGCTCAATACGCACGTCTGTACAATCCTCAGCAGCGCCATATCATGAACAGGCTAAAGGCTAAAACTATGAAGAAAAAGGCTGAGAACTCTAAGCTACCATCGTGTAAGGTTCGGAGCTTTTCTTCTTCTCGGCCAAAGCCTCTTCGACTTTGTCAGCAAGTTTTTCATCACATCTCCGGAATACTTCGATTTGACGTTTCTGAATGAAATCTTTAGCTCCCATAATATGTCCGGCAATGTTCTTGGCAGTTTGTTCTTGATCTTCCGAGCTCATGTTTTGCCACAGCATGCGAGGCTGCTCGTAATCATCATCCTCGACCCACCTTCGAGCTGGCTTTCTATCGACTACTCCTGCTGCATGGCTGTTTCAGATGACCAGTTCCACACATGTCAGAGGTGCTAAAGTTAATGCAAAGAACTGAATGTGAATTACGTTGAAATTGACAGCGACGGCGAGATTACTAATATTCATTTCAACAGGTCAGAGCAGAGTAAAATCGTTGCATCCTTAGACGTATATAAGAATGAGAACATACTTGTATGGATGCACGTCTTTTTGTGCAGAATCCGGCTGAGGCAAGTCGCTGAACGAGTTAGGGTAATAGTTGGGCTTGCTACCACCGTTGTCGGTAGTCACCATAGTTCCGTCTCGTGCATAGTTCTGAACTTTAGCGAATGGGCATGCGTTGATGGGAAGCTGCATCAAGGTTTACGTTCGACAATATTTTAGTAGATTGCCCAGAAGCCTCAGGAAAATCCCGGCCGACTGATGATAAGATGACGCTATAGAACGGTGTCTAAATCCTACAACTGCTTATTTCCTGCAGATACTGAACATGCATGCTTCGCCAGATACTAGTACAATATGCAAACCACCTAGACAATGCACAGGACCTCCTTTCCCATTAAAACTAAATGTTAGCAGCTATAGAAACTATTTGTACCTGCAAGTAGTTGCCGCTCAGCCTGTAGCGTGCAGCATCATCGTAGGCGAAGAGTCGTGCTTGCAACACACGATCAGGAGAAGCTTCAATACCGGGCACCATGTGGGCGGGTGAGAATGCTGATTGTTCGACCTCAGCAAAGTAGTTGGTGACATTGCGATCCAGTACCATCTTTCCTACTTCCCTCAGTGGATAATCCTTGTGCAACCAGACCTGCAAAAATCATCACGCGTTTATTCGACCGAAACTCCACCGAAAGTCAACTGCACTCGTACTCGGCGTTTAAAAGGAAAAAGCCCGAGTATCATTTCTAGTATTGACATGGCCTTACTACAAATGAATCCTTAAGCACGAGAGACGAGACCAGGTTACGCTACCTTCGTCAGATCAAAAGGATCATACTTGTACTTTTCTGCGTCTTCCAGAGGCATGACTTGGACAAAGAAAGTCCACGACGGAAAGTTTCCCTTCTCTATATTTTGGATCAAATCTTCTGTTGCGTAGTCTGGGTTGATACCAGAGATTTTAATGCCCTGCTCATGGGTCAAGTTCTTGATGCCTTGGTCGCTCAGGAAGTGGAATTTCACCCAATTAGCTTTGCCTTCCGAGTTTACCCATTTGAAAGTGTGAGATCCATAACCGTGCATGTGCCTAAAACCGTCCGGAACTCCCCGGGGAGAGAAGGTAATCAGGACCTGCAGGAAGTGGAGACGAAATGTTACGGAAGTACATGAGCACATTGTACCAATTACATTCAACTTTCTCCTCTGCAGCTTTCAAATTGCCCACAGGTGCATACAAGCGTAAGGTCTCAGAGCATTTTAACAGCCTTTACCTGATGGAGAGACTCGGGTACCAGACTGAGGAAGTCCCAGAAAGCGTTGGGGTCTTTCATGTGCGTTTGAGGATTCCTCTTCTGTGAGTGAATGAGGTCTGGAAACTTGATAGCATCACGGACGAAAAATACCGGGGTGTTGTTTCCAACCATATCCCAGTTTCCTTCTTCGGTGTAAAATTTGACGGAAAAACCTCTCGGGTCTCGGTTGGTGTCCACGAAACCAGACTCTCCTGTAACGGAGGAGAATCGTGCAAAGATGGGAGTCCTCTTCCCGACCTCACTGAAAAGCTTCGCTTTGCAAAGGTCGCTGACGTCCCTGAACTCAGCAAGTCGATGGACACCGTTAGCCAGAAGGAAAATGAGAGCACGTAATCAATTCACTTCCATTCGCAATGACGCCCTGGCTCTGCGCGCTCACCGATCAAGAAATTCTACTTTTGTACGACCGAATAACTGAAACTGCTGCTTCAAATGCCCGTGGACTTGCGGAGATAAATCTGAAGTTCTTAAAACTTACTTGGTAACCTCGAAGTAGCCATGGGCACCATGACCTTTCGCGTGCACAACTCGTTCTGGTACACGTTCCCTATTGAAATGGGCCAACTTTTCGAGCAAATGTAGATCTTCTAGCAGTCCTGTTCCACTCTCGCCGATGGTCAGGCTGCATTGAAAATGACGTACAAGTTAGCAACAAAGGAAAATGGACCGAGTGTTCACCACATGAGTAAATGCAATCTTCCAGTGTTGTTATCTGAGACCGAATCATGGTCGGGAAATCTATGGAAGCTCCGAGAACGAATGGCTTCTCGAAGTATATGATGCAAAATGCAGAAATTCACGTGATTCTTTTACAACTTGCAAAACGAGGCGAAAAATGGTTACTAAAGAATTCTGCAGGGTCGAGAAACGAGCTACAGTTAAAGCTTATAATGTCCTCCTAGCTCTGATTTGCCTCACCTGTTGTTATCATCGCTGACAGGATGGCCAGCGAGGGTTGTGTACAAAGGCTTGCCGTGAATGCCAAGCCTGGGCTCCTCGCGGGCTCGAGGATTGTTCACACTGCCGTTCGTCTTGCTCTGACCGTTCCCGTTGCTGCTGTCCAGAGCGGCCCTGAGGCCATCAGTGAAGCTCTCGAGTCCGGGAGCCATAATTGGACGCAAGTCTGCGCTGAGTGAAGATCCAGTGAAAGTGGACTTGAGGGCAAATGATATCGGAGAAGCACTGCAGCCGCTGCAAGTGCCAGGATTCGGTTGTCTTTTGGACTTCGGATGGCAATTCGAAGAGCCGATTACAGATAGTGCGGACATACTCGAAACCGAGGTATAAGAAGCCATGGAGCCCCGAGCGTACTGCCAAGAGAGCAGATCTTCAGGCGCACAGTCGACGATCCAGCTGTGTACGAAATTCGACGGAGGAAGTAACAAGCGCAGCTTCTTTCGATCGCTTGCGAATCGGCATTGCGAGGAGGACTTGTATTCTCGAGCTCGCTGCGACGTCGAGCTCTGAATGGCTGCGCGAATGCCGTCGCGGGGCCCATGCACCACGTTACGGAGAGCCAAGTGGAAAAGGCAGCTCTTGTCAACAGGCCTGCACGCCCGCGTCCACAGGCACCCGCCACGTAGAGCGGACCTCCGCTTCAATCGCAGCTCTCATCCCCCGGAACGCGTGTCCCAACTCCGCCCAGCACACGCATGCAGCCCGGACCCGAAGGTCCTCAGTCCTCGACGACATCCGGCCGCGGCCGAACGTGGTGACCACTGAGTCGCCGACTGTGGGCCACCGGAACTACGTAGTTGCCTCGCCCTGCTCACTCCTGGTTCCTGCCTGACCACAGGGCCTCATCCCCAACCCCAAACTGCCAAGTGCGGACGATCTTCCAGCAGAAGGTGCAAAGCAGCCATCTGGATCGCAGCGACATTTGTACATGCAGTACTCTCGTGCTACGTTTGCAGTCGGATCAGCAGAGGAAGTAGTTCGTTAGCCACGTGATTTATTATGAATCGACCATGCGATTTATTGTAATTATAATTATTTTGTGTTACGGCGTCTGACGTTCTTTCGAGCACACTAGCCACGAATTTTGCTGATCGACAAGAAGAGGACGGAAGTGAAAGGCTGGAGTCTTCAAATATTTCCCAAACGTCCGTGCTGTTGTCGCAAAATAGATCCGTCTACAGAGGGAGGGAATGTTGGAACTATGAGATTCGTTGGCCGGCGATCTTTACGCTCCTTTCTGATCTAGTAGTCTATCGGGTATCTTTCTTTACCGACATGGAAAAGCAAATTTTCGGGAAGTGCCATGTTCATATCGACATCGTAAATGATTATGTACGATGTGCAGGAGCAGACAAAGATTTGATCCGTAGCCACAAATCCAGGTGCAGAATTTCGTGGACCTTGAAACTGATAATTTGTTCTTTAGATTTCCGAATTGTGGTAGCCTTTGAATCAGTCTTATGGAAGCACTGCTGAAAGACGCAAATTCTTAGTAAGCCGGAGAGCAACGAGGCATGCACAGCGTCAACACGAGGTAAAGAGAAACTTTGGAGCGTGAACATTTGAGATTTTTATTCCAGAAGAGCGCCAGCTTAAGGCCATCCTCTGAGTTGCACAGCTCCCGCTGAGGACGATGGCTCGTCCGACTGAACTAAAAGAATCCGTATGGTACAAACACCTTCGCTCGCTGAGGAGCTGAAGCAGTCTTACACGAGCTTGCCTCATCCTGTGGACACACGATGCTGCCCGTTCCAAATACAACTGTGAGCCCGGGGAAGCTCCGGCATGAATGATCGATAGAACTGAGGGGACCGTCGAGCATATCTCGAAGATCTTCGTTCTGCTGGTTCCGAGTACTGAGTATTGCTTTGTTGTGATCGGTGAAATCTCAGAGTCCCCGACCGAAATCAGCCACAGCCCCATGCTGAGAGGATACCTCGACCCAGGCCCATCGCAGGGAACATGCTGAATTTCCGACTCCAAAACTTGTTTCCCTATCGCTGCTCTCGTGTGATTTAAGTCCCTGCAGCATTGGTTGCGAGCCATGGCATATTGAGCTTTCTAGTGCAGTGCAGCAGCGGATCCATGGGCCGGGTTCGACCTCGTACGATTGACTTCGAGCCAATGATGAGCTCCGTGCGTGTTGTTAGGCCCCTGTTGGAATGAGTGGAGCTGCGAAAGCTTTAGCTTCTCGGAATGTGATAGAAATCGCATCGTCTCGGACAGTGCGGTTGTAGTATGGAATCCGATCGAGCTCCTGCAGCGGAAGAGACGAGTTCACCATGTCCTGGCACAACATCTGCCAGTGACTGAGCGCCCCGTGGTAGTGATGCATCCGAACGACCGAGGCGTTGAAGTCCACCCCGCCCTGCATGGGATTGCCGATTCTGTGCACGCCTGCAGCCGTGACCTTGCGGGGATTCACCACATACTTCCTCCTCCCGTGGTGCGTGAGGCACATCCAGGGGCTCTGCAGCTCATCGGCCTCGTCCTCCGACTGCACGCAGCTCGGCTCGTGATCGCGCCACAGCATCTGCTCCACCGTCCACTCCCACGGGGCACTCCCGGCCCTGCAGAGGCTAATGGACGTGGGCAAGCTCCCGAATGTCATCCACGGCTTGTCCTCGTTCTCGGCCAGCAAGCTCTGAATCGAATGCGGAGGAGAAACGTAGAGATACTCGTCGAAGTCGAAGAAGAAGACCCACTCGGCCAGAAATCGAGACCTGTGAAGGCAATCGTTGATGAAGAGCAGCCGATTGTGCCACCAGGCCGGGTACAAATCCTCGTCGAGCGTGTCGGTGATGGTGAGCAGCCCGGCGTCGATGAATTTCTGGAACAAGTAGCGATGGTTCTCGCGCAGACCCCCGACATTGTAGAACATGAAGTGCGCTTCGCCGCGCCAGAGGTGGTGGTGGTACACGAGCCATGACAGAACCCACTGTGCCCGGATGGTCCCGTGCATTGGAGGGCCGCAGAACGCATACTTGAATCGAGGCTGCGAGCGGACGATGCTCACGGCGCCTCCGTCCTCGGCCATGACGTCGATCATCTTCGAGCCTCCATGGGGAGGGTCGGCATCGAACCCCGTGGACACATTCAAGCGCAGCACTCCGCCTCGTCGATTCCTGCCGGCGTCGCCCTCGAAACTGCACCTCACGGTGATGGGCACGTACGCCATGTTGTGCTCGTCGAAGCTCAAGTAAGCCAAATTGGCCTCGGCGACGATGGTCGAATTGTTGCTCGCGTCACTGGGCTGCCACTCGCAATAATGAACCGGGCGGTCGCGCTCGCGCAGCACCACCGACGCGATTCCCACGACGTAGAAAGTCCGCATCGATTTTCTGTACGCGCTGTACAGAACGAACGGATGGTGCGCGTAGCTCGAGGGTTTCAAGCTCCTCGCCCCGCTGCCATACGAATCCTCTTTGCGTGAAATCGGTGAGCTCGACGATGCCCCCCGCCTGCTGCTGCTGCTGCTGTCGACTTCGAAGCCCGAGAAGATGATGGCTGCCTCTTTGCACGACTTGAAATCCAAAATCGTTAGCACGGTGAAGAATATCGGCACTTGCAGGAGCAGAGTGAGCACGACCGATCGCGCACTGAGGCGACACCAATCCTTCCGCGCCATGGGCTCTAATACTCTTCCGCTACCGCACGAGCTCCACCTTCATGTCGAGAATTGCCCGCGCTCTCCTGACGTCTGCCCTCCCTCGCGCTCCCGTTCCCTCTCCTTCGTTCGAATGCGCCGGCATGTCACACGTCAAGGCGGTCGCAGTCGCAGTCACTCATCGATTTCCCAATTTCAAAATGCGAGCGTCCGGCCTCCTCGGACATGTCGCCATCCTGACGATGACGCACAAATGATCCGGACAGCGAGAAGCAAGTGTCGCAACCGATTGTGGAGTATGATCCTCGGAGCACTAAAGTGGGGCAGGAGAGAATCCTAGGGCAATTCGAGGGGCAGTGCGCATCGCCGCACTACCCGCGAGAAATCAGTACCTTGCGCAACCGCGGATGATCGTCATCTTTCGGTGCAAGCGCCGGCAGTGAAACAACGAATGAATGAATGAACGAACGAAAGCGCGTGCAGCAGTTTCAAGAAGCAAGGCGCAGCGCAAAGAACGCGATCATGTCAACGAGAGGGGAACGAACGAAGCAGTTCGAAACTTGCGCGAAGCACGAAATCAATGCGCGCGCGATCTCCATTCGCACGCACTAGCTCGCGCTCGAAACAATCCGAAGTCCCAAGGCCACGTACAATTCAACGAAACAAGGACGAGCCATGTTCCAGATCCCCTTCGACCTCGGCAGGACAATGATCACGGCCAACTGTAATAACCCACCCCGAAGCACCAACCAACCCTGCGCTCAGCCAGAGACACAGAGCGAGAAATTTCCCAACGGAGAAAGCAGCCGGTCGGGGAAAGGGCGGCGTTGCAGGCGATTTGCACGAGGCTCCAATTCACACGAGGCAGCACGAAAGCCTTACCGAACCCGACATTCATCCGCATCAATCGTCGCTCTGCCGCGACGAGCACAAACAGTTGCCCCCCCTCCTCGCACATCATCGCCTCACTCGCCCGCAACCGCATTCCGTCTCTATCTTCCAACCTAAAGTAGCCCCTTCGCGCGCAATCTTGCGCACTCCGAGTCTCCGATGCTGCGCTCGCTCGCCGCTGAATCTCTGATTTCTGCAGCGAGCCCAGCTATGCTGCTGCTCAGCACTTGCCCAATTCCTCCAATGCCCTTCCCCCGACATTCAAACCTTCGCCGAAAATTACCGACAAGAGAAGCCAGGACCGAAAATTGCGTGAAAATTACATCCGAATGAAATCGATCTCCAAAAGTGCTGTCACATGCACCCAAATGTCCACGACAAATCACACAGAACCCTGCGGTGGCTTTCGGAAGAACATTGTGAATGTTAAATTACTCCGAGATTCAGTGTCCATGACATGTTTCGCTCCGCCGACTACACCGTACCGGAAAGTAACTCGACCCGCGGGTTTGATGACTCCCGCCCTATGGTACCAGGTACTGTACATGAGGTTCGTACCCAGCGCTGCACGGTACAAGAGACTCTTTCTTCTCTCGGCACGATGGCAGTAAGCCACGTTGGTCATAATTTGAATTGCGGGCCCGGTGCTGACTGTACCGGCACTGGGGAGTCCCTTTCCAAGTCCGGCAGCGACAGTTGCCGACGACCTGGAACCCGGAACCAGGTTCGTGTTGGTATCTTGCTGGAAAGCGAGTGCATGGTGTGACCGGTGGTGTCGGTATCGGAGAGACCTGCCGTCATAGACATCGCGGCCATGTCAGAAAAGGCGACTGCTGCATCTGTAACTGTAACCGCATAGTCACCTCCGGTGCTCTGCAGAGAGCCCATAAAATGCATACCCCAAGTGTGAAACCGGTGCAGATGAAATCAGTCGTGCTCTATATATTCCTCCGTGTGTGGTGGTGGTTTTGATTATATCCTTCTGCTTATCAGCAAGATTTTCAAAGATCCACATGTCCAAACCCAGCACCAATTTTTTTCTACTAATTTTCATCGCTTGAGTTTGACTTATACCATCTTGACTAAGAATAATAAAACTTTGATCATTATGATTTCATGGATACATTCTCTATCTTGGTATTTACTTGATGGTACACCATTGGATATTTTAAACTTAGTTTTATCCAATAAAACTCCACCCAAGCATGTTTTAGTATCACCAAAAGGTGCATGCAGCGGAACTTTGTCGTAATGATATTCTTCCGCAATTAGTTTCTTCGTGTGTGTGCAAACTTTATGCACTTACAACATTGAATAGGTGGGAAAGTCCACACTCAAGACTTTTCGTGTAATGAATTGCCAAATTAGTGCAATGGCCGGCACGCATGTCCACAATACACTCGCAAAGTACTTATCATTGCAAACCAGATTGATAACCAATCCTCGAGCCAAGTGTATTCCACAAAGATGACCCACCACACATCATCCGAAGCGATATACCTTTGTAGTGATAGATACAGGGCAATAAAAAAGCAAAGGATGGAGTCAATTCAACAATTTAGATTCTAATGGAGTCACATCCAATAAGTTCCTCATTATCTATCCTTGAGTGGAAAACTTGAAATCTAGATTTTTCATCAAGCCACTTGGATTTTACTCATAAAGAGCATGGTCACACAACCATGGAGAGTTCAAGCTTTTGGGAGATGGAGGAAGTAGTATGTATGTTACTTTTGTGCAAGAGTGTGACATCTGAATATTAATACATAATAAAAAGCAATACAACACACATATGGAAAGCTATTATGTCAATGAAAAGCAAACCGCAATCAAACTTCTGAGTAAAGTTTAGTACATATCACTTTGTCATTCATAAAAACGTTATTACAGATAATTACATAAAACAGTTATTGAATTTCTTATCATGAATATACGGTCTTTTGGGGTATGGAGTATGTCACAAACCCACATGCATCTTTACATCATCGACCCTTACTTCCTTCCCTTAAACCCATTTTAGTCGAGAAATAGGCCAAAACCTAAAATTCATCACAAACTGTTATCTACATAAATAAGTATAGAACGACATACAAAAAGTGGATGAGGGAAAACAAAAAAAATGGACTATCAGTCGGTCAGAGCAGCAAGAGGGAGGCATTGAACCAGTTCAGGTTAAAGGTTGCGTTGTGTGGAAGAGTGCGAGAGTGCTTCTATAGATCGGACTTTCTACCTAAATTGCCTTTGTAACAGGCTTTCTGCTCTGTCTCAAGTAGCTATCACAACACAAACGTATTAACACAGTCCTTACAAATTACCACTCTCCAAGAGAAATCGGTACAACCTATCCGCGTTAAGAATTGCTTTCAGTTTGCTGTCAATATCTGCTATACTGATATATATCAGTATAGTAGATATACACTTCTAATCATTTTGGAAGTTGTAATTTGTAAGGACTGTGTTAGTATGTTTGTGTTGTGATACTGTATACATTTGAGATGGAGGAGAAAGCGGGTTACAAAGACAATAGTTGAGGTAAAAATTCTGTAGATACTATATCAAGTTTCATATTTTTGCTCTTTTCAATACCACTGAGACACTAACTGAATATTGTACTTGGATGGATGAAGGTTTCGTACACTCGAATTCTCGTTGAAATGAGCAGGAACTTTCTCTGAAGGAATTTTGTGCAGCTGACAGACCATTGTGGGGACATCTCACATTCTACAATCGCAGTTCTCGGGTGATCGCTATTTGCGGGAGGGACGGCGGTTGGGACGCAGGCCATACTTTTCGACTGGTTGGAAGTCGATGTAATCTCGACTTTCAACTAGTCGAATAGTATGGCCACATTAATACAATTCCAGAGTACAATGTACTATACCACAAATTAATCGATTCTGCTGGATTTGCTGTGCGCTTAGGGTTTGCCCAATCAACGTCAAGATTTTGATTTGACCTCAGTGCCAAATATATTAGGGTGCATGACGATCTCGAAGTACGGATACTGCGCGTGATTGGTCCAGCCTTCTCGGGACCACGTGGGCACACTTCCGAATCATAATCACATGGACTTGCGGCCAGTGGCAACTACGGGGTACTGTCGCCACTTTTTTGTACTTGTATTACTGAAGTTGCTAGAGTAAAATTCTATAGCCAAAAGTGAGCCAAATAATAATAGTCCTCAACAACATTTTCTCATTTGCCAACTCCACGATCCATGGCACAGTACGTGATGGTTTTTATACACCTCATGTTAAATATACGACCCTCCAAAGATCAAGTGAATACATTAAAAAGTCAAAGAGTAAATGTCTATATGTCAATTTAGATTTGGATCTCTCTTTATAGAAAAAACTTTTATGTCAAAATTCAACTTCAGTTAAGTAGAACACACTTATACATGCCTGCAGTTTGCTCATTGGTGGATGCTAAACCTCCCATTACATTTGAAAAAATCCATAATACTCGGCTTTGATGAAGATACCTCGACAATAACTCTAGATGTAGTTTATTTTTAGCTCGCCATTTGAGAGTAAAAGTATTATGGTGTCTGCGTGATCTTTGGCTATAGTATACCATGCAATTATTGCATCGGAGCTACAACTCTAATAGGTATTGCAAGAATCAGAAAGAAGTCGAATACACTTGTTTGAGTCCAAGATCCCTACAGAGTGAAAGATCATTGGTCACCGCACGCCGTTTCAATCCGTATTATGAGAATGTTTTGTGTAATCATCTTTATTTAGTTAGAACCAAAGTAAATATTACTTAAGATAAAATCATAGTTATTTAATCGTACACTAATCATAGCTTCCAAGTCAGCTATCCGAATAAGTGTGTTAGTTGATAATGTCTCATAAATAGTGTTGAAATAAGGATTGAGTGTGGTAATTGCAAGCGTCACGTTAACGATCAGTGTACTTGTTAGGATTATCTACCATGTTATACACTCACTAGAATTGGAATGGATGGTGGTGATAGATCTAATCTTGTTGTTCTTGTTGGTTAGAGATATATAAGGGAGAGTATAACCATTGTTGATATGTCTCATGTTCAAAGTTTATGTTTTCATTTTCAAATGAACTTCTCTCTAAATCCTAGTGTTACAACTTGGAATCTATGTTGACGAGATTGTGAATGATTTTTTGATACTGTTTTAGACGTCTTTAGAGTTCTTACTTCCGGTATCGCACAATCATAGAAGCATTTTGATATAAGTAACTCGCACTAACTTCAAGATGGGTACTCAATCCCGGTCGCTGATTCCTTTCCATCGAACTTCACAATCTGTACATAAATTGTCTTGTTCGCACTCGGATTATGATCTGAAAGCATGTTAAATCCATGTTCAAATATTTGGCACCCTTTGCTCGTCTTACTTTTGATCTAAGCCGATGGACATGGAGTATCGGTGAATCACTCTACGCCTACATGGCTAGCCGTGGCCACCATTGGCGTCATCCGCAACAAACACATAACTTGTCTATTAGTGTGAAGTGTAGAGTATAAGTGCATGCAAACTTTGTGTCCAATTGGATCGAGGTTTGAATTCCTGGCCGCCCCCGCAAGGAAGCGGCATCCTTGTGGAGCTTCTACCATCGTGCAATTGTCATCTACCAGGGGCAACTTGTTGCTCATTCAACAATGTTTGAGAACTATAGTTGTTGCAATCAAGGAGTTCCCGAATCATTGATTCATGGTTTTTTTTATTGTGGAACCGCTCGGGACACATGGACTTTTGCATGGACTATATTGTCTTTTTGATATCTTTGTGAACACGATGCCTTGAAGTCTCTTGACATGGCACCAATGTATTCTTGGGGCGGAGGTGTCTGCTACTCTCCGGCAAGGTACCAATACCAGCTCGATCATGCGCGGTTCAGTCATGTGGATAATCTTGTTAAGACAAAATGCGTGCATATTCAAGAATATACTATGGTACATCGCTCAATTAGAGCGTGCGTTGTGAAATGTGACGGTGTATCTGGCCAAAATGGGATGGTTGCGATTTCAATTGCTAGAGATACAACAATTTGCTGCAATTCTTAGTGCAGGCAAAAAGTTTCCGAGCAAATGGACTCAAAATGATATTATCTTCATATTTCAAAGTAATAAGGTTAGATGGATGCATACACATCTAATTAGAACTATGTTCATCTAGGTAGTTTTTGTTGGTTTTATCATGTAGTTAGAAACTAAAATTTTTGTTATTCTATTATCACTTAATTGTGTTTTTTTGTCTGAGTCAAATCGTGAAAATTCCACTGTAAAAAAGGTACAATACACACACTGCTGCAGAACCGATAAAAGATAACCTGACTAGCAAAATTTAAGTTTTTAACTACATGATAAAACCAACAAAAACTACCTAGATGAACATAGTTCTAACAAGATGTGTAATAGCAATTTTGTTCATTTATTTATATTTATTATTTAAAAATATTTTCATAAGTATAATTATTGTTAGCAAGGATTATAAACAACATGTCAATTTTTAATGCTGAATTTGACATGTTAAATTTATTGAATCCAGTACAATTTGTTTGGTTTGATTTAAATTTGTTAATAGTCTATGTATGTCACATCGAAGAGTCATAATCGAATTTATCATAAGTGATAATACTTATGATAAATCGTTTACGAATACTGAATGATTACTTTTGAATAATGAAGTTAGGGGAGATTCATGGAGTACTGCCTGTATAGATTATGTGAAATCGAACTTGTGACTTTTTATGAATATTCACTAACTCGCATCGCTGTTTGAGAACTTGTTAATGAAATATATACATCAATTGTTATAGATATCTAGTAGAGGTAAAACGTGTTCCATCTTATTCACTGTTATAAATTGAGGAAAATACTTGATGGTACCCCAAGGAAATGGAACAAATTTGATGGTACCCAACAGGTTTCATTTTAGCCGATTGATCTTGGTCGGTAGTGTAGCCCACCGTAAGCAATGTTCCAATACAATCTGGGTATAGTTTTGGGTAGAAACTCTTGGCATTTTTTTTATGAAGTTATGGTAAGACCCTAGCCCACCGTAACCAATGTTCCAATACAATATAGGTATAGTTTTGGGTAGAAACTCTTTTACACTTTTTTAATGAAGTTATGGCAAGACCCTATTGGAGTACTTAAGCATCATGGTGACTTTCTCTTTCTTAGACACACTACGAAATTACTCTCACCAGTAGTGGCAAACACTTTCCACATTACATCGCACATTATAAGAACTTTTATTGGAACATGATAGACCTTGCTGTCTAGTGGGGTAACATCGGGTAAAACGAAATATATTGGGTCCTATCAAATAATTATCTCGTTAGGAGTTTATGGATACTTTTCATTTCAAAAATAATAAATATCTGAAGTAATACTTGAGTGACAATAATACTTAAATAATGGTATTGTAATTTGTATGGTAGTTTGTGAGGTCAACTATTCGATATATAACATGCATAGGACTAAGAATAGATTTTCACTTTGATAACACATGTAAAATGCTCACATTCTATACTCTTGAAAGAAATAAGTAAGATATTTTCACTTCTCACAGGGCTGACTACGTTTAAATGTCATCATTTTACTAAGCAAGATCATGAGTGCACAATTCACATAAGTTGTCAAATGCATCGATATGCGGAAGGTTACTGGGTTTCTACGTTAAATGTGATAATGTGAGCATATAGCAGGCTATGTGCTACGAAAGAAGCAGAACTTAACAATAACTGTTGTTTTTTGTTCATCGCCTGGGCTTGAGACTACTAATTTATAAATGTCTTTTTACATAAACGACAATATAAATATTTAAATAAACAATTTAATAAAAGGAGAGACATCGTGACACGGCTGGACACAAGATAAACAAATCTTTCATTAGCTGGAAAAAATGTGCGTGAAGTGGCATGGCAGTTGTCTATCTTAAAATCCGCAACTAAAAGTTCAAAAATGTGTGACGTTGTGTGCACTCACATGAAAAAGGTCGATGGCGATGTCCAACCAGCTATTTCCGCAATTCCTTTCTCTTGCATTCTTCTTCTGGGAGTTAAAACTCAAATTTGTCCTAGGTCTAAAAGAAGGCAGCGGAGGCACTGGCGAATTACAACGGACAGCTGCAACAATGGAAATATGGTGTCAATGTGCTAGTCAACAATATTTTACCAGTCGACAAAGCCTCAAGTCGCAGATGCGGGAACTGTTAGGACAAGGAGCTGCGAAGGAGCAGAGGGCGGGGTTGCTATCCAATCAAGTTAAAGTAACCACAAAGAAAGAAGAAGCGCGTTAAACTTTGGGAGCTGCGAGCGATGAGGTGACGATAGCCCGAGGCGCGTCTCCTTCCGCGCTTCTTCATCTTATTCTGAACCATCGTCGGCTTCTGGCCTTACTTCGTCCATTATCCCTTTTGTGGGCTTCAATCGCGACATGCTCGAGTGTGCAACGCGGGATCGGTCGCTCTATCGATCCGGTGTCCGCCCGGATGTTTCTGGATATGAGTGCTTGCAAAGATGTCGAATGATTCCCAGGTGTAAAGCTGACCGAGGCTTTAATTCGGTCGGAGGAGGTTCGTTTTGATTTTAGGAACAGCAGAGGAAGAACGTGCTGGAATGTAAATTACCACGCGCTGTGATGGAAATTTGTAGTTTGCAATTGAACTGGCGCAGAGAGGGTCGACTGATTTGTGTGTCCGCCGCGGAGTACCTGATTGGGGAAGCGTGCTGTGTTTAAGCATCCTTCTCCTTCTGTGACGTAGCGGAAGAGGAAATTCGGAAGCGAGGGATATTGCGACAGGTTTTTGGATTGAAGTTAGAGTTATGGTGAATCTTACAATTCGACTGAATGTCAAAGGCTCTGGAGGAGAAAGTTCTACGCCCACTAAGACAGCTGTTGAAGGCCCCGGCACGCCTCAACTTGTGTGTGGAGGGCACTTGATTCAGACAGAGCTGCCCACGGCTTCAGGCTTGGGGTTGAGCTCTGATCTGGCTGCTGCCACGGCACCCTCCAGTGGTTATCTCGGTTACAGAGTGCGTCGAACCGCTGGAGATAAAGTGCACTTCTGCGTCCGTTGTCATTTCCCAATTGCGATCTACGGTCGTCTTGTGAGTGCCAAATGCTATTCTACTCAAATTTTTAAGTGATTAGTTCATCAGTCGAGGAATATTGACTCCAAAGCATGTGCTAAGGAAGCAATTTTATGCTTCAGATGTCGGGACAGAGTTTTCGGATCAATGGCAAAGCTCAGTTTGCGGGGGCATGTTTTAGTACTTGGGATTTTACCAACTCTTTGAGATACTGAGATCGCGCTGAAATACCACAGTCAATCGCTCTGACCGTGCTTACATCGGGTTGATCTCTGATTTTGTGACTGGTCCTCATGTATTCGCTAACACAGCCTCAGAAAATGTGCATTTATTTTAGTCATGCCCTCTAGTTAGGTCGACGGTAATCCTGTTTTGTAATGCCTTTATCGCAAGGTTTGAAGCTGTAAGTCTCCTACGTAGACTCATATGTCACCACCACCTAACACCATGGTCGAGCTCAAGAAAGACTTCAACCACCTCTGGAAGTGTCAGAGCTCACATTGACAGTTTTCGCGCTGGTTATCATGAGGCGTGGGTGCAATTTGGAGTTGATCTCTATTACCTCACTCTTAGCTCCAGCTTCTGGCCCAAAGAAAGTTTTTGGAGGGTTTCTCTACCTGAACACTACATTCGTGTGGACACCGCAAGCTGGAAAGAGGGAGGAATTTGTAACAGAAAGAGTCCTCTGCTTTATTTCAACTTAGCTGGAGGAAGGCATAAAGACAAATACTTTTAGTTCGATAAATCTATTGAAATTTGGTTATCTGTGACGCGAAAAGGTTATTCCCTATGTGGAGGAGATCTTCAGATGACGGCTGTTGCCAGTTACAGTTCAGTTATCTGAACGATTTAAGTATGATCAATTGGAGCTTGAGAAGGTTATAAGATCATTTGGGGTCGAAGCCATAGATCTGCCTATTATTCTAGTCGAAGAAACTAGGCATCTTGGGATTGAAGATGACGTTTTTCTGCTTCGATTAAAATATTGTGAGACAGTATTCAGTTATCCTTGTTTCAAGTTTGTATTCAAGGAACTGAACGGACTTAATTTTCTACAAATGATTCTTGAAAAGAAAGCGAACTGAGGAAAAACTCAGAAAAACTCATGAGTGGCTTAGAATTCGAAGCTTGAAGGGTTCAGTTTGGAAGCTGCTTCTTGAAGGTTGCTCCATTTCCAAGTGACCTTAGCTGTCATTCTACCGCTCTTGAGCAAACGCGGCATCGCTGCAGTAGGTAAGGATTCAAGCTAGAACAATGACCAGGTGCTTCATAGATTCCAGGACTGAGAAATATTTCTGAAGAACGTTTGAAGCTGGAGAGAGGAGTTGTTTTGTTCGAGCCCTTCATTATCGGCTTACGCGTCCGTAATCATATACTTCAAGTGCAGGACATATAGCCACTATGTAGGTACTAGTGTTCCTTCGGTTCATACCGTTTCTTGACAGTTTGATAACACACAAAGTGATCATATCTCACTGATCTTCAGTGCGGAAGAAAAGGTTTATACATCTTTGTCAACAAGGATGTTGTAGCTCGAGATTTGTAACATTTCGTTAAATTCGAGCTTTTTTGGTGGACTCCGTTTGTCTGCTGCAAAATTCTCGTCACCCTGGCTTTTTGTTGGACGGATTTTCTGTGCATCAGGCGCATTTGTTGGTAGCTTGACGGTTCGGAAAGAAGGGAGTGAGGGTTGGTTTATTCGAGTATGCCAATCATTCAGATCAAATACTATACTGACAGGTGTGCAAATATTTGTCTGCAGGACCCGTGTGAGCATGTCTTCTGCCTAATATGTGCGAAGAAGGATGCAAACTGTTTCTTGTAAGTTTGAAAAATTCCATCTTTTCGTTTTTTCTGCAGATGTCATTTGTTAATCATCCTCCAGTTCAATTTACTCATACCAGATGTGCCTCATCGCTGGCAGCTAAGCGAAGCAGTTTCATTACCTATTTTGATCTAGTCTGATTTGAAATGCGTTGTAGTTATTTAGTATGTTTTAAGTGGGAAGGACTTTCGCAGACACATGAGTTGATCGACGGGGAAGAGCAGGTGCATTGGAACCCGCACAAGAATTAAGGGCATTGTAGGACACAAGAGGGAAAGTTTCCCCTGTATTTTATCTTTTCTTATAAAAAAATATACCTACATGCATAGCTTGCCAGTGTCGATGGTACCATCCGTACGTTATGTTTGCAGTCCCAACTTATTTTTCTCTTATTTCTTTCCTCGACAGAGCTTCACTCCGGTTTTCTTTTCGGGGCTCTGGCCTATTTGTGGTCATGGCTCTAGGAGGTGCTTAGATAGTAGGATTGCCTTGTTTGACAACCATGGGTGGAGTGAATGATCCTTATACACGAAGGTTGCTGCGGTGGATCTTTTAATCCTTTGGTGATTTTACGGTTCTCATCTGTTATATCATATTTATGCAGGTGCGAGGAAAGGGTTTTGCGCATTCAAAAGTTGGAGGTTTTGGAAGGAATTTTTGTATGCGGAGCCGCTGGGTGTCTGCGCTCTTTCCTGGCAAAGAACGAGTTTGAGTGGCATGTAAGAGAGGTTCATAGTCATCTACTGTCTTCCAGAGAGGCACCCCCCGGTAAGTCGCTTCTTGAAGCACCGCACCCGAGCCAGTCCTTAGGTCACAATCAAAATGCCCCAACACCGTCTCCATCTCAATCACAGCCCCATTCTCCGTCTCAGAGCAGAATGGTCGAGCCCCCTACTTTTGGATCAAATTCAAATTTGTTACTAACCGAGACATCACCGGTGCCCGAGAAGACAACGAAGCAGCACTCTAGCAGCTCTGGTCCTTCAGGGGACCAATCAGAGCCTCCTTCGAAACGGAAAAAGTTGGAGCTCCAACTCAATGCTGGGTTACGTGAGCGAGAACGGGAGAAGGGGAGAGAGAGGGATGATCATGGAAAAGGTCATGACGACAGAGACAGAGACGATGGACACAGAGTTAGAGAAAGGGAGCACTCCCAGAAGGAAAGAGATCACACCCATAGGAAGAGAGAAAGGGGCAATCAGGAGAGAGACAGAGACCGTGAGAAAGATAGGGATAGAGACCAGGAGAGGGAATTCCAAAATCAATTCCAAAGAGAAAGAGAAAGAGAGCAATGGGAGCAGCAACATGTTCATCAACAACAGCAGGGCCCTGGTCCGCATTATCAGTTACCACCACCCCCACCACCTCCTCCTCCTCCTCCACCACCTCTGCAGCCAAATGCACACCAACCTGAGAGATTGGTACAGGTTCCGCTATCGCAGCAAGGAGTTGCACCCAATTCTTTCCCTCCCCAGGGTTTTCCTCCGTACCACGTCCAGCAACAACAAGAAAATCGTGGTACTCCCCGCTTTGAGTCACCAAGACATGGCCCATTCATGGATCCTCGGATGACTGTACCGCCTGATTATCAAGAGACGAGTGTGCGGGCTAGACATCCCCAACAGGAAGGCGACCGAGCAAGGAACATGCCTCCTCAACAACAAGAAGGGTATAGACCTCCAATGGATAACAGACAGGCTTTAATGGTTCCTCATTATCATGGAGATTATGGAGGACCGATGGGCATGCCAATGGGTCCTCCATCTATGCAGGGAATGGTAAGATTTCAAGACGGTGCTCATGGTGGAGGTCACCTACCTCTTCCAAAACGTGGAAACTTTGGACCATCCGTGGAGTCTGCCATGGGACATCCTGCACATGCGTTTGTATGGGGAGCTCCTGCTAATTACGCTGCTGCCCCTGGTCACCCTCCATTCATGAATTGGCAACCCCCTCAATAATCACATATTCTAGGCCATATTGCCCTTCGACGAAACTCGGCTTTCAGTCAAAGTTTCTTGGAGTGAAATTTTGTGTTACTCTGAATATGTAGTTGAATGTGTATGCACTGTGATTGTCTGTCGGGTACTCCACATGCTTAATAGTAGGTATAGAGAACAAACGCGGTAGAATCAGAACTTGAGTGCTGTTTCTCATCCCGCTGTCGTCTAAATTTGCACAAGTTCATTAGGTGTCAACAGCACGTGTAGTAGTCCTCCTTCCTCCGATACTGTGTCTTGAAGAGGCTTTCATCTTTGCAGATGTTTGAGTGATTTTCTGGCCATGGTTACCCTACCCTGCTACTTCGAAAGAGTTTTGCTACGGTTGCTGGAAGGTGAATATGGTCGTTGAATCTTACTCTGTCCTGGTGATTCATGTCGAGAAATTGTAGACTATGTCTGGGGTTGATGTCAACCGTCTATGAGTGGAAATCCTTTTGACTGGGTTCTGATCTTTCAGAAAAACACGGTGAAATCCTCTCAGTTCCATTGACCAATTCTTTCTAGATCTCTAGAACAGCGTTGTTTATAATGTGGACTTATTGAGATTGAGCTTATCTCTGAGAAGCTGGTCAACCTCCTACAAATCTGAAATTTGACATGGAAATCAGCGTTGGTTCATTGTCAGCTGATCACGTTGTTGTGAAGTTTTTAAACAGCGGACTTTGTCGAGTTGATCGCTCGGCAGCAACTCTTTACAGGGTTGCAGATTGTTGATAAGCTCTTCATGTACGGCTGAGAAAGTGCGTACCTGTACACTCGGTCAACTACTGCGTGACGTAGATATCACTCCATATGCCAAGTTGTATTATTTGGGGCTTCAGATTCCAGGTGTATTATTATGAGTCGTGCGTTTCTGGAGTATCGAATTTTTGTACCAGTGACTGGACGAGTTAGAAGCTGCCTTGGATCTTCAGTCGGTAAACGAAAAATGCATATTTAAAGCTCGACTTCAGATGACGGTTAGTAAATACCATTTGTAAATGTAGTTTTTATAAAATTAAGTCATCCAGAGATGTATACATCTCAGCTTTTGCTAGAATTTGCTGAACATGAGAAACTGGATTTATAGCAGTGATATGATGTGGTCAGATCTTATGAGCATGTGACAGTCAGCAAGACAGATTCGAGGTGATTTTTTCGGGGAAGTCTGATACTTGATATCCGGAAAGCGTGGGGTCCTAGAATGTGATGATAGTGAATGGCAATATTTCAATGCGTAAACGTTCTCCGTACCTGTATAGTGGAAAAAGAATGTAATGGAGTGAGGGCAGAGCACTGGCTGCTAAAGAGCGGATATTCACCTTTGCTTTCATGAAAGTATCTATAGAGAGGAACGGCATTGGCCACTGCACTTTCGTGAGTCCAATACATACAAACAGGAAGCTGAATGAGTTCTGTGCAAAGCTTCAAGAAACAACGTGGCGTATCGCAAAGTGGGGTTCTATTATAGTGAAATCATGTGTAACCGTCCAGAAGCTGGGACACAGTAACCTCCCGTTGCTAATAAGATTTCTGGGGAGGTTCCGAACTTACTGTGAAGCGAATGGGATAGCCCAATCCACAGTGCCAGGCCAGGTGGAGCCACGGATTCTGTCAGAAGGGAAGAAGCTCTAGTCCCACTGCTTATTGAGGAGAGCTTCGTGATTAATATTCTTGTATCGTTGTAAAGCAGACTGCTGCACGAGAGGGTAGACCAAAAATTAACAAAACCTTGTAATCGAGATCCGCATAATATAATGTCAACACCGTACTACCAGAAGTTTTTTAAACCTACGAGGAATTTGCTCAATAGCTGAGCAGTGAGTGCATCGTGAAGTGCCACAGCGAAAGTCTTGCTCGATACGCACATTAGTAGGATCAAGTGTACTCAATAACTCGTCCTTCGCTACACTGTACATGTACTTCTTACATTGGAGGAATGCCGAAGATTTACCATGAAAGATATGAAGAAACAAATCTCGTGCACGATTACACTTCCTACATTTGGACTAGAGAGGATATAAAAGAGAGATCGGAAGACCCGTACATGGATCAGACGAGACGGGTAACGTTTCCCACTATGCTTCGCTCGATACGACAAATTTGTGAACCCACCATTCACTGAGCCGAGTCAGGACTAGCAGCGAACATCTTCCTTCCCCCTCTCTCTCTCATGCTAAACTCGTCTAGTCTCAAACGCAGTTTTGTGAGAAGTGTAAAGCTGCAGCTTCCGACGTGGCGTAGCAGGGAAATGTCTCGGACTACAACAGCCATGCCTCGATAATCTTCAGCATCTTAAAAAACATGTTAAAAAGCATAATCAGCTCGAGGGTTTGGGGTTGGGTTACTTTGAAATCCATGAGTTCATTGAAAAATTATCAGATCTACACAAATTTGGGAATTATCTCATGAAATCTGGACGAGACAGACACGGTGCCGTAGAGTGCACTCCGTGGGGTCAAACATGGTTGCTTCCCCAGTAGATTCGTCGTCGCGTTTGCTTAAGCCTCAGGCTTCGCGTTTGTCAAAGAACGAAGTCTGGGTTTCCTTCCCAGTTGCAAAAGATTCGCTCTCGCGACTGGGAATATTAGGAATTAACTTGTGTCTCCTTTAGGGTTATATAGGTTCACTTGGGCACCCTGATTATCCGACTAGGGTTTTGAGCAGCGTTCCTCCGTCAGATCGGGGGATCGGACGGTGCGGATTGTACACATACTGAATGAAGCGCCGCTGCGAAGTGAAATGCTCCCTCTCTCTCAGAACTTTCTCTCTTCCCCGCGAGGGTATTGATGTTCCATAGCCGAAAGCTTTCCTCCTTTCTCACCCTCTTCGTTCGCAGGGTTGGCAACCATGGTGTCTCTCAAGCTGCAGAAGCGGCTAGCTGCCAGCGTACTCAAGTGCGGGCAACGCAAAGTGTGGTTGGATCCCAATGAAGTCAATGAAATTTCTATGGCCAATTCCCGTAAGTTGTTCAACTGACAGGATCCGATTTTTTCTGTGATACTGCGAAATTGCGATTTTGCCTCATAGCAATGTGCCATAGTTTTTAGGGATCGAGTCAGTGAATTATAATGTGTTATCAGTCACGATGGCTGTGAGAGCTCCGGAGGAATGTGGACATGCGACTGCTCCCTGATGCAATTCTTGATATGCTGGATAAGAGAAGTACGTGATTGTGAAGTGCAAATTTCATCGGTCTTGCAGGACAAAACATCAGGAAGTTGGTCAAGGATGGTTTCGTAATCAGGAAGCCCCAGAAGATTCACTCCCGAGCCCGTGCTCGACGTGCTTTGGAGGCCAAGAGGAAAGGTCGTCACTCCGGATACGGTACGTTTGACAACGTCTCTTAAATCTCTTTCCAGCGTTTGCTCTCTTTGTTCTCTTAAATCCTACTCTGTAATTCACGGTCACTGTCCGTTAATTATCCGACGAGCATTGAATATCCATACTCCGGCTGCAGGAAAGAGACGTGGAACCAGGGAGGCTAGGTTGCCAACTAAGGTTTTGTGGCTCAGACGTATGCGCGTGCTCCGACGCCTTCTCAGGAAGTATCGCGATGCTAAGAAGATTGACAAGCACATGTATCACGATATGTACATGAAGGTTAAGGGTAATGTCTTTAAGAACAAGCGAGTGTTGATGGAAAGTATTCACAAGTCGAAGGCTGAGAAGGCTCGTGAGAAGAGTTTGTCCGACCAGTTCGAGGCCAGGCGTGCTAAGAACAAGGCTACTCGCGAGCGCAAGATCGCCAGAAGGGAGGAGCGATTGGCCCAGGGTATCTCTGCGACCCCCGCCCCTACCTCGGAAACTGCCGCTCCAGAAGTTCCTAAGAAGGCGAAGAAGTGATGAAGACGCTTACACTGTGGATCATATGTGTAAGCACGACTTTTAGCTTTGTGGTTGAGTTTGGGACGGATTATAGAACCAGTAGCAGGAGTGTCTACCCCATTTTTCAGCCGCTACCTCTAAGTCACGTCCTTTTCACGTCGGCTTTGTCTTCCTCTCAGAAAATCAGCAAGCTGTTTTGCGGACCCATCTCAGAATCCGAATTTCCACATTATCGTTTGAGTTTCTGGTCGTCGCCAAACATGTACAGCTTTTCATACTGCAACAGGTTCATGCATGAAATTACAAATCGCGATTGTTTCGCCGATTTATTTTTAGCACTGTCGCGTGAAGCACCCGAAATGCAGGATCATACTCTTCAACATTTGGATTGATAGACAGAAATCCTGTAGCATTTTTGCAGATTCATAATTTGGGTGTGCATTCACCTTGCTTATGCCATTCTTGTGCAGTGCATATTTTCTGGTTTTGGATGTGTGGATTTTCTGATATATGGATGAATGTTGATAACTGCAATCAGCTTTAGATGGTCTGTTGACCGCTAGGGACTCGCATTGTAGAGGGCATGGTACACAAAGATGGAGGGTAGAGTCTTGAGACGTGTTTCTCAAAGCTTGTGTCTAAACCTTCGTGGTTGCTTTCAATGTGGCATTTAGCTTGCCTAAGAATCCAACTTGAATGAAATTAGGTCATCAAATTTGTCGGTCTAGGTAAGACTTTCAGCGATACCCATGCTATTCTTTCGGCTCTGAATGGACTGGACTATCAGCTCGCTAGATCTTTGAAGATCCATGGATTGCGGATCCGTGTGGAATCACAATTCCACAATAGAACTCGTCTGGATATGTGATGTGGACTGGGCGTAATGAAAGATTCAGCAAACAGGTGATCTTTTGCAGGACTCTTGTGGTTGTGACATTCGGTAAGGTCCGGTATGATGTATGAAGTCATCATGCTGCTCATCACTGAGTAAACCTAGGTTTGTGAAGTCGGGTTGCATCTTCCTTCCTGGTATTTTGCAACCCCGCAGTTCGGCAGTGCTCTACTGGGAGTAGGTCTTGTCAAACTCTATGTATTTGTTCGCGTCAGCGCCGAAGGTTTTAGGGTTTACTCGTTCCAAATAAGAGTGAAGGCCTGAAGCTTCCAATGACTTGTGAGAGACTAATGTACTGCCGAGACCAGGTAGCCTAGCATTTGGGGAAAGGAAATATGTCAAGTGTTGAGAGAGATAGAGTGTGGCGAACAGAAGCATGTGTGGAGAGTTTCCCCGGCCGGCGGAAGAATGACTCTCAGTGATGAGAAGGTGGGGAATGAAACCTTCAAGATTCTGATTCTTGTTGTTTATTACATCAATATAACCTCTAAATCAAAGAATTAAAAATCTAAAGGAGGTTGTGGAGAGGGTTGTGAAGCGATGATGATGACATCGATGTGTGTACTTTACAGTATTCTTCGGTATTTTGGCCAATAGTCATGCATTGTACACATCTGCTATTCACTTACGTGAGTCACAAACGTTTTTGATTTTGTCTAATGTCTAATGTGTACCAAGAAGTCGCGAAGACGTTTATCATGGGCCTGATCCTGTCTAACGATGTGTACATGTACGTGGCTGGGGAAGAAACTGCACACAAGTCTATTAGAGAATGGAATGTGTCGTGTATGAATATTGTACTGTACATCAATGAAAACCTGAAAGGGTAATCATAACATGTGCATGTATCAACAATTCTAATTCCGAATGAAAGAACCCGAGCTGGAAAGATAAACATAGTATACGAAACATCACCAGGATATTGAGTACAACTCTTTATTCATTACTCCGAAAGGAGGGAATATGAATGAGAATTGGAAATTCCATTTAACATATGATTAATTAACAATCACTCACTGTCATCGTTATTGTCACCAATTACAATTCTTTCGTAAATTACAATTCTTTCTAAGGTATTTTCCATAATTTTCAATCTTCTGACGAATGTGAAATTGAAAGCCAATTATACGGAACATCAACTGCAATGTAACCTAATGTTAACTCACGTTTTGGCAATTGTGAAAAATCTGAAATTGATCATATTTGATATGAAAAAAATAGTATGTTGCTTTCGTTTAAATTGTAATATATTAATGAAACTACTCAGATCGTGACTAAAAAGATGATAACGCACCTATGAATTATCACGATATAAAATTTGTTTATTCAAGATCCTTAAAATTAAAATTATTTTCTATTATAATAAGAAATATTCAACTTGTTTACACAAAATTACAACAGATTTAAGACCTAATGTCTTAATTAAATCTGACTCGATTACTAGGTTGCGTTAGATTTTAAGATGGATTTCAATTATCTTAGTTAAATTAACACATTATTAAATAAGTATATTAATTTTAACTCAAAATAATGAGATGAACTTTACAAGTTTGAATAAAGTAATTATAATCTTGTATTGTATGCGACTCAAGTGCTTTGAATGACTACACGGCGGTTTTCATTTTGTTTGTTTTTTGCATGAGCTTTTAAGTGTACTAGATTCTGTGGTCATGATGATTATTTTTTGGACCACTTTTGGAATATCTACGAGCTCAAATATTCGACTAGAGGATTTTTGGAAATTGAATCAGTAGGTAATGGCTAGATCATATATCTCCCTGGACAAGAAATAATTTACTATTGAGACTTTAGTAATTGATGATAATTGAAATCTTCAGTAGGAAACTGCTATTTAGATATGGTACTTAGATGTTATATTACATGCGTCAAAGAGAGAATGCAAAAGCTTTTGAATTTTCAAGACTTTGTCTTGACTAAACCCTAAACAAAAATAATAATTTGCTGTGATAGATTTGTCATTTAGAGAATAAGTTTGTGACTCACATTAGATCAAGCATAACATTATAAATTTTAATTGTGATACTCAAAGTATTTTACCTTTAGTTATGAATCCTGTGATGAATCTTATAATGTATGATATCAAAATAATGTATAATGTTTATCAAAACTCTATATATAATTAATGAACGAGCTAATCAAAATTAATCATTTGATTTTTTCATCAAAATGATTCACTTAAAGGTTTTTCCAAGACATGATAACAAATGTTTTGCACATGAATACAAGGAATATAGTGTAGCATTTATGTTATGTCCAGATATGATAAAGTTTATCTTAGATTTTAGTAAACTCTAGTTTACATAGAGATTCATACAAGGTTTGTAGTAAATATTTATTCACAATAATCATATAAGTTGTAAAGATATGAATCAAGGAAAATTTGTAAGTAGTTTATTCAAGTTTTTGTAAACTTTAGTTAATATAAATATGGCTACTTAGTCAAATTAACTTGTTATTATATAAGAAAGCTATAAGTGACACATACTTTAAGATTTTCATTGAAGTACCTCAATTCTTGTGAACATAGTTTGAAGGAACTCATTAACTCTTGTTTATTGTGTGTTTGTGTGCATACAATTTGCGTTGTGAATGGATAGTTAGAATCTGAAACTAGCTGTATTGAACTAAAATCAATTGGTGAAAATTATCAACGAATCAGTATAAATAAATATGTTTTTTAAAATAATTTGAAATTAATATTCAAAAAATATTAATACTAAACTTATATGTCATCTAAATTTTTGATGATGTGTGAAAGATTATGTAGGTTTCATTTTTTTGAAACAGTGTCATGAAAACTTAAAAGGCATGTTTGATGTATTCTAAATATTTTAATCATGAACAGAAAATTCATACTTGCATAAGTAATAAAGAATAAAACCAAAGAAGTATACTTGAATGAAGATACCGTAATTTTAAAGACATGTCAACATTAGTTCACCATCAAACAATGTTCAACACATCTTTGAACAATATTAGTTTGAAAAGATTAGATATTGACGTAGAGTGCTGAATGCTGTATTTTTTCTTTTCCTAAAATGGAAGATAAATTCAAGAAATTAAAATGTTAAAAACTAATGCCGCTAGAAATCCTTCGGCATGTGTGAACCATGTTTATTCGTTACGTGCTTTCCAAGAAATCCTTTGACTTCGTAGCCGACAATAACATTATGAAGCGGCAAGCTAATCATCTCAAACATTTGAATTTAGATGATGAAAATTTTATTTCACTCTAATTCATCACAAAAAATATGCTGATATTAGTTTTGGATATACACACTCTAATTTGGAATCACAAACAATAAGCAACGTCGTCAACTGATGTCGTCATAAGTGTGAAATCAAAGAAAGTAAAAAATGAAATCATTATCAATGCTCTTGATTGATACTTGTGCAATCCTAATTCGGTTTTTTGTTATTGTCTCTTCATAACCTGGTGCTTTGAATACCCTTCGACGGGTATTGTTATTATTTCTTTAACGAATGTAACGTACATGACATTAGGCTTGAGGAATGCCGGGAAAACGAAAGGTGGGCGGGGAGGCCACCACAGAAGATAAGGCGACGGTCATCCATCCGTCGCCTTGGACGGCGAAAGAAGCGCCGGAATATTCCACAGCGCTGCAAAGGCGCTCAGCAGTCTCGACTGCGCTCGAAATTCCGAGTTGGAACACGAGGCCAACAATTGTGGCGATGATGCGCAGCCGCGCCTGGGGATTTTGACTCAGGCTCGGAGCGTGTGCGCGCAGGAATTGCAGAGTCGAAGTGTTCGGTGTTTCGATGGAAGGGACTTGGTTCAGGATTCGTGGCGACAGGATTGTTGGGAGGTGATAGAACTGCGAAGGTGCTTCGCTCCCCTTACTCGCACTAATGGCGCCAGGATACCGAAGTGAGAAGGACTGCTGTGGTTGAGGAATGGTCTGCTCTTCCTGCAGGAGTTTGAGGGAACTCGATGGCGAACTCGAGCGTTGCTTCCGTTGTCGCACGCCATAGATATCTGTCTCCGACCAGTGCAGAGGAGGTCAGGTCGAGGACTGCACTTCTTGAATCCCGGCCCAGTCTTCCGTCGTGTACTCTTTATTTGAGATCTTACTGTGCTTGTAATCAAGGGGTTAAAAACTCGTTCGGCCTCAGGTCCCCGCCTTCGAAATTGCACAATGTGCTCAATTCACGCCATTCGTCTTCCTTTTCTTCGAGACGGAAGTCGTTGCGATCATTGTCGAAATCAGATCAATCTCAGGACATCTTGTCGGAGACTGGAGCCAGTGGAAAGAAGGTCGGGGTTGATGTATTGGACCAAGAGAAAGGAGGTTTTGATCGTGAGCCCCGTGACTTGAATGGTTCAAAGTTCTCTGAAGCATCTACCAGCGGCTCTGAATTGCCAAGCGAGGAGTCCTTGAAAAATCTGGAAGGATTCCTGCAACGGGTGAAGAATCAGGTGAAGATACAAAAGCTCGACGAAGATTCGCCAATAGCCTCCCCAGACAGTATTTTAGATACTTTGCTTCTCATCAGCCCCTTCTTTCTTTGGGGCACTGCGATGGTTGCCATGAAAGGCGTGTTGCCGAAAGCAGGTCCTATGTTTGTGGCATCTGTGAGGCTGATTCCCGCAGGTTTACTTCTCATTTGGTTTGGTGCTTCTAGGGGGAAAAAGCAACCTGCAGGGGCTATGGCCTGGATTTCGATAATTCTCTTCGGCCTGATAGACGCCTCGTGCTTCCAAGGTTTCTTAGCTGAAGGATTGAAGAGGACCAGCGCTGGCTTGGGTAGTGTGATAATCGATTCTCAACCTCTGACAGTAGCAATTCTAGCAGCTCTTTTATTTGGAGAAAGCTTAGGATTTATAAACTACGCTGGTTTGGCACTGGGAGTTCTGGGTCTTCTCTTTTTGGAAGTGCCCTTGGATTTGTTGAAGAATGCGTTAGCTTCAGCCAGTGATGGAAGTGGCTTGACAGGGTTGATTGGTGATTCATCCTTTCTGAACGAGTTTGCTTCCTGGGACCGAGGGGAATGGAGGATGCTTCTTGCAGCGCAAAGCATGGCTGTGGGAACTGTGATGGTTCGCTGGGTTTGTCAATACTCCGACCCATTCATGGCCACCGGGTGGCACATGGTACTGGGAGGGATACCACTTCTGATCCTTTCCGTTATCCAGCAAGATCCAGCCCTTAGTGGTCACATCCAGGATCTTGACGCTAATGATTGGTTGGCCCTTCTGTACACATCTGTAGCTGGGAGCGCAATAAGTTATGGGGTGTTTTTTTACAATGCAACTAGAGGGAGCTTAACGAAGCTAAGCTCTCTCACATTCCTTACCCCTATGTTTGCTGCTCTCTTCGGATTCTTATTCCTCAACGAAGTCCTTACACCGGCTCAGTTTTTGGGTGGGTTTATCACTTTAGCAGGAGTCCTGCTTGTGAATTATAAGCCCAGCCCTATTGTGGAAGTTGAGTCAGACTCAGACAACCAGCGAAAACTACCCTGAAGGTGATAATTTGTTTATATTTGTTGGATAATTCTTATCTCTGATACTCTCAAATTTCTGAGGTCGTAGGGTCTACGGCAATCCAGGCATCCTTTATCCTGTTAGAGCATTTGAAGAAGTTTCTCTTTTGTAAAGTAGGGATAATGTTTCCACTGCACATAAAAGGTGCGAACGTGGATTGTAATTTACATCTCTTATATTCTCTTGGAAGCAAGTAAAACCTTGTGACATCCTGTTCTACTTGCACTTCACATGAAAATTTTGCGGCAGTTTCAGCGAGTGCAAGTTTTTTGAGATCTGTTGCAGAACTTACAAAGGAAAGATTTGACTTAGAACGAGTGGATCCATGTGTTTCAACGTCGTATGAAGGACAGGGACCATAGGGAAAATACGACCTAGGCTGAGAAGCGTGCCTCAACTTCGCTCACCATGACGAGACACATACCCAAACTTGGCACAGGTTTAGTGTGCTCACACTGTTAATCACTTGCAACTTTAGTCGTCTGATTATAGTCGGCTCGGAATTGGGGACGCGACTTATGCTAGCAAGTGTTTCTTCCTCATTTCAACGGAAGTACTTCTTGGAAATTCCTGGAATGAACTTGCTAAACAGCGGAGAGAACGTGGATGTACTTTCGGAAATGGTGGGTTATCAATCATTGCACGAAACGAAATCTGAGCCCCCACTGTACAAATGAGCGTACCAAGAGGAAACTGCTCATTTAACGGCTGATTTCGTGAATGTGACAATGGGCTATCTCCTCTCACTCGAACAGTCCTAGCCAGTCTCTTATGCGCTCGGAATTCCATAACCACGAAATGATCGGTTTGTCAGCACACTGGAAGGGACGAGTCCGTTTCAGCTTGAAAGAACGAAGGACGATTTCAACCCCGTATAATACAACACGTTGGCAGTTACGGTCGAGATTTAACGAAGCGAAAATCGAATAACAGCACAGGATTACCCTAGACCTATTATTTGACGCGATGCTGTCTCTGGTCTCTAACTTACCAACAATAAACTTCATCGTACAGCGTATCCTTAGGACGAGACTTAGGTGTCCTACTGAGGAGCGACAAATTTTTTCCGCAACTTGGAATCCCAATTCTTTCGGCGTCTAGTCGAACTGATCAATGAGTCTGCCGACCGCGAGAGAAAGTCTCGGCAGAGCTTATGCACATGGAAGATCCACTTCCAGCTATTCGTCTTGAATGGACGGAGTGACCACACTGTGCCGGCCAATTGAAAGTCCCATAGCACAACAGGTTTTGTGTTGATTTCTTATTGGAAAGTGAAGACACCAAGCTTGGACGATGACCTCGTGTTCAGAAATTCCTTGTCCATGGAATTGAGAATGATCTACCAGCGGATGGTCTCCCAAGACGTGAAAGTGATGTGCCTTAGCGTGCGTTTCACGACTTCCAACGAATGAGCATCGTAGTTCAAGAGATTTCTAAGCGCATCACGAAGTAGGGGAGCCAACCTTCAAAGTGGGCGGGCCAGAAACAGGACTCTGTTTCTGTTCTAGTTCTGCAGTCTACTTTGTGAACTGCGTAGAACGAGCACTTAGTTCGTGGCTGAAGCAGTAGGGCATGACGATATGAGTTGAGACATAATGAGATGTTTACACGCTGCCAACCCTTCTATGTCTCGAACTACCGCCAAGCATTATTTGACCGAAGCTTTTAAGATATTCATCGACGGAATGCGTGACATTTCTATGATTTACTTCTAAGTTCAGCACATATCGAGATGTCGAATCGATAGCGGGAATTACTACCCATTGCTGGGCAACTGTGCACCAGAGTGTCTCTGAGCCTTAGTCCTCTGAATTTTCTTGAATTCAGTACTTTCGGAGAAGTACGATCCAAACAACTGATGAAACCAAGACAATTGACCGTGTGAATGAATTGCGGGTTTGGTCCGCTCGAAATTGGTTGCATGAGGAGTGTAGGAACTGGTGACATGTCACGAAAGAAGGAAAAATTTTCATCGAAATAGCAAATAGCTTGTTACCAATGCTCCTCAGAGTGATTATCAAAACGGAATTGCAAGACGTCTGTTACAGAGATACATACTCTGAAGCAGCCAGATTCGAACAGATTGTAAAATGCAGAGTTTTAGAACTTTGTTGAGAAAATGTCGGGAAGAGTATGAACTTGGTGAAAACCTGCGGGAATTTGTGAGGTGAATCTAGGGATCAGACAATTCCTACAATTACCGGTGGTTCAAAATCGCAATATTCCGTTTTGTGGCTGGCTATTCCGCACCTGAAACGCAATAAGGCTGTCAAGAGGAACCCATCTCAGGCTGTGTAGGCAGCAAACATTGCAGAGCTAGGTTCGCTGTTGCATCCTAGGGTGCTGATAAGTGACCATTTTTTGCTCCCAAGTCGCCTTTGCTTTCAGTTCCCGATGCTTTGGGCGTGAAGAGGCAGGCTGAGGGATTTGCAACCGATTTCATCTCTTAGATAAGAATAAAAGGTTAGTTATCTTGTAAATTTTGCTCCGTGTCTCAAATCGCAGATGCTGCAGTTCCTTGTGAGAAACTTAACAAATCATGTACTCTACTACCACAAGACCAACAATTCTTTGTAAGAGTAAATCCTCTAATTGAGGGCATCAAATGATGGACTGCCAGTGTTTACTCTGCCTCTCGTCATCGACCCATCAGCGTTGAGCCCTTCAGTTGCAAGTAGTCACCATGGACCGGGCGGAGGCACTGCGCGAGGAAGAGAAGGCGGACCATGCAATGCGCCGGACGAATCGCCGTTCCAGCTGGGCGGTAAGTATGCATGCATCTTGCCAGCAAGTACTTTTGAATTTGATTACTTTCTGAGAGCAAGGTTTCCGAACATTCTTCCCTTGGTCATATAATAGCGCCTCTAGGCGATAATTTGACAATACCTCTTGGTTATAAGCCACTGTGTTGTGAAAGAACCAGAATCACAAGAAACAAAAGTAGCCTTGATGTCTCGATCACTTTGTTTCAGAATTCATACCCAGCATTAGGTCAGTCTCTGACTCTGATGTTATTCTTTTGGGTAGAGGATGATCAACATGTGTTCTTCTCATTGCCAATGTGCAGCAATTGAACCAGCGGGATGCGCAAGACAGTCTAAACAATGCCATTGATAAAATTCAAGAGTCCTTGAGGAAGGGTTCTATGGCAACCGAAGTGAAAGTCACTGCCGACAACTTACGGAATTCTGTAAGCGGAGTCCAACATGAGCCCTATCTCAGCTGGTTGCAGAGTGTGGTGTGGGTCCCGTGGGCTACATGTTATATCATTTGTGCTAGTAGTAATCAGATTCCGGCTTTGCTCTGAAGGACGCCGAAGACTAGTAATAGATATGAAATGATTTTCCTAACTGTGGCAAGGGACTTGGTTTTATAGACCCAAGGACGAAAAGACGGTCTCAGCAAGCAGATTCTACTCGATCTTCAAAGTCGCTTTATTGCAGTGGAGGATACAAGTCAAGGGTTACTTGACAAGGTACTATTTCTGCTTTTTAACTGTGCAGTTGCAACAGTTCTTTGTATTATGTCCAGATTTGAAAACTTTCGCTAACCCTGGTTAAAATTTCGCTGACCCTGGTTACAACTGTCGTCATTATTTGATATACTGTCGTAGCCAGAAGTCCACTGGCTCAGGTTTAGTGGCTCAGTGGTGCTAGTATGAAGGTAATGATTGTTAAAAGAAGAGCTGAGATGAGATGAAAGCTTTAAGAAAATGAAAGAACTACTTGACAGTGAAGGCTGACGTGCAACAATTTGACCAATTGATCTCTTGACCTATTTTCTGATACCATTATTAGTATGACGGAGTTTGTAACGTATGGGTAACATACTTAACTAAAGCTTACCTGTACATTGCTAGAAAGAATTCAGAAGTGAGAGCACTTTGGTTTTGAGTCAGTGATCGCAAATATAAGCCTTGCATTGAGCAGAACGGGTGATCTCCTTTTGCTGGTGGATATTCTGCCATCACGTTTGACATTGCAGGATGGATTTATCAAAGCCTGCATGAGTATCAAAGGATTTGCAGAAAAGATGAGGTTAGTTATTTTTGTACAAACATTTGTGCTATTGTTGACGAACTTTTGAAAAGAAAATGCACGCTGCATTTTCTTTGTCAAATCGTCTTGAATTTCGGTTTAGTTTTCATCAGGTTCTTAGAGGATGAGCCTGCATCATCAGGTGTGAGGTAGCTGTTGGAAGACTAGGTGGTGAGAAATTGCCCTCTACGTGATGAATGGCTTAATTATTTAGCTGCTCGTGACCTCTTATAGTTACTGCATATATTGTCGTAAAGTCAATCACCATTGAATACTGAGTTCTCTGAACGTACAGTAAGAAGCAGATCGCCGATCTCTTCATGAAGATTGATGCAAACAGCATCGGTGTTATTGGCTTTGATGATTTCACGAGCTATATTCTCGTGCAGCAGGTAATATCTCGATGTAAAAACTTTACAGCTTTGCAATTCTGAAAATTAATGTTCTTTTTAACTTCAAGAACGGAGAACATGAGAAGCACTATGCGAATTTTATCTTTGATCTGCAGTTATCCCAAGAAGCAGAGCCAGCGTCGGAGCATACAACCTTTATCAAAGTCAATACGTTTGGAAGTAAAAAGTTTGGACGTTGTGATTTTGAAGACTCAGAGTCAGAAGACTCCGGTAATGATGATGATAGAATAGAACGTGACTCTGAAGAACCCATTTCATTCAAGGCTGACGTTGGTGGCAAGAGAGGGAATATAGACAAAATTGCCCGGGCAGCTAACATTATTGAGAAAGTAAGTTAGTAGATAAGTCCATTATCATTTGTCCTTCGCGTTTTTAAATTTTTAGTTTTTACCCCTGATTGTTTTATGGAATTAATTAGTGGCCATAAGTTTCTCATCCTGTCCTAATTAAATTGTTTGACTGATTACGTGCAGACTCTTCTTCTGGGTCCTCTTGATACTTATGTGACAGCTACTCAGAGAGGGCTGCTCAAGTTGTGGTCTGCAAACACCTTAAAGCCCTTACGAGCGGTGCTAAATGGAAATGGTGGTATGTATAGAACAATGTCTCCATAAGACATGAACGCTTCAAGCATTCCAAAGACGACCGTATATAGCTTGTAGATATCTCGAGCACAACAATGAAGCAGTAGACAAGTAAAATTTAACGATACGAGGAGGTTTTGGGAAAGCGCAAAAGGCACTTGGCTGAGGAGATCAAATATCGAAGCGGATGAGCAGGGAGTTGAACTTGAGAACTTCAGCTTTGTGCAGACGATTTAGATCTCACGTTCGACCCCCCACTCAACCCCTTTTTGGATATTTCCACGAATTCACATCTCCACCAATTTTTACAAGAAGGTGTATCTATTCAAGAACATCTTCTTGTCTGGGGAGTGGACCTTTTAGGTCAACGTCGTACTGGTCATCATCAGCTTGGATATTGTGGACACGTAGAATGAGGTAAATAAGGTATTTTTGTGCAAATCACTCAGAGAAGCCTCTGTTTATTGTTTTGCATTTTCAGCATGGATCACAGACATGGTGGTCATGGCACATCAACCTCTTGCAGTCTTCTCTCTCGACCGAAGGTGATATGCTGTCTTATAAGTTATCAACGAAGCTCCTCTAATTTCTAATTTTCGAGGAGTGAGATCAGGAGTATTATGTGCCTTAGGAGTTTCAGTACCATAAATGTTTATGTACTAGAGCTATTTCTAAGAGATGATGCATAATACAATCAGATCTCTATGTCTAAAATTTGTCTGGACTCGTGGATCAAAACTAGTGTTTAACTTTTCTATGGAACTCCTACTCATGAGTGTTGTGGCAGTATTACGTTTTATGACACAGGACGATTATCGTTTGATGTTCTTGGCCGGATTGAGAATCTTGTAAGCCTTCAAATTTGGGAGTTCCTCAAAAAGGCAGTTGGACATTGCTTAGCTCTGTTTTTGTACTTCGCTTACAGTATTTGCACTATTTTTATTTCTTCTTTTAAATCTTCATCAAACGGCAAACTTGGATCATTGTGTCCGTCTCTTGAAGTTGTGTGCAGGTGAATGCACCCATGTGTGCTACATGGCTGCGGGTTGCTGAAAGTGACAAACTGCTCTATGGTGACGACCGGGGAATCGTTCACACTTACACTTTTACAGACGAATGGGGCGGGTATATACCTGGGCCAAGAAGACTGCGAACATTAAGTAAAACAACCTGTAACGTTTTCATATGTTGCTAATCTCTGTGGTTTCTTCTACAGCATGAACATAAGACCATAGTGAAGTGAAAAATTGACATCACATGCGTGTTTAGTGAATCTAAATGCCATATTGAAGTATCTTGGCCCAATGGAAGTTTTGCAGAGATAGCGACAAAGGCTTCGGAATTGCAGATAAAGTTTTACCTCCTGGAATGACCGAAAACATACCTTGGGTACTGCATAGCGATTGGGTGACGCGAATTCGATACATGGCTCACTCCAACTCATTGCTGACCGCATCTATGGATGGAAATCTGCTCATGCTGGACTTTGAGAAGAGGATCCCCAAGTGGACCGCAAAAGAGCATGCTCATGGTATATATGGATGTGAGTACTGCAGGTTATTTTTCACCTTTATACCTTTTCTCTTCAACAGCTTTCAATGGGTCTATCGTGCAAGTATTTGGTGTTTAATGAGGTGAAAAATGGCCATGTTCAATATCATTACATTCTTGGACCTGCTGACTGAAATCCGAATTTCATCTCGCTGCATCCTGTAGTCGCCTGATCAAAGAGGACTCAAAAATCAGGCAGTAAATCTCAATTTCTGAAGTCTGTATGAAAGTTCAAACATCTGATGGAAGAGATGAGAGCTGCGAAAGGAGTTACAGAAGAGGTTAGAAATCCTTATTTAAAGATTGGAAAAAATCCTCAATGGCTTGAACAGTCATTTCTGATTCCGTTGTTTGGCCTTCAGGAGCTACAACTTTATTGTAACGTGTGGGCTAGAGAGATATATAAATATCTGGAATCCCTTTACAGCTAAATTGATGGGCGTGTTACACGGACATGAAGCTTCAGTACTGGTGCGTTCGTTCTGTACTGGATCCAACTTCGTAGTAGAATCTGTTGAAATGATTATCCTGTACTCTTTTGCAGCCATGATCATGCGTTGTGCTATCGATCAGTGCTATCGATCCTCGTGCGTTGCTTCTGAAGTGCTTCATATCGCCTCAGAGAGGAACTGTTTCTTTTAACAGGCATGTTTTGCATCCATTTAAAGTTGCTCTGTATTTCAGGATGTGGTCGTTAATGAAACAGACAACCAAATTGTGAGCATCGCTGCTGATAGCGTAATCAAAGTCTGGGACATGCGCAGCAGTCGTTGTCTACAAACTATAATTGAAAAGACTGAACTGCCAACGAGAAACAACATTATGTATGACAATCAAAGACAAGTATATCACAACCTGTTCCCACCTGATATGTGTTTCACGATTATAGCTCATTGCTGTAAAATACCAAGCATAACGAAATCCTGAAATATACTGAGAGAAAGGGTGTGGACATCCATGCGGATTCTGCACACTTGTCCGTGTGTATTCCACGCTACGTATATCTGAAAAAGGTCTTAAATAAAATCATACCTTCATCAACATTAGTCTCGTAGAACAGTTCCAGGTATCATCTAATGGGTAACTAGATTGATAAGGAAAGGCAATGGACGGCAGCATACCACATAACAATAATGGAAGCCACCGATGAATTATATACTAAAAAATCCAATCTGTTTATTATCTTAACTAGAGTGCTAATTATTATGAAAAGAATGCGAATTAGATCCTGATAAGAAGAAGGGCAATGACTGAAAGAAGTACTCGTGATTATGGGCATGCCCGATGTTTTCAGAGGTGACAGTACATAAGTCTTGTACAGATTGATATGAGACGAAGTTGAACTTCTGTTATCTAAAGTTACAATTACGTAACTTGTTGACTACCTAAACCACTTAAGTTTTGACTTATCAGGTCCTTCTTTGTGGAGGTGCAACGCTGGAAATGTGGCATAAAAGGAAAGCTAGAGAAGCAAGGACTTCAAAGCTTTGCGGATGTCTGTACAATTCTCTGTTCCGCCAGGTTGTTTACTTCTCCTTTCTCAAATGGCATCATGAAATCATCTAGGGTTGTAATCATGGATGTGAACGACGAGCTGTATCACGGGCAGACCTCTGTGCCTTACAAGAAAATTTTACTATTTTAGTTATCTAGTTATGAAAGGAATCATTTATGTAGAGGTCAGGAGGAATCACAGCCAAACAATCAAGATACGAATATATCTACTCTTAAAAACTTTGACCGCGATGAATGCTGTATATTCATAACAGGAGGACAAGTGTTCTATGCGAATGGGATAAATCTGCTGTCTCTGGTTTGAATACTATGTAGAACTGGAATCTTTTTTAAATTTCAAGAGAAGGATATATTGTTCAGGGAAGAAGTAACGGAGGGATTCAAGATAGACGACATTGCACATTGTAACATTGCTTTGACCACGTCAGGTAGTTGTTGGAGAGGTTGATTCATTAATAATGGTTTGGAGTATTGATACCGGCGAAGACGTTTTCACATTTTCGGACGCGCTCAGGTGACAATTCCTATTTCTGTTGATCAGCTTATATTAAATAGATATAAATTTCTTACAATGTTTTTTTAAAAGAAGGGATAAATGTTTTTGGATTGTATCGGAAAGCTACACCCTTAAATAATATTAAGCATTCAGTTTATCCTGTCAAAGTCTGAAGTCTTCATTCCATGTGGATAAGAACCGTAAGAACTAATTCATGTATTTGCATACATTGTTAGTTGCTATTTGCTAAGTTTTTTTGTAATTTGATCTCGAGGAAGAACATAAGAACCTATAAGATGCATGGAGATCTAGGAAAGCAAAAACAAATCCTTATTATTAGATGGTGAATACACTTTTAAGAGTGAAATGTATTTTTGTCATGGCACGATAAATTCCCGCCAAGAAATATGTAGGTATTGATCAGATAAATTAATAGAAAATCAATTTTGAAGGATTCTTCTTCAATAAAAAACTTGATGGTGATCTGGACGAAAACCTTATGGAGTTTTTTTACAGCAATAATACTTCTTATTATCGAAGTTCGTACGTGCCATCAAACTTCTTTGGACATGCAATTTATATGGAGTTCGGATACATTGAAGAGGACACCATTTATACTCACTCACCTGGTCACTTTGTACCAATCCCTTAACAAGCAGGGGCACCAAGCTGTCAGCGATGGCATTTGATCAGTCTCAACGAAGATTGTTGCTAGCGGGCCAGGACGGAAGTTTGCGGATGTGGAATTTCAACAATGGAGAATGCTTGAAGGAGTTCCATGGGTTCGGCCAGGTAATTTACTGAACTTTAAAATTCCATTATCTTAAATCTCTTAAATTGTCTCGAAATGAAGACTTTCTTTAAAGTGTTTGTCCTGCTGTGGTCATAGAGCTAATATTCGTTGAATCTGATTCAGCTTCTCATCGCTTGAGGTCGATGCTCCTCATTTTTTTTATCTTATTCTGGTTTAAGGACCACCCATAATCTTTTGCATGGAATATCTGAAACAAACACATTTAATATGAAAGTACATGAGTATGTATGAATGATCGGTTCAACTATGTTCTCAATCGCCAGGATGAAATCAATGCTGCTTGTTGCTTGGTGGAGACAAAGAACATGTTTGTTATTGCGGTCGGCTGGAACAATAAGGTAAGCCTTTTAACATCTTTGTGAAGCTTTCTGTCTGCCTTAAATCTTGAGTTTCCGTTCTTTCAAACGAGGTCCCATGTGTAGATTTGGATCACTCACCTCCACTGTTGGTCTATCTAATCGATCCTCAAGAAACTGTTACACCACCAAAACCATGGATATTGTCAATCTATTATATTGTGTTAAATTGATGATGAGCCTGTTGGCGATCCCGCTGTAGATTTTCACGCGAGAAAACGTATATATCTAAGACCAGTAATTCTCTACGCATAGGTCTGCATGTGGCACGATGGAACGAGGGCAAGAGAAAACGTTATCAAGAGAATGCAAGGTCATTCAGATGATGTTGTGTGTGTTACCAATTTACCACCGAGCAACATAGCCACCGGAGGCTGTGATGGCAAGGTCAATTTCGTCCTCAATATGACCTTCCCGTAAGCTTATGACCTGTTAGTTCTTGTTTCCTTGGAACTTTAAAATGGAAAGTAGTGAATGATGGTGAGAATGTGCCATGTGTGACCAGATCATAATTTGGAAGCTGGATGGAATTATCAAGTGTCAACTGCGTGCTCCTGAGGCGGAAGACTCAGATTTTGATGAGAGTACCATTTTAGATCTTCTCTACTTGCAAAAGCTCGTGCGTACATTTGACACTTATCTCAAAGACTTCTCAGTATGACTAGTTTATAACAGTCAATTCTATGGCTTAGATATTCATTGATAAAATCTCTTGGGCAAACAAATAATTCGCGTTGTTTGCATTATGGATTGCAAATTATGTAAGCATTATTTTAGGTACTCATTTGATGAAATACTCAGGTCGTTAAAAGAAAACTTTGTTAACAGGGTAAGGTGGTTGTTGCCTCTATCGCAAATGGACATCTCCACTTTTGGCGCCTTCACGATTGCAAACGGGTACAGCACAGAGCATCGACTTCCGAACACATCTATATTACTGATAGTTGGAAAGTACATTAAGAGTGAATGTCTGCCTAAGCGCGACCTCACAAGGTTTCTGCACCACCTGGTATATTGTTTAGCAATGGCTTCGAATAAAGCTGTAAGGTGCAATGTGGCGGCTCTGGCTGTTTTAGTAACAAGTAATTAGGTCTGAATTTTTATCACAACTTTTGGCTCGCATGGGAAGTTTGGTTTCAGAATGATCTGTCACTTGAATGGACTAACATGTGACTTAAAACAGGTGTATGACCTTCAAACGAACCACTACAATTCGCCAGGACCCATTTGCGTGGATGCTAACAATGAAGTGCGTATACTCACGTGGTCAAAGTTGATAGAAACTGATTAAGAACGTACTAAATATATGTACATAACGTGGATTTTGAAATCTCCTCGATATATATCATGCTTCACATGGTACGTTGGATGGAATAAGATAAGTTTTCTACTATTTCGATCGGTCATCACTACTTACACAGTATCACCTCCACAAATATGTTATTTGGTACCTCAGGTTATATATACTTGTGACTGTAGAGGATATGTGAAGGTCTGGAGCTTGAAAGATTGTCACTTTAATTTGACTGATACGATTCCATCGGTCATACCAGACCCGGCGACTTTCCGAGCCCACCATGAAACTGTAGTAAGCACTTGGTCAACTTTTTAAGTAATTAAACGTAAACTCTTAAGATGAATACTATGTAAATGGCAGATTAGGATCGACAGTATTCTTGCATCTCTTTCAGCTTATAAACTTTGGAACTTGTGTCTGCTTGCTTTTATACAACTAGCGAAACACATAAATCTTCGGGAAAATTTGGCTCTGACAGTCGCTTGAAAGCAGGTGAGCATGGCTTTTGCAGATCAGGATAGACTACTGGTGACGACATCACTATATGGAACAATGTATACATTTCTCTGCGCCCGTTCCTGCGGGTCATGTAGGAGTCTTCGTTAGTGAAACTACAATCAACTTCAATGAGCGCAAGATACTTATTAGTATTTGCCTGCAACAGTGTGAAGACCATAAGATCTCACCGCCTTGCTTATGAAAGAACTTTATCTCACTTATTTCTTTTCCAATGAGTTGCAGAATTCAACAATAGTTGTGCATTGAAGAAATCATATTTGTTCAGCTCTTTTCTCAACATTACTACTTCCATATGACCATTGAGGCAGTTTTGAGCTTCTGACTAAGGCCTACAAACCTCGACCAGCCGTCTGTGGACAGAAGTTGGAATTCGGATCGGTCAATTTGGACAAACGACCGTGTGGGATTTGTCAAACTCTCACACATGGAAGGCCAGGGAAGCATCTTACCTCTCTCCTGCCCTGCATCGGAAAGGTATGGATTCTGCTTTGCTTCGGCCATCAGGTGGCAGAGTTCTTGGAAGCAGAGCATCGAGAATGAGTGTAAGATTTTCTGAGAGTGGCACGGGTAGTCGCGTTTCATTCGAAGATGAAATAAAAGCAGCAATTCAAGCAGCTGAAGCTATGCCTGCCCCAGAAATAGAGCTGTAAGTCTGGTAGCCCGGAACCTAACCTTTTGCTTCCTTCTCTTCAATACAGGAACTTCCTGTTACAAACATTTCTGACGGAACCTTGACGAACCACCAATAGTGCACGTATTTCATACTTACAAAACGGATTCAAATTTCAATTGTATTCGTCCTTTTGAATGCGTTAAAAATTAAAAGAATCAAAGTAAATACTTTCCGTAGTAGGTTCTCCTTCATTCTCGGCGTGTGTTCACAGAACTTACGAAGAAAAGAAACAAAAAGTTCTCGATTATGGACCACCGTGGTTGAGACTGGAGTCGTGGTATAACCCTCTGCGAACGTCCATTGACCGTCAGCTACCTTACAAGGTCAGTTTGCACGGATGAGCTGTCTGTTTCTTCAGATTGAACCTCGCTTTCCAGTGGGATATGGGATGAAGTTATCACGACTACAAAGCAGAGCAGGGGTTTATTGATTAAGGGTTCAACCTTTACTTTTTGTGACCGGGTGATGGACAGAATTTGACCTCCATAGGACCACTTTTACCTGCTGACCTCTCTGACTTCGCTAAAGAGAAAGGGCTGAAGATATGTGGACCGGGATCTATAGCCAGAGGGCAATCTCTTATTGTCAACAACTGGAGATCACCGCTGAGAAGGAGAACGAGACAAAGTCAGGTGATGTTTCTGTGGATTAACTCTTGATTAGGATACTTCAAATCTGCAGAGTTATTTAATTCGTGAATTTCTAGCCAACTGCATATGTCGTACCATGCATATGTTCTTCTTTGCCCTCGATTTAAATCTCCTCAATTTTCGAAGCTTCTTATACTTTTACAATCATAAGATTATAATTGTCTTGAGATGTTCCCCAACAGGTTCAAGCAAACAAGGGGGAGACTCCGAAGGTGTGAAAATGCTTGTCTGGTGATTTCATGTCTCCACTGTTGACAGAAGTACTCAAGGCAATATCATGATCGGCAGGAACTTTTGTGCCGACATCAGAAATTTGTTCAACACGAGGGAAAGACTCGAGTGAATTATAGTGAGAGAACGATAGTAGTAGAAAATATATCATTCAAGAGTGGATTTGGCCTTGTTCCGGAAAGGTTTGAAAACATTTTCCAGTAGTATGACTTCAGAGAGGTCCGACTATTGAGAGATGTAGCAACGTCTGCTCTGCAGTTAGGAAGGTACTACAATGGAATGAAAACTCACGTAGCCAAGCACTAAAAGCCCATTATTATCAATCTGTAATGACCCATCTTAATACGGTATAATTCATCACCTGCACCAGGCAGAGAGGCTAGTAACATGTTCTCGACTCCACGAGCCTTACGTTGGGGCGAGATGCTCCGTCACATGTTTTTCAACAGAAGTGCTCAACACTTAAGACAAGGCTATCCGATTAAAAGTAATCAATTCAATATCATGACTGCAACTGCTTATTGTGAGACTTGGAGATACCGCATCGACTGACCTGTCCATGCAATATCTTGGTTGCTTCAGCAGCTTCATATTTGCGCATGAACTAATGAATCAATTTGCCCAGACTGACCACAAGAAAGTTTTTCGTAATACTGACGATGATTTAGACCAGACAGCTATTCTAGCAGCTGAATGTGGCGCCAGCGACGGTGCCTGGTGAGCATGCACCAGACAACAGCTGCATGTGCAAAGGTCAAATTCTGTTATGAGAATTCCGGTTTACACCTTGTCAGTACTTCCGCTTTTTTTGAGTTAAAGACTCACACAAAAACAAATCACTTGAAGGCCGTGAACTGTGAGTCTCATGTACATGTCTCATGCCATGAGATTCAATCTTGTGCATTGTTCGCCGAATTTAGCTCTCAAGGCTTTCGGACAATGCTAGCTAGATCAACCCCGACCGTATGCCTGTGGGCTCACGGCATACGGTCACGTTGTGACGTTCTCTCCTTTGTGACGGCGGGTGAATTCTTCAGGCGACGGTCACAAAGCAAACTACCAGGGCTTTGGCATCCTTGAACAAACTCTTAAAGAGGAGCCATATTTTTAATCCAAACTCCACACATGTGAACCCTAATACCACAATCTTTGTGGTATTAGATCAAGGGGCCAATGGCCAAAGATCTTATTTGAAAGAGTTGCATATCCTACTCTTAAGGTCTTTTCAGTGCAATATGTATGGGTGATATACGCGTAATACACAATATGCTTTTGCAGATTTGAATACATTACGTGAATTTAGAAACCTACTGCACAAATAATTGTATTGATAAGCTCTAACATCAAAATTGCAGTTTTTTGCTGATATATTTGAAGAGAATGTAACCCAAGCTTCAACACCCTAGCACACTTCACAATCAACAAAGAATAAGAAATTATACTCCTTATTTGATTATTTTGACTCAAGTTTCTGCAAGAGGTCAAGTATAAAAAATATTATTTATTTGTAATCTCCATTTCATATGAATATTCACATGAGTGGAAAACTAAAGTAAATTCCAAAGCTTGAATAATTAGGGGCTCATGCACGGTGTGTCCAATATTTCAACTATGCACTCTACTATCCACAAACTCTATATTTACTCAACAAATGGTGGTGATAAACTGGCCTGACACACACTCCACACACTTCAGGTTTATCAAACTCCAGAGTCGGGTGCTCGTTGTAAGGTCTCTCTAATTATTAGAATGTGCACATAGGGATAACTGTGGGAAACAAGAATGTTTAATGATAACAAAAGAGAATCACATAAATACCCTTGAGGTCCCTGAAAAGCAAGGAAGCCCAAGGGATGAGCTCGTTCGTCCCTTGTGGTAACCCACTTTTTGTTTTTGTGCGGAATTTAAACATTTTTGAAAAACAAGTCCCGCAGTAGCAACTGTAAATAGTAATCGGTACACAAAAATAGAGTAAAATGGAAGATCACGGGTCACGGAGAATCACGGAGAATCACGGAGTTGGGCGCAATGTCGAGGACAAGCGCCTTGGCCGGAACGGACGGTTCCTACTGAGGGGAGCGCCTCTGGTGCCTTTGGCAAAAGCTTTCTTGTTGAGGGGTCTTCGGCGAAGCACTTTCGGCGCAAGCAGGAGCAAGCGAATTGCTCCTGCAGAAGAGCTTTTGCGGAAGACGTATGAGGCCTGGGACGGATGCGCCTTCGTCGCTAGACTACACCTTCGGCGGTAGAATCCTTCGCCCGAGCGCCTTTGGCGCAAGCGCTCTTGATGTTAGGTTTCGCCTTTGGCGGAAGTTCAGAACTTCGCCTTCGGCGGAGCACGTTCGGTGGAAACATGCGCCCTCGGCGGAAGGACGCACCTACGGTGAGAGCACCTTTGGAGGGAGAAGAAACGACACAGACGACGGCAAGATGCAGTGACTTCGGTCGTGCGCCTTTGGCCGTACGCCTTTGGCAATGTGCCTTCGGCGGAACGCCTTCGGCGATGCGCAGGACGTGGAAGAGAAACCAGACGGAGCAAGAAGCTTCGCCGCAACGCCTTCGGCGCAGCGCCTTTGGCGATACGCGAGCGGAGAACAGCTTTCTTGTTGAGGGGTCTTCGGCGAAGCGCCTTCGGCGCAAGCAGGAGCAAGCGATTTCGGCTCAGACCCATGCAGAAGAGCTTTCGCTGAAGACGTATGAGGTCTAGGACGGATGCGCCTTTGTCAAGGGAAGGCGACTTCGTCGCTAGACTATACCTTCGGCGGTAGACTCCTTCGCCCGAGCGCCTTCGGCGCAAGTGCTCTTGATGTTAGGTTCCGCCTTCGGCGGAAGGTCAGAACTTCGACTTCGGTGGAGCACCTTCGATGGAAACATGTGCCCTCGGCGGAAGGACGCACCTACGGTGAGAGCGCCTTTGGCGGGAGAAGAAACGACACAGACGACGGCGAGATGCAGTGACTTCGGTTGTGCGCATTCGGCCGTACGCCTATGGCAATGCGCCTTCGGCGAAAGTAAAACGCCTTCGGCGATGTGCAAGACGTGAAAGAGAAACCGGACGGAGCAAGAAGCTTCGCCGCAACGCCTTTGGCGGTGCACCTTCAGCGATATGCGAGCGGAGAACAACTTCGGCGGAAAACGGCCGAATGCGCAGCGCGGAATCCCACGCCGTTGCGTGGGAGTCCGCGCAACGGCGGAGCGTGAATTCGAGCGTGCGAATTGGGCCGTTACGCCTCCGCGCCGGCATCGCCTTCAAGCGAGCTGCGGCCAGTCCAAGTGTCAAACGTTGGGCGACCTAGATCGCCAAAGGAAGGGAAGACCTCGCCGCGCTCTCACTCTCCCATTTTTGATTTCGCATTCACTTGATTCGCAGCAATCTTGCGGAGAGAATTCTAAGGGTGCGGAGTGAGAGGAGCGCGCAGCAATCGAGTGCGCGGAAGTAGAATCTTGCGGGAGTCTTGTGGGAAATTCGCGGAGGACTTGTGGAGTGATCGCTGAGAGTGAGGAGAGTGCGCAATCGCAATAGCTCGCGAAGACCTTGCACGGAGAGATTGCGGGAGTGCGCAAGAAGTGTAGAGAGCAATCACAGCGAGTTCGCTCGAACTCCTGAAGCGCAGAGAGAAGCAAAAAAGTTTGCAAAGGCAGAAAGAAGAAGTGTGATGGCACTTGCAAGAAGTTCGATGGCCCCGTCCACCCAGCTGCGGATGGTTCCGCTGAAAGTGCCGCAGATTGGTCTGCGCGCATTTCAGCGCGAGCTGACTGCGGTGAGGCTCGATTTCCTCCTATGGGGATGGAATTGGGTGTGTCCGGAGATGGTACGCGAGTGGCTGCGGGAGAGTAATCAACCTCTGCGCGGATTCCGACCGCATTCGGAGAGATGGCAGGTCAACGACTGGGAGCAAGTGTTGGGAAGGTGCGCGGGAGAAGAAGGACATCTTCTTTTTGAATGTGATAGTGTGCAGGTTACGAAGGAGGAAGAGATTTCCTTCGGGGCTTTATTCAAGCAGAGCAAGTCTGGCAAGAACGGGTACAAGACCCGTGACTACAAGGATGTGGAGGAATGTCGCGGTAGCATTCCTCCAAATTTTGCAGCCGCACCGGACCACCTACATGACTTCTTGGCAGGTGGGGTTTATGGAGCTGGCGTTGGCTGGAGCTCCGATCCATTGGGCTCGTATTCTCTGGAAGGCGACTAGACAGCACGCGCAGGAGGAGAAGGGGGGATCGATCAATCACCTCTCCCCCTTCTTGATCAATTTCTATCGGTCGATGGGATGCTTGACAGCCACGGAGCGAGTGCAGTTTCCCTTGCTGTCACGCAACAATCCGGGCAGGTTTGTGAAGGATGTCGAAGTTGACACCGACGAGGACGAGACGCCCGCCTGCACGCCACCAGCTCGACCGAGAACAGAGGAAGAACCGCGTACCACGAAGACCGCGGAAGCGGAAGTGGGATGGAGAGGCGGAGCAGAGTCAGCAAGACGCTGTTGCTGCTCCCAGCCGAAGTCAAACGATTCAGGAGCTCTCCAGTCGTTCCAAGCAGAAGGCTCGCAGGCTCGTCCTGTCCGCAAGCAGCGCGGACACCGGACGAGCTGCGGAGAAGAGAAACTCGCCATCTTCCGGGGAGGATGTGAGTGCACGAGCTAGCGAGAGGACAGCGGATCTCCCTGCACCGAAGGCACGGATGCCTTCGGAGGAAGCGAGAAGGCCTTTGGGCCAACGAAGACGACATGCGGCACCGACGAGTGTGCCAGCGACAGACAGGTGCTTCGCCTCCGAGCAAGTGCCGTTCGACGACTCGACTTCGGATCAAGAGCCTTCGGCGCATGAGAAGAGTGGGGAGGAGCCTTCGGCTGAAGGGTCTTCGGCTCAAGAGCCTTTGGCTTAGAGTACTTCGGGTCAAACGCCTTGGGCGGAAGCGCCTTCGGCGCAGACCCAACTTGAGGAATCAGCCAAGGACAAAGGCCGGAAGGAGGAGACACGTGTGACTTCGGCACAAGCACCTTCGGCGGTAGCAGATCGGGCTGGAGAAGTAGGCCTGCCGGAAGCCAGATCTCCCACCGCATTGGATATATTGGCCAAGAGTGGAGTGGCGGTCGCACCAGCAGAAGCCACGCGACCCAGTTCCAGGAAATCGCCGAGGATTTCTATGGCGACAGAGATCCTCGACTCAGAGGACGAAGAGGACGAAGACTGAGGATGAGAAGGGCAGGAAGTGGAGTCGGTACAAGGCACGCCGACAGGAGTATTGTGCGAGCAGGTGGTACCACTACTGCGGTACCTTGATCGCAAGGCGGCAAAGTACGCTGATCCCGCCATCGAAGATCATACGTCGAATTGGTGCAAAATCGGACGCGAATCAAAGTCGCGACGAGTCTTGTATTGATTTCCCTGGACAACAAGTGCAGAGAGTTGGAGTTGAAGAACGATGCCTTACACGGACATCTCACACTCTCGCGGAAATTGCAAAAGGCAATACTACAGCTGCGCGATGACAAGGCGGCCGAGGCACATAGAGAATTTGAAAAGCAGCGGGAGAAGATCAAAGCGGAACTCAATTCTGAGCGAGCTCAAAATTGCATCTTGGTAGAGGAGCTCGTGCAATAGACACGGTTGTTGGAGCAGTGTCAGATCGCACGCCAAGCAGATGAGGAGTTACTGCGTCACCTGCAATCGCAGTGCGACAAATTGAGAGCGCAGCGTGCGGAAGCAGAGCTGCAGTTAGTAGAGTTAGAAGGCGACAACTGGCGCGCGACAGATTGCACGCGTGAGGAGTTTGTCGCTCGAGTGAACCAGTGTTTGAGAGATTACACAATATGGGAGGTGGTAGCGCGAGAGAGAGTCACCTTGCGCGAGTTAGAGATTCGCGCAGCGGCCTTGATGTCGAGTGACAATCGGAGCCGTTGGCGAGTGGCGAAGCGGCTAGATGCCTTCCTGACGAGGTCGCGGGACGCTATTATGAACCTCGAGGCAGAGGTGATCGTGGTGTTGCGGCGGCTGGGATTGCGCAGCAGAGCAGAGGACTAGTGTGGTAGAGATGCTGTGCGCGTCGGCCTTCGCACAGGAGGCATAGCAGTTGACATGGAGTATAGCGTAGAGTAGAGTGTTAGGTAGTTAGGACTTAGAGGGTATAAAGTAGTTCAAGGCTTCTTGCCTTGGGGATTTTCCAGTTTTGAAAGTGCAGTTCAGGAACTCATTTTCTCTGCGCGTTTGTGTACTTAGTTTTGTCACCGCGCAAGAGGAGCTACAGCTTGACGAAGTTACCGCATTTTGTAGCTGAAGACCTTCGGCCGAATGTTCAGAGCTAGTGTATTGATTAGATACTTGAGCAGTTCGGACATACACCTTTGGAGTGATTGTTGAATGTTCAGAGCTAGTGGACTGGTTAGATACTTGAGCAGTTCGGACTTACACCTTCGGGTGATTGTTCTTGTTTGTACTCTTCCGGGATTCTTCCCCCTAAATGCCAAAATGAAGTTTTGTTACTTTGAGTAAACCTTGGTTAACAATTCAGGTTGTACGCTACCTGAGGCGCCTTCGGGGGTAGCCTCCGCAGTATTTCTGGGAATGACTAGTGCCTAAGAATCAAACTCGTCAATAGACTGTTATGGTGTGACACTGGATCTTTCTTCAGTTGAGTTTCTCAGTTTGGTTCCTATATTCTCTGCGCATTTTGTGAGTTGAGTGTGTTGTTCACCGCGTGTGAGTGACTTTGGTTTGACGAAGGTACCACATCCGAAGTAGGAAGTCCAACCCGGGTGCTCTGCTCTAGTAGTCAGAGTTAACAATCCGGAGTTGGGGAACATTACCTGCAGATCCTCTGAATGTACTCGTGAGACACTTTCCCCCTGAATCTTAAGTAGAGGTCCTAATCGACCTCTTAGTTGTGCTTTTCCAGTTTGGGATGAACTACGCTGCACTTTGCGTCCTCCGAGTGACCTCCGAGTTGAGCACTTGCAGTATTTCTAGGAGTGACAGTTGCCTGAGAATTCAAACTCTTCAATAGTATGTTAAAACGTGACACTTTGTACTCTGTGTGTTGCCTCTGTCCCTGTGGGTTCGACCTTTTTGCTGCTATACTGCAGTTTTAGCCTTTGGTGGGTTATTACATCCCTTGTGGGAACAAGATAGAGCGAGGGCACCCTGATTCCTAATCCCGAGTGGGCACACACATTTCAACACTCCCTCTTGCGCACGAGGGGACTGTTTTCTACAGAAAATTGGAGCAATGAACCGGCAACATCAAGCAAGCTTGCGTTCACCGGTGAGATACTAAACTTGAGTTTGGTTTAAGGAATAACTACATAAAATAAATAGACTAACAATGCAAAATATGGAGACATGCCTAGTTGCAGGCACTAATAGTCTTCCTTTGGGCTTTGATGGTTGTTCTCCATCACCAGATGCAATGGCTGATAAGACTGATGGAGTGGTACGTTTTCGAAGACGAGCCACGAATAGAAATAATGTTGGTTCATGAACACAGTCATCAAGTATCGCTTGAAGAAGTTCGCCAGAGCCTCGGGTGACACCATCCAAGTGTAAATCTTCGCTCGTTGTCACGCCAAAGGAACTCCCTCTTGAGCCAGAGCGGGAAAGTACAGAAGAAGTGACACGAAAGGTCTACGTGGTACGTAGAAGTCATGAGTCTGGCATCTATTGTTTATGACCTGAGTGCCAGAAACAAGTAAAGTATTACCGAGACGCTGAGTACAAAGCTTTTAGATGTCTAGAGGATGCTAAGCGTTACTATCAACGCTGCTAGTTCCATGAGATGTACTGGACCTAGTGTCCAAGCCTCCATGGCTTAATAAAAGCTCTCAAGAGTCTCTTTTGGTGTGAGCATTCTGAGTCTCTCTCTAGCTACTTGAAACTTAGTCTTTGGTAAAGCTTTTGTGAGCATATCAACAGGTTGTTTGTCCGTTGAAGCACGTTCCTATGGACAAACAACATGCTCCACCGAGATCTCTCCACTTTCAACCTTCTGACGAGAGAAGTGCCAATCCATCTCGAAATGCTTCGTACGGTTGTGGAATACCAGATTCTTTGTGAGTTTGATGGCACTCTAATTGTTGACATCAATGAAGGTTGGCTGAGATGTGTCAATCCGAGCTCTTGTAGAAGTAATCGATTGCTTCACATGTACAATGACACAAGGCACAGTACTCCAATTGCAACTTGACTTGCTAGTTGTTGATTGCTTTTTACAGCTCCAAGAGATAGGTGTCTTGCCCAAGAAGAACATGTATCCACCTGTAGAACATCTATCGTCTGCATCTTGAGCATAGTTGGCGTCTGAGTACCTCCGGAGTATGTCTTCCTCCCCCTTTGAATAGAAAAGGCCATAGTTCGGTGTGGAACCCACTTTTTGTTTTTGTGCGGAATTTAAACATTTTTGAAAAACAGTACTGCAGCAGCAATTGTAAATAGTAATCGGTACACTAAAATAGAGTGAAAATGGATGATCGCGGGTCTCGTAGAATCCAGGAGAATCCAAGAGTTGGGCGCAATGTCCGGGACAAGCGCCTTGGCCCAAACGGACGGTTCCTATTGAGGCGAAGCGCCTTCGGCGCGAGCAGGAGAAAGCGCCTTTGGCGCTAGAGAGTTCCCTCATGACTGTTCCAATTTGTAACGCCTTGACTTGGTTAGGATCTCGTTGGAAAGAGCTCAACGCGCTCGTTCTAACGAGCCCAAGAACTCTTAGAACGGATAAGGGATCACTTAGTTACAAGTGTCCGAAGTTACTGATAGGGAGCGACTTCGGCGGAATGTCTTCGGCGACGCACGATACGCCTTCGGCTGAAGCGCCTTCGGCTCAAGGGCCTTCGGCCCAAGGGTCACCGCCTTCGGCGGTGTACTCCTTCACTTGAGCGCCTTCGGCGCCAGCGCATCAATATTAGGTCAACGCCTTTGGGGGAAGCGACTCCGTATAGTCCGCCTTCAGCTGTACGCCTTCGGCGGAACGGAACTCCTGCGGCGAGAGCGCCTTCGGAGGGACAAAATAGATCAACGGAAAGGACAAGATGCATTGACTTCGGTCAACGACTTCGGCGCTGCACCTACGTCAACAGACACCTTCGAGGGTACGCCTTCGGCGTTGCGGGTCAACGCCTTCGGCGGAAGATGTACGCCTTCGGCCGTGCGGAAAGGGAAAAATTGGGAATTGGCCAGAGGCGAAGGCCTCCACCGCCACGCCTTTGGCGCTGCGCGAGCAAGGCTAAGTCGACGGACGACTGCGGAAATCGAATTCAATTTTTGAGCGTGTGAGGCCGCACAACGGCGGAGCGTGAAGCCGAGCGTGCGAGAGGGGGGCCGTTACGCCTCCCAACCGGTGCGGCAATCAAGTGGGTCGATCCCCACGCCCAAGTATCGAACGATGAAATCTTGTGTGCCGAAGGCGGGCGTCTCATTCTTGGAATTGCAATTTTGATTTCTCGCGAGCGACAAGCGCACAACAAGAATTGGAAGAGAGAAATCGGGGAGAGCTGCGACTTGCGGGGAATTGAAGAATAGCGCGCAGGAGCTGAGTGCACGGCCGAGCGACTTGCTAAGGAGTGAGAGGGAGAGCTCGCGGAGAGATCGCATCCGCGTGCAATAAGCTTGGAGATAGTAGAGGAAAGTTGCGGACTTCTGAAGTGCGCCAGGGAATTCAAGAACGCGATGTCGAAGGCGACACAGCGGCGGATGATTCTGCTGAAGCTGGAATGCGCGCAGATTGGGTTGCACGCATTCCAGCCCGAGCTGACTGCAGTGAAACTCGATTTCCTCTTGTGGGGATGGAATTGGATGTGCCAAGACATGGTGCGCGAGTGGCAGAAGGGCAGGGATCAACCCACGCGCGGATTTTGACCGCACCCGAAGCGATGGGAAGTCAGCGACTAGGAGCAAGTGCTAGGAAGATGCGCGGGCGAAGAAGGTCATCTTCTGTTCGAGAGCGAGAGCATCAAGGTCACGAAGGAGGAGGAGATTTCCTTCGCGACCCTATTCAAGAGCAGCAAGTCCAGCAAGAACGGGTACAAAACCCGGGTCTACAAGGATCGATACCGCAGGAATGTCGCGGTAGCACTTATTCAACTCTTGCAGCCGCACAGGACCATCTACATAACTTCTTGGCAGGTGGCATTCGTGGAGCTGGCGTTGGCCGGAGCTCCGATTCATTGGGCTCGCATTCTGTGGAAGACGACAAAGCATCATGCGTTCGAGGAGAAGGGAGGATCAATCAATCACCTCTTCCCCTTCTTGATCAATTTCTATCGGTCGATGGGATGTCTGACCGTGACGGAGCGAGTGCAATTTCCATTGCTGTCACGCAGCAATCCGGGTTGGTATGTGAAGGACGTCGAAGTCGACACCGACGAAGACGAGACACCTGCCTGCACGCCACCAGCCCAACCGAGGGCCGAGGGAGAATCGCTTGCAACACGAGTGCCGCGGAAGCGAAGATGGGAAGGAGGAGCAGAGAAGGGCCAGCAACGCGAGGCTGCTGCTCTCATACGGAAGCGGCCACTGACAAAGCTCTGCAGTTGGCCTAAGCAAAAGGCACGCAGGCTCGTATTGCCTGCAAGCAGCGTGGAGACGGGGCGTGCTGCAGAGGGAAGAAACTCACCATCCTCAGGGGAGGATGGGAGTGCGCGAACTGTAGAGAGGTCAGCGGACCTCCCTGCGCCCAAGGCAAAGTCGCCTTCGGCGGAAGCGAGAAGGCCTTCGGGTCAAGAGAAACAACCCGCGGCACTGACAAATGGGCGGGCGATGGACAGATGCTTCGCTTCCGAGCAAGTACCATTCGATGACTCGACCTCGGGTCAGGAGCCTTCGGCTTAAGCGCCTTTGGCGCAGCAGAAAAGTGGGAAGGAGCCTTCGGGTCAAGCGCCTTCGGCCCAAGGGACTTCGGGTGAGCCGCCTTCGGCGCAGACTCCATGAGAGAGGACGAGCGACGGAGAGAAGGAGGAGGCACGGGTGCCTTAGGCACAGTCGCCTTCGGCTCCTTTGCCTTTGGTCGTAGCAGATCGGACGGGAGGTGCGGGCTTGTCGGGAACAGGGTCCCCCACCGCATTAGACATTTTGGCAGGGAGTAGTGCGGCAACAGCAGCAGAAGCTACGCAACCCAACTCCCGGGAATCGCCAGGGAATTCCGTGGCGACTGAAATCCTCAATTCGGAGGATGACGAAGACGAATCGAGCTCGGAGGAAGAGGAGGAGGAGTCGGTGCAAGGCACGCCGACGACGGCATTGTGCGAACAGGTGGTACCTCTATTGATGTACCTCGATCGCAAGGTAGCGAAGTATGCTGATCCCCGCCACTCTGGGTCCTACGTCGAATTGGTGCGCAGGCGAACGCGCACCAAGGTCAGGACCAGTAGCTTGTTGGCCTCTTTGGACGAGACCATCAAGGACCTGCGGTTGAAGAACAAGGCCCTTCGCGGACACCTCACAATTGTGCGGAAATTGCAAAAGGTGGTCAACAAGATGCGGGAGGAGAAGTTAGAAGAAGCGAAGAAGGATTCGCAAAGCAGCAGGAGAAGCTCGCGGAGGAGCTCGATTCTGAGCAAACTCAGAATCGCATCTTGTCAGAAGAGCTCGTGCGACAGACACGGTTAATGGAGCAGTGTCAGAGCGCACGCCAAGCCGACGAAGACTTAATTCGTCAACTGTAATCGTAGTGCGGCGAATTGAGAGCGCAGCGTGCGGAGGCAAAGATGCAGCTGGTAGTGATTGAAGACGATCGCCGGCGGGAGGCAGATCACATGCGAGAAGAGTTGGTGGAACGAGTGAACCACTATCTCAGAGGTTACACTCTTTGGGAAGTGGCTGCGCAGGAGAAAATCACACTGCGCGAGTTAGAGATTCGTGCGGCGGGCTTGATGTCGGGTGACAGTCGGAGCCGACGGCGAGTGGCGAAGTGGTTAGATGCCTTCCTGGCAAGATCGCGGGACGCCATTGCGAACCTCGAGGCGAAGGTGACTGCGGTGTTGCGGCGGCTGGGGTTGTGTAGTAGAGCCGAAGACTGGTCGGGTAGGAAGTTAGCGCGCGGTAGTCCGTCGCGCAGGAGACACAATAGATGACCTGCTGTGTAGTGCAGCGTAGTGTAGTGTAGAGTGTTAGTTAGGACTTAAAGGGTATAAAGTAGTTCAAGGCTCTTGCCTTGGGATTCTTCCAGTTTCGGAAGTGTATATTAGGAACTCATTTTCTCTGCGTGTTTGTGTCATTAGTTCTGTCACCGCGCAAGAGGAGCTACAGCTTGACGAAGATACCGCATTTTGTAGCTGAAGGCCTTCGGCCGAATGTTCAGAGCTAGTGTACTGGTTAGATACTTGAGCAGTTTGGATCTACACCTGCGGGGGATTGCTGAATGCTCAGAGCTAGTAACTGGTTAGATACTTGAACAGTTCGTCCCTACACCTTGGGGTGATTGTTCCTGTTTGTACTCCTTCGGGATGTTTCCCCTGAATGCCAAAGTGAAGTTTTGTTACTTCGAGTAAACCTTGGTTGTAATTCAGGTTACGCTGCAGAAGGCGTCCTCGGGGCAAACCTCTGTAGTATTTCTGGGAATGACTAGTGCTTGGGAATTCAAACTCGTCAATAAACTGTTATGATGTGCAACTGAATCTTTTCTCAATTGAGTTTCTCAGTTCGGAACTATATTCTCTGCGCGTTTTGTGAGTTGAGTGTGTTGTTCACCGCGTGTGAGTGACTTCGGTTTGACGAAGATACCGCATCCGAAGTAGGAAGTGCAACCCAGGTGCCTTGCGCTAGCAGAAACTAGTGGAAGGGTTGTAAAAGCCGGAGTTGGGAGTCACTACCTGCAGATTCGCTGAATGTACTCGTGAGAAACTTTCCCCCTGAAATCTTAAGTAGAGGTCCTAACCGACCTCTGAGTTGTGTTTCTATAGTTTCACATGTGTGTTGGGGTGAACTACGCTGCACTGTGCGTCCTCTGAGTGACCTCTGAGTTGAGCACTTGCAGTACTTCTGGGAGTGACAGTCGCCTGAGAATTCAAACTCTTCAATAGTCTGTTAAACGTGACACTTTGTACTCTGTGTGTTGCCATTGTCCCTGTGGGTTTGACCTTTTTGCTGCTATACTGCAGTTTTAGCCTTTGGTGGGTTATTACATTCGGGTAAGTGTGCAAGTAACTAATAATTCCATGAACGATTTGAAGGTGAAGGGTTTAGGATTGTGGATTCTGCATGTATCGACTCGCCATATTAGTTGCAAAAATAATGTCTGAGCGGGTGCGTGTCAAAAATATCAAGAGTCCCACTACTCGCCGGTACAGAGTGGCATAGACAGGCGGCGTTTCAGTATCATGTCGTAGTTGGATTCCGTCATTGAGAGTAATCTCCAAGAGGCGAGCATCTAGATGCCCAAGTTCTCGTAGAATTTTCTCAGCATATACAGCTTGGTAGAGAAGAGTCTATCAGCTGTGCGCAGAAATTGTACTCCAATTTATGTTTGGACGGAACCAAGGTCCGTCATGACAAAGTCTTATAACAAGTCATTAATGAGTTGGTTTACAAGACCTGAATAACTCCATGTTACCATGAGATCATTGACATAAAGAATCAAAATGACGATTCTGGTCGATAGTACAAATTGGTGTAAGCGCGGCTACATGATAGTCCTTGCTCTTGAAGGTACGTGTCAATGCGGCTATACCAGGCCCTCGGAGTTTGATGTATCCCATACAAAGCTTTGTGCAGTTTACACACGCAATGCTCTTGGCCAGGAATAGTAAATTCTTGCGGTTGCTATAAGAAAATCTCTTCTTTAATCACCTCAATAAGAAATGCGGTTTGAACGTCAAGATGTCGAATGACCAATCCGAATGGCCAGCCAGAAACAACACAAATTGTCTCCCATTTAACAACCGGCGCGAAAGTCTCATGATAGTCAACACTGTGTTTTTGTTCAAAGCCTCTTGCTACCAATCGGGCCTTGTGTCGTGGTGGCTGTCCAAATTGGCTCGGTTTGATTTTGTACACCCAATGCGCCGTAATCGTTTTCTTTGCACGGAGTCATGTCAACTAGTTCCCAAGTCTGATTTTGCATGATGGAGTCGTACTCCGATTGCATGGCCTGTTGCCAGACAGGATTGTCGCATACATCATGAAAAGTAAGATCCTCTCCTGTGTCCAAGTCAACAGAGATAAGAGTGGAACCTTCGAAAGAAGATTCGAAGTTGATGGTGTCACCGTTGAGTTCAAGCTTGTAATAACCCACTAAAGGCTAAAACTGCAATATAGTGGTAGAAAGGTCGAACCCACAGGGATAGAGGAACACACAGGGTACAAAGTGTCACGTTTAACAGACTATTGAGGAGTTTGAATTCTCAAGCGACTGTCACTCCCAGAAATACTGCAAGTGTTCACTCGGAGCTCACTCGGAGGTCGCACAGTGCAGCGTAACACACACACACACTCACCTGAAACTACAGACACACAACCCAGAGATCGGTTAGGACCTATACTCAAGATTTCAGGAGGAAAGTCTCTCGCGAGTACACTCAGCGAAGCTGCGGGTAGTGACTCCCAACTCTGGCTTTTACAACCCTTCCACTAGCTGCCTGCTAGCGTAGAGAAACCCGGATTGGACTTCCTACTTCGGATCGAAGTCAATCATACGCGGTGAACAACACTCTCAACTCACAAAACGCGCAGAGAACACAGGTCCGCACAGAAGGACTCAATGAGAAACATTCCAGTAACACACCACAATAGTCTATTGAAGAGTTTGAATTCTTACGCACTTGTCATTCCCAGAAATACTACAGGGGTTACCCCAAAGGCACCTGCTGCAGCGTAACCTGAATTTACAACCAAGGCTTACACGAAGTAGCAAAACTTCACTTTGGCATTCAGGGGAAAAATCCCGAAGGAGTACAATCAGAAATAGTCACTCGAAGGTGTAAGGGGGAAATTGTTCAAGTATCTAACTCGTCACTGGCTCTTAGCATTGGCATTCATCCGCAGGTGCAGATCCGAACTACTCAAGTCTCTAATCAATATACTAGCTCTGAACATTCGGCCGAAGGCCTTCAGCTACAAAATGCGGAACGCCAAGTTGTAGCTCCTCTTGCGTGGTGACAGAACTACGGACACAAACACGCAAAGAAAATGAGTTCCTAATCAGCACTTCCGATGTTGGGAAAGATCCCAAGGCAAGACGCCTTGAACTACTTTATACCTTCTAAGTCCTAACACTACACTATACTGCACTACGCTACACGCCGGCACGGAACCACGCTACACTACACTGTGCGGAACCTGTGCTTCGCTTCCTGCGCGACGGACTGCCGCGCATTAACTTCCTACCCTGCCAGTTCTCAGCTCGACTGCGCAGTCCCAATTGCCGCAACACCGCGGAAACCTCCGTCTCAAGGGTGGCCATGGTGTCTCGCGCCTTCGACAGAAAAGAATCCAGCTTCTTCGCTTCCCGCCGCCGACTCCGACTGTCACCTTCCAACAACCCGGCTACACGAAGCTCTAACTCACGCAGTGTGAATTTCTCCTACGCCGCCACTTCCCAGTGGGCGTAGCCCTTGAGATAGTGGGCGACACGCCTCGCCATCTCTTCCTTCGTGCGATCTGCCTCTCGCCTGCGATCGTCTTCAATTACTACCAACTGCGATTCGGCCTCCGTACGCTGTGCTCTCAATTCTCCGCACTCCGACTGCAGCCTGCGGATTAAGTCCTCATCCGCCTGTCGTGCGAGCTGACACTGCTCCAACAACCGCGTCTGTCGCACGAGCTCCTCTGACAAAACCTGATTCTGAGTCTTCTCAAAAATCAGCGCTTCCGTGACTTTCACCATATCCTTGGTGAGCTCTTCCAGTCTCCCATTCTTCACCTTGTCGTAGTGGGTGTACGTTTTCCGAATGAGATTGTACTGACCCCACAAGCATTCATGCTTCTTTCGCAGTTCCTTAAGTTCCCGGTACACCCGAGCTAGCAGCTTGCTGGTGTGGACTTTAGTGCGAGTTCGCCTGCACACTAACTCGACGTAGGACCCAGGCTGGCGAGGATCCGCGTACTTATCCACCTTGCGATCCAAGTACCTCAGCAGAGGTACTACCTGCTCACAGAGCGCCGCCGCCGGCGCACCAACTATTTCTTCCTCCTCCTCCTCCTCGGTGTCTCCCGATCCCAACACTGATTCCGTGGATCCTCCTTCGTCATCATCCGAAGGGAGGATTTCGGTCGCCATTGATTGCGTTGGCGACTGGCCTGAGTGAGGCTGCGAGTGGTCTGCGTGTTCTGCCGCCGATGGCGCTCCTGCAGCTTCGCTGCTCCCTGCTAGAATGTCCAAGGCGGTGGGTGAATGCGGCCGTGCCACATCCCCATCGTCCGCCTGTCGTACGTCGATCGTAACTCCTTCGCCGTCGACGTCCACCGCCGAAGGTGATTGAGCGGAATGTGTCTGCGCGGGGTGCAATTGTGCATCGCGCACGCGAATTTCATCCTGCAGACAGCCAATCCGCTCCTCCGTTAAGTCATGTTCCCTCGATCGGTCCTACTCCCTAGATCGGTCCTGCGCGAGGGATGCGTCTGGCCTACGCGTAGGCGCAATCCTCGGCGCGTAATCCGCCGCAGGCGCAGCGCCGAAGGCGTCTACCGCCGAAGGTGATAGAGCCGAAGGCCGCCCGCCCGATGTCTATTGGCCTGAAGGCCTGGCGCTGAAGGCGCAAATCCCGGCGCTCTGTCCGCCATAGGGCCTTGCCCCGAAGGCCCTTGAGCCGAAGGCGGATCTTCCGCCGGCTCCTTCCCCTTCCTACGTTATACCGGGAGTGAGTCCTGCCTACGCATAGGCGGCCGCCTATGCGTAGGCGAACTTTCTCTGCCTACGCGTAGGCAGAGGTCCATGCCTGCAAGGGGTCGCCTATCCACAGGGAGTCGCCTGTGCGTAGGCGGCATACTCGTCCGCATCGCACGTGGTAACTCCTGACCCGAAGGCCGTCTCTCGTCCGCCGGAGGCGTAGCGTGGTCCACCGCTCCTGCGGACGTCCGCGCAGTCCCATCCTTCTCCGGGGACGCACTTCCCTTCTCTGTGACGATCGTCGCCGTTTCCGCGCTGCTGGCTGGTAACACAAGCCTGCGCGCCTTCTGCTTCGGCCGGCTGCATACTTCGGGTAGTGGCCGCTGCCGTATGGGAGCAGTGGGTTCTCGATGTTGCTCCTCCTCCGGTTCCTCTCTCCATCTTTGTTTCCGCGGCACTCTCGCTGCGGGTGTGTTTCTTCCCTCGTCCCGCTGAGTCGGTGGAGTGGAAGTTGGCGAATCCTCCGCGTCGGTGTCTACTTCGTTATCCCGCACATACTTCCCGGGATGGTCGACTGACAATGGCGGAAAGCGAGCATGCTCCGCCGCGGTCAAACAATTCCTCTGTCGATAAAAGTTTATCAAGAAGGGGGAGAGGTGATTGAGAGTTCCCCCTTTTTCCTCATATGCATGCTGTCGCATCACCCTATGTAGGATGCGCGCCCAGTGAACTGGAGCTCCGACTAATGTGAGCTCCACAAAAGATACCTGCCACAACGTGATGTACGAAGTGCGGTGCGGCTACAACAATTGCAGCAGCACCGCCGCTACAGTTCTGCGGAAACGATCTTTGTAGTCGCGGGTCTTGTACCCGTTCTTGAAAGACCTCTCCCGCTTGAACAATTCCACGATTTGCGCTTCGTCCTGCTTCGACACCTTGACGTTCTCACTATCAAATAGGAGGTACCCGTCGTCGCCTGCACACCTCCCCAATGCCTGTGCCCAATCGTGGACGGTCCACCTATCTACATGCGGACGCAATCCGCGCGTAGGTAGTCGCTCAGCGTCCAACCATTCGCGCATCATGTCTACACACACGTAATTCCATCCCCACATGAACTCAAGTTTCCTTGAAATCAGCCGGTCCTCAAAAGCACGCAACCCGTTCAGTGGAAGCCGGAATGGCATCATCCGCAGCCTGTTCAACTTCGACATCGCGTTCTTGAAATTAGCTTGCGCAACAACTCTCTCTCTGCTCTACTCGAGCCTCTTGCTCGCGCTTCTGCCTCCTCTGCAAACTCTAATTTCTCTCAATTCCAACTGCCGCGCACTCAATTCTCTCTCAGCCACCGAGTAAGTCTCCGCGCGGCGATGTCTAGAGTGTCTATCAGCTAGCAGGTGAACGCGCGCAGCTCGCACCAGAAAGTGAAATCGCGAATTCAAGAATGGGGCGTCATCCGTCTCCTCGTTGAAGGTCATGGTCGGCTCTTGGTCGTGAAGGTCGGATCACTTGATGGCCGCGCCGGCTCCGCGCTATAACGGCCTCCTCTCTCACGCGCGGCTTCACGCTCCGCCGACGCCGACTTAACTCACACGCTCGAATTGGCAATTTGAACTCCGCTAGCGTACTATGCCGCAGACATGGGTGCGCAGCGCCGAAGGCGGATTTCTCGCCGGCGCGCTACACTCCTTCGTACTTAACTTTGGCTAGTCCCGCTCCGCCGAAGGCAATCGTCCGCGCATGGGACAAAAATTGAACTCCCTTCTGCGTAGGCAGAATCCCTGGCGGAATCTCCGCCGGCGCAGAACTTCATCTGCCTGTGCGTAGGCGTTCGCCTACGCGTAGGTGAATCCCGTCCGCGCAGGTTCCTTGCCGTAGGCGCAGCGCCGAAGGCGGCTGTGCCGAAGGCGTTGACCGCGGTCATCGGACTCCGTCGAGTTTGTCCATTTCTCTCGCCTCTCCGTCGGCGCTCTTGTCCCCGTAATTCCGACCGGCCGAAGGCGCACTCGTCCGTTCCGTCCGTACGGTCTATACGGATTTACTACTCCGCCGGGTTCTCGCCCGTCTGTGATGCACTGGCGCCGAAGCCGCTGTACAATTTCCAACCCCGAAGGCGCATCTCTAGGGCCGAAGGCGGGCTTCCCGCCGACGCCGAAGCGCCTGTGCGTAGGCGGCCTTCGCGTCCGCCTGTGCATAGGTTTCAGTCCTCCCCGCCTACGAGTAGACGTCATTCGCGGCGAACATCCTGCCGACGTCAAACCCTATTTCGCCTATGCGTAGGCGAACTTCCCTCGTCCGCGCATCGGACAAACCTTCCTCGCCTACGCGTAGGCGGAGATCTTCGTATATTTCGACCTTCATAACTCCCGGAGTACTCATCCGTTCGTGGCGTTCTTGGGCTCGTTAGAATCAGCGCGTCAAGCTCTTTCCAACAAAACCCTAATCAAGTCGAGGCGTTTGGGAATTGATCAGGTTCTGAAGGATTTCTCTAGCGCCGAAGGCGGATTACGCACCTTGCGCTGAAGGGGTACTCCTTCAGAGCCCGTCGTTTAGGGCGGCGCCTATCCCCGACGTTGCGCCCAACTCCTAGATTCTACGAGATCTTTCGAGATTCTTTGAGATCATCCAGTTTCATTCTATTTTGATGCACCGGTGGCTATTTACACTGCTGCCGCGGTACAGTTTTCCAAAAATGTTTTAAATTCCTCAAAAATACCAAAAGTGGGGTACCACAAAGCTGGTACACGTACTCCAAAAGATGTTGAGGTGACTGACGTGTGCGAGTGGAGCGCCGAGGTGGTGGATCTTGTACACCTTGATTGACGCGTTGTAGTTGCGTGGAGTGCGGTAGAGAATCAGCTGGTAGCGAATCTTGTGGTTGCGGCACAGTAGATGACTACGGAACTTTAGCATATGATTCGGTCAGTTGTTGACTTTGGGTGAAACGTGGGCAAGTTGTGGTGAAGGTTTTGGAACTAGATGAGCAATGACTGGCAGTGTTGACAGGATCCTTGATAACTGCAATTGGAGCAAAGGTTAGAGGCGCCGTGACTCCATGTAACTCGTTCGGTATCTTTGGCAAAGAAGTAAAAGCCAAAGGATGCGCGGAGCTGCTCATCTAAGTCAGATAAGAATCTGATGGATCTTCGACGTCCACATGTGAAGATTCAATGATGCAAACATCACGCAAAACAAAAACGCATCGCTTGAAAGGCTGGAAACACCGATATCTTTTAGCTTGATCGTCGTGGCTAAGCAAAATGCATTGCTCCAAGTGCGCATCCAGCTTGCCCAAGTTGGAAGAACTATCTTTGACGTAGATGGTGGATCCAAAGATTCTTAAATGAGCAACTCACGATTTGCGATTGAAAAAAATATCCACAAGAGTTCAATCTAGAAAGGCCTTGCTGGATCGTAAATTTAGAATAATACATGCAGCCTTCACCGCTTCAACCCAAAGAAAGTTGGTAAGTTTTTTGTCAATGAGCAAACAACGAATGATGTCAAGCAATGATATGTTCTTCCGCTCAACAACTCTGTTCTTCCGCGGAGTTTGAGGTACAGTGAGCTAACAACGAATTCCATGAGATTCACAGAAATCTATGAAGGCCTGTGACGTATACTCCTCACCATTATAGGATCGTAAGGTGGGGCAATTTTTCAGCAAGAACGAACACCGTCGCCTTAATGTGACGGTGTTGGTTCTTGTTAAAAAATTTTGATTTTTTCAAGCACTTCTGATTTGCGAACTATGAAGTAAACCCATGTTTGAGGAGAAAAATCGTCAATGAAGCTAACAAAATACCTCGCACTACCTAGAGAAGGTTGGCAAAAAGGACCACAAACGTCCGAGTGAATCAAGTGCAGGGGCTGCTCAGCCCTCGTGTCTAAACGTTTGGATATCTTTGTTTGCATTTGCTTCCCTTGAAAGCAGCTCGAACAAGGTCTATCCGGTAACTGGAGTCGCGGCATACCTGTAATAGCATCGGATAGAATCATCCGCCGTATCCATTCTTTGCAAAAATGCCCCAACCTGCGGTGCCATATGTCAAATTTTGAAGGCTGCTCCGAAGAGATGGAATATCACAACTGCTTCACCTTCAAGTCGTTCATGAAATTATCCATTACTTGTGCACTTATTTAGACTATGGACTTTTCTATGCAAAGGGGGAGGAATACATACTCTGGAGGTACTAAGACGGCAACTATGTTCAAGATGCATATGTTTAAAAACATCGTACTGGCTTGATAAGTTCAAAAAAGTATAATAATTTACCATGTCCTCAAGATTTCCACAATTGAACTCTTCAAGCATATAAGAGATGTTTTTCACTTCCGTGAGGTGTTCATCCATGGTAATGCTTTTGATCTTCTTGAGGCAAAAGAATTTATCTATCATTTGAGCTTGCCTTGGGCCTTGGTCATAGCGGTGTTTAAGTGCATTCTAAAGATCATACGAGTCATTGTATCACTTGAAAAGCTTCAAGTCGAACATTCTGGAATTTTTCATGAACAAGCTCATACATTTGAACCATTATGATATTTCCACCGTTCCCATGGGAGAAGACGAGAGTGTGGTGCAATAGAAGAACAAACCATCTCTCTAAAGCTCAAGTTTAATTCTGAACAACCAAACTCAGTAGTTTGAAGCACCAGCAAAGTGATATGAGTTTGGTAAATTTGCTTCATCTGGAGCTACTGCTAAGCGGTCGGTGGCTCCGTGTTGGTTTCTCTACGAGCCTCCACCTCCATTGCCAGAACTGGCAGGAGGAGTGTGATCGAGGATAACAGTACTGGAACTAGTAACAACTGACATGATTGATGAAAAAAATATAAAAATATAACAAGTGGTACACTTGTACGAGATAACTGCGATCTGCAACCTCTCCGCTGATTCTCACTTAGGTTTACCTCATATGACTTTGCGCTAGCTCATCATGGTTCTAGAAGACTATCATTTCTCCTTATACTCATAACTTTTCTCCATTCTTATAGCAATTCGAATGGCTTTAGCTTTAGAAGAAGACTTCTCATATTTCACCTTACTTCGAATCTCGAGTCTCAAACCTCCAACAAAGTTTTTCATGAGCATTGCCCGTATCCCCACGATTGTAGCATCCACTTCGTCTCCACCCTTCCTCAACACCACATGGAATCTTGACTTGAACTTCTCAGTTCTCTCTACCTAGGTCTTCATCTTCTCGTTCTTTCCTTGTTTCAAGAAGATGATCTCACACATTAGCTTTTCATAACTTTCATTGGAAAGAAAGGTTTTGATCAGGTACTTCGTCAATGTCTTCCAAGTGTCATCCTCCAAATGCTCCCTCTTGTACTCTTTGTACCACTTGAGAGCAGAATCTTCCAAAAAATCCGGCAAAAGCATAGCTCACTTGTCCTTCTTCCTCTCATTGTTTCATATGCAAGTCCTCTTGAAGTCTCTAACAAAAGATTCTACATCCTCATTCTCCCTTCCATAAAACACCGGAAGCTTTCCTATTTTCAAATAATTTTTATTTTATTTTATTGGAAATCTATATAGGACTTTCTAATACAATACAAATAACACTAACTCTATCCTTGAGTAGTTCATCCAAGGAAACACAAATTGGCTCATTAAATATAGCCATAGTTCTCTACTCCCTTAGACACACAACGAGTCTTACCCTCATCATCATCTTCTCTATCATCCGAATAATGATCTTCATCTCTAGTTGGAGGTTGAACCAGCCGAGGTCACTTTCTCCGTTTCAGCATTTAGCTTGCCGTCAAAACCTTCCACAAGTGATTCTAGAAGCTCCTTCACTCCGCTGCAATCTTGTCCCGCCGGTAGTCTTATCACTCCACAATTGTCACAAAAGGTCGTGTTTTGAGATTCATGTGGAGATGATGGTCCTGAGTGAAATTTCAACTCTCCCAATTTACTCTTGCTCCTCAATCTTTTATCCTTGTTCCGTAAGGAAAAATTGATAGCCTTATGTCCCTCCTATTTACAATAAAAGCAAGTCATTTTTTACTTTTGGAGATTGATCCACTACTCTTTCTTCAATCTACACCTTGAATTCTCTTGTATTAGAGTTCAAGAGACTATAACATCCAAGCCTTGAGGCACTTTGGATAATCTAATCTTCCAGTCCCCTTGTTCACTTATTTTTCCATAAAGTAGAAACCACTCAAAAAACATTTCCCAGAAGCGTTATCTATTTGGCATAAACTGAGAATAAGAAAATTCAAAACTTTTGCTCTCTTATCCTGATTTTGTACCCCCTAAACTTCAAAATAGCAAAATAGCATAATTTGTCTTCAGACGTGATATCTCAATGATATTTTAGCTCACACATAGGTTATGTTCCGATACACACTTGTACAAAGCTTCAGAAGCTAGCTTGAAAGACACAAAAAGTAATTTACTCCACACAAAGTTTTCTGAGAGCAAACTTTTGGCACTCGTGAAAACACCTCAACTTCTAATACTTATATCTTTCTGTAAACTCATGAATTAGACCTGAAACAAAAATTGGAACATTCTTTACCTTCCAATCTAGTATCAATAAAAACTTTGAAAAATACTTTCAAAAATACTTTTTCTATATCTAACATCACTTTTTTCTCAAAATCATGTGTTTACGTGAAGAAAACATACAAAATCACTTCTAGGCTATCATATGAGACTACTGGATAAACAAAGTGAATTTCACTCTCAAGTATACTCTCAGCTCTTTCATTCTCCAACGTTAACTCCAAGTGATACCTCATGGACATTTTTTCTCGAGCTAAAAATCTAATTTTAAACATTTCACTTTCTAGATTGAGGACCCGGCAATTAAACAAAAAATGCAACCTCCGGGCTGACTCTCACTTAGGTTTACCTCAGATGGCTTTGCGGTAGCTTATCATGGTCCTCAAAGATTAGGATTTATCCTTATACTCATAGCTCAAACACCCATTCACACAATTTCTCAATGTATCACTCCAACTCACACACACATCAACATTCCAAGGTACTAAAAATCATCACTCTTTCATATATGAAACAAGTTTCTATTGCTACTTTCAGGTTGTGGTGAGTAGATTTTGCGGTAGCAATTCCTTTGGAGTTGGAACTCAAGCTAAAATTTTACAAGAAGATTTCAATTAGCTAGGCGCAACTACCTCTAAATTTTAAGACTCAACAAAAATGGTGTGAATGAGTTCTCAAGTTGGAGCTTGGAGTTTCAGGTTGTGGTGAGTAGATCTTGGGGTAGCAATTTCTTCGCGTTGGAGTTAGAACTCAAGCTAAATTTTTTCAATGAGATTTGACTTGACCGAACGCAACTACTTGTAAATTTTGAGATCCAATGGAGGTGATGCAAACAAATGTTCAGGTTCGGAGCTTGGAGTTTCAAGTTGTGGTGAGTGGATCTTGCGGTAGCAATTCCTTCGCGTTGGAGTTGGAACTCAAGTTGAAATTCTGCAGCGAGATTAGAGTTGATTGAACGCTACTACGTGTAAATTTTGAGTCCTAACGGAGGTGGTCTGAACAAGTTCTCAAGTTTGGAGCTTGGAGTTTCAGGTTGTGGTGAATAAGTCTTGTGGTAACAATTTTCTCGCGTTGAAGTTGGAACTCGAGTTGAAATTTTGCAGCAAGATTTGCGTTGACCGGACGCAACTACTTGTAAATTTTGAGATCCAACGGAGGTGGTGTGAACAAGTTTTCAGATTCATAGCTTGGAGTTTCACGTTGTGGTGAGTAGATCTTGAGGTAGCAATTCTTTTGCGTTGGAGTTGGAACTCAAGTTCAAATTTTGAAAGGAGATTTTAGTTGGCCGAACGCAACTACTTGTAAATTTTGAGATTCAACGGAGGTGGTGTGAAGGAGTTCTTAGGTTGGAGCTTGAAGTTTCAGGTTGTGGTGAGTAGATCTTGCGGTAGCAATTACTTCGCGCTAGAGTTGAAACTCGAGTTGATAAATTGCAAGAAGATTTTAGTTGGCTGGACGTAACTACTTGTAAATTTGGAGACCCAACGGAGGTGTTCTGAAGGAGTTCTTAGGTTGGAGCTTGGAGTTTCAGATTGTGGTGAGTAGATTTTGCGATATCAATTACTTCGGCTTGGAGTTGGAACTCAAGCTGAAACTTTGCAGCGAGATTTGAGTTGGCTGGATGCAAATCACCTGTAAATTTTGAGACCTACCGGAGGTGATGTGAACAAGTTTCCAGGTTTGGAGCTTGAAGTTTCAGGTTGTGGTGAGTAGATCTTGCGGTAGCAATTCACTTGCGTTGGAGTTAGAACTCAAGCTGAAATTTTGCAGGGAGATTTGAGCCATGCCATTTGTAACTTTCCAACTTTTAGAACCTCCACTTGCCACCAAGTCAATATTAGACTTGGTCTAACCAATGAAAATTTTTCTTACTTAGTCAAACCAATCAAAATTAAATATGAAGTCAAAAATCTTTTCTCTTAAAATCTAGACTTTTGTACAAGACAAAATAGAAGTCCTCACTCAAATCTTGTAAATTTTTTCTAGTTATTTCGCCAAGTATAGATATTATAATTAAACATAGTTATAACTTGATAAACTTAGTTATAACTAGCTAGACTTAATCGTAACTAGCTAGATGTAGTCATAAGTAGCTAAACTTAGTCATAACTAAGCTAACCATAATTAACTCCTTGGCTACTTGTGGTTCTATTTTACACATACAACATCCGGTCGTACTGATCAAGGTGCGTAGAAAACTACTATAGAGAAAGAAAGGAACAAGTCTCACTCCTGAGTGTGATTAGGAAATGTGGAAATCATCACTAAATGTGGAAAAGAGCAAGGAAATTCATCCGGAAGCCGAACCGGCTCTGATACCATGTTAGAATGTGCACATAGGTATAACTGTGGAAAACAAGAATGTTTAATGATAATAAAAGAGAATCACATAAATACCTTTGAGGTCCCTAAAAAGCAAGGAAGCCCAAAGGACGAGCTCCACACGTTCGCTATGGGAACGAGATAGAGGGAGGACACCCTAAACTCTAATTCCGAGTGAACACACACATTTCAACACTGATTTCAATGCTACAATGGTTGCTATATCTTGATTGAAAACTATTGTGGCTGCACTTTCTAGCAATTGCAAAACTACTCTAACTTAATATTGAAAGAATAAAACGTTGTAAGAAATTGTTGAAAATCAAGGTGTAATTGATTGTTAGTCACAATATAACATAAATGCAACTTAACTCTATTTGGTTCTTCTTCCAGTATCGTATTGCTTTTTACATATCACAAGAAAAAGTAACTAAACTTGATAGAGCAGGGATTTATAAGAATGAGACTTACTAGAATGACTAGTTTTTGCCTATTCATAACACAAGTGTACAAAACTCGTTTTGTTAGAAAGCTATGAACAATAAAGTGAGTTTTCCCAATAAAGAAAATGAAATTACTCTTTGCTTTTAAGTGAAAGAAGAGATTTCCACCATTGAGGCAATCCAGCACAATGAAAAACTTATAATCAGTTTGAGATGCATAACGTAAAATATAGATCTATAGTTATCAATCAAATCAATATATTGTATCATCATTTGAATTAATCAGAATTGTGCATGTACAAAATTCTTTACTTAGATCTTTTGGCTTGAAAAATCTAATCCAAGCAAAGATTTATTATTCAATTCAGTTTATGGTTTCCTCCTCTTACGTTTTCCACACAATAGAGTGCTACACTTGAACAATTGTTGTATAATTACTCTTTATTTTTCCTTGAACTTCCAAAATAACACCGCGAAGAACTTTCTCATCATTAATAACACATTTGATATCTAATATAACATCCAAAAGAGGTTTACAATCATTGTTAACATTTGAATAACTATTACTATCATCCATAACATCTTGAAGAGACAATTCCAAATCGTGCAAATAATCAAAAGTAACATATAAGTTGCAATTTTTGAATGTTATTCACAAATTTACGATAAAAAATGAGATTAAATTTTTTTTAAATGCATATATTTGATCATACCATAAAAAATCCAATTCAATGCATGCACTTATAAAAAAATTCTATGAAATTGATTAAACCACATTTTTTAAGCTAGTTTATAACAATTCTTTTCTTCTCTTTCCACCATGATATTTACCAAAATTCCCAATATTCTTTTTAATGTTAAGTCACTTGGCCTGATAAACATGTCAGATGTTGTTGTTGTGTCAATTCTTGTTGCTAGTTGACATTGCTCGTGAGCTTTCAAATTATGCAAGGACATGTTCATCACAATTAGTAGACTCTGAGCTATGTTATCACTCTTTGATGCCCATTTTTTCTATTTGCATCCAAACTTCTCTTGATATTTCAACACAAATGTTTCTCTCATTAAATTCCAATTCTAACATGAAGTTTTGTTCATCTTGATTCACGATTAAATCTCCACAATATTGTTACTCTTGTAGTTTTGCACCATACTCCGTCAACAAGTGAAAATGATATGTTAACAACTCTAGATCCTAATTATATATCATTCTTTCATGTTGCTAACCCTCCTTTAATCCATGTTATTGAATTATGTATGCTACTTGGTGCACATCAAAATCTTGCATTAATGTTTACACATGTTTTTTTTCAAAACTCACGAACAACCACATGAAGACAACATAGAATTACAATCTCAAATCATGTACATAGTTCTTGATTTTGGACATAAAATCTTAACGAATTGGGCTTTGAAAAAATTGAAAATGCCATCAAAATACAACATAAATATTATATAAAAAATGCAATGGCTTTTGTACTTGCACATAGTGAGGAAGTAATTTGAGCAATAAAAACATACTACAGGCAAAAATGGCATAAAATAAAAATGAATATTTTTGATATCAATTGTTGTGAATTCATCACAAGAAAATAAAAATTATTCAAGTCAATAGTTAATTTTTATTTTGCAATTGATACTAGCACGCTTTATCCGTTGAGTTATGTTGGCTTTGTTAATAAAATTTGACTTTAACTCAAATTTTTTAACATTCAAGAAGTTGGAATTTTACAATGGAGTTTTACAATTGATAGTTGCACGCTCTAATCACTCATCTATATTGAATTTGTTATTAAAATTTGACTTTAATTTCATTTTTCAACACTCAAAAAATTGAAACTAATGAAGTTTTGCAATTGGTGATTGCACGCTTTATTCACTCAGACATATTGGTTTTGTTATTAAAATTTTACTTTAACTCAAATTTTTAACACTCAAGAAGTTGAAGCTGATGGAGTTGTGAAATTGTTAGTTGTACGCTCTCTCTGCTGACCTATACGGGGTTTGTTGTTAAAATTCAACTTTACTTCAAATTTTTAACAATTTTTAACACAAGAAGTTGGAATTGAGAAAGTTTGACAATTGATAGTTTCACGCTCTATCAATTGAGCTATATTGGCTTTGTTGTTAAAATTTGACTTTAACTTAATTTTTTTTAACTCAAAAAGTTGAAATTGATGGAGTTTTGCAATTGATTGTTGCACGCTCTATCCGCTAAGCTATATTGGCTTTGTTGCTAAAATTTGATTTTAATCAAATTTTTATAAGCTCAAAAAGTTGGAATTGATGGAGTTTTGCAATTGGCAGTTCCACGCTCTATCCACTAGCTATATTGATTTTGTTGTTAAAATTCAACTTTAACTCAATTTTTTAACACTCAAGAAGTTGAAGCTGATGGAATTTTGCTATTGGTAGTTGCACGCTCTCCGTTGAACTATACTGGCTTTGTGGTTAAAACCTTATTATAACTCAAAGTTTTTAACACTCAAGAAGTTGAAGCTGATGGAATTTTGTTATTGGTAGTTGCACGCTCTCCGTTGAACTATACTGGCTTTGTGGTTAAAAACTTATTATAACTCAAAGTTTTTCACACTCAAAAAATTGAAATTGATAGACTTTTGCAATTGCAGTAAAACCCCCGATAAGTTATAGCCTCGGTGGAAGGGGATTTTGATAACTTACGGGAGGTTATAACTTTTGGGAGGTATGTACCGTAACCAATCAGCCGACCCTTAACCCTAAGTGCATTTTGACTATGTACGTCATCTAGGCAGTGTAATATTAGAAGCTCGCTCCTCGCACTCCCCCGCGCTTCTATCCCTCTTCCCACTTCTTCGTTCTCAGCTCTTCGCCCCTTCACTCTGCTTTTCTTCGCACTCCTTGCTCATCTACTATTTTCATCGGCAGCAGCATGGCACCACGCTTCACCAATGAGCAACGCCTTCAAATCTGTAAATATAAGGAAGCCAACACTTCGTTGTCACAGGCAGAAGTTGCAGCATGGACCAAGGGAAAATTTGGGCTTACAGTGGCACCATCGCAAGTCACCATTAGCAAGATTCTAAAGAAGAAGCATGATTATGAGCTAATGGATGAACACGAGCTTCACGCGAGAAGGCCGAGAACTGTGAATTTTCCCGATCTTGAAGAAGCACCTTCACTCTATGTCCTGCAGTGCCAGCACCGGAATGTCTTCATTACATACGATCTCATCAAAGCGCAAGGTCAACGATTTGCAGAAATGCTCAAAATACTTGAAGGCAGCATCAAATTTTCAAATGGATGGCTGTATAAGTTGTTGTCCCGCAACAAACTAAAGAGCTTTAAAATCCATGGTGAAGCCGGATCAGTCGATGATGATGCGATCGAAGCGGCAATGCCAGCATTACGGCTCGTATCGCTGCCTTCAATCCGGAAGATGTCCATAGTATGGACGAAACAGGCCTTTTTTACAGTATGGTGCCAGATACGACAATTGCCCAACAACGTTTTGCTGGTTCTAAAAAGTACAAAACCATGATCACTCTCGCACTCACTGCAAATTCCAATGGGTCTCACAAATTGCCGCCATTTTTCATTGGACACGTCCAGAAACCTCGTTGCTTCAATCGCAAAACTGGCGAACAGCTTGGTTTTTATTACCGAGCAAATAAAAAAGACTGGATGACTGGGATGTTTTTCCAAGAGTGATTAAAGCGCTTTGATGCAGAGATGCGTGCGGCAAATTGCCACATCCTGCTGTTGATGGACAATGCACCTTCACATATCACTGATGAGTGCCCAACTCCAAATGTTGAAGTATGCCCACTGCCGCCAAACACGACGTCAAAGATTCAGCCCATGGACGCCGGGATTATCGCTGCTTTCAAGAGACATTACCGACACTTCCACTTGCAAAATGCATTGGATCGTGATGAGAAGAATGAGGTCAACCTCTACAAAGTTGATCAACTTACCGCAACGAGGTGGTGCCTCGCATCATGGAACGAGATATCGCAGCAGACGATCGAGAACTGCTTTCGCCACACAGGACTGTTCGAGGCTGTAGAAGACGACTGTCGGGCGTTTTTAGAAGAGGAGTAGGTCGAGAAAGAGCTCACGGATGCTCTACACAGGTTATCTTTGCGGGATCCAATGCCAATTGCATCGCTGTTGAATCCGATCGAGGAAAGCGGTGTGGAGCATATGTTCATGAATGACGAGGAGATCGCAAACCTTGTTACTGGCCAGGAGAATGACCCATCCATCGGAGACCCTGAGGAGGAGGAACCAGCACAACTTACACGTGCTGAAAAGCTAAAAGGGTTATCGGTGGTGATTTCAATGTGAAATCCAGCGGATCCTGTGGAGCACCAAGTACATTGTCAGCTACGTAGAATCCAAAGCACCATTCGATTCAAAAATCTTCAACAAGCGACGCTCGATGGCTGGCTTAAGTAGTAATAAAAAACCTCTGAAAAGTTATTTTGGTCATTGAGGACATAACTTATGCTTTATAACTTAGTCCCCATAGAACGATGTTTGTTCCGTAAATTTTTGATAACTTACGAGGGGTTATAACTTAGCGGGGGATAACTTAGCGGAGGTTTTACTGTGGTTGTTCTATACTCTATCTGCTGAGCTATGTCAGCTTTGTTATTAAAATTTGAGTTTAAGTCAATTTTTTAACACTCAAGAAGTTGGAACGGAAAGATTTTTGCAATTGATAGTTGCACGCTCTATTCGATGAGCTATACTAACTTTGTTGTTAAATTTTGATTTTAACTCAAATTTTTAACACCCAAGAAGTTGAAGCTAATGGAGTTGTGTAATTGGTAGTTATATGTTCTTTCCGATGAGCTATGTTGGCTTTGTGACTAAAAATTTACTAAAACTGAAAATTTTTTACACTAAAGAAGTTGAAGCTGATGGAGTTTTGTTATTGGTAGTTGCATGCTCTCTTTGTTGAACTATATTGGCTTTGTGGTTAAAAACTTACTATAATTCAAAATTTTTAACATTCAAGGAATTGGAGCTGATGGAGTTATGGAGTTGGTAGTTGCACGCTTTGTTCGCTAAGCTATATTGACTTTGTTGTTAAAATTTTACTTTGGCTCAATTTTTTAACACTGGAGATTCTGGCTTTGTTGTTAAAATATGATCTTAATTCCATTTTTTAATACTCAAGAAACTGGCTTTATTGTTAAAATTTGACTTTAATTCAATTTTTTTGCACTCAAGAAACTAGAGCTGATGGAGTTTTGCAATTAATAGTTGTAGATTCTATTTGCTGAGCTATATTAACTTTGTTGTTAAAATTTGACATTGACAAAAAACTTTAACACTCATGAAGTTGAAACAATGGAATTTTGCAATTGATAATTAAATTTTGATTAAGTGATTAAATTTTATTTTATGTATATTTATAGTGATTTAAATATTAAAAATAAAATTTGGAAAAATAATAAATACAAATTTAAAATCACACAAATTTCCAGCTGAGCGTATTTTATTTTATTTAAAAAATAATTTATGAAATTGTAAAATAAGATAGACGTAAACACAATGAAAATACAAAATCTATTATCCAATACATTCTTGTTTGAAGTAAATCAGATTTTTAATTTTTTCTAAAATTCTAGTTTGAAATTGCTTTCAACGATGCCACATCAAAATCTCACTATGAACATACATCATTTCTTCATGAACATCCCACATTTTCAATATAAATGTTTAATTTTTTATTTTTTACATCAAATTTTCTTTCTATGTACTGCAAACATATATAAAACGTGCTTTACACTTGAATATGCAAATATTAATAAATACATTTATACAATATTCTAAGCGTAACAATCATCCATATAGACTAAATATGTTGGCATTTGTTTTAAACATATATCTACACACATAAAACAAACTAGAAATGGACTAGATCTCAAAAATACCTTCAAATATAAAATGTACAAATAATGATTGGATTTACTGGAGTTATAGATTTCAATGCAACCATCTCTTGAATAACAAAATCAAAATATAAAAATTTGTTTCTAATCAGATCAGAATTTCAATGTTTTAGCTTTAATTTTTTTGCAAAAGAAGCTCTCATTATTTGTGTTTTTTTGTTGTTGAATATTTCAAGCAATAGACAATCTCATTTAATGATAATTATATGCAATCAAACTAAAAAATGAAAACTGCATAATAACAAAACACAACACACAACATGTTATACATTCTCAGCAAATAAATAAAATATGTAATGTATATAAATGATTTAACAAGAATATAATAATTTTTTTTTAAATACACTGTGTCATTTGAAAATATCAGTAATTAAATACACAATTAAACCTACGTTATTATTTGATTGTTGCAAATATGATATTCAACACAAGGATCTAATTTAGAAAATAATGAATTATGACACCCAATTGCTATTTGGATTGAAGACTCAACATAAAATTTGGAAACAGATTTGCAATTTTATAGTGCTAATGTAGAGGAACAAAATGAAGATGGGCATCAATACAAACTTCCAGAGACTGTTCATCATTTTTATGAAACATATTTGTTTTCCTTATCACTTTTGCTTGTATGTTATGCAAATCTTTCAAATCAATTATATCATCTTGAGCTCCTCTGATAAATCATGGAAACGGAGCAGTATTATCAAAAATACACTCAGGATTCTGCACTTGAATCTATTATTTTAAATGCATATGCTAAACTTGTGGAATAGTCCAACACTATCTGAACAATTGCTTTATGTTTTGTCTGAGCTTATTTGTAATTTGTGAAGCATATGCACACTTGATACTCCAAGGAACAACTTCATTTTTTGCAATACTTCCGTGGCATCTCTCGCCTTCATCATTACAATGATTTTTGCAATACAATGTAAAAATAATTAGTATCATTGCATAATTATAACATATACATCAGAATATTCAGATTATAAAAATATTCAAATAAAATACACGTACTTTCGTTTGTAATACATGACTGCAATATTAAGTTCAAATTAGTAATTGTAACAAAAAATTTCAAACACATATTTTTTTAGATGATCATTGAACTTTTTTTGTTTTGCTCATGGTCTTCTATTGTAACCTATATCAAAAGTTGGATAGATGAATTTTCTGGATATTGTGTTTGAAATTCAAGAAGTATTATTAAATGATTCAAATGTAAGTGAACATGTAAGTGAAAGTTTTTATCCAAGCTGTCTTGGGACCAATTTTTCATTGGTTTGTTTTTTTCAAAATGTTGACTAATACTCATATATTTTTAAAATTTTTTTTTACTCTTATATTTCTTACAATTTTGTGCTTGTAATTTGATTGTAACTAAAATAATCAAGATTTCATTTTAAACTTCATGTTTCTACTAAATTTCAACTTTCTTTATCATTGCATCTCAAAGATATGACCATGGCAAGATTAAAATTTTAAAATTTTAAATCTAGAGACAAAGATTTCAAAACTTTCACAACTTTGTGTGTAGATCTTGTTGTGCTTCAAGGGTGCCTGTGCCCAATCTTATCTTTGTACAAAAATGAAATCTTATGCTATTTAATTTAACCTTTTGATCTTCATGTGAATTTGAGTACAAAAGCTTGTCAAAGTTTCATGATGTTTTTAATAAACTAAGTAATAGTTATATGTATCATCCGCGAAGATGAAAAAACTAAAAGTGGTTAATCTATGAGCATTATTCAAGAAAGCTAAGAAATGTGCAATACAAAATATCAATATTTTCCCATGATTTTCTATTTCCAAACCTAGAATACTGACTCTCTGTATCTATGACAGTGTTGATAATTGAAGAAAAATATAGAGGCTTTGATATACTTTGATGTATACATTAGACTTGATTGTGTTACACTTGTGGCCTAAAATGTATCTCAATTAGTTGATGTTTAGAACAATATAAACTATATGTTTAACATCCAAGTGCATAACAACTCTAATATTTAAATCTCCAAAGTAGCAAAGAGAGTATTTTTACCAAAATTATGTTTGCAATAATCAATCGTCAAAGAAAGATTTTTTTGATGAATCTTTTATTGTGACAAATAAAATATGATGTCTAAATATTTTTGAAGAGCTATATTTCAGAGTATGCATGTTTGTCTTAAAACATGTAATTTAATATAAAAAAGGATAGAAAAATTTGAACTTTTTTAATATTTAATTGGTTTTATAATAATTCACATGTTAAAAATCCATGCATTTGAATTATAAGTAAAAAATTTTATGTGCTAGATAATATTTCAGATGATCAGTGATATTATCAAGTCATATATTCATAAACATTGATGAATTATAATGATGAAATTTTATTTTTTTCTATTTACATGTATATTTACCTAAATAGATTAATAAATATTTAGATAGTATTTATCTTTAGAGTTTTATAATTATTATCTTTGAATAATCTTCTTTTAATTGCGTATCAAACTTCTTTACATTTGAATCTATATATAGCTACCGGGGCGAAACAAAAACATAGAAAAGCAAGATAGATCATCGGTACAAATATTAAAGTGAATTGTTCATCCCAGCTTTCCGAAGTCATAACAATCTTTGAATCTAAATATAGTTTTGTTTTATCGGGGGCGAAACAACATACAAAAGTAAGAAAGATCATCGGTACAAAGGTTAAAGTGAAATGTTCATCCCAGCTTTCCGAAGTCATTACAGGCGTTGATGGCAAGGTAAGTTCAAATTGTTTTCCATCATTAGCTTTGTCAGCCCCTTTTTTATTAACTACTTGAGCTTGAAGAATGGAAGGGGACTACATGTTTGGCCAGATTAGGGTTAAAAAAAACTGGATATTTACACCAAGTGACGCATTAAAGCAATTTATGCTCCTGACGCACAAACACGAAGTTGAAAAGAAGAAAACTTTAGAAGACGATATATTTATTGTAGATTTATCGGACAATGCAAGCAGTTGTTCTCTCTGTATTTCAGGTGCTGCATCTAATAATTACCATATAGGTTCTCTACAGTGTTGAAAAAGAAGCAACAATAAAGTCAAGTGAAGACCTGTCTTCACTTGACATTTGGTTTAACTACTTTCATTATGCTTTTTCTATAATGAACAACCATGAAAGTCTCGTTTGAAATGGAATATGTACAAAAATTTTGCTCGATGTTTTTTTCCAGGGATACTTAGACCTGGATAGCTGTGATCTTGCCCACACTTCATGCCATGCAGTGTCCTTTGGTGGAGGCTATCATAGCCCAAGTCGAAAACGTCGTCCTGTCACATTGAGCCCGGGCTGGAGTCGCTGGAGTCGACCGAGAGTTCGGTTCGAGCCACACAAAGGTGCTAACAAGCGAGGAGAGATTAGAACACTGACCAGAAAAGAAGGAAATTTTGAATGAAGAGATGTATATTACGGTAAATGCAGGACTCATATGCATGGATACTGAAAATGAAGAGAGCGAAGTCACGAAACTCATGGAGATCAATTAAGAACGAACTAAAGATGCATCACTACTTCCGCGTAATGTTTGTACTGAATTTTGTTGATATATGAATGTCACACGTAGTATTGAAAATAGGATGACGTTAACTCGTTTCACGATGATTGTGTCCACAGCTGTAGTGTAGCTGGAAAACACTCATTACTTGCCATAATTTTACACACAAAATCGACGCCAGTCTTCTCATTCTATTTTCAGCGTTCGTGTACTTGCGTGATTGTAGCTGAGCTTGAAAGATTGTCACTTCAACGATTCCCATCCGTCAGACCCACACTTCGAGCCCAAAGTGAGCATGAAAGTATAGTCAACACCCCTTCATTTGTCTTATAAATTTCATGAGCGCGTTACATATGCGAATGTCAACAATACTCTGTTCTCAGTTTCTAGAAGTTTTAGAGAAATTCGAAAAACAAATGAAACAATAAATATGAATTTTTGAAATGCGATGAAATTCACAGAATAATGTGGATTTGACGATGGCTTGCAACCAGGTTGGCATGGCTTCTGCAGACCATGATATAAAATTGTGTCAACATAAATATGTGGAATATGTACTCCTTTGTCCCTTTGTCCCTTGTGTTATAGTAGTGCTAATGCACGTTGTCTACTGTTCAGAGAAAATGGAGTTTCGATTATATGTCGCCCTTTGGACTGCGCCAGAGTTTACAAGAATTGAATTACTAATTAATCTTCGATTCTCCTAGTACGAGAATTTCTTGCCTCGCTCAAGTGTCTGCTTCAACGTCTATGGTCAATTTTTTATGGAATCATCCAGATACACACACAGCAGAGCGGTCGTTGCTTGTCGCAGGAGTCAAACCTCAATCGTCTGAGTTGAACAGATGATGAACAGAATTTGCACTTCATAGGACCACTTTGGCTTGCTGCCAATTTTTGAGTCAGCTGAGAAGAAAGGTCAGAGCATATGTGGACCCCTATCTACAACTACAGAACACTCAAATTGTCAATAATCGTAGACCCCACCTGAGAAGGATAACGAGACGAGGTATGGGTTCTTTCCATGAAGTAAAACTTCAGCTAGAACCTACTAATCAAAAGAATAGTACGCGCATATTAAAATGAGTGTGTTTCTTTCTTCTGGTAGCTTTAACCAACTGGATAAGCAGTACCATGCATGTCTTCTGCTAAGAACATGCTGGAAATATTTCGTCACCTAATAACTGAAGAAAACTCTTGTCTCAGGATAATCAACCAGTAAGTACATATGTGAAATGAATGATCAGCTGAGACACATTTATAAATTCAATGACTGCGAATGTTCATCATTAGGTGATAAGTAGTATCCATATGCCAGAAGCACAGAGGTTTGGTCCATGTGCTCGTCCTCATAGGTATAAACCTTCAGGCTGAGGAATCCCTTCAGAACTATGCCGATGCACATCAGTCCAAGAATTTCGAAAAGGCTTCGGTGATTTTTACAGGTCTTTGCACTGAGCTGAGACTGAAGGTCTTCATTTATGTTGACAACCAACCTGCAGATGGATGGTGTTCTACACATCAGTACACGAGAAGACAAGGTTACCAGATCTTGGGGATAACAAAGCAAGTCATGAAAATAACAGCAACTGCTTTTGGCAAGGGCTACATATATCTATACGTCAAAGTCGCATTACACTCGACTTACAGCTTAGCTTCAGAACTTCATCTACCAATTCGTGGATGTGATTTCATTTTGCTCATAATGACCATACAGAAGAGTCATGATCAGATAGCTAGCAACCGAAAAAGAAACAGCGAAACTGCTCGCTAGATATGCGAAACAACTGTTGCATCCACAATCTGAAATATTTCTATATTGAGGAACCTGATCTCTTCAGATCCACCATCCTAGCTAGAATTATGTGGCCATGAAAAGAGAATCTCACAGACCGCTTTGAAGTTGTATCTTGAGTTAGCCATAACACTATACTCGCAGTCCAATTCTAGTGCAGTGTTCAGTCATCTCTCTTTCCCGTATTGAAATTTTTTTATCTTAAATTACGTTGTCCGAGTACATCACTGTTCTTAATGTCATGTTTAACTTAGTATGTTTAGTATATCGCTTTCAATCTAATGGATATAATATCTAGTGAGATTACATCTACGAGTAAAATTTAGCTAATATCGTAAGAAATTATATTTCTAATTTATTTCACATATAATGGGGTCTGGAGAAAAATATGTTGAAAGTTCTTTATTTGGAATGTGGGAGATATTGATGTAGTAAGTTATGAAACTTTGGAGTTCAAAATATTAAATTTTTATATAATGGATATTTTATCGTGATTTTTTTTATTTGATGATATATCATATTGATAATAATTTTTTGCTCTAATGGATAAGTAAAACTCGATACATCATTTTTTTCTTTCTATAATTTGGTTTATATAAATGCAAATTTTTCATCTATTTATACATTATGAATATTAACTTGTGGTGATGTTCAATATTAGGATTTGAATTCATCATTAATTATGGAAACAATCTAGCAAAAATCAGTGTTTTTCCAATAGGTTTATCTACAGCAAATCTTTTCTCAACGAGATATTGCCTGAGCTTACAAAAGATGCATAAACTGGTATCATTACCCACTAATCTTTACAATCACTAGATTCTCTAACAAATAAACTTGAATTTGAGTGCAAACAGCTTTGTGTTAAGTTTCTACTTGTGATACATTCAAAATTGTATGAGTCATAACAATGACGTGCAGAGCCACCAAGTATGTAACACCACTAAGTAAACACAAAGATATGTGAAAGGTTCTTGGTTGCTTCGCGATATCCATGGTAATGGATCCAGACTGAGCATGTGAATTTATTCATATTAGGACGTTGAATATCTGATGAGGAACGTTTCCTTCTGCAGTAGCTTATAGTAAGACGGTTTGAGAGACCGCAGGTCCCCCCAATCCGACTTATAAATGGCATGACTCGAGACCCCAGGTCCCAAAGTCATGTTTACCCTCTTTTATTTCCGTTTACCATATACTGAGTTCTTATGTCTATGTTCTATTCTCTTCATAAATGTCAAGTATTCTTGGTCCTAATGCTCCACGCACCATGATTGAGAGAGGGAGTTCTCTCCGTCGAGATGTCAATCCGGTCAATTCTCCTCACAGTCCACATCTAGCTATTTCTGTAACTTCAACAAACTGTCAATGTGCTGTGTAATCCGTGATCATAAAGCAAGCAGACGACTTCTGATGGCATCTACAAGGAACATGCAAGAGAATCTGTGTCTAGTCTGATCAACGTTGCATTGAAGACTTGTGTAGACGTGCACACAAGCAGCCAGTCCTGCTGCAATAAATTCCTCGATGTGGCTCGAAATTCGAGATTCACATTCCAGTTTACGTTTGCCGACTCTTGCTCTTACATGTGTCCTCCAATTTGTCTGACGTACATTCTATTGATCAGACTGCAGCCACGACTTTCTCATAGTCGTCACTAAAACCATAAATTTACAGTTGTGATGAGTCTGTCAACATGTGTACTATATGATCTAAGTGATTTCAAGCATACACCAAGTATGGACGTGTTCAGAGGTGAGCTTCTCTCGATCTTTCACAACAATCAAGGACTAGTCGAGCACATTGCACAGAGGAATGTCAAATGGATCTGTGCAGGGTTTGATAACTGTGATGTAAGCTTGGATACACATTCATCAAATTGCCTTCGAGAATGAGGGAAGACATGTAACTATTGTACCTGAATACTGTCAAAGTCAATCTTTTGAATTTTGTGGACTTTCAAGTGTTCGAGGTCAAGGTGATGACCACAGTGCCTCACTGTTGAAAAATCTGAACACGCCAACTAAAATGTATGAAACGGAGCCGTGGATTCACTTCACGACTGGAAAGCAACATATTTATAGAACACTTGAAAATGAAATAAACCTGAAGCCAGCTCCGAATCGACGAAAATCAAGAAATGGCATGCGCAATGTCTCTCTTGTATCAGCATTGGATACTCCTCTTGTTATTCTTCGGGGCAGGTACCTTCATATTTACCGACGAAACTCCAGACATGAGTCCTCGTGAGGAGGTTTTGAAGGATACTCCAGGTCAATCTCACGATCGTAGACAACTTGGTGGTGCTTCAACAAGTGTTTTACATCTGTCTAAATTGGAGGCCAGTCTGAGCATGAGCAATGATTCTTTTGACAGGTAGAACCAGAAGAACCACCATTCTCTCCAGAACCTGCACGTAGTGCTGAATCAGTAGTTGGAACATTCTGATATTCACAAGTCTGAGCTCGGTGACGTCTATCCTCCCGGAATCTGCATGGACTGTTGCAGACGACACGAAGAGTGGAAATTATGCATACTCTGATACACATCTTCTAGAGCATAATGTTCCTTGATTCTGTCTGAGGCTTGTTCTCCTTAAAGTTGAACTCTGATTTCCTTGAACTTTGGATTGACGCACTGGATACGATACTGTTCTTGTTGAAGGGAAGCACTGGTGCAGTTTACGAGGGGCATAAGCGGAGATCCGAGAGGAGCGCTTGCCGACTGGAAACTCAATAACACCGATCACGTCTGCTCCTGGAGTGGGATTGGATGCAAAAACCAGCGGGTAGCCTCCATCAATTTGGAAAGGAAGGAGCTCAAGGGAGTCATCGGTGATTCCTTGGGAAAATTCCCTCATCTGCAAACGTTGAATCTCTCTGGTAACCACTTTGTTGGGCCTATACCTGTAAGCCTGGGCGAGAGCAAGTCATTGGTTATTTTGGACCTGAGCTGCAACTCACTGCAAGGCCAAATTCCTCGTCAGTTAGGCCGCCTGAAGTCATTGAGTTCACTTCGACTAGATTTCAACTCGGATCTATCGGGACTCATCCCAGAAGATTTGGGGAAATGTTCTAATCTGTCTGAACTGATCATTGGATTCACCAACATTACTGGGCCTTTTCCTCGTTTGGGAAATCTCAGTAAGCTAGAGGTGTTACACATATACTCGAATCCAAATCTTGGAGGCATGATCTCCAAAGATTGGGGCGCCCTATCTGGAAGTTTAACAGCCCTTCTGTTGGAGAACAATTCTCTTGTGGGAGAGATACCCTCCGGGATAGCTAGGCTCGCAAAACTAGAGCATCTCTCATTAAGGCAGAATAACCTGACAGGCTTGATCCCCGCGGAGATCAGACAGCTTCTGCATCTGAAAACCATCGATCTGGGATTTAACAACTTCTCTGGAGATTTATCGAGGTCAAATGCTTGGTCGAGCCCGTTGGAAAAGCTGGATCTGAGCGTGAACAGTTTTGAAGGAATAGTTTCAAACATCGTGAAGGCGCTCAACTCGAGCTCGCTGAAGTACCTGGATTTGAGCAACAACTCGCTGACAGGCAGCCTTCCCCCAGAGCTTGGAGAGCTGGAGCACCTGGAGGTCCTGAACATATCCAACAACATGCTCGAGGGACCCGTACCTGCTGCCTTTCGACGGTTGACTAACCTGACAGAAGGTCGCTTGAACAATGCTGGTCTTGACGGAGCTGTCCTGGACACCTTTCAGCCTCTACAGCGTCTCCGTGTCCTCAGTCTGGCGAAGAACAACTTCAAGGGTAATCTTTCATTCAACTTCTCTACTTTGCTGGAAGAGCTCGATCTTAGTACTAATCTTTTCAGAGGGCAGATCCCAGCAACTGTTATCCACCTGGAAAATCTGAAGATACTGAGACTGAGTGAAAACCAGCTCGAGGGCAGTATTCCTAAAGAGGTGGGACGCTTGAAGAGTCTGCGACATCTAGACCTTGGGTCCAATCTGCTTACAGGACCTATTCCAAAAGAGGTGGGAAGCTTGAGGAGTCTCCAAGTGCTAGACCTTGGGTACAATCAGCTCACAGGATCTATCCCGAAAGAGATCGGATCACTTCAAAACCTGACAGACTTCGTCCTTAGAGGCAATAATCTCAATGGAACACTTCCCTCTGAGCTATCACGGCTTTCTCAGTTGAGGAAGCTGCATCTCAAGAGAAACTTTTTCGAAGGTAGGTTGTCAGAGAAGCTTCTATCTGACATGGTCAATCTAGTATACCTCGACTTCAATGAAAATAGATTGTCAGGGCCCTTACCCAAAGCACTGGGGAAGCTGAAGTCATTGCAGAAACTCCGACTGAACCTCAATCAGTTCAGTGGAGGTATTCCGCAGGAGATCGGGAATCTAGAGCAGCTGCAGGATCTGGATCTCGGGCTAAATAGCCTCACAGGCATCTTGCCTGACTCGATCTCAAAGCTCAGAAATCTCGCAGCCTTTCGTGTTCCCAACAATCAATTGTCTGGATCAATTTCTGGAGCGCTCACAGGTCTCAGCAAATTAAGCATTCTAAACCTGGGGCATTGCTTGTTCAATGATTCTCTAGAATCTTTGAATGAGACTTTTGACTCCTGGAAAGGTTTGACAGAGATGTACCTGGATACAAACAGATTCACAGGATCTATACCTAGCTCAATCGGGGGATTGGTATTTCTAAAAAGTTTGTTCCTCCACAGCAACAATCTCACAGGAGAAATACCACGCGAGCTTGGGAACTTAGAATTCTTGGAGGATCTTATGATCGGTAACAACAGCTTGAGAGGAGATCTACCTCGTGAACTGGGTAAACTTAGCAGGTTAACAAAATTGGATGCGTCCGCAAACAATCTGGGATCAAAAGTACCACCTGAGTTTGGGAATCTCTCAAGTTTGATCAACTTGACCTTGTACGAAAACGGTTTCACAAGTCTACCCGAACAACTAGGATCTCTGTCACAGTTGGGATCAATCGTCATTTACTCCAACCTTCTGCGCGGAAATATACCCAGGTCACTCTCCAACTGTTCAAGTCTCACAATTTTGAATATGGGAGACAACCTATTTACCGGCCAAGTACCGGGAGACTTGGGTAAAATGACCAATCTCCAAATCCTGCACCTGGATACCAATCTCCTCGTAGGTGAAATTCCGAAGGAGCTCGGACTGATCCAAGGACTCGTAGGTCTCTGGATCTTTGAAAACAAGCTGATTGGAACCATACCTGATACCTTCTCGAACTGTACGAACCTTGAACGGCTGCGAGTGGCTCATAACCATCTGAGTGGAAAGCTCACCTATGATTTCAGCAAGAATCCATCATTGATGACTCTGTCGTTGGCTTCCAACCTCTTTGAGGGGACAATCCCAGTCGGGCTCAGAAACCTCGAAAAACTCGAGGTGGTAGATCTGAGCAAGAACATGTTCAGTGGATCAATTCCTGATGTCTCTTTCACAGGGAATACAACGACGCTGTTGCGTGTTCTGAGCCTAGCGGGCAACAAACTGGAGGGCACGGTTCCAGCTTGGATTTGGAGGATGAGTTCTCTGCAGATATTAGATCTTTCAGAGAACAAACTCAGTGGAAACCTCCCAGCAGCAGATCTTCTTCAACTGAAGGGAATGAATGTCACGAGGCAAGTAACGTCCAATCTGCAAGATAGTGCTCTGTATGAAGTGGTCTACATAACCGTGAATGGCCAGGAGCTGTTCTGGAATTGGATTCTTCAGACGGTCATTAGTTTTGATTTGTCCAGCAACAACTTCTCGGGTGAGATCCCAGCTACTCTTGGTGCTCTTCACGGTATCCTGTTTCTCAATCTCTCGAGAAATCATTTCACTGGATCCATACCACCAGAGCTGGGATCACTCGCCGAGCTGAGTTCCTTGGACCTCTCATCAAATCAACTCACTGGGCCTATCCCCACTGAGATCGCACGTTTGGGCTCGCTGGGATCACTGCATCTTGAGAACAACAAGTTGTCAGGGTGCATCCCACTTATGAATAGTTTCAACACCAGGTACGGAAACTCCTCATACTTGCCGGGGAATCCTGATCTCACTGGCGATCCTATCAACAGAACTTGCAAGCCTTACGTGCCGATTGAGAATCCCTCTAAAACCTTAATGAACTTGATGGACCGCGTTTCGGCAAAAGCATTTGCAGCTGGTGCTGTTATTGGATTCTCTCTCGTCTGGACTTACATAATTTTCTCGAAAAGAGGTCGCAACTGGCTTCTTCGAGTACATTCGAATACGTTCTCAGAAAATGAGTTTTCCACTGTAGTTCGTCATCTGAGAGATGCACTGGAAGCTCGACACAGGCCAATTTAGAATAGTATATATATATATAGGAATTGCCTTCATGTTCCAAAGGGTTAGATAGGACTTTGTTGCTTCTACGAGGGGCAATGCCCAAATGACAATGGAGTGCCTGTAACCATTAGACCAAAAGAGTATAGGCCAAAAGATGCTACTAATTGATGGAGGATCTTGTCAGCCCTAAGGGAAGTCACCACAATTTAAGGCACTTCCAGGAGTCTGGACCTGTTTGACCGCGAGGTGCATTGTTGTTCAGATATATTGCCCACGCTGTTTAATCTTGAGTAATTGGAGTTCAGGTTTTTGCCTTTTCAGTGTTAAGAAGACTCTTACTGTCGGGGCGGCCCAGTGCACCTTTAGCCTAAACCTCGGCTTACCATGCACGTACGTATGGCTTTGTCTCAGTTCAATTTTCTGTAGCTAAAGATGCATAACACATGCCCTGCTGCAATGTATCAATGCCCCAATGGTCAATTCACGTCTTGGACTTGTTGCTCCGTTGGTGCTGACGATAGCGATGTGTTAGAAGAGAGCTCGCATCATCGTCTCATTGAATGTGCAAGTCGACTGACGACTATACTCGCTAGCCCTGTAAAAAACGGATTTTATTTACATCTGCACTGTTTCCATGATTGTCATTGTCAGACTCCTGATTATATCGCTTACAGTAGACCGAGGCTTATGATGCTCGTCGTCTGCTGATCCTAATTCACTTCACTTGTAGCCCGCATGGCTAACCACGTTGCAGTACTACTATGTATTTTCCGACAAGGCATGCCAACTCGTTTCCTCGTTATTTTCCCCTCGTCGATCGTTGCCGTTGTTCATGGAATACAATCCGTGCAATGGTCATAAGAATAAACACGTTTCCCTTGAGGATGGACATAGGATGGCCCACAAATCGACTCGGTGTGCAAATGTAAACTATATGATATATGAGGTAGGACCAATTGTCAAGCACGTCAAACTTACGAGCGGTCAAGTATGTGGATGGGACGATCCAATTGGCCTGCATGTTTGCAGCGTGAACTACTTCTCCTCACCGTCCTGTCAACGGAAGTAGATGATCGGCGGACAGCTCCAAAGGTCTTATGAGGTCACGTGGTTGAGACTTCTGGTCCCAACTGCACTGAACGACGAATCGAGAATCGATAGACAGGATGTGAAGACTCTCTTTGAGCTGTAACTGCAACGTTTTCTGGAACGGACGACGGTGCGTCGTTTCTCTCTTAACAAAATCAGTCCTCGTCGTCAATCTGTTGTTCTTGGTCGAGGCGGCCAAGCGCCATGTGTAGATCGGACGTTCCTTTCGGCATCAATATCTCCAAGCTGCATACACGTGGCTCCGCTTTATGATCAGAGCCTAGGTAGTGCTTTCGTTCTGTTCCATGCTGAATGTTATGCTTCTGTTGTCGACGAACACGCAGCTGCTATCATTTTCGCTTATTTCGACCAAAATTAACCTTGGACTTAACACCATCCTGCAAGTTACGGTCGTGGTCAAAACGGCATGAAACCGACGTAATCAACAACGGTCCCCGAACTAACCTCAACCAGGGCTCGCTACGATTTCTTCTATTTCCAGACAAGTTTCGGTGAATGATCGGGAAGACTTCCGAGAAAATCGCTTGATGGCAGGCTTTTCTCCTGTTAATTTTTCCAGGCCTATTATTCTAAGCTGCTTCACACTTTGGAACAAGAATCCTTCAGTTACTTTTGTTCCGATTTTCGCCGATTGCAAGCCTGTTATTTACCCCTGCATGCTCCGATGTGAGGACTCAATGATTATCGTCCATGGGATTCCTGAACTACTCACTTTTCTGAGTCTGCTTTCAAGTGAAGCCCACTTATTCTATACCACGTTTTCAAGCTCCGATGTGAGGACTCAATGATTATCGTCCATGGGATTCCTGAACTACTCACTTTTCTGGGTCTCCTTTCAAGTGAAGCCCCCTTATTCTATACCACGTTTTCAAATGCCGAAGGAGATGGTTGATAAATGAAGACATCAGTTGATTTACGACGGTATACCAGGATTTATCAGCATACAAGAGTAGTGTTTTATCCTAAAGGCTTGTTTTTTATCTGTCAATGAAGTTGAATAATTGAATTATAATTACTTTTCACTGTCATAATTTGAATGTTTGAAATGACAATGAATTTTCCACATAAATATTGAGTATAGAATTTCCAAATTTTGTGCCTAATGTTTTTTATCTCATGTCTTGAGAACCACTACCATCAGAATGAGTCGATTAAAACAAGTTCAGTTCATTGTATAGTTCAGGTCATTTAATTATGAAGTCTAACTTACCAAAAAAAAATCCAAAGAACTCCACATATAAATACAACATATGTAAATATCTAATTTCTTATGCAAGTTATTTTCAACATCATCAAAAATATGTTTTTGGATAGATTTTCAAATATTCTTCTTTCATCAAGTATGAAACTGTTTGCATTGAGAAGCAAGGATGATGAAAAAATCAATTCGTTTCAAAATTAAAAGAGTTAGAGTACATTTTCATTTCATTTTAAAAAAAAATTTGAAATTTTATTGATATAATGATTTTAAAGATTACGTATAATATATTAATTTTGAGTAAGAACAAAAACTTGTTGGTGAATGTGTGAAAAAAGATTAACAATTGCTTTACAAATCTACAGCGTAGTCTAAGACTTTATAATTAAAGATACAGAGGAAGACGAAGAAAGCAGCAAACATGCGGGTTGTGAATGAAAAAGTTAGCAAAGTTGTGAACAAGGATATAAAGAAATGTAAGGCGGTTGTGAAAAAGTCAAAGAAGCAACTGAAGTCCAAGAAGGCCACAAAAGCTGCCAAGGATCCAAACGAACATAAGAGTTCATCAATTGACTTCTTCATGAAATCGTTTAAGGAAGATCATGGGGATGACAATGGTGTCGTAGTGTTTAGCGAAGCCGAAGGAGAAAAATGGAAGATTGTCAAGTCTCAGATGAAGAAGCAAGAATACAATCCGTCTATGTCAGCTTACAACAAGCAAAAGTAAGACAATGATGAGCACAACCAAGTAACACTTGAGGAATGAAGATTGTCAAATCTCAACAGAAGAAGCAAGAATACGATAAGTCTATGTCAGCTTACAACAAGCAAAAGTAAGACAATGATGAGCACAACCAAGGAACACTTGAGGAATGAAGATTGTCAAATCTCAACAGAAGAAGCAAGAATACGATAAGTCCGTTTCAACTTACAATAAGCAAAAGTATGACAACGAAAAGTACAACCAAGTAACACTTCAGTAATCGAATAAGTCAAAGCAATCCAAAATCAATGACAACGCTGAGCAGTCAAAGCAATCCAAAATCAATGACAACGCTGAGCAATCTATGTCAACTTAAATCAAGCAAAAGTAGGACAATGAAGAGTAGTACGAAGTAACATTTGAGGAATCAAATAAGTCAAAGCAATTCAACATTAAGGACGTCGATGAGCATTCTATATCAACTTACAACAAGCAAAAGTATGACAATGAAGAGGACCAAGAAAAAGTTGAAGAATCGAATAGGTCAAAGCAATCCAAAATCAATAACGACAATTACCAGTTTGTGTCAACTTACAACAAGCAAAAGTAGGACAATGAAGAGTACAATAAATGAACACTTAAGTAATCAAATCAGTCAAAGCAATCCGAAATCAATGAGGACGATGAGCAGTCTATGCCAGCTTACAACAAACAAAAGTAGAACAATTAAGAGGACGACCAAGGAACACTTGAGTAATCAAATCAGTCAAAGCAATCCAAAATCAATGAGGACGATGAGCAGTTTATGTCATCTTACAACAAGCAAAAGTATGACAATAAAGAGTATGATCAAAGAACACTTGAGGAATCAAATAAATCAAAGCAATCCAAAATCAATGAGGACGATTAGCAGTCTATGTCACCTTACAACAAGCAAAAGTATGACAATGAAAACTACCACCAAGGAACACTTGAGGAATGAACAAGTCATAGCAATCCAAAATCAATGAGGACGATGGACAATCTATGTCAACTTACAATTAGCAAAAGTAGGACAATGAAGAGTACGATCAAGGAACATTTGAGAAATCAAATAAGTCAAAGCAATCCAAAATCAATAACGACATTGAGTAGTCTATGTCAGCTGTCAACAAGCAAAAGTAAGACAATGAAGAGTACGACCAAGCAACATATGAGGAATCGAATAAGTCAAAACAATCCAAAATCAATTGCGATTGAGCTTCTTGTTGCCTTTGTTTTGCCGCTATTATTCTTCATTAGACCTCATTGAGTAAAGATTGTTCAAATTTAATCATAATATTTTTCTTGTTTTGTCTTGAATCTAAAGTATATTCACTTAACATTTACCTTTGTCATTCATAAAAGTAACGTGTCTTGATGAAAAATATCTATGTGCATCACGATTGGGACAATCTCTTGAAATGTGCACTGTTTGTTTATAGACATAACATTGTAACTTGTTTGAAACCTTGTAACTTGTTTGAATCTCTTTCCGTGATGTGAAAAGTTTGAGGTTGAAAGAAATTGAACGCTCATCTGTGTCATTTGTGACAACATAGCAACTTCCATTCTTGAAGCCGTGTTGGACGGATGAATTGTACTTATTGACGATGAAGCATTCAATGTATTATGATGAACATCTAAAATCTCTTTTTGTGCTCTAGTTTGAAGTAATTTAAGCAATAATCAGATCACAAAGTGTTTTATCGCCAATTGCTCAATTTTTGCAAAAATTGGATTTTCATCACTATTTCCTTGGACGATTGGATTCCCAATTATCCAATCAAACAAACTTTGTACGTGTAATCTTCAAACTTCTCTAACAACTCTTGTTTAATTTGACTTAGCTCACAAATATATACATACATGATGATGAAATATTAAATATTTGTATCAGTCAATTATCTGTAAAGCAATTTAAATTATTATTATTTACTTAAAAAAATACATTGAAATATATTATTATGTAAATTAAAAATATTATATAAATAATTATATTTAAATCATTCACTGTATATAATAGACATATGAGTGCATATACTTTAAAATGATGTTATATAAAATTTTAAATGATTATTATTTATCGTTTTGAAACTATAAATTGGGATATGATCAAAACAATCTTCTTTTATAGATAACAATTCCAAGTCATGATATAAATTTAGTTAAAAAAAATTAAAATATTTGCATATTTTCATGACCTCACAATGATATTGTTTCTTCTAGCAAGATGTCATGAACTTATAATTTGTAGGGTAAAATTTGAAACCAGTACTACTTAATAAATTTCATTTAAATAAAATTGAATTGATTTTTTTGTCATGAAGTCTAAAATCAAAAAAATTATTCAAAACATCAACAAATAATTACAATTGATTCATGAATATTTTTCCAATTTAATAATATTATATCACATTAGTTTGACTTGTTTAAAAATTTCTAAAAACATGAAATTTTATATTAAGATGAACAAAAATGACATAGTATGACATCTTATGTAATAAATATGCATATTCAAAAAATTTCATCAAAGTTTGTGATAAATTTTGAAAAATATCATGATTGACAAATACAGACATTTCAATGATTGAATTATCTTTGTTATGTTTGAATCAAATTAGAAAAGTATTTTATTTTTGAATAACAAAACAATACATTTAAAAAAAATTTTATTTTATATTATGAATGTATGAGTGATTATGAATTTGACTTTGATACACATATTTATTTTTTTTGGATAAAAAAAAATTATGCTTTTTTTATCAATCTTTTATTTTGATAAATCAAATACTTTTGTCATTTTTCTATCTTTTCTCAATCTATGATTTTTGATAATTACTCATGAAGCTATATGAAATGTATATAGTATATCTTACTCATGTTATTCATGACTTTAAATTGTTTTCAATTTTATCCTGAAGTGATAAATTGTCAGATGACGTGCTCATTCTCAACTTGTCTGTCATATTTCCTCTTCAATGGTTTAGCTTAACTCCATGTCCAGTCGCATATGCAATCTAATGTTTGTTTGTTCGTTTCTCCCTTTTACGCGTTCATTTTAGCATGTCCAATCACCGATGAAGTCTTCAATTTTCTGGTCTTTTTCCCCTATTATATTAAATATAAAAATATTTAAGCTATGAAACATTCACAATTCGATTTATAAGAGTTTAAATCCACTTCGAATTCGAGATAACTCTATGAAACGAGACTCACAATCATGTGATTTTATCATTACATATATCTCTAGTCGACGCTGTGATAGTAGAAATTGATGCAGATCTTCACTCTGAAGTGGAATACTGAAAGCATATGGAAATTTACTACCAAGGGATCAGGAAATGTCAAAATAGCTGCATTCGTCGTAAAAATTGGAGCAGGGGAAAGTGGAAGTTCCGGGCCGAGGAACTAATTTCACGTAGGGCACGCAAGCTACTCAAAGGGAAAACAGGCCAAAAGAAGTTAAAGCGCTGGTGGAAACGCAGAGGGAGCCAATGGGGTGCACGCAATCATCACAAGTCGTACGACCCGTGAAGGCAAGAGGAAAACGCCACCGGCCAGATCACGGTGCGCGGCCGAAGCAAAGCGAACTAAAGCAGAGCGATGACGGAAAGGACAGGCCAGGCCCGCAAAGGACAAGCGTGCACGCGCTGAGAGTCGCGGCCGCGACTGGTGAGCGTCGGGGCGCAGGTAATGTCGGCGCAGGTCATGACGCGCCGAGAACGGCTGCGAAGAGTGAAGTGCTGTGCTGGCAGAGTGCGAGCAGACAGGCGGATTTAAAACCAGCCGACTGAGCCTTCTCTTCTTTCCTTCCTTCCTTTCTTTCTCTCTGCGTCGAGCTCTGTTTTGTTTTGTTCTGTTCTGTTGTCGCCTCCCGTCGCCCTCGCCCTTCCTTCATTCGTGTTCTGCTAATTCTTCTTCCTGCTCTTCTTCTGCTGCGACCTCTGTCTCGGTTATTTATGTTTATGAGGTCTCGTGGCTCGGGCTGTCAAACCTGCAATCGTGTTGGGCTGAAATTCTGTCACCCGCATCGCGTCGTCCTCGTCGCTACGGCGAGTGTGTCTTGAGAATTGAATGAGACGATGATGTCGTGTGTGCCCTCGTCTGTATCTCCTCGACCTTTTGCTTCAATCTCGCGATCGCGCTCCGCGGTGGTGGAGGTACAGAGGCGCATACAGTGGTTAGAATGTGGAAGGCGAGATCTCTCCGGGGACTACTGTAGTGTACTCGTTTGAGGGTGTGCAGTGTTTATTGAGGAGCGGTGCTGGGAGTGGCGTGGCGTGGAGTGGAGTGGGGGAGGGACAGGGAAGCGGAGGGGTAGGGGCGAGACGTAAGTGAGAAGCGCAGAGAGCCAAGAATTTAGGGAAGACAGTATGGAGGATTTGATGAGGAGGTCGAGGAGGAGCAGAGTAACCTTGGAGCTAGGAAGGGGAAGCGAGGAACTCGAGCGGAGCTGCCCTAATTAATGGGAGTCTGTTGGTGTAGCGGGAGCCTTGCCCGGTCCAGGAGGATGGAGTTAGCTCTAGTCGATGTATATGTAATTCGCGAACGGGAATATGAGGGAGGAGTCGCACGTAGTAGACGCAGGTTGAAGGGACGAGCGGAACGAGAGAAATCCACAGGCCATGCATGCTGATTGCCGTCCCACTGCCGGGCCACGTACGGCATGGCTGCCCCTGCACCCTCTCCTTATCGATCTTCGCCACCCTCCTCTATCCCTTCGAATGCAGGACCTTCATCTTCTTCATCCGCCCATCCTGCCTCCTCCAAAAAGCAGCAAGATGTAGCTGCTGGACGTCGTCGGGTATACCATTCTTTCTTTCTCTGTTCACTTGGTTTTTTTTTCTATATATATATATCGGGTAAATAATCTGCTCATCTGGTCTAACCGACTCGAGAATGTCTTTCGAATCTCTGACTCGTCACGAAGCAGACGAGTTTCGATGTTATGAAATCGACAAGTTCGCTTTTCATCAGATCCACTCGGTGCTGGCACACACGTCTGCCTGTTTTGTGGAGTGTGAAAGTCATCTGGATATGGGCATAATTCCGTCTCAGTTGACAACTGGCTAGCGATCTTGGAAATTCTTTTGAAAGCGGATCTCAGTATGTTACATCCCATTGCTGATGACGTTGAGAGATTATCTTAGCTGGTAGATTACTAGTATCTTTGCCTTCTTGGATGAATCGGTGTTGTCCTACGGAAGGATTACACACTCACGAAAGTGACTGCAATTTGAACTTGAAGCTGTTGCTATCAAATTGGTCTTTATAATACCTCCGTAGGCCTATAGTACGATCACAATCCTTGAGTGATGAAGGAGTGGAATTTCTGGCCTCAGGTCACCGTACGTAAGTCTTTGTTCGAGGTCAAGCCACAGTAGAATTACCGGAAATTAGGACTTACTACAGTGCTGTGATCGAGGTCTCGTTCGGCCTGTCACCACTTCCTTGACCCTGATGACAGCTTCTTATGGCCGCCGCATATTTTTCTTTCAGTTTTGCCAGAAAATAACGAAATTGTATACTGAGACGGATTTTGTCCCGCGAAAAAACTTTGTACCTATCCCGGTGGTGCTACTTGATATGTACATGGTTCGTTGATCTGTCCTTCAGACAGTATCATATATAGTTTGTCTGTGTGTGTCAGCTGACACACAGAGACACACATCGAAGCCATACGAACATGTGTCATCGAACTGTGTCATAGACACAGTTCGAAAAGCGAAGCCATACGCAGCAATTAATAGGAACAAATATAATTAATTGCCAGAAATTGTTCTGGTAAGCATCGTCCAGGACTGGTTGTCAAAGGTCAAGGATTGAGTTGGACTGTTAGTAGTTGGTTGCAAGTAAATGCGTACCAATAGAATACAAACTTCAAACTCGAATGGAAACCATCTGCCGCGATGAAGGAATTTTAGCAGCTGGCAATTTTAGTCTCAGCATTGAATTGTTCGTTCCATTGTTCCATTCTCAAAACTGCTGGGTTTGGATTGAACGATAAATTTGCTCTAGAAACTTCTAAGAAACAATGAGCCATCTGAGAAACTGGTCGGTAGTTTTTAAAGTATACTTGTAAACAGTCAATTAATCAATCAAAAGAGTAATTTTTTAAATCTCTGTGTACCTTGTACAACCTCAGGATTGAGTAAGTTACGCGTTGAAATTGTTGTTTCAAACCTAGATTGATCAAGTATTGGATGATCTCAAGCGAAGGGAAATGGAGTTAAGGTGTAGGAGGTCTCAAGCTTCACTTTATTTGGGTATACTAACTAGTTTTTCTCTGCTTTGTTTCAGTGGGAGGCGTTCAAGAATGAGAAAAAGGCTGGTAAACAACGGAAGACCCCCGCTGGACCCACCAATAATGAATCAAGTCCGAATGCCCCCGAGGATGAACAGCAGCGTGTAGCTGGCAGTGTTTCAGTCCCACCAAGCACATCGGCGGTTTCTAATGGACATGTCTCGAAAGACAACCATCAAGATGGAGCTGATACGAGCTCCCGAGAAGTCTTTACGACCGCAGAGGTGGCCAAGGTTCCAATGTTTGACAGCCTGGAAAATTTACCGTCTTCAAATGCGGAAGCTCGACTTCGTGAGGCGGAACAAGATTTCGACTCGAAAGTACCTTCTAGTAACTATGATCTTGATACAATTAGAGGATCACATATACACGGAACTGATCAACCTAGTATTGGCTCAACAGGACGCCCTTTTGGAAGAACAGAAAGTGTTCCAAGCTTTCAGGCTTCAATGCCGACTTCCTCCGCCAATAATTACACATACAGCAGAAACGGGTTTGGAAAGCCAACAGCTCCACTTGGTGGTATTGGTCCATTAATTCTCCCTGCGTCTACACCTCCACTTGTACCTCAGCACCTTGAAGCCCCAATCTCCGTTGGTAATTTTGGCAAGGTAGATACTGCTCAAACTCCACCTCTTGTACGTCCTTCTCCTTTCACTCTCCCATTTCCTGCAAGTCAAGCATTCCAAAACAATCCGTTACCTGCAACCCAGAGACCGGGTGGAGGAAGTTTGGTGAAGTTAGACAACAAGCTGTTTTCAAACACTGCACGTATAGAAGATCATCCTCCAAGCTCTATGGAGCCAGAGCAAGAATTGGTGTCTTCTGCAAGGCCCTCAGGGTTCCAAGCATCGGTGCCTGCAAGTGAATGGATGAGGCCTGACAGGCAGACTGGTGAGCTTGAAATCATCTTGAGTGGATATTTGACTTCAATGCGGCATTGTGTAGAGTGAGTCAACTGTCCCTTATAGCTCATTAAGTTCAAAAACTCTCTTCTAAGTCTGATGACTGTTTCTCGTCATGGTTTGTGTCGCAGATGGAAATGCATCAAATGCAGGTATTACTGCTATTTTTCCTAGGAATAATGAAAGTTGGAGGATGCCCGAGTCGGAAACAGAAAAAGTACCAATTTCAGCTGTGAATAGGTGGTTTAGCACAGTACCTCCTCCCATTAGTACTTCTAGTAATTTTGTTCCGGTGCCTCTTCCCCACTCTGATGCACCAGACCCCAAGTACCTGCCATTTCATATCCCTCCCAAGTCATATCCTTCTCCTACATATTCTGTCCCTCGTAAATCAGAACCTTCTCTGCCACCTTCTCTACTGAGTATGAACGATTCTTCAGATACCAGAACCTCTTCAAACGCGTCAATCCAACCACCGCTTTTTAGTACCAGTGGTTTTGACAGTGCACCTGTTCTATCCGATGAATTATCTGCCTCTTCTTTTATAAAAAATGGTATCGTGGAGCCTAAAACCAGCCCTTATAGGCCCAACTCAAGATCAACTGCTGCTCTAGAATCTCCAACCCAAACTAAGAAAGTGGCGGAGCCTGTGGATCAGAACTGGCAACTACCTCCAACAAAATCTGCAGTAGATGACTTTTCTATGCTGGAACAGGTATTTTCCTGGAACTCAAAGATTATGATGCAGTTTGAATTAGCAGATTGGGTCAATACATATGTTGATAGGTCAGGTCGCAATTTTCGGTCTCATCCCAACAAACAATTTGATTATTAGCGGATGTCATTTGAATGCAGCACATTGAGGATTTGACTCAAGAAAAGTTCTCATTGCAACGGGGTCTTGATGCTGCCAGAGCTCTAGCGGACACGTTAGTACAGGAGAATTCCGCTCTTGCTGAAGATTATAACAAGCAGGTACTACGTCTATGCTCTTCTTGTGTACACTTCAAGAGTCAGAAACTTGATGCATCAGCCACTGAGTATGAATGTGTGTAGCGTGAGAACTCTTGGGTCGCAGCAAGGTACATGCTCTCCTCAAATTATCACTGACTAGTGTTCACGTTTCGTATAATTGCCGCCGTGAAGCAGGTAACCAGGCGTCAGCTAGTGAAAAAGTAATATACCTGGTTGCGTTGTTTATAAACATTGACTGCAGTGTCTACAGAAATTCCTATGTCGAATTGTGTCTGTCGCGTTTGAATGAATATCAATTTTGCAGGGAGCGTTGGTGAACGAGCTGAAAGATGAGACTGAGAGACAGAATGGAGAGATGCGTGCCCAAGCTGTACGTTCCTTGTGTCTTCTACCCGTTCTTCCTGTAATTTAGATCTTATAAAACCATCTCTTCGTCTGAGTGTACCCTACAATGGAGAGAACCGTACGTCATGATTTCTGCTACAGGTCGATGTCACCTTGTGCATATTGACGGGAGCACCTTTCGACGATGTGCATTGATTAGCTCAATGATGACGTGTTATCTTGAGATATCCTGAGAGTAGAAGCCTTCAAGAGATGTCAGTGAGACCAGTTCATATGTGAGAGATATATGCCCCGTCTGTAGTATGTCATAAACCTGTCGCATTGACAGCGAATACTCGACTCTTCAAAGCATGTGAGTGATGAGCCTCATGTGCAAATAATGTTCAATGTCTCCACCTCGATGACCTGGTATATTTACAAGTCCGCACATCTGCAAATTTTAATTTTCGACAGTCTTCTTTGTACGAAGTTCTTTGTATTCTGAATTTCCTCGTCAGCCGTTGCTGTATTATGTTCTATGTTTATGATTCGTAAAATGGCCGGTCCTTACCTTCAATGCAGGTGGTGGTAAAGAATCTGAAATCTGAAAGGGATAAAGCAATTCAAGAAAGCAAAGCAGCTGTTGGACGAGCTCAAGCCCTTGCTGCCGAGGTTATTGCCCTTGAAGAGAAGGTATATTTCTTTGAGTGAGGATTGTTATGTTCTCCATCGCCTGTGCCATTTATGCTCAAGTTGAAAACACTCTGCGGTGATAGGTTTTGAAACTTGGCACTCCCTTTACCTTTGCGAGGTGTATGCTGGTTCACTAGCTCCACATCCTTTGCCTGATGAGGGAGAGCTATTCCCAAAAGAATAATTGAACATGCCGAGCCGCAAATTCAGATAGTCTTTTAGACGGAAAGTAAAGCATGGTTGCCGCTAATTTGAAACTACTCGATTTGCACAGTACAGGTTGAACCCTCGTCAATTAGAAATGATACGCTTTAGAATGCGTTGGCAGTGATGAGGATTAAGTTGTCCATCTTTTAGAGTTTTTCCTTGCACATGTTGAAGTAGAGCTCAGTTTCTTGCAGGTTCTTAGATCTCGTTCTCAAGAACTGAAGCTGCACCGGGAGATGGAGTCTCTATCTGCTGATACCGAGTCTCAAAAGTATTGTTTACAACCTTTTGTTTGTAATTAATTTTTAAGCACATTTCGTGTCATTCATAAGAGTTATACATGATTCTCACATGAATTTCTAGATGTTCAGATTCGTTTACATTATATGTTAGCTTCCATATGACCAACATCGGCTTCTTGTTACAATGTTTTGGTACCAGAACAGCGCTGGTCAACAAAACTGTGTGTGGTGCTAGAATGGTTAGAATGACTTTTGTACAATACGGGTACTTCAAGTTGATGAAATATCTACCATCCTTGCAGACGACAGATTACGTCTCTAGAGAAGGATCGAGCGAATTTGCGATCTCTTGTGGAAGCTCTACAAGAAGGTACAGTCCAAATTATGTGCTCAAACTACGATTGTGCTGAAAAGGCTGACTGGTTTCTACCTGCAAAGTATTATATATACTCCATTTGGGCGACATTGAGTTGTCCATTTCGGGGAACTACGATGCAGAACTGTGTCTTTGCTCTGCTGCCCTTTCTAGATTATGCCCCTTGACTTTCCTTCCTAGTTTTGGTTCTCATCGCAGCCTTTAGAATAATGTTCAAAGTTCTTTCTTTCATGATTCAACCTCTGTATGTGCTCCACCAATGTTTGTGCTGCGCTTGTTCGTCGCCAGAAAAATCTCTTCTTCAAGCACGTCTTCGGAAAGCTGTTAATGTTGAGGATGGACGACTTGCCACTAGTGATGTTCCTTTACCATCAGCAGCAAGTGCCATCAGAAAATCGGATGTTTCTACTTCCACGGAAGATTTGGGTACGTTGTGAACCCTCGGAAATGGATACACTGATCTAGTTTTCGGAAAATAAAATCAAATTTGGCCTCATCTTGGTTTTGACATGGCATTTAATGGAGAAATAATTCCAATAAAGTCGTAAAGTTTAGAGCTGGTTTGGTCTTCCGAAAGATTCTTCTTTAACTGCAGGGTTGAAGATTACACGTGCTGTTGACAGTGACCTTCATTCTAGCGAATGATTCTCCGTAGAGAAGTAGAGTTGAAGAGAAGTAACTTCCTCGGCCGAAAAATCCATTGAAGCTTGGACGATTGCATATTTATCTGTATAGAGGTGCGCCAGAGCACCTACGCTGACATCGGTTGCCAAAGACAACTTGCTTTAAACACAGCTGGTGAACTAATTCGGAATCAGAATGGCAGACACCTAACGTTTTCTAATTCACGCCTTTACGGCTTCTCCTTATGTTATTGAAAGATGGCTGGATGAAGATTTCAAGTCAGGTCCTTCTATCCATAATATCGAATAAACTACTTCCTTCTAATTGTCTGGATATGCTGTCTGAAACGTGCAGAGTTGGAAGCCTTTTTGACCGCGGGTACCGCAGTGTTACTTCCCTCGTCACAACTTTCCCTCGAGAATTCTCAACCAGCTGGATTTCCGTCTTTGGATCAACAGCATGGACAACCTGCTATCATGCCTTCAGTTCAGATAACACCACTTTTGTCTCCTTCCCATGTGGGTCAAAGCTCAGAATCGTCCTCGACGCATATAACAGCCAGGGCGTCCCTTATCCAGTCTTCTACAGGTCCAACGGGCGCCAGTCTCGGTGGACGTAGTCTTCATTTGGGCTCGGGATCTGCGAGTATTCCTCACGATCAAGTAGTGATTGTTGAGAATATCAACAATCTAATTTCGGAGGTAAATATCAATTTGCTTTCTTCTTACATGAGATCTAACTTTGTGAAGCACTTTGCCGAAAATAAGTTTGTTTTAGTGTTTCGAGCGTATCACCTGAACTGGATTATATATCGTGTTTCCTCTGGTCTGTGCAAATCAGTTGGCAGAAGAGAAGGAGGCTCTTTTGAAAGCTCTAAGAGCTTCTGAGTCCGTGGGAGCTTCTGAGTTGAGGGTAATACACTTCCTGACATCGAAAAGTATATTGAGTTTCTTCAGTTTCAAGATTGAACACGCATACCAATCCTTCATGGTCAAAACTTTGTTGTGTTTTAGTTTTGAGAAGTATCTGAGTGATGAATCTATTTCAAGTTCCTCTGCTCTTATTATTAATTTCTCATATTTTTAGCGCTAATACTGACAAAGTTTTTGGTTTGTAACAGGCCTTGAATGCAGAACTGTCTCAGAAGTTGGAAGTGCAAACACAGCGTTTAGAGCTGGCAGTAGCACAAAGCATGGCACACGGTTCTACTCCAACAATAGAAAATGCATATGAAACGTCTCGATTGGGACCTGTGTACGTCGATGAAGGAGATGAGGTATGCTTAGTACATGTATATGCTCTTCATCTCTTTTCCCGGTTCCCGCGAGAGGTTGGAGAATATGCATTTTTCAGTTGGAATTTTCGAAGTATGTGAGTACAACACTTTCTTAGCAAAGACGTGGGGATGTGCTACAGTGAGAAGCATTATTCATATAACTCTACGGTCATGCGTGCGCAGGTGGTGGATAGAGTACTTGGATGGATTATGCAGTTGTTTCCCAGTGGTTCATCGAGGCGTAAGCGTCTGTGAGAAGGAAATGTTTACGACTGTTCAAGTAAACTCATGTCTTTTTTAGAACTCGAAGTGTGGTGAATTACACATGATGATTGAAATTTGTTAGAGTTGTCAGTCAGGTGAAGTAGCTCTGGCTGGAGCAACCTCCTTGAGGCAACCTCGTGTAATATGTTAGATTTAAAAATTAAGGTTCACCGCCTAAAATTCTTTGAACCAGAGTCACGCCCAAAAGTTGTCCCCCATCTACAACATTTCTTTTTATCCAAAAGCCGGACTGTACCTGTTAACCCTCTTTCAAGTGCAGCCTTTTTGAATTCGTGATGAATAAATATTTAGTTTTTATTGTTATTGGTCACTAACCACCAACCTTCGTCTTGAAGATGACACTGGCTCTGGAGCTTTAGGCTGCGTCAGCTTTAATGTGGATAAAGCTTGAAATATTCTGGAATCTCATCGTGGTGAAATGTTTGATTGTGTACGTGAAACGTTCGATTGTGAGACAAAGTCGACCTATAGAAATATTCGTGCTCTGCCTCTGATTAATCTTCAGTGGTTCTTTCTTCAGTTGGTTCAGTCATAAGAATTCGAGCTGATACTGATGCTGTATGTTTGTGTTCCCTCCAACCATGTCGTGGATTTCATGTAATCAGTGGAAAGTGAAGAATGGAAAGATTTGAGCACCATTATCGTGTGACTGGAACTCACATTAAGATGCTGATTTGAGGGAAGGCAGCGGTAGAGAATCAGCAGTCACATAGAGATAAATGCAAAGACCAGCATTCCGTTTAAGCGTCTATATTGAATTGAAGTGGACGATCCTATCGAAGACTTCTAGAAGGGAGTGTCCAGGTGCAAACAGTCACCACGACTTTTAGAATACATGAACTTGCAGAGCTATGGTTTTGGATGGAAAGGGAAAACCTTGCACTCACGTCTGGACATTTGAAATGTACAACGAGCAAGACACTATTCGGTACATCGCATGGTTCGGACCTAGTCACTTCGAATGAACGACTAACACTTCGCTTCCTAGACTCCACGCATTTGGCGATAGGTGTTGTAGACTCTTTCCGGCGCAAGACAGCGATGGAACTAACGAATGTTCCCACACCGAAATGGTTTGAAGCGCAGCGAAGGCTCAAGGTATCCACAATCAGAGCAGTGCTTGACCGCGTGCATCCTCCTCAAGGTTTGCACATTTGAAGGCTAAAGAAAACCGCGAGTTATGGAATTGATAAAATCATACGGGCCCACGTGGATAGCAAAAACCCAAAGTAATGTTATAACAAGCCGCACAAGGAAATGTTTTTGCTATACACCCTCTCATACCAAGAAGCTGATGTCATGTGTATGCACGTTAGTGCAGTTGCAGATCGAAGTTGGTGTCGATTTAAGTTCAGACGTTGGATTCGAGTGTGAGTCGGGTGACGTTGGGAGTCGCTAACGTTGAGACGCGGAGCTTAGGCTAGGTTGACTTTACAGGTTTATATTCACGTTAGTGCAGTTGCAGATCGAAGTTGGTGTCGATTTAAGTTCAGACGTTGGATTCGAGTGTGAGTCGGGTGACGTTGGGAGTCGCTAACGTTGAGACGCGGAGCTTAGGCTAGGTTGACTTTACAGGTTTATATTCGAGGCGAACTCGAAGAACTGACAGTTCTTCGAGTTGAGCCTTACGCGTCGGGGTTTTTCTCCTTCGCTTCGACTTTTAGTCCACCTACGAGTAGTGAGTTTGGCTCGACTCTTTGTGTATTTGTGTTTCGACATTCCTTTTACTCGAAGAACTGCGTCTTGTGTTGTGTTCTTGTTTCTGGTGCCGAATATGTCAGTGTCGGTGTGGTGTTCGTTGGTTCATTCTCCGGTGGTCATGTCTGTGTTTTATCACTCCCTCACCGAAGGCTCGGAGGGCTCAACAGAGTGTGATATACTAGTAGGTGTGAGGGTTTGTTTATCTACGCGCGTGGTACGCTTCGGTGTTTTTGTTGTGGTGGCGCGAGAAAAGTGGAAGAGCGTAATTTGAATAAAGAGCAAAAATTTAGAGGTTGTGCGAGGTGTTTTGCGGTCCGGGTTGCTTTTCTGAGGTTTCGCATTTATCATAAGGGATTTGGAACGGTGGAGGTGAAGACCTGCCGTACTTAGGGAGAGGTCGTGTTGAGGTTCTTGGAGCTCGTGGTATCGTTTTGAATTTGTGATACTAGGTTAATTTTGAGGTGAAATCGGGAGAACAGATTGTTCGAAGATTGTTCGAAGAAAGGAAGAACAGGATACGAGTATGGCATGATGATGCAGCCACCGGTAGGGGTTGGACCTCCGACTCCACAGTCGAGTGACGGAAAGCAGCGTGAGGATGATGTAGAGAAGTAGGACGGAAGCAGGCCATGGAGCGAGAAGCATATTTGTGGTCTGTATCGGACATGTAGAGGGAGGAGTTGTGATCATTTCCTTCCTGCTGTGTTTAGCATTCTTTCCCGACCAAAAATTAAATCCGTACAGCTTTGCTTGCAGCCCACTCTCGGACGTAGAGATACGATTGAAGAGTGGATTCCAACAGCTACATCCTCGAGCATACATCTATCTATTCACAAGTGTTGTCCAGCTTCTACGATTTAGAAGTGTTTGACACCCCGTAATCTTTCGATATTCCGATGTACTATTGAGGTTCATATCTCAAACCTGCAGCAGGTTACAATATCCTCCTGACTAATTGTGTGCGCACGTTGCTGTTAGTTGGCCACGGCCAGACGCAAGAGCCAGAGCTGAAAGTTGTAAGAGCTTTGCAAGTTCTGGTACCATTCGCTGTCTCTCAACGGTGGGTAAAATTTTCGAAGACAGGAGCTCGCCATGTCGAGCAGAACTTTGACATCAATGCTCTACAGGTTTCAAAGGATGGGCACGTAGGGAACTTAAATCAAGATTCGAGTCCAACTCTTCATCTAGCTCTCCAACAACTTCAATGTTATCTCCACGGATTATATAAAGTCCAAGCACCAACTGCTCCACTCTAGCCTTCGTAGAATAAACGCGTTCATGAGACTCGTCGAGTATGAGATTGGTGGCCTGGCCGAAACCCCCTGAGAACACCCACAATGTTGCGACCGTCGTTGGTAATTACGAATATGGTTTGATCAACCAGTGACTCGAGTCCGCTAGCGGAGGCCATGTCTTTCATATGTTTGTCACCAAGATACCGATCTTGTGATCGCGCGGAAGTTAATCATCAGGGGAACTTAATTTTGCTGTGCCTGATGCCATTGTGGCACTGCTGTACTCTTCAGGGGCCAAGTTCTCCCGTACAACTCCAGCGAAAGTGTAATGTGGGACAACATGTAGTGGCTTGTATGAAGGCCGGAGAATAGAAGTAGTCTATCAGAAGCCCGCCTCGAGGAGGATTGAGTGTGATGTTGGAGGTGACTTGCTACATGTCACAGTCAAACTATGTCTAGTAAATAGCGATCACTCCTAAAATAGTAGCTACGGTTTGAATCGAAGTAGGCATTATCAAATCTGATGCAAATTGGTCTGTGGTATTGAAAGTCAAAGAGAAAAATCTGGTGATTTCATTACGCGTCTGTTTTTAGTAGGTTATTTTTTTAGGCCTTTGTGGGTAGTAGTGATAGAAGAAATCAATTTGCTACAGTGGGAGAGAAGTACAATTGTCATCGATGGTTTTATCATCCTTTGTATACGGAAGTTAGTAAGTGTGCACATGTTTGATCACTAATAAGAAGAAAAAAAAATCAAAGAGAAAAGAGAGAAAAAAATAGAAAAAAAATAGAAATTATTTTTCTGGAGAAACTGAGAATTTGCACTCAGTCTCATTTATTATGATTTTTCAGTTGTGAAAATAATGGTTTTATCATTATTACTTTTGTCTATGTGGAACAATTAGGGTAGATAGGTTTTTCCTATTTGTTATATTCCTTGCCCCTGGTTGAAGCGTGAAGTGGAGGTATGAGGTGAAGTACGGGACAGCTCGGCGTGGATATCATCTTTGCGACAGGATGAACGGAATGGCGTTGCAGGCGCTGGAGACGGAAGGTGGTAGGGGGCGATGGAGTTCGACTCGGGGTCGCGATGCGAGGCGATGTCCCGTGTGTTGTGTTGTTCTGTGTTGTGTTTCATTTCGGCTGGAGAGTCGTTGCTAGCTGTTTGCTTGTGTTTGAATCCTCTCCAGTCTGGCTTGTTGATGCGCGCCCATGTCTGGGTTGACATTGATTTCCGGAGTAGTTTTATTCCAGTGTGCTGTCGATAGTGCGGCTGGATTTGATCACCGGCGCCTATCTTTGTTTCTCTCATGGTGAAACTGGAGTGATGACTAGTGGACCATGAAAGTCTCCTTGCGGTGATGATAGGTTAGGTTGCCCATACCCATAGTCAGTAGAGCTAGAGCAGGTTAGTGCAGGGACGAGGGCAGGTGGAGTTGTGGCAGTGGTGCCGGTTGGTGAGTCAGTCATCACGGAGGAGTTTGGTGGTTCCGTTGAGGACCGTGAAGGATTTACGCGGAGTGAGTTGAGGTATCGGCTACCTCATCCTAGCGCATCTGTGGTTGCAGAGGCGCGGGGTGTGGCAGATAGTGGATCTTTGGTGGTGATATCATCTAGGGTCCCACACTCGTGGACTGGGGACATGGACGGTATGTACGGGGCCATGAAGGGCCCACGGCGGTACTCTGGGCAGTGGGCACCATTGAGTTGGATGATTTCATCCAGGAGTTTGACACGTGGTGCGATATGCAGTTCTTGCGTAACCCCACGTTGTTTACACCCTTCTTTGCATGGAAGGGGTTGTTTCAGCATCTAGAGGGGCCTCCCATGGATGACTACCATAAGTTTGGGAGAGAGTATGCTGTGGAGATTGACGCATGGAGGCGTCATTGGTCTCCAAACTATACGTCGATCACCCAGGATGGTGTTGGTACCAGTGGAGGTGCAACTGATAGCATCACCGATGGTACTAGTGGAGCAGGTACCACCAGCGGTGCTGTGGGCGTTGCCAGCACGAGTAGGGAAACTACTGGCGTACCTTCGTTCAGCCCCATTCCTGACTTCTTCAAGAGGTTGAGGAAGAACTATCAGGGGGTGAGGACGGAGAAGTTGAGGAGTCTCCAGGAGTTTGAGCGGAAGATTGGTGAGAGTCTTTGGGAGGCATACACGCGTATGCGGCGGTTGATCTCAGTTACTCACGGTGTAACTGAGGCACAGGCGGTCCAATATTGGTACAGGATACTGGACAGAGAGCTACGGCGGAGGGTTCGAGATGCTACTCTCTTGAGCGATGCGTCACCGACATTGGCCTCTGTGTTTGCTCTTTCTGAGAAGATTGAGCTTAACATAGTGGAGGAGAGAGTGGTGACTTTTTCATTCGCTAGAGACGCAGCCACTACCTCTCGTGTCCCGCAGAGCACGGCACAGTCTAAACCCTTTGGTGATGGTAGTGGTGGGGGTCGCGGAGTGCAGACACGACACCAAACGGCCGCTAGAGATACAGGGGCACGTGCACCAGTGCCGTCGTTTGTTGGCCAGCAGCAGGGACCAGCATGTTGGACATGTGGAGGGGATCATCTGCGGAGAGATTGTCCCCAGGAGGCCGGAGGTTGGAGTTCACAGGCCAGACCCCAGTCAGCACAGGTGGTGTGTGACCATTGTGGTCGAGCAGGTCATACTCGAGATCGATGTTTTGATCTTCATCCAAAGTTGACATCTGGTGGTAGAGGTCGTGGTGGTGATGCTCCACGGGGCCGAGGTGGCCGCGGTGGTAGAGGTGCTGGTGCAGTTGGACGACCGGTAGCGAGTGCTGCGTCAGCTACAGAGAGCGCGATGGCGGCCCGGATTGAGCAGTTGGAGCAGAGGCTTGCTGCTATGGCTGCTACTTGGGCGAGCTCGTCCACATTTCACGAGGGAGAGGATTTCCCTTATTTAGCGAGTGCAGCACAGGTGGAGGCATCGGTTGCAGTGACTAGAGGTGCAGCTCAAGCTCTAGAGCCACGCGGTGCGACAGGGGAGTTGGATCCTCAGAGGGGTGAGGGTGGGCGTCAGGCCAGACTTCCCTAGTCGTTTTTGTTGTCAGAGGTGGGCAATACTTCATCCATGAGACCTGTACCACCTAGTGAACTTAGTGGGAGGACTGAGACATCTACGTCACGTGTGGTGGACACGGACACACCATCTAGTGCAGTGACGCGGATGGCTAGCTCAGTGATGAGATCTCCACTATTTTCAGCTATGGAGCTGATGGACTCTGGGATTGACTTGGCTCGGGTTTTTCGTGCAGCAGCCACTTTGTGTGAATGTGGGAGTATCACTGCTACAAGTGCCGAGATTGGCGAGACTATTGGTGAGGAGCTTTCCTCTACGACTCCATCGAGCGATTGAGTCGAGATGGCAGGCGGCAGCGGCACGGATGGAGTCCTTGCCAGCCCGACCAGCCATTGATCGGAAGAGGATTGTCCCTGGTGTGTGTATGATGGACAACCGGAGCGGTGTATTTTGCTTGGTGAGTGCTACAGGGCATGTGTATGTCCCAGCCAGATTGTTGCTGGATTCTGGTGCACAGCCTTTGATGTTGGGCAAGATTGCCTGCATTAGTTTGGGAGTTCGGAGGTCCGAGTTGGAGCCTTGTCTGTTCCAGATTCAGACATCACTCGGTGGCACCAGCGATAGGTCTTACGGGATGACCAGAGAGCGCATATCAGTGCAGTTGAGGCATGGTCATGCTAAGGATAGCTCGCAGTTTGGAGTTCGAGCGGTGGTTACATCAGCAGAGTCATATGATGTGCTTGTTGGTGGAGCGGTGTTATATCCGATGGGATTTCGGATGGATTATTGGACGGAGACGGCAGCTTATCGCCCTGGTTGGGAGTCCGGTGATGGACGTATGAGTGAGCTACCTGTGAGGTTCATTTCTCGAGATCGACTTTTTGGATCTTCTCCTGCAGTTTTAGCCTCTATTGCGGGTTTCAGTGGAGTGCTCACATGGCCTGATGACTTGTTGGAGGGGAACAGGTCAGCCGAGGATACTCCAATCTATGAGGAGGTGGAGGAGATGGTGAGTCTTGCAGCGGCAGTGTCATCATCTTTGGATGTTCCACTTTTGGGTTCTTGCCACGCATTACAGCATGAGGCTGATAGGTTGGTGAAGAAGTCTTGGAGTGAGGCCTCTTTACCAGCAGAGGCAGAGCGAGTCTTAGGTGGTCGGCTAGTATGTGGTCTTAGCACCCTATCACCATTAGTTACTACACCTATCGTATGGGAGTATTCCCCAGAGGTTGTTTGTTTGCTAGATCTTTTTGGAGGAATTAGCATGGGTTTGGCTGCAGTGTTGCAGTCAGGTATTCTTGTACGTAGATACTTGTACGTGGAGAAGTACGAGACTGCACGTCAGGTTTCTTCACGACATGTTACACAGTTGATGCAGTGTTTTACTTTGTTGTTGCCGCGATCAGCTGTTCGAGGATACCAGAAGGCGTTGCCTTCAGACATTTCATTGCTGGGGGCGCCAGACCTCGATCGAATTGGACATATCGATTTGGTGATTGCGGGATGGCCATGTCAGGGGCACACACGCGCTGGGCATGGAGCAGGGTTACATGATCCGAGATCTCGGATGTTTTGGGAGATGCTACGAGTGTTACGTCATCTCCAGGAGCAGCAGACACGTTCTCCCGCATACATTCTAGAGAACATAACATTGTTGGATGACACTCGGGCCCAGTTGATGGCGAGTGTCCATGAGGTCAGGGCATGGATTGGATCAGCAGTGTTGTTGGATGCTGCGAGGGTTGGTTCACGTGCTCATCGTGCACGTTTGTGGTGGACCAACCTTGTACCACGAGAGATATTGCGTCATGCGTATGATTCTGTGCATCGTGATCCTACCCTCACCGTTGACAGGATCTTGGATGTCTCTCGATACTCTCAGGTGGTGAGAGTGGCGGATAGATCACCCATGGCATTGGTGAACCACGTAGGTCAGCCTCGGATGGCTTTGCCTACGTTGGTTAGTTATCTGGCATCACATGCATATTGTGATGGGGGACTTGGAGTACTGTGGGACAGTATCCTACATCAGTTGGTGGAGCCCAACGCTGATGAGAGAGAGCGTGCGATGGGGTTTCTTACTGGTGTGACCGCGGCTTCTTCAGTTTCAGAGGCGTCGCGTCGTCAGGTTTTGGGTCAGGCTATGGACCTGAACTGCTTGACGTGGATTGTGAGCTTGGGTTTGGCCGAGCAACGCCGTTTGAGCGCAGATTTGGTGGTTGTTACATCACTTATTAGCTCATTGCCTACTGGGACGGTAGTGGCAATGGCTAGGGGCGACTTGCAAGATTTTTGTCATCCTTGGAGTTCATGGAAAGTGTCGAGAGGACTTGCGAGAGTAGACGCCTATGCAGTTGGAGATGTTGGTCACGGGGAGGTTGCTACGAAGGAGGGTACGGAGAACCCTCCTTTGGAGTAGGTGTCATATCAACTAGTGACAGTATCGCCTCCCTCTTGTGGGTCCATGGAGGAGGAGTGGGAGCCATCGATTGGTTCTCAGATCACCGGAGGAGAGAGACGACGGTTGACACAATTCTTACGTGACTATAGGAGTTGTTTTGCCTTCAGTATGAAGGAGTTGGGTACTTTGATTGGACCCGGCATACGGATAGAGTTGGCTAATGATACGCCAATCTTCCGTCGTCCCTATCGATATAGTGATATGGAAAGGGACTTGATTCAGAGTCGGACGTTGGAGTTATTGGAGGCTGGGTTAGTGGAGTTGTCGCATGGTGAGTATGCTTCAGCCACTGTTATGCCAGCGAAGAAGGATGTACATGGTAACTACACGGATAGGTGGATGTGTGGAGATTACCGTCCTATCAATCGGCACACGAAGGCCGATAAGTATGCCATACCTACACCTGAGGAGATCTTCGATGTGGTGGAGCATGCGAGAATTTTTAGTACTTTGGATCTTCGGGCGGGATACCATCAATTGCCGATTTGAGAGGTGGACAAGGCCAAGACAGCGTTTTGGGGTGTCAACTCCCACGGCAAGGATTGTTTGTATCAGTGGCGATTCTTACCCTTTGGGTTGAAGAATGCACCTGCCGAGTTCCAGAGAGTAATGGACAGGATTCTAGCTGGGCTAGATTTTGTCAGATGTTACATTGATGATATCTTGGTGTTTAGCGACACGGTGGAGCAACACCAGATACATTTGCAGATTGTGCTTGAGCGGTTGAGGGCTCATGGTCTGCGGTTACATCCTGGGAAGTGTAGGTTCTTCCAGAAGAAGGTGGAGTACTTGGATCATGTGATCTACCCAGGTGGTTTGGGAGTTCAGCAGGCAAAGGTGGAGGCTATTGCGCGCATTCCTCGTCAGCGGATGTGAGTAGAGTTCGTGCGTTCATGGATTTGACAAACTATTACCGGAGATATGTGAAGGCATTCAGTGCTATAGCGAAGCCTTTGAACTAGTTGCTGAAGTCGGATCAGGAGTGGCAATGGGGAGATGAGCAGGAGAGAGCTTTTGTTGAACTCAAGGCCAGGTTGGTGGCCGCTCCCATCTTGAGGAGACCTATCAGAGGTCGACCATACCAGTTGCACACTGATTGGAGTATGTTGGGACTTGGAGCGGTGTTGACGCGGTGTGATGATGAGGGCAAGGAGTTTGTGATTGCGTACGCTAGTCATTCGAACAATGCAGCAGAGTCGCGGTATAGTTCGTACAAGGGAGAGTGTTTGGCAGCGGTGTGGGCTGTGGCACACTTCAGGTGCTACTTGTTTGGTACGCAGTTTACCCTTGTTACCGATCATCAACCGCTCAAGTGGTTGATGGAGTCTGACAAGCTCACATGGAAGCTTGCACGGTGGGCTCTCATCTTACAGGAGTACGACTTTCAGGTGGTGCATAGGCCTGGAGTTGCGAACCTGGATGCCGACGGTTTGAGTCGGAACCCATGCACTAGTCAGGAGGATGACACTGGAGCTAGGTGGCATGGTGAGGATGATGAGGAGATGGTGCCCGGTTGGCATGCATCGGCCTTCATGTGTTGGTTACGTGGAGCCTCTAGTAGTGAGGACCGCTTGACATCTTACTCTAGTCAGAGAGTAGATAATCAGTCTTCGGATACTGAGGTTGAGGATGGTGGTGTGGACTAGCGTGATGTTCACGATGATGCGTTGGTGTTGGAGTTCCTACGGACCAGTATGGTGCCAGGCACAGTGGGTGCCAAGGAGCGAGATTGTGTTCTCCAGCGGGCGAAGAGATACCGATTGGAGGGAGCACATGTTCTCCGAGTGTGGAAGGACGGTAGGGTATGAGTAGTACCGCATCCAACTCAGAGAGAACGCATTGTGAGGCATGCTCATGAGGAGTTGGGACATTTTGGAGTGAAGCGTACGTATAGCTTACTCCTTGGTCAGTATTGATGGCGTGGTATGCATACACAGGTACAGCAGTTGGTATCACGTTGCATGGTTTGTGATCGAGTGAGGGCATCGTTCAATGCCCCGACACTAGAGTTACATCCCTTACCTATCATGGGATTGGGTTACCGTTGGAGTTTGGACTTTGCTGGACCACTATCTTTGACTACACGACATCATCGGTATGTGTTGGTGATGGTGGAGCATTTCTCCAAGTGGATTGAGTTGGTGGTATTACCTGACAAGGCGAGTAAGGGAGTAGCATATGCTTTCCTTGACAAGGTGCTTAGTCACTTTGGTGCACCAGCTGAGGTGTTGACCGTTCAGGGGACAGAGTTTCAAGGTGAGTTTCAGGTCTTGTGTGACAAGACGCTGATTGATCACCGGACTAGTTCCCGAGATCATCCAGAGGCGGATGGTTTGGCTGAGCGGATGGTACAGACGGTGAAGAGAGCGTTGCGCAAGTATGGCCTACAGAAGGGGCATCTTGGGGACTGTGATATTCAGCTACCATGGTTGGCCATGGGATATCGATTCAGTCGTCAAGCATCCTTGGCTTCGTTTTCACCATATTTTCTATTGTACGGCCGAGATCCAGATTTGCCTGCAGCAATTCGTCGTGAGTCTAGCGAGGTGGTGAACCTTGATGATCCAGATATATGGGTGAGAGTGTGTTCCCAACTCTTTCGGCGAGTTATGCCTGCAGCGTTTGAGAACCTTGCGATTGCTGAGCACTGCAACCTCCGGGCTGACTCTCACTCAGGTTTACCTCTGATGGCTTTGTGGTAGCGCATCATGGTTCTAGAAGACTAGGATTTATACTCTCACTCATGTCCAAAACACCTTCTCTCACAAACTCTCATGTATCACTCCAACTCACACACAAACTCACATCACCCTCTTCACATAAACGCAAACACACGTCGATACTCCAAGATACTCAAAAACTTCACTCCTTCATTACTGAAACAAGTACTCACACATGACTCTCCAACTTGCTTGAGAGGTGTTACTCTACCTCTCTATTTATACGACTTGAGAAGTTACCATAGTAACATGTGGTAATTTCTCCTAACTTACTTTTACCTAGGTAAGTTTGACTAACCTCCTCTACGTGGCAACATGCCATTGGCCTACCTGAACCTTCTAGAAGCTTCCGGAATCCAAGGTTGAGGTGGCGACATGCCATTGGAAGCTTTTAAACTTCTACAAGCTTCCTAGCCACTAAGTCAACATTAGACTTAGTCTAGCCAATCATCTTTCATACATTTAGTCAAACCAATCAAATCCAAGCTTCTAGTCAAATATCTAATCCCTTGGAATCTAGAACTTTTGTATAAGACAAAATAGAAGTGCTCACTCCTTGTAAAGGACAAAATAGAAGTGCTCACTCCATTCTTCTAGAACTCCGCTAATTATTCCGCCAACTATAGACATTGTAGCTAAACTTAGTCATGGCTAGATAAACTTAGTTATAACTAACTAGTTTAGTCATAACTAGCTAGTCTTAGCTATGCCTTGGCTAATCATCCTCATTCCCTTGACCACTTCTAAGACTTAGTACATATGTGCAACACCCTGTCTTACATTTACCCCCGAACTAAGATTTCACTACGCCCTCGGAGTGAAAGAATCTGATCTTCGATGGAATAACTTCAACTTGTCGTGGTTGACTCGATCGAAGTGACGTCCCCCTAACTCCTTGATGTCATAAGTGAAATTTCCCCACACCTTCTCAACTATGAAAGGTCCAAAATACTTAGAAAGAAACTTTTTCCTAGCTCTCTTGTATCTAATTGCATCAAAGAGCATCACCCAATCACCTTCCTTGAACGGCTTCAAGTTCTGGTTTCCACTTCGTTTGTCGTGATACTTCTTGTGCAACTGTTGAGCCCGCTCCACTCGTACCATGGCTAGTGCTCGAGCTTCCTCCAACTCCATCAATTGTTGTTGGCGAAACTTGATGGCTTCTGCTCTATTTGATTTCTTCAACCTTTGCTGGATTGTTGTGAATGTTGTCAAGTCAAACTGTATGGGAAGTTTTGACTCAACTCCATACACCATCCGAAAAGGTGAGTATCCGGTAGATGTCTTCCATATTGTGCGATACTCCCATAAGATAGCATGGAGCCTCTTGTCCCAATTGTGTTTACTCCCGTCCATGTCTGCATCCTTGGCCAACATCATACACAAAGTGTAGTTGGTCCGCTCCGCCAACCCGTTAGCGTTAGGTTTGTAGGAAGTGGTCACTCGAGCCTTGATGGAAAAGTGCTCCAACATGGCTTGAATCATACTTCCCACAAATTCTCCTCCTCTATCTGATACTAACTCCAATGGACAACCAAATCGAGTAATGATTCTCTCATACAAAAATCTACCAACCTCCTTCTCATTAGTAGATTTAAGTGGTCTTGCCTCTACCCACTTCGTAAGATAATCTGTAGCTATCACAATGAACTTATTCCCTCGAGGAGTAAGATTCAAAGGACCTACAAAATCTATTCCCCACTTTTCAAAAGGACCTAACACTGGTACAGAAATCATAGGAGGGGTTTTCATGGACTTTTTAGCAAAAGCTTGACACACATCACAACTTTTGCAATATTCCACACAATCCTTAAAAATACCCTTCCAATGATAACCAGCATCAAGAATTTTGAAGGCAGTTACCTTCCCCGCAAAATGTCCTCCACATACTGCACCATCATGAAACTCCTTCATGAGTTGTAATGCCTCTCCTCTCCCAACCGCCCTTCGTAGAAGTCCGTCAGCTCCTTGATGAAAAAGTACCTTCTCCATGATCATATAAGGTTGACATCTCTTCACTAATGCATTTTTCTCCCTTTGATGCATTCCTTGAGGAAACTCTACTCTAGAGATGAAATCCCAAATTTCCTTGTACTCCTCCGGTACTGTTGTCACCGTGTCCATGACTAGCAAGTCCTCATCCGGAAAGGTGTCATCTACTGACTGATCTCCTCCATCATCATATGCTCTCGACATCAAATCCGCATTAGCATGCTTCTTTCCAGGTCTATCCTCAATGGTATAATCAAACTCTGCTAGTAGTAGCTTCAATCTAGCTATCCTCCCTTCAGCATTAGGCTTGTTGAAAATGTATTTCAAAGCCTTATGATCAGTCACTATAGTGAATCTCCCACCCAACAAATAATGTCGAAACTTCTTAAGTGAGAAGATTACAGCTAAGGCCTCTCTCTCTGTCACTGAGTAGTTCTTCTCCGCTTGAACCATTTGTCTACTAGCATAGGCAATTGGATGATCATGCTTTTCATCATTGACTCAAGGTGCATCCTACAGCAATATTTGATGCATCTGTGTAGAGAATGAAAGGTTTACCCCAATCCGGTTTCGCCAAAATTGGAGCCGTCACCAACGCCTTCTTGAGAACTTCGAACGCCGTCTTTGCAGCTTCATCCTTGAAAATGAGTTCGTACTCCACTCCCTTCTTCATGTAATTTGTCAAGGCATGAGCTTTGTTGGAGAAGGACAAGATGAACCGTCGATAGTACCCCACCATACCAAGGAATTGCCTCAACTTGGTTAAAGTCGCCGGAAAAGGTAACTCCATGATCCGTGTCACCTTCTCTGGGTCCACCGCTATACCATTCTTGGAGATGATATGCCCCAACAATAGGCCTTTCTCACATCCAAAAATGCATTTTTCTGGATTGAGTGAAGCCTTAGCTTCCTCCAGCCGTTGAAGTATTTTGATCAAATGATCAAAATGATCCGCTTTCCTCCCGTAAACACAAAAATCATCTATGAAATCCCTTACAAACTTTCCAATGAAAGGTTCAAACACTCTATTCATGAACCTTTGAAAAGTGGCAGGAGCATTACATAGACCAAACGGCATCACTCTAAAAGCGAAGGTTCCCCATGAAGTGGTAAAAGTTGTTTTGAGTTGGTCTTCTAAGGCAATTTGGATTTGGTTATAGCCACTATAACCATCTCCAAAACTATACCACTCATGGCCAGCAACCTCCTCTAGAATCTCATCTATGAAAGGCAGGGGATAGTAGTCTTTCTTTGTGACAGCATTCAACTTTTTGTAATCTACGCACACTCGTAGCTTACCATTCTTCTTCTTCACTATCACAATTGGAGACACCCATTCAGAATTTTCTACCTCGTAGATGAAGCCAGCCTCCTTGAGCTTGTCGATCTCCTCCTTCACCACAAGAGCCGTAGGTGGATTTATTCGGCGTTGCTTTTGCCGAATATGACGAGCTTTCTCCTCCAACTCGATGCGATGAGTCTCCAACGTCACATGCTTAAGATCCTTGTAACTAAAGGCAAAAACATGAATATATTTGCAAAATATATCCAGAAACTTTGCCTTTTCCTCCTTGGTAACCTTGGGACCAAACCTGAGAGTGGACAGTCGTCGACACACCTCCTCTTCGCTCATCTCCACTTTGTCAGGATCTTTCTTCACTCCAGGCCTAGGCAACAACTCCATGGCAGCAATGACTTGTACTTGAACATTATCATCAGAAGAGTACTCTGATGATGTTTCTTGATCAGAAGTTGAGATGTCTGTGTCAACTTCTGAAAAGCTACCACTCTCTTCACTCTCAGATTTCCAATACTCGTCAGTTGGTCTATCTGAGTCAGTGGTGGATTCCCCTCCTCTCGTCAAAGGAACCTTAACTCAATGGTTCTTTGGGCCTATCCTTAAATAGCTCTTGTGCCATCGGTCCGTAGTCCTTACCGCCCTCAACCAAGGACGTCCCAACAGCAAGTCGTAGCTAGCTTCCTTGAGAATTTGGAAGGAAAGCAAAGTTTGCACTCCCCTCACACTAACCACAACTTTGTCTACCACCCCCAGTGGTCTTACCTTCTGTTTGTTGGCCATACCAACAATTATGCTAGAAGGTCTAGAAGGTTGCATACCCAACTTCTGCATCAACCTCTCAGACATGGCATTCACAGCCGATCCACCATCAACCAACACATCTGATACATCATGTCCATTGATCCTCACTTCGATCTTTGAAGCATGTGTACATACCTCTGAAGCAGCCGCATCCACCACCCCAACTCCCACATTGGTCATGTGAGCCTTCCCCTTAGATTTCCGCTTCTTGGTCCTTGTGGAGCTAAGACCTCCTCTTAACTCCTTCCGAATAGCTGGATTCAAGGCAATCAGCTGACCAACTGTTATATTGGCCTTCTGATTTCCTACATCCTCCACCACGTCATACTTAGCTTGAGAAGATGAAATGGAAAAGTCATCCATGCCCAACTTCTTCCTTGGTACTCTTGGTTGACTCACTCCACTTGACCGTGTACTTCGACTTGGCGTGTCCTCCATGAAAATTGACTCGTCCGCAAATCGGGCACGCTTCTTCTCATGAGCAAGGATATCCACTTTCGATTTTGAGCTCTCCCCTTTCTCAAAAGTGCATTGATGAGGGAATACATCAATGGATGCTACTCCCTTATCCTTGGCTTGTTGCATGGCCGGTGCATTGTTGTTGTGCCGAACTCCATCATGTTGTCGAGGGTTAGGACAATTCCTCTGAAAATGAGGACCTCCACAAGAAAAGCAAGAAACCGCAAAGTTTCCTGAAGGTGGATTCCCTCTTGGAGGATAATTTCCATACTCCCTAGAACCTCCTCCTACGTTCTGATTCCTCTTCTCCCACAACTGTACTACATTGATCTTGAGATCTGCTAGAGTCTCCGTGATAGATTTCAACTCATTTTGAAAATCCACACTAGGATTCGCTATCGTGGATGAAGTAGAAGGGTTTGAAACAATGGACCTTCCTACAACCGGTGGAGCTACTTCTCTAGCCACCAAGCTAGAATCATCATCTTCTAAGCTCTCCTCCATTCTAATAGCAATTCGAATGGCTTCAGCCTTAGAAGAGGGCTTCTCGTATCTCACCTTACTTCGAATCTTAGGTCTCAAGCCTCCAACGAAGTTCTTCATGAGCATCGCCCTTATCCCCACCATTGTAGCATCCACTTCGTCTCCGCCCTTCCTCAACACCACGTGGAATCTAGATTCCAACTTCTCGGTTCTCTCCACATAGGTCCTCACCTTCTCGTTCTCTCCTTGTTTCAAGAAGGTGACCTCACACATCAGCTTTTCATAACTTTCACTGGGAAGAAAGTTTTCGATCAGGTTCTCCGTTAATGTCTCCCACGTGTCGTCCTCTGAATGCTCCCTCTTGTACTCCTTGTACCACTTGAGAGCAGAATCTTCCAAGAAATCCGGCAAAAGCATAGCCCACTCGTCCTTCTTCCTCTCATTGTTTCCTATGCAAGCCCTCTTGAAGTCCCTAACAAAAGCTTCTACATCCTCATTCTCCCTCCCATAAAATACCGGAAGCTTCCCCATTTCCCACTAATTTTTTTTTTTTTTTCTTTTCTATTGGAAATTTATATGGGGCTTCCTAATACAATATAAACAACACTAACTCCATCCTTGAGTAATTCATCAAAGGAAACACAAAAGGAATTGGTTGTTCCAAGATAGCCAAAGCTCTCTCCTCTCCTAGGCATACGATGAGTCTTACCCTCATCATCATCTTCTCCATCATTCGAATGATGATCTCCATCTTCAGTTGGAGCTTGAACCCGCTGAGGTCACTTTCTCTGTTTCAGCACTTAGCTTGCCGTCAAACCCTTCCACAAGTGATTCCAGAAGTGCCTTCACTCCGCTGCATTCGTGTCCCGCTGGTAGCCCAATCACTCCGCAATTGTCACAGAAGGTCGCGCTTTGGGATTCATGTGGCGATGATGGTCCCAAGTGAAGTTTCAAATCTCCCAAGTTCCTCTTGCTCCTCAATCTTCTATCTTTGTTCCGCAGGGAACAATTGACAACCTTATGGCCCTCCTCTCCACAATAAAAACAAGTTTCACGTTTGACTCTTGGAGATTGACTCACTACTCTTTCTTCAAACTCCACCTTGAATTCTCTTGTATTGAAGTCTAAAGACACTATAACATCCAAGCCTTGAGGTACTTTGGATAACCTAACCTTCCAACCTTCTTGTTCACTCATTTTCCCATAAGGTAGAAACCACTCAAAAGACCTCTCCCAGAAACGCTATCTACTTGACGAAAACTGTGAATAAAGAAATCAAAAACTTTTGCTTTGTTATCTTGCTTTTGTACCCTCTCAACTTCAAATCAACATAACTTCGTCTCTAGACGTGATCTCTCAGTGAAATTTTCACTCAAACGTAGCTTATCTTCCAATACACACTCGTAAGAAGTTTCAAAGCCTAATTCAAAATACAGAAAAAGTAATCAACTCTGTACAAACTTTCCAGAGAGCAGACTTTTGATACCCGTGAAAACCCACTCAACTTCTAATTCTCATATCTTTCTGTTAACACATGATCTGGACCTGAAACAAAAACGTAAATGTTCTCTATCTTCCACTCTAAAATCAATAAAAACTTTGAAAGAATACCTTCAAAAATACTTTTTCAGTGTCTAAGATCACTTTTCTCTCAAAAAGACATGTTTACGTGAACAAAACATACAAAATCACTTCTAGGCTATCATATGAGACTATGGGATACACAAAAGGAATTTCGCTCTCAAGCACACTCTCCGCTCTTTCATTCCCCAATGTTAACACCAAGTGATCCATCATGGATACTTTCTCTCGAGCTAGAAATCGAATCCTAAACATTCCGCCTTCTAGATTGAGGTCCCGGCAACGGAACCAAAAATGCAACCTCCGGGCTGACTCTCACTCAGGTTTACCTCTGATGGCTTTGTGGTAGCGCATCATGGTTCTAGAAGACTAGGATTTATACTCTCACTCATGTCCAAAACACCTTCTCTCACAAACTCTCATGTATCACTCCAACTCACACACAAACTCACATCACCCTCTTCACATAAACGCAAACACACGTCGATACTCCAAGATACTCAAAAACTTCACTCCTTCATTACTGAAACAAGTACTCACACATGACTCTCCAACTTGCTTGAGAGGTGTTACTCTACCTCTCTATTTATACGACTTGAGAAGTTACCATAGTAACATGTGGTAATTTCTCCTAACTTACTTTTACCTAGGTAAGTTTGACTAACCTCCTCTACGTGGCAACATGCCATTGGCCTACCTGAACCTTCTAGAAGCTTCCGGAATCCAAGGTTGAGGTGGCGACATGCCATTGGAAGCTTTTAAACTTCTACAAGCTTCCTAGCCACTAAGTCAACATTAGACTTAGTCTAGCCAATCATCTTTCATACATTTAGTCAAACCAATCAAATCCAAGCTTCTAGTCAAATATCTAATCCCTTGGAATCTAGAACTTTTGTATAAGACAAAATAGAAGTGCTCACTCCTTGTAAAGGACAAAATAGAAGTGCTCACTCCATTCTTCTAGAACTCCGCTAATTATTCCGCCAACTATAGACATTGTAGCTAAACTTAGTCATGGCTAGATAAACTTAGTTATAACTAACTAGTTTAGTCATAACTAGCTAGTCTTAGCTATGCCTTGGCTAATCATCCTCATTCCCTTGACCACTTCTAAGACTTAGTACATATGTGCAACACCCGGTCTTACAGCACACGGATACGTTGCGGTATGCAACCATCCGGGAAGGAGGTTATCGACTATCGATTCGTAGGTTTCGTGTGGGAGACTACGTCTACTTAGAGCAGAATGCACCGACTACGTTGGATGTGACAGCAGGACGCACTATTTTGCGAGTGCGAGAGGTGTTACCTTTTGGAATTCTCATGTTGGAGGGTCGTGACAGTGTCGTTTGGAAGGATCCTGTGCGCAACTGTGCGCCATGCCACCTCCCAAACGTGGATGGTACTATGGACCCAAGCTTGGCGATTGTACGTGCTGGCTTGAGGTGCATGTTATGTGGGTCAACTGATCAGGCGGCCCATATGTTGGTGTGTGATAGGTGTTCTAGGGGATGGCACATGTCGTGTTTGACTCCACCTATCGATGTTGTTCATACTAGACGGTGGGTTTGTCCTCGATGTACTTCAGAGGGTAGATGACTTGATCTTCACATGTTATGAATTGCAGATAGGCTACTAACGATGGGACGACATAGCACCTGGCCTACTGGTTCGCGCACCCACGAAGGTGCATAGCATGTAGTTGTAGATAGGGCTACCTGGGAGTCTGAGGGACCTGACCGCCAGCTAGGGGGGCGAGTTGTGATACCTTTGTGTGTGGACACTCTCGTTCCTTGTGTATGTATGTGTGAGTTGTGAGTAGAGCATGGCAGCGATGTATGATGTATGGCGATACCGAGTCGCACGACAACTGTCATGTGTATGCACGTTAGTGCAATTGCAGATTGACGTTGGTGTTGATTTGAGTTCAGACACGTTGGATTCGAGTGTGAGTCGGGTGACGTTGGGAGTCGGCTAACGTTGAGACGCGGAGCGTAGGCTAGGTCGACTTTACAGGTTTATATTCGTGGTGAACTCGAAGAACTGTTAGTTCTTCGAGTTGAGCCTTACGCGTCGGGGTTTTTCCCCTTAGCTTCGACTTTTAGTCTACCTACGAGTAGTGAGTTTGGCTCGACTCTTTGTGTATTTGTGTTTCGACATTCCTTTTCGAGTTGTGATACCTTTGTGTGTGGACAATCTCGTTCCTTGTGTATGTATGTGTGAGTTGTGAATATAGCATGGCAGCGATGTATGATGTATGGCGATACCGAGTCGCACGACACTGATAACAATACGGAAAGTATAGTACATACCATCCTTCCTTCAATTGTGTCAAAAGATTCCAAAGTTATCCTTGTCACGGTATCCAAGGTGATATTTCAAATCCTGGAGAGGAGTAAAACATCCGAGGCGCTCACGTAATCACCGCGGGATGATGATCATTTCGGGTACTTTCAAGGCAATCCAGATCATCACTTCTCCCATGATTTGGCTGAATATAGTTGTAGGGCAACAATTATCGATATCAAGTTGGAATTCAAGAGAGGACAACACAGGTGGATGTGTTCCACTTGGATGTGGCTGGTCTTACAAGAGTTGCAGTACATATCTTTCAAGATGAAAGTTATCAGAGATACGTTAGCCTTTAAAGAGCATTTACTATACTAGCATCTACATAATTAGCACTGGATGACTTTTGCAAATCATAGAAGTCCCGCGCGTATAGCGAAGAGTATTATTTCCAGAGAAGACGCCATCAACTTATAAGACCACTGTATATAATTTGTGCCATTATAATAATTACATCTGCAGCAAGATATTACAGTTACATATGATTACAGAAGGAATCAAAATTTTGGTATCAAAGAGGTGATTCATATCGAGAATTCCCTGCATCATGATATTCGCCTAAACATCACGACAGCACAAATTATATGATTCGTGCTTGTATATGAAATTAAACACCTTCTGTAAATATATTTTGAATATATTGCATGGTTTGACCATGAAAATAAAGGTACATTTATTTCTTTGTATATTCATCAGGAAAACACATTGAATTTCCACGCAATATGCTCACAATGTTTTTGGGAAGCTGAAACCATTGCATCTTTCTATAAAAATTTTCAAGAGTGCAATTGTTTCAAGGATTTGATCAACAACTTAATACTGTTCACAAATTTCAAACAGTACTCATGCATGGCTTTTGCACTCACTGGAATCCGTATTGATCATCCTCTCAAGAAGTAAAATTGTTTTTTTTGTAAGATGTAAGATGAGAAGAAAAAGAATTCGACTGCTTTACGACTGTCGTGAAGAGTCAAGAGTTTTGTGATCTTAAATGATTTAGACCAATACAGTAAAAATTCTGAGAAGAGTTTAAAATTATATGGTTTTCCTTAAGGATTTAAAACGTAGTCATCAGCCTCTCTGATTTATGGTTCGAACTATGTGTATTTAGGCTGAAGGTTGAAACTGAAAGCTCTTAGAATTTACCTTCTGTCGATACAATACTCAGGTCGTAAAGTAATACTTACGAACGATCATTCTCTCCAGAACTAGTCAAGTCTATGAGCTGTTGATGGCTGAGTTGTGGTGGGGAGTGACAGCAGTCTGACAGAATTCTTACAGGAACTTGGAGCAAGAGTGGCGATGCTACGTAATAAATTCTGACATGAAAAGCAGACTCTACCTGGGAGTAAGACCTATTGTGAGCACATTTATGGCGAGTGCACGAGAGTCTATTCGTGTATCTGGAGAGACATGATCTGTAAGCAATTCATCTAGTTCAATGCACCAGACTTGATAATAAAATGTACAAGTTCTCATCAGGGTAGAGATAAAATGGTTCAGTGCAAGTCAAAGTAGACAACCATACAATGAGGTCAACTCCCATAATTGGTAGCCAGCAAGGGTTTAGGGTTAGCCAGCAAGGCCAATCGACAAATGCTAAAGATGTTAATCTCTTACATTTTGGCATTAGATTATACAAGAGACTGAACCAACTTGTCCGGTTGGAAGTATCTACAAGAACTAAGATGATCCCCTGATGCCAGCTAGATACTTGATTACTGTGTAGAATCTTGTCTGCAAAGAAAGAACAAGAATTGAGTTTTCTGCACGTATAAGCTGTTTCTCCAACTCCATATATAATCATCGGAATCGAACTGCAAGAGAAGAGCACGTCCCGGCCTTTGTGAGTATGAACTCTTGGCACAATATGAGGACAAAGGCGCAGGTGTAACCTTCGCAAACTTTCAATAATTCTATATCTTGCATCAAACAGAGAAGTAACTGAATGAGTCAATTTGAAGATTTCTAGACCCACCTGGTCTATTTGCTGCGTCTTTTTCTCCGTCGCTTGAAGAAAGGTAGAACTGCACACGAAAGCCGAGTCCTTTCTGTGGCTTTGATTACGTACTTCCTCCATACAGGGCAGTGTGGCAATTCAGTCTGTAGCCTTCACTGTTGCTGGGCTTTGATGTGTACAGCTTTAGTTTACAGTACTGTGCACATCCCCGACCGATATCGGCCGACAAGTGCAACCTGCAAAACATATTAAGCTACGCCCACCTTTGATAAGATCAGATCTATTTCATATGAAGCAGAATGTCCGTACCATGGATGATCTTTAGTCTTGACGTCAAATATCCCAGCAGGACTACCTCGGTGTCCAAAGACAACTGTATCGGGTGTACGATAGTCTGCAATGCCTCACCCTTGCATGAGAGCAGCTACTGTAGTCGCCATGATCTGAGTCGTTTAACGATCGGTAGAAAAGCAGAAATATTACCTCCCAACCTCAAACCCCGGCTCCGACTAAATTACCTTCCAGGCTAGACATTGTTTCGTTCATCGTTTCCGTGAAAGGCTCACACCTTTTTTGAGCTTAAACCAATATTAGACTTATTACCTGGAGGACCTAGACCTACTTTAGCGTGTCTTTTCTTAGCCTTGTCTCTTGCAGCCTTCTCAGTCCTGCCTCTGATATCTGCTGCTATCACATCTGCACGTTTCTCTTCTTCCAGGTTTACCAATCTCATGAATTTCTTGGGACGTAAAGTTGTTCCCATAGTTTTCTCTATCTGCTGGAAAGCGGGAACCAGATCTCTAGGCATCCAGGCCTCCTCGTATGCTTGCATGGAGTTGAATTCCGGTGGGCTCGGTCTGTCTTCCAGCTCTAGGTCAAAACATTTAGGAGAATCTTTTAACCACATACGAAGAGAATGTCCTTTGGCAATGAGGACACCTGCTCGTGTCTTTGACACTAGAAATGGAGAACCCATAGACCATAGATGTGCCATCAGCGTCTTGTTAACTGACTGATGATTGCTCCGTTTGCTACTACCAATAATCAGAAGCACTGACTTTGGCGACAGTGGTCTGCCTGTCAACGCTGCTTCCTACACACCAGGACAAGTCAAGTTAAAGCTGCTATTGAACGCTGACAGAGCTGTTTAGTTATGCTAAGGAAATCCGAAGACTGTCTGAATCAATGATGAAAATAGTCCCCAGAAAACGAATTATGCGGACAACCATTGTACTGCCGTAAGAGACAGCCAGCTTCTTCAAAGTTACACCTTCTGTTCCGGTTGTGACGAGTTCGAACTAGGTTATCCACGACATCCATAATTGGTTTACAGCTGAAGTGTCATCTTCACGCACTGAGCGACATATTCGCGTCGAACGGATACTCTCGGCGTACATGACACTGGCTTGTGAAGCTTGGAAAAGCCATTTACAACTCCAGTCATACTTAGGAATAACATAAGTTCACATAAGGCGATAATGTACACTGAAGAGAAGCAAGGATGATCTAAGTGCGAACCTGCATTTGCATCAGCCAGAGGTGCAATGCTACGAGAGAAGCTCCAGGCGAGAGTTTGCAAAAGTCAGCTTCCCAGTCTCCTTCTTCAACTCTACAAAATTGATCATATTGGCCTTCCATGAGCATGATCCAGTTATGACAAAGGAGCAACTAGAATACTCGGTACAATTTTACCGAAAACTCAGTTATTTATCTAATTTACACACTACAGGATAACTGTCACATGAGGTTACAAGCTCCATATATGAAAATAACACACAGCGCTTAGTCAAACTTGTGCGAGAGAGTGCGCTTGTGAGAATGTTCGGTGCAAGAGTACAAATGTAACGTTCATATCTGGATACATACAATTTACATAAAAGACTGGACAGTTGCAAACAGTTGACTCCAGCTATGCGCTGGTTTCAATGTCTTTAGCCATACCTGAAGAAATCTCGTCCATAAATATTCTTATCAGCGGCAGATTGAAATACGTAAGCTGCAGTCGCACGCTTTTCAAATGCCCAAAGGAGGTCTTGCAGGACGTTGAGAAATCCAGATCCGCTACCAGTGCCAGTAGCTTGAAAATTTGAAGTCAGGTCATCCACTTCCGTGAGTAATGAACGACTCCTTTCTGTCAACAGTCTGGATTTCGCACACCCTAAAATAGGTCAAAATCAAGTGAAACATCATAGAAATTGCGACTGATGACATGTCTCTTTCACAAAAGTGCACAAGCCGGACTCCAAACACAGATCTAAGATACTCTACAAGGATACAGTCGCGGTCAATAATGCACCGAGAAAAGACGAATATCGGGTAGATGTTATCATCGTATTGATCAAATCTACTCTCTAAACTGATACACAATTTGCACATTGGTTAAGTGTCTGTCAACCACTGATTCGACGCATCTTCATGTCTTAGTCAAATAGCCTCTATAAGGTTGCAATACAGTTACGCTCTGTGTGACTGTAGGTGTGCTTTTGGAGATTATACCTTAACGGAAGTGAGAATCCACATTCTTGCAGAGCTTTCAGAAGCATCAAGGCATCCTTCCTTTCTTCACATTTACTGGCGGCTGCGACGAAGCAAGTCCAAGTGACGTAGTTGGGCACTATTCCCTCTGCCTGCATTCTTCTAAGTTTGGCAACAGCTGCCTCAAACTTACCTTCTTTCAAATATCCATCAATCAGAGACGTGTACTGAATGACGTTAACGTCAACACCAGCCTCAACCATTTCATCAAAAACAGCTTCTGCGCTTTCAGTATCACCACTTTTGCCATACGAATCCATCACCAAACTCATTGTGGTTCTAGACGGTTCAAGACCTTGCTCCTTCATTTGGGACAGAATAACCTGACTGAGATCAGATTTACCAGATCTTCTATACACGTCTATCATGATGTTATATGTTGCCTCATCCGGTTGTATTCCAAGTTCTTGTAACTCCTTGAAGCACGCCGTCGCTGCTTCCCACATTTGCATCTGCCCATAGGCAGAAAGTAACATTGTGTACGAAGCAAGATCAGGCGCACAACCCGCCTTCTGCATTTGCTGGAGCAAAGAATAGGCTTCTCTCACCAACAAACGGCGGCTATAGACGTGAATTAAAGTGTTGTAAGTGATGGTGTCAGGAGAAAATCCAACATCTTTCATTCCCTGGAATACCTGAGCTGCTTTTTGAAAGTCTCCAACTTTGCTGTACAAACTGATCATGGCATTGTACACAAAAGTGTCTGGTTGATAACCCGATTGCTGCATCTCCTTCAATGTGGTTTCTGCGTCTTCTGGACAACCTACTTTAGAGAATAAGCCGATGAGGACCTTGAATGCCCACACAGGTAGGAAATAGCCTTTCATCCTAGAATCGCGATATATACCTTTGGCTTTCACCACGTTAAGGTCCTTGGCAAAACCTTGAAGCATCATCAGATCAGTCTCCATGTCAGTTGGTATTCCCAACTCACTGAATCTTCGATGAGCATCAGCGGCGTCTGCCATACTCCCCACCTTGAGGATTGCTTCTAGCAAGGCATTTGTAAAGCTCGAACTGGGAGATGAACCATCTAGAATCATTTTCTGCACCAATCTCTCCAGTTGCTGAAACTGACCGCATTCAGCTAGCGCAAGCAAAATAGTATTATAGTCTTTCGTAGAGATGCGTAGACCCGACTTAGTAACATGTTCTAAAACGGACTCCAGATTATCCCAAGACTGGTGCTTGATGTAAGCTTTTGCTACGTACATGTGAAGATACGAGTCTCCAACACTACCGAATTCAGCCACCATTCGCCTGAGCAGCATGTGCCCTCGATCGGGATCGCCCACTCTGCAGGAAGCTAAAACTGCACTTTTCAAGCATACCGCGTCAGGCCTTACTCCGAGTTCCTCCATCTCCTTCAAAATATCTAAAGCCCGCTCAGGCATTCCCGCCCGCTCATAGGTGACAATCAAAGATCTGAAAACTTTTACGCTAACTCCTTGTCCTGAAGCTTTTAATTTCACAAATTCTTCATTTGCTTCCTCAAACTTCTCCCCATTCGCAAGGGTGACGATCAGCTGCTCACGTATTTTCCCGCGATCCGAAAAAGGTATGAAATCAACTAGCTCTTTGGCATCTTTGTACATCCCAGCTTTCACGTAAGCATTCATAAGTGCATCTACTGCAGACGGGTCCAACTTTCTTCCTCGGGCATTTGCATCCTTCAGAGCTCTCTCCGAGGCATGAATGAGTCCGGCCTTGGCGAATGTGGTGCACAGGGCTATTGGATCATATGCAGCACTGCGCATGTCTTCACAAAGTCGTTCAATTTCACCGAGCAAACCCTCCTTCTGGTAAAGACGAAGCATGAGACCGCATTGGCCAAGGCCAGGTTTGATTCCTCTGGTTACCATCCTTTGATAGGTGGGCAAGACTCTATTCGCCTGACCAGAATTCAAATAGACGTCGAGCATGACTGACAATGCTAAACCATCCGGCTGGATACCAGCCTGTAGCATACACTCGAAAGTCCCTTCTGCATCCTTGAACAAAGATGCTTTGGCATACGCACAAATCATAGCGCTGTATGTATTCAGCGATGGTTTTACGGCGGCTTGGGACATCTCATTAAAAATGCGTTCTGCCTCTTTCACCTCTCCAGCTTTACCAAGCCCGTCAATCAGCACGGTAAAAGTGACGGTGTCTGGATACCGCCTGCTGCGTTTCATCTGCTCGTACAGATCAAGAGCCTTAGAAGTGAGATTCTTCTTCCCGTACATGTGTATCATGGTGTTGTAAGTGATTTCATCAGCCTCCCGCCCGGCATCCTTCATTTGTCTCAGGATCAGTTCAACATCGTCGACCCGGCCTTTCTTTGCGTAAGCGTACAGTATGGAATTGTAGGTGATGGCGTCGGGTAGGAATCCTTTGGCTTTCATGGTCTTATATGCCTCTTCTGCGTAGTCGTCCAATCCACACCTCCCATAGACAGAAATGATGGCATTATACGTCCAAATGTCTGGTAAACATCCCTGCTCTTTCATCTCGTCGTAAATTTTCACGGCATCTTCGTGACATTTGTTGCTACTGCAAGCACTGATTAAAGTATTGTAGGTTACAGTATCAGGGCGCAAGCCAGCTTTCCAAATCTCCCTGAGTAAATCCATCGCCATTCCTGGCTGCAAACCTGCCTTGGCCCGACCGCTAATGAGTGTATTGTAGGTCACGAGATCACGTTCACAGCTCTTCAGCAGCATCATCCTGAGCAGCTCCTGCATCCTCTCCCAGTTCCCATGCCTAGCATGCACACTGAGGATGGCGTTGAACACCTGGACACAGTCACCCAATTCCGGTTCTGCTCTCTGGAACAGCTCTTCTGCTAGATTCACTTGATTCACTCTTCCCAGCACCCCAAGAATAGTTGACAGCATCCGGTTGTTCGGAGTGTACCAGTGCTTCATGTTCAACCATTCAAAAAGCTCGAGTGCTCTGGCCCAATCCTTGAAGCCCACCTGCTTGACCACGAGGCAGTAATCAGTGGGGGCCAACTGTTCAGGCCAGCGCTCTAAGAGATCCGCGACGGTCTGCTCTGATTCTAATTGGCACATGGCTTCGGTCAACCTCTGAACTCTTTCCCTCCAATCCGTGGCCTTCAGGAGGGCCAACTTCGACATCTTCCAACGCTTCTGCTTCCCAGACACGAGGTTATAATCGGATTGCACATCTCGACAGCTTTCTCCGTCGACAGCTGACACTGCTGAAGTTTCATCGTGCTGAGCATTGTCAAGTCCACCATCCGGCCTATCTTTTGCCCTCCCTCGTCCGGCAGGAGTGAACTGCTCTGACGATGTGCTCTCTCCAAATTCCTGCTTCTCCACATTTTCACTAGATGAGGTCTGCTGCTGCTGGTTTTGAGGTGATTCTGTGAGCTTGGAGTGCAAGTGCGGCCAACGAACGGCAGGAGAGGCACGATCGTAGAAGAAGGCATGAGTGGGATTCCGGGCGGGTGTTACGGAAGAGTAAGACTTGTCCTGCGCCAAAATGCCTAATCCTGCTCTCGAGCACAATGAAAGCATCCCCGTGGGCATCGCTCCCGTCTCGGAAACTATCAGCGTCTACACATTCCAACTAAAACCCTTTCAGTGCATAATCGAAACCTACATCCTCCTCAACGCAAATCGGGCAATGCTGCATCAGGCACGAAAATTCACAAATCCACCGTCGGACCTCGGCCGCTGCTTCCTGTCCAGATGAACTCAGATACTAAAAGAATTTCCCACGGAATCAAATGACACGTCCCGCGAAAGAACGAACCACTGACTGCGGCAAACACCTGCGGGGGGAATTGGACATTCAATCTCCCGATAAATTTCTCCCGCGCAGCCCTAAGACGCGAAATTTCCAGCTCCGGCACCAGCGCACGGCGTCATCGTCTGATCCAATCGCTTCCCTTGGCATCTAGTTCATGTGAACCTTGAGCTGTCGGAATATCCACCCCCGAAGAGATCAGATCGTCGGAGCTCTTCTCGTCAGCACCACAGCCTCCAGGCATTGAAGAGCAAATCGGGCTGCGAACGCGGGAATGGTCCACCGTCATGGCGCACTTTCTCTTTCTCTTTCTCGTCCTCTTCCTCGTTCTCGTTCTCGTCCTCCATCGCCTGCACTTTCGCTGCCTCCGTGCCTTCGTTCCTCCTCGGGGGGCAGGGAGGGCAGCCCAGTGGCTCACAAGTGCTCGAATGCCACGTCGCAGGCGCGGAAGGAGCCACGCAAGCTCGGGGAGCGTGTGGCCGGTCGTCCTGGAGACTTGGGTCTATCCGGGAGATGGAGATTTTTGAACGAACTCGGGGTGGACACGAGCCACGTGGCCAATGGCGGGCTTTGAAGACGCGGCTCCTCTAATTCGTCGGGACTGCTCCAAACGAACGGAGCCCCCCCCCCCCCCCCCCCCCCCCGAGATGGCGAAACTGGGCAACGTGCTGCAACTCCCCCCGAGGGGTCAAGGGGTCCGAAGGCGCAGGATCTGATTCCGAACTCGGGAAACTTGTCGCTTTGCCATTTGCTTGTCGTCAGCTTATCAGTTGAGCCGTCCATAGGGTGGTACAGCGCTCTGCCAGAGCCCCCGAGCGCTGCATGTGATTCGAGCGGAAGCTTGGGCCTCGGCAGGAGGAGACAGCAGACACCGGAGGAAGCTGAGACAGTTCTCGAGCGACGCACGCTGCAATTGATTGATTGAGCACAGGGGAAGAGAGCAGGACCCGACAGTGCAGGGCGGATTGGCAGCTGATCGATTGATTGATTGTCCTGTCGGGGTTGTTGGTTTGGTGGAGGTGGAGGTGAATTTCGTCCGGCTCTCTCGTCGGAGCTGCTTTTGATGGAAGGACAAGATTTGTCTGGCTCTGAGTGTCGTTGTTAGTTTGCTCCGAGCGAAGTTCAGTGCAGCGCCACCCATGGCTGCTTCTCTTTGCAGCCCGGTGCCGAGATCGCTGTACTTGAATCCGAAATTCCACTGGGACGCCAAGCGGGGATGGAGAGATAGTGCCCATTGCCAACCGAGAGTAAGGCTCCGAAAGTCGAAGGAATTTTCCATTTCAATTTCAGCTCGGAACTTCAGTACTAAGAATTGTATTACTGCAGCTCCCAAAATGTGGTGACAGTCCTGTTCAGACTGTCGGCATGTACTGTCTGTATTCGTCCCACCGTCCTAAAGCATGGCAAGCATGGATGTCGTTGTTGAGGAAAACCGAAGTTTATGATGCCTCTCCTCTGCCTTCAGCTCGGCTCCTGGATCCGTGTACACGTTGTTACGTGCACGGAGATTGTGCATACTAAGTAATCAACATGAACTGGAATTGCTCTTCAAAAAGCTAGAGCAGAATGTCGTCAGGGGACATTTGGTGTTAGATTATGGAAGACGCCCGATTGGCCACATGAAGACTCTGTGCTACAAAACGGGATTTCGAAGCGGAGTTGTGAAGGCTTTGGCCATCCGAATCCGAGACCAGTAGAAATGGGTATACAGTTCAACTTAATTACATAGATCATTGGTTGATCTATGTAATGAAGTCGATGATGGTTGGTGCCATCATCGACTTCATTCTACCCGTCTCCTGACCTGACTGAGCCCGGTGAATTGATTTTTGTCGCAGTCCCACAAATTTCGCCTTGACGCGGTGGCGTGGAAACCTTTTACTCCTTTCTTCTGTTTTGGATTGTTTCACTTCGTTCTTCTTTATATCTTTTCTTTGTAATGCACGTATCGAATTTTCTCACTGCCAAGAACGATCAACGCTTTTGGTTGATCACTCGAGAACTAATTCTGGACACCAAATTTCTTCAAAACTTTGGATCTCTTTCGGATACCTGATCCCGACTAAAAAACCTAGTAAACGTTAGAACTAGAGCATCTTAATAGAATACTTCATGAAGAGTTCTCTGAGCTTGTCTTAGTCAGCCATTTTCTTCGCAAAGAGGCCAGTTCTCTTTTTCGGAAGGTAGTAAGCATTGAAAATCTTGTATAGACTGGAAGAAGTTCAGAACTTCAAATCTCTAGTACTGTCCGACTATGAGGATGTGCCTGCATAGCAAGCGATGTTTAAGCTCGTCGGTTTCCAAACTGGGCTGTGGCAGGAGGTTTCATGTTTATTACGCCATGCTTGTTGTGGACCGTCCCCTACCAGCTTTACCCGCCGAGTATCAGGTCATCGAGCACATCATGGTAACGAATTTACGTCTTTGAGTTTGCCTTCAATCTTCGACTGTGGAGTATCCTGTTGTATCTTGCTCGAAGCACACCAGACTACATCGAATTGTTCCTGTAGGAATTTTTTTGCTGTCAGGCGCATTATATACAGTATGGTTCGCTTTTGACAATTGTCGAAGCATTGTATCAAGCAGGTTCTCCCAGGAGATTATCTTCCAGACATCTCTATGTCCGGTGTGCAGCAGAGTCAGCGGATGACGATAGGCGGACCTCAGGTAAGACCAGCAGTATGACACAGCTTCGTGTTATGACCAAATTGGCTCATCGTATTGGAAGTTAGTAATGAAGGTTGCCTTAAAGCTTTGAGATTACGAGTTGGTGCAGCGCTTCATAAATTAGTACCGCAGACACCGTCAGAACGGTTTCCTCTTCACATTGAAATATCCACTTTCTCCATATCAAATCAATCATTGCTGTGGAAAGAGTTTATCTAATTCAGTGCAAAACACAATCTCTCTTCCAGTCTCGACAGATGATGACAAATTGGAGGTCAGCTCAGAGAAGGAGCAAGGTGGACATCATAAAGGAACTCTGTTGCACAACCCAGAAACAAATGATGGCCTGGCAGATTTCGGAGAGGAGACTAACGGTTCCAATCGGAGTTTGTTGCATAGCCCTGAAACAAATGATGGTCTAGCAGACTTTGGAGAAGAAACCAATGGTGCAGGTACTGTAGTGAAGGAGGACACGAGCTTGAATGACATCTCTAGCACAGGGGAAGATACACGTTCAAGGCTGGAAGAGAGTTTAGGTGCCGTGGTGGTTGAGGCTGCTGAAAAGGTCGTTGAAGTTGCAAGCACAGGGATTGAGGTCGTGGCCGAGACTGTGGAGGTGGCAGTACAAACTGTGTCGGCAGTTGGAGAAATTGTAGAGCCTCCATTGCCCATCGAAGAACCCTCAGTGGATCAAGCAATGGCTCTAAAAACAGTTGCATTTTGGGTAATTCCGTCATAACCTGAAGCCTTTGGTACCCATTACTTGTAGGCTGAGGGCCAGTTGTATCTATATTCGTAGTCGTACATCCTACGGAAATATCATATGATAGGTTGTAAACTTGCAGAAAGTTGTAAAAGGATGAGGTCCCCTTCATCGTACGAATCATATATTAATGCATTTTCATGAATGCTTAAAAAATCAGACGGAAGTGCTCGACTTGTTGTTTTAGGACCTACTGAGTCCGTATAGGATTCAAAGCTGAATGTCGGGCTCACGGTCAATGGATATATATATATTGAACGTTGCAAGTGCAGTTAATGTGAGAAGGATTTTGTTTTGTCGGAACAGCAAACACTTTATCGTTACACCCCATATCCGTCTCCCTGTATCACGTTTGCTAGTGCACCTCTCAAGTTATAGTATTTGACTGCAGGTAAGTGCTGCCGTGACTTTTGGAACAATTGTGGGATTCAAGGAGGGATCGAGCAAGGCCTCTGAGTTTTTTGCTGGGTAAGTTCTAAGTATATTGACATTTATCTGATGTGACCTCATGGGTTGTGATCTAAGTTTAGCGAGTGGTTTGGGTCAGAGTTTCCAGCCCCGTTGCAGGAGCCATATTTTTGAGAGGGTAATTTACAGTTCATACTTTGATGTGCCTTGTCGACTTATCCTATCTGTTAGACAGGAATTCGTTGTATTGTCTGCTGTAATCGAAGATGTTGGAGATTCTTTGCTTTTCAAGTATGCTAATGAACAAAATGGGCACCCTGAATGCAATAAGGTTGCAGGTACCTGTTGGAACAAAGTTTGTCTGTTGACAATTTATTCGTATTCGTCCTCATCTTCAACTACTTCCGAGTACCCTTTGCATATCAGGTTCTTTTCATCCTAGTGTTTTAAGATGTTAGCCTATATTGACGACTTCTCATTTACTTCGTGCACAGCTTGTTCAATTACTTTTTTCCACATCTCGCTTTGCAATTTCACTTTATTCAGCCTCTGAGCTTCGACCTTAATTTCTCTCCTGGATGGACTCGGACCATGAAATATCTAAACTCGTGTATACTGTCAATGTACAGAATAGGGTTCTCACTTATGGAATTGCTGGAGCCGTCATATTTAGAGCTACAATGATTGGCCTAGGTATTGCGTCGCTAGAGGTACAGCTGCATTATTGAAATCACATATTCACCTTCACGGTGCTTCTTTCTTTTCGTTATGATCTTTGCGAGGAAGTCACAAGTAAATTGCTGCAAATGTGGATCACGTTGTATATTGCGCTGTTAACTAACCGCCTTGACTAAGAAGTTAACTACTCATTAGGTATTATGGTTGTTGTGTAGGTGGCGTGATTTCAAGTTCCCTCTTTCGTCTAGTTCTTTGTTTGAGGTGCAATATATGTAAGTTGCACCGGTGCACAGTAGCTGACAGCTAAACATTTTTATTTTTCAGAGATTCGAAGGATTGAACTTATTTTTTGCAGCCATCCTTATTTTCTCATCCATCAAGGTCCGTCCAAATTCTTTTATATCTTATTTCTATCAGCTTCCGTTTGCCCATCTCTTTCGAGTAATTATCCTCGTATTTTTACTTAGTTCCGCTAGGGAACTGAGAGACAGTAGGGCCTTCTTTTGTGCTCAAATTTGTTTCCTTCGTTTTCGTATTGCTGTTAGACACCTAAATACTGACATGCCTTCGCGTGTCAAATCACCGCAGCTTTTTACTGAATCAGAAGACGAAGAGGATGATCTCTCGAATAACTTCATTGTTAAGCTCTGTCGGAAAGTTCTCCCAGTAACTTGTACGTTCTGAAGGATTTGAGTTGTTTTCGTCTTGAATTCATATAGAGGGAAGCTTGCTAGGTTCACTATATGTGGATTTTCTCTCTTCATGAGTTCTGTATGATGACTATAATCTACGATCCTCTGGACCTGGACTTGCAGCTACGTATGATGGAAACAAGTTTCTTACTGTTGCGGATGGCGTAACAAAAGTGAGTACTAGTTCTGTCAAGTGCTTTCTTTTATCGGTAGAGTTTATGAAAGTTTTACTCTGTTGCAACTATATGTCACGTCAAACCGTCAGTCTGTGTAAGCATCACATGTAATCCAGTCTGGTTGATATTGACTCATCAAAATCAAAGTCACTGCTATTGTGCTGAATCTTGAACTGATCGGCGCGCTTTCTTTTAAGTATTTTACTACATTCGACGTGTGAATTCTTAGTGACGTTTCTACTGTGGTGCAGGCAACGCCTTTGCTGCTCACATTAGTTGTGGTGGAGCTCAGTGACATCGCATTTGCGGTATGAGACAACAACCAAAAACTACCAAAATCCAAAAACATTTCTTGGTTTCAAGCACCACTCTTTTCAGCAGCAAGGTGATACGAGGCCGCGGTTTTAAGCCTTTGTTGTCGTTTCTTCAGGTGGACTCAATACCAGCGGTGTTCGGCGTAACTAGAGACCCGTTTATTGTTTTTTCGTCCAACATTTTTGCTATTCTTGGTGAGTTCCAGGAGAAGAACCCTCTAGCGTTTTTGGCTGTTTTTGTCTGGGGAGGTCCGTACTCACATCCTTCATGAGTTTCTTACTTTTAGTTTTGTTGCTTGACGGATTGTTTCGGCGGTTTATCTGTACAGGATTACGATCCCTGTACACAATCATTTCTGGCAGCATGGCCGAGCTGCAATATTTGCAGGTCCGTTGTTCCTTACTGTTCAAAGCATAGTGCTCCTGGATTTTGTGAAGGACGTGGTGTAAAACATCAAAATCATGTTTCAAATCTTATACTTTTATCTTTGTATGAACAGCCTTCCGTTGGACTGGTGCTGGGCTTTATCGGCTGCAAGATGATCAGCGAATACTTCGGTGAGTATATCTTAAAAACTCATTCTGACGTCACATACGGTTGACTTTCGAACTAGGCATCGAGTTGTTGGTGATTACAGTATGTACTTACTTGCTATCGATCATCTTTATTGAGTGTTGCACCTAACAACTCCCTGGCAAGGCATGCAGCAGTCCAGTGTGTCTCCAGAGTGACCTGTTCATTTTTCGAGTGGTTGTTTGTTCCTCTGAAATCATAACTTGCAAGTTTTGAATTCTGAGGCTATTTTGGAGGAGTGGTCGCTGTGTTCATATCTGATAAAACCTGAGAATGTGGCCCAAGTAGCTTCAGTTATTACAAAATGCATCATCATCATCATCATCATCAATCCATCTAATCAATCATCATCTTGCCTTTCAGGATTTCATGTGCCAACTGAGGTTTCGTTAGGCGTTGTAACAGCAGTTCTCGGCATAGGTGTAGCTCTTAGCCTAAAGGATCAGTCCAAAGAGGACTAGTAGAGTAAATTTTTCACAACATGACTCATGTAAGGGTGCGGATTAAGTAAGGTCTGTGTACAGTATCGCAGGTATCCAGCTTGTTACATTGCAAGAATGCAATTATTGTACCGATTGCTTGCTGGCGAAGAAGAATTGTAGTAAGCAGTAGGATGTCTCTGTAATTCCTTTATTGGACGACTCGTCTGAATATGATGATACGATCCACACAAACCCTGTACTGTGGCCTGTCCGCAGTGCCCCTTGAGTCGTACCAAATGTTGTGCTCAAAGTCTTACTTCAGTCAGACAGACAGCAGCACTGAGACTCGCGCAGCTGTCTGCCAGGTCGTTGCTGATGAAAACTTCACGCCAGTCTCAAATCCTGTCAAGTATCACAAAAAACTGTGGGCTCTCTACGGAAAAAATCAACGAATGCGAAAAGTAAAACCTTTAAGCAGTTGCTTATAAATTTGAACAACACAAAGGACTTATTAGGACTTATAATCTGGTACGTGTCATACGCAACCAAAAGGAGAATCTTTCACACGAATCATGAAATGGGAGATCTTCCCACCCTAGAACATATGTCGAGAAAAAGAGAAGGAAGTGAGTCTGAGCAGCAGCTCGTGCGACTTCACGACCACTGATGCCGCACAGACCAGTACAAGAGATTGAGGGACACAGTCCTCCAAACTGGACGCAAGCAGTGTTCCTGAATGTCATATCAACGATCGGGAGGAAATAACCTGTCACGGTCCGGAGGGGTCATAGCTGCCTGCAGGTGTGGGACCAACCTCGGTCAGAAGATGATAACTTTTTCACTCTACGTTTCCTTCCGAAAGGCGGACGGAATCGATCAACTGACATTCGCGTCCTCTGGAGGGGAACTTCTAGACGCTCGCACTGTTCTTAAAGTCTACGATTTTGACTTTAAGGACCGATGTTTGCTCTGGACACGCTCGCGCGCTTTCCTTCCCCCGCTCGCCCCTAGCCCCCCAGCCCCAGACCGAGACCAACCTCAACGAGAACGCCAACGCCTTTAGGTCCATGTGTTCGGAGACGAAGAAGCCGCATCCCCATTCGATCCAAAACGTGCCTCGGACCGGAGCATGAGGCCCATTGACTTGCATCTCTCTTTTGCTAGAAAGCCAAGTCAATGGGCGTCGCGCTCCACTCACGTACACCGTCAACAAAGCAAAAGCCGAGACCAGAGTGAGTGACCGAGGTCTGTTCTGGGAATGAGGTTTTCTTGGAATCTCACGGCTTTACTAATTCGATTTTCCAAAGGGCGGGCAGATGCTTTCACCATTCACGGTTGAATGTTCTTTCAATTCTGATGAGACCCGAAGCTCTCCACTGTCCTTCGTATCGAGTGTCTGCCAAGAGGGCGGCCATGTTTGGGCACACCACAGCACCTTCATCATACCTCCGCTTGACATTATTTTCTCTCTCGTTAGCGAAATGCAACCGGAAAGCGACTCAGAATGAAAGGGCAGGATCATGCGATAGGAATACCGCAAATAAATTGGGCACGAGAAGGCTTTTTGCCCGTATTAATTGCCTCCGATTAGCGTTCACTGGTTGAAAAGAGCGGAGCGTCTTGATGCTTGTGCTTGGCGTTGGGCCGTCTTCAAGTCAAGTCTTCAATTCAACTTAGTTAAACAGATGAACTCAACTCGAGCAGCCGCAGCAGCATCCCAGCCGTATGATACATAATTCGTCCCCCAGCATGATCCGTATGTCTCCACAGAAAGGGAGGCGCAGAGCGAATTGGCCCAAAAGCCTCATGTCCTGCGATCGTCCTTTTATCGTGTTACGGTAATCCAGTCTGACCCGATAATAATTACCTTGCGCATGTGTACGGTGGCTCGACAGATTACTGTGTGTCAACCGGAAATCACGGTTGCCAAAGGGCCGCTCGAGGAGAGTCGTACCATTTTACAAGTAAAGCCTCGTTACAATCACCCACGTAATCATCACATGTTAACTGGTGAGGAGTTTCCCTCGTAAATCCTGTTTCCTCCTCTACGCCTGAATCTGGGAACAAGCTAACCCGCTACATCATTGATTTTGGTACGATAAGTTTGGGACACAGTCACTCGATAAATCTTGTATTAAATGACCCCGGTACCCTTTGCATCTGATAAGTCCTCGTTAACCATTATCTAACATTTTATTTTTTCATGCTATGTGAGGTAACGACACTGTCAACCAGGTTGGTTCATACAGCTCAAGGGCTCAAGTGCTATGAAAAGTTGCCATGAATCTCAACTTTGGCTTTGTTAGATTACAATATAATTAATAAGGTGAAAAATGCCCGTTTGGTTGCTTTGGCACTTAATACTGTGATAGCTGATATTCATTGTCACAGGAGAGGAGCATTTTCTGCGTGATCAGATTGACAGGCCCCACTTTAGTTCGAACTATACTCCACTCAATATTCTCCTTCGTGTTCATGTTGGGCAAGGAGCATCCATACCTCTTCCCATTCTTGTCGCCACTACTTCTTGTGCCTGTGCAAGAAAGTCTAGGACTACTAACATTATCTGTGGGAAAATAGGTTCTTTTCTATAACTTGTTCAAATAAATTACTAGTTTAATCTCGAGGACAAAAAGAGTGATGATCCTGGAACATGAACTCGAAAGAACATATTCTCAGAGTACACACTGGATTGCAGAAACTGACAATTTTTTAACGATGAATTCACAAGTCCAATGTAACCAAACCCAACATAACATTTCTTTATTGGAATATACTGTATGGTTTGATTACGTCCAGGGTTAATCGATTATTTAAAAAAATAATCTAATTTTGATAGAAGTACACAACGCATTGAATTTATGTCATACAGCTATTTGGCGAAGAACTATTAAGGTTTGTGCTCAAGTTAATTAAACTACAGATATGACTCATAATCTGCAGTTTAATTCTAATATTTAAAGCATATGAGAATGACTCATATGCATTAAATTTTAGAATTTCCTGTATGTCCTTGTATTTGTTTTCGGACATTCTTTTTTAAAACAACACTTATCCAAATGAGCTGCATGTCTATTTTACTGATATTTGATGCTTCTTGAGTAAAACTTCAACGTTCAATGCGCGAGAGTAATCAGAATATATTTCTTGAGCCCAGTCGATGGTCAATACTGTACAATATCCATATTTTCCCGCGTCAACTACACGATGCGAGATCATACTGGAAATGAAGGAAGTTCCTTTTATCCGAATATCCTCCGTAAGTACAGTACATAGATTCGTTTCACTCTACTATCGATGTGTTTAAGAGGATTACTGTAGTCACCAAGCTTGTAACAGTTCTTATAATTAGGGTAACCAGTTTGTGGGACTGTCAAAGAAAACAATATAAAACAATCGGAGAGAGGGAGTTCAGTACAGACAAGGATCTCTGCCATGTCATGATATAATCTACGGAAGGAACATTAAAAAGATTAAATTTTATTAGTCAAAGAATCTTAACCGGATCACTCATTTGCTCCACTAACTTGGGAAGGACTGATACCTTAACGTCGAACTTCGTTCATCAGTTCCTACAATCTGATATCATACCGATTTCCTCGTCCTCATATAATTAGAGTTCGTCTAAATTAACCTCACTGCAGGATTCAATCTGGGTCGTCCACCTCTATTCCAAAATGGATGTGACCCGGAATCACGACTGGATATATTATCCTGTGGAAAAAAAATATTACACACAGACAGATCACATTTACAAATATTATAATTGTGACAGTTATGACATACACATGAGATAGATGATCGTATTTGGAACTATCTATCCAAGGCTATCCAGGCTATGTGAAACTATTTGTTCGAAATATTAAGAGTTTAGTGAGTAGAGAGAGTTATAAGCATATCAACAAGGTTGTAGAATATGTCATCTTTACATCTATTTATTGCATAAGTTAACTAGTATTTTCTGATATGATCAAATCTGATATTTTTATGATATATTAATCGATAACGAACATAACTCACCAACATATTACACTTTAAAACAATCAGTTTGAAATGATCATCAAGAAAATGTGCCAAGATGTTTTTAAAGCTCTACAAAATGATGTTATATATAAAAAAATTGATTGAATTTTTAAAATATTATTTATTATTTGATATTTTATTCAATACCATAGCAGGAAAAAAATGACTATAGTTGAAGCGGATTCATTTCATGTTTATAAGTATGTCATTTTTCATTGGTTTTAATCCATCAGATCTACACTTTCCCATATTAAATTTAAAAAGTTGCATAACAACAAAAGTTGAATTGAATTGCATCCATGTAATGGACATTTAATTTGTATTGATAGAATCACCATAAAATCAAAAATATAATTTAACTAATATACATGATTTGCATGCATACGCTTAATAAAGTTTGTTGTGAAATATATTGCTATATTATCTTCTTTTCAGTTATTCAATCCAAAATCTATTCAACATAAATTTTTTTACAACATATAGAAATTTAAATTTTATTGTCTTAAAAATTCAATTTCATGAAATTATATGATTTTTTGAATATATCATATATTGTATAACATATATCTTGTTGTGATACTATATGCAACCTAACATTATATTGACTGTTTGTTTCGCACTTCTGAAGCTTGATGTAATCTTCTACTACTTATCATTAAATTGCTTGCTGACATTTGAGCATAGAATCCACATTTTATCTTCATCCCATGTGGAGTAAAATCTATCATCGTGCAAGTATGACACACATGGTCATACGAATGTATGAACATACAGTCAGAACATGCTTCTAACCATGTGGACACATGTAAAGGGCGAGGATCACACATACTTATCATCGCATCGGTCAAAAAGAGTCAAGTTTGCATGTGGGATGGGAAACATGTCATCATGTGTACCTCATCCATTCCGATGGATCATGACGTACACGTCGTACGGTGTGTGACAAAACTGTCGGCCCCGCCAGCCTTGGACCAGGTTGGAGAATGGTCATCCTTCATATTTTTAGCCGATAGACGCTCATCCATAGTGTAGACAGACAAGAGACAGCCGTTCTACCAACAAAGCTCAAACTTTCCCTGAGATTTGAAGTGTGGAGTCTGCACAATTGACAAGCCTTTACTTTTGAGTCTCCTGCTTATTAGCGACGAGAACCACTTTTCGTTCTGAGCATGTTTTCGCCACATCTGCTTAGCAGGGACTGAAAGAACTCGTCGAAGGAGATATATACCTCTTTTGGCCGAAGGGAGTGGGCATCACTCGGAGTTTTTGTTCATTTTGTTGCATACGATGTTGAAATCAGGAAAGAACAGGAAAGGCAATTTTGGGGACAACGGATGTTCACACGCTAGCTTTTCAAAGCTTGGCAGCATATGCATACAGATTCCCTCTTGCCTAGTGAATCTTTTCTGTTGATGCCCGAGCAAAATCTTAGTAAAGTTGTATGTTTCTGTTCCTGTGATGTTGCAGCCTATGAAGGCTAATTCGCCATGACCAGTACGGAAATCAAGAATCTATAATCATGAGCAAAAGTTCAGAAGCAGGAGAGATTATAATTAGAAAGAAGGTAATCAATGGACTAATGTTTATTTCCACTAGATAACATTCCAACTCTTAGGACACACATCTAAATTACAGTAAAACCCTCGATAAGTTATAGTCTCGGTGGAAGGGGATTTTGATAACTTACGAGAGGTTATAACTTTTGGGAGGTTTGTACCGTAGCCAATCAGGAGCTCCAATAAAGTGCATTTTGACTATGTACGTCATCTAGGCAGTGTAATATTAGAAGCTCGCTACTCGCACTGCCCCGCCCTTCTACCCCTCTTCTCACTTCTTCGTCCTCAGCTCTTCGCCCCTTCACTCCGCTTTTCTTCGCACTCCTTGCTCATCTACTATTTTCATCGGCAGCAGCATGGCACCACGCTTGACCAATGAGCAACGCCTTCAAATCTGTAAATACAAGGAAGCCAACGCTTTGTTGTCGCAAGCAGAAGTTGCAGCATGGACCAAGGGAAAATTTTGGCTTACAGCGGCACCATCGCAAGTCACCATTAGCAAGATTCTAAAGAAGAAGCATGATTGTGAGCTAATGGATGAACACGAGCTTCACGCGAAAAGGCCGAGAACCGTGAATTTTCCAGATCTTGAAGAAGCACTTTCACTCTGGATCTTGCAGTGCCAGCACCAAATTGTCTTCATTACATACGATTTCATCAAAACGCAAGGTCAACGATTTGCAGAAATGCTCAAAATACTTGAAGGCAGCATCAAATTTTCAAATGGATGGTTGTATAAGTTCCTGTCCCGCAACAAACTAAAGAGCTTTAAAATCCATGGTGAAGCCGGATCAGTCGATGATGATGCGATCGAAACGGCAATGCCAGCATCACGGGCCCGTATTGCTGCCTTCAATCCGGAAGATGTCTACAATATGGACGAAACGGGCCTTTTTTACAGTATGGTGCGAGATACGACAATTGCCCAACAACGTATTGCTGGTTCTAAAAAGTACAAAACCATGATCACTCTCGCACTCACTGCAAATTCCAATCAGTCTCACAAACTGCCGCCATTTTTCATTGGACACGCCTAGAAACCTCGTTGCTTCAATCGCAAAACTGGCGAACAGCTTGGATTTTATTACCAAGCAAAAAAAAAAGCATGGATGACTGAGATGTTTTTCCAAGAGTGGTTAAAGCGCTTTGATGCAGAGATGCGTGCCGCAAATCGCCACATCCTACTGTTGATGGACAATGCACCTTCACATATCACTGATGAGTGCCCAACTCCAAATGTTGAAGTATGCCCACTACCGCCAAACACGACGTCAAAGATTCAGCCCATGGACGTTGGGATTATCGCTGCTTTCAAGAGACATTACCGACGCTTCCACTTGCAAAATGCATTGGATCGTGACGAGAAGAACGATGTCAACCTCTACAAAGTTGATCAATTTACCGCAATGAGGTGGTGCCTCGCATCATGGAACGAGATATCGCAGCAAACGATCGAAGACTGCTTTCGCCACACAGGACTGTTCGAGGCTATAGAAGACGACCGTCGGGCGTTTTTAGAAGAGGAGTAGGTCGAGGAAGAGCTCACGGATGCTCTACACAGGTTACCTTTGCGGGATCCAATGTCAATTGATCGAGGAAAGCGGTGTGGAGCATATGTTTTTGAATGACGAGGAGATCGCAAACCTTGTCACTGGCCAGGAGAATGACCCATCCATCGGAGACCCTGAGGAGGAGGAACCAGCACAACTTACACGTGCAGAAAAGCTAAAAGGATTATCGGTGGTGATTTCAATGTTAAATCCAGCGGATCCTGTGGAGCACCAAGTACATTTTCAGCTATGTGGAATTCAAAGCACCATTCGATTCAAAAATCTCCAACAAGCGACGCTCGATGGCTGGCTTAAGCAGTAATAAAAAACCTCTGAAAAGTTATTTTGATCATTGAGGACATAACTTATGCTTTATAACTTAGTCCTCATAGAACAATGTTTGTTCCGTAAATTGATGATAACTTACGAGGGGTTATAACTTAGCGGGGGATAACTTAGCGGGGGTTTTACTGTAGTTCTCATTGAGTAAATCGCATATCTACGTATTGACCCTTGAATGGGAGTAAGTTGAGCTTATTCCTGTCTACTACAATAATTTTAAAAAAAAATCACAATATACTTTCATGATGAAAATATATGCAAAATGGAGAATGTGTCATGTTTATATAGAAAAGTTGGTTGGAAAGAATACTATTCTCCTCGTTGAGACTAACAAGTATTCAAGGACTGAATGGGGAGAAAATCTCAAAACTTTAGGGGAAGTGGAGGATACAACAGGAGTGAGAAAAACTATAAGATAAAAGCTTTAATAAAATTTAAAATCTTTTCCTTAATAATGTATAGTTGGAACTGTTGATAAGATTCAAATACAAAAAATACTTTGTCTGAATTAATATGAAATATCCTCATATGCTTCACAAGTCTCCAGGCTAAAACTATATCATCAGCATCCAATTTGGGCAAAACTATGAAAATCATGAGTTCAATTATCTACTGCTCAATATCAGAAATAACTCAAAATATTGTTACTTATCAAATCATAAATGAAATAGTCAACTTTTAGACTTAAATTCATATTATACTTTTTTTCATTCTAGAAATCTGATATAAATATGAAGATCATAATTGCAATCTGTAGCAATAAGCAATTAATAAAATTAGCTACGATTTGATTATAATAATGATCATTAAAATTCAAAAAAAATCCATGTATGATATTGATTCATAGCGAATTTGGATATTCTTTCAAATTTGGTTGAACTTACTCTCATATGTATTTATGACTTAAAACTGTAAAATGAATGTCAGTTTCTAAATTAGATCAAAATAAATATGTGATTTGATATAAGCTTGTATGATAATGGTTGATGCATTAAAAATATGTTAAGAAATTAATCTTCTGTATTGATAATAATATTTTTTTAAATTTCTTTCCAAAATATTGCGGACCAGCAAATAACAATTAACAAATCAGTATTTTCTTAGAATAATTAAAAATTTGTCAAGAACTTTTTTTATCATGTATTCAAATTGACATAATCATGTTACATTTGTATAACATTACTATATTGTTTCTTAATATAAATATTTAGATTTTTAATAAATAAAATTCAACCAATTTATACAATATATATTAATTATTTCTATTCTGGTATATATAATATGAAAAATATTTATTATTATTTATAAAAAATATATTTATTTATTTATTTGAATTGCACAATATGATGAAAATTGTGCAATTCAAATTTCAAATTCTACGATGTGTTAATTTTGAAATAAAAATATATAGGTATCATACATTTCAGCTGTTATTAAATATTACTAGATCTTAAAAATATATATCTGATATGATCAATGTTGAATATTTAGTTAAACTAATACATGCAAACAAATTATAATTTGAATTGAATAAAGAAATGAATGATATCAATAGTTTTTGGATAATATATATTAAAAATTCAAATTCAAAATCATAGTATGTTATATCTATCATCCAAATGATATATATTTATTCAAAATTAAGTCAGATATGAAGATAATTGTGAACAGAAATGGTAATGATCATTTGATTTTGGCATCATAATAATATGACATCATATTTAAGTATTAATCAATTATTTAAGTAACAAATTTTTTTCCAAATTACATTATATATAAAATGTATTTTAAATCGTTCATTGTAAAGATTCTACTATCACAAAATGACTCAATTTGTATGGTTGTTACAAATTTTGTATTTTGTCACTTTTACTAAGAAATTTTGTTTAAACAAATTTTCAATGTGTTTGTCAAATCAACGAGATTATATACTATACTAAAATATAATTCAAGAAGTCCCATCTAGTGAAATTTGAAAAATGATAAATAATCTTTGATGTGTTGTGAGTTGTAGTTCACAATAAGTATATTTTTTTACCATCGTCGTAGAAAGTGATATAACAATCTTACAATGTTCAAGTGATAAAATATGATTTTGGCTAAATTTTAGGAAAAGAATATTGAACTTTTATGTAAAAAATGATAATACATATATTGTGAATGGGACTTTTATTAATATTTCATAAATATTATACACAAAAGTGTTTCTGTATAATGCTTATGAAAGATATCATGCATTGTTTTGAAATTTGTATATTTTGCATTCAAAATCTGAGTATTTATAAATCATAAATGGGGTTGTCTCTCAATAGTTTAATCATCAAGAAATCTTGTATGAAATCACAAATTTTTTGTTTCATATGTTATTTTCAATTGGAGAGTTGTATAATAATTACTCTATGGAATACACTTTAATTAATGTATTGTAAAATTTTTTCATTTTTCTTTACAAATTCTATAGTATGTATATTTTTACACATGAAGAATTTAAGATTTTAAATTTTTGTTGTATTTCATTGTGTGTTGATTTGAATAGTTTTTGTACTTGTTTAATTTGTATTGTTCCAATCTTATCGGACTTTCAGAAGTGACATCCGATAAGATTGAAACTATACAGTGAAGATTAGCACGACCCTTGCGCAAGGATGACATTCACAAATCGAGAAATAGCCTATGATAATCATAGAAACATATTTCATATTATGAAATACTAATAAAAATTATAAAATTCTATAAAAGTTTACTATGTCAATTTTGGTTCAAGTATTCCAACTACTATAGAGGAGTCGGCTAACATCAGACAGATTTTATTGCAAATCAAGTAAATTGTTGTGATCTATAAGTAATTGTGTCTGGACCTTTTAAGTGAAATCTAATAATACTTACACAAATGAAGAAAATATTTATGCTCTAATTAGTTTTCTGTACGTGCTTTCTTGCAGATCCAGAAATGGCAACCGCAATGACTGAAGTGAACCATCCTTTACATTTAAAGAAATAGCATTGAACTCGTGGGGGTTCGAACCCTCCACCCACGTTCTCGAGTAATCTTTACTCAAGCACCCAAATTTTGTTTCTGTATCACATATCGAACCAGAATTTCATTTATTTATTTGTTGTACTGCTCATTATCTCTTATATTGTCCTTTCTCTGAATCGTGTAAACTAGAAAAATTACAATGCACCGAGCGTGAAAAGTTTGGTACTTTTTGGCTTCTCGCGCTACGAAGTGTAGAGTGACGGGAACAGTCGTGTATCGGATGAAAGAATGGATCGATGAGGACTTTTGACGGGTGGGCCACCTCTTTTCAATGACATTTTACGGCAGAATAAATTGCCGTAAAATAAAAAATCTGCTAATTCTGCTCAATCCCCACTGGTAAAAGATGGTGCAATCGCGAAAGAGTACGAGTACTGCAAGGAACAAAAAGCGGTGGAAAGGAAGAGAGAAATCGCGGAAGTCCAGGTTGGGGACCAAGAGGATGATAAATTAAGAGTATGAGGATTAGTTCTATTTAACAGTATCCATAAAGACGGAGGAGCACTGCCCGGGGCTGCCCGACCAACCTATCGCTCGTCTTACACCGTTACAATATTATAAGAAAAGAAAAAGGAGCGAACCATAAATGGCGGAGTTTCGCAGCAGGAAATTACTGCCGGGCTGGTGCTTGCTCGCTAGTTTCACTGGGCGTGATATAATAATGACGAAAATAGCGGAAATTATTACACTGCAGGTTGACGGGACTTGACTCCCGTCGTCGGGACGACGGGATGTGCAGGAAGCAGCCCCCGGGGTTGCGCTCCGGCGCTGCTCACGACCGGGTTGGACTCTGGCCAGCTGCTGCTGACCCAGGGATAGGGGCCGGGGCCGGGGCTGGGGCGGGGCGGGGCAACGGGCGAGGCGCGGGGGGCGGGGCGGGGCGGGGCGTGGACTGGAAGGAGGAACGAAGGAACGAACGAGAGAGAGAGAGAGACGAGAACTCGGGCGCTGAGAGGAAACGAAAGGGAAAGGGAGGAGGGGACTGGAAAAGAGGGAGGGAGGGAGGGAAAGGCTCGGGGGACCAGGACGAGAGGAGGAGGAGGAGGAGGGGAGGAAGAAAGAGAATCACAGCTGTTGCTGGTGCTGCTGGTCTTGCTCGCTTGCTGTGCTGAGGTCGAGGTTTGCGTTGGGTAGCTCGCTAGATCTCCAGCAGCTGATGCCGATGCTGCTGCCTCTTGCTTCTTTCCGACGACGTGCATCGAGCTTTGAATCGTCTTGTTCTGTGTCGAAGCTGCGGCGGTCAATCACGCAGAGCCTGGAGATTTGGCGAAGCTACTGAGCCTCCCGCGCTAGAGAGAGAGAGAGAGAGAGAGAGAGAGAGAGAGAGAGAGATCGGATTTATTGTGAAGAGGGAAAATTGCGACGGACGATCGCTAGAGAAAGACAGTTCACAATCTGAGAGAGAGAGAGAGAGAGAGAGAGAGAGAGAGAGAGAGAGAGAGAGAGAGAGAGAGAGAGAGAGAGAGAGAGAGAGAGAGAGAGAGAGAGAGAGAGAGAGAGAGAGAGAGAGAGAGAGAGAGAGATCTCCAGTACTGGTGTTTGGTTTGTGCAGGAAGATGGAATGTGAGTGAGGAGGAAAGAGGAGGACGAGAGGGGGCGAGGGAAAGGAGACTGAAGATTTTGTGGACAGCGTGGGACTCTCGCGGAGGCCTGCCTCGCGGGGCTATGAGTCGCGGGTCAGGAAGGACGGCAAATGTGTATGCTACTGGCGTGGAAAGCAGGGCGCAGGCTTGAGGAGGAGGCCGAGAGGAAGGCGCATTTGCCGAGCCTGTTAGACGAGGTGAAGTATCGAAGGAGGCTACTGGCGTGGAAAGCAGGGCGCAGGCTTGAGGAGGAGGCCGAGAGGAAGGCGCATTTGCCGAGCCTGTTAGACGAGGTGAAGTATCGAAGGAGGCCGAGGAGGGGAGAAGAATGACATGAGGAATCGAGAGTTGGCGCAGGTGGTAAAAACCTGTCGCCACTGGATGAGTAGCCGAAGTTGCACAAGCGAGCAAGTGCTGTTAGCGACAGTGGTATCGTTACACGGGGAAATAAGGCTGGAAGAGTGTATTAGAAGGGCAGGTTGATCTATCGCTGGAAACGAACTCTGGAATCTCTGGAAAAGACTAGTCATGCAGCATCCTTGGTTCCTCGATAGAGTGTGGCTGCTGTTGCTGTTGCTTCTTCATGGTCCGGTGTATACTCGGGCCAATTATGAAGGTGCGCCTTTCCTACACTTCTCAACATAAGTCCCGTTGCAAGCAAACCTGTGTGAAGCTGGCATTGAAAGCCCAGCCCCTACTTGTTACAGGACGAAGTCTCCACATAGGCTGAACTAGTGCTTGATCGAATAAGTAAGCTGTGGAGGTAGGATACAAACAGATATGAGGAGAAGGAGGTCGCGTGTTTCATACTGCCGCGGAATGTACCGCAAGGAAGTCAGTCTAGGCTTGTTACGCGTAGTAGCAGGTGCATGCCCCGCAAAGCTTGCATCATTCTTCCATCGGACAGGAAGTCTCTCACTGGCGCCCTCATAATGAAGCCATTATTTCCGACCTGGTTGTCATTGTTAACTCTGAGATCAGGGAGGGGAGCAAACCAGTTACTTTTGCGGAACGGGAATGGAGAAATGAATTGTTGCGCGTAAGCCAGTATTGCTTGTCGATCAGAATGCAACTTATCGAGATGTGTATTACCTCGAGCCCAAGTTTGTCCTCGATGGGTAGTTTATTGATCTCGAGGTCGAAGAATCCGTGGTTATTGTGCCCTTTGAGGCTGATAACGTACTTTGCACTTCTCATCTTAGGATGAGTTTACTTCTGAACTCATCCTTGAACGCTAGCTAAGGGAAATAGTTTCTCGCTGTAGGCCACACCGGATTTTGCGAAAGTCGAGCTAAAAGGCTGGCAAACGACGGACATTCTGTGGGATTTTTCGAAGTCGCTCCGAGAATGTCGGATGAGTAGGAAGAACTTGGTCAACGGGGTCTCATAGACGAGCTTTCCTATCAAACCACTCTGTAACCAAGCAGATCATGCGTTGGTTCAGCGCCGATGTTCCCCAGTAGCCGAGCTGTATACATATGACACAACAATCTGAAGAAGTTTGCGAAGCGGATAGGACGCTGAAATTTGGGTTTCTCTTGCGAATACTAAGGATTTCCTTAGAGCGAAGTGGCTTATGTCAGACGTAAATAGATTTGATCCATGCTTGAGGTAGTCGCGGTGTGGAGTATCCCACCTGGATTGGATTGAGACTTTGACGTTTATTAGTATTATGGAGAATAAACTTTTCGGTCTCTTGCATAGAGAAGAAACTGAAACGCTGCTTTGGGTGGTTTCTTCGTCACACATGAAAGTGCGATCTTAGGGTTGTACTTCCGGTTTCATGGAACTGTTTTTGGTGATCAATATCGCACAGATTGATCAGCTCGGCAGTGTTCTTGAGATTGAGTGTTCCACGGGGTCGACCCCAAAACAATCCCAGGAGTCTGGTGAAGAAGCACTCGTTTGACATCTAGTGTGTAGAAATGAGGATAGGAAAGTGAGAAGCAGAGACTCCACCTTGGTCAATCGAACTTTGATTACATGGATTCTCTTTTCTAGTCACGCTGTAACGAATCTCAATATAGTCACTAGAATTGCGAAAGTTGAAATTCTATGTTTACATGTTCTAAACGATAGCTGCTTTCTAAACCTTGTTCGAATGGAACATGCCTGCCGCACGAATTTAGAATCTTCATCATCATCGCATTCTTTGACCAGAGATCCAGTAGTAGAGTAGATTTCTGAGTTAAATTGCCATCGTTTGTACTTTTCTCTTTTGGGGTCGAATTTGGAATTTAGAAATTTCTGTGTGTAAGTCATTGACAGATGTATAATTATCGAGTATGTGGAATCAGTCGTAGCTTTCTCGAATGGATGTCAACTTTTCTGTTCCTACGTTATCTGTGCAGGTGACGCACTTCATGCATTAAGACAAGCTCTCGAAGATCCAAGTCAGGTGCTACAAAGTTGGGATCCCTCACTAGTGAATCCATGCACATGGTTTCACGTTACCTGCAATACAGAGAACAATGTCGTTCGAGTGTAAGAATTCTTTTTGGAATATTTTATTTTATTTCATTCGTCAAGTCGCAGACATTCTTATGTATCGCTGGAGTATTTCGATAAGTTTTTGAAATTCACTGTCTCAGGTTTGATGGTTTGAACGCTTCAGAGTGTCAATTCCATGCTTTGTCTAAATACACTTGTAATTTGCAGGGATTTGGGCAATGCCATGCTTTCAGGAGGTTTGGTGCCTCAGCTGGGTATCCTTACACAGCTCCAGTACTTGTAAGTCTTGCAGAAGATTCCTGAAGTGATGTGAAATTGTGTAGTCATGGATGGATGTTTTCCGCTTGTAAGTTTATGACGAGTACCATTTGACTACTATTTTGCAATGGAAATGGAGACCTCCCATCTCCCAAACGAGATAATTATTAAGGGAAATGGAGATTATCACTCTAGGTCTAAACGAGACTTACACCTCGCCTTGTATGTTTGCAGGGAGTTGTATAGCAATAACATTTCTGGAAATATTCCCAAGGAGTTGGGTAATCTAACTAATCTAGTCAGTCTTGATTTGTATCAAAATCGGTTTACGGGGCCAATTCCAGAGGAGCTTGGGAAGCTGCAGATGCTGAGATTTCTGTGAGTCCTGATGCCTTCACACAAAAATTCTTCGATTGTGGACGATTGTCCCTGTTTTACACCCTTGCGTTTTTACGTCTAGTGCTTTCACAACCCTCTGCTATACTAGACTAAAATGTGTCAGCCACTTCCATTCTTTGTGCTGGCTTAATTTTTAGGAGGGCATCGTGAAAGCTTACTCCAGTATGTTGTTGAGATGGTTCATAATTAACTTGTCTTGGTTGGCTTGGCGATTGTGATTATGTAGTCGATTGAACAACAACTCCTTGACAGACCAGATACCAATGTCCCTTACGGAAATTACCGGCTTACAAGTGCTGTAAGTTAGTCCGTTCTCGGCCATTTTTCCGTGTTTTTCTCGATGTTGCTGACAGTAGGCCTCACCAAATCGTTTTGGGTTCTTACTTTCTTGTCGTCCTTTGTCGGTATATGACCGTCTGGTCTGGGGTGCAGTGATCTGTCAAATAATAATCTCAGCGGTGAAGTTCCAACTAATGGATCTTTCTCTCTTTTCACCCCTATCAGGCAAGATATCACCAGACCCTTTGATTTTCTTCAATGTGTTGGAATCAGTGAATGGAGATAGTTACACTTAGGCAAAGAGCACTGTGCATTCACTTTGTTCTTTAAATGTTCGAGATGTGGATGATCACGAAGTACAAGATTTCCGAATCTCTTTCTACAACACTTGCAAAACGTCTGCGGAGGGTTGCGGAATTCGGTACTGATGTCATAAGCATGTCGTTGTGCGTATGCAGTTTCAACGGGAATCCTGATCTTTGTGGCGCGGCTGTTGGAAAACAATGTGAAGGCGGACCTCCGCTATCTCCACCACCTCCCGTGCAAGCCCCTCCTTCACCACCTACTGCTAGTAAGTTGATGCTTCACAATACTAAAAAGATACACCTCCAGGATGATTCTACATGATGTTGTACATTCCTATGGATCCCGCCCAGATTATTTGATGACATACACTTTGGTCAGAGAACTCAACCGTAGACTTTCATGCCAGATCCAAATCCGTCTTCTCAGACTGGCGCAATCGCCGGTGGAGTCGCAGCCGGTGCGGCTCTTCTCTTTGCCGCTCCCGCTATCGGCTTTGCATGGTGGAGGCGCCGTCGACCTCAAGAAGCCTTTTTCGATGTCCCAGGTAAGATGCACTTCTGAGTCGTAGGGATTTACAAGTTCTTCGCTTGTCTCTGTTTGTCGAGGACATCCCTGCTCGTTAAGGGAGGTTCTTACAACATATTGACTTAGAATCCTGAATGTAACATGGACGTATGTTTGACAACAGCTGAAGAAGATCCAGAAGTCCATTTAGGACAATTGAAGCGATTTTCACTTCGGGAACTGCAAGTCGCTACTGATAACTTCAACAACAAGAACATTTTGGGGAGAGGAGGGTTTGGTAAGGTGTACAAGGGTCGTCTGGCTGACGGCTCCTTGGTAGCCGTGAAGCGCCTCAAGGAGGAACGCAGTCCGGGTGGTGAGCTACAGTTTCAAACTGAGGTTGAGATGATTAGTATGGCAGTACATCGCAACCTGCTCCGGCTCCGAGGGTTTTGTATGACCCCCACCGAACGGCTGCTTGTATATCCCTTCATGCCAAATGGCAGTGTGGCATCGCGCCTTCGAGGTATGCTTCTCATCGGCAGCAAGCGTGTTTGCCGAAAACATTGATTTTGTCAATAAGACTCGAGTGAAGATTGTCTTGAAGACATGGTCCGACTATTTGAGGTTGGTCTCTGGCGGTTTGATGTGCTTTGCGCTGACTGACTGTGCTGCTGGCTGTGCTTCTGGCAGAACGTAGGTCAGAAGATGCACCTCTGGACTGGCCAACGCGGAAGCGTATTTCTCTGGGATCGGCTCGGGGCTTGTCGTATTTGCATGATCACTGTGATCCAAAAATCATACATCGTGATGTCAAGGCCGCCAACATTTTGCTGGACGAGGAGTTCGAGGCCGTGGTCGGTGATTTCGGGCTCGCAAAGCTCATGGACTACAAGGACACTCATGTGACGACTGCAGTTCGCGGAACCATAGGTCATATTGCACCAGAGTACTTGTCCACGGGAAAATCCTCCGAGAAAACGGACGTCTTCGGATTTGGAATCATGCTTCTGGAGCTGATCACCGGACAGCGGGCGTTTGACCTGGCACGCCTCGCTAACGACGACGATGTTATGCTTCTCGACTGGGTGAGTGCGGGTCCTAACCTGAAGAGCACGTGTGCTCCGCTTGGTATCAAGGCTCACCTGCGTCAGTTCCGACCAATGCATATATTGAGTATTATTGAAAGCCTCACCATTGCTAGGTGGGCTTGCTGTCAAGAGGCTTTGCGAGCTCATCTTTTGCATCTGTGTTGGCATTCTTGTCCAGGTCAAAGGCCTTCTCCGAGAGAAAAAGGTTGAATTTTTAGTGGATCCCGATTTGCTAGAGTACGACAAAGTCGAGGTGGAGCAGCTTATTCAGGTAGCTCTACTATGTACACAAAGCTCGCCGATGGACCGACCGAAGATGGCAGAGGTGGTGCGCATGCTCTCAGGAGATGGGTTAGCGGAGCGATGGGAGGAATGGCAGAAAGTGGAAGTGATCCGCAGTCAAGAAGTCGAAATGGTTCCTCATAGAACATCTGAATGGATCGTGGACTCCACAGATAATCTCCATGCAGTCGAACTGTCAGGCCCAAGATAGTTCCCAAACCCCATTTTGCTTTTCTTTCAAATTTATATCTTATAAAGTTTACCCGTAACTTTGAACTGCAGCCTGTTCAGCATGCTTGCTCCTGCCGCTCCTCTTGCTTCTAGTATCTCACTAATGCAGCACACGGTAGCCACTTACCAGTTAAATTGTTTGGCAAATTTTGAAGAAACACACAGCGGCCACGCACTGGTAGATTGATGGATTCTACTTGTAGTTATCTCCCTGCCACGTTAGGGACTTCTTAATAGTCTACCATGCCTAGAGATCTCGAAAGAGCAAGAGAGGAGAAGAACGAGAGCTCACTTCAACACGGAAGAAAACAAGGATTGCTTGATTTACTACCTCCTTCGTAGACCACTATTAGCGCACATAGGAGAGCCTCCAATTCAAAGATCAGATCCAGCTGTCCTTCGAAAAGGATTTGCTTTCACCCTATTAGTGCTTGTTTTCCTTAAAGCAAGTTCGGCATTCAGGCACCACAAAATCATCTGGTCTATGAACGTAGAAAGGGCCATTGTATGACCAAGGTAGATTACTTTCTGAGCTGGGTGCGGGTCCAGACTACGGCTGTACAACCTCTGACACTCCACTCGCGCCGCTCAGTCACTTTGCCAGACCATGTTTCCAAGATTTTATTTCTTACCACGTAGGGGCAATTGAAGCCCTTCTCCTGTGAATGAAAGACGTTTATGTGGCTGTATCACAATACTCTTCAACTGGGCTCACACACCCTCACCAACCCAGAGCGCTTTGGCTGCCACTTGCTCTGTGCCTCTGCTTCCGGCCAACTGTGAAATGAAGTGAAGTGAATGATTTCGACGTGTTCGTGCTCTGAGTGTCTGACCGGGTCACTGACGCACCTCGCGTCGCTGGGAAGAGAGAGGTGTCGCGATGTAGGCCTCCAGAGAACGGCCATCCCGGCGAGCGACGGAAGAAATCGGATGACCGCGACGATGGAAGATCAGGTTGCAGAGTCGGCAGCTGACGGTCCTTCTATCTCGCGTCTTCCGACGGAGTATGACTGCGAGCGTATCTTTAATGCGGTCGCGCACGCACGCACGGCGAGATCTGGGACTCTGAGGCCCCAGTAAAGACTAATCTGACTTTAGCGTTGCTAGAGATGATGTGATTAGATGCTGCGACGATGTGGTTCTTTCGCTCGCCCGACACTGCCATCCATATCTGTCTTGTGGTCGAGGTCTTTATGGTGCTTCGTGGAACGACCCGCCGCAGAGTGACGAGGATTTGACCGGATCTGACGGCCGTGGATGCGTCCCATGCGTCGGGATCCTCAAACTTTGAATTCATCAACGCCCTGTGCTCACCCACTGGGCGACGGAGCCGTGGGGCATTCCCTAGCGCAGAAGTCTGCGTAGCATGGCGCAGGTGGAAACTGTCTGAAGCAGTCCGATTTGACGACCACACGACGCTCTCTTGCGCTGTCCTGAGGCTTGCCTGTCTGACCGAAACCCCTAAAACACAAGAAAGATGTGAGGGTAGGTGAGAAGGGCTGAACTAATCGTCTGGGGATTAGGTGTCAGAATTCATTAACTGATGGCATCCGGTTTAAAATTTCGCTTCCTTCAGTATAGAATCGGTATCGGCACAGACCACGCCAAGGGAGGTGGAGAGTTGGATGGCAAGAAAAGGACAGGCGCGTGAACAAGATCGTCATCTCAAGTGACTGTTGATTTCGCAACTCGAACAGGAACGCCACCCTTCCGGGCTGAATCATATGCACCTTGTCTCGTCGACGACACATCCAGGGCCATCGTTGAGTCGAACCGAACTCCAAGGTCTGCCCCGATGGAAGCAACGAACACCCGAGGCGAAATCTGTGTGAGATCGGAGGGCTCTACATTCCCACCCTACTGCCATCAACAAAACAGTCGCTGCTGACCAAGTCCACACCCCCTTGAGCTTCTCGCTCACTAAAAGTGTGCTTCGCGCACGAGCACGAACCAGATGACTAACCACATCCTCGAGACTCGAAATTGCACTACCGCCTTCCCTCCAAACCAGCAGGCGCGGGACGAAATTCACAACCCGGGCGGGGATCCCCAGTCAGTCTGCCCGCCTGCCTGCCTGCCTGCCTGCCTCTCTGCCGCCACTGTAGAAAGCTGCCTCTTCAACACCGCATCACCTCCCGAACACGTCAACATGGTGACATCACGAGCACCAACATTTAGATTGCGGCCTAAAGCGCATTTGAAGAGGAATGATCCGCTAATGAGGTCCGTCACCGCCTCCGCAACTCGACCATCGAACGCGCTGCGCGCGCGACGGAGGCCCGTCGACCCTCGGATCAAGAAAAGCGAACCAAGGCTGACCCGGTCGCGATCGCCGCTTGCCCCGCATCCTAATCCAATCTAGAATCTAATCTCTCCTTTTCTCGCATCGCCCTCTTGCCCTTGGCGTTCCCGCGTGTTTGCCCATTTGTCCGTTCACTGGCGATCTGCGCTGGAGCAGAAAAAGTTCTTCCTCGCCAGTGGACGACTTCCTTTCCTTCTCGCCCTCGGCCACAGTCGCTTCGCTTCCTTTGCCTTGCTTTGCTTTCCTTACACATCGATACAGCTGGACCTTCCTGCCCCTCACGACCTCTTCCGCTCATCCTCGTACTCGGCCTGACGATCTTGATTGTGCATTTGCTGCCGTACTCGTTCACGAATCACGCTCCGTTCGTCTGATCATCGCCTCCCATCCGGAGTTTCTGGAGCCCCGGGCAGCCGGCGACAGAGGCGCGGGACTTCCCGCCGATGCTGGCGGACACACGGCGGGAGGGATGCGACGGGCAGCGCCACCAGCGTCGGGGCCATGTCCATGTCCTTCGCTGAGTAATACCAGACTGTCTAGATACGGAGTACGGACGGGGTCGAGCGTACGAGATACAATTACTGTAGCGTACGAGCTTTACTACCCGTTATTTAACGCCCCAACGTTAACTTCTGACGGGTTTGTGGAACTGTGGAAGATTTCAATATCGGGCTTGCTTTTTGTGTTTATTTTATTATAGTTTTCAGCCTGGGCGCATGCAAGTATTCAATTGTTTTTTACTATGTAATGCAATGGTCACAACTCTTATGAAATAGAGAGTGAATTCTGTCATTTTATAGGTGGGATAATAATACAACATTGTGTGTTTTAATGATAAGTTATGAAAGATGATGAATTTAGATAAGAAGATTTTAGTTATTAAAAATAAAGAAGATACATGGATAACAAAATACTATACTATGGAAAATTATCAAAGACAAAACCAAATGAAAACGCGTGGGTTTTCCCAATAATGAATCATATATGGAAGATCAAACAATCATAGAGACATATCACACAAAGAGAATCACAAAAAATCAATAAGGCAGTATCCACATGATCAGTTTACAATGTTTGAGGTGATGAGATCTAACTCTTTGCCTTAATTAGATACTAACAATCTGTAATTTCACCAATCTCATGCTTTGAACCCATGGTCACCAACAACACGTCATAGATGCAACATCAGCAATCCAAGGTCGTCATTGACAAGTATTAATCCTAACCATCTCCCCTTTTACACATGTGTCGGGGATTAGTATTCATGTTAAATTATATAATTATTTTGCGAGAAGTTGCAGAAAGAAATCTAACAAAATAGCATATTTAAACTAGAGCTAACTAGAATTAAGCCGTAGCCAAAACATGATAGAGTAAAAATATGTAAAGATTACAATTTTTTTAGTAAATTCTACTTGTGTTTTTCATGCAAAATTTGCATAATAACATAATATTTTTGATGATTCACCAACAAAATAACTTTGATCAACATTTCAATTCGATTTAATTTATTATCAATCTTCATCATTTCAATCTTTTTGTCAAAAATGCATGTGATACCTGATTTTGATGTTTTTTACTTTTATGTCTATCACATCATTTGCAACAAGATAACGCACTTTTTTTTACCATAATGAAGACTGACAATCTATTGTTTCAATTCCATCCCAATGATAAATTTATTCAATGAAATAATTTTCTTTGTTATTTTTGTTAGCGCTTCATATTCAACTTTCAGTGTAGACTAAACTATGCACTTCTACAAGATATATTTCCAACTAATATATTCATCACTAAACGTAAACACATACTGAGTTGTAAATTTACGTTGATTCAAATCTTATCCATAGTTAGCATCATATAGCTTAGCAAGGATTTGACATTGTTAATAAATCATTGAAAAATTACCCATAATCCTTAGTACTTTTCAGATAGCTAAGTATCCAATTCACCATTTTCCAATGCAACTTCCTACATTTCACATGTACATGCTCACCTTGCTTATAGCTGAAGCAATATTATGCCTTGTGCACACCATCAACTACTTGAATTTGTTTACAGCTTTGTCATGAGAAACAAATGATATATTTGATCTATAAATAACATTAGTTGGACATTGAGCTTCTAAAGTTCAAAAATATTTTGTAAAAGTAATCCATACTTTTTAAATATCCATCATGTTAAACATATCAAGCACACGGATTTAACGTACTTGACTTGATATAACCATAGATTTTTTTTATCAAATTTTGATGAACATCCATCCCATATACCATTGGACTTATTCTAATATTTCATCTTAAATATATACGTCATTTGTTTTTTGCATTTGTCGACCTCAGATTGATTCCTTGCCAAGATGAAAATTCTATTCACGTATATTAATAGAATAATAAGATTTAAAATATCATTATTCATTTTCTTCATGTATACATAAAGATAATACACATTCAAGAAAAACTTTGTGTTTTCATGAATTTATCAAATCATGCATTCCATTATATAGAAGCTTGCTTTAATCCATAAACCAATCTCAATAATCTACAAATCTTCTCTTAGCTTTTCTTTTCTACGTATATTGATTGTATCATATAAATTTTCTCCTTTAGAGATTCATAATGAAATGCTATAACTATTTCTATCTGATTCATAACAAGACAAAACATTGCAGCAAATGCTCGTATCATACAAATTGTAGCATATTTTGCTACACGTGAAAGTTTTTTTTTTAGCACACATCTTTTTCTTGTGTGAAAATTCTAGTCACTAACTTGCTTTGATAATCATCTATTTGTCATGAACTGAAATGTATTTAAGCTTATACATCCATTTGCAAATAGACAAAGCTTCATGATCTTATTATCCACCTACAAGTGCATTTTATGCTTCATAGCAGCATTTCACTCAAGCTTATTCACAAAGTCTTGAGCTTCTTTGAAAGAAAAAGGTTTTCTTCTTCCAAAATTAACCTAAAGCGATCACCATCCTCCTTATTGATGTCAAGATGTTCAAGTACAAATGAATCAGGTCAAATTTGCAAGTGCTCTACTAATTTGATTTGATGATCTCCTAATAGAAAAACTTGGTTGATCTATATCGTAAGATGTGGATATTTGTGGCTCATCAACGATAATCTGTGCGTTTAATTTCTACTGTTCAAGAATATGCTACATCTATATGAGAGCTTATACTTATGTCACATCATCAATCACATGATGATTAATTTTCCCCTCAACAACATTTGTGAGTGGAGATTTTTTCTTGTCGGTACTCTGAGTTTGAGATTTTTCCACTCTTTCAATGATCTAGATAATGATTTTGTTTGATGGAGATTTATTACAATGAAACATCTTTATTGACAACAACTTCACAAGCTATTGGTTCCCATACCATATAATACTTCACATCATCAACAAATCTAGAAAAATAACACTTGTTTGTGGTAGGATTTAACTCTATCTTATACTTCTTAGATATGATTGTATTAACCATACCAAAAAATAATAATTTGAGCATACTACCTATATAAGTCAATTCTAGTCAACCACATGTTTGTGATTCAATTAAAACAATATCAAGAAATTGATAGCATTTGAAAAAGAAAGATTTATCAAATGCACTACGCTATCGACAGCTTTAGCTTAAAATTCATACGGTAAATTGGATTGACTCAACATACTACATAACTTATACCTGCACTGTACAATCAAATCTTTCATGTACAACACTCTATTTTGATATATAAATCATAATAAATTAATGACAAGTAATTTTTTACTCTTTGCACTATTTTTGTAACTTTTCATAAATATACTTCTTGTTCTTAACTCTATGTAAATATCTTACCGTATGTCTAGTTTGAGTCTCTACTTGAGCTGACCAACACTTGAAAGTTGTAATCACCTTGAACTTGTGTGTGAATAAATAAAATCACACAAACCTTGAGTAATCATCAATAAATGATACAATGCAAAATTTTCCAAGGATTGAAGCTCTAGGAAAGTGTACTCAAACTTCACTATACATATTTAAATAACTTTTTAAAACTATGAAATCCAAAATCAAAGGTTTGACTTTGTTGCAATCTCATGATACAATATCCATTAAATTTGAAGTCAACTTTAACTATTTCTAGAACACAATTTTTTATTGCCTTAAAGATACAAATATCTACTATTCAAATGTTCTAGCCTATAATGTTACATATGCAACACTCACAATTCAAGATTTAGTAAAACGAACTTCATAAAACATGATATTGCTTTCTAGCAAGTATAGTTCGTTGAACTTATGACCTTTAAAAATAATCTTATCATGTATTTTAACATGTTTCAAGCACTAGTTTTTAGAGATACATTCAAGATTTTTTTAATCTAACATCCCAAGAAAAATCAAATTTTTTCTCATATAAGATATAAATATAACTTGTCGTTCGCATACACATTGTCTACCAACTTATATCGCTGGCATTGTTATTTCAACGATGATCAAAGCTAAGCAAGTATAGAGATTCATGTGCATGCTCAAATGGACATCCAATGATTGTATGTCCACTTAAGTTATTTACTTAAATATGAAATTTTCATTTTAATAAATAAAAATAATGGAAAAAAAATCAATATTTGGTTTTATATTCAAGTTAGGTGATAAATATCAAGACTTAAATTTATAATTTATAAAATTATGATAAAAAATTCTATGTGAATGTTAAAAGTAAAAATACTCTTTAACCCAATGTGGTTCAATAATATGATTTGTTTGATGAAGTACTATGAAACCAAGTTATATAATTTACGATTCATTAAGAAACTGAAAAATCATAATTTGTTCATAAAGTTGTGTAAAATATTTCTATGGAGCATGTGATGCAATTATTGATATATAATAAGATGTGAAAGTGATACTTTTAAAGAATCAAACTTTGATTGATCATACATAAATTTACAAGTTGAAGGTCAATTTAATAAATGACAGATATAAAAAAAATGCTAAATTAATAACTAAACATTTTACACAAAAAAAAACTATGACAAAATTATCATATGTAGCAAATTATGTTATAATACTTTACAATATTATAGCATATTTATATAACATATTTATCATTTATAGCAATATTTAGTTTAGTTAGGTTATGAAGTAGATTGATGTAACTACATCATTTCTTATGAATGTGAAGATAAAACTTACATAAAACAAAGAATTATTTTTGTTTTATAAAAACAAAAAAATTGTATTATATATGATTGAAATCATGATATGAATTAAAAAAAAGGTTAAAATAGTGAAATAAAAAATTTAATGAGTTCATGAAGTCACAAAAGCTTTCATGCAAGGTACCAAATTCTAGTCCAAAAGGCTATTAGTGTCTCAACGATACTCACCTTATCAATTTATCGTTTTGATTAGTTCATGATGTTAATCCAAGCCGTACATTTTAGGTCAAGTGCATCACTGCACTTCATATGTTACTGTCAATAACTATTTAATATTGATGTCTTTTAATATAAAAATAATACATACTATCTGTATCTCACAACATGGTATCACAACCTTCTTTTGATACTCTTGTAGCTGAAGATTTGTGATAGTAATCACAAATTTTCTTGTTACTTGTCAAGTAGTTGCTTAGCAATATTTCACTAGATAGTGCGTACTTACAGCCGCCATGGGAGAACCTCAATATAAATCTGCTTTCACATTACGTCATGAGGAGATGATCACCGAACGATTCAACTACATGATTTGATTTATCCATTTGAAGATGATGATGAGGGAAAAAGTAGTATATGAAGGCACTAATCTTGATCCGTCATATTTGGTGATTCTGACAATGATGCTATTTGACGCTGACAAATTAAGGCCATTGCAATGATCTAGGTTAATGTATCATTTGAAATCCTTTCGTCTATTGCTAAATATAAGGACAATTTCTCTGAGTTGTGGATTTATTTGTGCACTCTCTATTAGTCTAATAATGCTCAGCAACGCCTTACGCTAATTGAAAAATTGGCTACTGTCAAATTTTGTGCTCATGTTACAGTTGATATCTATCTTTAGACCATATAGACTTTCAAAACACAGCTCATTGCGATTGAACATCGTCCCCCTATAGTGATTTTATTCACTATACATTTAAGGGGCTCCTCTTGTTTTGGCCTCCATTCGTATCAAGCTTCAATAGTGATCTTTCCCGCAAACCATAGGCATGCTTTATCTACCTCGTGCCGTTCTTGCAAACTGTTAATGTTTGGATTGACAGTCATAAAGCGAAAGAGTTTGTAGAAGCCGTCTTTTGGTTTTTTCGCAAGCCGTGATTCTCAAGGACATCTTCTCGATAAGCTATCACACAAAATGTTTGAGTTAGAGTGAGTAACTCTAACAGGTCAATTCAATCAAACACTTTATGTAACTATTGTGTTATACTTGATTACTAAGAACAAGCTTGCAATTTCAAAAAACTGGATGAGCAGATTTTGCAACTTCATCTTAGGAACTCCAACATGCGGCGCGTTAAGGTACAAGCTAATGTTATTCTAGAACATGACGATATTGAAGATGACTTAGGTGACGGTGAATCAATAGACTTAGAAGCCGATATGGCAATTAGGGAATGATGAGATTTACTCTTAGATTTAGGTGACTTGTCTTATGATTGGTGACAAAACTACTATTAGTTTATTTTAATCTATAATTTCTTGATCTAGAGTTTTTATTATCAATGGAGCACGTAGAGCTGTTGTTGACAAAGGTGCACAACATGTTGACGCAATCAAGAGATAAGGTTTATACTTTACGCGTTTGGTCTTACCAAGAACCTGCTATTCGTAGATAAATCAATTGATTCCAAGCATTTTGTGCTTTACACTACTGCCTATTGCTTTGTAATCGATAAGACCAATCTCAATAACATCTATTTACATGCCCGACATGATCCGCACACCAAACTGTACATACTACTTCTCAAGCTTCATAGAGTCAACGTGCTATCATTCCGATTAGTGCTTAAGCTCGTCTTGTCATAGAAAGAAACACTTGACATATCTCCACATCCCACCTTTGTGGCTTTAGTAGATAATCGCTCCAAGTCATAGAGTACTTCTTTTGATGACATTTGTGGCATAAGCGTATGTGTCATATTCAAGACTAGACGATTTACCATATGCCTTTATGGTCTTCCTCTACTTGTGTCGGCAAAGATTGTCAGTGTAAAGCATGTGTGCTTGCGAAGAAGCACAAGGCTCAAAGATCCAAACTTAACAAGAAAAAAACTACACGACCTTTAAAACTTGTTCACATCAATTTGTGTGGTCCAGTTGAAGGTGTACAGACTTCAAGTATCTTTTGATCTTCACTAACAATTGCACTTAATTTACTTGGATTTGGTTTCTTTGCCTAAAAAGTGAAATTTCTATCACTTTAGGAAATTTGTCTTGCTTGCGTAAAATCTCTATCTACATAAAGTTGCTGCTGTGTGGCACATCGAATATGATTGATCACCACAACTCTCGTCTCTTTGAAGTGATCAAGGAGTTGAATATCTTTCTAAGGACTTTAAAAACTATAGTTGATAAAAGGGTATTGCTCAACAACTAACTACAGTAGTAAACTTCATCAAAACAACATCTCTTAGCGTAAGAATCAAACTCTATTTGAAGCAGCTTGTTGTATCTTCAATGCTTATAAGTTTCAAGCTCATCTCTGGATGGAGTCTTTGAAAGCTGTTAATTTTGTATCAAATTGTTGTGCAACCCGTGCATTAAATCTGACTACGTCATATGAAAGATTATATGGCGTTCCACCTGATTTAACACAACTCATAGTAATCAAGTGCATTAAATCTGACTATGCCATATGAAAGATTATATGGCGTTCCACCTAATTTAACACAACTCATAGTAATGAGGTGCTCTGCATATGTGCACATTCCCTTTGATAAGCGGACGAAGCTTCAGCCTAAGTCAAAACGCTTGGTGCTAGTTGGCTACAATGACAAATTCAAAGCTTATAGATGCTAAAACCAGTAAGCTCGTTGCATCGTTACTACCAACAATGTTACATTTTTTGACCACATTTCTAGAAATTTTGTTGATGTTCATAATTTTGTGGACCTCTTTAGCGGCTTTGATGCCGAGGATGAACTCTGATCTGACATTACTATTAAAGAAGTTGTTACCTCAGATGTCAATTTTGAGATGCCTGGTGATCTCGGAGATACTCGACGCACCTCTACACACTTAAAGCATAAGTTGGTAACTCTACAAACAACAACTCACCGCCTGACTTTCCTCATTCTAGTGTACTTCAATGGGCTCCTCCACCAGCAGATTGTCGAATACCACAGTTGCTCAAAGATAACTATCACATTGATTGCGCGTAAATTGGAACAAAAGTTTGACATTGATTATTACAAAATTTTTGCATTAATTGTTCGCTAATCAACCCTCTGCGTGTTAATTTCACTCTAAGTAGCACTCGGGTGAAAATTACATCGTATGGATGTAATTACAACGTTTCTTAATGGAAAATTGAGAAGCTCATTTATATGAAACAAGCTTTCGGTTTTGAGGTCAAAAGGCAAGGAAGACTTAGTTTGATTTTCTAACATATCAATTCATATACTAAAGTAATCCCCGAGAGAATGGTATGAAGAATTCAACAGTCATCTTAGATCTATTGGCTAGAGTCGAAGTCAAATCAACCCCAATAAGTACTTCCTCCGTGAGGGCATCATCATTATAATGCTTCTATTGTAAGTTGATGATTATTACTACTTGATAGCAGTTTTGCAAGAAATTTTGAAGTCAAAACTTAACTTCATCACCAGTACAAGACAAAAGATCTTGGCATTGTCTCACGTTATTTTGATGTGGATTTCTCTTGCACACTTGAAGAAAACATGTTATTTCATCAACTATAATATACTATAGAGCTCCTTGAGGAATGCAAAGTTGGTTTTACTATGATTGCATCTGTGATTCTCCCAGTAGATCACGTCCTTGAAGATGAGACTGATACTTCACTAGTCGATGTCTTGGCTTATTGTCAAATCATATGAAATTTGATCTTTTTAAGCCACACTAGACTATATCTGTCTCATGTAGTTGGTGTTTTCAGTCGATACATGCATTCACCTCAACAAGTCCACTGAGACTCTGTTTATCATATTTTCTGTTACATCAACTTCATCTGATACTTTGATATACACTACAAGCGTCAAAGTTCAACTTCTCTTCACGGATTCTCATACGCTAACTGCTTGAGCTGTAGCAACACTCGCCAATCAGTTGATTCTTATTTATTCAAGCTGGCTGATGGTCTCATCTCTTGGTACTTGAAGCATCAATCTACGATTTCAGACAGTATAACAGAAGCTGAGTACAAGATTCTATCGGAGGCAACTAAAGAGGACGTCTACATGCGACGATTGATGAAAGAACTCAAAGTCTATCCTCTAGCTTCAATTCCCATTGCATGTGACAACTCTATAATACAAGCTGACCCAAAGCATGCCACACTTGAGCTGATTTACATTTATCTTGTGATAATTAAGATGGAGTACAACTCGCTCATAACGCTATTTTTTACACAATGACAAAGCTTATTGAGGTTAAGGATCACTTTGTGAGAGAACAAGTTTTAGCGGGGATATTTGACTTGATTACATACATACAGAAGACAATCCAGCACACACTCTCACAAAGACTCTACTGCACCATAACTTTAAAAAAACATAGAGATTCTATTGGGTTCCGTTCATGAGCTGAAGTAGAAGCAAGTGCTACAACCTAATATCTATTGTTACAAGCTCTATTTCTACATATGTTCAAAAAGATTGTATACATATCTCTAACATATCGTAATGCTAATGTTATACTCAAGAGTATATGTTGTAAGACACTGTTAGTGTATTATCGAGACTAACATTAGCATTAGGTTTATAATGCTCACCTTATCGACTTATCGTTTTGATTAGTTCATGATGTTAATCCAAGTCTTACGTTTTAGCTCGAGTGCATCACTTCACTATGCATGTTACTATGAGCAACTATTTAATATTGAGAAAAGCATATTGTCTTTATCTTGCAAGAGATCCACGTGTATACATGTAAAAATTTCTATATTAATGTTTTCAATCTTGTTATTTTAATGCTTAATGTGTTTGACATGTTTATATTATTGAAATTTCAATATTACATTGACATGTGCCAAAATCATCTTAAATCTACATTCAAAATGAAAAACATATTGAAAATTTTGAATTGAATCAAAAGCATTAAACTTATGAATGTTTATTAAAAATTTTAAGAATAAAAAGATATGATTTAGTCAAGAGAATCTATTCACTTAAAGTTGATAGATTTAATATGTTAGTGTTCAAAGATATTTGAAGTTTGTAGAAATTGCATTTCAAGTATGCACTCTCAATTAATGAATGCTATTGAAAAAAAAAACATCATTTTTTTATATTAAACTAAAATAGCTCCATGTATCTTGCAAAATGCATTGCACATGATGTTGTTTCAGCTATATATAGGATGATCATGTACGTTGAATTCTAGAATAAGATGCATTCAAAATATAAAATGAAATTTCAAATATCCTAAATTTTTTTAATATTATGGTTTTTAGTTTGATTTTTTATATAAAAACAATTTAATGTTTGAAAACATTGATGCTGACTTTGTACAAGATTACGATAAAGAAAATCTTCAATAAATGACAAAATTTACATTTGATGATTGATACATTACTTAGAAAATTACTTTGCAAAATTTCATAGCTCAAGTGATTAGGAAAGTGAAATATGTAGCAGAAGCAAATTTGATTGAATTTTAAAAATCATTTAACACTAAGATATAATTGAAAACATAAGTTTATCAATCTTTATTGTGATAACTAGATAACAAAGATTGAAGCAAATTAATTGATAGATGGCAAGGTAAATCACATCATAGTCATATTTCAACAATAAAATATGAAGTTTATCATAAAGAAAAAAACTTGTAAATTGACTGGTAAATGATAGCTAATTGATCAAGTTGTTTATTTTCATTTTTATAATTTGCATAGATGTTTGATAATTAATAATGATTTTTAAATTTGCAAATTTTTTACTTTAAAATAATTTGGCTACTGATTAGTTTTAATAATCATATATCAGGTTCAAGGAAATAATATAAATAATTTACAACAAAAAGTAAACTCATTTGAGTGTGAATCTTATAAAAATATATTTTATTTTGTCATTCTGAAATAAATCCACTATAAATTTTTGAGATAAAATTTTTAATTTTTTCAATTCAAATAATGAAGAATTCTTGTGAATATAGCATAAACATGATGAATCATGTGAATCTTCTATTTCAATTTGAACATTTTGTGAATATTTGACTCAAGTAATAAGATTTATGAATCCAACCTAGATTATCACATATGATTCACTTCAATTCTTAACTTAATAATCTATACTATATCATAAGGAAATATTTTAAAAATATTTTTAGAATTGTATATTTTTATTATTCTAGATAAAAAAATTAAAATTATATTTTGACTAAAATTTAACTAAAGATCTTTTGAATCCAACATGCCAAAAACAATTAATTTCTTTTTATGATGTATATAAATTTGACTTATGTTCATGTATGTTTAATTCCATCAAAAATTTGAATCTTAACAAAAATAATTTTTTTATTTAATGAGATTGATCACTACTGATAAGAATTGAATTATCTTATCTTAAAATATTTAAAAATCACTTTTTAATATAAAAAATGAAATAATAAGTAGAATTATTAAGAAACTGCAATGTTTTTTAGTGCATAAAGTTAGTTATTGAAGTTGTACTTTGATTTTAGACCCCATTGTTGAGAAAGTCATATTCCACAACATAATGTTTTTAGACATATTTGCAAAAAAAATTTAATTAATACAATAATACTCTTAACATGATTATTTGGGCACATTATCAACATATCTTTTTTTAATATAAATAATATTCATATTATTTTCATTTCTATTCAAAATAACCTTTTTAATCAAATTTATCATTCTGTGAATATAAACTTTCAAATCAAGAGGATGAAATAGATGAAAATATCATATTTGGTTGTAGTACAAGTAAATGAAACATTTACAACTTTCTTGTTAATGATTGTCTGCAACATAATTAGAAGTAGGCTATGAGCTTTATAAATAAATGATCTTTTTCTCATCACAAATACACTTTTCAAAAATATAAAGATCAATCTTCAAATTATCAATAAGATACTGAATTTGTTTTACAACTCTCTTTAATAAAAATTTGTTTAACAAATTTTAGTTATGAAACAAAAGTGTCATACTTATCTATCTGCTCTAAAATCAAAGGTTATGAATGTAACATAAAAAATATAATATACTTAAAATCTTGTTTGATGTTGAAGATTTTTTCTCACTGTTGAAGTTAAATATTTTAGCTCCAAATGTGTAAGCTTTAGGGTTACAGGTTTGGACAAGTTAAAAAAAATTAAAAAAAAAGTAAAAGACAAGCTTCAGTTTATCTTTGACTTTTGTGTTTCATTGAAAAAAAATTCTAAAAAAGTCATAGAATTTAAATTTAAACTGTTCGAATTTTAGGTTTTGTATTCAAAAAAATAATTATTTTTTTTTTATAAAAAATGAACCAAAAAAACTGATGAAAGAGATCAACATACAAGAAATCATATTTTTTTAACTCAACGATGATCTCAATTTTGCTATGAAGATGAACAACATATGTAGGTTATATATAAAATATGATTGGCACAATAATTCAACAATTGATGATATATAATGAGATCATACATATATTCATCAAAATCAATAAAGAAAACATATCTTTTTGTACAATCTACAACATGAGAAATTAAAAAAGGTTTTGTTTCCAACTAATTGCACAAATTTACAAATTTATCATGATATTTTTGTGAAAAAATATATATAACATGTATTTCATATTTAATCAAATAGCATCTGCATTTGAGCTTGATGAGTTTATGATGTTGGCTAAATCTTTCTAATTTTTTGATTCTGTTTGAATTTTATGATTTTAAAAGATCTTATATTTTGACTAGAAGTACATAATCTATAAACTACGAACATTCAAAGCAAATTCAAGGAGAAAGTGTGGACATCTGTGGTTAGATCAAAGAAGGGTGACTTAACATAGTTTACCTCTATAGTTATTATTTCAGTGATAAGTGTATTTTATATGTGAACAAAGTAAGTACTTTAATTGATAAAGACATATCAGCAATCAATGTGTCTATATCAAAATATTTCAATGATTGTTACAATTTGTAGCGCAATTTTTAGCTCTGTTCATCAAGTCATTAATTCACTATGAGTGAAATAAATGATTTTTGAAATATTTTATTTTAAAAATTTTAGAAAAAAATATTAAAAATGTAAAAATATCTAATGTACATAATATTATTCAAAAGTAAATTCAAAAAAAATTAACGAATAAATAATAAATAAAGTAGAAAACGATAAAAAAAAAGACATTAAATTTTAGTAAATTAACAACAATCATCACAATGTGAAGAGATATAAGCAAAAATTAATACAAAAAAAATTGTGCTTGGAAGATTCTAGAGATTATTTTCTTGTATGAGGAGTAATTTTGTTAATTAGGTAAAACGTAAAATCACATATCATTAAAAGAATAATATTTATTTTAATATAAATTAGTAATATATGTGATTATATAAAATATTATTATGTTAATGTTAATTAAAATATATATTTTAAATTGATAAATGTATTTGAATCTGCAAACAGATTAAAATTTCATCAACAAAAATTAATCAATCTGCCAAAATGTGATTTCACATTGAATTTTAGGACTTTATTTAATAAAATTTTAATATCCTAGTAATTAACACTTTTTTTCAATATGAACATGATGTATATAGAACAAGTTTTGGAGTTATAAAAAATCTTTGTTTAAGAAAAATATTCTAAAGTTATAAAAATAAAATTATCATATGATTGACATTATTTATTCTTTAAACATGTATATTGCCAACTAAACTAATTAGATCACGAAATCAAATAGTTATTGTATAAGTCAAATGCTAGAACAAACCTATATTGTTTTCTTATGAATAGGAAGGACAACAACTAAGAATTAAAAATCAATTGCATTGAAATATGTTCCAGATTTGAATGTTATTTAAAAAAAATATCAATATAATTTCTATAATTTTTTGCCAAAATCAATAACAATAGTTAAAATTTTGTAGAATATACAGTTTTTATTTCATGAAACAAAAAAACATATTCTTAGATTATTGAAATAATTTGTTATTTTTTCATATTTAATAAAATTAAAATGTTGATAATCACTGGACCAAAATAAAATATTATTCTAACTACGATGGAGAATCAGAAAATGATGATTATCACAAATATTATATAAACATGCAATTGGATAAAAATATGAAATAAATATCATTCAGTATTAAAAAAATATCAAATACAATTTATTTTTTGATACATGTATGAGTTGCAACATTCAAAAGGTGTTAATGTCGATAATGTCAATTCAATTTTCAAATATTTTGATTTTTTAATTATACCAAACATATGATTTGTATACGAGCATTAATTCAGCAAATTTTGAAAACTTCGATAAAAAAAAATGATGCACTTAAGCAATAAAAAAAATTGCACAATATGATCCAATTTAAAATAATAAGCATATGTGACAAAATTTGTACATATTTGACCTGTAAAATAAAAAAAATAAAAAAGATGTAAAGATTAATTAAATATGAATCATTTTATAAGTACAATTATTTACAATATATTAAAAAAATCAAATTTCTTATGATACATATTAATTGTAATCTATAATATTTAAAAAAATACAAAAAATGAGCATCTAATTACACCTTAGAATAATAAATTTTGTAAACATAAGAAGAAAAAAAACTTGTTAAATATTGTACTCATGAATATGATTGTGAGATGTAATTATTGTAGTTATAAAACTTTGTAAACATAGAAAATTTCGGATTGCTCACAAATTTTCATTTGAATTTAGTTTATGCAAAATTCAATCTAAATACAATGCAATTTATTCTAGAAAATTTATTTATTTATATTATTTCTATAATTAATCTGTTTATATGCATTTTGAATATTCATGAAGAGATAAAAACTCCATAATAATAGATTTTTATTTTCTGATATGTGTATTCATGTGTATTGATGAAATTGTAAGTTCATTCTATATAGTGCAAATTTCATTTGCACAAGATACACTAAGTTTGCACTGATTTGCTATTTGTAATGATAAAATTTAAAATATTTATATTATTATTAGATGTATATATATATGTTTAAATAAAATTTTTTTACTTAAAAAATGATGATGTAGTTTTTATTACATATTTTGATTTTGCATATTGATTTTTTTGGAGTATATTCATTAATTTTGATAAGAATTTCCTGAATATGTTTGCATTATATAAATTTAACGTATGTTATTGAAATGACATATTTTCTAAAAAATCATAATATTTATTATTTAAAATTATTTTCAACATTAGACAGAAAAATAATTTGATAACATAAATCTAAACAACAAATTGTATTTTTACAATATGTGGATATATTAATAAAATAAATATTGTAGTTCTTATAAAAAAATCAATATGACTATGCTGCTAAATCAAAACATCAAGGTTTTTCAACCTCTGCTATTTATTCCTAAACGATACACTTTACTTATAAAAAAACGTTGAATATATTTTGAATTTGATACAAACATAGTTTATAGTACAAAACATCGTAATTGACATGACGATAATAGTTGCATCATTTTGTTTTCTTAACAATGACATAACATAGTAATGTTAAAAGTTTGATATGTAGAGTCAACAGTTTTTTCTCAAGATTTGTACATCATTTGCTTAGCCAACTTTCAAGCGCTAAAACTTCTGAAATAAGTTGAATGTTGTTTTGAAAAATTATGAATCTATAAGATTCATAATATTTTGATTAGCATCAAATGAATGTATTTATGTCATTTTGTTGGAACCAAAAATTGTCCACAAAACGATCTTGTTCACTAAAAATTTAAACGTATTATATTATTGACTTTCAAATCATGGTATAATTAATTTTCATCTTTTAAATATAAAAAATCCATCATAGAAGAAGTTGACTTTGGCTTGATTGTCGATTATTATGTATCGACTTCTTATTTAAACACTATTTCAATCAATATAATTTTCATAAAATTTCTTTCAAACTACAACTATTTCCTGAAGAAAATTTACGTATTAGTGTAAATCAATGAATAGTTTTGTTGGCTGAAAATGTTATTACATAAATCGTTTTATTCATAATGGTTAAGATCTTTAAATTATACACAACATTGCAATATGAAGAAGAAGAAGGAAAAACTGGAGTTACTTTTGATTTGCCAAGAATAAGTAGATGACTTCAACAGTTATGATTGTCTTCTGGACTGGGAAAACGTCACTTTCTAAACTCTTTCCATGTCAAGGAACTGGGATTACGTGATGGCCAGAGAATCTGCTCACAAGCAAGGCAATCTATAATGTACCCGAGCCATGTCGTAAGGCCTCATCATTGTGCATTTGATTCCTCATCAACTAGATGATGTGCAATTTTTTTATCGTAGACTATTCCCCGAGTACGCTCCATCGCAGAGAACTTGACAGAAGACGATCGAGATATTCCATAAGGCTAAAAGCGAGAAGAAGTCCGGCTAATTGTGGGAAGAGAAAGAGGTCGGAGATTCGTGGATGTGGCAGGAGCGGCATGCGATAGGGGCAGGCCAATGAAGCGCGGGAGAACAGCTTCGGGCGACATGCGAGGAACGAACGAGTGGCCAGAGACATGAAAGGACAAAACCACAATATCCGAAGGGGCTACGGGGAATCGCATGAGGATTGAACAGCCACGTGATAGCTCGTAGCATCTGGCCTCATTGGCTCACTCGATATTATCAGATATCCTATCCCTTTTACCCCCGCCACGTCCATCTACGCTCTCTACCTGCACTCCGTTTAGTCGAACATATAAAGATTCTCCAGCTTTTCTGCAACTCAACCATTCCTCTCATACTCGAACACTTCACCTCCTCCCACCGCCTTCTAGTCAGCATGGCCGCCACCGCCGTCTCCGCATCCACCTTCGTTGGACAGGCTTTGGGCCTGTCCGGCAATGCCCTCACCCAGAAGGTGAATGTTGGTGAGGCCCGCGTTGTCATGCGCAAGACCTCGAAGGCCGCCGCCCCCGCCTCCATCTGGTAACGATCTCATGATCAGCCTCATTGTGCTTCTCTTCAAGTCTAGCTCAGTGAATGCATTTCTGCTGTTACATTTCTCTGTTTTTGGGTTCTGTTGAGTCGATTGGGTTCTGAGCTGACGATGAGAGCTGCTTGCATTGTGTTCTGAAGGTACGGTGAGGACCGACCCAAGTACTTGGGCCCATTCTCCGGAGCTACCCCCTCGTACCTGACTGGTGAGTTCCCCGGTGACTACGGATGGGACACTGCAGGACTCTCTGCTGACCCCGAGACCTTCGCCAAGAACCGTGAATTGGAGGTGATCCACGCTCGATGGGCCATGTTGGGAGCTCTGGGATGCGTTTTCCCCGAGTTGTTGGCCAAGAACGGTGTGAAGTTCGGAGAGGCAGTGTGGTTCAAGGCTGGATCACAGATCTTCGCTGAGGGAGGTTTGGACTACCTCGGTAACTCGAGCCTCGTCCACGCCCAGAGCATTCTGGCCATCTGGGCTTGCCAGGTTGTGCTCATGGGAGCCATCGAGGGATACAGAGTAGCAGGAGGTCCTTTGGGTGATGTCGTCGACCCCATCTACCCCGGAGGCTCATTCGACCCCCTGAACTTGGCTGAGGACCCAGACACCTTCGCCGAGCTGAAGGTCAAGGAGCTGAAGAACGGAAGGCTCGCCATGTTCTCCATGTTCGGATTCTTCGTCCAGGCTATCGTTACCGGAAAGGGTCCCATCGAGAACCTGTCCGACCACTTGGCTGACCCCGTTGCCAACAACGCCTGGGCCTACGCCACCACCTTCACCCCCGGAAACTAGACGAAAATCCTTCAGCTGTGAGATTAGGCATTTGGAGCTGGCGAGGAGATGGCCTGCCACGGAACTCAAAAGTCCGTCGGCACCAGGTGTATATAGTTGCTTCGTAGGTTACTTCAAAGCTGCCAATCGCTACCTGGAGTAGCTCCTGTGATTCGCCTTCTCTAATAAATCTATCTCATTTTGTACAAAAAAATGGTCTACTTGTATGCTGGTATCAGAGACAACGCGATTGCTGAAATTGAGTTCCTGGGTTTTGCATTCGGATCTAAGTCGAATGAAACCGGGATGCAGAAGTGAAATATCTACGACCCGCCTATAAAGCAGTCAAATTTTTCGGACCATTGAGAAGTACTCAGTTGTGTCGAGCGTCATCTAACAAAAACTGGAAATAAAGGAAAATGCAGGAAGGAAAACACGTTCGCAGGTGCTATCGTCCGAATAATCCGGTAATTGCAAGAAAGATTGTGACAGAGCGGGAATTATGAAATGAAGTTGACCATAGCTATCATTCATATGAAAAGATAAAACATATGAAAATGTTATCGGATAATGAACTGTAAATGAAGTTTTTCCTAAAATTGCACTATTATCTACAAATCAGCAAAAATTTGTTGACACTATGAACAAAACTTATCCAGAGGAAAATACTCAGTGACACATTGAAGCCAGAGGAAAACTATTGTTAACTTGTACAATATTGGGAAGAGTATAGTCAACTCTGTGGAAACGACCCCACTTTAGCCAGCAGAACCGGTGTACAACTTTGACGCATCCTTCAAATTCACAACTCTTCTTCGGGCAGAAGAGTAACGGCTCGAATGGCTTTGGTCGAGGTGGAGGAGGGGGCTGAACTTCAACAGGCTTTGCGACCTCAGCTGGCTTTTCCTCTTGGGCCGCAGCAGATGCTCCCGCTTCCACGGCAGCGGCAGGAGAAGCTTCAGCTTTTACTGCTGCAGCCTCTGTGGGATCAGCTCCTTCTGCACCTTCAGCAGGCGGAGAAGTCTCCGCAGGCGAAGGTGGATCCGCAGGAGCAGGGGCAGGAGCAGGAGCAGGAGCTGCTGCTTCTACCGGGGGAGGAGTCGGAGGCTTCTTCTTTGAGATTCCCATGTCCAGTTTCGGTTTTCCCAAAGCTTTTGGTTTCTCCGCGTAGAGATCATCGAGTAACGATTCCTCGCGTTTGTAAACTTCTTCTTCAAAGAAATTCACTTCTTCGCAGCAGACAGGGCAATACATAGGATCATGCTCGAGAAGATCGTGGGGCCCGTTGCCAAACGAGAAGCTTTCCTTGAGCCTCTTGAACTTGGATTTGGGCTTCGGGGGTGTAATTGCGGGATTCATCAGGACTTTTTTCAGCTCGGACGGAACGAGCGCTTTCTGCCAGATGAGAGGGTCGTCTTTGTCCAACTTCAATACCCGCATGGAGACGAAAACCATGTGCTTACACAACCTGGTCAACAAAAAGTCTCCGCACTGACAACAGGGAAACTCACGAATCTTAACAGTGAAAATCTTGCCGATTTCTCCCATGACATAAAACTCAATTCCTCCAGGATGCCTCTCGTCTCCTATCAACCTCTTCCCCATAAGGTACATCCGCTGCCGCATCTCTCGATTTATCCTGGCAATTGCTTTGGGATTGGGTTTCGGTATGAAGGGAGCTGCGCGTTGCTCAGGCGCTGCTGCCTCCTCGGCTGGTTTCCGCAATGTCGACATTTTTAATTCACAGTCGACGAATGTACCACTGTCAAACCAATTTTGTTTCTAGTGCATTCCAATTGCTGCTGCTTGTTTCTGCTGGTGGATACGAAGGTCCACTCTTCCGCTCGAGCAAGTACCTTGTTTAGTTCTCGTCTCCCAATAAACGGGTGACGCACATATAAACGTGGCAAATTCATCCGCTGCAGAAAGTTGTTGTTGTTGTTGTTGTTGTGCCTCTTCCGTCCGAAGAGTTTCGGGTGTCTGCCACCATGGACCAAGTGTCAGCCCAAGTGCCATGCAAGCAGCAACTCTTGGCACGGAGCCATTGACGATGCGTTGCGACTCTCATCCCATCATGAGCATTCCTACCAACTGTTGCGAGATGGTGGTGACAACACGTCACGGCCTGCATCTCGCTGATGCTTCGGTTGCCACCGGAGAGACAAAGATCGCTGCGGATCCTCAACACCACTTCTGCTGATGTTCCGCCTTCCTGCCACGGCGGCAGAGGAACCGGATGCCAAATAATATTCCAACGTGCAGGTGGGCCGTGACAGAAATGTCAATTCGGCATCGCCCGGGCCACAATTGTGTCCTACGTCAAAAGTTGTGGTTTCTGCAACTTTTGACGAACCCTATTTCCGCTATTCAATTTTGGGGGAAAGTAGGCGCCTTTCATTACGCTTGCATCACATCTCCTGTACGTGCGTCAGCCCTGCACAGAAGATCGAAGCCGATCGTCCCGATCGAGATGGTGCAGATAGAGCACCTTCTCCCGTCGTTCGCTACGAAACCCGCTCGATTGAAAAGTCTCGATGCCTTTCTGCGGCATTCCATGCAGAATCTGATGCAGTCAGTGCTCGACGTCAGTTCGCCTCGGAAGTACTCGTTAATCGACCGTCGTCTTTTCACGACCGGCGAGGAAACTGCGGAGTTCATGCTCGGAATCTATTGAGACTTGCATCATGTGAGTCAGAAAATCTGTTGAACGTTTCATTTATGTAGGAGGGTTATGTATGAAGACTTTTATATCGAAGACATGATAATCCACATGCGGATTACATTTTCTCAGCCTGATTCCGTAAATACTTATTGTCTAGGCGAGGATAAACCTGCATTATTATGAGCGTTAGAAAAAGTAATATTGTAGTAGCAGGGCGGACAATAGTATAGAGATCTAGAACATCTTTTTGTTACCCAAAGTGTAGTTAAAGTGAAATATGTATAAGATATAAAACTGCCTATGGTATGTATCATATTTATGATATAAACACATGTAATCTTCATTGCTATAGATTTCACGCATGCCAAGACTTAGTAGGTTTATGAGTTTTTCATCTTTTATTTGTTTTTAATTCTTTTTTATTTGATTATATGATTAAAACTATTGAAAAAACTGTTCTCTATCTCCAATGTAATTAAGTATTATTTTTATTTCTTATCAAAATAATTTCTTTTGATTTAAGTTGTTATATTAAAAGTACCATTAGTTAACATTCTAATGTTCTTTGCACTAGCTAGGGATTGATATTTTTTCTTGTTTTATATTTTTTAACTTCTTGACATTATGAACATCACAGGTTTGAACAATTATCACTTATTAGCGATGAATGTCCATGACGCTTGTGAATTGCTCAAAGTGACTTGGCAAGACCTTGTGTGCAAAATCTATTTCATGTTGAGTCCATTTTGACACAAAATTGCTTTTATGATTTCATATGCATGATACTCTTTTGCCTGCCTACATTTTAAAATATTGTGTATATGAGATGATTTTTTGTAGTATAATTGATTTATATCAAGAAATGATGATTTCATCCACTAATACCTTTTTCATTGTATTTAACACTAAATATGATTTGAGGTTTATTATATTTATGAATTGACAAAGATAACAATCATTTCCAGTTGAAAATAGATTTGAATTTTGAAATAAATCTTTAAAGATGTGAAAAAAGTGATCATTTTAGAAAAAGTATTGAGTGAAAATCAGAGATGATAATATATTTTAGTCATGATTCAAAGATTTGATCACAAGAGTATGACTTATTTAAGTATGTACTATGATGATAAACTATGCATTATGAAATTCATCAAATAATATTGATGATTTTTGATTTTAAGTTTTTTTTACATTAAATTAAAATATTTTAATACTACGGTTTAGACAAAATCTCACTCAAAAAAAAAACATAAACTATCAGGATGAAAACTACAAATAATAATTTTTTTTTATCTTATATAACTCTTATCAACAAGTACAAGAAATTAAAATTTCATTTTCACTATCCATTCCACTCTTAATGGATGTATGTTGTGGCGGATAATCCTAACAAGCACACAGATGGGTGACGTGATGTTCTCAACTAATACATTCAATCATTACCTAACCTTAGTTGATTTGTGAAATGCTTTGGTTGTGGTACATGTTTTTGCAATTGTAACACATGAATTATTGAATGTATCTTCATATGTGACAGAAGTTATAACTTGTATGACACTTCACCAACAAGTTTCAATACCACAAAAATTTCAATGAATCTAGGATTAAACTTCGATGTTCTTACAAGATACAAATTTGTTGTTGATAACTAAGCTTGATTTCCAACCTAAAAAATTACCTCCTGATGATGAGCATCTACATGTTATCTTTGTCAATTCTGAGCAATCAACATCTTTTACTTTCCTTGATGTAGTACTCTGTGGATATGTTCCACCAACTCATTGATCGCAGTTAATTTAGTTGGGATTTACTTTCCTTTCAAAAATTTCATCAAACTTGTTAGAGTAATGAGATGAACATCGTACATAGGGTAAAATGAAGACACCTTTGTGGATAAACTTAGAGAAAGTTGTATGCAAATTCCACAACAAACAAAAGAGTAATCTACTCTTCTTGCTACTTTAATCTGAATGCATGTCAAATATACTCTATAATTCTATTGATTCTTTTTTTTTACCATCAATTTGAATAAAATAAGCTCTTGAAATTACCAATTTGGTTTTGAAAAACTAAATAAAGTTTTTCAAAATAAACTAGTAAATGATTATTTCATCAATGATTAAGACTTTGCTTAATCCATGATTCAGCAAAATAACATCTAAGTACAATTGAGCAAGTTGTGAAACCGTCACTATTTTTGTACTTAACCTGATCGGAATAATTTTGCTCAATTTATCCACAACAACCATCACTCAATCATTTCCTAACCAAGTTTTTGGTAACTCACATATGATATCTATGGTAATATGTTCCCATCGATGTTCAAAAATAATAAGATGCTATAATATATTAGTTGGTTTTAAATTATTTGACTTATTTTGTTGATAAACAACACAACTTCAAATGTAAACTTCCACATACTCCTGTAGTTTAGGCCTCGTAAAGTAAACTTGCTGGATGCTTTCCAAAATCTTCTTCGCTCCCACATGGTTTGCAATGGCTGCATTTTGACGTTAGATAAAATCATTGTGTGTAATTCTTGGTCTTGCAAAATTCATATACATTGTTCGTAGAACGTCAAACCTCTAGATTTTTCTACTTTTCCAGCTTGTAGTGTACTCATGATTTCTTTATTCTCATTTGTGGCATGTGTCATTTTGCTCTATCAATAGATTTGAATCTTTGCTTTTGCAACATGATTGAAACAATGCATACATGTGGGAGCATTTGCAAGTTGCTTCTTGTACTTCATATACACAATATTCATGTTGAAGCGTTTGACGCCACTCTGTCCATCAAATTTTTTGTTTACACAGATCTTTTAAGTTTTTTTATAACCAAAGATATATGATCGGTCTCCACCACATGTTGGTAATCATCCAAGTAATGCTTACAATGTTTTGTTGATAACACAATGGCTAATTTCTCTTGTTTTGTTGTGTAGTAAATTTTTTCCGTCATCACCAATTTTCAAGAATAGAAAATAATTGTATATCATACATACTCCCATTCTTGTTGAAATATGTCATACACGGTTGTACCTGATGCGCTAATAGTCAACTTGATTGAACTATTAGTATCAAAATACTTGAGTATATATGCGTGTAACAAAACATCTTTCAATGTTTAAAAAAGTAACTCTTGAGTTGTTTCCCATCTTCATTTTTTTATTTTTTCTTAGCATGAAAATCAATGTATGAACTAGACTAACAAAATTTTTTACAAATTTATGATAAAATCCAATGAGACCTAAAAAACTCTTCAATTGACTTTGATCATCAAGTGTTGTCTATTTCTAAATGGCTTCTATCTTTTCATTCATTACTTGGATTCTTACGATTGTAACTCTATAATCCAATTAATCTACTTCTGATTGGATAAATTTATATTTTGAAGCTTTGGCATATTATAGATTTTATTTCAAAACTTCAAGTAAATGACGTTTATGATCATTCAAAATTTTGCTATACACCAATATATCATTTAGAAAAACAATGACAAATTTATTCAGATGAGGACAAAAGACATCATTCATCAATTTCATGAATGTAGGTGCTACATTAGTGACATAAAAGTATATCATTAGTAACTCAAAGTGATCATGTGTAGTACAAAAATCAGTCTTGTGGATATCTTCATATACAATTCAAATTTGATTGTCGTCTCTTTTCAAATGTAGCTTGGTGAAGTACTTAGTTTCTTGAAGTTGATTAAACAAATCATTTGTTGATTCAAATCACAATAATCAATGAATTATCTCATGGATACAAACTTCTTCACAAAGAGCTTTGAAGCTATATAAAGTGAAATACTTAGTTAAATGAATACTTTGTTCTATATCTTCTACATTTGAGCTTTGCATTCTTTCAATTGGTTTGGAGTCAAATAATATAAAAACTTTGCAAGTTGATGTACTTCCAGATATCAACTATTTGACTCTTTGATGATAAATATTGCAACTAGATGATCTAAAAAAAAATCTTCATTCTTTATAAGAATGTTGTTCAAATATTCCAAGATGTAAAATTTATTTGTGGATCCAATATTTCTTATAAGTCCAAGGAAACATAAAACATCTCTAAATGAGAGTTTTTGCTAATTACAAAGAGTGATAAATTTTTATTCTTAGATCTAATTCTATCTCCAAAGATGTTCAAACCACTACTTGTTATCACTTTTTTTCTCTAATCTTACTTCAAATAATATTGCTCCATTTTATGACGTATTAAGTGTGATATCATATTGAGCTAAGCAAATTACTCTTTATTCAATGTTCCCATTGTATCTACCCATTGATAATTATAGACTCCGTGGTAATGTTTCTATTACTTCATGTGTTTATTTCTAGTGTTATTCCATTTGGAAATTCAATTTTCTCACTCTCATTTTTCATGAAATTCAAACCTAATTTCATAGTAACACTATTTGACAGGAATTTTTTTTTGCCACAAGATTAATCGGAACTCTCACTTTGTAATCTACCATCAAACCATCTTCTTTATGCAGTTTGTGTACATATATATATGACATCTTATTTTTGATCTTAATATCAATTCAAAGTTTTCAACTTTTCAAAGTTACAAACTTTAATTTTTTTGATAAATTATATTTTCACACATTTTTGAATAAAAATTGATAAAAAAATTTGAAACAATTTACACTTTTTATTTTATTTATATAATCTTGAGCTCAATTTTTTTATAAAAATTGAAATTACATGATATAAAGAGGTCATAAAAGCTATTGATTACATTTTTGGGGATTTTTTTTATAAAACTTTGAGATGTTTTATGCAATGTAATCCGCAATGATGAACCACATATGACTAATGTTGATTTAGTTTGTGCATTTTTATGTAAACAATGTTGTTTGAATGCCTATAACAATCTTTTTAAGATAAATAATTTATATTATAATTCATTTTGAACAAAGTTTTTTAATGAATATCTTCAAACTCCATTGCATACGTATTTCCAAAAAATTTATGACTTGTAATTTCTAACATTACAAATTATATTTATGATATTTATTTAGATCACAATATTCAAAAAATTTTAAATTAATTACGTATGCAAGGAAAAAAGATACATTGCCAAGAAATGTCAAGTGAATAGGTATCATGTATTTAAACCTTGAATGTTAAATTAAAATCTAGTATAATTGACTTGCCTATGTATGGTTGTGTTCTCTAGCATGCGAAGCGAATAAAAGCTCTGCTTTTTTGTTCTGGCCTATAGATTTTTCTTCTTATGTATTTTGAACATGATTTTATCATCAATATTCAGCTTGAATAATTTTTCTAGAATTTCATTCAAGATCTATTAAATATGAAATTTAACAACATAAATATTTTTTTTCATAGAAGATATAAATTTTATTTGAATCAGTATTAATTTTATCTTTATAAACATCTATTCTTAGTTGATTTTAAAAATTGAAGATATAAACTGATATAATATATCAATTTATAAAGAAATTAAATTATTTGATTAAAAAATATCAAAAAATCCTTTAATTTAATAAATGTAGTCCCCGGTATTCACGACAATTGAACCATTCAATCATATGGTGAAGCGCTTCAACTTTGGGGGTGCGCATCTTGTGAAACAAGCATAATCTACGTATGATTAATTATTAATATCTTTTGATCTATTGCATTGGACATACTTCAAGTCTTAAAGTACATTGTTAAGAAAGTCATGAATCACAAGATCAAACTACTGAGACACATTCGTTAAATGAGTAACATCGGCTTTGATCTCAAACATATTTACATTTTTTATTATCAGGTTTGACCTATTGCTAATAAATTATTCTTTTTTGGTTAATAATTTATTTTCAAATTCGAATTTGATTTTAAATCTGACTCTCTTTTCACTATTGTCATTGTGTGAATATGAATGTATTTGAGTCACATTATGTGTTGTATTGGATGAAAAGATAAAAAGAATGTCATCATCATAAAAATTTTATATCATCAAAGCACTTGTGAAAAAAATGTAACATTTCAAGATATTAGAAGAATATAACACACATAACAATAATCAGTTTAAAGAAAAAAATTAATTCAAGTGATGAAATAAAGTCATACTTTATAAAATTTTTCTCATACTTTATCTACTCTTCAAAATTTTCAAACCTTTCACTAAATCAACAAAAAGTATTAAAGTGATCATGAATTTTGTTAATAGAATCTTTAATGTTGAAGTTTATTGGTTTTGAGTCATACAATCTGTTGAAATTTTTTTGCAATGAAATCTTTGTTAAAAAAACTTAAACTGGATTGTACAATTATTTTATTTACCATTTTTTCCAAAACAAAAGGTTATAAATGTAATATTACAATATTCACATACTACTTTTCGAGAACTTTTGAAGTTATTATTTCTATAAATTGCTTTAACTTCTTCTTCACAATTTCAGACTTCAGCTTGATTTTGTTTTGTCCTTCTGAGAGCAAATGATCATCAGGTTCATAGTATAGATTATGTCATATTAAGCAAGAATAAATTTCATGGCAGCTATTTCATTTTGTTAAATCTTGGAGATTTTCCTTCATGACGTATTTTTGAATGATAAATATATTTCACTCACATGAATGAATCGCTAGGTTAGACTTATGGTGCAGATATTGATGAAATTAGTGTTAAAATTGCTACCATTGAAGATTTCGACACAACTTGCTAGCTCTACAGCAATCAAAAGACAAACATGCATCATTCAAATCAAGTTGTTTTTCTATTTGATCAAACATGTATCAATTGACTCTGTCTTCTCTGTTCGGCCTAGAGATTGATATTGAAATTGTAACCGCTTTATATATCATAGATAGCTGTAAAAAATAAGTTTGGAAACCATCGCTCTAATGCTAATTCGAAGTACACATATTCTGTATGGATGGATAGAGCCTTCAGGAATTTGAAGGCAGCCAAGGCCAGGTGCTGGATGCTCTTAATCCTACCCTTGACAATGCTTAGTGTCTTTACACTCAATTTTGGCGTTGCTGAGAATCCCGTCAGGGTAAAAAGCAGAAAAACCATCAAAACTCAATAAAGAAGGCAGTTTGAAATAGACCACGTATCTCCTTCGGACTTGGGCTATCCTTCCGCGTCTCCAAGGGCAAGAGCCTTCATGTCCTGCTTTAAGGATGACATTCATGCCATTACTAAAACGGGCCAGCACCTCGGTCAATTCATTTTTTGAGCAGAAGAAAAATGGAGTTAATACATTTTGACAGCTGACTCCTACACTCGCTCTTGCGAAGACAAATTCCGACTATCAGCCGACTAGTGAAATAAAGTGTTGTGACTCTACGTAAGACAATTCTCAGTCTTGTCACTAACACTTGTTAATTCTAGCCAATCACAAGGCAAGGACCTGGAACAATCATATGATCATACGCTCTCCCTCACACGAAGAGATATGCAATTTTCGTTCCGATCAAGTATACTTCTAAATGTGGAGCATGTGAGGTGATTTTGCAAATCACAATTTATAGTGAGGTCGACATTTTTGGGTGGTATGGAGGAACTGAACTTAGGTTTCGTCGCTTCCATGTGCTCTTTCCTGAAATTCATAAAATAAAAGGCCCCATCCAACCATACTATACAGCATGTCCTACTTCGAGATCACAATTAGATTGCGTGTAAAACAACTTTAAACGTCGACACAGCAACCCATATTCAAATCGTCTACATGCTGGTCTATTCCCTTTGTAAGAGAAGACGGAAGAAATGTCAAATGCGACGGCAGCCAACGTGGGATCTCTACAAGCCAATCCGACAAAACTAAGTATGTAGACTTCAAACCACTCACGAGAAAACAGACAAATATGCATGAAGTACATGAGAGACAATGTTGTTATAGCTTCTGCAATACATTTATGAAATACAACTCACCCCTTTCAGAGGAGGAAGCAAGTGACGACCAAGCAGGGAAAATTTTCTACTACCCGATGTCTTCCGCCACAGATGAGATACTGTTAGGCCGTAGGAGTGATAAGGGCTGTCTATGACATCCAGGTTTCTAACCTCGAACGCTTCGCCTCCTGATTCATGGACAGCCAGCTAATATCTGAGATGGGCCGTCGGTCCACGAGAGCTTGCTGCCAGTACCACAGAGGTTTGAACCAGGTCTCCATCCCAGTAACTTATCACAGCTTACTTCCTTCACACATAGATGATCAGGTTTCTCTGCTGAATAAATGTCCGGTTCAGTGGATACGATAAACTTGCTAACGACAAAAAAATAATACTGGAACATACATTTGGTCGAACGTCCCACACCAGAATTGCCATGAATGACGAACGAGAAGTCTAATCTGAAGTTATTCGATCTAAGTTGAACCTACACTGTACACCACACAAGGGTGTGTATATTATATACCGAATCATGGACGCCGGTATTCTTGCTATGCAATGGACTCCTTTCTTCACTCCACCCGTCCACATTCATTTATCCCTCAAGGTAGAAATGCAACGACCACATCAAGTATCCATTCGGTAGAGAGAACCTCTTCGGACGACTCGTTGGCACTGGTGACTGACGTGCAAGCGGAAGGAAATCGTATTCCGCAGTGCCACTGCCACATACAACAAAGAAAGATCAAACATCAATAGCTGCACTGAAACAGCGAAGCAGAGAGAGACACTCAAGGACATGAGCTTCCGCCTTCGTCGTCCAACCAAGAGTGTCAGGACTGGATATCCAGCAATAGATGGAGCAATATCTGACGTACAGTGTAGAATACGTTCGTGATCTTGTACAAGATCTGTGACCAACGACTATAGAAACTAAGGATATCATGGGGCGTTGTCACTGTGTTTCAATCTACAATGCCGAACTTTACACAATGTCTGCACTGAGCTGCAGTAGAAGCCTAAACCTACATTGCTAGGACATAAAGAGAATGATCTGACTGACGAAGACCGGGGTGTTATCAACAGAATAATAAGATCTGATCTCTAGAAAACCTAGAACGCTGACACTCTAGGAAATGTGTAACACAGAACTGATAGAGTGATTCTGCAAGATATAGGCACGGCGCAGCAGAGATGCCAATATGTGAGAAAAAACTGTACGTTGACGAAAAGAAGGTGAATGAGTGATAAACGGCACGTGATTACTTCAGCGAAGGACTGAAAGATATGACCAAAATTTGAAGATGAGCAGTTTGGCAGATGCCGTCATCTGCCAGACTGCTTATCTTCAAATAAAAAACCCAATAAAAAAACCGCAATTCTTTTGCTGAAAGCTTAGGACCCAAAGGTACAGGAAAAGAGCTACACCCATACGAGTTACGCCACTTGGACTAGCAGCACAGTTTCATCCACATAACAGAAATTTCCTAAAACACAAATAAGTTCGTGTTTTTCTGGGCATGGGAAGGAAATTAAAAAAAGGAATCAATAGCAAACGGAGTTACAAAAAGGACATATACAAGGCGAGTCACACTTTGAGCACTGTCTAAGTCCTAGAGAGGAGAATTAACCTTGAAAGTCGTGGAAAGCCCCAACTGGGCTGCGCTACAAAACCGGCAATCTTCACTGTGTGTTGCTATCAGAGAGTCTCGAGAGTTGCTCAGACTTTGCCTGCTCCAGTTTCATCCGTTGCGCTTCCTTCTCAGCTTGGTCCTTTCTCCAAATGTCCTCTGTAGTGAGGACATCTTTATTCTCTGGTTGCTGGTGTTTGACTGCAACAGACGCACCGAGACTCTTCTTGTAATCGGTAATTCTGCCCAAAACACCCTCAATTGCGATGTCAAATCCGTCCTTGAGAGTCATCTTGTTGTTCGGTTGGGCGTAGACGATTTTCGGGATTAAGCTAATCACCGTTTCCCTCATTCTCTGAACCTGCTCAGGGGGAATATTTCTCAAAACCTGCTCCACACTAACGTTCCCGGCCCTCACATTGTCTTCGTGTATGAAGACGGAATAGGTAGAGTGATCGTCAGGAAGATGCCAGCCGTATTGGGTGTAAGCAGTAAATACATGAAAGAACACCGGGATACAACCGGCTAGCATCGAGTCGAAGATGGATCTGCGAGTAAATGAGTCGCCTTGGGGTTGCAAGCAAAAGACTGACTCTTTGAAGAGCTTCATAACATTGCTTGGTGAATGGCACTTGCCGTGCGATTTTCCGCATGCCAGAAGATTGCAATACTCTGACTTGTCGCAGTGCGACATGAGCTGCGATCGAATGGACGCGTCTATCTCAGGACGAGGAGCCCCAGCAAAACAAAACAAGGACGGCCTCTTTGCTTTCCTGACGAAATCTTGCCAGCTGAGAACCTGTTCGTCAGTTGATGGATGAAAATAGGTAGGATATGGCACTGCATAGTCGTTCGGATGCCACGGACTCGCTTCGATAATGAGAGTGGTAAGGTTCACAATGCCGGGAAGGAGCAAGAGCTTGTTGCCCCAGTCACTCTCCTGCTCGGTTCTCCTTCGGAAATCCCACGTTATCCTTCCGCCTGTCATGAAGTGATCGTGCCCATCCAGCCGCTTCCACTCGGGTCTATTCATCAACCACTTTTCAAGGGCTTTAGGCACAGAGTCTCTCTCCGTAATGTTGGCCCCGTCCCAAAGGTGAGGCATTACATCCAGGCCGCCGTAAAACGGAACGAACAGTGCATTAGCCTTGGACGAATCTTGAGTCAAACATTTGTGCTTCCTAATTCTATCGTGGAAAATCAGCTCCAACATGAATTGATTTGTAGCATACCACGCTGGTCCCTGAAACACACCATCAGGATCTTCCATCGGGGGACCAAAGCCCTGGTTCACAGTTTCTTTGCACATGTCCGCCCACATTGTAAGACCCTCACATCCCTCGAGCAGTCGCTCGTTGAACATCTTGGGGAGCTCATAGAGATACAGATACTTGCCCCTGCAATCGGCCTCTTGATTGCTGATGTCGACCTGGCCAACCTCTAGCGATCCGGTATCCGTAAATGTTTGAGCTTCGGCTTCTGATAGAGTATCCCTGGAGGCAAATTTCTCCGGAGATGGGAGGAAGCTGCTCCTCAATGACTCTCTTTGTTGCCAAGCAAGGAAAGGAAGGTTAACCTGAGTATTCGCGTTCGACTCTGGGGTGCGGCCGACCGAAACAAAGTGAAATACGAACAGCAGCCATCCGAAGGCAACGGAAACTGCAACCAAGATGCACCGAGTGCGGAGCCGACTCATCAAGCCAACTTTCTCCATCCGCACTCTTAATTGCTTCTTGCTAGTCATGCGCAGTACACGATTCAGCCTTGACACATCGCAGGTCGAGGTGACGTTGAACACGATGATACAGCTCCCCGCGACCACCCAGACTACTCAAAGAAAGACCATAGACTCCTTACGTACTGACACAACAGGAGAATAGCGATCCGGAAGCTGGCCGTCTGGATCCTCTACTGCCTCCCTGCTCGAAACTGCCGCCAAACTCGTCCTGACGATGGCGTTGGACTATCACAAATCTTCGCAGCAACTACGGAACAGACTGCGCTGCGAAGAGAGCGATTAGTACAAACAATGCAGGCTAGTGTACAAGAAAAAGGGCCCGAAGTTGTATAGGGCTGTCACCAGGCCCCGTCCTCAGAACTCCGTGCAGACGATCCTTAGGGTGCCAAGATCACAGAGCGTGATGCGAGCGATGTGTCAGCACGTCCCTGCCAGGGCCCAGACCAGAGACTCCCGCTGGTAAAATGGGAGGAGACCGATGAAATGCTCGTCTCGTATGATTCGAGCTGTACAGAGCAGGCGTTCTGAAACCAGAAATAAGACAAATCAGAACGCCCGCAGGTGGAGAGAGGTGCCGAGCGCGGCGAGGCTCAAGACCCCGAAACTTCCTCCCACTGATCGAAGCGGGCTAAGGGCCAGTCCAGAGAATTAGGAACCAGTAACTCGGACACTCGCTCCACGTCCTGCTTCGGGGCCGGCCAATGCAGCGTGCAGCTGATTGCTCAACAGGGCCTGGCGCCTTTTACGACCTTGCTGCCAATTCGATGCGACGTAGACGAGACTCCCACCAGTGACAAGTACACCATCGCCATGTCAAATTAGAGCGCAGAGAGCAGGCCGATGCAGAGGTGACCCGACCGACCCCGATACCAGGTGCTCGCCGCAAACCGTAACCAGGCCCGCCCAGCCAGCCCAGGCAGGGCAGTCAGTCAGAACGAACTGAGCCAGTCGAGCATCTCGGCGCCTGTCATGGACATTCCGGCCGCTCCCCAGTGAGCTATCTCGGGCAGGCGTGCGTCCACCCCCGCGCTGCGCTGTCCCACACTTGCCCGGGCTCCCCTCCCCCGTGCCATCACCAGCTGCCCCTGGCAGAGCCCCCGAAGGCGCAAATTCCGCCGCTGCGCTGCCCCCCTTCCCGCGGAGTGTCGTCTTCACCGGCTCTCACCTCTTCCTCGACCTACATGCTCCTCCCGTCTCGTCCCTCGCTCGTCAGATCCGTCTGCGCCGCAGATCCCCTCTCCCCTTTCCCGCCTTTCATTCTCCATACCTGCACGTCCGGGGCCCGGGCGGAGACCCTCCCCGCGAGTTCCGCAACCCCGACCATTTTCCCCGACGCCGGTCCTGACGGACGCACGGAAAGCGCCCCCCGTTCCATCAGTGCGCAGCGGAGCCTCGCGCTCCACTTCCCGACACACATGAGGACCAGCGGACGCAGGGGCCTGACCATGCACATGATGGGCTGCAATGAGGAAGCGTCGACCATCATGCTCGACGCGTACCGGTATTTCCAGGGCCCGTAAGTTCGTAACTGACGCAAGCTCCGACTGCCGCGGGTAGATGGAGCCCGTCGGCTACTCACCGACGGGCGCTCCAAAAAGGCTTGTCTGCAAAGAAGGCAAGGAAGACGCTGTGAACCAGCGGTACACGGTGCGTTCTTGTGGCAGGCGAGCGACGGACCAGACTTCGCCGGGAACGCAATTGGCTGCTCGGCGTACTTTACCGGGGGCTCCAGACGAGAGTGCTGGTGCAAGGTTGGACCTGACAAACACTTCTGCTTCCTTTTCTTCGGCTTCTCCTCCTCTGCTACATTGTCGGGACTCGTGAAATGCCTTTCCTCCTCCTCCTCGTGCTGCTAATGTGTCGACAAGCCCGAGAACCATGAAGGCGGAGGAGAACTATGCTTTCTAAATACGGGTAAAAACATTGCCCTTGCCAGCTTAAGGCTTGCAGTGGGGGCCGGGTACAGATGACATCACCCGCCGTACAATCATATCTGAGCGATTAAATTGCCAAAGAGACAAGGGCATTTTCCGCAATTCCTGATTGGGCATACAGGGCAGTGAGAAATACGGTGGAGAGGAGCCTGAGGATGCTGCGAGTAGGGCTACCATGGGACTATCGGCCTACATTTGACTTTGTGTGATCGGCTTCACATGCGTTCTAAATTTCGCTTTAATTTTGACCATTTCGGTCATATGTCTGGCACCTCATGCCAAGTTCTAAGAGTGTAGGTGCACAGACAATGGAGAAGAAAAGGCGAGGGTGTGGGCGAAAGCTCAAGGTTTCAGCCCCCATGTATTGCAGAGAATTGAGCGTTGCGTGTGGTTCGAAATACAGAACGCAGAAGGCGACCAATTATTGCCTGCAAAAGCTGTAGGCATCGGACACAAGGGAAACATGCAGCACACACACCTCTGTGCATGCTGCCCAGTCGACGCATACTCGGAGTAGGGTCAGAAATACGGTATTGTACAATTATGTTCTGTTCTCGTTTTTTTCGAGCTTTTTCGAATTCGTAGCGGAACTCAGAAATAACCGTTAGGCTCGAACATGATATTTCGAGCAGTAACAAGTGGGCAAAGCAGACAAAGAGCTTATGCTTTCGTTGACCTACTCCCACTAACGAAAGGTCGACTTGTAGCATTGTTTCAATTCAAACACGTTTGCATCATGGATGCCACTCGCCTGAAAGTCCAAAACCAGTATGCAGTAAAACGTTCGAACTCCCTTTGCCTGTGGAGGTGACAAAACGATTTAGTCCCTACAAACCTTGAAATGACATACTTTCACATTCATACTACTCCATTTTTCTTCAAGGAGACAGGCGCCAGAGCTTTATTTTATGAACGTGAATATTATCTCCCACCAAGACTGGAATCGAACTAGTCTCGGGTTGAGATCACCTTAGGACACTAACAAGTGAAAATCACGGGCCAACCAAAACCAGTAACCAGATAGTTTTATCTGTGCTGTTGTTCTTGTACCTCCAATAGATTTTAGATCGCCCCTGAAACATTCAGATCGATCTTGAGGCACTCAACCTATAGAAGTAGGTTTCGGAAATGTTTTTAAGGATGAAAAATCACAATTCATGTTCATAGAAAAAAGCGGAATATTTTTCTGTTTATCGCCACATCACATCCAGCTACAAACTTGCTTTCCAATTTCTAAACGTTTTCTTTATAGTGTGAATTATATACTATTAGCTTACAACTAAGTGGATGAAAAATTCTCAAGGGAATATTGCATGAAGGCATACAAGCAGTGATGGAAAACCCCCGAATTTTTTTGTCGAGACAATCGGGTTTTATCTTTCGATCATTAAAACCCGATTTTAGCCTATTAAAACCTAGGTTTGATTAGACGAGGCATAGAGGTTGAGACTTGGAACATGGAACATTCCCCAAAGAACATTCCAACGACTATATAAAGCCAGAAATCATAACAATAAATACATTCTTCCAATCGACCGCTAACTACAACATCAAACTGTGTGCACGCCATAGAATATGCTTAAACCTACTAGGTATTAAAATCTATTACAACCTAAAATTCGCTCAATCCTCGATGTCGGGTTTTATTAAAAATACCCATTAAAACCCGATTGAGAAAAACCCGATGGTATCACCCCTGCATACAAGTATGTAATGGTAATCATGTGATAGAGGTATCGAATATGAAGAAAAAAATTTGATTAGCAATTAGTTCTTCCCAACGTACTCGAACATTCCTTATAGTATGAAGAGGAGTACAACTAAGGCGTGCGGTCCGTACAATGAGAGGGCTGTCCATGTGTTTGGCGCACCACAGCTTTGTAAAACGGTTGCAAAGCTAATACGGGATGATGCCACATGGCACTAGCTGAGCTTCCCGCCTCCTGGAGAATCACAGACCGACATACTCAAACTTTCTTACAGAAAGATGCGACGGTGGCGATGACGGTATGCTAGCGGGAGAGAAGAGAGTAGGCGAGCACTCAAAAATGATACCATCTTCTCTCTTTGCGAGTAAATTAACTAATTAATTTATATTTATACATATTGAGGTTTTCAATTTATAAAACTTTTCATGGTTTTCATTTTTTTCTCAAATATGAAATAAGGGTCCGAATATTTTTATAAATCCCTCTTTTATAGTTTGGGGATTGAATGGAATTTCATGATTTTATGGTATATTTGATCCCCATGGTGTAAGAATTTTGATCAAGTTGGAAAATATACTAGGATTTTGAACACTTTTCATTTTATGTTTGAGAATTTTGTTTGTTGTCATCCTAATAAGAATTTAAATGTTTTAAGTCTTTTACTCTACCTAAGATTTGAGGAAAGACCATCGTAGTTTTAGTAATATTAGCATTATTAGGATCAATATGTCTTTATATATTTTATTCTAATGAAGATCACCGACCCTATACACATGTGCAAGCATGCTTATATCATGAAAGCAATCATGAATTTAGGCAGCATTAAGCATTGAATTATTGAAGCATCTTGAACAGCCGGAAGCAAGTCCCTACCAGCTGAAAAGATTCATATTGTTTCAGTTAGCAGGAGATACTAACATTCATAGAGTTACTTAAGTTCCAATATCTAACTATTCACTCTCCGTCCAAGAATATGACTCTCGATACAGACTGGGATTATTCCAAAGAGAATGTAGAGAAGAGTATGAGCTTCATTAATTTAATTTATCTAAGGCAACAAAAAACTCAACAATATCATAATATTAGCTTCTCCCTACTAGATTCCATTTCACTTTATTTTGTTTTTGCGTGCAATATACCAGATATCACACCTTAATAGCAAACTCTTGTTTTCTGTATCAGGAGAAAACTTCATCCTGAAAGACATCGGTCACACGCATGCAGAAAGATCTGGCATGTCGCCGACGAGGCTGTCTCTAGATGAATTTATGTTAGATTCATCTCTTTAGAGCTGTCATGTGGCGTCGTATCAAAGATTGTTCTGAAGCTGCAAGATTCTTGTTACGGTTTACGTTTTGGGCTTCGGGGATGATCGCATGCATCGATGTGAGCTGGAATGGACTGAACTCAACTCTTTTTCGTCTGGTTGGTTGCTCTTAAATTTGGTCGAGATGTCTAGGTTGCGCGGCTGTATCACCAAGAATGTCCTCGGTCCAGGATCCTACACGCAGCAAGCGAGAGAATGCATGTCTTTCCAAGAATATACTCAATCCAATCTCCTAGGAGAGAGTGCAAATCGTAGTATCCTACACGCAGCAAGAGAGAGAGCGTGTCTTTTCAAAAATAAGCTCGGTATGGTATCCTAGGAAAGAGTGCAAATCGCAGTATTTTACACGCAGCGAGCGAGAGAGTGTTGAATCACATGTTGAACCATTACCCCCCATAACGATTCTGAGCCTGTTAACTGCTCCTCCGCATTAATTTAGGCGCGAAAGCAAATAACCATTTAGATAAATTAGGCATGGCGGACTACTATCGTTTATTCCACGCATGCATGGGCATGTGTTAAAAGTTCTATTTGCCATATATAGTTGAGCATTTGGAGTGTAAATTAGATGTTTTTCCAACTATCAAGCATATATTGTAGTAGAGTTTATTTGCATTAAAGATTTCATTAGCAATTTTTTGACATGAAGATTACTTTGTTGTATGAATGCGTTATCATCTTGCTTCAAAATAAAATATTTGACTTTTTGTAGGATTTATTTGATACTCCTCCATGTTTTACTTATTTGGTATCTTGGAATTCTCAAAAAAAATTCATCACATCTATGTATTATATCAATAGGTTTCTGAATATTCAAAACTATATGTGACATATGTTTTTGAATATTAATATTATGCTTTAATAAAATTTTATGATTTTTTACTTTAGACATAAATTTTTGCATTAAATCACATCAATTTTTTCAAAATTATGAGATAAATAATGTTATAATATTTCTCATGTTATGATATATCATTGCCATTATTAAGATTAATTTATAATTTTCTTATTATTATTTATTTTAAAATTGTGGAAATAATAATAGAAAAATAAAAAATTGATCTCAATGTCATATACACTAAATATTCTTCATGGCAAGCATTAAAATTTGAACATAATATTTTAAAATGACATTTTTTTATAATTACATTTGATTAAATTTTAAAAAAATTCTTTACCTCAACACTAACCTAAGTGATAAAACATTATGTTATTGAATTGAGTCATAAATTCAATAAATTTATATTTCAAATTCGTGTAAAAATTTTGACTATACTCTTTAAATATTAATTATAATAGAATTTCAATTGATTACTTTGGTCAAATTTTTATTCTTTTATAGTTATTCTTGTCAATTTTGTTATTTGATATTTGAATATCCTTGACTCTAACTTCAAACTAGTCAAGATTTAAAAACCAATATTATTTTGATAAAAAAATGTTATACTAAATAAATGAAAACTGTTATTTTGAAATCTAATGTAGATTCAACAAATTTTTATTTTTCCTAAGTTTTATTCTCCAAATATACAAAGTCAAATTATAAAATTTTCATGATAAAAAACCAAAAATAATCAAATCAAATGAATATATTATTTAAAAAAAAATCTATTGATAATGCAATAATACACCAAATTTTAAACATCTGGTATATTATTGCATATTATTATGATATTTTCGCATTTTTAATTTAGATCAAATACAAATAAAAAATTTTTTAAAAAAATTTGAATATCATGTTATTTTAAGATTGTACAACTATTTATATTTATACAAATAATTGTTGATTTGTTATAATATATTTTTGTTGGGATGCAAACTAAGCAAATGAAATATTATTTGTAATTTTAATACCATCAAATTTGTATACTATATATAAATTCAAAATTAAATATAGTATTATATCAATTTAAATTTATCATCATAAAATTATGGATTAAAATATAAGACATATTTAAAATATTATATTCTTCGTATGATAACAACTTTTTTCAACGAAAATTTGAATTACAACATTTAAATTATGATAATTTTAAATAATTTATTAATATTATAAAGAATTATTCTTTATTTAAATTATGAAGAAATATTGATTTAATTATAATTTTATCATCATATAAGAAATAATCCCAATGAACAAAAATTTATGAATTTTAAATTAATATTTTTTTGTTAAAATAAAACAAATTATTTATTAGGATCATAATAAAAATTTAAATGTGTATTCAAATACAAATGCATTTTACAATTTTATGTATTATTATTTTATTTAATTAAGATATTTTACAATCTAATATAAAGATAAAATTTCAATTATTTCATAAAAATTGTATTGAACTAAATATTATATAAATTTAGTATTAAAAAAATGAAATTAGACTTTTAGTCATTATCATGTGAATAAAAAGTTCATATCATTTGATTTTAATTATATATTTAAAAAACACATTGCATTATAAAACTAGTTTTGAAATATTTCTGATGAAAATTATTTTTTTTCATGAAAAATAATCTGGAAAAGTTAAAAATTAATTTTAAATATAAATTCATGCAAAAGTTATGAATATTTGGAAAATTATTTAATGAATACCTTTCAAAAACCAACACACTTGATGATATTCAATAGGTTTCATTTTATCGTATGGTATTCTATCAACGGTCTACAATCCATTATCAACATGATGATATACTACACATTTTATTTTATTATATAGGATACTGTCAACATCTCTATTCCAATTTTTATAATGTTCAAATACAATCTGGTTTTAAGTATGTTTTATGCTTTACATAGATGATTCTTAAGATGCAGTTAAAAGTATTATGTGATGTATTACATGATACTTTAAGCTTATGATTGTAATACTGTCTACAACTTTACTTGAAATTATGTGTAGCGGAAAAATAAAATATTTATTCTTGTCAGTTTAATTGTAAAGCTTCATATTGCAATTATACTATTCTGATAGTTAGAATATTTTTTTGTTTTGATTCATTCGTAATATTGTGATTTTTACTCTCGAATACTTTCTACACTTGCCGAATTATCCCTAAAATCGCTTGACTCATCATCATTGACTCTTGTCGATCTATTCAATTCTGCATTCTAGACATTGCTATCAACACAATAGAGCATGTTTGAAATTCACTATAAACCTTGAAATGAAATTGATAGTTGTGCGAGTAAGTGTTATTGCTCGTCGCTTTTTCAAGCATGAAGATAAAACCTTTGACAAAACTGCAAATGAGACATCAAAATACTCTCTCCTTTGAGAGCAAATTAGTCTCGATAATGGTGATCTCTACTTCACGCTATATAGCGCAAATTATCAAATTATAAGAACTTTTATTGGAACATGCATGATGATTAGTGCATGACTGTCAAGGAGTCTTATCAGATTTTATCAAGTAGATATGTTATATCACATCAAGTGTTGCTTTTTGGATTGGTTCCATCAGATAATTTTCTATGAATATTTGAAATTTACAAATCTTTGAATGATGCAATTTGAATATAGATTATGTATATTTTGATTAAGATTGAACAACATAAATCTGAACTTGTATGTCAAATAGTATTTTCACTCCATCATCAAATTTCTCAATATTGAGTATAAATTATTTTTTAAGATTTATTTTCAATTTGTATTATATGTTATTTTATTAATATAATACTAAAATATTCTTAGATTTTAAATTCAATTACGATTGATTGTAATTTTTTTATGATTATTAGATTGATAACTTGATATATGATTGAAAATATTTTATTTTTTTTAAAAAAATAAATATTTCATGAATAAATTACAAAATTAAAATTTTTGTGTAAATTATAAGTGCAAGTTTTATTGAATGATCCATGAATAATTTCATATATTTAAATTTATTTTACAAATGAAAGATTGCAGATATTAAAAATTTTTATAATATGATATTTGAATATTATTTTTTTTATATGATGAAGTTTTATCAAGTTTTGACAATTTTTTTACAAGTATGAAGTTGATTAATAAAAAATATTACATTGATTTTTAATTGTAAGAACTTAATCAATAATTTAAATGATAATAGAAGAATCTATACAAATATGTATACCTTTTTATTACATAATGTATTTTTAAATGTTTATCCAAGAATTATTAATACATTTTCAATGTAATGAAATTCGAATTAAGAAAATCAAAGATATTGCTTTGAAATAGAAGTAGAGGTTATATATTTGATAAACACTATATTCTCATATTGGAAGCTTCAAGTTACAAAATTTTGACCATGGATGATGAGTATACAAGAATTAATGATATGACATGAAGTATAATCTACAGTTAAATGCTGAGGTTATGAAACAAAACTATATTCATGCATAACAAGTGGTTTCAAATACAAGATACATTCTTTATCGAGTTCATATTGAATCTTGCTCTACGTAAATTATCTCGTTTCATCCACGAAGACATTGAGGAGGTATTCTCCTCCTTTATCTTGGTTAATTTCTTTTTTGTTGTTACTTTTATCTCCTTTGACAAAAATAAGAGGAGACTAAAGATCCGATCAAAAATCGCAACGCGTGAATCGTCTAAGAAAATGAGAATCACGTCACTGTACTTTACCGCTGAATTGGGATACAGTGGTATACGGAAGACTCATCACATCATCCGAATCTTCACAAATGATTGGCTCGTGAGGGCAGCAGTCGATTTTGCTAGTTGTTTATCACTTTGTTCCCAATGAAAAAGCAAAGTCTTCTATGCCTTTAGAGATTGTCGCTGGCCGTTTTCTAGGCCTACTGTGTCTCTTTGGAAGCATATAGGGGGTGCTTTACTCCTTTGTGTAAGAATTCGTCCAATTCAATCACTGAATTACAAACTATTAGTATCTCTGGAGAGACTTTGAAACATCGAAATTTATTTTACGTTGTGTGTAGCTTGGGTTTCCGAACAATGTTCACCTGGTCAAGTATGCCATTGATGGATTTACTCATGGGGATGGTGGTTAATACCGTACGTGAATAATCTTCCTGGACAAGAAGAGAAATCACCTTGAAGTTGGTTTGGCGTTAGTTCTTTTGTTGCCATACCGCACGATGATTCCTTTATGTGTCGACTATCTTACTAATGTGGTGGTGAGTCTATAATACTTGGTTACCCCGTAGCGAGTCTTGCTGGCTTCACTTATTATCACCTCCACCTCTTCGAAGTCTAGAAAGTGATGCTGTTACAACCACTCGTCTGATTAGACACATGCAGCTCTGCAACAAGTAAAAAGGAGAGAATAAGATTCAAACTTACAGTGATGTGGTGGTGTACAAGAGTTATCATCAACAACTCGCAATATCTGAAAGATATTTCTGAGCGTGGGGAGGTGAATATTATGTGCTACAGCAGAAAAGGGAAAACGAATCCCGGGTTTGTCAGGAGAAAATCTATCGTGCTCCAGTTGCATGCAGGAAATGAAGTAGTTCGGAAGTAAGGCTTCTGAGCAAGTTGTGCTCATGACGGAAGTTGAAGGCTGTGGGCAAGTGAAAGTTATTTTCGCTCACCTCCTTTGGAGAGTTGTCAATTTGGACCCACTTACAGCCTGGGCTTCACTCCCCCAACCACAGTTAGGAAACTCTTCAAATCCCAACAGATGAAACGAAGGCCCTCACGTGTAAGACGGTGAAGCCGTAGCAGATCGAGATGATCTACTTATGGATGGGCATAGATTGCTGGGCAGAAATCGATCATGCTTACGTGTGTTAGCGTCTGGAACTCACTACTGAGGGGTTTCGGAGTTCAAAACTTAGGTTGACAAGTTCAAACAGGAGGAAAAGGTTTCCGTTTCACCCCTATTGTTCGAGACCTACTACCTCGATCGAGGTTGAACCCCAAGTTTACGTCAAGGTAAAGACATCCTGGGGTCGAGTAGGGACAAATTGCTGATCGGTATGTCAGAATTGTTTTAACTAAGTGTGGATGGAAATGGTCAGGTCTTCATGTCATACTTCAGTCTATGGCTTCTTCATCGAGCATTTCTACAACTATGAACTGTAGACATAAGAAGGTAATAGAAGAACATTACCATTCTGTCATTCCATGGCTCTTTGACCTTCCAAAGCTTTTCCAGCTCTCGATCGATGCTTCGCTGCAAGCCTTGTACTCCTTCACGTGCTCGTCACAACGGACGTCAAGTTGCCAGTTTGCAATATACTGGACTTCTTCACATCTTCCTACATCACGTCCTGGGGGTCGCAATCTCAATTTATCCACTTCGAAAACCTCAAAGGGATTTGAAGTATGTTCACTTCCCACCTTAAAGAGGAATGGTTGTTTGTATTTACTCATATAGTCTTTGACAGTGTCACACTCACAACATACTGTGATTCCCACCAGCTCCCCATATAATGCACATGTGAATCAGATTTTGCGTAATAGAGACGTGGAACCTATACTGTTGGTCGATTCCAAACTGCCCTCAGACATGCTGCTGTGTTAGTTAAGGTAAGTGAGGTGGTTGAGGGCCCTTCCAAAGTTATATGTTTGTGGCCGGACCAAAATCGCAGCGGCACTTAACAATTAACCGGCGAGTTCTACCATCCGAGCTTGTAAAGTTACCCCATGTAGCTGACTTCTTGCTACTTCGATCGAGCTATTCGTTGAATCGACCAAGATGCTGGTTTCATAAAGTCGTCTGGCTTATAATCGAGGATTAACTATTGTTCGAGTCTCGGGGTGGGCACAATTCGGAGGTGCCCTTGATGGCTAATGAAATCGGGAGTGTACCCGGTTTCTGGAGCATGGCAATGTAGAGGTTGTGAGACTATAAGATGCCAGTCACAAATATTTTCTAGATTTGAGTGAAAAAAAGTCTCTCAAAGGATACTTCGGGCTAATGACCGCTACCGCTCTCGTAGAAAATTCTAATTTTTTTAATGCCAAGAATGGTTTCCGCTGAACTCTCAACGCAGCCTTCCCCTTGTGTAATGGGCATCTATTTCGCACGGTTCGAAAGGCACTTCAATAAGCCCTTGTACGGCTTATTGAAGTACAAGGGCTGAAGTCTTGATCCCGGACACAAAAGGAATAGAGCGTAGAGGCTGCGATCGTGTCCAAGTCCGACCGAAGACCAGGCCTCTCTTTATAGGAACCTTCCGTACGTAAGGATTACGCAATAAGGATTTTTATCAAAGCAATATATGGAATTTAGTAGAAATCTCATATTTTTTTCCCAATATTTTCCGAATTTAGCGTCAATTTGATGCTACTTCAAGGTATGTTGTGTTATTTTTATTCGTAAAGACCGCTACTTCAAGGTATGTTGGTGTTATTTTTATCTATAAAGATACTTTTCCATTTCAACCCAAAAAATGTCATTTTAATTTTTGATATTCTCCTATATGATTGAGTGGTTGATGTGAAGATGCCGCTACTTCAAGGCATGTTGGTGTTATTTTTATCTATAAAGATGATTTTCCATTTCAACCCAAAAAATATCATTTTAACTTTTGATATTCTCCTATATGATTTGGTGGTTGATGTGAAGATGCCGCGTGTAATTATCATTCAAGTCCGAAACATATAAAAAATTACAACAAAAAATTACCTTGGAGTATTGAGTATCACTGAATGCAATATAGAGACTATGTTATACTAGTTGTATCGGATGAAAGGGCATCTTCTAGGCTCCACCTTTGAGGCGGACTCAGTGCAATCCATCAAAGTTCAGAATGAAGAACGTGACCAAACTTGCAATGAAATTAAAGAATATTGCAAACTCCGCCAAAACACCTATTCAAGAGCCTGAAATTGCGTGGTGGACTTAGAATGTGATAATTTATCACTTTCTAGATTTAATTTAGTTCAAGAAATATTAAAGAAATATTTATTTTTTGAAATACGAAACCTCATGTCACACGTAATATATGGAATCCATGACACACATTTCCATATTTAGAGAGTCCTGCCGATGACTTACTCCATATTACCGTGGCATTACTCTACCACTGAGTTAGAGTGGGACTAAACAGAAACAATTTTATTCTTGTATATAGAGTACAACATATTTTGTCACAAATTTTTGACAATTATCAGCTCGATGGACCCGGCTAAGTTGACATCTGACATTGACATAAGTTATTCAGTTCTATAGGAATTGCACGATCAACAGGAAAGTCTGGCCTGACTCACGTCGTTGGTCACTTACACCACACTGCGCAAGTTCAATTGCGCATGAGAACATATCACCTTGCCTGGAACGGTAACTTCCCGTTTCCTGGAAAGTCGATCAGAAGAAAACAATTGAAATATACAAAAGCCGACATTAGAATAAGTCCTTTGTGCACTACCGGTCACTAGGTTTCAGAAGGATGCTTCTATGGGAGAGAGGAGTGGTAACGTGCATCACAGTAGATTCTACACATTTCTCTACTTGTTAGAACTCCTTGATGGGGACTTCCCATCCTTTTTGTTATATTCCTCGGTGGTTTTGGGCTCTACTTCTTGTTAAAACTTTGACTATGTTCAAGGTTTGATGTGAAGTGGGCATGATGGGTCATCCACCTTTTATGAACGTCAAGATTCACCAGATCGGCTCATCGAAGAAAACCCTGCCAGATGTTGATTGTAAGGCCCTTCGAAATGTCTTCTCTGATGAACAGTACAGTGGGTGTTGTGATGACAGAGAAAAATGACATGGACGAAAACAAAATTCACCTTCGCTGGACGTCTTTAATCTGAGCACTGTTGAAGTAAGGTCGGATGTCAGGTGACTCGACTGTACAGCAATGCCCTCGCAGTCTAGGTCGTGGAGACAAGAAAGTCAACTTCGAGAGGCTACGTTGTATAATGACGCTCAGAAGGAAATTGAGATTCGTTGCTTCAGCCGTACAGATAAGAATGTTACCCAATCACACATTAAATCCTATCGATTAAGAACTGACTCTCGCATTTATATACAGAACGGTTCACGAACTCCTCATCCGCGGTTTCTTAATGCAGCACTGTGCGTTGAAGGTTCAAGTTCACTACTTAAATGGGTTAGGTGATGATGCCAAACAACCGTGATTGACTTTGGCAATGAGTGCAAACTCCTCTGCTGACTGGTATCTTAAATAGGATTTGAGCAGATCATGGTAAGCTGAATTTCCAGTTTGTAGGTTTATTAAAGTCCATGTACAGACTTTACAGTTAATTTGATAGGAAAGAGCTAGTCTCTATCATCTAAACGCCTTCTAATCCTGCGACAATCGGAACAGGCAGAATCGATATCGAAGTTTGAGTAAGCTGGATTGAGAAACTATGTTTGCTTCCTGCTGTATTCGTGGTGTTATCCATCACCGCAAAGAGAGAATAAAAAGCCAGCAGCTTCGGTGACCACATCTCGATTTTATTGACGGATGCTTATACAGTTTGGTGAACACTAGAACTTGTGCAAATTGGCGTATATGATGGATGGATGAAAGGTTCTTGTTGATTGTATGTTACAACATGGACCTCCTTCATGCAAGTTGCTCTTCACCACAAATAACGTTCCAGCCGTCAGGTGACCGCGGCAACCGTGGATCACTATTCCACGACCCTGAGTGAGGACTGCTTCAACTCAAGTCCTATTCCAGAGAACCCTGAGCCTAAGGTGGCACAATTAAGGTGCGGCAGCTGCAGCGGCAGCCTCCCAGACGTGAATCCGATCGACACCAAGAGTACTGACAAGTTGAACAAAAACGCACGATGCGTTCTCCTTGCAATTTGCCATCACCATACTTGATGTTCTGACTAGACAAATGGGTGGTGCTTAGCAACCGCAAATCAATTGCTTGTTTGCTGGCTAAAAGCCATCCTTAGCTTTCATCGTGGTGAGCATTATTTGTAGCTAGAATGCTCACCTATTGCTAATTATGAATGCTTGATAAGTGACATTCAAATATGATCGTCAGGATTGCCTGAGGTATCAACATAGTGGTGATTACAACTATCTACATATCAACGTTGGTCGATGAATCGTCAGCATTTGTCACGTTCAATCGCTGGCATTGGAGGGCTTCCTTCATCCTTTGCAGGGGGAGAATAGCCGACTCAGACGGGATATAACACTTCCCGGAGTCGCTGGTAGACTTCCTTGCCCTGTTGATGAGCTCCTCCTCGACCTCCCAATACGCGTCGACATGTTGGTGAACATCTTGTTTTTTTGAATCCAATTGGGAGAGCTTGATTTAGATCCTATTGAGCTTCTCATCCCATTCCTTTCCTTCAGAGCTACTAAAATCTCCTGCTTCTTATAGTGCCCTTCGATCATCTCAGGATAGTTGTTGGCTACCTCTTCCAGTCCTGCTCACAAATCAAATCACAAGTAACTGGAAAATACTCGACAGCAGGGTAAAAGTAAATTGAGCAACACAAGAAGATCCGTAGGCGGTTGGTTTGGGGACACCGTGTTCTGAAGGAAGATCGGACCAAGTACCTCCGTGAAGAACAAATATGTTGTCCACACCTTTTTCAATGAAAAGGTTTCCAGCACTCTGCATGAGCAGAAGGATGCCAAATTTGAGACATGCAACGCAAGGCGCTACTGCCTGCATAACAACTTCAAATGGCAGTCGCCGGGACAGCTAAAACTTCAACTGAAATGACTGACACTGGACGGTCAACGGTCCATAAAGGTAAATAAACTTTTGCACTTGGATTGTTCAAGGGTTGTCGTCGACTTCTGTCAAATTAGATGTCTGAAATTGCGCTAGTTTCGGAGAGCCTTTAGAGATTGCTCCTGAAGGCACCAAATAAAGAAGGAGATGAGAAAAAGATCGTCCTTTTGAACTCGGGATGCATACCACGACTGATTGTTCGTCATCGTCGTATATAACAATAATTTTCTCAGGCTCCTTGTTGATCTGCCATAGAAAAGTGACATATTAAGCTATGATCCGTTCCAGTGTTGTTTTGCAGTGCTTGGAGAACCGTTCATTAAGCGTGACTTTCAATTCACGTGCTTCTTCTTCTTCTTATTTGGCGTCTGCCCAACACTCGCTAATTCCGCCATTTGTATGCAGAGTGAATACTTCGGGGTGAGTTCGTCGGGGAAAGGTCATAACACCAGGAGACAAACAAGAAAAATAACACACGCAAGACTACTGATATATCATCTTCCTGCTTGATCTCTACAGTAAAAGCAATCCCCAATTTTAACAGTTATGATTCGAAGTACAAATAGACACTCACAAATGGAAGTATATCACCGGAAAAGTAATTGATGGTTTTCTTCAGATTGATTGCCGGGTAAGACAAAGCTGCAAAGGAACGATGTTGAATGAGTATCCAGTTGGGCTACTTTCTCCCAGATCAGACGTGTATGAAATCTATATATTCTACGAAGTGCCGATGAACACTAACAAGGTAATGAGCGTGTTTTGTGAACATTACGACAAATTTAATGAGAACATTGAGTCAACTTGTTAACATGTATCTTATGGGTAGGCGAGTAAAAGTTTTGCTTTGAGTGAATATCGCCGTACAAGATAATTTTCGTCTCAATATGATGTTCAGGACATTGTCACAAGCTGTCTCATACGTAAGTGGAGTTTGATCTTACCGCCTCTGATATGGCATGTTTGGAATTCGTCCGCGTCTCTTACGTCGAGTAGAAGTATTTGAATTTGGGTCTAGAGGCATAACAGTGACGCTCGTATGAAGTTTGAGCAAGCTGCAGAACTCAACCTCCTAATGGAATGTTCCTGCCTTGAACTTCAAGCAGGGTACGGCCAAAAACTGAAGGCAAGCTACTGAGCAATAAGCGAGAACGCATTTGAGAATATGAAGGTCTGCATACAGCTTAAGATTATCCTTAGTACCTCGTGAAGAAGCTTGACCAACAGAACAGGTTTCAAGCGCCTGAAAAATTCTTCCTTCTTGAAACGAGCATCTTAACCACTCAGGGAACAACAAGAATGTTGGCGTGCTAACATTAGTCAAAGTAGTACAAGTCTGTGTTAGCATACTGGAAATTGCGATTTCACCTTTTAGGGAAGGTAGAGCTGTAAACTGAAATGTTTCAAGCAATATAAGAAGGATACTGACTTTCGTGCTAGCAAACTTGTCCGTAACTTTCAGCATGTTTAGCCCGCTGTACCAACAGGCATATTCAGAATGTGAGAAAGGCATAGTGTGAGGGTGTAAACGTTCGTCGAGGCATGTGAACTTTCAACTGTAACTTATTGTCTCATTGGCCGCCCATGAATACTTCGTGCCAACCAAAACATTTACAACTTTCTTCTAGCTGATATCGTATCCGAATCCACAGTGGAGACTTAAACGGTCCAATCAAAGCATGAAAATCTTGCAACGAGAACGAGGTTCCATATGGTATGTGAGATTATAATGCTTAAAGCGGTCTCATGCGCACCTGTCTATCGTGGATTTTACATTTTCGTACTTGTTTATCAGCTTAATATCCTTCAAAGGCCTCTGTCAAATATACCAAAGCAAACGAAAGAAAAACGACTGCCTTGAGCAACGTATGGGAGCAGAGCAGAAAATTCTCCATTCTTCCGGACATACTTATAGAAGATTTCACAAAAAGAAAACGATGTACTACCGAGTGGAGGAGGGAGGGGGGAGGATGGGAAGAATACTTACCGCAGAGACATGGCCTTGCCGGGGATACCGAGTAGACTGCATGTCTCTTCACAACTGTCTAATCCGAGCAACTGAGACCACCTTGAGGACAGTAAATTTGGTTCAGACGTCAAACTGGAGACTGATTTCGGTTGAAAGAGATTCCCATGGGTTTCCGAAGACGGACGATATTGAATTTATAAGCTTTTGAGTAGACTGCAGGCGGAGCATCTAGTCTTGGCCTCAACAAAACAGCAGACTCAGCCCTTGGACTACTAACAGACGATGGCATTTCTCCAGATATAGTAGGAGCCTTAAAAGGATTCATGCAGCGGACCAACGGGGAATGTTTATAGATGCTAATGTAAAGTACAGATTCTTCTCGTACAGACAAACAGTGCACGACTGTACTGCTGCTTTGAGTTTGATTCGTACATCTCCGCTGACCTCTGAAGGCACCCACTCCTTTCAGAGATATCAGACCAGAGTACAAGAACTTTGGGCAAAATGAACAAATCAATGAACTGCCAAGAGCTGATGGATTGGCGATCTTCTCTTTCAAGCAATTCGGTAAATAAAATCCTTATGAACAAACCCTACCGAAACTGCCCACGAAAATTCCCTCGGAGACCCTCTTCACGTCCTTCACAACATTCATTCGTAGAGAGTTGCACTAAACTACAGCTGCCCGCATACTTCACCTTCTACTCCTCCAGAATCTCCTCGACCGAATTCATCCGGCTAATCCCATCCCGTTCTTCTGAGACAAGCGCGTCCTCGTAATCTCACGATTATTTGTTGGAAAAGACGGGAATCAGCGAGTCCGCTGCGGAGAGAAGAAAATAGAAGGCAAGACAGTTGATGGCGCTCGATGGCTCTTCCTTCCCCTGTCTTCTGTACGTCGGTCGATGCCCCACTGCTCTGAAGTGTGCACGAATTTGCCAGCCTGGCAAATTTAGCCAATGAACATGTATGTCACTGCCACCGAGGATGCCACGTGTTTGCATGTCACTTTCTCAGTGCTCGCTAAGTCGAAAGGCGGGATTCAGTTAGCAACTTGCTCCGTTAGTTTATGGATGGACTTTCTCATTTCTGCGATCACGAAGTCCTCATGAGTCATGATACCGACTCCTTTCTCCCGCAGCTCCGTCCACGTTACAATTGTTCGTTCAAGGATGGAAGTAAAACTGACGCAAGCTTTCCGATGGTACGATTCACATGTCCAGGCCCGCCAAGTGTGTGGAGTTTCTTCCTGTTAATTTCGGACTGTTGTTCATACATGAGGGTTTCGCGTTGTTTCTCGTACTTGAAGATCCTTCCACTTACATGAAGATTTCACTGCGTCGAAGACACGGGTTGTGAGTGGGAGCAGGTTATTGATCTGAGTCTTGGAAGGGCCTGTTTGAACTTTTGATTACATGCAGTGAGAAGCTGGTTGTCCCTTCCTTACAAGATGATTTGTTGCAGACAAACGTGACTGGACATTGAGAATCTTGACTTCTCTGTCAGTGCACGATGGGTCTGTGCCAAGTTCGAAAGTTTTCTCTTGCTTGCGTGCTGAACGAGGAAGCCATTACTTAGTCGAGACCCAAGGCTTGCTGTCCAGATGGAGACCATGATACTCATGAATATCGCTTCACATGGTAACTATAGTCGTGTTTGTATGTGACTACGAGATGAAGTGGAGATCGCAACTATAGAGCAGGAATTTTTTATGCACTTCCAATGCTCCAGGACACTATTTGTGGATGGGCTATTGTTCTTCGTATATAGTGCTTTCACTCCTGAGAATCGTCTCCATCCACACTTCACAGTGAGCTCATGCACATTCCACTAAGATTCGAGACCAGGGCTCGCTTTCATCTTGTACTCAGGTTCAAGCAGACGTTGGTCAGACTGCAGGACAGGCAGAAAACTGTAATAACTAGTGTCTGGAGTTGAATACTTGCCTCTTTAAATTATCCATCATATTTGTTTGTGGCCCAACTCTGTACTGCTTAGAGGTTTGGTTCACGGCCCACACTGGTGCCCACACACTATTGTTTTCTTCATTTGCTGTCTTCCAGAGGATTCATAAGAGTTGAGAGGGATGTAGTAACCTCCTGCAAATCTACGTAGGAGGAAGACTCTGCTCCGGATCGTTGGCAGAATTCCTTGGACGTGTGGAATATCACGTTTAGCATGGAACAGCAATGAAATTACGCCGATTATGTCATGGTATGAAGGCTTGGTGTGCTAGTGAAGTTTGTACCCAACCTCGGTCTAGTATCACGATGATATACATGAGATCTTTGATGATGAGGGGATTATGGGCTTTCAAACCCCATCCTGAAAGAGCGACTAGCTCCGGACTCGGCAGCATTGAAGTGCCAGTTTTTCCTTAATGCGTGTTTAGTTCCATGCCAGTCATACGCTTGAATGAGAAGCCATGTGAACTGCGTCAATTAATTTCCTGTTACTCGTCTGCGTTTTCTCTGGAGTTGTTCCCTGTCTTGGTCGATCACGTCCAGTAGTCACGAGTAGCACGACTTGACGACCGCTACTTTGGATCCCAGATCGTTACTTGAGAGTGCTCTGCAGCTTATTGAATAGCAGATCGCGTGTAGCTGCACAACCAGAAACATAAGTCTGTTCGAGTAGTAAGCCTTGATGTTGCTGTCATCAAATCCTATACAACATCTTCGATTAACAAATGTATTCAGTTCTATCCATGAATTGAGCCATAATAGTTCTAATCTGGCTAATTGTCCTGAATTTTTGCTTCATGAAGTGTTGTAATGGAACACAACCGGACTGCAATCTATCATCAGGACATGTTGAGATGGAAGCCACATGAATTGATCGTACAGTCAAGTGCATACTCACACGATGAATTGATTCATGTCCCTTAGTGACGAACATAAAGTGTCTCAAATAAGCCTCACTTCAAATTTTGAAACATTAGGATGGTATGCCCGTTCTTCCGAAATACATAGTAGAAGATGAAGACATAGAAGGAGTCAAACTCAATTCCTTATCCTCCTCGTGTGAAGAGACTTCTGAGACCTTGTTTGAAGTTTAACAGTAGCTGCTTTGACTTTGACATTTGACTCAAATCAACCTACTAAAGTCCTGTCATGGACCGCGTTGCTTTAGTCACATTTCGTTCTGAAGTCAACTGAAATTCTGATTCTAATCATTTCCCATTTAAGGTAATATAAGTTTTTAGATAATTCAATTTTTTCTATAATTTTTTTTCATTTTTTTCTAAATACTATTCATCATGAAGATCCAGTGTGATGTTATTCTGCTATAAAATGTATACGCTTCTTAGATAAAAATGTATCATGATTCTTTATACTTGTACCAAATATGCATCAATCATATTGAATATTATTTTGGATAGTATTTTTTCACTAAAATTTTTGAATTAACTTTCAAGGTGTTGATGCGTAGAATCGCGAAGATGTGATTTGTGATTCAGGTGTGAGCATCATATCAACTTCCAAACTAATCTGATTCATATCTTTGAGCCTTGCAGATAAACGAGGAAGGTTAAGATCTATCATAATGAATTAAAGGCAGAGACATGCATAATTATTGGTGACCACTTTTTGAAATGATGACCTTCTTTTTTTTTCGCATTTGCTGTAAAAGTGATGATATATGGGTGATGTAGATGATCTTGATGTAATTGATAGACAAGCAATGTTGATCATTAAATCCTATGGATTCAGATAAGTAATTTCATGATTATGTTTGGGTATTGTATCATCTGGTCATATCATCATTTTGATCATAACCTCACGAGTATCGTATCATGCTATCGAACTTTATTTCAACTTAGAATTAGATTGTTGTATGTATGAATGTTGAATTAGATTAAGTATTAGTGAAGAAATGACCAAGATCTTGATACATTTGTGTTGATGTATAATATTTTACATAAGAAAAGAGTTTAGCTTCTTGCATAAAAAATATTGCATAACCATATCATTCATACCATAACCTTGTGTTTTTCAGCCTTTTGACCTTTTGTGTCCCAAAGGCTTAATCTATTTACCATACATGAATCTCCAAAAATTTGTTTACTTGAAAGCAATATTATATTTCGAAATTCATGCTATTTGTCAAATAAGCTTGATAACTCATCCATATGAAAGAAGAGCTTGTTTTGTTACATATGAAAATTGTGTATTTTGAGATATAAGATATGTGTGAATAACAACTTTAGCACTTTCTTTAGTGTGAGCTTTAGATTGATATACATATGCATAAGCAAATACATGTAGTTAGAAATGATTTGTGCTAAAACTGTGGTTAAAGGTCAACAACGCCGTTTAGAGACCGAAGGCTCAAGGATTAGCATTTGGGTTACTTCTCTCGGAGTGTATGTTCTTTGTTGTTGGAAATTCAACCTACAGTGAGTATTAGCTCTCTATACATCATAATCTCTTATTTGTGATACGATTATGAGCAAAGATAATTGTGAAACACCGTGAAAATGTTTTAGATACATGTGACACTCTCTTGTTATAAACATGATGATAGTCTATTTAATGTGAATCGACAACGATGCATGTTACACCATGGCAACATACATTTCGTAAAACCTTTTAGTACTTTGACTTCCAATCTATCTATGAGATCTTTATGAATCAATTGGGCAATATAATAATCTAAAGTGTTTGACATGGCAATACGTGTTTAACATGGCAATTCGGCCAGTGTGGGTATCCGACCGTAAGATTTTAGTCACTTATTACAATTATTTCACACAACATTATATCTGATGAGCCTAATTCTCCATGACGAAGTCTTTCTATTTTTATTTTCTTCTATGCAGCTTTTGTAACATCACAAGGGTTACTAAATACTCCTTTTGCCTTCCTTATAAACGATTGCACAAAACCTCGGAGGACGATGCGAGGTACTTTTTCTCTCCGTATCCTCAAAAGGAGCGTGACAACTACTCCTGAAGCTCTTCTAAGGAGAAACTCATAATCGACTCTCGCCTCTCATGCGCTCTGTGTCAAACCGAGCAAGCCACGTGGAGATGACCAAAACTGCAACGTGCTAGCTGATGTGGCTTGCCTCAGCTGGCAAGCCTCAGGGCGTAGAAAGACGTACATAAACTTCTTTCGTCATTTTCGGGGAGTAGATAGAAAAGGGATCACAACGTACAAGGACGGAAGGAAACTGGTCACCAGGGGCCAGTATACAGGGAAAATATGCTCAACAGAGCTGATTAGTTTTAACCGGTAAAATTCAATGAATAATTACCTAACTTATCTGCATGGCATTAAGTACTGTTCTTTGGCGAGAAAATAAACTTCATATTGCCTACGAGAAAGGTTTTATTCTCATTGACAAACAAACATGTTTAATTCGGAGTCCATAGTTTCATGTATAACTAAATGCTAGTATAGTAAGGTGATGAACTTTTAATAATTCCATATACTTAACAACATTTGCTTCTAGTATGATTTATTGAATCCATTCGCCCCCTATAAGAAAACGATTTATCGTCCCCTCTTACAATTTCCGATTGTATTTGGATGACTATCATGCTTTTAACAGCAACCTGATCTGCTCTAATCTTAATCGATTTTGAGGGATTATAACCTTAATATCAGGCGTCATTGCCAAAAGCATATAACTAATTTTCTCATGTGTAGCTAATCCATTTTCTGTGAATGGACAATGAATGGTGTAGACGATTATTCCATTTGAAGCAAAATCTCACTTTTTCATTCGAGAAATGAAATTGTACACGGATGTCAAGCCATTATGTAAAATTGTAACGGCTTCAAGTTTATAACTACAATGCACAGTCATAATGTTTGATTGAGCTAAGAACATGAACATGTTGCTCCAACAAGTTGGAGCAACATGTTATACTTGTTGCAGCAAGAGTATGTATATACTCTTGCTCCAACAAAAGTAAACTGAAAGTAAAAGTGAAGTAGACTATGATATTATGAAACATGAGTTATATTGCCAGAACATCAAAGTAAATTGAAAGATCTATTCCAATCAATGAACTATTTCTTGAAGTTTATAACTCTACTCCAGTACTAAAGTATTATTCTTTGGACAGAAGGGTAACGGTAAAGGATATCATCCCACATCTGCATAAAAATTGAAGATGATCTTGTATGTAGTCACAAATAAAAAAGATGACAAAATTACCAATAATGTCCAACTTTGCAAAAATTGCGATAGATGTACTATCCACATATCCACATAGATATATTTATTTGTACTGATTTTCATATTTTCCATCATGTCACAAGAAAGTGCTCAGAATGGGTCTATGATATGCCCGTAGTGGTGGAAGAAGGTGATGGGTTGGAAAGCAAAACTTATAGCATAGGGTGGAGTTCTAGCTTTTCTGTTTGATTATTGGGCTAGAACACAACTGACGTAAAGCAAGCTTCGTCCACCTTCCCCCCATATGGTTTCCTATAGGTTCTTCTTTAGCATACTCCGGTTATTGGACATTTCCTGCCTCTTACTCTAATTTTCTCCAGTTAAATAGCTGCAGCCGCGCCTTTTGTGAAATTTAGCGGCACACTATCCATGTTCGTCATGTCACCGAATAAACCGAAAGGTCCGGTGGATGAAACGTGAGTTGTGTGTAAACCCTTCAGGCTAGCCTACTTGGCATCAGGCCAGGGCCCTGACGTGTGACAGTTTCTTGATCGGCCACAAAACAGCAGTACTCTGTATAACGGGAATTGTAATTAGCAATTTATCGCGGTGCTAGCATAAAGCCAAAACATGACGTACGCAATCAATGAGCGATTGGAGCTCCTAGAAAATCTCAAACAATCCAGCTACTTTGCACAGAATCGGAGTCTTCTGAGGTCCGGGACGTTCAGAGCAGAAGTTCGTCCAAGAAATATGGGAAAGGTCTGACATTAATGACAGTGGAAGATGCATTAAATTACAGTATAATACTTTGAGTTGGACAGACTGAGGAAAAGCGAACCGTTCTGTACACGTTAGAGACAGTTGCACGGGCGGAAAAATGGTCTGGAAGGAGATTGCAGCACCACTTCAGGCTACCACCCACCTTCCAGTGATCTTGCAGCTCCAAGTTCGAAGGCTGCCGACTGTGTTATGATCCTCTGTTGTTGCAGCTCGGGGTTGATCGGAAACCATACCTCTCGCTAAACTTTGAGAGTGTGCTCACTATTCTTATTTTTTTCAAAGCCGTTCCAGTTGGGTAATTGGCCGAGCTAATGTCTCTTTTGGAGAGGCTTTCTGGAAATTATGGACGAAGCGTTGGCAGAGGAGAAATCCAGTCCTTAGTAGGACATGTTCCAGGTACGAAGATGTTCAACCTCTTTTCGACAGTTTGAATCCAAGACAGCTTGTTCAAGGGAAGTTGCGGTAACAGCTTCCAAGATGTCTTCATCCATCGTTGATTTTTTCATGTTCTTCACGAGAGGCTCTAGCAGTTGTCTGGATTATCAGTTCACTGGTTGAGAAGCGCACAGCCAAACTGACAATCATTCAAGGGTTGGATTTTGTAGATTCTGAGACACCTCTGTCACAGCACAGCACGTTTTTGTCGGGAGGAGATGATTGTAGACACGAAGCCCGGTTGTCAGTGCTAATTGAAGGAAACTGCGATTCGCTAGAACCCACAGAAGTGCATGTTCAAAATTTTGCACTCCCAGTCGACTCCGAGCACAAGGCGACAAGAATAAAGCTGCAGTTGGTGGCAGCACCCCACATGCGAGCCTTTCATTTGTCATGGATTTCATTGATGACCTGTTTCTTCTCGACATTTGCTGCGCCACCCCTCATGCCTGTCATCCGTGATAACCTGGACCTGACAAAGCAAGACATAGCAAATGCGGGAATTGCATCTGTTTCCGGATCCATCGTGTCTCGTCTTGTCATGGGAACGATATGTGATCTGGCTGGTCCTAGGCACGGTAGTGCAATTCTTATGATGTTAACTGCCCCTGCGGTGTTTGTCATGCCTCTAGTGACCACTCCGGCAGGGTTTAGTCTAGTACGCTTCGGCATAGGTTTCGCTTTGGCTACTTTTGTGAGCTGCCAGTTCTGGATGAGTTCAATGTTCAGCAGCAAGATCGTTGGTCTAGCTAATGGAACAGCCGCTGGTTGGGGAAACTTGGGAGGAGGGGTGACACAACTTGTCATGCCCTTAATATATAATCTTATTCGCCTCAGATTCGGAGCTGAAAACTTCGTAGCATGGCGTCTGTCATTCTTCGTGCCTGGAGTCATGCAGACTGTGATGGGGCTCCTTGTCCTGATTCTTGGCCAGGATTACCCCGATGGAAACTACGCAGATCTCAAAAGATCGGGGAAGAAAGTCAACGATAGTTTCCGAAAGGTAATGTCTTCACTTCACATCAAAGTCAGCTTGGTAAGGTCTTAATGTGTATCCTGCAGGTCATAGTACAGACGAGTTCGTCGAGTTCTCAAGATCTCTCATGAAGCGCGTTATTTGTCATATGTTGATTTGCAGCGACCATGACGTTCTGGGAACCTAGAGAACGTCCTGTTTGCCCCAATTTTGATACACATGATCTGTCGAACGAGTTCTTACAACATAGTTCAAAGAGTAAACAGTTCTTAACGAGAGTTTTAACTATGAAATCATCATCCTGACTCTGAACTTACCTTCCCTCACAACAATAAGATTGTAATCAAGCTGAAAGAGACGAACTTTTTACAATCTCTTTATCTATGCCGGGGTTCTGCCTGTCTCCAGATATTATTCCAAGCGATGTCGAACTACCGTACATACATATTCGCAATTTCTTATGGTTACTGCTTCGGTGTGGAGCTGACAGTCGACAACATCTTAGCAGAATATTTTTACGACCGCTTCGACCTTGACCTTCACATCGCGGGTATCATCGCATCCGCCTTTGGTCTGATGAATACTTTTTCCCGTCCTCTTGGAGGCATCCTTTCCGATATGATGGGTTACAGGTATGGGATGAGAGGAAGGCTCTTCATATTATGGACAGTCCAAAGTGCAGGCGGTATATTTTGCAGCATCCTTGGGCTCACCAGTCAACTAGGACCATCCATAGCTGTCATGCTGCTGTTCTCATTCTTCGTTCAAGCTGCTTGCGGGTGTACATTTGGAATTGTCCCTTTTGTTTCCCGACGATCTCTGGGCATGATTTCTGGCGCCACTGGAGCCGGCGGCAACGTAGGATCTATGGTGACGCAGCATCTGTTCTTCATGAGCTCTAGCTATTCCACGGAGAGAGGGCTTACGCTTATGGGATTCATGACTGTAATCTGTACATTACCAATTGTGTGTTGCTACTTCCCCCAATGGGGAGGTATATTTTGTGGACCTTCCGAAGGTGAAACAGAAGAAGATTATTATTCTTTTGAATGGAGCCTTCATGAGCGACAAAAAGGTCTCCATCAAGAAAGTTTGAAATTCGCTGAAAACTCCAGGTCTGAAAGAGGAAAGAGATTCGTGTCGAAATGTACTCCTTCTGGTAACACTACGTAGAAATGCATTGGCTCCTAGACAGTGCCATTTGGGTACACCCTGCCTCTCATGTAAGAATCCACACCCTAGTTGTTTGCTTCCGGGGAACATTTGCTTCGTCACATTTGAGGACAGGAAAGACCAAAATCCCATCCAGTCGATCTAATGTTTGTGTTTGCCGGTGACGCGGTATTTATATTCGAAACTCGTGATGGAATGAATACCTTGGCTACATAAATGTTGATGAACAGCAAATGGACTTCTTGAAGTCAGGACACGGATTCACATATCGGTGTGAGGAACACGTGATTAATCCCCAAACTGCTAAAATAGTTCGGGTAATAAAGCCTGAAAAGGCGGAGGCACTTGCCGGTTTTAGAGGATGGCTCTTTCACTAAAAACAATCTCGTCCCCAAACTGCAATAAGAAGAAGAAGATCTGAAACTATTTTCAGAGTCCACTCTCCCTTAAACCGGGATCAAACGAACTACCAGTAGATTTCCATGTGGGATTTTATCGTCATTCAACTGCACATGATGGACTTGGTGCTGAAAAATGGTGAGAAGTCGTAAACACTAGAATACCATGTACCGAAGAATGTATAGCACCGCAGGCTTCTGCAACAAGACTTTCGTGAAGTGCCCGACACTCACGGTGTGTTCTGTATACACTCGCGGTGTTTTTCTGCCTCGGTAGTAGTGCTCTACATCTCCACCTTGGCTTGAGTAATAGACTGACATAGGTGGTGATATATTAGCTTTTCTAAAGCTGATGTCGAACAAGCCGAATGCTTCAGTTATCGGTGGAGCCATGATTGGTTTCTCTGCTTCAATCATAGGATCCAGAGTGCCTTCTGTTCAAAAATTGGAACCATCCAGAGTCCGGGACACGTATTATACAACAAACACAAACACAAGTTATTCGATCAACAGTAGAGGAACACAATTCTCATCATCCTCTGGAGTTTAGCGATTGTAAATGAGTTCTTTTGATTTAATGACATGAAAGTGTAGTCCGTGGTTCTTGTCACTACTGGATGTCTGTCTTCCAGACATTTGACCGCAATACGCTGTCGGTGGGAATGGGAAGGCCATTTGTGACCTGTGGGCTCCTTGTGAGATTTGTGACCACTATTAGAGTAACATTGAAATTGTGTCCGGCAGAATTTTACGTCCTCTTTCAAAGATTTCAAGCCGTATGCGCATTTACGATGAACGTCATGCATCATTACGTCCGGGAACTTCCTCGAGTTGCCGGTGGACAATGCGGTGAACGAAAGTTGAGCCTAAATTAGAAGACCGATGTGGGAGTTGCTTTGTGGCATCCGTAGTTCTAATTCGAATGGCATTCCTTAGCTTTGATAGTTCTGAGGACGTGATTCGAATTTTGAAACAACCGCTGATGCCAATGCTTTCCATAGGCTGACGTTGCTTCTAATATCAGGCGGTATATCGGTTGACGACGCTAGTTCGAACTACATGCTTCGAGCTCAAGAACTGCAATTGCTGCTGTTCATTGTCCTCAGGGAAATTTGGAGCAAACGACGTTTCGTTTCTTCCGAATTTAAATTTCTGGCGTTTCATCATTCTTGTGATGCAAAATTGAGCAAATCTAAAATCTCTGCTGCTATCTACCATGAGTAGATAGCAGCATAGATTATCAAGATAAAAGCGCATCGATAAAGTACGCGACTTGACGTCTCACGAACTTTTCCTCTTATAATGGAATCTTGACCGCCTATTCATACTGACCACATCTGCTAGCTTGTAGTTTGGCTGGATTCAAACGTTGATCCCTTTCATACCGCTAACTTGCTTTTGCTTTTGTACTCATAAACTCAGTGGCAGTTTTGATAGCGTGAGACGCATATGTTTCAGTAATGTACGTACGTTCACACGGAAGCTTCGGAGCCAAACGCCAAATCCTGTAATAAGCACCGTGAAGCCGCTGGCAACGACAATTTCGTTACGTTCAAGATGCGATGAGCTTTCAGCAGATAGCGGACTCCGGGTTATCATTTCTTGACCAAATACCTTTCCCACCATCCCATATTCAGTCTGATGTAGAAATCTATTTGTCTTGATTCTCCACGTAGTCTTTCCGTGCCTTTGATCTGTAACAGATTCAAAGACCGAACTTCATCCCCTTCGGATCAACCTTCGAAGCTAAATTCTCACTTGTCTCAGAAGTGTATCAGGCATTCCTCATGCCTCTCATCGTCTCTCTGCCCACTATTTTCTCCATTCTACTGAAGACCGTGCTATCCGCTGAACTGTTGGGCCGGAAAGAGCAGACGCTGGGTTATACAATTCCAACTCTAAATTAGATTCATGTCCTGTATTCAGATCACATCTGGTGCTCTCGTTCCGGTTGATATCTTATAGGTGGACCTTCGGGTCATGCCACGAAGATGTTCTCTTCTTTTGACTCGCGTCTCTTTCGTCTCTTGCATGACTTGTCATCGCGGATGGATGTCATCAGTGATGGCAAATCATGGGATATCCATGAATTCAATGTCCAGAGAAAGCTCTGCAGTATCATACACAGGTCGATAAGCCTCACAACGAGCAATTAGAGTCTTGCTACGTTGTGCAACAGGTGCAATCAGCGAACTGCGAGAATTAAGGGGACAGTTTGTAGAACTTCACCGCAATAAGAAAGACATTCACACTTCAACCGTCCACGACTGATCATTCTTTGCCAACTGAACGCGAAATGGCGGCTGCTTCACCGGAAGGTAAGAGTCCAAATCGATTGATCCTTTAAAATGAAATGCATCGAATTTTGCTGCGAACTGGTTCCTAAAATTCGATGACTCTAGTGGACACAAATCGTGAATTTTCTCCAGATTGTAAACATGTTTGTTCGATCCGCTGAATTCTGAAGTAATACAAAACTGCTATTTGTCGGAAGGAGTCGTGGTGTCAAAGTTGTGACTCCAATATTGATAAAGTCTACCGATACAGAAACAAAATTTGCGTAATACTTATGATACGTGATTTTTTTGTTACTCAGAATCTATTATGTCCAAGGAGAAAGAAGCTAACATAAACGTCTACGTTCGAATTCGCCCTCTCTCAAGGGAAGAAATAATTGCGGGCGATAAGTGTGCCGTGACTGCTCTGAAAGATGGAAAAACAGCACAGGTCTGAATCTGATCTTTCACTAATCACAACCAATTTCGAAGTCCGGACTTAGAATTGATGGTGAGAAAAAGAAGAGAATTAAACTTCTTTAGCTCTTCCGCAGGTCGTGGAGGAAGGAGGAGGATACAAGCTTACAACGAGGACGTTCAAGGTGAAATGACTCTCTCTCTCATCCAAGAAAAAGGTCTGGAACAATCTATTAGTTAGTGATAGAAGTTATTGAACCAAACAGACGATCAGAGAGACACATACTGTAAAATAGTTTCCATTTTCTAAAAGATCGACTGGAACATCCATTCATCTCAACACAAATTTTCTGCCACCATACTTACTCCAACTTCGATTATGACACACCTATAAATGCAGTTTGATGGCTGCCTAGGCCCCACGGCTGATCAGGACCAAGTCATGGAGCGACTGAAAGTCGTCAAAATGCTGGACTCTGTTCTTGAAGGGTATTCTTCAACGATAATGGCTTGTGGGCAGACAGGTTCTGGTAAAACTTATACCATGTCAGGCAGAGACGAGGTAAATTTCATCATTTACATGAGTTTTGTACAGCATTTGATTCCTGTCTATCATCAAAACATGTACTTAGAAGTTAGAAGATATCTTGACATACACCTCCAACTTAGCAAAATCTAAGTATCTAATTTTGTTGGCTGTTACTTCAGGGTGTTCACAAAGGAAACAATTTAGGTAAAATGGAGCGCAAAGAAGACGGTTTAATCGCTCGGTCTGTCTCATATTTATTTGAATCTATTAATAAGCGCACGTCAAATTCAGATCAAGAAAAAATATATACCATGAGGGCCTCCTATTATGAGGTGTATAATGAGCAGGTATTAAAGTCGTTCAAATCTTCGCTTTCTTTCTTTCTGTGAAAGACCGCAATGCGCACAAGATCCTAAGAGAAATGTAAGATCATGAACAAAGTTTTGAAGTGCTTACTATGAGGTGCACGTGAAATCAGACCTAACAGGTTGAGAGTCTCCTCGCCGCTAACAGTTTGCAAACAGCCCAACCAACAAAGTATATTTGGTGATGCATAATATTTCAGGACTCTAGCCAGGCCATCACCTTGTCAATAAAATATTCACCAGCAATTTCTCTTGTGCTCTGACTGACAAAAAGGTGAATGATCTTCTACGACTGGATGCACCACCTAGAGATGTCAAATGGAGTTCAAAAGACGGGTTTTATGTGGACAATCTGCTTTTGGTTGATTGTGAAACCTTGGACGATGTGTTTGCTGTCTTAGAGGAGGGTTCCAGAAATCGAAAAGTAAGATGATCTTTTGGATTCACTGTTCTTAGAATTTCAAGTTTTCACCTTCTTCTAAATATATGTATCGATGTTGTAAATATGATATGACAAATGTCGTCGTTTTTCTGGTCTTACAGGTTGGATCCCATGAAATGAATAAAGACAGTAGTAGGAGTCACTGTATCATGACACTCCATGTAGATTCAAATTTTTGGATCGGGGATTGTGCACCAATCACGAGATATGGAAGAATGTTATTTGTCGATCTTGCTGGAAGTGAACGTCTAAAAAAAAGCAAGAGCTCCGGTGAGATGCTTAGAGAGACGGGCAATATAAATAGATCACTTTTCACTCTTGGAAAGGTATCGTATCCCTCCTACTACATTTGTGAAGTTTCAATTTTCCTGAATAGATGTAGATACCGTAATATAACCTTCTAGAGAGATACAAAAAACAATATGCTCATCATGATTGAAAGTTTTGTCTCGGCTATAATATTTGATACACTTGTTAGAATCTAATCCTCGAGACTGAAATTGTCCATTTGTTTTATTATGCGGTGGCAAAGGTCATTTCCGCTTTAAGTGAAGGAAAAAGGGGCGATGGAATGGTACCCTACAGGTGATTGGTTGGCAAACTGTACTTCCGTTTATTTGATAATTGGGTTTTTCATTGAATTACCATCTTTCACTGAAACCTCATATGCTTATATAGATGTATCAGATTCATCATTATGGAGATTTGTAACCTTCAGAGCATGTAAGTTGATGTTAAAAATAAAAGCATCTCAGTTTGCCTTTTGGCTTTGCAGAGAAAGTTTGCTGACAAAGTTGATGATGGAGAGCTTGGGTGGGAATAGTTTGGCCCTCATGATAGCCTGCGTATCTCCATCGTCATCTGCATTGGATGAAACTTTGAGCACATTACATTATGGAACTTGTGCTAAACACATTATAAATGCCCCGTCAGTGAATATGGACGCAAGAGATAAGGTACGTGTCTAGTTAGATATAAAGGTGCATGAAAATATACCAGATTTGGATCTTCGAAATGTATTTCAAATTTGTTTTTCATTTGGAGTTGCATATTGCAGGTGGTTTTAGAACTCGAATTGGAGATTGTGCGACTAAAAAAGGAGAATAGTTTGTTGCGATCGAAGCTAGGACTCGCTGATGAAGAAGAAATAGCAACCACTGTTACAATACCACCTTACTGTGCCTCAGCTAAGCGAAACAAATCTCCTCGCAAGACTTCTACCGAGTCCAATTGCAAGACTTCCGGGTTGGCCAAAGCAGACCTGGGTAATCCATCGTTGGAGAAGCAGCTGAAGGGATTAGAAAAATTATTTGCTAAGGATGGAAATTTTTACCAGGTAAGCTTGTAACGACGAAGAAATCAAATGATAGAAGTATCTTTGCCGCTCAAAGTCTAGCTAGACTACATAATAGATTCAACTAGCTTCTAGGAGATTTCTCTAAATCGATAATTTCTACAAGGTGTGTCAGTGTCTAATTTACAAGAGCCAGAACCTGCCTAATTTTACTCTGTCCATGAACATAACAAGGTTTATTTTTACTTAGAAAAACGTGGATTTACTTTGTTTATAAATGTGCGACTTGTTGTCATCGACAATAAGTAACATATGATTAATTGAGTGTTTAGAGAGAGAGACATCTATATATACACACATGGATAAATGCTAACCAGTACCCTTTTTTCTCCTTAACTTTCCGATTTTCTGAGTCCGGAAGTCCAGGGTTGGTCTTATCTTTTACATAGATAATCATGGATTATCACTATGTAAAGCTGAATTTGGAATACGAATTTGGGAAAATTGTATCCCATAAGCGTGTCCGAGTTTCTATTCTTTACTAATGTTTGATTTTCCAAGATGAAGCTTGGATTATCTTTCCAGGCATGTCTTGCGGTATGCCTTTCATGGATACTGTAGATTGTTGTAAATTTTTTGATGCTTGTGCTCATCAGCCAAGCTAAGACTTCCGAAGAGTGACTGCTGCTGGTGGGTATGTTTCACAGGATTCATCTTATCAGTCAGTCAACTTGCCAAGAACCGACAGATCACTTATGGAAGATTTTGAGCGACATACAAATCGTAGTATTCCTTCCGTCCATACAAGTGGAGCTTTTTCTGATACAACCTGGTCAAACGTTGATTATGAACGGGCTGAGAGGGCAAAGAGTGAGGAGCTATGGATAAATTCGATGCGAAATAGTATCAATAACAATGGCCTTCTGGGAGTGTATCGTGGGTTAGGTGGTAGTAAATGCAAGGGGCAACAACACATAAGTAGAAAAAATAGAATTTCTGTGGATCATCTTAGTGCTCGCACTCGTAAGGCACAAAGCCCTTGCAAGTATGGTGTGAGAGGTGACGATGACTTCCAGGGAAGTATAACTGTCAACGAAAATGCTTTCCAACGTCTGTTAAACTTGAGCACGCCTGTTGGAGACAAAGATGACGACTTTTACCAATACTAAAGAAGCAGTGGAAGAAATCAAGACTCAACCAGTCGGAAACGAGTCACAGAGCTTCTCATTTACTGAGTGGCTCTTAAGAGGTGAGCAAACTTATGCTCAACTCGCTTGGGAGTGTTGACATTGACATGGAGCAACTACAAGATACTTGCTCTGGGCCCTTAACACTGTTGGGTTACTGCACAATTTGAAAACACAACCGCACGCTATAGCAATCTACATAGACTAACATGGGTTGTTATTTTTTATGTTCATGGACAGGTTCATAGAGTCCGAAAATAGACTAGAGTCAGAAGTGGGATGACTTACTGACGGTCGGGTGAGAGTTTAGAGATCAGAGAGAGAGAGAGAGAGAGAGAGAGAGAGATTAAATCTACAACCGACAATCTTGAGAAAGGTGTCCTAGTTCAATACATTGAACGAGGTCTTACTATGCAAGTCATTCTTGTCCTGACCGGATTCTGCCAACCGACTTTAGATGAGGCAGCATTGACAGTTATGTGTAGAGTTAATGTTGGCACGACAATTTCTTTCACAAAATTCATGTTTAGTATGAACATATATATTGAAACTAATTTGAAGACACAAGAGATAGAGGAAAGTTGTGTTCCACCAAGAATTAGAAAGTTGTGTTCCACCAAGAATTACTAAGTTGTGTTCGGATGTTCGGATCGCAGAGATTTGCCACATTCATTTTTGGTGGGAAAAGGCGCTTGAGATGAGGATGGATTTTTCTTTAGCGACGCAGAGAGGTAAGTACATCTCTTGTTTACTTGAACAAGTCAAATTACATTAAGGGAGCGACTAGGTATCCTCGGTTTAGGTTAATTATCCTTCACCTGCGTGGTCAGTTGGATGATGAGTGGATCTAGTTAAATTTAGCGGTCCCCCTAAATCTGGCGTGGCTCGACCTTCCCACGTGTCCACTGCCTGCCCGCCTGACCGCGCTTCTTGGCTAATGTGGAGCACTCGCCCGCTCGCCATGGACACAAAGAAGTATGGAGTGACGCGGGGTGAGTGATACTTAGCCTAAACTGAGAGATGACTAGGAGCTCCCTGCATTAAATAACCTAAAAAGGGATACTGTAATATCATTATTATCCTCTTATGACGCAATCCGTGTTCGCGTCATACTCAAAAACTACGTCCGTGCCCTATGATTGGGAAGTGGTGGCTGTAAGATGGTGCAGACTCTGTAAACATCTTTCAGTCTGTCAGAAATCTAGACGAGAGTATGGTAATATACAATTCACTCATTTCCGTGCAGGCTGTAGTTTTCGGGCTTGGAAAACTCGATGAACGATGTCAATTGTTATTTCCTCGATTCAAGTCGTCTCCTGTGACCCCGTGTGACAGGTACGAGATTACGTTAGAGCGGTTGGATATATCGGGTCGATTGTGCGAGAATTAGGATCGACAGATTTACGCCATGTAAACACAGGTATTTATCGATTTGAAGGTTGGCTCGTGGAGGGTGCTTCAGATTTCTTGTCAACTTTGTGTGACCCTACTCTCATCTACCCGAATTTCTTCATAGAGTCTCGCGTGTGTCAGACCCGCTGAGTTGGCAATGCGCTAAGCTGCGACAATTGCCTTACAATGTATCTCAGCCAAACGTTTCTGCTTACTGGAAGTGTGAACCACAGTCAAAATTTCCATAACTTCCAACTATTCGGCATTTAACCACTTCGACTTTTTCATTGTTTGAAACCAAATATGACCCGCTGACAGTACTTTGCGAACAATGTTCCGATGCGAGTGGTCACTCAAATCTTTACTAGATTGAATTTCTATCAACACCTCCAACTGGAGTTGATGTATTCCCAACACACGTGGTGAAACACCACAACTATGAGCCAATAATAGGCATTTGAACCCGGACGGTGCTTCTCGCAGTTCCCGAGGAAAATGCTCGTGCCTTCGGCAAGCAGTATCCCGTATAATTGTGAGGTAGTAGGCCGCGACGCCTTCGCTTCCAAACTGAGGAGTAAAGACAATCTTTCGTGAGACACCATCCTTCAGTGGCACGCTGGTGATTGTGAGAACATTTCTTAGGCCTCTCTTTCCTACCCCTTTCCAACAGTAATACTCTAACTTCTAAATTCTAAGTTCAGTGACAAAGTCACGAAATAGGTAAGGCCTCTAGATCCTAATCTTGCAAACATGGCTGCTCTTGATATGTGAAAAGCTGCGAGACAGGTGGCTCGCACTGCGAACTTTGTTCACCATGAATGAAGGATATTGAAGATTGACAGTTGGCTGAAAAGGCTTGTGAAACCCCTCCTCCATGGGGATCACCTAATCTATCTTTGCTCATTGAAAGACCCTGGGAGCCCACAAACGATACTAAATTTTGTGAATTTCGTCTATCTCCAAACAAGCTGTCCATACTTAACTGGCAAATGGGAGTCACGCTGTAAGGGAGTAGATGAGTGCTATGATGAGAGTGGAGGCCACTTTCTGTGGGTGAAGTGCTGTCTAAAGTAGACACGCGGGACATTAAGAAAGGTTGAGACGATGAAATCGATGGTGACAGTGGGGGAGTAGGACCCTGAATTAACACAACCTGATTCATGAGTCTGGCTCCTTGGTCGGCTGTAGGGAGTTTATGAGCAAACATTACCACTTCTTTCTCCTCCCCGTAAACCTCACCCAGCTCAGCTTCCCCGGCATTATCTGATAATAAATCCTGCTCCACACAGCCTTCGAATTCCTCCTCTTCTTGTTCTCGGGTAACTTTTCTAAGTGCTTTATCCAGTTTGGTCAGCTCTTTCATCTCGCCTTCTAGTTCTGCTTCAAGCTCCTGAATACGTTTCCTTTTTCCCTCTTTGCACTTTTCCAGCTTGGCCCTCCGTAATTCCAGCTGTTCGGCTCTCTCTTTCTTCTTCGCGGCTTTATCATTGGAGGAGATCACTGAGTCCTCTTTCGCCAAGCGACCTCCATTATCACTTGATTTTCCTGCTCCCTTGTGCTCCTTGCAGATATGCGCCCTCAGTTTGTACTCCTGACAGTATCTTTTCTCGCAACCGGGATGAGGACACTCATGGTATTCTCCTGTGTGTGTCTTCATGTGAGACCGCAAGTTAAAGTCCAAAGAGAAAGCCTGTCGATCATCAGACGACGAGGTCAGAAGTTAGAGTACCAGAAACAATTGTATACACCATAGCGTCATAAGTAAGGCAGGCTACAAACGGCACATATCGGTCGAGGCAGATGAATCTCGGATAACAAACAAGGAAGGTAACGCCTTTTCAGCAGAGAGCTGAATACGCGTCCTGCGTAGACTGTTATCATAGAACACGACATAGACCACAACATAGAAACCGCCTGAGTGAGCGCTGGCAAGCTGACGATTTATTATATCTTTGTTCGCTTCTTCAAGCCTTGTGTGTGGACTGTCCAAATACTTGCCTGTTGCAGGGCCACAAAAGAACTCACCTTTCCACAACCTTCGTAGACGCAGATGAAGGGCTTTTCTCCTGTGTGAATGAGGAAGTGTCGTTTTAGCTTTGATCTCTCCGAAAACCTCTGCAGAGTGCGTTTAGTAATGACCGATTTAGTGACCAGGAGCTGTAGAAACCACACTACATAGCATAAAAAAGAATGAAGTATTGGCCTTTCTTCTTCTTCCTTGCACAAACGAGACCTGATAACCTCGCCCTTGAGAATATTGATGTCTACAATCATGATGCTGAAAAAAATATCAATCATTTACTGAGCATAGTCTTGTCTACTGCGTACGTAAATTCACGAATGTGTAGCCACAGCTGCACATATCGAGGACTACTGCAACCATCAAATGCTTCAACTATGAAGCTACCAGACTCTCCTACTGTTCGGGATATGAAGCACACCTTTGTGCATCCTTCCCAATGGCATACGTAAGGCCTGTCTCCGTGCACACGACCGTGATTGTAAAGCGCAACAGCATCGACAAAGCTCTTTTCGCAACCTTCAACGTTGCATAGGAAGACTTCACCTGGAAAATAACAACAAATGATAATTGTTTATAAGGGCGAGCTAGACAATCAGCTTACTTATAGAGAGCTGTACATTTAGAACACGCAAAAAAACCAAATGACCAGCTCAGCTGTGACCTCTAATGTCCCCAAGCTACTGAAGTCTTCCAACCAGCTTTGCTCGAGTGAGGCCTAAAAATGAATCCCCTCTTAACGTTTATGACGGCCCAAATGGAGTAGGCCCACTTTAACACATGCCGTAATGCGAATGGCTACGACGCATTGAAAACAGTCTGGAGAAACGTGGCCAGTAAACCAAATTTTGGGACCCCGGGGTTATGTTGGTAAATTCTAGGTGCTCTGTTGTACTCGTGTACTACTTATAAACCATGTGTAGCTCTTCAACACGATCTGGAAACATCCAATAGAGTGATCCCGACTAGAAAGGCTTGACTTTGAGTTTCAAGAGTCTTGCGTCTTGAGGCTGCTGTAAAGATAAAACTCAAACTGTAGGCGGCTATGTGTACATCAAACACATCGTACCCTAACTGCGTATGAAGAACTCATTTGTGTCTCTAAGAGAGATAGGATTTGCTTTGTGAGGTTTCATAACGTAGATTCAGAAAGGGTGCGCAGGAAGAGGCTTACTCTGTCGGCCCCGTCGCTTTCCTCGCACGCTCGGCTTCCAATCCTTATCAATAGCTTCCTTACCTGCCACAAAGACCTGAACATGTTCAGCGTTTTGGACAAAGAGGATGAAATTTACTGGATGCCGTGAACTTCATCCATTTCAGATTCTAAAGCCTTGTAAAGGAGCTGACGAGGCTAAGTTGGCCATTGGTGGTTCTGGTTGCTCAAGAGCAAAATCAGAACCTGGTTACACCAAGTAGGGTCGTGGATCAGCCAGTTATACTAGCATTCGAAGGAGATTTTTCGTGGTCCGAAATTACACATGGTACTGGATGAAGTTACTCTTGCAAGCCATGTGATACGTTTGACCAACAAGTGCACATGTTCGTCAAACGACTGGCACAAATCAATTTCAAGTGCTAGTGGCAAGATTCACATACCTTTTCCAGATGTTTCGGAGCCTGACTGCTGCTGGGCGTTGGGTCCACAAACTTTGGATATGCTTCGAACTCGAGTTCGCTTCCGCTTGTCGCAGTTGTCGTCTGATTCGTCCCCTGAAACAGCACCTTCACGATCAGTCCCTCCTATGAGTTAAACCGCGGCAATAGAGCTCGTCAAAGGAATAGCAGAAACTAGTCAAAGGTGTACAATGAACAAATGGAGCATGCAAGGGGGTCAAGAATACAGTCGTATTCTTTTCGACGTGCAACGTTCACTAATCATAATTCTCAAATCTAGTGAACGAGAGTGAATAGCATTCGAGGTGGGAATTATACCAGGAAAACGACGTTTCATTCCTCGATTGGCTCGCACTGCACGAGGTTCTTCAAGACGTGGTGTGACAGGTTGGACGCCCAGTCGCCTTCGAGTGCTTGACCTTGTGACTTTCCCCTCGAAATTCCCGGAACCCTCTTGTTTACAACTCTCGCAGAGCTCATTCTTTCTCGGTTCCTCTCTCACTCCACAACCTCTACATCTTTCTCGGCCTCCTCCAGTGCTCCTTGGTCCACTCTCACCAGAAGCTGCACCTTCATCAACCTTCACTTGCAACCTCCTTTCTCCTCTAGACTCGACGCAGATTCTTGTCCTCTTTTCTTCCACTGTTCTATCTATTTCATTCCCGAAGGATGAATGTCCTACTTTACTCTCCAAAACACTGATATCCTCAACCTTGCAGGTTGCTAAGTTCTTTTCTACAGTTTTTGGTTCATCATCCATTGATACAACTGGTTCAGTTTTCGCATAGTTTGGCATCCCGCCTAGTCCGGCGAGAGACATTATACGTTCAAGCGTTTACTTAGCCGTAAACACAGAGTGAAGGGCAATGGTGCTCCTCTCAATAGATGAAGACTAAAATCCTGGTGTGGTCAGATAATACAGATCATCTAGTTCCGGGGCAGGTTTTGTGATAGTCCATAAATCTTCTGTTTCTGGAAGTCTCAAGCACTGAAGTACTTCGCAGGATTATGTCAAGCATCTGACTACGAACTCTCCTGATGGAATACCAATTCTGGTAGTTGGTCTTCGCGATAACTCCCGGCAGCTCCAATACCAGAGTGCCCTTCTATCGACAAGATTCCTACTCCTGCACATCACATGTAGTTCGTTAGAGAGATTGTCTCGTTCAAGAGTTTCTCAAAATTCAGCGGCCCGGGTACTTCCCATCGGAACAACCCACGACATTCTCTATCTAGCTCTGGACAATGACAAGGCTTGTGACATTTCATTAGCATTATTCGGCACTTTTTAGATAAAACTAAATGACAGAACCCAATGTCTGCACTACTTGTTTCAAACCTCCAACTTGGATCCTATCGACAGCCTAAACATACATCTCTCAGAATTAGTAAGTCTCCTTCGACTATTCTCGGAGAGAACTGAGCTTCCATCATAGTCCTTCGAGCGAGATCTCCCTCGAAAACGGCCATAATGCTATCCTTACGTCGTCAAAGTAACGATATCTTAATTATTAACAGTGATGCATGCTGACTGCACGTGAACAAAGATCATACTGTTCAGATAACAGGAATATGAAAATGGCTAATCGCATTAGGAATAAAATGAACCGAACCTTAGACAAACTGACGACTCGTATGAACGAATCTAGTGACACGTCCGGATGTATCTCTCACTAACTTCAGCTAAACCCAAGGAATTGTAAAAGTTGATCTCGTAAGAAACTCCATCTTCACGTCTAGGTGTCAGACACCAATTATATTATCGTAGCCAATAACCATATTACCGAAAATTCGAAAAATTGCTTGTTCGCGACAACAGAGTATTGGTGCGCAATTCCGTGCTATTTCCTCTGTAACGTACTCTCAAACGGCAAAAGAGGCCCGCAGATTCTGCTAGCGATTTGAGGACTACCATGTCACCCAATCGCTTTTGCGAATTTGATATTCATCATGTTTCAAGGTGACAAGAAAGTCCTCTTCGAAACCAAAACCAAACCCCAAATCTGACATGCTATGCCGTAGTCGAGGGAAGGCGAGATAAGCTATACTACCTTCGACGTCACGTCCAAGACCGAAAAATCATTCCCAATGAACCAGAAATTTTAATTCTGTATGTAGAGGGCAGGCAGTCTTCAGTCTTCAAAACTCAATGACTCAAATCTCTCGATTGAACAGCGCATCTTGCTCTAGTATCAAGAGCTCATTATAATCTAAGTAAAAGAAAACATGCGGAAACTGATGTTGGAATTTACACTTTTCTGCTAGTTCAACCCAGATTCCCTTCTGATGCCGGCATAGTCAGTTGAGAGACACAATCTCGTACCTCAATTTCAACGTAAATATTCTGTCATGAACATGAAATTCATGAACAGATAGAAGTCTGAACGATCGACCAGAGGCATAAATAATACCCAGATGTATACTAAAAAATCGTTTCATGGTGTAGGCTGTGCGTTAAACAAGACATTTCACAAGGTTGTAGGTAACACAGTAGCTTGCAGAAACAAGCGTCCCCTTCCAAAATACGTGATCTTGGTCTAAATCGTCTTCAAGCTGAGCTGAACCTACAGTTATTGAAATCCATATTGTACGTGGTGCAGCCCACACAGAGAGAACTACCTACTTCCTCCCAGAGCACTTGTACACCTAGACGTTTGACCACATACACAGAACATGCTCGAATCTGCAAACCGGTGGCATGTTAGCTGTGCCCAATCAGAAGGTGAATGTTTTCCACATTAAAATTTCTCACGAACACAGCAAATGAACGGACTGTAGTATGCAGATTTCAGAGATGCAATAAGTTATTACCGCCCTATTTTGAAAGTTTCGGATGCACTCGTCCGATGACAGTGCGACATCTTATATTGGCGTGCTTCGACAATCTACCGGCATTGAAGTGAAGTGCTGGAATGTTGTACAAACACAAGCAGGGATGACGACCCACACACTATGTCCGCTAGATTCTGGTTTAGTAAATAGTGGAGAAATAAGAGATCGGTAGAAGAAACAGAGATAGTGTGAGTTTGTCATCTCCTTGCTACTTTTGAGAGATACTGGCTCACTCGTGCACAATTTTTTCATAAATCTTACCGTGAGATAGGCTTGCACAGACTGCATCCAAGTTGGCTGATACCTCCACGGAGAATCAGCCTCTTCCAGCAGGGCTGCCTGCGACTGAAGCTTATTTCGAACCTGGAGGATTTGGTGTAGGCAAACCCATAGTACACAGAAGCAGAATCTGTATCAGTTCTCGTTCGACGGCAGGACAGACAGGAAATAGACACAGAAGTTCCTTTCAGCTTTGGGAGGCGTCAGCTGATGCGGATCGGAAAGGACATCGTCCTTCACTTCACTATTTCATAAACCCCAGACGAATGCGATGTCGTGTGTTGTCTTACACTCTTCGGTGATTCTACCCAGATATCCCAAAGTGTATTCTCCCATTAGTTTCCTTCGTTGGACAGGATAGACGAGGAGATAAGTGTATGAAACTCTTCTCCATCACACACAGCGCTCATACAATCCACCTCACGTGCTTTCTACCCACTTTCCTTGCTCACGTGACCCCTTCACCTTCATAATTAATCTGTGTTTTGTATGTCTTCACCGGGTTCACCCTCGTCTCGTCGTCCATCCGACCCAACCGAACAGCTCATTGAGCTCTATCGTCTCATCTCTGGGTTCTCTCTCTCCAACTGGCTTACAATCCAGATTTTCGTTCTTACTCATGCCAGCGCCGTTCGGTGAGTAAAGTTAACAGATAGAATGGGCTGAAGCACTTTTGGAATCAACACCGTATTTTCAGCGCTCTGTAGCTCTCCTATCGATCTCTGCAGCCAATGACTGGTTCCCAACTCAGCTAATGACGGGGCAGATAAAGAGGTGAATCCATTGGTTCTGAAACGTCCACAACAGTCGCTGGTACTTGTCATCGAGAACCCTGCAACCCTGGCTAAAGGAACCAGGCCTGCCACCAATCCACTCGTGCCACAAAGTCTTATTGTCGGCCTCATGTGGGTGATAACATTACTACAATCCACAAGCTTACTAACATCAACCGCCTTTTCTTCTCCATACAAAATCATTTTTCTAGACTTAAATTGTGCTACTTCTTCTTTGTTCAAACTTCTACCCCTTTATGTAACCTAGGAGTTTTTAAAGCGATTCTACTCTTGTCCCTCCTTCTCCTTGCCTTCCAGAAACCTAAGTTTAGGAGTTTTAAAGCGATTCTCCTCTTGTCCATCCTCCTCCTTGCCTTCCAGAAACCTCAATTTAACCTCGACGTTCATCTAATGAACGGACCTGCCGTTCTCGACCTCGATTTGCTTTAGTTCCATTCCTGATCTACATCCATCCATTTCTCAAATGCTTACCGAATCACCTTATCGCACATTACTAAGACAATCTTAGTGTCGACTATGTTGCTTTTCTATCCTAATGTTCGTGTCCACTCGAGCACCACTGCCAGCTGCAATTGACCAGGTCACCGTTCTGGCACTGCACAAGCCAAATATTTCTACACCGTATTATTACTATTTTGACAAGTAGGCAGTAAAGAGCCCATTGCGATGAATAATAGCGGACTTTGGTCATTAGTTTATAGCTTACAGTTTGTAGCTTACAGACGTCCTAACACATGCAGCAGATCATACTTCAACAGTACCAACTAATTAAGCCTCTCTTTTTTCTTAAACGTCTTCACAATAATACTTCTCACAATAAATTTTTTTATTTGTTTCTTGACATTCTGTTTTGACCCTTGCAGAAAACTAGTAGACGCTGCAAGATTGACCGATATACATTGCAATGAGTGGTTAAATGGATTTGAAAGACCTACGAATATATTATATGGCATACACGCCTACAGTAGAGGAGAAATCTACTACGGTGCAGAATTGTAAATTATTCATTAACGCTAGAAAATATTTTAGTTTATACCTTGAGCTTGTAGACCCAAGGTAGAACCACCTCAATGGACAACATAACCTCGGACTTTTGTCTACATACTAGATACGCTGATTATATATGTGAAGTCAGCACATGAACAACCGAAAACCCTCACTGGTTTAGAAGGAAAACTGGTTGAACCAGTATTATATATCAGCAATTTTGATAATCAAGGTATACAAAGATCACCAGGTTCCAAATGTATGTATTGATTCAAACTATCGAAATACAATCCAAGGGAGTTTTTCATCATTCTTGCGAAAACTATGATTGTTGGTTCCTTGACGTCCTGTCACAACAAGTATGTGAACCGGGTTTTGTGGGTGCGTACAATCATGTCGTAAGCGATTGGCAAAGTGGAACGTAGACAGCAGACTCAATGGTTTACTTCCTTCCAGTAGATCACTTCGTAAAACGTGGTAGCAACTCATTAAGAATATATACGTTTTCTCATTCCAGTGCAGTTCCAACACCTTCACTCCCAGAGAAGTAATTTGCCTTACAAATTCCTAACTCTGGTACTGACCGCCTTTCTGCGGTCTCCAATCCACCCACAGAGCCCGATTACTAAAGAGGACAAATGACAGCCATACATTAATCTGATACGAGGAGCTATAGAGCAGCTTCAACAGCTTCGTTCCCATGGCTGAGGTTCAGAGATAAAAGTTACTCGGCCTCTGGACTGCCCCCCACTCTTCGTTCCTGGCCATTATCGTCTCCAGATTTACCGTAGTCGGTGACGATATCTTATCTGGCATGGCAGCCTGAAGCAAATGCAAGTGTCTCCATTACGAAATAAGAGACAGAGTCAACCGCCCAAATGGTGGAGGTGTCCTGATTAGAAAGGAAATCAGGTAGGATTCTTCTCCCTCGGATCCAATAGGACCTCCGCTTTGACTTTACTCTCAGTAAAAGGATATCGATGGCTGCCAAGTGGAGATTGCCAACTTCGCTATCCGATTATGATGCAATTCTGGCTGCGGATAATTTCCAAATCTCATAAAATTTCGGCCAAAATATAGCAAGAAATTTATTTCTTTTTCAATTCAAAAGTTTGAAAATATTTGCTTTTGAAACAGACCGATGCCAAAAGCTTCAGAAAGTTGAAGACCTCAGTTTTCAAACCTGTTGAGATTGGCGGTGTCAAACTCACAGCTTTGTCTTTAATATGGAATCGAAAACCTCCGATTCTGGAATTCTTATCGACAAGAAAGAGGTCCCGCGTACTTCACCTGAGGAACCAAGCAGGGGTAAATCATGGCAGGGTGATTACCTCTCCCTCGTCCAGAAAGCGACAATATTAATACCTACTGATATAAAGGAACCTCGAGGTAAGTTGAGCCGAGTCTGACAGTCATCTGACATGAAGAGTTGTTTATCTGAGACAATGACACGTTCCCAATATACTGATGCGCCAACGTAGTCAGACAGAGAGATCTTGGACATAAGTTTACGGCACAGCAGTTTTTACAAAAAAGACAAATTCTTGTGGGCTTTGCCTTCAATCTGAGTTACTAGAGGACTTCAGCCTCTTATCAGCACCACGTGTGTTCCCAAATTTATTTGCGGCAGATTCTAATATCTAAAAAGCTTGCTCTCTCCTTATCTTAAGATACCCATCAAATTTGCCATTAAATCGACCTATCCATTTATAATTGTCCTGTCAATGGTGTACGAAGAGCCACCCGCACATGCACGTTGCTCATTTGCATATATACACATCGAGGAAGACCCGCTCTTGATGATTAGTCATACACTTGAGAACCCATTACGTCTGTTTTTAAATGTGAAAGAATTTCATTGCTGATATACTTCGTAATTTTTTAGACTGTGTGCCGAAATTTGATATCAAATGTAGCGCAAGCTCCACATGCAACTCGACTGAATTCTCCCTTTTCTAGTGAAGACAAGTTCTACCATTTCGTGTACTGAAACTTTATCCTTTTCCTGTTCAGAATTGAACTAAGCGAATGTTCTTTTAATCCTCATACCCCAACTTTCTATTAGTTTCAGTTGTGTTTATGTGTATGAACTTTGAGTCATACATGGAACTTGGAGTGAAAGACCTGCAAAAACATGAGGGCAATTTATAATTGTCCTGCATACAATGAAACATGCATGTTAGCATATCCTAAGCAATAACTAGCCAAGTTGCAAGGGTGGCAGTTTAGCAAATTGAACGATTGGGTCCTTTGAGACCTCGGAGTCTGTCATGAAGATGGGAACTTGTTGGATCAATTAGAATTGTCATTTGTATGGCAATCTGTATGATACCCGGAAGAAACAAAACTGTAAATGTATATATAATTTAATATATTTGAATATACATATTAAATTTCTCCAATTGTTTGGATACCATCGACTAGGCCTTTTGTAAAGTATAACAGATAGTTCTTCTATATGAGACATTTTAAATATTACCAACTTTTTGTGATAAAATTGAACGTTTCTCCGTTACTTTAGATGAGAAATTTTCGTTCATCATCCAAGTGGCAAAATAAAACCCATTCTGCTAAAATTTCTCAATAATCAATAAGACTTCTCACAATACACGACTATCATTGAGCTGCCAAGGCAGCTACACTGACTGCAGATCAAATACTCACTCACCTTAAAAACCAGCTAAAGGAGACTTTCGGCTTGTGTTTGTTCTTGCTGTTCCCTTTTCGCCCGAAAGGAACCTTTCCAATTTTCACCATCTGCTAAAAGATGGTTGTGCAATCTACTTCGTCTCAAAACATTATTTATTGTTGGGATCCTTCGAAAGATGAAGCCTCAAAAGCCAAGACGCTAATACGTGAAAAGGTAGAAGTGGAAAAACCATCTGCAAGGGATTCCGAAAATCGGGGATTTTCCAGTCTCCTGCTCCTTTCGGAGTAACATGGAATACTGTAGTATGAGTAAGAGGATATGAGTCTCAAGAAGAGACAGTGCACACAGTACAGAAGATAGTAGACTGTGTAGTTTGTTCGTCCCAGTGCCTGACACGTAGCCAGGAATCGTGAATGTTCATTAATTACAGCAAACAAACGTACGTGCTAGCCCGTGGAAACAAGGAGGATAGAAAAGGAAACGATAAGAAATTGCTTTAAGAATCGTTCTAGGACCAGATTTGGAGATATCGCTCTCACCAACATGTGGTTGCTCATTGGTGCCCTTGCATTGCGCACTCTGCTGTCACCAATTGTGAGTGAGCGAGGTCTCAATCTTTTTCAGATCACAAGATATAATGACCCACGGTCTTCTACTGCCTACTGTGGTACGGAGTGGGCTGAAAAGCGAAGTTGGTCGTTGTTGTCATGGTTTCTACTGGTGTACTCTATTATGATAGTAGCACGGGAAGACCACACTTGGCCCTGGTTCTATTGTCCTCATAACGCAGTGCCTAATTTCTGACTTCTATTCGAGCATACGAGACCACTCACGTTGCAGTCTTGTGGATCTCAGAGCCAGATGCTTTCGTGACAGATCTTCTGCACAGTACTTGATGTTCTCCCGTGCAACATGCGTCCTTCCGCCGAGGAACTCCTTTTTCTTCAGCCAGACATGCGTGCAGACTGATTGTGTGTGCATTACATACAATCGATCAATCCCCCAGTCCGATTTGAGAACTTTCGCTTCCTTCACAATTCAAAACTGTTGTGACATTTTTTCCTTTCTCTATCTTTCTAGTTGGCGTCGATGTATCATACATTTGATACAGTACCCGATATTCGTTCATTTCCTCCTCTGCGAATATTGAACGTCGCCATTTACTGCTTCTCGCAGCTACAGCTGAAAGGGGGCGAGCAAAAGTGAAGGTTTTGGCCAGTAGGTTTTCTTCTATTTAGGGGGCTTATCGCAGCCAAGACGACGAGGAAACGTTAACCTATCAGTCTTCAATCAAGCAGTGCCCAAAGAAACTTCACTATAAAAACTTCTTGTTATTTGCTGTCGGATTAGGTGGTGGACCGGAGAGGGAGCGAAGACTAATTTCCTTAAATTCACAGTTTCTTTCTTCCACAAAAACTGTAACGAGTGTCGAAATTGCTTCTGTCAGCGCTCAGAACTAGTTTCACAGCACGTACAACTTGCTTTGAGTACTATGACAGCCAAAGACGATAGAAAGATTGCCATTTTTTTTTACTCGGATCCAGGAAACGAGGTCAAGAAAATACACTTTACAGAAAAACAAATCTAGATTCTCAGAGTTTGGACTCTTTTCTCTCATTTACAATATGGTGATGTTCCACTATGAAGAAGCATCTTCCTCCTAGGTCCGCCCTTATACCTACATTTATCGATTCCTAGTGCACTGCCTACTGAGCTCCAAGTACCAGCAAGGAGAAAGTCCTGTTTGTAGGAGGATCAAAGACGTATAGGCTGTGCATATGACAGCCTCGAAATTATTCATCTAATTCGATTTCTATCAAAACTCTGTAGCTAGTCCGCTTTATTCCTCTTCTGCTTATTGAGACCGACAAAACCCAACACGAATCTGAAGATCGAGACAAACCACTGCAATATGTCCATATACCACGGGTTCTTCTTCTTCGGTTTTTCTTCCGGAGCAGGCGGGAATAAACCTTTGTAAAGCTCCTTCTGTTTCAGATATAGTTCGCGATCATGCTCTGCAATGCTGCGCAGCTCACGCATTACAGCCTTGTCATCAGGAGCTAACTTCCTCACTTTCTGAAAGTCCTCCTTCGCAGCATCCGTTTGACCAAGAGCTGCTCGAGCTTTTCCTCGTCTAAAAAGAGCTTTGGTGTTCTTCGCGTCCTCTCCGAGTACCTACATACAAATGATTTGTTAGATTTTTTCATAGTCCCTCGCAGAGACAGCAAATATTCTGATATTTGTTGAAGACAAGCTCGTACGTATCGAATGGACAACAACTTTCAGTCATGAATGAAAAGAGATGAACTGAGCCTGATACTACTACAAATACAATGAGGTGGACAGGTGGACATTACAAACGAGGACGATAAAGTAGCACATGCACGTGTAGTATAATCAAAACAAATTGATGTAATGAAGTGAGCATAGACCAAACCTGTGGACAATCGTTGGAGAAACGATTCAAACAGAGCTAGGACGATACAGCCTTTCGTATGAGTAAAGACTTCGTGAATTTTAATTTCATCGTTCAGACCAGCTACGTGTAGAAACTACAACTGTAAGGAAGTGAAGGTGACAAAGTGTCAACGTCAGTTCCGCACAAACTATAAGGCAAGAAGGAACGTTTGGAAATCGTGCACAATAAATATTTGTACAATCTCATAACAACATGAAGAAACGAGACTGGCATGTAAGTAAAGTAATCCAGGTAGAAGCTGCAGACCCACAGGGTTGGCGACTTGAATTAGTGCTATCACTGTTCTCTAAAGCAGACCAGTTAACTCTGACTAATTGCACAACGTACGCTACCACGATGCCGGACATCATATTTATACGACATATATAAGCAGCGAGTGATTGAACTTTCCGAGTTCGGAAGTAGTCCGTCATTGTGCTGTGTAACTTTGTGAAATAAGATCAAGAAGAGTAAAATCCAGGAATAATCATGTTTGTAGGAACGAATTAAAAGAGTAGTAGACACAAAGAGATCGACAATGTGTCTTATACGTGTGTTCACTTTAGGATGAGAAAATGCTACTAAATATGTACATATTAGAAGTGTTTCAATGCTGATGATTAACTGGTAGGTGACGAAAAACCTGGAGCATAAGAAGATGAAACTGAATAATGTGGAACTGGTGCTGAAATTTAAAGGGACATAGAAGCGAATACCAAAGTTGTGCCTTCATGTAGCCAGAGGGATGTCGCACTTAACTACTAGAGTACTGAACCTTGATAGGAACCGTGAAAATCAGCACAAGGTAGTGCCAAAACTAGCGAATCTTAGCAAGAGTATAAGTGCATATGAGAGGCGTAGAAGGCGAACGGAACTGAGAAGTAACTGTTAGAATACAGTTATACTCCCTATTTCCTGTCTGTGCGCACTAGTGCAGTTTTAGTCCTTCTAGTTAGGACTGAGATGTTCAGTGAATGTTACACAGGGTAGAGGTTGTGTCCCTTTGGAAGGACACATCCCTTGTCAACTCGGATTGGGGATTTAACCCCTGATCCGGGACCTGTGTTATTACAACTCTAATGATGAGCCTTCCTCTGAACTCAATTCCTGTGTCTAGCCTTCTTGCATTGCTCTTCTTTCTAATATGGTATCAAAACTGGTTTTTTTTTAATTCAAGGACTCTTGAGTTAGGAAAAGCATGAAGGACGCTTTTTGTTTTGAATCATTCTCTGTGCTATCTTTCACAGCAATTTCAAGGGTATTTTCAAGGGTATTTTCTACTTTCTATCCCAAAATTGATGAAATTTTTAAAATTTCGAGTGACATTTTGAAGATTCCGGGATTTTCAAGCAAAATTTCATGAAATGCATGCAATTTCAGCGAATTTTCAAATTTTGCAAAATTTCAGGACTTGGGGTCAGTGTTCTACGCGAAAAACACATAAATCACTGAAGAAACTTTGTTGAAAAGTTCAACAATCAAATTCCTGGAAGATGTCTTCTCAAGGGCTCCAATGCGAGTTGCATAGAAAGATCTCCCCAAATTTAATGGAGGGCATTTCGATTACTGGAAGAATAAATAAAGTTGGATCCCTCGAGTGGAAGGATTGATCTATGTCATGGAAGGTAAAGAGCTCCAGACAACCATTCCACCTGGTTCTACAACCAGTACACCAGGAGCGGGAATTAAGAAGGAATGGAATGAAAAAACTTTATTTCCCGCGCCCCTCGAAGCCTCTCGACTACGCTCTCCTCTGCCTCGCGGACGAGCTCGGCTTAGCAACTGGATTTGAGGGGAGGCGTGCTTTGACGCGCAATCAGTTGTTTGTATGTAGCGGGTGTGGGCATGGTAGTTAGCGGGCGGGTGTGGCCGTCGCAAAAGCGGGTGTGACCATAGCAAAAACGGGTGTGGCCCTAATCTGCCCCTTGGGCAAAATAGCTTTCCATCAGAACTTGCATGGGTGGACAGCTTTTCATTAATTTCGTAAATAATCATCGGTAATGAAATTCCATGTAAGTGTCATTCTCTCCGGTAAGGTTAAGGTTCCTTGCAACATCTGCAGAATCCCAGCACTGTAGAGATTCAGACGATGGCGATGTTGAATAGCTCGTTGGAAGATTATCAACATCCATTGATAGCTGACTATGTTAATGCAGCAGAGGCGTGGACTAAACTAAATAAAGCATTTGAATTCCATGACATGCAGATGCAAATGCACTTAAAAGATGCATTGCATACTTTCAAACTGAAAACAGGAGAGTCTATGGCGAAACATATCACCAAATTTTGTCTACTTTTCCATCAGTTGGCATCTATAGGGCAGACTATTCCAGAGGCAAAGCTTACACTTCTCCTAAGAAATCTTCCTATAGAATAGGGATCTTTTGTGCGTTTGATGGGGTCACAGCACACGTTGACCACACAATCCGTTGTTGCTAGTAATCTTCTTGAGGAATCTCACCTCAAAGAAGAAGAGTTGACCGACAGTATGGTTCACTTTGTTGTGTAGAGTGAGCCATACTGTCTCACTCTACACAACAAAGAATCGAGAGTGGACTACCACAACGCCAAAGATGATGCACGGAAATCCATTGAGAAAAATTCTTTTTCCAGATAAGAATCTCCTCCTAAACCATCATTTTTCTAGGCAAAAGAAGAAATGCTTCTATTCTAAGAAACGAGGCGATCTTGCTCAAGAGTGTCGGAAGAAGAAACAAAATATCTACAACAGAAGTTCAGCAGCGGTTGTATGTCACCGCACTATCACTATCATCCATCATGTTGGGTAGTACTAGACTCCACATACCATCCAGGATCCATCCTGATGGATGATAGCGCTGTTACAACCGCTGTTGAACATTTGCTGTAGAATGTGCAGAAAAATTTTTGTTTCTTCTTCCGACAACCAAAGGATATCGGTTACAACGAAAAGACTCTGATAATATTCTTGAGAGCAAATCTGTCAGATTTATGACTCTTGCGGTTCGGGAATCTACCCTTCCCCATCAGCAGGCATCGGTTGTTCCGCCCGCTGAGCAAGAAGGTTTACTCCCTTTCGCCCTTTACCAACGTAAAGGGCGAAAGGTTCCCTTCATCTACTGATCCAGTTAGCAGGTTTCCCCTTACGCCAATATTACCACCAGGACGGCCACCAGCAGTGAGAGCCTTCAGTCCGGTTACACCATCCCCTGTAGTGGGAGTTCCACCAGCACCTTCCACTCCCTTCGTGAGTCACCCTCCCACAGCTGAAGTCCCTGCCACTTATCCGGCCGTTTTGGCCAGACTTACCAGAGGCGCACATGGAAGCTACGGGAGAATCCTCTCTTTTCTACTCCTCTTGTTGATACGGTTCGCAACATCGAGCAACTACAGGGTGAACTCAGACTTCAAGACTCTACATCTGAGGCCCCGGCTGTCCAACCTCCTGACCATACAGCTTCGGGGGCAACTTCGTCCTCTTCCCTCATCATCGATCTCCCTTCGAAAGATATTTCGAAGAGGGGAAAGAGTAAGGAAACGTGTCGAAAAATATGATCGACTGTTGGAAAAGAGGGAGAAGCAACTTTATTTTTATATGATGAAACTCAAAAAGAACCTACTACTATTCAAGACGCCTTACAGAGTGGTGATTCTATCAAATGGAAAGAAGCTATGAAAAATGAATTTTCTTCTTTAGAGACAAATCATACCTGGACATTGACAGATACCTTTGGGCAAGAAAGTCGTTGGCTGTAAATGGATTTATAAAATCAAATACAAGCCTGACGGTTCTGTTGATCGATACAAGGCCAGATTAGTAGCTACAGGATATTCTCAAGTTTATGGTGTTGACTTTTCAGAATCATTTTCTCCTGTGGTGAAGTTGACATCCATTAGGGTGTTAGAGCCATTAACACCCTAATGGCTCTAGCAGCTCAAAGTAATATAGAGCTACATCAAATGGACGTGAAAACTGCATTTTTGAACGGACTATTAGATAGAGAAGTGTACATGGCTCTTCATGAAGGGTTGAATATCTCTTTTGAGAAAAACATGGTATGCAAACTGAGTAAGTCCATTTATGGACTGAAGCAATCCTCACGACAGTGGTATCAAAGAATTGACTCGTTCTTACTGCAGATTGCTTTTACCAGAGCTAATGCAGATCAGAATGTTTACATATACTCTCAGGAGAATCCATTTGTGTATTTAGCACTATATGTGGACGCCTGTATTTTGGCGAGTGATTCCTTGCATCTTCTTACTAATGTCAAGGAGAAACTTCAAACTGAGTTCGATATGGTGGACTTAGAAAAGATCCATCATTGTCTTGAAGTTAAGTGTGCTTGACTCTCCCAATTCAGTGAGAGAAAGTGAAGAGATAAAAGATATACCATATCAAGCTGCTGTTGGGAGCTTGATGTGGGTGATGGTCTGTACTAGACCCGATAATATTTTTTGCTGTTAGTTCAGTGGCTCAATTCATGTCAAATCCTGGATTGATACACTGGAAAGCAGTTAAGAGGATTTTCAAATATATGAAAGGAACTCTCGATTTTGGCCTTGAGTTTACAAGTGTTGATAAACCATCCGGTTTGATTGGATATTCTCATGCGGATTGGGGAGGTTGCCTTGACACAAGACGATCTACTTCTGGATATTGCTTTTCTAACTCGATGGTGGAACCATTAGTTGGACATCAAAGAAACAAAAGTCAGTAGCACTTTCTTCTACAGAAGAGAGTATATGGCATTGTCCAAGGCTGGAGCTGAAGCTATGTGGTTAAGAGGATTATTGAATGATCTGGGCTTTGGGCTTTGAGCTGGAGTCGACAAAAATATTCTGTGATAATCGAAGTGCTATTGCACAAATAGAAAACCGGAAGAATCATGAAAGATCAAAAGACATTGATATTAGATATCATTTTGTCAGAGACCTAGTCGCAAATAACTTAATGAAGTTGGTTTCTCTTCCAACCAAAGATATGGTTGCAGATATTATGACGAAACCATTAGCTAGAGAGAGGCATTGGTGTCATAGTCAGAATTTGGGTTTGTTAGTTGGAAATGAGGAAGAAAGAAGTAAGTAGGTAGTAAGTGGGAGTGTTAGAATACAGTTATACTCTCTACTTCCTGTCTGTGCGCACTAGTGCAGTTAGTGGACTGAGATGTTCAGTGGGTGTGACTCACTGTAGGGATTGTGTCCCTTTGGAAGGACACATCCCTTGTCAACTCGGATTGGGGATTTAACCTCTGATCCGGTACCTGTGTTATTACAACTCTAACGATGAACTCAATTCCTGTGTCTAGCCTTCTTGCATTGCTCTTCTTTCTTATAGGAACAAAGAGGAAGATAGGTCATGAATGTGATCCATGCTGCAGTGATCACTATTAAGTGCAATTTGGAAATGTTGTAATGAGAATTGAAATAAAACGAGACATTGTCGACGTAAGACAAGTGCAGTGTTACTGCCTGCAATGTCAAAAACCTGTTTAAAAATTGTCGAGAACCATAATATGTACATATCTTGATACAGATGGATTACAGGTTGTATAAAAACCCAACAGATCTCAGCAGCGAAATTCCTGTTAGAGTATTTCTCTCTAATTTAAATGAGAAAGAAATGTCAGCGAGGATAGTAACATAGTAGAACCTGCAGACATTCAAGGCTAGCAAATGCAATATGCAAAAATGAGAGCAAAACGGCAGAACTGGCTCAAGCATAACTACGAAATTAGAAATCTAAGCGAGAAAGGCAAGAAACTTAATGTAAAAGAAGGAAGAGTACAAACCATGGACAGAAATCATAGAAGATTACTAAGAAGCAATAAAATAAAGTCTAATTAGACAAAGACAGTGCGGTTCTTTTTACACAAAATTTATTCACCATCCATATTCGAATTTATTTTTTACTAACTGACACTTACAATAGTGCAGTGACCAATCGCTTCCTCGTAGCGCTCCAACTTCAGAAGGCTCGCTGCCATATTGAGATGGCAAGGTGTTTTCACTGCATCGGCCATGTCTTTGTACTTGCCGAAAAGCTGGAACATGAAATCATCTCCCATATACGCAAGAGCCTGAGAAAACAATCACAATAAGCATGTGAAGAAAACTTGAATATAGAGGGTGAAGTTTCCCTTCCTTCCAAAGTTCAATAAATCACGGTAACAAGGCCATACGACAGGAGGTTGAAGTAACCACCATAACACATTATCGACTATCTACGTGTCTGAACGACTAGATGTGGCTCAGGGGGACAACCTCATGGAATGATGTGTGTCACCAGAGAGGCGACGATGTTCATAAATCTCTCTACTTATATACTAAAACATTATGCTTGTCACAACTAATTGGGTTCTTAATATGCTTGGTGTCAGGAGCGTCCTGGTTTTACGACGATATTCACCTAAGGATCGCCCAGGGAAGTGGTCTTACTTCAATACTTCCGTGAATAGCAGATATTTAATTAAATATCGAGACAACTAAATTGGGGAATGGTTTAAGATGGCTTCCTCCGAATTTTAGCGAAAAGGGAAAGACAGATTATATGTGGTAAGAAAGAAGACTTCATCCCGTTGAGAGACGACTAAACATTGCCCATCATCCCGTAACGACATAACAACAGCGAGAAAAGATTATATCGTCATTACCCTAACTCTCTTCATCAGACCCTGAAGCTTTCTACATATGAGGCAAATCAGGACTCTGACCATTTCATACTGTTGGATCGCTTCTTCAAACTTGTTTTCTTTGAAAAATTCGTTACCATCCACTCGTCTACGATCTGCAGCCTCAATTCGCTCTTCTACCATCATCTCTCCACGAGGCCTGCCCTGAAATGAATGAAAGAAGAACTTGTTAGAATATCCACACATTATTCTATACTGACTCTCCCAAAACTTTGATGAACCAAAAGATTTTCTAGTGTCTTTACGGGGAACAAGTTCCACGTGGACCTCAGTGAAATAAAACGTCTAGGTAACAGATGCAACTACACCTCAGTCAGCTATATACTCAAACAGCAAATAACAATCTAGTGAGATTAAAATCACAAATTCCACTTACTTCTTTGGCTTCCTCGAATCCAACCAGTGCCACTTCGTATATCAAATTAGCCTTGGGTGGTACATTAGGGAAGGAAAAATTGCCCTCGTCTCCATATCCCAGTTTGTATCCAACACGATAAAGAGCAGTTTCTCCGGTTCTCATGCTTGCCACGGCAATCGCAAGTCCTCGCAGAACCTTTTTTTCTGGAGAAGTAAAACTTATCGTGTAAGCATCATGCTAGTAAGATTCCATCTTAATAGACATACCGTAGTCCCCACAGTATGTTGGGTATCACGAGAGGAACTGGATTGACTAAAAGAATTCTCACTCATCTAATCATCTCATACACTAATCAGTACGTGCCTGTAATAGAAAGAAGAGGAAAGACCACATGCACTAGCTGGGCGGTTCTGGTGTGAAGAAATTGAATGTTTAGAGAAAACCCGGATGAAAGTAGGAAGAGAAAGAGAGAGCACGACTTAAGAGTGACAAGGATCTCTCATAGTGCAAATGAAACTACTGAAGATCTCTTCGGATTTTCAGTATCCAGCCAAAAAATGGCTCCACTAGCTCGACCACCTGATTTTAAAGCGTGCAGTGAATCCAAAATGCGGCTGCTTTAGGCCTACGATCAAGGCTACTTAATAAAGTTTCGATACCACACTTCCCGCTGCTCTTCGTCAAAAAAGAACAGAAGTTTCATCTCCTTGCTACACAGTGTGCAAGCTGCGAAACGCTGCCCACATAGTTCCTCTACAGATCGAGAAGGACGATCCCGTTCCAAACTTGAACTCTAGGCCCACCCCAAACATGGAATTCCCTGGAGATAGTACTCGAATATGACGGGTTCGAGGTCCATCGTGTTAGGAAGGAAAAATATGACGTCTGCTTTGTTTCCTCTGGGTCCAAATTTTGTATGAGACCAGTACTTTCAGCTGTCACTAAAGTTTTATAGGGCCTGCTCATATTGTCATCTATCTAAACCCAAGAACAATTTCGTTGCCATCGCAACGTCTCGCCCTTCAACCAAGGTTTAGCAGGTTTCCCTTGCCCTTACCGAGCCCATAGAGCATTCAGAAGAGTTTACGAATCCCGGTTCTATTGATACTCCAACTCCCGCTGTTCGTGTGGGAGCGCATATCATTGTAAGAGGAGTTCAACATGACTGTCGAGTAGTCTGAAGGACACCTGCAGATTCCTTCCGATGTTCTATCCGAACACCGTAGGAACGTAGTAATCCCATTACCCTGCTTGTGCCCTTTCTCAACATTTCGTTTACTGGGTATTTCCACATAGAGTCTTCTCAGAACTCACTCTCAAGTAAATGCAGGATAGAAGACAACGTATTGCTTCGTCATCCCACGTCCACGGTCACATGTCTCAGTTTCACCAGGACATTTTATGGCACCACATTTCTACAAGTGAGGTGCCTAACAAGATAGGTGATACTATTATCCTCTCACAGGAGACTTGTAAATTTCCAAGAACATCCATCTCTTTACCTATGCGATAGTATGACAGACAATCAACTTTGGTACCTCATACAGAAGATGGTAAAATTTTATGAAGAAACAATATTCGTAAGAAATAAATGAACTAAAATGGAAGAGCTACGCAATTTAGAAGAGATACCGTGTCCAAGGATTAGCTCAAAAGGTGCCCCTTCTTGCCAGGTATCCTCAAACTTGTGCATAGTGCTCTCAGCCCAAGCTCTGTAGTGCACTGCAAATCGAACGACATTCTGTCTCAAAACCTAAACGGAATGAGCAAACAATTCGTAAGAAATCTTCAAGCGTAAGCTACTCCGCACAGTGCACAGGCATAACAGATAAACTTAAGAAACGGCGAAAGTGGATAATGACCAGTTTACAAGAGGATTCTTACAGAAACAAGTGGAATGTCTGGAGGGAGTTTTCTCCCCTCTTCCAGCTGTTATGATCTGTTTCGTGACTCCTTCTGCCAGTTCCTCGACCTCCGAGGTCACTTTAGGGGGGAATTGGTCATCTCTTCCCATGAACTCTGTGTGTTTGCTTTTCGAGGGTTCCTCATCATCTGATGACGAACTACTTCCCTGCTCCTTGTTCCGTACTTCCTCTTCGCCTACAGGTAGATTCTTAGGCGCTCCCTCCAAACCAGTACTGCTGTCCTCCTCTGTCTCCTCAGCACCTGCTGACAGCTCGATGTCCTCTTCCTTTGAACCCATAAGAGGTGCGCTGATTTCCTCCCCTGATATGTCTTGAGCAGACGCCATCCTTCACCAATTTCTCGGCTCCTCAGACCCTCTGCGAAGCAACAAGGTTATGACACTCATATCGGCTTGAAATTGCAAACAAAAGGGTACACGCTGACTCACTCTCTCTCGTACACAGACACACACAGCACGGAGGATTCCCTGGGCGTGCGAATGCCCCTGTAATTGGTCTAAGCTATGCTTCATATTTTATCTATACAACGTGTTGGAACAATGTAATTACTACTCACAGACCGATGCACAGAGATTAAACTTTCGAGAATCGATATCCAGGAAAGTAAGGCCTTGCCAACATATGATGGCAATCCTTACATAGACAGTGCAAAAAATGGAAGCCTTATCAATCAAGACAAGCTCCTAAACACAAACCACATCTTCCGCGCCTAAGCAACAAAATTGTCAGCGACATGATGCTACGGCCTTCCTACGAATAAAATTGCAAGGATTCGCCAAATTCCAGGGCGAAGGCCGGGACCCCAAATTCAGCTAGATCCAATCTACGACGGCACAGAAATTGGCTCAAACGACTTTATAAAAAGATTCCTCATCGTCGGGTGAGGAAGAATAGTTCTCCACTCTTCACGCGCATGTACAAAATCACGGCAATCGCTACAATCGTGTATACTGCTAATACCTGCCTCTCAAAAACTGGGCAAAAAAACCTCCGCCTTCATCATCTTCATCTTGAATAAGATCAATCGTCCCCGTAACAAGTAGCAAAATCCTTCACATCATCATAAGCAGGCATCCGACGTTCCACGGGCAACCTCTAAAGAAAACGAGCAACTCACCAGAGGGGCAAATCCGAGCAACGGCCAAAGGCAGGTTTAATGCTACGCCCGCCACAATTCTGTTGCTGCCTGCTTCTGTATCGCGCCGATTTCCTGTTCGATGCGATCGCTCGAGCAATGTTCTCCGCCGACTTTGGCGCCCCACGATGCTTTGCGCTCCGACTCTGAGAAAGCGCCTGAAGCAAATCAAGCACAAGCCAGGCCGGGACCGGGACCAGGGAGCGGACGACCGGCGGGCAGAGCAGCGGTCAGTGGCGTAGACAACGCCCCACTGAGAGAGAAATTATTGGTTCATCCTTGACAACGGCAATCTGTGTGGAATGACCTGTTATGACCGGTTCTGTGTTTCTCTTTACCTACCGGGTACGTGTTTTTAGCTTACCACGTATTTTTCCCTGCCGGACGTGAGAGTATTTGCAACAAGCCACGTGAGTCCACCAAGTCAAAGTCTCACAGTCCGAACAGGTCTGAAGAGTTCGCTCGATTAAGGTTGTGGCTGCCCGTGGGCGGGCAGTGCAGCCGTCCTGCACATCGTTTGAATCTTGGTTCGCGAGGAATCTAGACTGGGACCAGGGCGCGGGAATGCTCTAGACGTGTGAGGTCCGACTGTCTTGTCCTGTGAATGTTTCGTTCTGGAAGTTTTCCTTCGACTACGGCACCATGTAAGATGTCATGTAGTTACGAGTCGGCTCACGAAGTTCAGACACTTACTATATTTAGCCGTAAAGTTAGGGTTCCGGCCAGGAGGGGTATAGAGTCGTGGACGGCTCGAAGAACGTTAGTTCTTCGAGTCGAGCCTGGAAGCGTTGGGAGCGTAGAGTGACTTTCCCCTTTGCGTCGACCTGGATTCTCCGAGTGTGGAGTGGGTTGGGCTTGACTCATGTTTGTGACGGTGACGGTTTGTTGCCAGTAGGGTAATTGACCGACGGGAATTCCAGTGGGGAATCTCCCGTTTATTTCACTCGAAGAACTGACGTAGGTTCTGAGTAGCGGAATTCTTCACAATTTGTTTTACAGGTTTCGCTATCGGTGTTAGTGCTGCCTTGGTTGTGGTTGCGGTGCATGAGATCCTTTGAGGAGTGGCAGGTCGATTGGTTCTTTGTTTTTTGATCGAAGTTCGTTCGAGATTTGGTTCTTCAAATCGGTCGGGTTTGAGAGTTTTACTTTTCGGTTTGCATCAATCGTGGTTCGACAGTCGTTATTGCAAGCGAAGAGAGTGTCGATTGTCTCGGGAGACAGTTGCCCAGATCCTCTGCAGAGGTCCTTAACCTATCAACCAAGCGCGGACTTCTGCTAGTCGCCAGCAACAGATCGAGCCCCAGCACATCGAGCGAGAGAGCGAGAGAGCGACGAGACTGCAAGCGACGACGACTGATCCTTGACTCTCGGGCTTCTTCTGTTCTTCTGCTCTTCTGGCAATCTCGAGCGCCTTTATGAACTGCTGGGTTTGACATTCAGCGCTGCTGCGAGTTTTCTTCGCCGGAGATCGGACCATGAGCACCGCACTGCATTCGAGCTGGTCGAGCTGTAGCTGAAGTGAGCGCGGGAGGAATTTCGGATGAGAAGGTGTCGATCGAGGGGAAGAAGGTACAGAATGGCAACACAATGAGCGCTTCGCTCCCGCTCGAGAGAAAGCTGCGGTGAAAGTTGCAGGACCACGGGCATGAAATTTGGCCCCTGAAATTGCCGACCGAGTTGCCGAAGAATTACGGCTCGAGGCTGGGCCCGAGGCCGACGACAGCAGGAAAGGTCGACGTGGACTTGAGTGAGCTAGCTGCGGTGTGTAGCTCGCAAGCTGGAAGCAGCCCCGACGTTGACTTCCGAATGCTGGCATATGACCGTGCTGCGGACGTGCTGAAAGCGTAGAGCTCCCTGTCCTTTTGCTAGCCAAGAGTCAGAACGACGTTGAGAAAGGCTTGGTAGCTGGAGACTGGATAGTTTCGGGAGATGGATGGGCTGTCGATACTGATGCTGCAGTTGCTGGTCAGAGGGCATCAAGGATTGGAGTGATACCTCACGTGGAAAGGTGCAAGTTCTTTTCAGTATGAGTTTAGCTATAACGGTTCTATTATACGTGATGATCGTGATTTGTACATGGTTAGTTCGGATATGCATGGAAGGAGACAATTGCCTTAGTACACCACATATGAACTTGGGCCTAACACATATACACTGTCACATATGATTGCTGAAGGGCTCATAACTGACAGGGATTGAGATTCAGCTCGAGACTAGGTCTGAATCTACGTCCTCTGAGTGATTCGTATTTAGATACAAGAGTTAACCTATAGCTTCAACCTTCTCACACACACACTGCATTCCTAACTACCTAGGACATTCCGCTTTCTTCAATGCCAAGGAGTTATTAGCGCCTGATGGAAGAATCAAGTCTCAATTATAACAGCTAGAGCTGAGAGCTCAAGCTAAGGTTGTAGAATAGGAGAAATTTTCTGAGTAAGCCTTACTCAATGTTCGAGTTGTCATTATTACCAAAGCTTCTGAAATCGTGCTAGAAGCTTGACTCAAGCTAGCAGATATTATAACTCCGTGATACTTCAGTCAGGGTAGCTCGCAGCTTCTGCAAGTCAATTTGGCGGTGTTTGTTATCAACCAAGTTCAAAGATGGACCATTGTTATGCCTTGAGTATGAGAAAATCATGCATAGTACTAGTGATAGTACTAAAACCCCAATGAACTGAGGTGTAGATTTTCTATGACATGGATTGCAACAGTTTCATTGTAAAACTATAGAAACTTTGCTGTGAGCAACAGCTTAAACTGAAACCATCGCCATGATCTCACATTTCGACCGAGAATGACCTGGGATAGAAGATATGAACTGTCAGCAAGAGTTCATTACAGATCTGGCGTGCTCAATAGTGTGACACAAACTACGAGTAACAATACGAGACCAGAAACTTGAGTTAAGATCAAGGAGAGTGGACGGGTTGGAAGGTGAGGGCCACAATGCGGAGAGTTAATGGCCCTAGTGACTCTTTCACATTATAGATACACGGAAGTGAAGTTCTGTGCACACCTTAGTAATAGGTGGTTTTCAGTTATGTGTTTTCTGTGCACACATTCTAGTTTTCAAAGCAAAGAATGTATAGATAGAGATCTATACCTTCTTATTGTATACTGAGAAATACTGTATACTGATCTCAATTATTAACGTGTGCAAGAGAATAGGCCTGAAATCGAGTTGATGTGCTTGTCCAAGCACAACATTTCCGGTTGTGAAAAATATATATATATATATATATAAAAAAATAAAAAAAAATAAAAAAAAAATTGAGATAGGAAAGTGGAAGGTTTATTAGTGAAGTTCATCTGAAGAGACTAGAGTTTGCATCTAGTCTCACTTGTAGTTGGAAGGTCCTATAGGTAGTATTGCATCTTTAGTTTTCATATACAACCTGATGACAAAGAGTTATGATTTTTGATGATTAGCAGGTTAGCGTACTTAAAATCTTTGCTAGTGATTTCCTTATGAAAACATAGTCTGATAGCCTACTAGTTGAAGAATAGAGTAGTTTCACTGCTCGACGTGGAGATGTTTTTTTTTTTTTTCAAGGTCCAATCGATGATGGATTCGTGACCGACCTATTGTTGGGAAAGTGAGAGCAAGGAGAAGCTAGCAGACAAGCTACCATTTGTACGTGTTAAGTTGCTGGTAATAAGAGGGCGATGGAGATCGAATCGGGATCGCGAAGCGATGCGATGTCCCGTGTGTGTTGTCTTGTTTTGTGCTGTGTTTCCTTTAGACTGGAGAGTCGTTGCTAGCTGGTTGCTTGTGTTTGGATCCTCTCCAGTCTTGCTTCCTGGTGCGCGCCCGTGTAGGGGTGACGTTGATTTCCGGAGTAGTTGTACTCCTGTGTGCTGGCGATAGGGGGCTGGACTTGATCACCGGCCGGTCTATCTATGTTTCTCTCACGGTGAAACTGGACTGATGACCAGTAGACCGTGAGAGTCTTCTTGCTGTGATGACAGGTTAGGTTGCCCATACCCCTTAGCTAGTAGGGCTAGAGTGGCTCAGTGCAGCACGACGTCAGGGGCGGATTGGGTTATTGGGTGGAGATCTGGCAGTGGTGCCAGTTGAGGTCTCGTCATCACGGAGCAGTCTAGTGGTCCTGTTAAGGACCGCGGGGGATTTACGCGGAGTGGGTTGAGGTATCGGCTACCTTCACCTATTTCGCCAGTTGTTGCGGAGCAGGACCAGAGTGTTGCAGACACAGAGTCTTTGGTGGTGATATCGTCTAGTGTTCCCACCCCATTGATTTGGGACATGGACGGGATGTACGGGGCCGCGAAGGGCCCTCGACGTTACTCTGGTGCAGTGGGCACCATCGAGCTTGATGATTTTATTCAGGAGTTCGACACGTGGTGTGATATGCAGTTTCTGCGTAACCCTACGTTGTTTACACCCTTCTTTGCATGGAAGGGGTTATTCCAGCATTTGGAGGGGCCTCCCATGGACGATTATCATGAGTTTGGGAGAGAGTATGCTGCAGAGATTGATGCATGGAGACGGCATTGGTCTCCGAACTACTCATCCATTACCCAGGGTGGTGTGGGTACCAGTGGAGCTGCGAGTATCGGCAGCAGTGGAGGTGCGAGTAGTAGCATCAGCGAGGGTACCAGTGGAGCAGTTGGCGCAACTGGTACTAGTACCAGCAGCGGTACTGTTAGCATTGCCGGTGGCAGCACGAGGGGAGATGCTAGTGGCGTACCTTCGTTTAGCCCCATTCCTGAGTTCTTCCAGAGATTGAGGAAGAATTATCAGGGGGTGAAAACGGAGAAGTTGAGGAGCCTCCAGGAGTTTGAGCGGAAGACTGGTGAGAGTCTTCGTGAGGCATACACTCGTATGCGACGGCTCATCTCAGTTACTCACGGTGTGACTGAGGCACAGGCTGTCCAGTACTGGTATCGGATCCTTGACAGAGAGTTGCGGAGGAGAGTGCGTGATGCTACACTCATGAGCGACTCATCACCCACATTAGCCCATGTGTTTGCTCTTTCTGAGAAGATTGAGCTTAACATGGTGGAGGAGAGGGTGGTGACGTCTACATTTGCGAGGGACACGACCACTACCTCGCGTATCTCACATAGCCCAGCACAGTCTCGCCCCATAAGTGGGAGTCGTGGAGGTCATACACGACATCCTTCAGGTCACAGAGAGCCTAGTGCGCGGCCACCACTGCCTTCATTTTCGGGTCAGCCACAGGGACCGTCATGTTGGACATGCGGAGGTAGCCATATGAGGAAGGATTGTCCCCAGGAGCGAGAGGGACAAACTCCACAGGCTAGGCCACAGCCGGCACAGGTGACCTGTGATCATTGCCATCGACCGGGTCACCCTCGAGAGCGTTGCTTTGACCTTCATCCTGAGTTGAGATCTGGAGGTAGAGGTCGTGGAGGTGATGCTCCGCGAGGCCGAGGTGGTAGAGGTGGTCGAGGTGGCAGAGGTGGTAGAGGTGGTAGACGTACCGGGGCCATTGAGCGTACCGCAGCGAGTGCTACTTCTGCCACAGAGAGCGCTATGGCTGCTCGGATTGAGCAGTTGGAGCAGAGGCTTGCTGCTATGGCCGGTCTGGGGGCGAGCACTTCCACATCTTACGAGGGAGAGGATTTCTCCTATTTGGCCAGTGCAGCACAGGTTGAGGCATCAGTTGCAGTGACCAGAGGTGGTGCTCGCACTTCAGAGCCGCGTGGTGCGACTGTGGAGTTGGACCCTCAGAGAGGTGAGGGTGGACGTCAGTCTAGACTTCCCCAGTCCTTTTTGTTGTCAGAGGTAGGTAGCAGTTCATCTATGAGACCTGCACCGCCTAGTGACACCAGAGTGAGAACTGAGGTTCTTACATCATCTGTTGTGGGCGCAGACGTGCCATCTAGTGCAGTGATGCGGATGGCCATTTCAGTCTTGCGATCTCCATTGTTCTCAGCCACGGAGTTGATAGACTCTGGTATTGATTTGGCTCGAGTATTTCGGGTAGCAGCCACGTCGTGTGAGCGTGGGAGAGTCGCTGCTACTAGTGCCGAGATAAGTGAGGATACAGTTGAGGACCCATCCTCAACGTCTACATTGTTCGAGGAGACGACTTGGCAGGCCGCAGCGGCGAGGATGGAGTCCTTACCAGCTCGCCCAGCCATTGATCGCGAGAGTATTGTCCCTGGTGTATGTATGGTGGACAACCGAACTGGTCTATTTCGGTTAGTGAGTTCTACTGGACATGTGTATGTTCCAGCCAGAGTTTTGTTGGATTCTGGTGCACAGCCCTTGATGTTGGGCAAGGCTGCATGCATTAGTTTGGGCATTAGGAGGTCCGAGTTGGAACCTTGCCCATTCCAGATCCAGACATCCCTTGGTGGTGCCAGCAATAGGTCTTACTTTATGACCAGGGAGAGCATAGCGGTGCAGTTGAGGCATGATCACCCTCATGATAGCTCGCAGTTTGGAGTTCGTGCTGTGGTTACATCAGCAGAGTCATATGATGTGCTTGTTGGAGGAGTGGTGTTATACCCGATGGGCTTCCGGATGGACTATTGGACGGAGACTGCCGCATATCGTCCTGGTTGGCAGTCCGGAGATGGACGTTTGAGCGAACTGCCAGTGAGATTTATTTCTCGGGATCGACCTCTTGGATCTTCGTCAGCGGTCTTGGCATCTGTAGCAGGTTTTAGCGGAGTGCTTACCTGGCCCGATGACTTGTTGGAGGGGAACATGTCTGCCGACGATACCTCAGTCTACGAGGATGTGGAGGAGGTTGTGAGTTTCACAACGGCAATGACTTCACCCTTAGATGTTCCACTGTGGAGTTCGTGCCAGGCACTACAGTTGGAAGCTGATAGGTTGGTAAAAAAGGCTTGGAGTGAAGCCTCTTTACCAGCAGAGCCAGAGAGGGCTTCAGCTGATCGGCTAGTTGGTGGTTCTAGCGCATTGTCTCCATTGGTTACTACACCTATTGCATGGGAGTATTCCTCAGAGGGCGTTTGTTTGCTGGATCTTTTTGGTGGGATCAGCACCGGTTTGGCTGCGGTGTTGCAGTCAGGTATTCCCGTACGGAGATACTTATATGTGGAGAAGGACGAGACTGCACGTCGAGTCTCTTCACGACATGTTGCACAGTTGATGCGGCGTTTTCCTTCATTGTTGCCGCGATCAGCTGTCCGAGGATTCCAGAAGGCGTTGCCTTCAGACATTTCGTTGCTGGGGGCGCCAGACCTTGACCGCGTTGGCCATATTGATATGGTGATTGCGGGCTGGCCATGTCAGGGACACACACGCGCTGGACATGGGACAGGGTTGCATGATCCCAGATCTCGGATGTTTTGGGAGATGATGCGAGTGTTACGTCATCTCCAAGTGCAGCAGACACGTTCTCCAGCATACATTCTGGAGAACGTACCATTGTTGGGTGACACTCGGGCCCAGTTGATGGCGAGTGTCCATCAAGTCCGAGCATGGATTGGATCAGCAGTACTGTTGGATGCTGCGAGGGTTGGATCACGAGCGCATCGTGCACGTTTGTGGTGGACCAACCTTTTGCCACGTGAGATATTGCGTCATGCTTATGATTCGGTGAAGCGTGATACTACACTCACCGTTGACAGTATCTTGGATGTTTCCCGGCACTCTCAAGTAGTGAGAGTTGCTGACAGGTCACCTATGGCATTGGTGAACCGCGTAGGTCAGCCTCGGATGGCTTTACCTACATTTGTCAGTTATCCGGCATCACATGCATATCGTGATGGGGGACCTGGACTACTATGGGACAGTACCCTACATCAGTTGGTGGAGCCCAACGCTGATGAGAGAGAGCGTGCGATGGGGTTTCTTACTGGTGTGACCGCGGCTTCTTCAGTTTCAGAGGCGTCGCGTCGTCAGGTTTTGGGTCAGGCTATGGACCTGAACTGCTTGACGTGGATTGTGAGCTTGGGTTTGGCCGAGCAACGCCGTTTGCGCGCAGATTTGGTGGTTGTAACACCACTTATTAGCTCATTGCCTACCGGGACGGTAGTAGCAATGGCTGGGGGCGACAGGCGAGATATTCGTTATCCTTGGAGTTTATGGGACGTGACGAAAGGACTTGCCAGAGTTGCAGCCCATGCAGTTGGAGAGGATTCTCACGTGGAGGTGGCTACGAAGGAGGGTACAGAGAACCCTTCTTTGCAGTGTGTAGCGTAGCAACCATTGACAGTGTCGTCTCCCTCTAGTGTGCCTATGGAGGAGGAATGGGAGCCATTGATTGGTTCCCAGATCACAGGAAGAGAGAGGCGACGATTGACACAATTCCTACGAGACTATAGGAGTTGTTTTGCTTTCAGTATGAAGGAGTTGGGTGCGTTGATTGGACCCGGTATACGGATAGAATTGGCTAGTGATACGCCAATCTTCCGTCGTCCTTATCGGTACAGTGAGATGGAGAGAGATTTGATTCGGAGTAGGACGTTGGACCTACTAGAGGCTGGACTAGTGGAGTTATCGCATGGTGAGTATGCGTCAGCCACTGTCATGCCGGTGAAGAAGGATGTACATGGCAACTACACGGATAGGCGCATGTGTGGAGACTACCGTCCTATCAATCGGCAGACGAAGTCCGATAAGTATGCCATGCCTACACCTGAGGAGATCTTCGATGTGGTGGGACATGCAAGGATTTTTAGTACTTTGGATCTTCGGGCAGGATACCATCAGTTGCCAATTCGGGAGGAGGACAAAACCAAGACAGCGTTTTGGGGCGTCAACTCCCACGGCAAGGATTGTTTGTATCAGTGGCGATTCTTACCCTTTGGGTTGAAGAATGCACCTGCCGAGTTTCAGAGGGTTATGGACAGAATCCTGGCGGGGCTGGATTTTGTCAGATGTTACATTGATGATATCTTGGTGTTTAGTGACACTGTGGAGCAACACCAGATGCACTTGCAGATTGTGTTTGAGCGATTGAGGGCTCATGGTTTGAGGTTACATCCTGGGAAGTGTAAGTTCTTCCAGGAGAAGGTTGAGTACTTGGGTCATGTGATATACCCAGGTGGTTTAGGAGTTCAGCAAGCAAAGGTGGAGGCTATTGCACGCATCCCTCGTCCCACGGATGTGAGTAGAGTTCGTGCATTTATGGGTTTAGCGAACTACTATCGGAGGTATGTGAAGGGGTTCAGTGCTATAGCCAAGCCTTTGAACCAGTTGCTGAAGTCAGATCAGGAGTGGCAATGGGGAGATGAGCAGGAGAGAGCTTTTGTTGAGCTCAAGGCCAGGTTGGTGGCCGCTCCCATCTTGAGGAGACCTATCAGAGGTCGTCCATACCAATTGCACACTGATTGGAGTATGTTGGGACTTGGAGCGGTGTTGACGCAGCGTGATGATGAGGGCAAGGAGTTTGTGGTTGCGTACGCTAGTCGTTCGAACAATGCAGCGGAGTCGCGGTATAGTTCGTACGAGGGAGAGTGCTTGGCAGCGGTGTGGGCTGTGGCGCACTTCAGGTGTTACTTGTTTGGTACGCAGTTCACCCTTGTTACTGATCATCAACCGCTCAAGTGGTTGATGGAGTCCGACAAGCTTACAGGGAAGCTTGCACGGTGGGCTCTCATCTTACAGGAGTACGACTTTCAGGTGGTGCATAGACCTGGAGTTGCGAACCTAGATGCCGATGGTTTGAGTCGAAACCCATGCACTAGCCAGGAGGATGACACTGGAGCTAGATGGCATGGTGAGGTTGACGAGGAGATGGTGCCTGGTTGGCATGCATCTGCCTTCATGTGTTGGTTACGTGGGAACTCCAGCAGAGAGGATCGTCTGACATCTTACTCTAGTCAGAGAGTAGATGGTCGATCTCCAGATCCTGAGGTTGAGGATGGTGGTGTGGATCAGCGTGATGTACACGATGATGCATTGGTGTTGGAGTTCCTACGGACCAGCATGGTGCCAGGCACAGTGGGTGCCAAGGAGCGAGATCGTGTTCTCCAACGGGCCAAGAGGTACCGATTGGAGGGATCACATGTTCTCCGAGTATGGGAGGACAGTAGGGTACGAGTAGTACCACATCCAGCCCAGAGAGCACGCATTGTGAGGCATGCTCATGAGGAGTTGGGACATTTTGGAGTGAAGCGTACATACAGCTTACTCCTTGGTCAGTATTGGTGGCGTGGTATGCATACTCAGGTACAGCAGTTGGTATCACGTTGCATGGTTTGTGATCGAGTGAGGGCATCATTCAATGCCCCGACACCAGTGTTACATCCATTACCCATCATGGGGTTGGGTTACCGTTGGAGTTTGGACTTTGCTGGACCACTACCTTTGACTGTACGACATCATCGGTATGTGTTGGTGATGGTGGAGCATTTCTCCAAGTGGATTGAGTTGGTGGCATTACCTGACAAGGCAAGTGAGGGAGTAGCGTATGCTTTTCTTGACAGAGTGCTTAGTCACTATGGTGCACCAGCTGAGGTGTTGACCGATCAGGGAACGGAGTTTCAGGGTGAGTTTCAGGTCTTGTGCGACAAGGCACTGATTGATCATCGGACCACGTCGCGAGATCATCCAGAGGCGGATGGTTTAGCTGAACGTGTTGTACAGACGGTGAAGAGAGCGTTGCGCAAGTATGGCCTGCACAAAGGTCATCTTGGGGACTGGGATATCCAGTTACCGTGGTTGGCCATGGGATATCGGTTCAGTCGGCAGGCATCCTTGGCTTCCTTCTCACCATATTTTCTATTGTACGGCCGAGATCCAGACTTGCCAACATCGATTCGTCGTGAGTCTAGCGAGGTGGTGAACCTTGATGACCCGAATATGTGGGTGAGAGTATGTTCTCAACGTGCAGAGCTCTTTCGAAGAGTTATGCCTGCAGCGTTTGAGAATCTTGCGATTGCTCAACATAGAGATTCGTTGCGGTATGCAACCATTCGGGGAGGAGGTTATCGACCATCAATTCGTAGATTCCATGTGGGAGACTACGTCTATCTACAGCAGACTGCACCGACGACATTGGATGTGACGGCGGGACGCACCATCTTGCGGGTGCAGGAGGTGTTACCTTCTGGAGTTCTCCTGTTGGAGGGTCGTGACGGCGTTGTTTGGAAGGATCATGTGCGCAATTGTGCGCCATGCCACCTCCCAAACGTAGATGGCACTATGGACCCAAGCTTAGCGATAGTACGTGCTAGCTTGAGGTGCATGCTGTGTGGGTTGGCTGGTCAGGCGGCCCGTATGTTGGTGTGTGATAGGTGCTCTAGGGGATGGCACATGTCGTGCCTAACTCCGCCTATCGATGTTATTCCGGCTGGACGATGGGTTTGTCCTCGATGTACTTCATAGGGGTAGATGACTTGATCTTCACATGTTATGAATTGCAGATAGGCGACTAACGATGGGGCGACATAGCACCCGGCCTACTGGTTCGCGCACCCACGAAGGTGTATAGCATGTAGTTGTAGATGGGGCTACCTGGGAGTCAGAGGGACCTTACCGCCAGCTAGGGGGGCGAGTTGTGACATTTGATTGTGTACTCTCTCGCGCCTTATATGTGTGTATGTGTGTGCGTATGTGTATGTGAGTAGCATGTCAGCGATGTAGAGTGTATGGCGATATGTATTCGCACGACAGCTGTCATGTAGTTACGAGTCGGCTCACGAAGTTCAGACACTTACTATATTTAGCCGTAAAGTTAGGGTTCCGGCCAGGAGGGGTATAGAGTCGTGGACGGCTCGAAGAACGTTAGTTCTTCGAGTCGAGCCTGGAAGCGTTGGGAGCGTAGAGTGACTTTCCCCTTTGCGTCGACCTGGATTCTCCGAGTGTGGAGTGGGTTGGGCTTGACTCATGTTTGTGACGGTGACGGTTTGTTGCCAGTAGGGTAATTGACCGACGGGAATTCCAGTGGGGAATCTCCCGTTTATTTCTCCCGTTTATATGTGTGTATGTGTGTGCGTATGTGTATGTGAGTAGCATGTCAGCGATGTAGAGTGTATGGCGATATGTATTCGCACGACAAAGATAGCAAATGTGTTTGATGTGAAGAGACCATCGAGCCTATAATGCATCAAACCAAGCCGGTTAAAGTAACCTCCCACTACGCAACCGTATAGGTGAGCACTTTATCAATAGGTGAGCACGATTTACAGGGATCAACATTTTCAACCAATTCATTATGAATTTCAGGGATTTTAACATTTTCAAAAATTTCACTATAAAATTCATATTCGAGACTAGACTACTGCCCCATTCATTTCGTTCCAATTATCTAGTCTTTTGTTTCTTCGTATCATGACATATCTAGTGCAAAAATGATGATATGACACTCGGGGAAAATGGGAGTATCATATGGTGCATGATACTCCCATTTATTATTAAATGGGGAGGGAGGTATTAAGGGGGAAGGAAGCGCTTTAAAAATAGGCAAAAAACCAAGAAAAATAATGGCGCGATGTTAAGATCCAATAAATCTTTGGCACTCGTGACCAGAGGGGTTGAGAAAATTGTCCACTAATTGCTAAAGACATCATTAATTTCATACTCACGCACTAAATTTGCTCACAGTATTTTACTTTCTCAATTTTGAAATGATGTCACATAGTTCAAGCACTTGGTATTCAATTTCTTTGACATAAGAGCTCTACACAAATGTTCTGGAAATGAAAATGTTAAGTACGCATCTCCCGGTTAAGTACGCATAGATCTTTAGGGTTCAAAGTGCGTACTTGAGTGGAAGACTACTATACATGTTCTAGCCTCAACCTCCAGATCTTGCTATGAGACTCTCTAAAATCATCAAATTATTATCTTGACTTTTTTGGAATTTTTGAGCCGAACAATTTGTTTATAAAGTGACTCAAATTCCTTAAATACAACGTTGTTTATTAAATCCAAATCTAAATCTTGAGAATCAAGAAATTCATCATCATTTTTTACTCTATCTTCAAATATTTCTTCATATGTCAAAATTTCAATGGTATATATTTCATTGTTTTCATCATCAACATAAACAAATTTTAATATTGTTCTTATCCAACTTTTCAAAGCTACAATAGCTTGTGTAACTTCGGTCACTAAATACTAATCGGCTTCCACTATCATTATTTTGTCTTAACAAATGCAGATTTCATAGAGCTTGATGACACTAATTGCCAAATATCTTTGAAATAATTCCCAGCGTCAAACAAATGAGTTTGAATCTCGTATGCAACACCACGTTTGAATCTCTGTTCCTTAATGTAACATTATGGTTTAGAGAGAATTTCATTCAAAAATGAAATATAAGTTTTGAAGATTATAAACATTGAATGTTTCTACTCTTCCTTATAAAATATTTCAAACTTATATACAAAAATAATGTATTCTTTCCATCATGTGTAACACTGAGATGGTGGAAAGATATCAACAATGTATCTACTCTCTTTATATAGATCTTATCAACAAGTACAATAAAATAAAATCTTGATCCCATCATTCATTTCACTCCTAGTGGATGAATGATATTGTAAAATTAACCAGCATACGAATAGTTGACGTGACTTTTTCCACTAACACATTCAAATTTATACCTAACAAACACATAGATCACTTATGTTACGTTATCATCTAACACATTTATTTTCTATCTACCAAAGACACTGATCAATGACATGGAAATTATGACTAGTGTAGTCTAAAATAATTATAACTTAATCTTGAATAACCTTTACTTTAGTTTTAACTGGTTGAAAATGGTTAAACCATACTCTTCATTTCTAGTGTATTGATGACATGGCAGATATATCTAATGAGTACTATTGCTAACATGGCACTATAAATATTCTAATATCATCTAATCTACTCAATATTGAATAAATTTCATTTTAACTTCAACTAACTGAAGATTGTTACACTATGTTCTCAATTAAAGTCGTGTCTCCTCATCCAATTCACAGAATTAAAAAATTTCCTTAAAATTAAGATATTTAGATCTCTTCTTTAGAATTGCGGTTATGTTTCTTGCGTGCAATCTACAAAAAATAAAATGATATTAACATTTTTGCGTTCCAAAGACTCAAAGTGTCAAGAACATTGTCTATTAGCAAAAAAAAAGTTGTCATGTTTTACTTTTAGAATTCTAAAAAATCACTTTGTTGAATCACTTTCAACATGTTTGAACATTCATCCAAGCTTTCACTTGATTGATATATGGAATATGTCATTGGTGATACTTAATACAAGTTGGTGATTGTGGTTTACCAATCAACGGGCAAGGTATTTTGTGAGTTTCCACAACGTTTAACTATATGATAAGCAAAATTTGATACTTGGATTTTTTTTACTTCTAATTGTTGATAGGTCGTCATATGACATAATATTACTTCATCTTGGTAGTAGGAAAAAGAAATAAGCATATCTCGTACATATTATAAACGTTTTGAGTATCATATTGGACTATGATCATGAATAAATCTTCTAAAGTTGTGAACAATAAAATATCAAATTTGTTGATGTCAATTCCTTATCTATGAAGTTGCGTTTTTTAAACCCTTGACACACTCTCAATCAACTTAACCGTTGTCAAGATGTATTGAAATCAATTTTTTGAATTAATAAACTTGATGCAAACATTTTTGCTTTGGCAATGGCAAAATATGACTGAACTCTAAGATTGGCACAATGCATGCTATGAGCTCATGATTCCCTCAAGTAACTGGTGAATAAACCAGACCTTTCAAGACATATTGCTAGGTGGATCTTGCTGTTGCAGGAGTTCAACTATGAAGTTGTGGTTAAACCTGGAAAAGCCAACGCCAACGCAGATTACTTATCTCAATTACGAGGACAGAAAACCATCTTGAGTATATCTTCACCCTTTTCGAATGAATCCTTTGAAGAGACAGAAGTCTTTCATATTTCCAAAGTAGATGGATTCGACTATGCAGATGTGATTCAATTCTTGACCCAGCAGAAGTATCCAGACGGATTCACTCGAGAAGAAAAGATGGTATTCTAATACAAGGTTGCACCATTCACCTTGATCATGGGAGTTCTTTTCCGGATGGGACCGGATATCAAGTACGGCGGTGCCTAGAAAAAAATGAAAAAAAGCAAGTCATGACAGCTCTCCATTCCGGTCTGTCAGGCGGACACTTTGCATCTGTCACCACCATCAATCGGATCAAATCTGCCGGATACTGGTGGCCGCATATCATCCGAGGTGTGAAGGATTTTGTGATAAAGTGCGACCAATGCCAACGAACAGGTGCACTCTCCTTCTGAAATCATTGGCCACTGACCCCTATCATACCTCTTGCTCCATTTGAAAAGTGGGGCATCGATTTTATCGGACCAATCAACCCGGTCATAGTTTGAAAGCGGAGCTACATTACTTTGGCAACAAATTACGCTACAAGATAGGTTGAAGCACGATGCATAGTCAAGAACGATGTCGCGGCCGCCGCTACTTTTCTGTTTGAAGAGATAATGATGCGGTTTGTGCATCAGCTGGAGTTGGTGAGCGATCGAGGAAAGCATTTTTTTCATGATGTTATCATAAACATCACAGAACGCTATCTGATCAAATACTGAAAATCGCCAACCTATAATTCGAAGGCCAACGGACTGACGGAACGAGCGAACGGAATAGTGGGCAAAATTTTCAACAAGATGATCTTTGCACACAAGACAAATTGGGATCAGAAGTTACCATTGGCGGTTCATGCCTACAACACCAGCGAAAAGAAAACCACTGGTAAGAGTCCTTTCTTCCTTGTGTTCTGACAGACAGCTGTACCCGGAGTAGAATTAGAGGTAGAGACCCTTAGGGTGATCGGCGCTCGGAACGGAGATCGGATCGAAGATCCAAGGTACCGGATGATTGCACTGCAGTATCCGGAAGAAATTCGAAGAAATGCCCTCCAACACACTATTGACATACAAGCAAACGGAAGTAGTATTTTGACGAGAAGATTCCTTAAAGCAACAAAGTGGAAGAAGGAGGAATGGTGCTACTCTACGACAACCGGCATCAGAAGTTTCTAGGAAAATTGCACACAAGATGGATGGGATCTTATCGAGTAACAAGGATCTTTCAAAATGGATCCTTACAGCTTGAAGATCTGGAGGGTAATTGGTTAGAGACTAGAGTCAACGGTTGTAAAATCAAACTCTATCGCACGGAATCTTCCCCTGAAACGGAAGGTAGCATCGGTTTAAAAGGAGGAGACAACGAAGAGTAAGCAAACATGAGGCAAAGCGTTCGCAGGGACTCTCACGTTTGAAAATGGGGTAATGTGAGAATCTTCAAAGACTAAAATTTATGGATTAGCCTAAAACTGAAACTAAGAGTTCTAGTAGTTTTCATTTTTTTAGTTAAGGAGTTAAAAGTATGCTAGAAATGATTCGCTTGGTGAGTTAGACAAAACCGGATCAGTAGTAGTAGTTAAAAGTGTTAAGGATCTTTCACCTCTTCGGTTTCAAAAAGTCAACCGAGAGAAGTCAGCCACGAAGTCAGGGACAAGGATAAGAAAATGGAGTCAAAGCCGACAATCAACTAGGTGGTACAGATGTGATTTTTGGATTAACTCGAGTAAAAGTAGGATCTGAGATACTGATTTCTTGCGGGAATAGGATTGGAAAAGGTTTAGAGTTAGGGTGTTTTTTTCGTGGGCTTTCGGCGCCGTCGCTTTTGTGTGGTCTCTGCTTGCGGGTACTGTCGGGTCTTCATTCTTATATGTTTTCTTCCTATATTCCTTATCAGTTTACAATGTCGTGTTTTTCTACGCTGCTGTACCTTTGGCTTCCTGTTTGAGTGTTGTCAATCTGAGAGAAGTGAGACTCCATTGCATACTAGATGTGAAGGTGATGAAAGTTGTAAGGCAAGACCCGGATTGATCTAGACTTCGAGATTGAGCTGTGGATTTGTTGGTGTGTTGTGGAAGTTGAAGTGTCATTTTTTGGTTCTCTAATACTCACAGGGTAACACCATCCGTAAGGTTATAGCCTATTAAGGGATACTCAGATTTAGCTCACTTAAACTTGTGAAGAATTTTTGTCTACAGTGAGACAAATCACATTCAGAAGTGGAACTTGTCGTCTAGGGTTCGCCAAAACCTAGCTCTCACGGACCGGATTGGTTTGTCGTTGTAGCCTCACGCATTTGAAAGTGCTCACTTTGGTGACTTGCTAGCCAAAATATTCTAAGTTAGTTGTGAAGTGATCTCTAACCGATCTACGTTGGGGTTTTTGTCATCTAAAAGAGAGAAGGAAATAGAATGATTATGAGCAGTTTCTGACCTTACACTAATGAGTCCTCGGAACGATACTCAAAGTCACACGGATAGGACGAATATAGGCTTGTTTTCTTCTCCACGAGAAGATAAACATTACTCGTCAGTTTTCTTGAAAATTGGAACTTTGACAAATTTCTTAGACAATGTAGTTTAACCATGATAGTTGTCTAATATAAACACTCAATCCTTGCTTGTTTGCTACTCGACTACAATGACCCGCACTAACTAATGTTCACAGTAAAGCAATTATGAAAGATAACAAAATTGATTTGGTTGTGCATTTTTGCTACCACCATTTGCACACGTGCCAACAACAAATTTCAAATGTAAAAATTAACTTACCATCATTTGCATAACCAATGCAACAGACATACATGCTACTAACAACTTACAACAAGCAAATGAACCTATGTACTCTAAAATCTTCATATTATCCTATAGATTCGATTCAAACAATAAACTTCAATGAACCAAAATCAAAATTACATGTGATAGCAATGCGACATACATAAAGACACTTATGTTTAGTTAGCAAATACATTTATTTAGTTGGCAAAAATACCTATTATTCTTAATTACACACCTTTCGGCTAAGTAAGTTAAATCTTCTTATGATCAATTTGCATATTTAACTATGAAATTATTGTAAATATCATATGGCATCTTATATATGACAAACAATTTATTACTAACTTTGAAGTATAATAAATCTTATTTCTTGTTATTAAATAAATAACATTAACTAGTATTATATTTAGAGTAATGACAATCCGTTATCCAAAAGAAATTCAATGAAAAGTACATGTGTTATTATTTTGAGCTTAAAGCATGTAAATGTGTAAAATGAACAAACTTTTGTTTGTAAGATAAATAATACACATTTTTTTTATTACATGGTCATAATCTGAATAGCATGTATAATCATGAATGCTGTGGGTGAAAATAGTTAAGTACTAATGGTTATAATGTGATCTAGTTACAAATTTGAAGTAAAATGTTGGACTTTGTTAGAATGGTATAATTTTCAATGCTAAAGATGATAATTTTCAGTATAAGATATGTGTGTGTATTTTTTATTTTTTTATAGTCAGTGATATATTTTAAAATACATCATCAATTATATTTAAATTATGTACTTAAAATATATTATATGAATTATCTTTCAAGACTCACACAATTAGCATTACATTATTTCTTAAAAATTATATGAAAAATATAAATCATTTGTGTTGAATAGAATATACAACTTCAAAATGATTATATTGTAAGAAAAAACAATTTTTTCTACATAAGAGCAAATGTATTGAATATGAAACAAAATTGATGTAATTCAAATAATTCCCAAAAAGATTATATCTATCATAAAGACACTTTGTGATAGTTTTTTTCAAAAATTAACATGGTATAATATCAAATGGCGTTATATTTTGAAAAGAAAGTAAAATTTAATGTAATGCAATTTCTATTGCAAATTGAAGATTTTATGAATTGACCAAGATCAGATAATATCATTAAATGTATCATTTATATTTTTTGTCTTACTTCAAAAATTTATATATATAAAATATCATCAAAAAATTTGTATTTTTTAGTATATATATATAATTTTAAATTATAGAAAAAAAATTAGTATATCTTGTAACATACATAATTTATCTGAAAGTTTCATCTCGAATATATTAGTCACAATTTTCAATCAAATAATTATATTCTTGCAAGCACACAAATGATAAATATAAATTTAAACAAAAATTTGAACAAGCCATTATTTATATATTGATATTTTTAATTTTTATATAATTTTGATGTTTTGAGATTGAGAAATAAAAAATCTATATTATATCTATGTTATACATTTATTAATATTTCAACGACGGTAGGATATAAAATTTCAAATTTGTATGAATTCAAAGATTTAAATAGAATTAATATTTTTGTATAATGCAAATTGTATCATCTACTTGAAATGTTGAAATGTCATATTTTCAACTATCTATGCTACTACAAACTTTGTTGGAGTTAAAGTTGCTCATTTTCATCCATGTATAAATTTTCTATATTATTTTGTCAAACCAGATATAGAATTTGTTTTTAAATAAAAATGTAATTTTGTTTACCATTTGAACAAAATATATTCAATTTTGTGTTGATTTTACCTTTACCAATCAGTTTTTATCAATTCTTACACTATTTAATTTATTCTACGTATAAAACATATATCAATGATAAGAATGCTTGGATATGAAATTGAGCAAGAAGAGAATGAAAATTTTCTTCGAATATCAATTCCTTAAACTATTAAGGATTAAGAATTTAAGTATATTGATTTTTATTGAAAGCTAGTTGCATCCAAAGTTTTGTAGCAACAACATTTGACTAGTATGGGTGCAAGAATTAAAAAATGTATACTTATTTTTGATAATTGTAGCCATCATATATTGAATATTCATTTTTTGCTTGACTTTTATATCGTTTTTATTATCTTATAGTTTACTTTGAATTTTTTTAAAGTAAAGTTTTGATCCATGTTATGTATTTGTGTAAGTATGATCATAAAACCGGATATTTTTCAAATTGCATGAATATTGAAATACTTGCTGAACTTTTAGATTTTTTAGCTTGTGTACTGATTTGATTATATGTAGGTCAATGTCATTAGTTTATAATATATCTAAATTAACTTCAATCTTGAACTTTTGACTGAGCTAATTGATTAATATGAACATATTTGGGTAATGCTGATCATTAATTTTTCATTTCAAGTATGTGAAATTAAAAAATTGATTAAACGGTTTGTCGGATATTTTATTTGAAAATTGTAAAACTTCAGAACATGTTACTAAACGTTGAGAGCTGCGCACGTTTAATCGTAAAGCGCTCTGACTCCGGTGGAACAACTTTGCTTTGAGCTCCTCCAGGTGAGTACACACAAGTTGAGCTCAATCCACTACAAAGAGACTACTTACGTGCAGTATCTTTACTCCCAAAGCTATCGAAACTAACTCGTTGTCGACCCTAAAACCTAGGAGAACAAATGCCCTACTTTAACGTCTAAATTTAGTAAGAAACTAAATTACATGACAAGGATTTCACACTCCAAAGCTTCTAATTGAATGTCTGCTAGCAGATTGATAATTACTTTTTCATAGATAGATGTTTAGCTAAGAAATGACATAGAGGCGCAAAAATGTTCACAAACTGAAAACCATCAATTGAACATGCAAAACAAATAGCTCGAAGAATGTTGGGCTAAAGACAACATGTGAAGCTTAATAAGAGATAAATAAATATATCACAGAGGATGAGGGTTAGTCTAACTTATCCCAAGCATAGTTTATGGTGTTCATAGTAAACGATTATTCTCTTCACTTGAAATTTTGATATTAATCCAACTTACTTCAGACCAGATAATTTAAGTCAAGCTGATGAGTAGCATGTCGAGAGAAGGAGAGAGGTAGAGGTAGAGTTGAGGAAGAATGCGAAAGAGCACACTGCAGAAGTTTATTGCACGCTCAGAGCAACATTCTTTGTCTCCAGTTCCTCTCCTACGGTTGCCAGCGGGGAGATCATCATGAGGGAGAAGAAAGGTCAACGTACTTACCCGGATCTGATTTGTTTGTGCTGCCTGATTAAAGCGGTAATCGCAATTAGGAAGGGTCAAGTGGGCCCAGCCTCCGAGAGATTCACACAAGTCAATAGAATTTCGAACGTCGGAGGAAAGGCAAGGCAAGGCAAGGCAAGGCTAGGCTGCCCTGGCCTGCTCGGCTTTTGGCTCTCGAAAGTGAATCACGCCCTCTACATCTGCGACATATTCTGTTCTGTTGACAAGTTTGCTCGATTTGTGGTTGTAGATTAGAAGATTGATTGATAGAGAGTCCACCGTAGGCTGGAGAAGAGAAAGCGGCGTTGTTGAATAATGGAAATCGACCTCTGTTTCAGAATTGCCCTCTTGGTGCTGCTTGCAAGTTGCGTTGCAGGTCCAGTGCAAGGAATACGTTTCGTCCTCGATAGGAAGGAGTGTTTCAGTCATGAAGTTCACTGGGAGCATGATAACGTCGACGTTTCATTTGTTGTCATCAAGGCTGATAATCCCTGGTCCTTCAATCGTCTGGGCGTCGATCTCACGGTATTTGCCGGCTTGAATACTGTGTCAATGTTTTGTAATATCCCGTATGTGAAAATCTAGGGTACGATCTACGTCAGAGAGAGAGAGAGAGAGAGAGAGAGAGAGAGAGAGAGAGAGAGAGAGAGAGAGAGAGAGAGAGAGAGAGAGTTCTCCTGTAGTTTATTTGTGTTGGAAAAGTGTTGACTGGTTTTATTTATATTCAGCAGTGCTTGTGAATCAATATAGACAACTGTTGTAGACGAATCGGTCGACATCAAATTAGTTTTTTGCAATTTTTAGCTCTAGATTGGTGACGCGAGGCCTACCACTAGATATATCCATGTTTGTGAAATGTCTTCTTACTCATGTTTTTGCTGACAACCTCAAGGAGCGCTGTGTGGATCAGATAAATTTCACTTTTTCGCTTTTTACCAGGATTAAACAGTTTGATAGCTATCTAGTTTCATCCTTTTCGTTCCAGTCTCGAACTAAATTGGACCTTATAGTCATTCTCTTGTCCATTAAATTATCAGTTGTTCTAAGGTGTCTTGTGCTAATGTTAGCTCGTGACGTGATTTCATCAATTACCAACGAAGCATTTAGATATGCAAATGTAACAGGTATAGTTGTCTTGTATCCCCATAAGCCGGAATCTTTACTTGCAAAGGGGAGGAGTGTCAGGGGTGAGGTAAGGGGCATCTATGACTAGAAAGATATGAAAGGTATGGCATTGCTTCTGGAGTTTCCTGAGAGGTGTTCTGGTACAAACGCCGATTGTGGAATGAGAAATTTCAGCCGAAGATGATACAAATACTGTTGGAAATTCTGTGTAGGTAGAGGCACCAAATGGGAGACTTTTGTACAATGGTCATCAAAAGGAGGATGATAAATTTGAATTCGAGGCCCCTGTCAGAGGATTTTACAGATTCTGCTTCAGCAACATTTCCCCTATGCATGAGACGATTGACTTTGATGTGCACATTGGGCACATAACTTCTCGAGAAGAGCTTGCCAAACCTGGTATTTTATCATCCATGAATTTTGTTTTGGTAATTTTTTGGAGTTTTTAGATAGAGTTTATGTGTTCTTTCTTTAGTGGCTGCATGGCAGATGGACAGAAGAGATGCAGTGCTCGTCGTTTGTTGTTTAGTTTATTGGTGAGCTTTTATTGACGTACAAATTTGATAATATGAAGAATTTTTGAAACTTTTTGTGTATTCAAATAGCGGCTGGCTAGTTTTCATGAGAGTATGACTATCAATTTTTGGGCTTACTCATGTATAACATTCCTGTAGCGTGGATGTGAAATTAGTGGCCATTTATGAATTATGTGTTGCATTGTGGTTGTCTGTTCAGAGGATTTCGATCCTCTGTTGCATCAAATTTCTGTCATCGAGGAAGCTTTATATGGTGTTAGATTCGAACAACATTGGCTCCAAGCACAGACCGATCATCAGGCTATAAGTAAGTCTTGAAACTCATATGTTGGAATAGTTACATTTTCTTAAGTCTTGAAATTCAAATATTGGTGCTTGTACATTTCCCTATGTTATTGGAAATACTGTTTTCTTGATGAACTTGCCATCCAAATTTTAAGAGCTTGCACATATCGCTGACTGGCATTATTATTAACCCTCGTGTATGGGTAAATCTTTTTATGCAGTGAACGAGGCAATGAGCAGAAGAGTGATATACAAGGCTTTACTAGAATCAGCAGCACTTGTTGCGTGCAGTTTCTTACAAGTTTTTCTTCTGCAGCGCCTTTTTGAGAGGAAACTTGGCAAAGGTTCACGAGTGTAGATCTTCAACAGCTTCCACAGTGTGGATAACTTGCCCAAGGAGAGAAAATTTTGCAGGACGTAGATGTAAACATGACAACATTTGATGTTGTCTGCACTAACCTCACCCTTTAGCATGCATAAATAATGCACACAAGATTTGATTTCTCTTGAAATTTCACAAGAGCATATCAATATTCAACTAGCTCAGCTACACAAAGAAGGAGCCGGGTTACCAGTGTGACTTATGTCTCCATCCTACCGAAGTCACGAAAGCGAGAATCAGAAAGCAAATTCGGTGATATTGTTTTCCCTCCATGACCTTTGTAAGCCCTACATGCTTTTCGTTCCAAGCGTGGAGGTATCGCCAACTTTTGGGTTGAATGGCAGATAGAGTTTCAAGAGGTGCGTGAGATAGCCCTGTTCGATATTCTGCTTGATTACCTGAACGGTAAATGAGATATGCAGCATTGATGGATGTATCGAGACGAAAACAGTCTATACAATACCTTGCAAAATGTTCTTCTAGACAAAATGAAGGAGTTCATGAAGAAAGCCGCGAGGTTGAATGCTTCAACAAGCTGTGCTATCGTCGAACTTCACTGTAACCCACAGGAAACGCAGTAGCCAGTGTCCAGGAGGAGCAACTCCACCAAATATCTCAGGCAGAAAATCGTAGTACTCAACATTTGGTCACCGAGAGCTCGTCGTCGACTGGGTTCGATTCGGTGGGCCGCAAAGTATGTTGTTGAAGCTGATGAATTTTATCTGCCTGTTATCACCTTTTTGCTTGTTTCACACCGCGAAGATACACTGCTGCTGTCCGAGCGGGGTTGGAAGATGCCACTGTGCCGTTTTGGGCAGGGGTAGGAAAATTCTGGCCATTGCCACCTTGACCGATCCGGGTAGGTGCTAAATCGGTTTTTGGATTTCTTGTCTGGGACTGGTGTTTGTGTTTGATGTTTTATCCCGAGCCCTTGACAGACCATTGGGTGATATGCATAGCATAAATTTGTGATGACAGCAGTTGTACCCACTTATGTTTTGCAGACATTCTTCCGTGACATGGACTACAAATTCAGTCGAGGGTCGCGATAATAGTCAACATTAATTTACTGGAATCTGATGGATTCCGGGTCGATTGGGTTCACAGATAATTGGCATGCCTACTTCTTAGGCCACCTTGTGGCAGCCAGTGTTATGAGTTCTAACCCGACCTTTTGGACCGGGCACACTTGGAGCAACCATGGATATGATTAGCCACTACGTTGTGGTGTGACTTGTTCTTGGCTATTTCAAGCAGTGTAGGGAATGGAATGACCGCAAGAGCCAAGTTCTCCGGTCTAAAATGTGCTGTAAACCATCTAAATCTAAGAATGTGACAAGGCTCTTGCTTTTACAACCGGTCCAACATCGCAGATCGCAACAACGTCGCAGATCCCTGCCTCATGTTAAATTGTGGCACTCAATTACTTGCCCATTGGACTTGTAGTTACCGTTTACCTTACCATTGTTTTCGGAGCAACAAATCCGTCTTCTTCTATGTTACAGTGACACATCAACAACTCTACCCTTTCGCAGTTCTCCTTTACTCTGAGCATTTCTTCACAAATCTTGCAGTATAGCATCTGAGATCACGAACAATGTGGGATGAAACCAATGTGAGCGGTCTGTTGTTACACGTTTTCCATCGGCATTTGTACCCACCATTGGTTTCAAGGTGGCTCTTAAATATGCTGACCAGTGCCGTTCCGTGTCCAACTCAACGACGCGTTCACCTGAGGACAATGGATGACTAGTATTTACTCTGTCAAACTCTACGATAAGATCCCATAGAAGATGACTCGGAATGTTGTTATCTGCTGGCAGTTTCGGACAGGTTAAGTATCTTCTGCAAACTGACTTGAACTTTTATTGCCGAATCTAAGGTCATCCTCTAATAGTACACCTAAATCATTAAGTTAATACGCCGAACTTGAATTACACAGTATAACACTCAAGACATTGGCAGCTTCCTGTAGTGTAGTACTGTACTTCACTGTCAAATTCTGATTTGGGATCTGTTCCTGTCCGAGCTTTGATCCTTGCAAGTCTACAGACGAAGAGCCCTGATAAGACGTCGAGAATGACGAAGAAGAGGTTACAAAGTTACAGCCTCCTCAGCACATGGAATTCACTTTAGTACTTCTGAGTTTTCTGTGGTTACGTAAATTGGATCGACTTTCTTGTGAGTGTCAAGGAAGTTTTGTGCTTTGGATGGTTGACATCTACTGATGCTCTGTTCCAGGGCCGTGCTGGCCTTACTCGCAATGCTGAGTAGCCTCGCTCCGAGACAGAATTCCTTCAATATTCCTCTCATGACTAGCAGGTTGTCGTTTGGGAAGGGGTCACGGACTTTCGCCTTGCGGCTGGCTGCGATGCTGCAGCCATGCCCACATTTGTGGACCAATTAGAACTGCAGACACATTTCAAGGTCTCAGCCCTCCTCCTCATCTCTTGGCTCGGCTTGCGTAAAGGGCACCGCTTTGCATGAAGTCCAAAGCAGAGATGGTGCTGCCTTGCGCCGTGGCCGCGAAGCTGGCTAACCAGTTTACCGATTAGAATTACTGTGGGATTACCCTTTCATCCCTTGCCAACCCTGAACCCAGCCTACCTTCAAAACTCCCTGTTCTTTCTGACCATCATGATCTACACTGAAATTTGCAACCTACTGTAGAGCAGATTCTAAAGGAGACCTCGTCTATACTACGAATCCATGAGACATTCTTCAAAACATGCTGTTGGACGTACAACCTTGATCTGACGAGATCGAGAAGGCCTTACCACCAGATGTTCACAGTCCGTTCGTGCCGGAGGTGTGCAATGATCTCACCAGCTTGAGCTACATTCAACGAACGCTGGGTGTGTCTCGCAGGAGAGAATCCAGAGATTTATTTTTGAGGTCCAACAAGTTAAGCGAACGAAATGAAATTGCAAACAGAAAACGAAAACAAATGAGTTTTCTCCACTACCGCAGTCGTCGTCGTAGTAGTAGTAGTAGTAGTAGTACTACCACTAGTATACGGGTAGTTAGATTTTTTGCTGTTCTGGGACCTACTGTAGTTTCTCCCACCAAGCCAACGAACGAATGGTCAAAGACCCGAATTGATTCCACCATCTCTGCAGCTGTAATTAGAGCGCTTAGTGTTCTGGTTTTCTACTGCCATGCAGTGGTACAGCGCCAAGAGACTGGGATGAAAATGGTGGAAAAGAGCAAAGAGTGCACCGGTACATGCTGAACCCAACAGCTCAGCCGCAGTACGCGTCGTCCGATCAACCTCACACGTGTTGAGATACAACCACGTGTCGACCGAGTCACCTACAAAAAGGGAGAGTCGGAGAGCACCAGCTGCGCTGAGTTGAATATGCATGGTTTAGTTACCTCTCGCCACGTGCTAATTGTCCTCCCCGTCTCATGATCATTGTCAACTATGAATTGCACCGATACAATTAAATGCACAACAGAGAAGCAGTGAGAGAGCGCAAGCAGCAGGTCTGATACGAGCTGAATTCCCGACTTGCAGCGAACTGATCTTCCAAGCTGGTCAAAATTGCTCAAGCTGGGTTCCAATAAGTCGGTGGATCATTTCTCTGTAGGAGACTGGGCCGACCCGGAGTGGCAGGAGGAAGAGAGAATGCAGAGGGATAACAAGGCAGACAAGATGCAGAAGGAAAACAAGAGAGGCGATTTGGAGGCGGCGCACGGAGAGGATGCGGGAACGAGTGTGAACCCCGGAGGAAGGACTTATTACATTAGCATTCCCGTCAGGCCTCTATCTGCAGATGTGCCAGATGATCAGCTGCAGAGGCTGACCTTGTATTATACACTGTACGGTGCAGTTTTTGGCGTCGTGGGAGTTTTGGCCATCATTCTCCCTCTGTTTACCGGACTGGCTGTGACTCAGATTCTGCCATGGCTTCTGGTGTTGGGCGGAGCTGTCACTCTCTTACAGTTCTTGCTGATCTGCGGTGCCCCTGGAACTACTGCCTTCTTGCTGCTCGCAATCCTGCATTTGGCTGTTGGACTTTGGATGCTCATGAAGCCCGTCGCTGGGCAGACTGAGGTGACATTTATTCTGGCTGCGTGGTTCCTGGTCCATGGAGTTGTGAAGCTGATCATGGCTTGTCAAGTGCGCAAGTTGACCACTTGGCCTGCTGTTTTGGCCAGTGGATTCGCTTCCATTGTGTTGGCTTTCGTAATCACAGCCCTCACACCCAAGCTCGGACTCTTGCTGGTTGGAATCTGCTTCGGCGGTGATCTGATCGGCACGGGATGCGCTCTCCTTCTCATTGCCCTCATGGCTTTCCTCGGAGAAGGTCACAGGGCTATCACTGATGCTGATCTTCCACACGCTACCAAAGAGCCTCTTCTAGGTAGTGGACATGCAGCTGCCTCATCAGCTTAAATTATGTGACCACTTCTACAAATATCCTGCTAGATCAAATTCAGTGCTGTGGACAGAACACAAATGAGTCGTCTGGTGACCATTTCCTGAGCTCCTTTGGACTATGGCATATGCAATTCTTCCATTTGCAAGCCTGGTACACTGTCTTCCCGATGTGCTGTGACTCCAGGTTAATAATAATTGTTGTTTGTATAGTATACATTACATTGTTCGGAATGTGTAGCTGGTGTTTTTGATATAGCCTTTACACATTTTCATACACCTGAAGAGTTCGTGGAATATGTGACTTGTATCATTCTTGGACAGTTAGGACAGCTTTTGAACAAAGTTGTAGCATATGCTGTCACGGTTTAGCACCTGACATCATCGAGAATTAGTTCTTTGTACTATCGTATATTAATATAAATGTGTCCGAAAAGTATACAGTGGATGGTTTTGTTTTCAAATTCCTCTTTCCTCAAAATGGTTGAACATTTTATTTTCCACATGAGTGAGGATTTATAAGTTTCTGTTATGATGGTTGTACGACTGGAAATAGTAGATAAGTGCTAAATCAGTGGTTCTCACAACCAGTGGACCACGGTCTGATCAGATTCTGTATATCTAACATAGTATTTTATTGTAGACTGTAGGATAGAAAAGAACAATAGATTTCATTATTTTGGGAGGTAGAAGAGCATACGTAGTATGTATATGTCGCATACACAAGTGAACGGTGTCTTGCAAATAACGCTTAAAGTGCTCTGCAACTTAGGCCTCTGCTTATACCTCTACCACAACAATGAAGCCCCCTCGAAATACGTAGAAAAATATTACTGTGCCCAGCTCACTTCATAGTACCAGTTGCCTAAAAAGGGGTCAAACCGGTATTCTGAATGAACACAACACATACCTCTCTTTTAGAAAGTACTGCATAACTATGAAGTTACTCCAACCGTAAAACATAAGCTCCAGGGCATGATTTGCCTGAAGATAAAGAAAGAGGAAGAAAAGGTATAATAGTTGGCAGCTAATTTCTAGACCTGACAAATCGAGAAGAAAATATTTGCAGTTTGACCATGTTACAGACTAAAGATTATGCAGGAATATGATAACAATGCCGAGGACAATATAGCCTGCTATAGTGCAATTCTGTGTGAATTGCACTATAGCAGGCTATAGCACATACATATATGAATAAATAATCATATTATCCTTTAATAAATGTTTGTAACGAATGCTTCGAAATGTTTGTTTTCGCTAATCCGATCTATATCAGGATTAATCATATCTAATCATTGTTTGTAAACGATGGTTAGCCATATCTAGCCAAGAAAGGGTATCTTCAGCGAAATATTAAAACAACAAGAAGTTTCAAAGTAGAGAATAGTACCTGATGACATGTCAATACTTGTCAGCCTCACGCTTACTAATGTGTCTGGCAGATATTGTTTTCCGACTAGATTTTCTCGTATCTTTGTTCAGAGGTGCACCAATATTTATGTGCCTTTGTCCCCTGAAGTTTCAAAAGACACTTGTTTAAGTTGTGGTACTTGTCTCCACAAATAAAAACACAAGTGCGAAGTTCTTCTTTTTCTTCTTTAATAGCTTTCTAACTCTCAAAGTGTCGATTTGAGTGATCAAAGTGAAGTTGATTGTGATTTTTTTCGCAGTGTTTGAAGTTTTGTTGCTGCTTTAAGTGCTTGATTTGTATCTCTAAACGTCCTGCTGAATTATTTCAAGAATTGATCAAGTTCCATCAAGTGTGAAGAATCCTTATCCAATAGTGACAAAAACCAAGATAACGCTAACTTGTATTTACAATTTTTTAATTGATTTTGAATTTTTTTTCTTGATTTATGTCTTGTGATAGCTTATTTTTATTTAAAAAATTAATTATTTTGTAATTATTTTGAAAAATAACTTATATATAACTTAAATTTATATTATTGACTTTGTAATGAAATATCAACTACAACTGAGCTATATTCAAAATATGATAAAGAAAATTTATATATGGTTGTTGAAGTTAAGTCTGTCAAGGACTAAACTCAAGTTCTAGTTATCTCTAGCTAGTATGAGTCGCTTTCCGCATTTTTTGTTGGGGCGTCTAGTTATCCATCACTTAGGGCTAATTAGCCCTCACTCTCATATACATTGTTTACTCATTGGTGAACAATGTATGGCGTCAAGTTATAGGTCACATGGGATGAGTAATAAACTTCGTGGGTTTTACTTCTTTCCGCTCTTCATACATGATGCCTCCGTGGCAAGAGCCGCATCAAACACATGCTTATCACCACAGCGTTCGAGGAGCCGAGACAAACCCATGCTTGTCAACTCCGCGTTTGAGGTTTGCTGTGAATGCTGTCTCCTAGTTTGTCGCTCTCTCGTCTCATCGTCGTGAATGGCTTGCACAGGATGTCATTACAACTAACACTTGTAGGAAGTCATACTTTTCAAATACCTATTATGCACTCCATTTAGTAGGCCAAAATCTGCTACTGACTAAAAATGTTTGAAGTATGCCAAAATTGTTCGCGGTACTTTTTTTCCATGTGCTATGATATGACCAGCTCCAGACTGTATAGTGTATAGTACTCCAAATGTTGAGTATCAATGAACTCTTGGAACTTTGATAAAATAAAAAGATTTCATTATTTGCTGATTGTTGAAGAGAAGGAATTAGCATAAGTATCATGTACATGTGTTTTTTATGTTCAAATCCGGAATGCTCGTGAAAATCGTAATCCAAATAAGCGTTGAGTTTGGAATCATTAAGTGTACTGATTTGTTCACTTGGATGATACTCGTGACTTACAAGCAAGAATATCTTGCAAAGATACGTTTTCAAATTGTGAGAGACAGTTTTAACAGTGTTATTAGATCCCATAAATTGCACAATGTTGGCAATTATGTCATTAAGTGATGTATCTTATTAGGACGAGATGCATGACATGATATCAAAGTCAACTGAATTGTAGCCAAAAAAGAGTAGGATTTATTGGAATTGGTCTTTGACGGGGAGGGTGACAGCGACTCTCCAGTTTGTGGCCTCCATCCTTTTACAACGCGGATTATTTTCCGCTAGGTTTGACGTGACTCTTGCTACGGAGGCATCATGGACAAAGAATAAAAACCCGCAAAGTTAATTACTCACACCATGAAACCTATAACCCGGTGCCACCAATGAATGACCAGCATATAGTAGTGTGAGGGCTAATTAGCCATATAAGTGAGTAATTACTAGCCCCCTTTTTTTTCATAGCAATATACTCTCTCTCGCATGTATCAACTTTAGACATAGCCATGCACTTGGGTGAACCAAGTTATCTTCGTATCTCGAGTTTGTCTATTTGTTTAATTATCTTTATGGTTATGTCTATCTTGAGTGTCTACGACTAGCCGTAGTGATTATAAAATTTTATGCGTTTAGTATTTTTTTATTTTACAAAATATTTTGCATAGTAACATAATGCATTATAAGATTTTTTAAAAGAATAATAAATACTCCAGTTGAATTGAATTCATCATAAATATTGACAAGCTCAATCTTGTTATTTCAAATTGCAAATTTGATAAAATATTCTTTTAATGTGATATGCTTCAATTTGCTATACATCACTTAATTTGATACAAGATTTAATGCATTTTGACCATCATAATCAAAATTGACATGTCATTTTTATAATCATTCACAATAGTTGCATAAATCAAAGTGCAATTCATGGATGTAAAATTCCATGGAAGTAATTTTCTTGTTTTTTTTAAAAAAAAGTTATATATTAAAAAAGCTCAAGCTTATTATAAGCAATCAGCCATTTGTGTCTCAATTGAATGATGCCAAAAAATTGATTGCAATTTTAGCATGAAAATTGTTCATATTTTTTCAATATTGATCATTTATACAGATTTTTTTATAAGAAATCAGTTTTTTAAGCAAAAAATCAATTTTTTTGAAATTTAAACTTTAAAAAATATTGTTTATTGCAAATTATAAACAATATGAGATAAAAAAACTATTCATTTCTTGGCGGTGGACGACCTAACGTTTTCAGATTTAACGGGAGATTGTGTACATAAGAAAATGTTGCATAGACCGAGATGCATGCTATGTGTTTTGAAAATCACACAATCTAATAGAGGCAAGCTATGCAACGCATCGTTGGGAGAAATCTCACAACGGCCCCATGAGCACAAATTTCAAACTCAATGGAGTAATTTTCTTGTCATTATTTGTAAATGAATGTCTTGTGATCAGTCTAAGTTTCAGTTTGAGATTTGAAATTTTGTAATCTAGAATGAATTTATTTATTTATCAAAAAATACACATCATACAAAATTTGACTATATTTAGATAGAAATTGATGCGCAATTTCTACATGATATGCACAATTTTATTATGAATTACTTTATACAGCAACTAATTTATTTTATTTGAAAAATATTGCATTATATAAAATATATTAGGTACATATTATTTTGATATAACGTTTGAGAATCCCAAACTTTAGCTATCTGAAATACGTATCTAAGAAAAGTGATATTATTACATCTTAGATTGCATTGTGATTCTTACAATTTTTTGTCATGTATCATACTGGAATATTATTTTCATCCATTATCACAAGCAACAATTTTAATTATTTTGCAGAAAGTCTTTGAACTTAACTATGGCAAAAAGAAAAATTTTTCACATTAATTGTCAATTTGACATGAATATCTACATCTAATATAGTCAAACAGTTGAATCTTAAGTAATCCAATTATTTTATTAGTACTAGATGAATAATTTTTCATATAAACTACCATCTTTGATAATGATATATTTTCCCTTATGTGACAAATAGAATACACATTAACATCATTTGAAATCAAGCAATGATCAAATTTTTTTTGTTTAATTTTTTAGTTATGTTTTTTAAAAAAAATTCAGTGTTAAAGATATCATTCTTTGTAACAAGTAAATTTTAATCTACATTGGTTAAAGATAATAATCATGTATGAAGAGCAAATTTTTGCTAAATCTCCGAAGACCAAAGTAAACCATTTAAAAAAAATTTACTTAGATTTAATCTTATATTTAAATTAAAATTAAACAAACATATTATCGTAGTATATTTCAACCAAGACAGCTGCAATGCGTGGACCGTACGGAACAACGAGTGCTCAAGTCGCCGTAAGCTCGTACGATCAGACTAACAAATGCATCGAAGCTTGAAGCAGAGAGCTGGAAGTTTCTTGAGTCGCGATGTGATCGTACGTACGAGGCAGAACGACTTCTACGAACACTTCGGGCACTAGAGTCGCTAGAAAGTCACCGGATGTAACGATGTCCGGCCCTAGATGGGGACAGGTTCTTCAGACCAGAGAGAGGAGCCAGAATAATGTTCCGCCGGCTCTCAAAGCCATGCGTGCATTAGGACGACCATCCAAGTCGGTCAGTCGTGTGAAGCGAGGGAGAGCTAAAATTGCAGCACGGTTTGGGCCCACTGAACAAACCAACGGGAAGGTGCCAACGAAGTAGCACAATCGAAGGACGGCGGCGAGTTTTACTGCGCTCTAGGAGAAGGCTGCAATGCAAATCTGTTCTGCTGACTGAGGCCCAGCAGCATCGGTGGATAGGAGTTTCACGAAGTGTGTAAGCTCGAAAATCGTATCGGCGAAACTCTTGATCTCACCTCATCGTCCTCGTGAGGGCCGATCCGAGCAATGGGGCTCGAGTAAACTACTCATCTCAGCAGAACGGAGATAAGAAGGGCAGGGAACGCCTTCGCTTCGCCTGAATGTTCGATCAGGATTTGTGGAATTCACAACGGAAGACTATCATGATCATAAGCAGGTAGTGTGAACGTATCAGCATCGATATATGATTAGTTCGTCCATTCTACTGTACGGTTAGCTTGGACTGCGGTCCGAGCACGAGCAGATGAGAAGCACGAGCAGAGATGCTGTCTTACCAGCCTTACATAACTACGAGGAGGGAGGGCTGAACGACTTCACCTCGTGCTCGTTTTCTTCGAAATCTTCAGCACGAGTCGAGGCGAGAGTTTCATTCAAGTTCATGCGCCTACGAGATCGATCATCAAGACCCACTTCGGCCTCGACGGACGTGATGATTTTGACTCGGAACCAACCTCGGTGATGGACTTCACGCAGTGCATTTCCCCGACTCTGCAAGATGATGCATGGGTCGAGCAGCAGCAGCAGGTAGCGCTGTGGGATCAACATCTGCTATTTTTGAGGGAGCAGCAGCTGTGCCTGTGGGGACAGAATGAATCCGAGCTGCAGTACCTGTACGAATGCGATCCTTCGTAAAGGTACTGCAGTTCTGTGGGGAGTTCTAGACCTCCTACTAGACGGATGGGTTCATATTCCAGCAAGAACAGCTCCAGCATTCACAGTCTGCAATCGTTCGACGACTATGACAAGGAAGCTCAGCTCGACAGCTGGATCTCGTGCTCCGGTTGTAAAGTCTTCTGCCTTCCCCTACAGTTGCAGATTCTGACTCTTCTCCTTACCTGGCTCTAGACGGTCATCTCTCGGGAATTCGAATTCTAAAATTCCAGTCCGAGACTTGTGAGTTTGCCGGTCGGGTCCGCCGAGGACGACAAGATTTCTGCAATTTTCATTGTCCAATTAAATTGCAACTGTCTATCGTCCGGCTGGTACAACCGGTGAGAGAAAACCTCCAGGCGAAGAACTCCGGCCTTCATTTGATTAAGCCCCTGTCCGCTGCCGATCCCTGGAACTTTCTACCGTCGGAAGATCTATTGTACAGCTCCAAACCTGTGGGCCCCCACTGCAGCTCCCGTTACATCCATATTTCTCGAATTCTGCCTCTGTCCAAGACAATCCTAGCTGGTACGATCTGAAAGCAGCGGACAGGAGGCAAATGCGAGAGCTCGGTCACTCCGTTCACAGCATCCGTCATCGACAGTAGGAAACAAGGAGGGCTAAGCAGTAGAAGAACGCAGCGCTGATAAGTCTCGAGACATGGAAGACGATTGCATGTCCATCGACTCGAATGTCACGAAGCCCATGGACGCAGTTCTGCGCCCTCCTTGCCTTCTTTCTCCTCCTCCTCAGCAGCGGCAGTTGCAGCCAATGCCAACTGCGTATCGGGCAACTACGGCTCCATGAGTGTGGTGACGCTGATCCGCGACCTCGCCACTTGCGCCGGGGCCGCAAATCAACTACTCTCGTCTGAGTAAGCTCAAGGAGGCCAGGATGGCGCTGGTGGAGGTCGCCAAGTCGCGCCTGACGCAGAGCTCGAAGCTGGAGCTGTGCGACGGCGACTACGTGGTTAAGGAGAATCGCGGCTTGGTGAGCGCAGTGCCGCATTACTACTCCGTCATATTGCCGCATATAAGGTTCAACCACTTTAGCTGCGACGGCTAAACGCCGTAAGAGGAGACGGGCTGCGTCGTCATGGGGTGGACGGGCAAGCCCATCATCGCGGCCTCGTCGTGGAAACGATGAGACTGAGATTGAAGTTCAATAGAGATCGCGTTTCTTGGCCTCTCTCCGCTCGCCTTTGAATAGCTTGGCTTCATGTTGTAGTTGTACTCGACCCTTTTACTGCACACGACAGACAGACAGACACGCACGCACCAACCTCCCGATCGAATCAACAATCTCGGAGCTATCAAACAGCCGCAAATTACTTGGAATGGATGGGAGGCGCAAATTCGCAATACACAGAAGAAGAAGAAAAGACAAGTTGGTTGAGGTGATCCGCAGCTCCGACACTTATTCATCGGCCTTGTAACCAACTCCCATCGTTCGGTCAGCGAGTACTTCGCAAGTCTCTTGGATGTTGTGAGTTGGTGCTTCGTACGAACATGGTCATGGGACGCTCCACTCCCCCATTTCTCGCTTATGTCGAACTTGATCGCCGAAAATGGCTGAGGCGCAGTTGCATATGACCGTCGCATGAATCTTGCTAGGATAGTATGTATGCTTGATAGCATAATTCGGATTTACGAAACTTTCAGCTCTCGGTCTTCGATTGACGCTCGGTTTCAGCTGGTCTGGCTGCCCGTGGATGTGAAACTGGAGCCAATTGATTACCAACTTCACCGTTCCCGCCGTCTAGAGTTTGTTCCCAATCGATTCGCTGAACCGGGAACGTCGAGAGGAAGTGAGCATTTTTATTGTTTGTAACACCGTCATTTAGGCTTCATCAGAATAAAGCATCGCTCAGATCGATCCACCTCCATGTCATTTGGATCAGAACGTAGACTACACATGTCGAGAGTCTATTATTTTTTGGTTGCCGGACTTCGATGGAAGGCAATCAGGCGTCCCGTCCACGACTCGTCAAGCAACAGAGCATCAGCTTCGCGGTTTTCTATACCACGACGTATCGATTTCGAAAGACCAGTCATGGACTTCTGCGAATTTGCTCTTAATCTACTTCCCGTTAGAAGAATGCATTCAGACCTTGTCAGAAAGCTAAAAGTATCGCAACGAAACATACATGTATTATAAGCTTGTATCATGCACTTCCAACGCCTCGCTGCCGCAGCGCTAGAGGCTTTCGATGACACCAAAAGCTGATGATTGAATCGACTTCGAGTAAGTCTGAGTAAGTCTCATTTATCCAGCTTGCCGTCCACTAAATCCACAACGAATTCCTTCCAATATACTTAGTGCAGAAGAAGCTGGAAGTTGTTCGATGTCAGTTATTAAATGTAGAGATTTATGTTCTGGTACGGGTTTATTAGATCGTGGGCATACTTTTCTTGCGCGTTCCTGTGCTCACTACTGAATTTCTATTCAACCTCCTTGAGTATTTCAGAGCACATTGTTTTGCTCCTTCACTCAACTTCAGAGACACCTCTGCATAGAACCGCTTCAGTTTGGAAAATAACGCTGCACCAAGTGGCAAATTACCGACTATGAAGAAACTATAAATCATTTGAGGAACGGAGACGAAAGAGCAGCAGAGGAGTGATCTTAAATCGAGAGGTAACTGGTCAAATGTGAACTGCTGCTTTTGGAGTGTTGTAGTCCTCGAGACGTCAGTTAACCTTAGTCCATGAAAACATCTCCTGAAAAGTACAATTTCATGGGACTGCTTGCACTCCTGGAGTTGGAATACTGATGATGAGGTGGGTGAAAATAAGTGATAGCCGCCGGGTGGAGATCTATGTAGATCCTTGTGATCACGAAAGAACGGGGAGGGAGGTTCGCGGCAAGGCGAGTGAATAAGGGTCGGGTTGAACCTCATGACAATCCACGACTCGAGCAATCAATGCAGCAGTAACTCTGAGCTGTCCCGTGATGTGATGTGGGGGGCTTCGCAGTTTACGGATCTTCCACTTCCAATCAAGTTCGCGTAACGGCCTACGAACATTCGGGACGGGAGGGAGCCTGGAGCTAGCTGTCTGCCTGTCGTGAGCAGAGCAACCGCCACTGCAGGATTTCAGCGAGACTTAGGCGCCGGTTTGTTGTGCCCTTCCCCCTGGCTGCTCCCAATGGTCCCAGCATGTCCGGACTTGCTGCGTGCTTCGAGCTTCAGCCTTCAGCCCTCGGGTACCTTTTCCAATTAGGTGGAGGGACCTTACCGATGTATCGGTAAATCTCAATCAAAGTGAGTAATGAGTATATGCATCAGCGGATCAAGACGAAACCGATCCTCATTGCTGGTGTCGGAGTTCATGACAGCGGGAGTATCACTATTACATTTCAGTGCCGAATCTCAGTCGTTTGTACAACTCGGTTGCCATGGCGGCAGCGGCAGCAGCTTATTAGATGGAGAAATTTTACAGCGCGGATGATCCTCTCGCTCAACCGGCATGAATCGAAGGAGAAACAAATATAAGAATTGTAACTGTAATGTATGTTCAGTGAGCGTAGGACCGAATATACTCAGGGTACACAAGTTTCGTCTACCTACCTATCTAACTGATTCATGATTGATTGATTCTAGTCGGGGGAAAGGATTTCTACGAGTTCACAACATTGCATTTCTTGCGAATTTCGCCCTGCGTGCCCGTCAGGACGCCGATGGCGAGCATTCTGTTCATGGACACGGGAAAATCCTTGAAGAAGTTGGTGGGGTCCTGCGAGATGGCGGTGATGATCGACAGCGGGTAGCGCGCAGTCAGAAGGGCGGCGTCCGACTGGAACACGCCTCGTCCGGCCAGAACGTCCGTGTAATAATTCCGGTCGAAAATGTTCTGCGTGCTGTCCAGCGGAACGAAGGAAGCGGTGGGAGGATTGGGCGGGCACGCCGCCTTGAGCTGCGCGGCGAACGTAGCGTCAATGGTCGGGTCCGTGTCGCCTTGCCCCGTGAAATTGTACAGTCGATTGCTGAACAAGAAACACTGAGCCCTCCCCAGCGTGTGAGCACCTGCATCGCCAACCGAGATCCATCTCAGCACATTCTTTCCACGCATCAAATCGACCGAGGAGAGGCAAATTCTTCTCCACAACTCGAATCAGCGTTCGCCCACGCCCACGGCAAACGGGAACGACAAATCAGGCTACTCATGGGCGTACAAAGTGACCTAATCTGTGTCCGGGACATAATCTTACGTGGAGAATTTGGAGAATTTGGCTGGTGGTAATTGGACGAGAACAAGAATAGAATAAAACAGAACAGAACAGAGCCGGATCTGGATGGGCCAGACAGGAAGGTAGGATTGGAAATCGGAGCTTGGAGGAATGAGAGTGAGAGTGTGCAGAACCTGAGAGCGTGACGAGATCATGCTGAGAAAGGCCCACATTGGCGAAAGCGGCCATGAGCTGCGAGTAGCCTAGCGTCGCGGCTGGAATTTGGCTGTTGGCCTCCTGCTGCGACGAGACGATGCCATCCCTGCGGCCCAGATAGATGGGCCAAGTCGGGCCTCCTGTCTGGAGGAAGCAAACCACAGGAACATCATGATTACACAGCAGATCACAGCACTGCCCTCCCTCGCTCCCTGGCATAATCCTCCGGGCACTCTGCCTGCTTTCTAGCCTGAACAAACAAATCTGTCGGAGAGAGATATTCGCACCGCGACGACGGAATCTCGAGCCACGAGCGCGATGATGTCGGCGCACGACACCACGCCGGGGCACACCGTCTCCACCGCGTTCTTGATCGCGTCGTAAACGTTGAAGCCCCGGAGGGAATTCTGATTCGGTCCCGCCGTTTTCTCCGCCTGCTGCGCGGGAGTGGAGTCCAGCAGCAGCGAGGCGTCGCATCCCTGCAGCACGGCCAATCGCACAAGTCAGTCGTCGCACATTCCATTCCATTCCATGCATCGAATCCTGGTCGGAAGAAGTACACATTCACTCGCTCCAGCCGCAGGAGCTGGAGCATGACTGACAGCAATCACTGCAATTGCTCCCATCTCCTTCCTCGGACGATCGGAGGAAGATCAGACAGCGAGCCAGATCGATCCGAATGTGAGCAGCGAATACAACTATTACAGCGGCAGGGGGGGCAGGGAGGCAGGGAAAAGGCATGATGCTGTACCCGCACGAAGCAGTCGTGGAATGCCATTCGAACTAGAGAGCCCGCGAGGGTGAGGTCGGTGTTCAAGGCTTGAGTCACTGCAGCTTTGACGATGCCATCTAGCTGCGGGCAAGTCTGCTCATAGAATTTGATCGATAATGAACCTTTGACCCATTGTGGAGAAATGTCGCCCACGGAAGTTGCTCGAGCCAGAGTGCACAACCACAGTCCCAGGAGAACCGACAAGGCTTGGCAGTCCCTGCGGAAGAGCGTCATCGCTCACGGGCCAATTCAATATCTGCCAGAATGTGAAAGTAAAGAAAATTGTTAGATCTTCGTGTCGCACACGTACATTCGAAATCTTGAGTGGAAGAGCAGCAGAAGACAGACAGAGCATCGTTTCTTTGCAGTGCCTCCCTCGACCTCATTCGGAAAGCTGTGGGTCGTCGGAAGATTCATCGCGTGAAAGATAGAATAGACCTAGAGCTCCTGTGCATGGATACCTCATCTGCGGTCGTCTATAACACCAGATAGTCGGAGACCCCATCGCATTCACAGTGCATCTAGCTCGATTGGAGGAGTGGAAAAAAATTCGAAGGATGGATCTATCGACTCCAGCTATTCAGACTCGACCTCAACTACCACGCCCACCCTCACTAAACCATGTTGGCGCAGGGCTGTCCCCTCTCGTGCTGTTACCTAACCGAGCGAGCGAGCAAAGACGCGCAATTTTACGTCTGATCAGGATACAGGGCCCGTAGATTCTTGACACTGTACCTCGCATGCACCGCACAGCTCTGCGATATGATGCAATGCAGCAGCGGCAGAGTCGAAACCAGATCGAGTGCGTCGCCACAGTCAGTAGGTGGCAATGTAGTCGTCGTACTGCAGTCTCTGTATCTGTTGAGCCTTGAAACATAAACCCCCTCTCTCCCACGGTTGGTGTACAGTCGGTAGGTTCTAGCGCAGACGTAAATTCTCCTCCCCCCCTCTCTCTCTCTCTGTGTCTGTGTCTGCCGGGCTTCGTCCGAACGCCGCTGCGCATTCACTGACAAGTTCAAGCGAGAGATGCGCGGGGCAGTAATATAGAATCTCGGAAGGGCCGGCGTGGAGAGAGGGACGGGGTCGGGGTGGGGGAGGGGGCTAGTGAGCGGGCTCCGTGATCAGAACGAACATTCACTCGCGTGTAGGCTGCGGTGGGATTATGTGGGTCGGGTAGATTAGATGGGGGGAGCTGCACTTGGAGGTGGAAACGGTGGCGGATAGATAAGGAGAGTACAGTAGTGCGCTTCGAGTTTCAGCCATCCATCCGACCTCCGACCTCCGAGGGGCCTCGAATTTTCGACGCCGCTAGCCTCTCGCTCTGCTTTGTTGCCCTTGGCTCTTGGCTCTTGGCCCTCTCTGCCCTCCGTCGCCCGTCGCCCGTCGCCGGCGCCAGCTCGCAAAGGTTTCTTCTACTCTACTACCGCTACACGTGCTTTCGGTACGCGCCACACGAAGCCCGAGACGACGAGCCTCCGTAGGGTCGATCGAGCCCCTGTTCCCAGGCAGTAAAATCCTCTGTGTAAAATGCGTTCCAACTGTCAAATTCTCCCATCTTCCTCTGTGCCATTTGCCATTTGCCCTCCTCCTGCGGTCTGGTCGGGTCGAATTCATGGGCCGGATTCGGTTTATCGCAAACGAAGAAAGTCTCGGCACCCCAAAGGCGAGGAAGCGGAGAGGGCGGTGGTTCCCTACTCCAAGTGCATACTTTGCTCGGCTCCGACGACGTACGTGTCTTCGGAGTCAAAACTTGTACGTCTTGCCCTGCTGTACATGGCCATGTCGGTACCAATACTGTACAGGTCGAGGTCGTCTGGCATCTTTCTTTGGCCTACACCCGAGGGAGACAATAGTTTGCTCCGTCGCTGCCTTTCGTCCGAAATGCAGCTGCAACTGTTGGAATTCCTTGATGATCCCGGCATCGGTCGGGCCGCTTTTCCTGGTTTCTCGCCGGACTTGGAACTCTGGACTCGCCGCCGATTCACCACAGGGTGATACTGGGGGGGGGGGGGGGGGGGGGGGGGGGGGCAGCGTGAGCGAATCATGGCCGAGGAAGTTCAAGTTATTGATGAACAACAACAAGAAATGCTGAAATGCCATCAGGGGAAGAAGATGTTCGGGTCCTCTGCTCTGACACAGCATTGGCGGTCTTCATTTTAACAGTGATTCTACTTATAGGAGTAGGAAGGCTGTTGCAAGTCATGTTGTCTTTCAAATTAGCTCTTCCCCATGTCTACCTACTTACAGATCGAGTTCGTTTGCTTGAGAGCGAAGGACTACTCTACTTAGTTGTCATTATCGCAATTAATGTGCTTCTCACTGACTCGAGAGAAGCTCATTTGCTAGGGCCGATGAATCTTTATCCCGATCTTTTCTGAATTTGCACTTATCACCCCAGGCCTCGGTGTGTTTCTGTCTGTCGGTGTGAAAATTCTTCCACCGATCCCACGGATCACGCTGGTTGTATGATTTCTTCTTAGCCCAGCTTCTTTTCCACTCATTATCTGCCGCCCCAAAGCCTTAAGTCGCGCCAAGTTCCTTGAAAATTCTGCTGCATAAGTGAGTCTTTCTACTACGCATTTCACTTTATGTTTGTCCATGTTGACTTCGTTTGTCCACTTCCTCGGTCATCCGTGGTGTTGTGCAGACCTGGGAGACCAAAACTTTCCCAAAATGAATCAAGCATGCTACAACGCCTCGCATGCCTCAAGGCTCAACTTGTGTGGCTGGCTGGCTGGTTCCCATGCCCTTTTATCCGTTACAGCTAGTTTAGTAGCTGCTGTTCTCTCCACTGCAGTCACATTGCCAAGTTCACTGGAGAGATTTATAGCCATGGCATAGAGCTCCTTCCCAGCGTTGCGTTCACCTTTTTGTCGACTGACGGACTATGCTTGGCTACATCGTTGATGAAGGAATTCTGCTGAGGAGACCTGAGGTTGCCAAAAGACTTGCCACCAGCATGTGACCCACAAATCCAGCTGGCTTGCTGAGGTTGCCCTTCCTTGCTCTACTCCCTTACCCCGCCTTCTCTTCTCTTCCCGGCATGCCGAGATAGCTGCATTGAATTGCCTTTCCCGCTTACAGCTATTTGGAAGATAAACCTCACGCAACGCTGCTTGTCCAAGACTCACAATGGAACTCTCACTTTGCTTGGATCGAGCAAAAGGTCTCGATGCCACCCCTTCGCCGTGCCCTTATATCCCTAATTCCAGGTGGAACAGCTGACAATGTTACACTCTCCTGGGCAAGGACGCTGGACACTTGTCCAACGGGATCGCCACATAAATCGGTCCATATACAGATTCGTGTAATTGCCTCGAGGGCACATCATATTATTGCGTCGACCTCGAGGATCACAAGGAAAACAACGGCGCAGTTGTGTGTCACGTTCAAGCTGTATGAACGGAATTTGTCACTCGATGGAGTTGTCCTCGACCTTCGTAGGTGAGAAACATAATAATGAAGGATAGGAGGGGTTTTATTTTACAGAGCGAACGAACGAGAGCAAGTCATAGTTGAAATAGGATGGGAGGATCCCTTCGATTAATAAATGTGTGAAAGGGGGGTAGCATGGGGCTAGCCCAATCGAGGACTGATCCAAGTTGGCAAGGACTTTTGGTACGTCTGGTTAGTACACTGGGATGAGATAGTACACTACTGTGAATGTCAACACCATACGATGAAGGTTAAAAATGTACAAAGACTATCCAAAACTCCTGAACTGCCGACAAAGACCTTCGAACTTTGCAGTTGACAACCATTAATGAGGTTGCAAGGCGAACGTGCATGACCACAGTAATAGAACGAGGCCGTGCATGAAACTCCTTCTTTTGAGCTGGGCTTCTGGGTACTATGTGTTTTATGCATGTCCACATGGAATTTGGCTTCGAGAGCGCCCAAGCGTTTTGGAGCATTTGCACTACGATTAAAGAAGTCAGCCGTGTCCTCAAAGTCTCACGAGGATAGAGTTCTGAGCTGGTAGATCATGGAAGCTTGTTGCCACGCCTTGCAATAAAAAACAAATCAGTGCAATACTTTATTTCTCCTCAGTTCAAGTTCAAAATATACTAACAAATTCAAATGAATGGATCTAGTGAAGATGCTCAGGTGACTGACTATACTGAGTATAGTCAGTCATGGAGTATAGTATACTCCATGCATTCCCATTCACAGACCGACGAGTTCCAAAGAAGTGGCAAAACATCTGCAGAATGAAGAGCTCTAGGTGGATTCTTCCACCTGCTTGAGTATTACGTGATTCCCTCATGGATGTGTGTGTCAAAGCTAGTCAAACTGCCGATACGATCGACGTGATGTAGTGCCATAGAAGAATCATATGTTGTGATTGTTGATAGCTTCGCAACTTGTCAGAAATCATTGTGCCTGTGGTTTAGATCCAGAATCCAATTCTGGAATGATTATTAAATAATGTAGTGTATTTGAACATCTACTGCTAGATTACCGTCCTGTTCAGGATCTTAAGTCCGATTCTTGCTTCACCTTGATGCAGGAGACCATTCGTACGTACAGGACTGTTGAATTGTATAGTCGTTGTTTAAAATAATAAGTGGCAATTCTGAATTTCGCAATATCTGCTTTATTCACATGTCAGAGACTCCACGTCCGTATGTTCGTATAACCAACTCTTCGTTGAAACAAAAAGTACACAAAAAAAGCGTCTAAGATCCAGTTGCCTTATTACTATCAGGTTTGCACTAACGTCATCTTCTTCCCAGGAGAATAAGAAGTATCTCAATTATATTATTTATACAATATTAAAGGGCACAGGAACCCTCTGGATTTCTAATACAATGCTGGCAAGACAAACAAGTCTGTATAAATCACCGTCAACATTATGCCGAAAGAATTTCCCCTGTAAACTGGTAAAAGGGTAATCCTTTGGTCATAGGTGCCCAACTAAAGGAAACACTTAGTCCAGTCTGTGAAGAAATAATCTTGTGAAGAAATAATCTAGTGACCTGTCAACCTCTTGAAATCTAATTGGATTGTTTGTATTGTGTTTTTCAGCCTTTTGACCCTTTGGGTCCCACGGGCTTGATCTATTTACCATAATCTATTAGATCGACATCACTTGATAACCACAAACTTTGGCATGCATAATTTTAGCTGAACTGGAATTAAAGATAGCTGATATGTTTGGCGTAGAAAAAGTAATCTTACATTAGTACAATGTTCTCTTGTGAAGGTGATTTTGCTGGGAGTGCTCTTTTAAAAAAATAATTTGTGGTCATTTTTTTAACATATGTGCAAGTGGTGGTATTTCTTGTACATAAAATCAATGTACCCTGGAGAAATGTTGAACAATATCTTCTCCTCTAGGCCTTATTGTTTCAAACAGTGGTATATCGTAAATAAGTTTTCTCTACTCCACCTATTTGCAACGACTCTCTTCCAAATTTTCTTCCTTGTGCCATAGATTACCGTAATATGTAATAAATGTCACAACTTATGAACTTAGGTAGCGTCCCCGTTAGATAAGTGCAAGCAGAGTATAATGTGCTCAATCCTGTTCTCACTAGCACTTGAGGCAGCAATCTTCAGGTGCTTAGGGTTCAAGGGATACTATTATAATATATACAAGGAACATTACACTAACATGGATAAAGCCAAAATCTTTGTAAGTCAAATGGGATTTGGCTTGGCTTTGTACTTTCTTATGTGTTATATTATAAGTTGAGTATATAATTTAAACAATTACACCAAAAAATCAGAAAAACTAAGATTGGACTATGTGGTGTAAGTTGTGGATTATTGGAGAATTGATGATATTTCTGGGTGTTTCGATCCATGATAGATTTAACAGTTATGTTACTAAAAGTGTGTCATGTTGATGTGATGAATAATAGTATCAAAATCAAATAGATTTGAATTATATATTGTTTTTTAAAGCTCTTAGTCCTATATTTTGGTAAAAAATTGGAATTATTAAAAATTCTGAAATTGATCAATTAGTTGATATTGATATATAATTAGTCAAGCCCAAAAAATATTCTAGTAGAAATAATTGTAAATATGGCTCAAAATTAGAACATGCAGTTTTAGAATTTTGTGAATAAAATATATAAGCCACATACAATTGAAATATTTTCTATTGTTGATTGTAGAAAATTTTGCTACAACATTCAACAAATTAGACTATATTATTGAGTTCATGATTAAATATATTTATATTGAGAAATCAAAATTTAGAAAAAGATATTTTTTTAAATAAATAAATAAATAAATAAATATATTGACCAGATCCATGTGAGAAAAATAATTTCATATATAATTAAATGTTGATTTAGGTGAAAGAATATTTTGATTAACGACCACATATATCGCAGTTGAGTTTTGTTAGGATAAAATGCAGCATATTTGACATTGATACTAAAAGAGAATGTAAAAAAAAAATTTTGCAAAATGTGTGACGTTTTCATCTGAATAAATTGGACAAAGTTTGCAGTAAAACATGAGAATATGAAAACACATAAAAAAAATATGCAAGTTTTTTTTGGTTTGACTGACGTTTAATATATGTAGATTTCAATATCTTGGGAAAAAAACGGCTTTAGATCAAGTTACAAATTGAGTGAAAAGTACATATAGACTTATATAATGTAATTATATGGGCAGAAATATTTAACCTAATATATGTTGTAACACATCTAGTATGAGTTCAAGGAGTAAAATTTTTAATGGTTTTTGTTTGATGCAATTTTTGTTTAAATTTGATTTATCAGGAAGATAGAAAAAAGTAAAATTTACTAAAGTTGCATAGATCATACTTGATTGAAATTTAAATTTTATCAAAAGATCATGCATTTTTTTGTTATTGATTTTTATCTTAAAATATCACATGTAACTTTGCAAAACTACACTATCAAAAGTATGCAAAAATTTCATGGAAAAATGTTTGTTGCAAAAAATGAAAGTAGTAATATTTCAGGTGAAAAAATCATCTAAATTTTTGGATACAACTATGAATTTACAGATCATTTTTATGTACATTGATTACATATGCAAGATTATATTGTTTCCTAGATGAAGGTGAGAGTTATTGATATGATGTATACATGTAATCCACTATAAATTAAAAGACTTGTTGTTTCAAGTGGAGTTTGATGACCACAAATGTTAAGTTGGGATAATTTATCATTGCGGTCTGGTTACAAGATGGGCGTACTATTGCTACAAATCAACAAGGTGGGAGTATCAACCCGCTATATTTTAACACCAACATTAGTCCCTGCTGAATTTGAACACCACATTGGTTTTTCCATCCTTCCCCCTTCCTCGAAACCTTTCTACGTTTTACCGGCGTCGGACTATAGAAAGGCACATTGATTGCTAAATACTGGGCAATTATGAACATCGTATCCGAGCCTCATGCAATTCTTGCGGGGCTTTACCAATTGTCTCAAAGACATTTAATTCGCTACATGTTTACGAATTCGGCTGTCAGCTTGTGGCACGCTCATCGACATCAATAATGAATGGATGTCCGTGTACACGGTCAATGGCGGGCTCAACAATCTGCGGATGTACCAACTTGTAGATCTAGCGCAAGCTACTACTGCTTGTGTATCGCATTCATCGGTACTTTGGTTTGCAGCGCGTAGATCGTAGATTGCGGTGGATGAAATAAGTCCCATGACAATCTCAAAGCAGAGATCTTGGTGTAGATGGACTTTGCGTCCCACATGCTTTTTGGCGATTTTAAATTGAAGTTAAATCTTTATGAGAGCAATTGAAGAGACATGTCGGATCAACTGTGAGGAGATAGAGGCATACTGAAAATATAGAGAAATAATACGGTAGATCAAGGGAAGAGCACAACTTAGAATAGGAACTTCTCCATCTGAACTGTCTAACCCTCAACCTAGTCCACAACGCAAGACTTGATTGAATGAAAGTAGAAAGCTCTACACACCTGGTCATAAAACATGTTTGAGTGAATAGGATTGTGCCGCTACTTCTATTGTGAGATGAAAGTATTGATTTTTTAATAATGATAATCAAGAAGTTGCAATACACGTTTGACCACAGTCATCATGTCACTAGAACTAATCTCCAGACGTTGCTTTTACACTAAATGTGCGCCTTCCATGTGCGACGAGGATGACGACTCAAAATGTGACATTTTGTCCACATATGCATCGACGAAGTCTGTCTTGTACTGCATCCAAGAAAACACATATTCCACAGCATGCGGCTAGGTACCATCAACTTTTCATAGAACTCGTTCTCCGTGCCCGCTTGCATCACACTGAAAACAATGTCATGAGCGTCTGCTAGTTCTCCTCGGTGAAGCATGTCCGATGCTTTGCCATCATGTTCTTGCAGATATGCCATCAGCAGAACATCTTGTGAACGACAGAAACATCAATCTTAGTCGTTCGCATTAGCGCCAACTCGCGATCAATGACAATGGCGAATGGCAGGTAGTTGCTCATAAAGCCTTTATAAGCATTTAATGCATACTCGTAGTACTCAATTGTCTCTGGTTAGAGAAACGCAATGACCGATGAGAATGTCGTCCTATTTCAAGCAAAGCTAACAATGTGAAGTAGGGGCATCTTGAACATGTTTGATTTGTAGGTGCAATCCATGGTTAGCATTGTTCCTAAGCGACGAGTAAGCTGTACAGCCTTGTTGCTCGTGAAGGGTAGTCGTGTTAGGTGTCCACTAGCATCAACACAATGGGTGTTGGATACATCCAATACAATCAAGAACGGGATCAAAGTTTCTATTGACATCCAGCCGTCAAGCCGCTTGATTATGTGTTGCCTCTTCAAGTTGTATATGTCGCGCGCAATGACGTGCTCGCCTGAGGGTTCAGAACGTATTAACGTCAAGATCTGAGTAGACGCAACACCAACGGCAGACAAAGTCCAAACGTATTCTTTCATGTCGTTGATCATCTAAAGTTATGACAGATGTGCAACCTCACGAGTCAGTGACGGGTGATTGTGTTTTTGGCATTTCACACACAACATCATGCTCCCAACTCAATTACAACGGCCTTGCAAAAGAAAGGAGCAGCCAATTAGGATCGAGCTCAAATGCTGCTGGTGTGTCTTCTCTGTTATACCATGACGATCATCGCGTATACCAGACTTGCCGTAGTGCAGGAATATGATGCCCATCTTGTAATCGGACTGGTTAATGGTCACGCTATAGAGATGAATGACAACATGATGTACGTACGCAACTTTCAAGGTATTGACATCGTCGTAAGTGGCCTCGGGAGGAAGCTTCATGGTGTGGCGTTACAAGAAATGGAGGAGAAACCAGAATCGTGTCGGAGAAGGCGCCTTTGAGACAATTGGCAAAGCCTTGCGTCTTTGCAAGTAATGTAAGAAATCTGAACATTATATTTGTAATTGCCCAATACTTAGGAATCAGCGCGCGTTTCTGTTTTCACCGTTTTCCGACGCCGGGGAAACGTAAAATGGTGTCGGGGATGGATGGGACAATTGGAAAAAAATTCAGCAGGGTGGGAGTACCAGCGTACTAAAATATATTTATACAAGTATTTTTATGTGATATGAAGAAGTGATATAAAATAAAAAAAATCTAACTTCTTCATAAAAAAAACAATGTTTGTGATTTGGAGGTGTATGACCTGGATCATTTTTTAACAACATCATTTATGACACATGCTTATCGTTTATATATAATCAGTTGTTTTGTGGCAGATATTAAAATATTTTGATGTTATTTTAAAGATTACTGTAAATCAATCATAAGTGAAGATATATTTTCACTTTTTTCAACATGTTTAATTCAATTATACATCGTGATAGTCTTAAATTTTTTAGATTATCAAATTCAATAGGTATTGAAATTTAAGTTTGATAGTTTTTTTTGCCAATAATGATCAAAATGTGTTTGTCAGTATGAAATATTTTTCTTGTGAATTGGGTAAGTTGTATTTATTTTCTAATCAAATGAGAGAGATGTTTTTGTGAAGTTGTACATTCATGGTTAGTCAATTTGATGAACAAACGTTGTACTTGAAATATCAAAGTTTGGAGTTTGAGACTAGTTCCAGACTTGGTAATATGAAGCATTGATCAATCATGACAGGAGTTTTAGAGATTTTCCAGAGTCTGATGACATCGCAAAATCAATTTTTGATATGATAAAAAAACATGTATAGACTGTTTGACTTATAATATGTTTGTAGTCTTCAAGCAATACCATCATTCCCATTGTAAGAGGATGAATTCGTTGTACTTCTTATCCATTCACATAGAACAGTCACTGGCAGTAATTTCCCCTTGAGATTCCACTCCTTAAGCATGTTTCGGGTTGTGAGTAGCGATAAGTCGATAACTTATCGCTTCTTCACTTTGCTCGAATTGCTCCTCGTCCAGTTCGGTCGTCCTTGCGCTCATGGGCCACATTGACTTTGGCCAGTTCCTGAAGCGAGCGATGGGTGTGTGCTCTCTTCTGACCACCCAAATTGGTTTCCGTGCCGGATACACTTCACCTTCGTTTGAGTTTTGCACCAACTCAAAAGTATATTCATCTCTTGTACGGTGTTCATTCATCTATACTCAACTGTTGTTTTGATCTCCCTCATCAGTTCTGGCATATGACTGTAGAAGTGTTTGCCTCGTCGCTGTCATTGTTTTTGGCTCCTTGGTCTGTTGGAAGTCCCTCGTCTTTCCCCATTTGGCAAGGCATTTGCTTGAGAGCATCCCATTTACAAGTCAAATATTCTACCCTGTGCCAGCCTGCTGTAATTTCCTCTGCTCAATCTTGGCTGATTTATCTGCTCACCCAATGCTGCAGCATCTTTTATGTCTTCTTCCCCAAATCTGGTGGGCTTCATGGGGAGTGTGTAATGCTCAAGAAACGCTCAATCACTCCTACAACTCCCTTAATCTGATTTTGGAGCACCTTTACATTCATCATCTGACTGAGAAACTGAACCTCTCCATTCTCATCCCAACATCCTGCACTCTCCCCGTATTGGCAAGTAAATACGAGGTGACACTCAAAAGTGTGTGCCCTACTTCCTCCAGTAGTGGCGATTCTTGGGACGTTATGCTACAAGGATTGCCTTCATGAAGGATTGTCCGGACAGCCGCTAGAAATTATGTGGATGAGGAAGGAGATACAATCCGCCAACCAGAGGTTACATTTCCTCTCTTTTTGTATCAACGAAGCGAGTCGATAGTGGAGCACCCTTTAGCTGATAACTGCCTATATGCTCTCCTGATCCGTTCTTGTCTATGCCAGAGGATGGGATTGCCCAGAACAAGAAGGTTGAGGCTTCATTAAGCCCTGGAGACACACACCTTCTCACAAGTCAAGAATCTGCAAAATTTTGTTAGTTGTCGAGCCTCACGGTACGGTGAGGCCAGGTGCTTGCAGCAGCAGCAGCGGACTCCCGGTCTTTGAAACTTGTTGCTAGTGTTTGGTCATGCAACACGTTACGTGCTGATCATAAAGAAGTCGTCCAAGCCCGAAAGCTCTGAACTCTGCCCTGCCACTGTCAGTGAGGACTCGAGTCGACAGGGTAGGAAATTTCCACGATGTGAACTCTGCCACAATATCTTCTTGTTGTCTCTGCATTTAATCTGTCCGTCCCGCCAGCCCGCTAGCTTGGCCGGCTCGGGGTGGCTAATCATGATCATCCCCTTCACTGATGCGATCGAGCAGCCGGAGGTGAGGTTGAGGCATAAGCCTCCAGCAGATCGAAGGAGTTGCCCTGGAAAAGCTGAGAAAGTGAAGGATGTATGTTCGATAATGTTTGAGACTGGAGAAAGCGGGGACAAATTGGACCTATGCATGCTTCTCCGCTGGAGTGGCACCCCTGAGATTTTTTGGTGGTGAGTTGACGTATGGGAGGATGTTCAACAACTGACCTTAGAAGCCAGGAAGATGAAAGCTGGAAAGTGGTCCTTATTATGCTCAGGGACAGACAATGTCAATTTCTGCCGCCATCACATGCGACCTCAAAATCTCTCACTCTGCAGGCATCTATTCTGCTACATCGTTCTGTGGTTGTCCCGGAGGCAGACAGTTCGAGAATTTCGATGACAATCATGAAGAGGGAGGAGAAACAAGCTCCCAAGTGTCTGCCGTCATGAGCTGTCTCTCAGGCAGAGAAATCTCCTGACCACAAATAAGAAGAATACAGCTCAGGATCTTCAAGAGATTTCTTTTCATGGTTTTTCCCAGGAGACTCAGAGGTTTTTCTGATAGAAGTGCATGTTTTGCTGGATCTTTTCTTTTATACCTGATCTGAGGCTCTTAATGATCGGGAAGTAGAATAGGATCCATCTGTGAAAAGCTCGGATGATCATTGCATCGTGGAGTTTGCTTGAGCTGTCAGAATATATGGGCTGAAATAGTGAAGACCATACCCAACATGCACACGTCCTTATCGTATCTCAGGAAAGACTGAAATCCGTTGTCAGGGTCTTCCATTTGCCGTGCCCATGAAAATATCTGCATTCACGCACTTAGTTATATGTATCCAGATTGAGAACACCGGTACATCCTTACTGCAGTCCAGGATTCGGCAATGGAGCGATAACGTTTTATTGTTTAGAAGCGTCGAACTTTTTGCAACTTCTATCCAGAGCACGTTCAGAGGCAACAGCATAAGCTGCAAATACCAGAACAATGCCTACCGATGGCGTTGTCCACTGTGTCGTGATGGGTGAAAAGACACCGCTGAGGTTTAACCGTCGATGCACACTGCACACTAAGCACACTGCGGCATTTGGCAATGCTCCATGGGTCAAGATGTCAACTCTTGACTGGCTGGAACTCGGACACGAACTTTGAGCCTATTTTCAGGTCCAGTTCTAGAAGCAGTAGACAAATCGGAACGTCACTCGTGACAGAGCATGCCGTTTGAGGAAGTGCACGATGGACGGACGATGATGGGTCATTTAGAAACGAAAGGCATAGAAGTAGGTCGCTTCCACTCTTTCGCAAAGCGAATACCAGAAGCCAGGAAGTTAACGAACGAACCAGACGTACAACACAACGTTCGAGTGTCTGCGGGTACTCCACTGTCAGTGTGCGAGAGAGTGGTTGAGGTAGATTCCAGAGAAAGCAAAGTAGAGGAATTTCCGGCTCTGTACCTTTCTGGTCTGCCTCCCTTCTTCGTACACAGCAGTTATCTTTTCCCTGCCGGCTTTCTCGTTGCCTGTTGCCTGATTCGTGGGCAAGGACGACACAAAGTATATTGCACATCCTCGAATCTTCTCTCCTCCAAAAAGTATGCGCAGCCGCACCTCTCAATTTCTGCACATCAGCCGATGTTCTAAATCGCTCTACCTCGTGCAAGTCTCTTCCCACGGTCAACCAGATAATCACCAACGTATCACATGAGGCAACCTACTTTGAAGATTTCCAAAGCTAGGCAAGTAATGGTATAAATACCAGGTCGAGTTAGTTAGACTAGAATGTGGCAGATGGTGACCTTCGACCTTATCACTGGACAATCAGCGCCACTCTACCACATGGAAGTATGTCTAGATGCAACCTAAGCTAGAATACGTAGGTGCGCACAATCTACCGAACCGGACGTGCTAAAGTCCTCGCTTTGTAAGTTGCTCGGTGATCTCCGATGAAGAAATGCTGAAATCTAGACTCATCAGAAAGGATCCAGAGTTGTTATGAGTCCGGTATGCAATAAAATAACAGCGTGCGGTGTGTTGCACCACAAGCATACCTATTGTGGAATGTTGAAGTCAAGTGGAGCCAAAGACAAGACAAGGATCCAAAACCATGTGACTTGAGAGAGAGATATGTTTCTAATCACAAAAGGAGAGTCAAGTAGAAGCACTTTGCCACCGTGCTGTACCTCACGTGTTATCTCAGACGACTCTCCCAACAGTGACCAACGTTGTACGGTACCGGTGAGATTGGAGAGTAGATTCGCTTCGGTTCGGCTTGGTTCCGGTGGGATTCTGGAGAAACGAATATTTTATACAGATACATGCTCTTCTCGTGAGCTGAAGATTTTCCTACTCGGTGGATGCCAGCATCTGGCTCTGTAGTGGGTATAACAACGCCGATCTCCGAGACAGGGAGAGCAAGTACATCTTCATCCCTTGGGCTACAGTCTTCACCGACTTCCAGGATGTGCAAAGTGAGAGCAACCTTTAGGCAAATTCTCTTTCTCACCTGTTCACTGTCACTCCACGGACTCCCCACTTGACACGTGAATGTTGGGAACAGAGGGACAAATTGCTATATTTGTTTGGAACGATATTTGATCTCCACCTCACTGTAACATTCTGAACTCTTCCTCCTCCGATCCTCTTAGCAAGGTTGCCAAAGCTTCTCATACATCTTCCTGCCTGGCGTGCATGTCATCAGCTCAAGCCGAAGCTCGAAGGAGCCGTACATGCGGCTGACCTTTCCATTAAGCATTCTGGAATGCGAACGCAGTATTTTGACCTCGACCGCTTTATGGCAGGTTAAAGCTCAAAAGCTCCAAGTTTCTTATGTGAAGCAGTTGCTTTGGGCCATGTTATGCGCACAACCCAGTGGCGCTCGAGGTCCGGCTCAGAGACTGGCACACAGCTACTCCTTTACCCTAGCTGATCTGTTTTGGCTGCATCTGCTCCAACAGGTGTTACTTTTCATTTTTAATGCTGCACCCTTCGGATCTAAAAGTTCCGAGAACTGTATTGAAGTATTCTACTTTTTGGTTCTAAAGAGCTGGAGGAAAAACTCCCTGACAGGCTTCTATTCTCATCCCCGTCACGCCTGCTGAAGTGCACACTCTACAACAACTGAAGTACACATTCCGATTGTGAGATGCTGGAAGTTGGAAATTGAGGACTTTCCACGATTTTTGCCCTTCTCGAGATCTGTACTTCCTCGAGTTTGGAACGTGCTCATGAAAATCAATTTTGAAAATCAGACTAGTGCAAACTTGCTCCCTGTAGTGGCTTCCACCGTGATGATTGCGGATGATGCCTGCTGACGGGTTTCTTTCGAAGAATGTTGCACCATCTCCGACTGGTGATCTTTCGGAATGTCGAGCTGCAGCGGAATGACGTCCCTCGTGCTCTTGCCCAGGGACGAGAGGCGGACTGACACAAGACCCTCAAGTTTTCTAAACGTTGCAATCCCAGCCCACTCGCAGTTTTTCCTTGGAGCCTAGGAGTATCTCCACGAGGACAACTGCTCGACTCTCCTGAACAGCTATGATTTGTGAACTGCTTATCCGGGCAATTTGTTGACTTTATAATCCATATTAGATCCACTTCCGATCACGACGGGTCCATTCGGGATCAAGGTGAAAAGAATACACATAACACATTCAACGAATGCATGTTATTTGTTCAAAATAATGTTCCCTTTGTGAAGGTCAAATAAATCGGAAACAACTTAAAGCACCATCCTTTTTTTTATACATATGCATATAAACTTAAAGCACCAATGAGTATCTATTAAAGTTCAATAGCATCTTCAAAATAAACAAAATATCATTCATCATCGCCACATTCAACAAAATCGCTGACTTTTTTCACGGTAATGAATGAAGGTCAAAGATATGGCTATACTGGCCATGTAACTAAAGTAGGCAAAATAATTAAAGGATAAAGAATGTCACCGTGATCCAACGACCATTCACGTTCAATTTACACGGGAGTCTGTTCCGAAGATTAAACACGCAGCCACGCTCTCTTTCTTACCACAATTTTTAAAAAACCAATGTCCAATGTCTCTCGAATCAAATGCTTCACTAACCTTCTTCTTACACCTTCAACTTTAATTTAATACACGTAAGTTGAATTCCTTCCGTATCTCATGAATCTATTGGTTAGTCTAGTCAGCGTCTAAATTAGCTTAATTTAGTCGCACCAGGATATTCTAGTTTAGGCGGTGTATAAAACTGGGCTTTATTAAGCATTTAGAGTGCATAAAATAGAGCCATGTGCAATTTGTGGTCAGCAGACCTTTTGTTCATTCAGGTTGTCAATCACCCTGTTTTTTGAATCCTTCTCTGTGTTTCCCCTCCTGTTCAATATTACAATGCTGTTCTCCACAACGGACATTAGCCCAATATGATTTCAGTGATTATCAGCAATCCATCACTACTAATGAAGTCTAATTTGCCATCCTATGAAACTTTATCTATGATTGAACCCTACAGGTTAACTATATCTCCAGCACCCTTATTTGTCTTAATCCGCCAACTCAGGGTGCACCTAGTACATGTCCTTGAATCTTTGAAATAATCCTTGAGGAACAATTTCGGTTCTCTGTAGGTTCTTAACGTGTAAACTTAGTTACAATCAAGGAGGCACACATGTTCTTTTTTAGAGTAACTTGATCAGCATGATTCATACTCAAAGGGAAGTCACGCTTAGAATCTATAGAATATCTCCCACTACTGTCATAACCAACCATGTAACTCCCACAAATAAATCAAGGGTAGCATATGTAGGCGCGCGTGGATTTTAGCGCGCGCGCGCCTACATTACGCAGCCTGTATATACCATACCCATAGGAATAAATATCTCTAAACGAGGCTCTCATGTTCTGATATCAATTGATGTTGAGTAGAAGTTGATTCTCAACCTGGACATAATCTTACAATCAAGAGGTGTAAGTAGTTGGTATACTACGAGCGTTGGAGAGCGTTAGATGTTCATATTGCATTCCATATTTCATAGCTAAAATATAAACGTTTGGAAGAACGGGGATCTCTTTGGCTGTTATATAAGAAACCTGTCACACCCATCAAAAAATCATTTTATCCTGACAAAACCTTCCTAATGTTTTTGTAAATCACCTAATATATAAACCTTCAAACATTACTTACAAATCTGAGAAGCAAGCCATTCAAATATTTAGATGTCAAAGTTAGAAATACATGAAAAGCCGAGATATCTTTTGACTCAAATCGTTTTTGAAAACTTCAAGGATCAAATTCAAGGTGTGTAAATCAAAAAATTATAATGAAATTAAAATAATACTGCACTTATTTCACTTATTCTTAATTGTAACTTTAGTTTTTATAATTTCGTTTTGAAATAAATATTTTTATGCAATCATATCAGTTAATCAATGTAAAATATTTCACATAAATTTATGACGATTTAATATATAAGTTGAAAACAAAAATTTTGTTACATTATTGATGACCTGAACTTGATATGATTACATGTTGAAAATTTTTCAGAAAATCTCACATTTGGAATATACCGTATTCAAGTTATGATTTATTAATTTAAGTTTATGTTATAAGAATATATAATTTAAAATAATGTTGATAATTATTTTTCATGTAACTGTAGTGAAACATACTAATTTTATTTCATGATGCTTTTTATACCAAAAATTTTATGTTTTTCTATTGAATTTTTGTTTAAATAATAAATTTACATGGATTTATTGTGATTATTTAACTTACCATGTTGAAGTTATCAAGCACATGTTTGTCAGAACTTAATCATAGCTTTTTGATCTTTAAATCCTTATAAACATCTTCAGATAATATCACATTGGATTTATCAACCAAGAATCAACACATTCAGTTGATTTTTGAATGTGTTGATTGAACTTTTGTCTAAATAAGCATGTCATCTACTTAAATAATCAAAATAATTAAAAATTTTAATCTTAACATACAATATAAGTATGCATCTAAATTAAACAACTTCTTTGAAAATTCTTGAGCTTTCATGAATTTATCAAATCTTGTATTTTATTGATTATGAATTTGATTTAATTTTGTATAAAGATTGTAATGATTTACAAAATAATTTCAAAACTTTTTCAAAATCAATTAATTATCACATGTAGATTTTTTTTTATAAAAATTCATGAAAAATTTTTATAACAACATTCATAGGATCCAAATCTACATCAAGTTTTCTAGTAAATGTACATAGTTGAACAATACATACCTTGCTACAGGTAAAAAAAAATATTGTTAATTTTTTTTGGTTATTTTTTTGGTATCATACTTAAAATAATATTTCAATAAATCCATTGAATATTAATCAATAATTGATTTTTATAAAAACACTCTATGCCATTATCCGTACATAAAAATCTCATCTCGCGTTTGAGTTTCAATTCAAATTTTATATTTTTTGAACGTTGTAAAAATTTCAAATTTGTATGTGAAAAAATAAACTCACACAAATCTTGAATAATCATCTATAAATGGTACATAGAAAAAAATTTTCAGAGAGTGAGGCCAATAAACTAAATAAATTCACTTGTCATTATGTACATAATCTCGTGATTTCTTGTAACTATGACTTCCTACATCAAACATTAGTCTATAATATTTGCCCATAACATAATTTTTGTAAAATTCTAAGTCAATTTTACATATATCATGTAACAATATTCAAATAATAAATTAAAATAATCAATTAAATAGCTATTATTTGTTTGTTTAATACCATACAAAAAACATTTTAGCTCAAGATTTAATATAATTGAGTTCATCACAAATTATATTATTCTCTAGAAAATTTAAAGCTTTGTGCTTATGACCTTTAAACATTATCATTTACTTTCACCTCAAACATTGACTTCCGAGACATTCCATTCAAGGTCTTTTGAGTTTAATAATACTAAAAAGATCAATTTTTTTTAAACTATCAGCTCTAAATTTAACTTGAATCAATATACGTTGGATTGCATTCAACAATTGACTCTTAACAGATTTCATATACTTAATTCTATAGAATTAATCATTTTTCATAAAATTTATCATTTGATACTAAAAAAATTATAGATTAGTTCTCTAATCTAACAAATGTGATAAGAATAACTACTATTGAGATCCGTACATCACTAACAACATTTGTTAAATTGTATAAAACATAACTTTAGAATAAAAAATTATAGTCAAACTCTTGAGCCACATTGAGTAACAAAGAATAAATTCATTTGATATTCACATGGAATGACTTTTTGTTGTGTTCACTTTTGACATATTTTCAACAAACCATCGTTTTATCCCAAATAATGAACTTCTAGACTTATATCTATCTAACTTTCTAAAATGCTTATCATCCTCGTACTTCTGGAAATATCACCAATCTGTAATCACTTTTAGTGTTGAATGGGAAGACAAAGAATAAATAAGATGTAAATATCATTTTTTTCCTATAAATCATCACTCAAATAACACTTACAATCTTGTTGTAAGTGATAATGTACCTATCACGATGAGTCAAAACACATGATAGCAACTGATAAGATGCAAGCAATCAACTCAAAAACGAAGGGTTTTTCTCTCATTATTAATCTTCTTTCCAAGCATCTAAAGACCAATGACAAGATTACCAAATGAATCTATATTATATGAACCAAAATCATATAGATTTTGGATCTTTGTGTTAGACTATTGATCTTGAACCTTAAAGAGTATTACAACTTGGATTGATGGATTACCGGAAATGACATACGGTAATTGTGATAGAGTCTTTTCCAAGTACTCTACCGTCGAGAAAGTAGGCTCTTCTTTCTCAACCATTTCGGCAAAGAGTGTCCTTCAAGCACTCGACCAAGGCTATTTTGTTTTCATACATGGCCAAAGTAGCTTTGGCCTTAGCAGCAAGTTGTTTTCGTCCTTACGTGTTGAAGGTTGCATTCGGAGAAGAAAACCTTTTTTCTTCTCTGAGCTGCTCAACTTTTAATCAGAGATATGGATAGAGAGATATTTGCTTGATGGAACTCCATCCAAACTTAAATTGCTTGATGGGATCCATCAAGTTTCAATTAACCCGATGGAACCCCATCGACGATCCACGTCACACTGTTCTAGTATGAATAGACTGAGGAAGATCAAAAAATTGCTCGGCCCGCTGGCGTGAGGAGAAGGACAGTTAAATTTTGTCCCTGCTATCGCGCAGGTGTTTTTGGTAAAGGAAGGGCAACACAATATCACGGAGGGGTGGCTCCAAGTGAGAGCCTCACGGACCGTGAGCCCGTCGTTGCGCGGCCGTGCTGCGCTTCTGAAAACACTGCTGCACTGCTAGGCAAGGGTCCGAGATCGAGACCGCCAAAAATCATGGCGACATGGCATCGCAGGTCTAGCAGCTGCTGCCGAAGCTTTAAATCGACCAAAGTTGCTCACGTTCCCCAACTCCTTTCTTTCTCTCGTCTCGTTCTCTCTCTCGTCTTCTCTGTGGGAGTGCCATGAGGTTGTTTCAGGAGGAGGAAGTTTCAAATTTTATGCTAGCTAGAATCCAAAGATGAGACTGCAATAGACATCACCCTCTTGATTAAGCGGACCGGTCACGAGCAAAGCTGGCTCATCCAATTTTTGGCTGTGAAATCGCATTACACCTCTTCTCGTATCTGCAGTCAAATTCCTATTTTTGATTGAGTTTCCAGCTTGTTTTGATTGAATGTCTTTCACTGACGGAGTATGTGAGCGCTTTTCTTCATAGAAGATGAGATAAGGGCTTCCTGATTGCATACAGTCACATGAAACCTGACATCTGCATGCACACGGTGGTAATGAAGCAATGTTAAAATTGTTCGAAACTTTGTTGCTTGAGTGAACCAGATGAGCAAAAAACTTGCATACAAGAGCTCGCGTTTCTCCTGGTGTAAAGCCCTCGCAAAAGGCCATCATATACTCAAGCACACGATTGTTCCCTGGGCCTGTTCATAAAGTACAGTCATTCATAGTCATGAGATTCAGCACACCTTCACATACCCCTTCCGTGCTGCGTCTGAAGACAACAACAAGAAAGTTATTTAGAAATGAATTCCAGACCTTTACTTGTCTGAAAAGAACTACCCAGGTGTTGATTTTGACACGGACACAACTGCCCGAGAAGTAAAGCCCCTTGTGGTTGTCTACGTCTTGAGTACAAGCCAAGCTTCCACTAGATTCGCACCGAGAAGTTATCTACTCGGTCGCTAGATCTATTCAGAATTTATGTGATTGAGCTCTGCCTTCTGAACTGTTTAGGTTCGGGCATCCACTCGAGATTTCAAACCGGGAATGTCCACCAGGAGAGGTGAGCTAGCTAGTTGTTAATTTTGTGAGCAGAACATTTAAAGATCAATTAAGGTGCATTTTCAAAGAAATCTAAAATGCTTGATAACAAAACAAGAACATACCTGTACTAGAACACCTACTAGAAGTAAACAACGGCACACCGTCTATGGGGTCCCATCGGATAAATTGAAACTTGATGAGTCCCATCAAGCAATTTATGTTTGGATGGGGTTCCATCAAGCAAATACCTCATGGATGCAAGAGCGCATCCAGCAATACAATCCAAATGCATCCACTTTTTAGCCTTGCCTCCGCAAGGTTCATCTATTACATTTTTTATTTTGCCTGTTGTGGAGGAGCGCGAGACTATAGGGATGGGGCTTGTAGATTGAAGGTTAGTCGCTCAAAAACTTCAAATATCAAAGTTTATTTGTCATATTCATTCACTTGTTTTTAAACCAAAGGTTAGAAATGAACTATGATAATACTCACATTGTATGTTTTTTAGGTAATACTAGTTGAAGGTGAATAGTTTTGATCTCAACATTTTACCAAAATTCATGATCTTCAGCTTGAAATTCACTTGTTTCTTCCAAAGTAAATGTAATCAAATCAAATATGTCATATAATCAGTATGTAATGAAATAAGTAATATTTGACTATTTCAAATATTGCTACTCTAGACTAGTGGTTGTCATGTTGCTACATCAAATTTTTTAAGTTCTACCTTAACCTTGAAGGGAAAAATTCTTCTTTTTCGAGTTTAGTCAACACTTGAATCCAAACAGCCTCTTCATGCAAGTTTTCAAGGCAAATGGAAGAGATTGCAACATAAAGTGTGTTCAAAAAACCCAGCTGTAAAACTAGCAAGATTGGATGTGACTTGAAGGATCTTCTTTTCACAAATGGAGCAACTGATTATCTAACCAAACCATTGTTCCTAGGCTCGATGCTTCATCCGTTGGCGAGTCATGAAAAATGTTGGTTTGCACGTAGAGCTCTAAAAATTTTGTTTTCTTTTTTCACGTTTCTATCTTGCAACTTGCACTTGCTTTCATCACCAGCTTCAAGAAAGGTGTGGCAATGCATTACAAGACGAGTGGAGTGGCACTCCCGTTATTAAAATGGAGAACACTCCACTGCAAAACATTGCCATTTGCATCTTCCAAATCGCGGAAGATTGGAGGTGCATCAGCAGATTCAGACAAAGAGGGCTGCGGCCTATGCTGCTGATCGTTCGCAATGTCAATGAAGTAATAGCAGACGAGCTCTTTGATTATCGGATGAACGCGAGAATCAAAATCTGGAAATAACACCTGCACGTTTTCAATCATCTTGATATCCAACATAACCTCCACAATGCAAAAAACTCTTGTGGCTCGGAAAAAAGAAAAAACGGCAAAGGTCAGTAATAGGCTTTTGGACTTTCAACTGACATAGTTGTTTTTCACGACCAACGTGGATGCTCTTAATCCTCTTGAAATCTAATTCTAGCAGTATTTTACCGACTCAATTCCTGTGCAAAATCATCCACTCTTCCAGCATTTTACTTCGGCACCCACTCGTGCATATCAGAATCCTCGTCTAGACCTTTGATCCGTCCATAAAATGATTAAATACACAGCCGTACGATTTACCCCCAGCCTAGTTCAGTCTACAGTAGTCGGACAGTACACTTCACACTTTCTCACGTCTCTTTACCCTCGAGTCTGCCCTGCCTCCCTTTCCTCCTTTCTCCCTTACCTTCTCTGCAAATCGCGACCAAAATTTGAACCTCACTGCAGAAAAAAAAATTATGCAGTCTAACTCTCATCGACAACAAACCTGCGATTAAAAATTCTTCAAATCGATCGTGGATTTAAAGGGCATCGAGTAATTTCAAACTTGTGCAACGTACAGCTTCGTCAAAATGTCGTGCCGTGGTCGAACAAGGCTTCGTTGCAGTTGCTGCTTCTACGCCTATCCCCACGATCATCAGATTTGACAGAAGCTCTAAAGTCCGTGGTCAGAACCAAAAGCACTTGACGAGCAGAAGGAAACAAATTCTGCAGGCTTAAGATTTTGTTTCACCAAGCATGCGAGCGAGCAATACGACCCAAACGAAGATTTCAGAGCATAAACAGAAGACTTCAGATCATAAACAAAAGATTTTAGAGCCACTGCGATACCGAACTGACGAGACGGAATCTCGATAAGGCTCGATCGATCGATTTGTACACCGTCCAAAAAACATCGATACTACACAAAGAAAGCCAATAATATAAACTTACAGATTCACAAAGAAAGCCAATCATCCAAACTTACAGATTCACTATTTTCTCCACTCCACGGCTCCACTATCGTCCGGGGCACGATAGTCCAGCCCATAGAAAGACGATTCCAAACTTTATTTTGAGGTTGTTTGACATCAAGATTGAAGGAAAACTCAACGAAAGAAGAGTAATATTTCTGCTCAAAGTCTAGATAATATTAACCTTGCATGTGAGGAGGTACAAATTGAAGTCAATCTGGAATGATTTGGGTTCTGAATAGGTAGTGATCCAGCAAAGACAAAAGAGACTAGCAAGCAAGGAAATTGCTATGATGTTGACTTATATCATGAATATGCTAAGTGCATACATTGTGGCAGTTGACGAAAACAATCGAAATATAACCATGGAAATTTTTGAATTAGAGAAAGAATAGAGGAAATTTTGGTGTAGGAGAAAACGCGTAAAATAACTGAGTTGGCGTTTTGTCAATGTGTATAAGAAAGAAGTTCAGTTGTAGGAGGTTGTACATGTACTAATTTTGACTATTCCCGAAAAGTGGAATGTTAAACTTTGACTGAAAGTTGCCGAGTTTCGAAAGTATTGTTGAATGCAGTATGTGAGAGGAATATTCATTAAGTTATTTGTCAGGAAGTATTTCCCTGACTATATAGAATTTAATTTAGTATTCCAAAATATAGTGAATTTTTTTATTTTTCTTTCAACGAAGTATTCTATTTACACATGTTGAAAACGTATTGACAAAATTCATGCCAGTGTACTTCTTCTTAGTATTAGCTTCTTCTATAATCTTCCTTGTCTCCGCTCTTAACTGTATGTGATTTTATTTTTAATATATAGTCAATTGTTTATTTTGTGTTTGAATGAGCTGATACGATTTATGTGAAAGTTATGATTGATGCTAAATACTTTATTACATACAGCGAACACTTCTTCACTTCTCTTGTTACAACCGATAGAAGATTTATTACATCAAGAATCGATGGTAGTTTTTCGTAAGCAAAGAATAATGTTCCAATTTTCACACTGACGAATTGCTGGATCCAGTTCACAGTCATGATCTTCCCAAATTTCTCCATCATACTCACAAATTACATTCTATCAGAGACAGTTATGATCACTGAGCCTTTTCGTACGAGGGTTGGGCGGGCAAGATCGTTTTAAATATTTTACAGCACAGTGCAATTACAAAAACTACATCGCCGTAACAGTTCATCCGAACACTGTCATCGGTCTTCAAGTCGACTAGTAAGAGATTTGAGAACATGTACAGGATAGACACATGGCTTTGCTAAGCAGACAGCTCAGCTAGCTAATGTCTCACTGGAACGAAGTTTGTTGCATAAGCCCAGGCATTGTTCACGTAAGGATTGGCGAGATGATCGGCAAGATTTTGAACAGGGCCTTGGCCGGTGACAATGGCCTGAACGAACAAGCCGAGCATGGCAGTCATAGCTAGACGACCGTTCTTGACCTCCTTAACCTTGAGCTCAGCCAGAGTATCAGGGTCCTGGGCCAGATTCAGAGGGTCGAAGTAGTCTCCTCCGGGATAGAGAGGATCGGTCACTTTTCCCAGAGGTCCGCCTCCACTGCGATATCCTTCCACGAGGCCCATCAGGACCACCTGGCAGGCCCAGATAGCCAATATGCTCTGGGCGTGCACCAGATTCGGGTTACCCAAGTAGTCAAGGCCGCCGTCGGTGAAAATTTGCGATCCAGCTTTGAACCAAACGCCTTCCTTCAAGCCACATGACTTGGATTTGACCAGAAGCTCGGGGAAAAAGCATCCTGCCCAGCCCAGCATCGCCCATCTGCCATGGATCACTTCGAGCTCCCTGTTCTTAGCAAATGACTCCGGGTCTGCCGACAGACCTGCTGTGTCCCAGCCGTAATCGCCAGCGAACTCTCCTTTGAGGTAAGATGGAGTTCGTGCCGAGAACGGCCCCAGATACTTCACTCGACCTGCTCCATACCTGCAAGTGATTCAGAGCAAAGCGAACCAAGGCCCGGTCAGTCAGAGTCTCTTCAGAGTTCAGTGAGTACAACCAGAACTCGTCCTGCGTATCTGCCGGCAGCAACTTCACAAGGAGATGGAAGAGTTTAACTTAATAGGGGGCTTATACCATAAACTCAGATCCACACCAAACTCCTCCGAGGCGTCGCTCTTGGGCGCGTTAACGATCGAGGTCTCCGCAGAGGTGATCCTGCTGCTGGCATCTTGGGCTGCCATGGAGACGGCGGCAGGTGCATTTTCAGTCGTTGTAGTCGCTGCTTTTGGCGCTGACTGCTTCGTAGCTGGTGTAGGCGATGCACAGGCGAAAGATGCCAATGCTGCCATACTGAGCGCTCGCGACCCGCAGAGGTCAGTGTTTCAGCAAAAGGCCGGAGACTAGTTGACAATTAACGAACTGCAGGCATGTGCCAGAATACGCCAATTCCGCACGTTAGAAGCAGAAGCAGCAACAATCGGCATTCAGCTAGGAAAAGCTAGGAAAACAACAAAGTACGACAATGAACGTGGAGTTCAGGTAACAATAAACACCCCTTCGAAGATTCATCGGCACAGATATCAAGATACTGTTAATCGAAGTGGCATCTAAAGTTTTGCATGAAGCAGAGCGCTCCAGCGTTGTTACATGTCCTTGGAGAGCGATCACGTCGTGGTAGTTTGGCAAACGGTGGCCTTGTAGTAATCGTTCAGTAGATGGAAGTACCGAGAGCAATTTAGAGCTATGGACACTCTGTACCTCCCAACCCAAACTTTGTCTTGGCAAGCGAGTGAGAATGATCCGTACCTTGCAAGATGTTAGACCTCGACGACGGATGACTGATGGCTTGATGGCGGGTGCCTGATGCTGTGAGCTGGGAGCGGGCAAAGTGACTATATATGGTTCAGTCCCCAAGGGAAGGGATATTGAACCATACACACGTAGGACTCCAGCTGAGACCAGAGAATCGAGGCAGCGAATTGCAAGGGGCCTGAGAGTATGAGTAAGGCACACAGCAGCTCTGGCCCGGAGCGTGGTCTATAATGACATGCACGTTACTCCACCCCATGCACTTACGCACGTACGTGCATGGCGTGTGTTGCGTTGCGTCGGCCTTGTACTTCAAGCGGCATCACTCTCTTTGTGGCCTATATTCTAGCAACGCTCTGTTCCTTGAAATTCTGATACTCTGATTGGTGATCACTGTCCTGTCATGCATAAGCATAATCAGAACACGAAGTTCAAACTCTAACCTTCCATGATCCGCGTTGATTAAGAGATGAATTTTGGACTATTGCAGGACTTGTTTGCTGTGTTATCGTGGGATGTCCGGAGAAAAAACATAATTTGGTGTCCCAACAAACACTTGGCTTCGCAAAAAGATGCAAAAAGCTCCAGCGGACCGCTCAAAGGGGTCAAGGTCTCCCATTATAAGACCGAAGCCCGCAATTCAGAGTACGTACAGAGATCTTGATGAAACCTCACTGAGGTCAGAAGATGCAGTCTGGGATTGTCATTCATGATGTTTTGAAATGTCACGGTTTGGGTTAAATTTGCCGCTTCTGCTTCAGAATCTTTGCAGGCATCGGTTTGAACATATACCTTGCTTCGTAGCAGGCTTAAGATTGCAACCGTCGCCATCCTTGGACTTCATAGGAATCAATCTGCTTCTGGGGTCTAGACTGTTCAGACATTTCAAGAATCAACATTCGAGTCTACATTTCTGACAAAGGAAAATTATTTCCTCGGGCCTTTGGCATTAGTCGCCACGTCACTGTTCTGCAGTTTCAGTATCGCGAGTGACAGGTCCAGTTGAACTCATCGAATCGTTCAAAGCTTTCAGTTTCTCCAAGACCGCAGAACCTTATTTCCATAGGTCGTCAACAAGAGACTTTTTCAAGCTCCGACACACAGTCAGACACTTTGAGTGGAATGCTGCAAGTCTATGGCTGTCCGAAGAAGGTGTAAAGAAGGTGACTGAAAACCACGTTTCCTCTGTCACTGCAGTTTGATATGGAGATTGGCTTCCGATGGTAAAACTGCGACATTGTAATGTCATTACGACCTAGATCAGGAATTTGGAGCTTATTAGTTCTTCACTTAGTCGACATTGCCTCTACAATGCCCCTTTGCTCAGACTTCAACTAACTGTGATGCTGGGCAAATATGTGGAGTCTCAGGCCGGAAAACCGTACTCCGGCGGCAGCCATCTCCGGGCTTTCCTCTGGGGCTGTACTCCCGCAATCGCTCATATCGAACAATCCTCCACGGCATGACTGAGGACGTTCAAACCACGATATCTATATGTTTGAGTTTGATACCGTTTGATTGAATCAGCAGTCTAGCTGGAGTAGAAGAATCTCGTGCGTGACCAAGTCGAGCGAACCTCTGGACTATGCGGAGCGGCAAAATCTCTTCGAAAGCGTAACTGAAGGCAGCTAGTGGTTTCTTCAAAGTATTGAATCCCCTGTATTTGGTGGCGAGAAGTCTGATCTTGTGCTCTCTTTGATCGCCGAAAAAGAGAAGGCACTGTCTAGAACTAAACTTAGAGGAAAGAGGAAAATAATGTTCGCATTGCCCTCGGTAAAACAGATTGCTTATTGTGCATGAGAGCATTTTCAATCCCGCCGCAAACTAGACTAAGACCTTCCAGGTACTCGCTGCGATCGTGTGATGTCAAGATTATCCAGATTCATATGAGTTCCTATTGGAAGTGAACCGGTTTTCTCGCGTCAATAGGTTGAAGAATTCAAGCACACTAGAAAGTATTCATGTCAATCGGGTCTTTCACAGACCGCCAGACAGAGCAACGGACGGGACGAAGTAAAACAAGTTTATCTTCGATGAGTGCTTTTCGCGCACTCTTCATGCCACCAGATGTCGCCCCCCTGCTCTCCTCCAGTCATCAAAAGTTCATGAATCCTTCAATCCGAAGATTCAATCCTCCGAATCGTGATCTACGCCATCGTGGATCTGCTTACAAAGACGCCTCCTTCCGAAGATATCAGATGTTTGGATTCCTCTGCGGTGTCATCGGCCATTCGTTTTACAGGCTCGACACGTCGCCGTGACCTGCAATATCCCGTCACTCCTATCGAGGGACGGTGATTACAGCGCGGTTGCAGTCGATGACTGGAGCCTGGCCGAGCAGACTGGACTGGGAAGGATTCGACGGAGTAGCGTGATGGTACGACGGCGTGGTCGACAATGACACTGCAGTCGCCACGTCGTCGTTCGATGCCCTCTCGACCTGCAGTCCAGTGGCAGTTGACTCTTCCACACCCAGCCTTCCACACAAGCGCAGGAAGTCCTTAAACCCCGTCCAGGACCGGGCACATAAAATCCTTGCCAGCAATCTGGATCATTCGGATCCTTTTTCCTCTGGGAGGTAGAGCCTTTTTCGCTGCAAATCGTCGTCTGCTTGCATGCTAGGTGTCAAACTCTGTTACTTGGTTTAGGACGTAAGAGCGGGAGACCCCGTGGGTTCGTTCAATACATAATCTCAGCGCCTGTTCAATATCTACGCATTATGTGTCAATATATAATCTCAGCGTGGGTTCGTTCAATACATAATCTCAGCGCCTGTTCAATATCTACGCATTATGTGTCAATATATAATCTCAGCGCCTGTTCAATATCTACGCATTGTGTGTCATTATGTCGCGAGTACTTTCGGGCGAGAGGCGACTTCTTGTCTTTGACTATGTGGTGCGTAATGCATGTCTGTGGGATCGGTTCTAGATAGTCCCAGCTGCAGATTTGCATCTGATTGGGGCCTACACGTGTTTTTTGAGAGGATACGTTTCTCAGAGAGGGAAGGAGATTCGATCTCCAGATCCAGAGTTGCATCCGAGAAATCGATGGGCCCAAAGTCTCATCATTCAACAGCGTCAACTCCGTACACAGACTGGCTCGATGTCCCACGGATGGTCGAAAGTGCAGGCTGATGAAACAGCGGAAGGGAATGTTGCAAACGCTGAGAAACGAAGCTTCACGGAAGAACGACAGGGTAATTGTCGATCGTCAGGTAAAGATGGCCCTTGAGTGTGCAAGGAGAATGGACTTTCTCAACGAGCTGGGACGGAGGACCGGACGTTGTGCGAATGGGGTCCAAGGAGAAGAAGAGAAATCGCAAGTCTGAAGGGTGAGGTCGAGTTCCAGAGGGGACCGACCGAGTCGTCGTCATCTTTCTCGTTGGGCTGGTTGTTTTGTATGCACGTAGACAGAGTTGAGGTCTGAAGAAGAGGCACAAACCTCAACTCCACTCCACTTCCACTCCACTCCACTCCACTCAGCTAGCTCAGCTACTGATGTGGCTTGCATTCTAAATTCTACTGCAGACACCGTTCTGCTATCTTGACGTGCCAAAGTCCCGTCCTTCCTTCGATGGAAAGATTGTGCTCCAAAGTCTTGCCATGTAAGCAGATTGTTGACCGGTAGGGGACTGGGAGGACTTCCCGAAAGACCTCGCACATGACTCTATGCCCAGGCAACGGTCAACGGTCCACCTCCTTCTCAGGCAGGGATTAGGGATTCCCTGCGATTTTCCCCCTTTCCTTGCGTTTTCTTGTGTGATACTCTATCTGGTGTTATCTTACAATGATGAGCGTATTCTGTTGATTCAAGCAGTGGCATCTTATGTTCGCTTGCTTGCTTGCACTCCCAGTCCGAGGAAGGATTGTGTTTGACCTTCATCATCCAGACAAAACGGGATTTGGCTGCCTTCATCAGATTTGAATCAATCTCTAAGCAGCAAAGAGCTGCTCCAGAGGAGTGGCTCGATAGCTGAACTTGATGTACACATCTCCATGATCAAAGCCACTGTAAGTAACAAGAGCGAGATAACTTGCAGGATAAGAGCAGCGAGGACAAAATAGAACTTTGGCTTCATCTTGTTCGCTGAAACAGAGAGAGCTTGAGATTAGCCGCAACCAAAGCTGCGGTGTGGTTTGCCCAGATATTTCTTTGGTGCCATGAGATCTCCAAGATTTAGAGCCTGGAGAAGTAGTCGAAGACACATGGGAATCACATGTCGACACATGGCGTAGGAACAGGAGGCATATGAGGGAGAAGGGGGCTTAGAATGGACTGTAAGTACTTTACCTTGAACTAGGGGTGGAGTTGAGGGTAGATGCGTTCCGACAGATCTGACAGGAACGAGCAGGTAGCAGGGAGACACAATCAACCACTCCTGTCCTGGAGGAACAAAGAGCATGAGATTCTCAAGGCAAGTTGTGAAATCGTCCAGCATCTCATGCAATCCATCGGCAATCAAACCCATCTGTGAAGAGAATCACGTGAGACGACGAGCGTCTCTGCCGCAACGTTGAATTATGGCATGGTACATACATCTTCGCTTTCGCAACAATCCCGATCGCGTGTAAGAGTGTGTTTTGATTCAATAAAGACGGGGGCTACTCGCTAGGCTTGGCCGGAATCGGGATATCGGTTGGAGAGAGGTTGCGGCTCTTGTGCCGTGAAAAACCCCAAGCAGCGCTCCGAGGCAGAAGGCGAAAGAGCTGGCCGGAGATGAAGGGATGGCCATCCCTTCGATTTGCCGGATCGATCGATCGATAGATAGAAATGTAGAGAGAGAGGTCGCTCGTTCGATCAGCAAGACACGGTATATGATGATGGTCCATGGGCCTGTGCGTCTGAGTGTCCGTTCCTCCTCCCTGGACGATTGCAAAGATGTCTACTCTTGTAAACTGGCACTCCCTTGACCAAGACGCAGCTGTCCAGAGCGGAGAACTAATGTCGAAATAAAGTTGCCGGGATGTTCTTCGGCCCCGCTCGTCGTAAAGGGGTTGACCTTTTCCACAGTCCGCAGGTCTGTGATTATGTTACTTCAGCGATGACTTTTGGCCAATCTAAAAACAGAATCCGAACATTTGACCACAAAGAGAGGCTCGTGCTGAAACAGCATCAAGAAGTCCATGTCGACCTCCAGTTCGGACGGATCACGATACACTGGGCACAGGATCGACGCATCAAGAAATCCAAATCAAGAACAGTGGTGAACACAGAACACAACAGAACTCGTCCCCTGTTGCCTTCCCACCTTCCACATCAGGGAGTCAAAACTCAAAAGCCGGTTGTGAAGGCACCACACTTTACAGCCAGCTTCGGTGCCTTTCAGCATACGTTCTTCTGGTAGCACCCTCTCTCCCTTCCCCTCTCCCTCTCTAACGAACTCGAAGGTTTTGGCAGAATTGAGATCACGGTGCAAAACTGCCCAATCATTGCATGCGTCCCTCTCTCTCTCCCTCTTTAACTTGGTCACGCCAAGAATGCTGCAAAAGCTGGTACGCGTTGACCAACGTGGCCACACTAAATATACCTGGAGGATCCTCAGTGCGGCTATCTGAAAGCACCAAGAACGACCAGAAAGCTGGTAGCCCGCTTTCGTATGAACCTGTCGATCAGGTGGCTTCGTCGACCAGCCATCGCCAATTCAAATGTTGCGGTACAGTATCGACGCCTCCATGAAGTGGGAGCACCCAGATCGATTCCAAAGCAAGGCCAGTTTTTTTGTTTCAAACAGAGAGCATGCAACTTGCTCTAACTTCAACTGCTGAAAACATAAAAAAAACGTCTGATCCAGTTTCCGATCGGAGGAAATTTGTGGAACAAAACCTCCATATAAACTCCGGCCTTCGCAACAGGTGATAAACAACACTATCATCGTGAAAGAAAATCTGAAGCGCAAGGATGAAAGGAGTTGCACCGATTAGTTGCATCGCTCCAGGACGAAACCATTGCATCGGTTTCGTCCTGGAGGAGAGCTAGAAGCCATGCAAGGAAAGATCGAAAGGTCCAGCCAGAGACACAGTGAGATTGAAAGGGTATATCGGTATAAAGTTGCGTCCATTATCATTTGGTACAATTATCCTTCTAACTCAGTCTTCCTAGGATGCACAAACGCATCCCTGGTTGAGACTTGTGACCAGAACTCTGGAGATGTCAGCTTCGCGCTGGTGCCACCATGAGTGAACATTTTAAGATCGGACAAACTACGTGATCATATACTACAGATGGGTTCCTGTTATGGATGAAAATTTGAATCAGGCAACCGTAAAATCTGATTCTTCTTTACAATTTCTGGCCTGCGCGGTGTCTCTCTTTCCCTAGAAAGGTGGAAAGCTCCGGGCTATATGGTGTCTACAGTTGTCTAATAAGAGTACAATCTGTCACCGATCGCCTACTAAATTACAATCGGGATTCGAACTCAAGGAATAAGGCGCGAGATTTCCCGAGTAGCCGACGCTAGGAATAAGTTCAGAGCTGCGAAGAGCAACGAAAGAATGGATGGGGATGTCTACACTGACAAAAAGGCTCGGCGCAGATGTTTGCTGCAGCCTACAAGCAACTCTCCACTTAAAAGAACTCGGGGAAGTAATCTGAGACTCCGAAACCCGCGAATCCTGGTATGGCAGGTGGGGCTGTGGTGAGATCAGGGCCTGAACTCCTGGACAGAAGTTCCTCCAGAAAATCCACGCCAAGGTCTTCCACCTCCATGACCGAAGAGCCCTGTTGTTGCTGCTGCTGCTGTTGCGCCTGTGGTCCTACATGCCAGGGCTGAGACACAGCAATGCGTGCCTGCTTGGATTGAGGTTTGGAATCCGGTGCTGTGTCATCCCGCGGTCTCTTTTGCTGCTGGTTGACAGACGAAGCATCGACCTTGCCGGTGTTCATATTATTTTGACTCGCTCTAAGAAGTGAGGCTGCAGCAGCTTTGTCGCTATGTTGCCGCCTGGCAGCGCTCACTTTCTCCGCGATCGCATTACTGGCAGAGGACGAAGCTCGCGAGGAAGAAGGTACGGCCAACTTGGCAGGAAAATTTAGAAGCGCACGGGAGCCTCGCATCGACAAAGCTGCGTGATCGTACGCCGTGGCTGCCTCTTCGGCGGTGTCGAAAGTGCCCAGCCAAATGCGAGCACCTTGCCTTGCCGAATCTCTAATTTCTGCTGCGAATTTTCCCCAAGGCCTTTGCCTCACGCCCCTGTAATGATGGTGCTGAGGCTTCGCTGCGGGAACGACATCCTTCCGCTGTTGTTGTTGTTGTTGGTGGTGTTGCTGGTGTTGCTGCTGCTGCTGCTTCATCTTTTGTGCGATGCTCATCGTCGGAGCAACTTTGGGAAGACTTCTTTTCAACGGCGCAACATCTGCAGGCTCTCTTTTGACGATGGGATGTCCCTGCTGCTGCAGCTGCAGCTGTGCAAGAGGAGCAGGAGCGACGACTGCGGCAGGGCGAGGAGTGGTGGGAGCCCAGCCCGTGTTGGCAGCCTCTTTGAGAACGCCGTACAGAATCATGTCTTCGGAGTCATTCTCGTTGAGAGGAAGCGGTTCATTGTGGTGGGTCAAATGCGCACTGAGACTGGGAGGAGTGCTGACAATGCGCTTCGATCCGTAAGGGCTCAAGCGCGGGGATCGCTGCCATGAGGCTGCTGCACCGCCCTGTTGCAACCGGGTCTCAGAGTCGCGCAGAAATTCCTCGGTCACCGCGCAGGGCCGGGGCAGCGAGAGATTCGGCAGCGCCCGCCGATTTCTTTGTGTGGGCGAGATAGAGGACGCCCCCGATGAAGTGTCCGAGAGGGATGTCACGGTTGTGGATTCCGATTGGCAGGGCTCAGAGTTCAGAAAGTCCTCGCCGAAGGGCCTCGGCGGCGACGACGAGGCGTCCGAGGCTGCTGCTGCTGATGCTGCTGCTGCAGGGAAGCCTTTGCAAAATTGATCCACCACTCCGATGTTCGCGCTGTCCTTCTTCACTTCGTTCTTGACCACTTCCCCCACCGTTTCCCTAATGCTTTCGGCCAGTTTCTCGCCCAGCCCATATTTAAGCTTTCGGGTTATCATCAACAGCTTGGATCCCGACGAATTGGACGTCGTGGGACTGGAGGCGTCTTCTATCTTCTTTGCCGGGCCTGCGGCAGCAGCTGCCACATTCGCCTCGTTGACGCCACCCCGGGGCGGAGCAGCGAAAGGGCCTTGGGCGAGGGCGGGAGCGGGAGCGGGCGCAGATTCAGAGCTAGAGAAGAATGTGAAGCTGTCGGACAGGGAAATGGAGGCCTGCTGTTCAGGGAAGCTCTGGAAGCCCTGGAACGCATCGATGCGGTGGTCAATTGAGCGTGGAGGAGACGAAGTGGGAGGGAGGACGGGTTTCATGCTCGACTTTGCACAAGGGTCCATTGTCGATCCTTCAAACTCATCACTACCCAGCAAATGTTCGCGGAAACAATCCAAGAAACTCTTCCCTGTTTTCTCCTTAAGATTGGTTTGTGTGTGGGGTGCTGCAGGCGCAGACGCAGAGCATGCAACGACTGCACCGCCTTCCTCTCCCAATTGCATTCTCCGCGTTGTGGCCGCTGGACTACCTAACCCGATAAACATTCTCCGCTCTTCGTCGCACGGGATTTCCTTCGCGCCTGGGCTCGGATCTGCTCGGCCTCTTCGCCTCTTTTCTCTCTCTATCGGGTCCTTCCTCGTCGGAAAGCAACCTCCACTTCCCAACTCATCAATCCTCCTCCTCTCACGGCCTCTGAGTCTCACTCATTCACTCGGACTGACTCTCTGACTGACTCGACCATTCGAGCTCAGACTCTTCTGCTTCGCTTCCGGACCTTCGATCAGAGTTCCACAAGCAATGCAATGAACCTGACTCTCCCAGCGCGCTCTACTTATCCTGCTGGTCCGCCCCCACCCGCACCCGCCCCCGCACCATCTCTGAGCTCGCCTAGAGCAGCTCCTCCTCGACACCCCCCCTAGCATGGCGTCACGTAGCAGCATGTCCGTATGCGGAACTCTCTTCGTTCGTGCGTGCGTCCGTTCCCTCCCTCGGCTTCGCTTCGCTTCCCTTCCCTTTCCTTTTCCTTTTCTGTCCTGCCCTGCCCGGCCCTGGCCTCTGGCGACCTTCCCCCGCTCCGCCTGGGCCTGCGCGGGTAGCAACTGGGTTGGTCTGGTCAGTCAGGGGCCGTCCGAGGCCGTCCGCTCCTCCGTCGGGCCCAGTCCCTCCGGTGACTGGGCGATTGACTCACTGACTCGTCCGCGGGTCACAAAGTCACCGAAGCTGCTCGGTGTCTACAGCCGATCTGGATCGACGGTCTGTGCTGAATGTTCCTTTGCCCTGAGGTTGACGTGCCGATCATGGTTCCACCGAGGGCCAGATGCCAGAGGCGAGAGAGGGAGCGGTGGAGGATTTTCGAACTTTGTGGTTAGCGTAAGCTCTTGGGGTTCAGTTTTGGGGACATAAGAATTATTTCGGAGTAGTTTACTCTCAGCGGAGAAAACAAGCACGGCCTGTGGAGTGAATGGAGCGAAACGTGTGCGCATTCTGGCGAATTTGTGATGACTTGTTTTCTCTTGCAGTGCATTCAACTGGAACGATGCCCATCCCTTTGAGCTGGCTTAAATCAATATTCTTCTTCCTGGCATTTTTTTCTTCTCTTGACATCTGATGCTTGAGATTTTGTACTCTCTGATGTGATAGTCTTCTATACAAAGGAATCTTCCTATCTTCCTCGCCAAACAAAAGCAACATCGGTAGGCTTGAAGTGTTGTGGAAGAAGAGTTTCAATGATTGACTCGGTTCATCTGAAAAGGATAATGAAGCAAATTAAAATATAAGCATGACTCCAAAATCCGACCGCCTTCTTTTATCATAAACAAGGTCCTCATCAACCACAAGGGTCGAAAAGATATCTATGCCGGAACTTGTGAATCATGGAAAATTATATTTGCTTAGAAGGGCTTTTGGAACCATTTGTCAAACTGCTTGATTCAGACAACAGTCCCACTTCTGAGACCTTGGGGTAAGCAGGTAAAGAGATGCATTCGTTTAAGGATAGAAACCGAGCAAATGGCTGGAAGGACTCTGTTCGAGTGGTGTTGTACCAAAGACTTTCTTGTAAGGCCCCACCTAACGTCTTCCCTAAGTAAGGCTGGGATCAGGGGCTTTATCTCGGTCAAGGTACCGCAGGTCCAAAGCTATGCATGCTACACTAGCCTCGTGCAAGATATCAAACTCGTTACACATTATTCGATGACATGAAATGATTCATGTCATCGAATATAGATTATATATTCCAGATATTGACAATTGGTAGTCTCGTGACGACATGAAGCAGGAATTTCTCTATGAGTATCAAAGTTGAAGCCCATGAATTCGTTAGACACCAAGCTCATCATGCGAGAGCATCTCCAAGACGTTTTTGCTCTTCGTACTAAGCGCATCTCTAGAAAAAATGGAAAGTTGAGCTCAGATTATAACCCCCTTAGTTCATATGTCTACCCCTGGAAGTATAGCAGGTGACCGTGGGGTCAGCTGCTAGACTTATGACGGGATCAAACGGAATCCAGGGTTTAAGGAGAACTGAAGAGGCTTGGTTCCAAAGATTGGAAAGGGAACGATCACCTTGAGCCGGACCATAGTTAGGAGTCTCAGGACGAGGGTTGGAGTTACTGTGACGTCGTCACTGTGCACTCGAGTCTCTACTGCAGGCGAAATTTCCTCCTCACTGTGGTCTGTAGGTTGAATTACCCCGCTGACTTCAAAGGTCTCGCTACTGACCAGGAAACGAACTCTTGACTTTGGACCATCAAGAGACTCAACACACAATCAAAGTCTGATTAAAGTGCCCTCCAAGTTTTCTGGTTCTACTGCAGTCTGCCAGTCTGCCATCTCGGGTTCGTTTTAGAATTCTCTGACTAATCTTTTGAATCATCTAATAGTTAGCGTATATGTCTCCCGATCCAAACGGCATCGTGCTCTCTTGTCACATGCACTGCCAATCTCCTCACCACTGGTGCCACATTCTATCTACATTATCATGGACCAGCCGGTCGCAAATTTCAACAGTGAATTCCAATTTCATACTTCACACCAAAAAATAGGGATATAAGTTGTGTGTTTGAGTAAAGTAATGATATCTATGATTACATTCAAAAAAACATTGAACTTTTTTGCAAATATTGCTAGGTTCAAAACTTCTCGTACCACTACTGAGTATTATTCTTTCGGTTCTAGCCGGAAGACTTTGTATTTCACGAATTTCATATTTTTTTATCACAATACATACACTATTCTGCGTTGAAATCTTTGTATCTTTTCAAATGTGAGCTACTAGTTACAAGCTTTTGAAATTCAGGAATTTAATTTTTGAAATACTTATCTCTTGATATTTGCTTATTGATGTTAAGTGAATTTGCTCTCAACGTCAATCATTTAATGCTTATCATTGATTAAATTTGAAGAAAATACGAAGATATAATTTAAATTAAGAATTTTATATTGACTCCTGAATCCCAATGGTTTAAACCAAAAAAAGGAAACAACTTCATTCATAAATTCCTACTAGTAAGTGCATTCTACTTTGGATATTTACAGAATACATCTAAGTAGTCCTCATTTCCTATAAAGTCACACAAAACACTTCTTGGAAATTAGTAAAGGCCTATTTTGAGAAGGGAGAGGGGGAATCAGGTCCCATTAATCATCAGTTTCCAACATTGTATAATCAATTGCTGATGATTTACATCATATGATTTATCCTTTCAGAAATTGGAAATTTGATCTTCAAATTTTTTCGTTTGAAACTTGAAATTAGCAAAATATTAACATATAGGACTCTAAAATCTATGCTTTGTCAACTGCTTGTCTCTTCACTTCCCTACTCATTCCATGATCTGGACCGAATGGTGAAAAATACTTCCCCATGGATGATATCTTGAAAGTATAATTTATTTGTGGTTTCTAGTGTAAACATGTGTATCATTCAGATTGATTTTTTATAATAGACCTTTAAGAAAATTTACATGGAGATGCCACTTTACTTCTTCTGAAATGCACTTCATCATGAATCTAGAGTTCGGTGATAAAGAGAAGACTGGACTTATTCAGTGTTTTGAGAGAAGGAATCCGAATACAAAGGATGAGAAGGTTGGTTGTTTTGCACACTTCCATTTATTGCTCCAATTTTTCACTTTCAATAAGTCGAATATTTTATTTTCCCTATTCATTTACACCGGCCTTTGATTAGCTTGTCTATGTCAAATCTATACTCTCCTAGATCGTAAAACGAGAATTCTTTTTCGCGATAGTTATATTTTCGATATATATATTTTCAGTGGAACTCTTATTGTGAATAATTTATTGATACTGTTTGTATCAATCGAACATCTTGGAGAGAGGAGTTGAGGAAGTTTTATGGACCTAACCAAAAAATCATTTCAATAAAAACCGAAAACCTTATTAAGGCAGATGGATTTTCTTATGCAAAAGGCTGACTGTGTGGCGAATCCCGAAATGAAACTCGCTTGCTGGAGCCAACTACAATCAATCACATCACATAGAGCAGCCATTTTTTTCTCACTGGAATATCACAAATAAAAGTTATCATGGTGAGAAAATTCTTGATACATGAGATATCTGGTGTATAATCTTTCATTATTGAATATTTTAGGAAAGTGACGGAAGTATAAAAAAGATCATATATATGTGATATTATATTTCGGAAAAAACGACTATATGTTTATGGAAGTATACATCCAACATCAATTTTCCAAGTTATTTTCCATTGATAATTTTAAAATTTTAAATATATTTATCAATATAAATCAGATACATATATATTTCCCGTCTATGATCTTCATCCTTCATAGTTCTTTTATTGCCTCCAGGTATATAATAATTATAAAATACCAATTACAAAATATATAAATTCTTCTTTTTTATTAAACCTTTGTGTGCTTTATTTCTGCGTGGTATCTAAGAAAATAATCAATATGTATGCAATTTTGCTCGATATCATTCATCGTCTTATACAACGTATCTCTTCAAATTTTATTTTTAAAAAAATTACCCCTTACTCCAGTCGTCAAGATTGTAGTTCTACTTGTGAGTTACACACTGTAACCACCTCTGAGTCAAAGGCGCTATAAAATACAATAGTATAAAAAGCTTTGCTCTTTTGATAAATAAACAAAGGTATTCGTTCTTAGTTTTATACTTCAAGTATTTGGCTTCATAATAACAGAACTTCGGAAATTGCGCCACGATTTGTGATTGAATTCTGTAGAGCAAGATATTCTTCTATTACCTTCTTAAGAGAGATAGGTCAGTTTATTTTTTTATCATTTCCGTCCTTAGTCATTCACTGAACAAGTTTTGGGTCTTCCGGACTCTATGTTCCAAAGTAAACCGAACTTTATATCATAGTTGCCACCATCTTATATTATTATTAACTCATGAACTCAATTGACATCACTGTGTATATAATATCTCCAGTAAACCGAATCAGCTTAAATTCCTACAAAGGTATGTCTATCTTTCATTCACGCAATATTGCGTACAGTCATTAGAATGTCAAATTCAAATTGATTCAGATCAAATACGTCTGGAATTAAAAGGCTAGATTTCTTCAACATCATATCCAAGTACCAGACATCTTCTTCCCGCAATCATTGAAAATGAAGTGAATGTTGATAAGTTCGTGTTCTCCCGACTCAGACATAAACCTCTGCGCCCGAGATGAACTTACGAGGAGGGGACGCCTGTCATATAATGGAGACGGTAACTATTGGCATCTTACAAAGCATAGTCTAAAAATGTGTGCATGAAACCCCAGTCTAAGGGCCACTAGAGAAAAATGGAGAGAGACATCTTCCTATGGTGAACGATGCCCGATTAAGGTTCGTTAGATTCCTGACAGTGAACACAACTACAGTAAATCGAAGTTCAAATGCATGGAAGCTACACATGCAACCAGAGTAGATTAGCCAGTGCGTCTATTGGGAACGTGATGCCTCCATTAGAACCACCGTGTGAGGCTCTTGTTTTACACGTGGGAAATAAAAGAAGATAATTAAGTTCTGAAGAATGAACCATGGTCATAAGTTACAACATTCCTCGTTGTAACAGGCAAAGCATCCATTGCAAGTAGTGAGACATACCACTTATGAGACTTACCACCATACCATACCCTGTTATCATTTGGCAGCTGGTGGGAATGTGTGGTGTTCTTATCCATCTGTAGAAAATGGTTCGAATGACCGCACTGTTTGTATCCACAATAACCTCCGTATTGTCTTAGAGCTAGATTAGTGTTTTTCAGACGACGATATGTACCCAATTAGAAATAGGAGCTTTTCAATCAGGAATGTTAGAATAGGAATTTTCCTCATTAACAGGATGTGTTGAAATCTCATACGTACTACATGACACCTTTGTCCATCTACGACAGCTTCAAGGAAGATTTTTTCAGATATTTCCCTGCTAAACACAGACATGTTGTACAATTTGGCTTTGTAGAAAACCGAAACAGTGAATTCGGAAAAGAAGATAAGAATTCCTTGTATCAAGCGGAGTCTTGTGCGATGCTAGGCCTTCGCTTTGATCCAGTGTCAATTGAATCTTGGTGAAATGGTTCAGTCTTGTCGCGCATGCATGTGTCTGAGACAGACAAACGAGGGCTTCTTCTAGGAGCAACGTAAAAATGTAGCAATGTATAAGGTGAAGATAAGGAGAGTAAAGCAGTAAAATTCGTGGAAGATGTCCTCACTTGAGTACTGAACCTTCCCGTTGAATTTTGGGGGCCCGCATCCATGGTTCAAACTGCACATGCCGTCTAGAGTTTGTAGACTGTAGACTTATCTCCAGAGATTTGGGAGGAGGAGAGCTTCACGGGAATCTTCGCTCGACTTTCGACGAACATCCGCATGAAATATTCTCCGGTCTCTGCAGTAATTGCCCTCTACGCCTCGTGGTCGAATTATAAGAATCGTACGTCGCGAGAGAGAGAGAGAGAAAGAAAAAAGAAAAGAGCGCGTGCGTCCCGAGTTCTCCCAACCCCGCGTGCCAACCAAGTCAGTCTATGTCGAGTAACTCTAGGTAACTCTAGTTAGACGTCGCAGCACTCGATTCAGATGCTGCGGATTCCTTGCTCGAAGACTTGTGTTATGGATAAGGAGGCGATCTCGGAGGTTCAATGTTCAAATGAGACCGAGAGCGGCTGCTGCCATTCCCCGTCAAGCGAGCGCGAGAGTGAAAGAAAGAATCCTGACTCGCGACATTTTAGCTTCATATATCGAGGATGCGAAAATCAGGATTTTCCATTATTTTTCTGGTATTTTATTGCCTCGAGTGACGGAGGGAACTCTGGAATCATTCCTCAATGGCGGTCCGATTCGGACCCAACTGGCCCACTTTTCAGCTTCCAAGGTGGGGGAGGAAAACGTAGTTCACGGGTTCGCAGCCGAGAATGTTGTAAATACTACAATATCCGTACGAGAATTTTCGAGGAAGCATTTCGATACCGTCGGAAGGCGCGGCGGGGAACAAGAATTCTTTATATGAATGGAGAAGGAAGCTCTTTCTTGCGTAAGAGGGAGAAACTGAATCAGCACCAAGCAAAACGGATGTGCACTACTTCCACCGTCGAACAGTGTGTTCGAGTTTCCGTTCATGGGGAGGGAGATATGTCCCTTTTCCCCCGCCAGATGAGGCTACATTGTTTATAAAAAGAGGTGCGAGAACCTCTTTACAGAAACAGAAAGGCCGATAGGGCAAGTTCCGGGCAATCCATATCCTCTGGTAGAGAATAAAGAACTGAAAGGACAACACGAGGCCTTGAACGAAGCACCAGGTCGAGGCCATATGCAAAACATGTCAAATCGCGTCCTCGTAAGGGTCCAGTGGGTCAGACAAGGGAATGTATCGTAAGTTCATATCATGGCGTGAAAAGTTTCTCCCGTGGTATGTATGCACAGAATCGCCTCACTAATCCCACTTGACCAATGATTTAACCCTCAAATGCCCATACTCATCTCGCACACCGACCTAGTCTAGGCCTCGCATCGTACATGACGCCCAAAAGGCTACCCCATAGCCCAGACTACCGAAACTGATCGCATCAGTCTCTGCCAATGTACATTCAAATGTCTGGGAATTAATATTCTGTCGACAATGAATATATATTTCCACCCTCGTACAGAAGCTCCCCATGTGTATAGGTAACTATACGCATGCACACAACACGTGCTCGAGCTCCGCTTCAATGCCCGCAACGTACCCTGGCCCTCGCTCGGTCGCTCTCCGTCTGATTCGCTGTTGTTGTTCGCTTTGTTCGTGCCGCAGAGGCGTACCGCGGCTTTTAGGCCCAAATATCGTCGTCGAGATGTTGGCACCACGGCTCATTGACTGTCAGTAACTTCTTGGAAATTCCAGTACCACGTAGATCTCTGTATCTCCCCGGATGAACACTTCGTCCAAGTATGAACTTCGACAATTAATAGCCATTCAGATGGACGTTTGATTTCCTCTAGATTATGGATGGAATATTGCCTATTTATAAATTTTTGCCCAGTTTGGCCATCTGTGCAGCTCCTTTATCGTCCCAATTTATCTTTACCCATATGTTCATACATGAGTTTATGCTCATCTCATGGGTCCTATGTGCGTGGATACATGGTTTTTTTAATTAAAATTAAACCTCCCAATAGTGTCACTTTTTATTATTAACATAGAACCATTAATTTTTTACTAAAAAATCTATCCAAGAATAACGTTAATATCACTATTCCATTGAAAGGTACTTTCAAGACTTCCTTGCACGGGCTCTCCGTTCCCCTACTCCCTGCTCTAGGAAAAACAAACAGAAATGGTGGTTCTACAACATCATTTTATTAGAAATTTATTTGTCCATATAATCCCACCATACAACCTCTTGGTTTCTTATTAGTGTTTAAACTATTTTAGAGTTGAGGAAAGATATAAATCACTCTACGAATTTTCTCAGCTCTACTTGTTCACTTTCTACAATTTATAACTCTACTTTACCTTTACTACCTGAGATTATTCCTACTAAAGATAATCCGATATTTAAATTCGAAGAGTGAACTAGAGGTGCATCCATCCATCTACATCGTTTGTGACTGTGGATACTACCTGAAAGTATATGGCTTCATATGGATTTCAGCATATTTTCGATAACTTATTTCCTCTCTATTCAAGAGAAAGATCATGAAATTATTTAATTTAAGACATGATTTTTGTTAGCAAATAATGATTAATACACATGAAATTACTCTTCCTTTAGTGTTGGTATGACTTCCAGCATACAAGGGTTGACATATTCTTAAAGAATAGAGGAACGTGTAACTCTTTCAAAAGATGTGCTTTTATAATCTATATCAATAAAGACAAGATTATAATCCGGACGGTAAAAAAAGTAACTTCAAATTATATAAAGTATGTGATACATCAAAAATTTCATACATCACTTAATCTAAACTTGATTATATATAAAACAAAAGCTTTTAAATCTAGCACATATGTTAAGATTGCAAAACTGTCAAGAGTGGACATTTGCTGATAGTACCCGTCAAATTGATAGTACTCTCTTTACCAATTGTTTACGGGAGAGGCTAGTTTTCACTCACTTAGAGCTAATTAGCCGTCACTCTAGACCATGCTCTTCTCTCATTGGTAGATGCAGGGTTATAGGTTCCTTTGTAGTAGCAATCGACCAATCAGAGAATTACGTATACTAGGATGAGGGCTAATTAACCCCTAAGTGAGTGATAACTAACACTTCACTTCTTTATATGTATAAGACTATGTTTGTCCATATATCTATAGAAAACATTAGAGATTTATAATTTATAAGTTACTATATATCATAAATAATGAAGTTTGATGTAACCTCGTAATTAAATATGATAGCATACTTGGACAAATTTCTATAAAACTTTTAATATCAGCGTAAGTCAACAATAAAAATAGTTATTGCAATTCTCAGTACATTTAAATCAAATAAAAAATGATAGAAAGAAGAAATAAGATATATATATATAAGAAAATTAGAATGGGATCGCGTTCTTACACAGCAAAATGACCTTTTTCAACATATAACGTTATAAGTATTCTTGTCTACAAAAGAAGTCAATGAACAACTAGAATTGGAGGATTTCCCATATACGAAAAAGGTTTTGGAGAACTGGAGCAATCTCTCAATATATTTTGGGCACAATTGTCGTCTACCTGTGCGCTAGTGAGTGTAAGATAGATTGTAATGGATATATATATATATTTCACAATTAGAACAAAATCTTCACTTCGGGTGTCATCCGTGCAAGTATTAAATTATCCTACGAAATCCTGGCAGCAATGTTTCCAGAGGAGATCACACCAGGATTGCTGACCCATATATAATATGACGACCGAAAGATTTGACTTTTGGAACAAGTTGCAGATTTGGAGGATGACATGAAAGTATGAAGAAACATATTAAACAAAGTAATAATATTTTCAACACAAAAGATAGAATAAGGTTGTCTGTGTTGGATGCGTGATATAAATAAACATCAGACATAGGAGCTTTGAACATGCTAATCTATCTCATTTCGTACATAAAATACATTTCATTATCTTCTGCGAACTGAGCGCTAAGTTTAATGTCGAACAGATACACTACACAAGTGGACTAAGAGATTAAAATTTTCTATGTCGAGTCGTTCCTTCTGGGGACTCATTGGGCCTCTTATTCTTGCTTCTAGGTGTGAGCATTTATGCTGGGACGGCTGTGAACTGGATTAAAAAAACTGTGGGACCTATATCAATTTCCATCAATCAGTCCTGACAACAATAAAAAATGTGTACTCCGAGTAAACGTTTCCAAAGCTGCATGAATGTGGGACTAGTACTACATTTTAGGTGAGCGAAGAAATTTCAATAATTGCTCGAAACACTAACATGGGGTTCGCCGTATACTATGGTAAACTTTAAATTCTCTCACAAATTCTTTGTTCATTCTTCAGTAAGTACATATGCTTTCTAATTTTAAAATCAATCTATACATGAAGAAGGATGGAATATTCAATACAATATCAAAACTCATGAAACCAAGTGGGCAGAACATCTAGAAAATCTTCAAACAGGGTGATTGGAATAGGCAACGGAAGCCTATGTTTTTTTTTGAGAATAGACTCATGTTTTTTTTTCACAGTCAACGATTTATGATAAAGTAACAGAGGATGAGACACCCGTTATCGAGTGAAATCAACCCACTGTCAACAATTTGTTGAAGAGAGCATAAATAGCTTAAGTCACGAAGATCTCACATATTGACGTACCCCTATACATGATGTCCACGTATAAAGATAGAAAAAATATCAGTAATGAGTGACAGAAAAGAGAGTTGATTCCAAAGTATTTCCAGATTGAGTACCTACGACAAATCTTAAAATCTTGACGGTTCTTGTGAATAGCCACGATGATAGAAGAGAGCTCAAGGAAATTACCTGTACAATTACAATAAGTATACACAAATGTCCACACTAAGTTTCCCAAACTAAGTTTATGATTAGCATGCCAGATTATGCATGGAGTCACATTAGCCTTGCATGCCGTGACCTCATAGTGCTTGGACAGCAGAGCCTCTTTGACGTCACCAACGAACCAACGAAATAAAAGAGAAGGTTGTGAAGAGCCGCACAGTCCATGGAACGTGCCGGGCAGAGTGAACATGGCTAAATGCGAAGCCAGAATCGTTCTAGGGAGAGGGGAAAGGGGAGCAGTAGGGGCTTGCGAACGCGGCCCCCAAGCGCGTTCTGCAGCAGCAGATAGCCGGGCCCCGAAAGAGGAGATCATACGTACACGAAATACAAAGCGCTGGTGACAGATGCAGATGCTCTCGACACGGAGAAGAAGAAGGGTCGTTCACTATTTCCGGGGTTCGCATTCATCATCCCCAGAATTTCGTGGTGGCCGCAAATACCGGTTCCCACTTCCGGACGCGCGCGGCGCTACTCAGGTGCTCTGAACAAAAGAAGAGCAGGAGGGGAGGCGCTATTTCTTCCGACCGACCGACAGACAGCGCCAGGGGGCTTCACTGCTTCGTCTCCATATTTCCAAAATGGCTGGCAGCTTTCTCTTTTGGTTTTGATGGTTTACATCTCGGAACGCGGCGTTGGAGAGGACTCCTCCAGAGCTTCCAGGACCCGTGGGTCGGCCCGTCTCAAAGTTCCTCCGATGGTTTGTGTTTGAGAACGCGGGATTGGGATTGGGATTGTCATTGCGATTCCGCCATCGCTCCATGATGGAGCCGATGGGGGAATCTTCAAACCTTCCATTCCCTTCTCCTTTCTCTACGTCGATGAACTCGAAAGGAGGACGGCTCCTCCCCATCAGACGATGCTTTTCCTTTGCATGGCTTGGAGCTTTCTACGCGCTAACGCTATCAGACGTCGTTTCTCAAAGTGAGAGCAGCCATTGCTGTCGCTGCTCTCCTCCCCGCGATATCTATCGGAGCCTTTCGGAAGGGGCGACGGATTATAACGCGGCATAGTTTTCGGACGCGCTTCCGTTGTGGAATAATTAAGGTGATCGGCCCTCGGACATTAGCCAGGACCCGTCCTTCAGATCCAGACCTGGACAGACGAAAAGGGGCTCGGAGTCCATAGACCATCCTACACTAGAGTCGAGGAAAAGGGACTGAGTGATCCACTGAGCGTCACGTACGAGAATGATGTCCAATAAGGTAGGACTCGCAGTAGAGAAGATGCAGAACTCGAATAATCATTCCGTTACTTTTTTACAATTTCCCCACGCGCACTATTTTTGAAGGCCGAAATCTCCTTCCTCGTTGTTTCTTAAATGAATTGCATGAATACAAGAGCCAACCTCAGGTAACAGCTCTGTATTCTACTATGGTCTCTTTGAAGAGCTTACGTCATCCATTGGCGTCATGTAGTGTGAATCTGACTTCCTGGTATGAATGAAATTCAGAGGACACGACCAAAGTGCTGGTCCAAAGTTAATGCACCTTTTGTATTTCTTTCTCAATATGGCTGTAACATTAACCACATGGAATGGTGTAGATACCGAAGTGTTCTTGTTGTTACTCACTTCTGTAACACCCACAATTCTCAGTCGTGAAAACAGCATAGTCCAAACTTCAGTATGTATGTGGTTTCCTTAAAGAGAATACCGTTACACGCATACGTTCATTCCAAAGTCCAAAAAAAGACGACATTTTGAAGTTTCAGATTATTTGCAATAGTCTTTTCTCAATTTGTTCACACTTTTTTGTGTGAACATCGACATAGTAATCCGACTTGAGTGGGGCATTCTGCACACCTTTTCTCAATTTGTTCACACTTTTTTTTGTGAACATCGACATAGTAATCCGACTTGAGTGGGGCATTCTGCACACCTTCCGCGCTATTTCATTGTTCAAGTGAAACAATAGCCTCACGTAAAGAGTATCGACATCCATCTTATATATTAGTAGCTCTTGCTTTAGAAATGATGATACTAAAGGCATGAAATCTTATACCTTCTTCTTCATTTTGCTTCAAAAAAATTTGGTTATTGCTTGAATCTAATTAAACTGCGGAGATCTCACACAAGTTCAAGTTCCACTCTAAGATTAAAGACAAAACCTTGTACAATCAAAAGTATTTTTATAATTTTTATGTTTGAACAGAACATATTTACCTCCTGACTAGCTATTACTCGGCTTCTAACTATCATACCTTCAGGTACTCAGGTTTGATGCATATGGTTTCCACACTTGTTGCTCTTTCATTTGACCCCTGATTTGTAGTTTATGATGCACATAATTTTTAGCTTACGCTTTCGGTACTAACTTTCGTGTTAGTGTTATATTTTCACTTCATCTAGTCACATGGTACATGACTCATTAAATGCATCACGCCCCCATATTATACATATATGGAACATGCTTAAATGAAATCCCAGTTCTATGATGTAATTTCAAACTTTCTTATCCGATCAACATCTATGTTATCTCTGTTAATTTTCTTCTGTATTTCATTCATAGTTTACATAAATCATATGGATTTATCTGAACTATAAATCCATATGATGAATTTGGTTTCACAACACTTAATCTAAATATATTATTTAATTTGAAACACTTTATGATTTTTTGGTCAGTTATTCATTTTCTAAAAAAATTACTCATTTATTTTCATTTGGGAAGTTTTATTGTACATTTAGTACTTCATATAGAGCACTCTTACAGATTTCAATACTGTCTAAACAGTTTTTTATAAAAGCTCAAAAATTGTCAAAGATCTTGTCAAACGAATATCTTAATTTTAAATTTAATTTGAGAATAAAATATGTTGATTATTTCGCAGAAAATTTTTCTTTGGAATTTCAATTAGAATGAAATAGATTGTGAAAAATGTGATGTAGAGGTTTTTCCCGATGTTAAATAAAATAAGTAAAAGAAAGTAAAAGTAAAAATTTAGTAACATGAAAACCATGAAGACGGATGGAATAAACTTTGACATTGCAAAAATATTACAGACATTTTTACTATCTTGTATGAAAATTTCATATAAAAACTCATGCTAAAATTCGAAGTATTGAAAAAAATTTCCAATCAAAAAAGCATTTCATCTGATGATAAGATAATGTAAAGTTGATGATGTTATATTTAAAACCTTATATCATAAAGCAGTTCCATGAATTTAAAGATTTTTTTTTTCTTAATAATTTTTTAAACAAAAAATTTGTACAATTACACACACCAGATTTTTTTAAATAAAATATTATAAACTAAATAAAAAATCATATCGATATTAAAAAAAATCTTGTTGCAAGACTTGCAAATTTGGATGAGTTGAAAGTTGAAAAAAAATATTTACCTGTTGAGTTTATTTTTCACATCTTGCCAAATTTGATCACAATTTTCAATGTCACATCTTAGACAAATTTATTACAGATAGCAATTTGATGAATTTATTGTTCATAAATGATTCTAAGAGAAAATTTAAAATGATTTATTTGAAATTTATTTTATAAATGAAGCATTTAATTTAAACAATACCATGCCAATTTCTTTTATGATAAATATCTACGATTAAATCAAGATCAAAGCCTTCTAGAATATGTGAAAAAATGACCATCCCAGCAATATTATCATAAGAATAGGTAAATTTATTTTGCAAGTATAGTCACAATGACAATAAAGATAAAGATGACATACTTGATAAAAGCTAAGCTTAATGATAACAATCATTAATATAAGTTATTATGTAGCTTAAATTCATAAAAAAAAATTATAACACATATCAAAAAATTAGAATTGATTGCATCATGTATAATGTCTTTTCTTATTATTTGTGCTATGAAAAATAATACTTTGTTTTTTACTCTATATCAAACGTTTGAATGTTGAAAGGGATTCATTACACCCATTGATTTGAAAAGTTTAGATCTTTGAAGATTTACATATAAATTATTATTTGCACACGTTGACTAATATCATGTATGATTGTGACATAATTGTGATAAAAAAATATCAATATTTTTTGTTTTGTTAGATGCATAGGCCGTTTTCAATAAAAAATGATGTATGATAAATTTTAAATGATGATTGATAAAAAAATTCTTTAATATCAAAAAATTTCTATGCTAAAAGATAACATTTCTTGCATGGTGATTTATGTACAAAAATGATGGTGATTAATTGTGATTACAAGGCTAGGTCAAATTAATAAAAGTAACATGTACAACAATAATATGTAAATATGTGTGTAAAAACAAAGCATGAAAATTTTTGGATTTGAAAACACATGATTGCAAACAGTTCTTTGAAAGAAATTTTACTTTTTAATTTAAAAATATTTACTTGTATATATTACATCAGTTATTCTTAATAGGCATTTATTTCATACATCAGGAGTCTTATATCTTCTTTTTTTTGAGAAGTAAAATGCTCATGTTGAGATGCTAAAATTATCAATAAAATGAGAATTTTTCCATGTTTCAAATACCAAAAATCAATCATAAAAACTGAGTTCTACTGTCAATACAATTAAATATCACATAATCACATTATAATATTTAGCCTATAGAAAAATAACTTTGTCAAGGTTTCTAGTAAAAAAATTTAGATTGGATAATTCTTGTTTGAAATCAATCCAAATCGTCACAAATTTTTTTTTTTCATGTTTTAAACACAAAACCATTATCAGTAAATCATTATAAGTCTTATGTCAAAACTTAGTATATCAATATGAGTAGAGCTACAAACTACTAGTGAATCAAGACTGTTGAGTTTGCTTTGTATGCATTAAATACACTCTTATACTTAATCTTTATTTATTTAAGCTACATCTTATTTCCACAAAATACAATTTTTTTGAATATCAAATTAGTGTAGAGGATTACTGATTGTGAAATTCACTCATATGTTAGCTGATATTGAGAAAAAAGTTCAATACATTTGAATCATCTAAAAAGAAAACGTAATTCACATTTTTATATTGATAAAATATAAATCTGCACAATAAATTATTGATAAAAATAATTCAAGGTTTTATTCACAATGAATCACAAAAAAGATTATGTTACAAGTATAAAACAATTTCAAGTTGAGAATGGTTAGACTACAAAGAAAGTGGAAAATTTTGGGACATGCCAAGATGTAAAAATCAAACTCAATCATCAACATAAAAAAAAGTTCAGATGTACTGTTAATGATTTAGCTTGGTTAAGAGATGACGATGCTATGATTTTTTTATAAAAATATTTTCATACAATGATATTTAGATTGTGTTTGGTAGATTCAATGTAACAGTGCAAAATAAATTAAATCATGAATCAATGACAAAATTAGAAACATAATAAATTTGTTAAGTTTAAACACTGAAACAATGAATAAATATGCATAATACTAATGATTAAGGAAAGATTTACAAGCTAGATTGATGGTCAAGAGATTCACACAGAAACGTTGTTGTAACTAAAATGACATCTATTTTTCACTTGTTATATATGAATTTTTTACTATTTAGATGTAATTGTGAATTTTTTATTTTTACATTTAATGAATATTAACAAGGTTTTTTTATGGTAATCCGAATGTAATCATCTTGAGAAGTATTTCTGAAAGGAAAGTGCTAAAAATATATAATTCTCATAGACGGATTTATTTTAAAAAATTATCTTGATAATGAAACAAACAATTCATTGTCAAATCCTTGATTTTCATATAAATTTTAATTTTATATGTAAAACAAGAAATCTACAACTACTTATATGTTTGAACTTGAAGTTGCATACATAAACTGAATACATACATTGACTAAGAACATAGCTTGATTGTTTATAAAAGTTGAGTTTATGAATTTTAAAATTAATGAAAGAACAACTATTTGATTGAACATGCTTAGAAGTTAAATGAATCAACCAATCATATTGTGAAAATTTATAAGTATAATCAAAATGATTTACATCTGGTTGTGATTTAGATGATTTATAGTGAAAAAAACCAATTTGAGCTAATCAATAGTAATTAAATTATTTGCAAACATGAATAGGATAAATTAGGTAGTCTAGATTGACAGTAAACTAAATCTTGCTAATGCATTTACTGAGATGAATTTCATGATTATTTTGGAAACATTGTAACATATTGCAAGCTTTGCATATAGGTTCAAATCAAATAAATTAGCAATTATATCAATTGTACATATCATAATGACTTGATTTATTGATATTTGTTTAATTTTTTATTAAGTTTTATTAGTGTCTAGATTAAAATATTCATTTAAAGCCAAGTAAGTATTCTTTCAAAAATATTTTACGACACTTAGATATAAATCACTGCAGGAATTACACGAGAAGTGACAGAAATATTCATGAGCAGAAAAAAAACATCAACACTAGATGAAAGGCTACGTACACAAAAATGCAAAATGCAAATCGAGAATACATCATTGGGAGTAACTGAAGATCCATTGGAAGTATAAGTAGTCTAGTGCCAACTGACTACAAACCACTATGAATAGCAAGTTAATCTAAATAATGAATTAACTCCAACAATCTCTCCCTTTACACATGTTGAGGAAATAGTAATCCCTATAATCTTTATAATCATTACTCGGAAAGTTCTAGAAAAAATTCTAACACAAGTTCACTCTTTATACAACTAAGCCGTAACCATAAAAGTATAGAGTAATAATATAAAGAGCTAACTAAAGAGATTGCTAACAAACTCTATCCGTGCTTCCCATGCAAAACTTGCATAGTAGCACAATGTCGTCTAAAAATCTCCAAAGTAATAACTTTGATCAACGCATCAGTTGGAACAATTTTATCGTCTATCTTGACTAGTTCAATCCTTTTATCGAACACTGTTTGTCTGATAGAGTGATACTTGATATCGATGTGCTTCACTCTACTGTTCATTGCCTGATTTTGCGGCCTGATGTAAAACACTGTATCAAACATGCACCTATTCACCTTGCCCATAGAGCAATATCAAACCTTGTGCACACCATCAAATACATGAAGCAATTCACAATTTGTTCATAAGAAACATATGATATTTTTCCTTTTTCAATGACATCAGTAGTATATTGAGATTTGGAAAGTTTGAAATGTGTTGCCAAAGAAGTCCACGCTTCTTTACAATCTACCATGTTGAAACTATCATTATATGTCAAATATGGTTGCTCTAACTCAATCATAACCTCTTCTTCATCAAATTTCTATGAATTTCCATGCATAATATTCTCTTTAACTCTTCCAAATCCTTCATCTTAAATGCAAACTTCAACTTGTTCTTGCATTTTTTGAAGTTGGATTGATTTTTTGCCAAAATGAGCACGTCATCTGCATAAAGTATTAGAATAATAAAATTGAAAATCTCATCATTCATCTGCTTTATGTAAATAAGAAAATCATACACACTCCTTGAAAAACCTTGTGTTTTCATGAGTTTGTCAAAGTGCATATTCCACAATCTATACACTTTCTTAGTTCATATAGTGATTTCAGCAATCTACAAACCAACATAGCCTGAACTTTCACCTCGAAGCCAACTGCTTGTCTTATGTGGATTTCCTCCTCTAAATGCCCATAGAAAAAAGCGATAATCACGTCCATCTTATCTATAACAATACTAACTATTGCAGTTAGTACATCTACTATACATATTGTAGCATACTTTGTTACAAGTGAAAAAAATTTCTTGTAGTCCAAACCTTTTTCCTGTGTGAAACCTCTAACCATCAACCTAGCATTGAATATTCTTGTCACATCACCTACTGAACTATACTTCAGCTTGTATAGCCATTTGCAATCGATCAACGCTTGATCTTGTAACACTAGGGATCAAAGAGAAGCTCATTCAAAGATGAAAATATAAACTTTAAAGATGATAGATACCAACAATGATTCTACTATCCCTTATATAGCTCTTATCAAAAAAGCATAAGGGGATAAGATCTCATCCTCACCATCCAATCCACTCCTAGTGGATTGATGACATAACAAATGTACCTAATGAGCTCACGGATTGATGACGTGTCACTCCAAACTAACACATTAACATTCACACTCAACTAGCACACAAATTTTTGACGTTGCACAGTAGATATTCCATTATCATCTACTCTACTCAATCTTGAATAAACTCTACTTTAATTCTAACTAACTAAAGATGGTTACAGATTCCTAGAATGTTCAACTAGCTCACAAATCTTGTTATCAATCAACGACTGCATTTCACTCTCTATAGCAACAATCCACTCAAGCTTATTAATCAAAGATTGAGCTTTTTTATATAAAGAAGGTTTCCCTTCTTCAAAGATTAACGTAGTGCCATCATCAACCTCTGTATCAATGTCATGATCATCAAGAATGTATGAATCTACTCATACATCATAACTAACATGATGTATAAGTCCGATTTGATGATTCTTCTAGTATAAAATTCTCATGAGATCTATCATCTGGTGTAGATAAGTGATGTTCACCAACAATAATCTGATACTCTAATTATTGTTTCTCATAAACTTGTTCCACCTGTACCGGTACTCTTCGCGTCAAATCATTAATCATATAATGATCAAACTTCCCCTTAGCAACATCTGTTAATGTAAATTCCTCTTTAACAAGATCCATGAGGGAAGATTTTTCCTTGTAAGTATGGGGAGCCTTCAAACTCTACTTCTCTTTCAATGATCTAGCTCATCGAAAGTAACAATTCTACTAACAATAAGTTTACAAGCTACTGGATCTCATAGTTTGTAATACTTCATATTACTAGCATATTCCAAAAAACGGCACTTCTTAGATGTAGCATCTAACTTAATACTATTTTGCTTGGATATGAAAGTATAAGCAATATAACCAAAAATTCTCAAACAACTATAATTAGTCATCCGCTTGTGACTCAATTCAAACGATGTCAAGAAATTGATCGCCCCAGAAAGAGAAAGATATACGAAATAAATTGCAGTGTTGACAAGTTCAGCCCAAAATTCACATGATAAACCTAATTGGCTCAACATACTTTGTACTTTCTTCAACATTGTTTAATTGAACCTTTCAAAAACATCATTTTGTTGCGGAGCATAAACCATGATGAGATGGCGGGTAATCCCCTCTCTTTGCATAACTATGAAATTCCTTGGAAGTATACTCCTTGTCATTGTTGGTACGCAGATATCTCACAGTGTGTCTATTTTGGATTTCAACTTGGACGCTGTAGAAAGTTGGAAACATTTCAGACTGTTGTGTGAGCAAATAAACCCACACATATCTTGAATAGTCATCAATAAATAATACATAGTACAACTTACTAAAGAGTGACGCAATAAAAGAGAGTCTCCAAATATTATCAAATAACTCCTAAGCACTATGAGTTCCAACACCACAGACTTGCTTAAACTGCTTGCTTATGATACATTGTTTGCAAAACGCCAAGTTAACTTTACGCAAACTAGATAATAGCTTACTCTTGTCAAGGAGGAACATGTACTTGTCATTTATGTGTCATAGCCTAGAATGTCATACATGAAACATCTCAACTCAAAATTGGATAACGTGAACTTTTCCACATATGATATTGCCCTCTAACATGTATAGTATATTGTGCTTGTGTACTCAAAGTATTATCTTATCTTGTGATCTAACGTCTAACACGCCTTTTTTAGAGCTTCACTCTAAGCCGTGTAAGTCTAGCACACCAAGGGAAATTAAGTTCGTTCTCATGTCATGAATAAATCTAACTTGCGTTACTGTATGTTTGATCTCATCAAACGTCCGGATCTTCACATATCCAACATCTGTAATCTTACAAGGTTATCATCTCCCATAAGATCTGATACATATGATCTGAGAAAGTAAAAAAAACTCTTAAATGTAACATATGTGATAAGAACAAATATTATGAAGAATCAATACGTCACCAAGAATTTTTGATGAATTGCATAAGGCATAACTCTAACATCATAGATCATTCTCCAACAAGTCATACTCCTTGAGATCAAAATGTTTCATCATATTCGCCAACGGAGGAAGATTTGCGTCTTTGAGCTTCTTCATCTCGAAGTTTTTTTTGACGTGGCCACTCTTACCACTTAGCCAACACATTATCGTCTTCTTCTAAGGGATCTTATTCCTGGACTTGGATCTTCCATTGGATCCATCTTCCGTGTTTCTCATTCATGTTGTTAATTGAACATGACGGACTTCAAATCACGTTCAATGTCGTATGGGAAGAACTGGATGTACAAAATGATAACATCATGTCCGCAGAAAGTCATTTCTCAAAAGAACACTTACAACCTTGTTGTAAGTGATTGTTTTCCGATCACGATGGAGCAAGATACATGATAGCCTCTAATACGATGCCGTCAACGATCCGAGGAGAAGAAGAATCTTCATCTCATTTGATATTTTCTTGTCAAAATTTTGAAAAACTATCACAGGATCATCAAAAGCTTCAATGTGATCTTGGATTTTTGTCCCATAATCTTTCATCTTGAAGATCATTAGCTTCAAATGGGTGTACAACTTGTTTGACAATTTAATGTGATGGGATCGTTATTGTAGAGCATGAAACAATGTGATTACCTCGTCATAGTTCTTCACATGCTTTAAACTGCAAGTTGTTGATATCCTAGAATGATGTACAAAGTCTATTCCTGCAAATCTTTCCACTCAATATCGTTGAGAGTATCAAAATCTTTCCTCAACAACATGCCAAGGCCCATGGACTTCAACTTCTCCTTTACATGCTTTTTCCAAAATAGATAATCTTCCCGTTCATGAAACATGATGATCTCATAACTAGATGCTCCTACTTGTCTTGCTACCATCTCCCTTTTACGAAAACTTGAAGTTGTAGCAATTTACTCCTTTTCGCTCTTTTGTTACAATCCTTGGAATACACCAATTTCTTAGATATATTAACTTTTTGATGATACCCAATTTGCTTATATTTAAAGAAAAAGTCCGTTGATTATTCTTGCAGATAGAATATTTTTAACTGATGGAATATTCAAATGAAATACGGTTGAATTTGCAGAAACCTAGCCGCATTTGCCAGCTCCTGCCCGCTGCTGCTCAAAACTTCCAACTCTTGCCTAGACGTGCATGGACTACCCGCCTTGTCTGTCGCCACGTGTCGCCGAGGAGGGGAGTTTGAGAGTCGCTGCGCGCTCGAGTTGCACTTGTGCTCACGCGCATTGCGCTTGTCCGGGACTCATCTGCTCGTGGCGAGAGTTCGCTTACTCAGTGTGGATCTTCCTTCCGTTACAATTTCTTAAGAAAAATTAGCAATTGATCAAGCTGGCACCCTTCATTTTTGCTTACGGTATCCATGATGAACTGAGAGCTTTGTGTTGTTTACCGTGTGATCATGAGACAAGAGTTGATAACTAATTACTTTAAATAAGGATCTTTGTAGACGTGGAGCCGGTTAACCACTAGATTGTAAGTACAAAGTGATCGTAGTTCGGTAAGTTTGTGCAGAGGGTATACCAGATTTCAGCCGTCTGAAGCTCGTACATTCTGGTTCAAGCGCTGTTGCTATCTGCATAAGTATCAGTTGCATCACTTTCATCAAGAAACATAAGAATTATCAAAAAACTTGCATTGAAAGTGTGCATGCAGGCTTTTCTCCGTTGAATAGTGTGTGCCCACTTGGCCTTATCTCCTCCTACTTTTTAGTAACATTCTTTGTTCCCACCCGTCCCTGCTCGGATATTTATGTGTTCCTTCACCTTCAGTTAATTGAACGATATGTTTCCCCCACACTGATATCTGTGAGTATAGTGCAACATTTGTGTTTCAAGATGGTATTAGAGCCAATCTTGTGTGAAATAAATACCACGACTTCTATCTTTTTCAATATACTCCTAGGACCAATTCCTTTCAGTCCCAAATTCAGTGAGTGTGATCAGGGAGTAGAATAGGAGTGATCATCAACCTCGTTTCTTTCGTTTTTTTTTCCGCCAAGTATCTTGCTGACACTGCTTCTCATATTGTCAACATGTCTATCCCAGTACACTCTGTTGTGAACCAACCTGCATCTGCAGATTTGGGAGATCTTGAAATGACCAATAGTGCGCTACCAAGGGAAGATGGCGCTGCACGCATCTTTTACTCACATCCCAGTATCCCAGAAGCTTATCACTTCGAGGGAGCTTAAAATTACAGAGTTTGATCCTGCCGAATGCGTCACGCACTGTAGAAGGACTCTCTGTTTGATTATTATGTCACACCACCGTCACGACACATAGGATCGGGTGACTCTGCAGCACGTGCCAGGGTTCTTAGCATATTCACTAACAATTCAAAGAATCTCACATTGCTGAAGAGATATCAAGATCCATATGTGTGTTGGACCGCTTTGAAACGCAGATATGACATCTAGCAGTCCTAGAAAGAACCAGTTGATAGAAAAGTTCCTTGCTTTAAGAAAGACGGAAAACATTTCCATAAAATGCACATCTGTCTGAGATTAAATATGTTGCTGACATGCTTGAGGAAGTTGGTGTTTCATTGTCAGAGGAAATTGTCGTCTATTACACCATGAAACATTTGCCCAACGAGCACGAATTTGCAAGAGAATGATTCTAAACGGCAAAAATCTACTCGAGTACGAAGCATTAGAATCAAGACTCTTGAGCGAAAAAATCTCCCTCAACATGGATTTTTGTAACCATCTTTAGTTAGTTAGAACTAAAGTAGAGGTTACTCTGAATATGGATGTAGATACTTTAGTGTGCACTAGTCATAGCTGCCACATCAGCGATCCGCGCACTTGGTAGGTACAGAGTGGATGTGTTAGTTGACAGTGCCACGTCAGCAATCCGTGTGCTTGTAGGTAATGATTGAGTGTGTTAGTTAGTGTGTTAGTTGGGTGCGCCACGTCAGCGATCCGTGTGCTTGTTAGGGTTATCCGCCACGTCATCCATCCACTATGAGTGGGATGGATGGTGGGGATTAGATCTTATCACTTTGTACTTGTTGGTGAGAGCTATATAAGGGAGAGGAGAACCATTGTTGGTATCTCTCATCTTCAGAGTTTACGTTTCTATCTTCGAGTGAACTTCTCTCTAAACCCTAGTGTTACAATTTGGAAGACAAAGGTGGAGCAGTCAACGAATTCGTGGAGCATATTCACTTTGGTCGAAAACTCCTCTCCTTTCGGAAGTCTCATCAAACTTGAAGGAGTTATCGGATGAGCTCCATACATAAGAAAAAATGGAGACGCTTTTGTGGATGCATTAACAGAATTGTTATATGCAAATTCCACAAGTGGCAAAAGGTTGTCCCACTCTTCTTGCTCTTCTAATGTGAATGCTCGTAGCATATCCTCTATGGTTCTATTTGCCCTCTCAGTTTGTCCATCAGTTTGAGGGTGATAGGCCGTTGACATTGCTAGTTTTGTTTTGAAAAAACTAAACAAAGTTTTCCAAAATAAACTAGTGAAGTGAGTACCTCTATCCGTGATTAACACTTTGCTTAAGCCATGATTCACAAAAACTGCATCTAGATACAATTGAGCTAGTTGTGGAGCTGTTACTGTTTTTGTGGTTGGCCTGATGTGAATCATCTTGCTCAATTTGTCCACAAAAACCACCACTGAATCATGTCCTAACGAAGTCCTTGGAAACTCACATACAAGATCCATGGTGACATGTTCCCACCGCTGTTCGGGAATAGGAAGAGGCTGTAATAAACCCGCTGGTTTTTGATTACTTGCCTTGTTTTGTTGACAAGCAACACAACTTCGAACGTAAGACTCCACATCCTCACGTATTTTGGGCCAATAGTACACTCGTTGTATACTCTCCACGGTTTTCTCCACTCCCACATGACCTGCAATGGCTGTATCATGACTTTCTGCCAAAATCATTGTGCGCAAATCGTGATCTTGTGGAATCCATATACGCTGATTGTAAAACGCCAAACCTCGAAATTTCTCTGCCTTTCCAATTTGTAGTGCTCGAGTGATCTCTTCATCCTCCTTTGTGGCTTGTGACATCTTGCTCCACCAATCCGCCTGAATTTTCACTTCTGCAACATGATTCAAACAAGGCATGCGTGTGAGAGCATCTGCAAGTTGCTTCTTTCCCTCCACGTACACAATCCTCATGTTGAAGCGTTGACGCCACTCTGCCCATCGAATTTGTCGTTTGGACAGATCCTTCTGAGTTTCCAAATAAACCAAGGGTTTATGATCAGTCTCCACCACAAACTCCTTATCACCCAAATAATGCTTCCAATGTTTGGTTGCCAACACGATAGCTAACTCCTCCCGTTCTGTCGTGTGATAATTTTGTTCCGCCGCCACCAACTTTCGAGAATAGAAAGCAACTGGATGCCATCCATCCTCCCATTTTGTTGAAGTATGCCACCTACTGTTGTACCTGATGCGTCAGTGGCCAACTTGATAGAACGGTTAGGATCATACCACTTGAGAATAGGTGCGTGTAACAAAGCATCTTTCAATGCTTGAAAAGCTAACTCTTGAGCTGTTCCCCATCTCCACTTTTGACCTTTCCCTAACATGGAAGTCAAGGCCTGAGCTAGTCGAGCAAAACCTTTCACAAATCTACGATAGAATCCAGTGAGCCCTAGAAAACTCTTCAATTGAGTTTGATCCTCAGGTGCTATCCATTTCTGAATGGCATCTATCTTCTCACTCATCACTTGGATTCCTGTAGCTGTAACTCTATGACCCAAGTAATCTACTTCTGACTTGCCAAATTCACATTTTGAAGCTTTGGCATACAATTGATTGTCTCTTAAAACTTGAAGTACCTCTCGTAAATGACTTCTATGATCACTCAAAGTTTTGCTATACACCAATATATCATCTAGAAAAATAATGACAGATTTATCTAGATAAGGGCGAAAGATATCGTTCATCAATCCCATGAATGTAGCTGGTGCATTAGTGAGACCAAAAGGCATCACCAGATACTCAAAGTGTCCATACCTAGTACGAAAAGCTGTCTTGTGAACATCTTCATCTGCAATTCGAATTTGATTGTAGCCGCTTCTCAAATCTAGCTTGGTGAAGTACTTCGCTCCTTGAAGTTGATCAAACAAATCATCCATACGAGCTAATGGATATTTGTTTTTCACCGTTTGCTGATTCAACCCGCAATAATCGATACATAGTCTCATGGATCCATCCTTCTTCTTCACAAAGAGTACTGGAGTTCCATAAGGTGAAACACTTGGTTGAATGAATCCCTTGCTCAACATCTCCTCCACTTGAGCTTTGCATTCTTCCAATTCGTTTGGAGCCAAACGATATGGAGCTTTGCAAGTTGGTGTACTTCCAGGTATCACCTCAATCTTGTGATCTTCTCGCCTTTTTGGTGGTAATCCTGCAGGTAGATCATCTGGAAAAACATCTTTATACTCCATAAAAATATCGTTCAATGACTCCGGGATGTAAGTTTTGTCCGTGGACCCAATATCTCTTATAAGTCCAAGGAAACATACATCATCTCTAGAAATGGATGCTGTACCCATCACAAAGAGGGGTAAATTCCTATTCTGAGATCTAATTCTATCTCCATAGATCTTCCATCCACTACTTGTAATCACTTTTCTTCTCCAATCTACCTTCGGATTATATTGTTCCATCCATGGCATTCCAAGGATGACATCATACCGAGCTAAACGAATTACTCTCCATTCAATGCTCTCCTTGTATCTACCTATGGATAATTCTACACTCCGTGGTAATGTTTCTATCACTTCAGTTTGCCCGTTTGGCAATTCAACTTCTACACTCACGTCCTTCATCAACATCAAACCTAACTTCATAGCAACACTCCTTGATAGAAAATTCTCAGTTGCTCCAGGATCAATTAAAACTCTCACCTTGTGTCCTTCCATGAAACCATCAGTGACAATGAGTTGAGCTTGCTTCTTACTCCTTCCATGAGCTCCCAACCATTGCTTTCTTCCAACCTCGCCTTTTCTTCGCTTTGTAGAACCAGTAAGGCCGCGAGGCAAGATTACTGGTGATCTTCGTTTCCCGAAACTGCTTCCTCCACCTCTTCATACTCTATCCCCTCCATATTGTTGAACGGTCGTCGCTGCATGGGCCGTCCTCTTTGTTGTGTCGGCCGAACTCGACAAAACTTGGCTATGTGATCCATTCGTCCACATGCATAGCATTGGCGATTGTCACGAACTCCAGCTCCTCCTCGAACCATTCCATTATTTGCATAACCTTCTTGCAAATTTGGAACTCCTGGTCGCCTAATCTCACCTCCAAATCTTGGTGGTGGTCCTCTTGTTGGTGCAAAACCTTCTCTACGTCGAAGGTTTCCCAACTCCATCGGTGTTGGACCAGATGGATCTCTAAAATTGCTCACTGGTTCACCGTGTGTGACACCAAAAGCACCTGAAATTCGTTGAGCAATTGCGATTGCTTCATTCACAGTAGATGGATTGCTTACCATCACCTCCTTTTGAATTCGATCTTTCAAGCCTCGTTTGAACACGTCCAAGGCTTCAGCTCCACTCATATCCATGATAGATACTTGAAGATCACGAAATTCTTCAATGTACTCATGAATACCTCCTTTCTGCTTCAGATCCCACAACTTCATTCTTGCAGTTTGAAGAGAATCCACCGCTTGAAAATTTTGCAGAAGTCCTTCTTGCATTCCACTCCACGAAATGATAGCACCTCGTTCTGAAAGCATTCTCTCCCATGTTGTGTACCATGTGAGAGCCTTATCCGTAAGATAAGATCTCATGAACATTCCTGCAATATAATCAGAAACATGAAAATGGGATAAATGAATATTCATCCTCATAATCCATCCCTCTAACACTCCCATTGCTCTACTCCCTTTGTAAGCTTCCACCTTACAGGATTTTCCCATTCGAAGCAAAAGATTTGCTTGATCTTCAATCTCTTGAAGACGTCTCCTATTTGCCTCTGCTGCATCAATGGGAGTTGGTTCTGGCTGAACTTGGGAAGCTTGAACTTGAGGTTCAACTTCCATTTCTCCAACTCTCTCTCTCTCTACTTTCTCACTCTCTAATGCAAAGATTTTATCTTCCATGGCTTGCTGCTTGGTATGCCCATCTACTATCGCTTTTCTCAACTCCTTCATCTCCGCCATGATTGCATTGAGAACCTCACCCATATCAATTGATGTTCCCATGCTTTTTCACACTCCCTCTAATACAAAGTGAGTATAATCACTATGTGACCTCTCAACAAAGGAGTCACAAAAGGTGCAGGTGACTCTATCACAGCTCTATAGTACTCCTCTCCATAATTTCTCACAAGAAAATCTCTCCATATCCTCTTCTGTCTATATACTGTTCTAATCTCTACATAAGTGCTGAATCGAACCGGGACAAGTGGTTCGCGATTCAAATCCATGAAACAATCAGTATAGAATGTATATAGTACAATTCCAAGTCTCTCCATAAGTAACTATTGGAAGAATCAGTGGCACTCTTGACTCCATCACTCTAGTCATAAAATCTGCACCCCAACAAGCCACAAGGTACATCCGAAAATGATGTTTCTCCATGCAACGAAGGTGCATATCGAATAGGTTAGGAATTGGCCAGTGCGGTACTGGATTCTTGTCAATCCCGTTCATATCTGCAAAAAACACAATTTCCCCCTTCCACCTCTCTCTACATGCAGATGAATGACCTCTGCCAGCCTCTATACACTCTCAAGACTACACTCCATCATCACTCACTTGCTATTCCATGAGGAGTAATCCACACTCAAGGAAAGAGCAAGGTCGCTCTGATACCATTGTAACACTAGGGTTTAGAGAGAAGTTCACTCGAAAATAGAATCGTAAACTCTGAAAATGAGAGATACCAACAATGGTTCTCCTCTCCCTTATATAGCTCTCACCAACAAGTACAAGGTGATAAGATCTAATTCCCACCATCCATATCACTCCTAGTGGATGGATGACGTGGCGGATAACCCTAACAAGCACACGGATCGTTGACGTGGCGCACCCAACTAACACACTAACTAACACACTCAATCCTTACCTACAAGCACACGGATTGCTGACGTGGCACTATCAACTAACACATCCACTCTGTACCTACCAAGTGCGCGGATCGCTGATATGGCAGCTATGACTAGTGCACACTAAAGTATCTACATCAATATTCGGAGTAACCTCTACTTTAGTCGTAACTAACTAAAGATGGTTACAATATGCTACGAGCATTCACATTAGAAGAGCAAGAAGAGTGGGACAACCTTTTGCCACTTGTGGAATTTGCATATAACTATTCTGTTAATGCATCCACAAAAGTGTCTCCATTTTTTCTTATGTATGGAGCTCATCCGATAACTCCTTCAAGTTTGATGAGACTTCCCAAAGGAGAGGAGTTTTCGACCAAAGTTGCAGCAGTCAACGAATTCGTGGAGCATATTCACCGAGGACTACATCAGGCCAAAAAGAAGTTGGTGATAGCTCAAAATCGGCAAAAGCAGCATGCCGATGCTCATCGTAGAGAAGTGATTTTTGAGGTTGGAAATCATGTTTGGTTATCTACAACGAATTTGTCTCTTGTAGGAACACCAAAGTTAAACCCTAGGTTCATTGGTCCATTTTTGGTTTTGAAGCGTGTTGGTGAAGTGTCATACAAGTTGGAACTTCCGTCACATATGAAAATACATCCAGTATTTCATGTGTCACGATTGTGAAAACATGTACCACGACCAAAACAATTCACCAACCAACCAGCACCACCTCCTCTTCCAATCTTGATAGCAGATCATGAGGAGTTTGAGGTAGAAAAGATACTCAAGAAACGAATTCGAGGTCATAAATACTCCAAAGTAGAGTATTTGATTCAATGGAAAGGCTATCCATCGTATGAATCAACTTGAGAACCAGCTAAAAATTTAGCAAATGCACCTTTGATAGTTCAGGAGTTTGAACGTATGTGCAACGAGGACGTTGCATCTTAAAAGGAGGGAGGTTTGTAACCATCTTTAGTTAGTTAGAACTAAAGTAGAGGATACTCTGAATATGGATGTAGATACTTTAGTGTGCACTAGTCATAGCTGCCATATCAGCGATCCGCGCACTTGGTAGGTACAGAGTGGATGTGTTAGTTGACAGTGCCACGTCAGCAATCCGTGTGCTTGTAGGTAATGATTGAGTGTGTTAGTTAGTGTGTTAGTTGGGTGCGCCACGTCAGCGATCCGTGTGCTTGTTAGGGTTATCCGCCACGTCATCCATCCACTATGAGTGGGATGGATGGTGGGGATTAGATCTTATCACTTTGTACTTGTTGGTGAGAGCTATATAAGGGAGAGGAGAACCATTGTTGGTATCTCTCATCTTCAGAGTTTACGTTTCTATCTTCGAGTGAACTTCTCTCTAAACCCTAGTGTTACAATTTGGAAGACAAAGGTGCTGAAGCTCTGGCCGTTTACCGCGACAGAAGACCCTTCCACCGTAGAACGCAGTCTGACAGCTTCAACTCCAGCGGGTCGAGCCAAAACAACTACAATCATCGACCGACCTCCACATTCGGGAGGAATGCAAATACTCCACGCAAACATTCACCGTCATACTCTCATCGGCACTTCCATGGCGCAACCTCGCAATGACGCAATATCGGCAACAACTACCAACCTAGGTACAAGACACGCAGCCTTGACACCGCGAGTGGAGGTATGCAATTTTTGTCTTCAAAATGGACATATTGAAAGAGAATGTGAACTGAAATCTATGGTAGGTAGAGTCAAAGATATTGAGTTCCGCCTTCTCAACAAGAAGAAACGACTCTCATCCCGCCAAGTCAACTTAGTTGAAGCCGAAGAGTCTGAAGACAACAACAAAGAATTCATCGACTTAGACAACGTACTAGAGGTAGAAGCGTGCATGGTTGAGATTGACAACCTCGATTCTTTGAATGACCAACTCCTACAACCAACAAAAGTGAATCTTGTTCAACGAAGTGAAAACTCGTCCATTTGGCATCTTGACTCTGGGGCAACACACCACATCAATGGCAACTCGTCATTCTTTTGCAGCCTCAAAAGCAAACGATGTTCTGGCGTCAAATCAGCAAGAGGTCAAGGATATGAAGTGCTCGGAGTCGGAAATGTTGACATACTCTTCCCTGCTAACGGCGTCCACACAATATCCCAAGTACTCTACTCTCCCTCCATTAAGCAAAATCTTCTGTCAGTAGGAATTATTGCTGACCATGACCATAGTCTTGAATTCTCCTCAAAAGGTTGTTTTATTCGCAATCGACATACCATAGAGCTGGTACCATTTGCACCAAGGGAAAATGGAACGAGGCTATACAGACTTGAAGGAGAAACAGCGGTCCAACCCAAAGTCAATTTTGTTACAATGTAGCGACCTACACCATCCGACATCTGGCATCGAAGGCTAGGTTACTATCACCTTGAGGGTATCAAAAGGATGATAAGAGTAGAAGCTGATCTAGGACTACCGCCGCTTCGAATCATCGACAACCCTTGTGTGACGTGTTTTCAAGGGAAGCAATCTCGCACAAAAATCCCAAAGTCTTCCACCAATAGTGCCACAGTACCACTACAGCTCATTCACACTCATGTGTGTGGCCCATTTCAAACAGTCTCACTCGGAGGGGCCAAGTACTACATTACTTTTATTGATGATTATTTTTGAAGCACATCCGTTTACTTTCTGTCTCGCAAGAATGAAGCGCTTGATAAGTTCAAAATTTTTCATGCAGAGGTGGAAGCTCAAACATCACACCGCATCAAGACTCTTAGGTCAGACAACGGTGGAGAATTCACGTCTCAATCTTTCATCGAATACTGTCAAAATCACGACATCATGAGATAGCTGACTATACCCCAAACACCGCAACAAAACGGAGTAGTTGAGCGTCGAAACCGATCATGACTGGACATCACCAGATGCCTACTGATAAAGAAGTCTTTGCCGCATTTTCTTTGGGCGGAGGCAGTACGAGCCGCATGCATCATCCTCAACTTACGCTCCACCAAGCAACTTCCGCATATCACGCCATAGGAGCTATTTACGGGCACCAAATCTACTGTAGACAAGTTACGCATCTTCGGATCTACTGCATACATCCACAATCATCGTCACGATCAAGGCAAGTTGGACACACACACCCAAGAATGTATCCTCCTGAGCTATGATGACAGATCTGAAGGCTACATGTGCTACCAACGGGACCGACAAAACGTAGTCATTTCCAAAGACGTCAAGATTTTGAAATTCACTCACGTGGATCTGCCGGAAATCAAGGCAACTACAACTGAGCAGATCTCGGATAGCGCTGATGTTTGTAACTTTCCAGCCATAGCCCTAGTAAAGTCGCCGCTAATACCAACCACCTCTGACAGTTCCACCTTGCTAGCCACCTACGAGACATCGCCACCTTCTTTGCAACTTCAGTGGGACGTTCACAATCCCACAACCTTATCAGGCGAGCCTCCGACATTACCACAAGACGACGTGGCTCCGCAGCCACTGGCCAATCCACCACTTCATTGCTCAGCTCGGGTCAGGCGGCCTCCACCTCACCTCAAAAACTTCACCGCTCTCTACGAATCTGATGTTCCACCTGACGTCATCCCAAGTGATGATGACGATCTCCAGTATGAAAACGTGGCACATGATCCCAGCTAGATAGCTACAATGCAGCGTGAATACCAGTCAATTCTCAAGCATGAAACATGGGATCTCGTGTCTCTTCCGCTAGGAAAAAGAACGATCAGTGCACGTTGGATCTTCAAACTCAAGCCTTTGAGTATAAACCAATCCCCACGTTACAAAGCACGTTTGGTGGCACGGAGCTTTGAGCAACGGCATTGCGTTGATTACAGCAAAACTTTTGCTAACGTTGTCAAGTGGGAGACCATACGAATCGTTTCCGGCATTGCAGCACATGACGGTTGGACACTTTGTCATCTTGACGTAGAAACGGCATTCTTCAATGGCGTCTTGAAAGAAGAAGTCTATTTTGCCCAACCACAAGGATTTATCATCAAAGGGCACGAACACCTACTATGCTGCCTTCGTCGATCGTTATACGGACTGAAGCAAAGCCCATGCACATGGTACTCAAGAATTGATGCGGCACTTCATTAGCTTGGACTCACGCATAGCGACACCGACAACAACATGTATTACTGCCACACAGTTAATCACGTAATTATTCTGGTATTGTATGTTAATGACATTCTTGTCACATGCAGCAATCAAGAATAAGTAATGCGCCTCATCAACGAACTCAAATCAGAATTCTCAATGACTGACCTTGGCCGTGTGCGCGAATACCTTGGTGTGGAATTTCACCGAACACCACACGGACTGTTAGTGCACCAGACATTGTTTGTTCACGAGATTCTTCAAGAATTCGCATACTCAAAATATCGCCCTGTCACATTCCCTTGAATGCAGGTCTGCGACTGCGCCGCGACACCGGGACTACTCTAGTGGATTCCATAGCTTACCGTCGACTCATAGAAAAAATCATGTACGCGGTCAAGACACGCGCATACATAGCTTTTGCCACCAACATGGTCAGCCAGTATATGTCCGCACCTCAAACCACTCACCACGCTGCAGCCAACGGCATCCTTAGATACTTAAGCAATCATCCTTCCAAGGAGAATTTTTTTGCAACAGGGGAGGAAAATTTCCTTGCGGGATATTCTGATGCGAACTACGCCCAAGACAAGGACGACCGGATCTCAATAGTTGCCAACGTTTTCTTCCTCGGAAGCACTCTCATATCATGGAGCTGCAAGAAGCAAACCATCACTAGTCGTTCTAGCTATGAGTCCGAATACCGTGCACTTAGCAACTGCACAAGTGAAGCAATTTGGATCCGCAGGCTACTTCGAGAACTACGGCTTCTACCTAAGGGAGTGACTCCAATTGGCGTCGACAACCAGAGCGCGATCAAACTCACCCGCAACCCGGTCTTTCATGATCGCACTAAACACTTCGAAGGTGATCTTCATTTCTCAAGATAGAAGGTCGACAACCAGAGCGCGATCAAACTCACCCGCAACCCGGTCTTTCATGATCGCACTAAACACTTTGAGGGTGATCTTCATTTCTCAAGATAGAAGGTCGAGACTGGCAGAATCACTGTGAACTACGTCCCCACAAACAAACAGCCCGCCTACATACTCACCAAGGCATTGGGCATAACCAAATTCGAAGTCAGAAGGAACCTACTTAATCTCAAAAATCTTGCCGAGACATCCTAACGTTACAAGCCAAGATTTGATCACTTCACAGGCCAGATTGGCATGGCAGCCCCGCAGCAATCGTCCGTGCTGTGACTTAAGCCAAGATCTCATCTCATCTCATTCTCATCAGATCTCAAGAATTTTGTTTAGTTTTTCATTTCCTGCATTTTCTCGACAAGGATCATCAACAAGAACCTTGTGAGCAAGGGAGGATGTTTACCAGTGTGTGCCCACTTGGCCTTATTTACTCCTAGTTTTTAGAAACATTCTCTGGTCCCATCCGTCCCTGGCCTTATTTCCTCCTAGTTTTTAGAAACATTCTCTGGTCCCATCCGTCCCTGCTCGGGTGCTTATGTGTTTCTTCACCTTAACCTTCTTCACCTTATAGTGCACCATTTGTGTTTCAACATCCTCTTCTATCAAAGGGCGTGAGCAGAAACAACTTCTCTTTCTCACAGACACAAAAAGCGGATCCACGGGTTCCGTCTCCGCGTCACAATCTAAACACAACAGCTTCCTTAAGCGGTCACATTGAGAAACCCTCGAAAGAACATCACGATGTAAAACGCAAAAGGAATCCAAGCTTCATCAAAGGATCGTAGATATCTCCCTCTCCTTTCCTGTCCCAACCTTCGTGCTTACGAGGGACGTTTCTTGCACTTTCAGCACCTCTACTAGCTTCGGCTTTCCTCCGAGTATCGTTTCAAAAAACTTCTCAGATCTACTTCGCTCTGATACCACTTTTCACAAGTATTTTTTGACGCTCAGACAGTATTCATTGCAGGAATTACACGAGAAGTGATAGAAATATTCATGAGAAAAAAATATCCAACACGAAACAAAACGAAGTACATAGGAATGTAGAAAGGATGTAGCCCTGACGGGGTGGACTGTGTCACTACGTCCACGGGAAGGCAAAATGCGAATCGATAATACAATAGCAGGAAGAATAGAAGATCCATTGGAAGTTTAAGTAACCTAGTGCCAACCGACTACAGACGACTACAAACAGCAGGTTAACTCGAATAATGAATTAACCTCAACATTTTCATCAGATAGAATATTTCTTGTGATATGGATAGTATCTATCAAAATAAGTCATTATGACAATCTAAAAGTTAATCCATCTTTTTAATAATTAACCTTAAATTTAATAAACCCTCATCTACATGAAATTTTGTGTTCATTAAAAATACAAGATTCAATAATAGATGCCTGTTCGTGTCAAATCATCATCTTCTGATGAAATAGATGATGAATTGAACTCTCTGGAATCTGCTATCAAAGAACATCTCAAAGGTAAGATGATTAACAAATCAAATCCATGAATAATGTGAGTATTATGATCACATGCCAAAACATCAAAACATAAACATCAACCGATTGAACATTTCAACCTTGTACACTTTGTAGAGATAAATTTAAATTACAAAAGTGAAGAACATATCACTATGTGGCTTGATAAAAAATACTTCATCAAGCTATATAGGAACAAAATCAAACAACACCATAAGACAGTGACCCAAATAACATCACAATTAGAAACATATCATAATAAATATGTTTTGCCTGCACTCATGCATCAAAATTGTCTAAATCAAAAAATCTTCTAAACAAGAAAGTAATGTTAACAGAATGCACATCGAAGTGAAGAAAACAAAGTCCTGCCCATATTACAATAGGTTGTCACACAAGGATTTCAAACATGATGAATGATTAGCTCCAAGTAACTTCAAAGTAACAAAGAAAAAAGTCGATATGAAGACATCAATTTATACGGAATTATGCAGTTACCTTTGGTCTTCCGTTCATGCATATAGCAAAGTATTTCGCAATCGCATAGTACTTCGAAATCGAAAAAGGTTAAGCGCAATGGAATGGAATACGTATTTTCCAAACGAAGAGGACTGGGTATTCCGGGGCGTGTCTCCATCTGTAGAAGAGGAGAAACTGATCCGGGCCGAGCTCAGATGAGATGAGGCCTGTCTGACAGATTGACGAGCCAATGATTTCACGGCTGTCGGGAAATGGACAACGAACACGAGGAGGAGCGGGCCCAAAGAGGAACCAATATCTCCATGGAACGCCCAGGGAACTTGTGCACGCGGTTCATTTTCTGTTCTTTACAGAACAGAAAAGCTCGAGGCACTTTGCTGCGAATAAAGGACACCCCCCGAAGTTGCGCACGCGGTTTTTGGCACGAGAGCACATGTTGAACGTGCGAGAAACTGGAGGCAGACGGGCAGAATATCACCCCAAGGCGAAAAAGCGAAGCAGTGCCAAGGGCTCGAGGCCAGGCAAGGCAAGGCATCGAGAGTCGAGAGTCGAGAGGTATAATGTGTCACTTGTGTGCCACTTCGCGTCTTATCGCACCAGAGGCCCAAATCATTCGACGGGATGTCCCCAGGAATCCCTAAAGCCACGGCCTACGGACCTTCTAGATCCCATCCACATTCGTCGTCGTCTCGGCTCCTTGCTCCGTTCGCGCTCCGTTGCGTTCGACAGACAGGTACGCGAAGGAACAGGAAGAATTCGAATCGAACGACCTGGTCGAACGTTGGGCCGTCGAGCCCTCGCGTTTGAAATCTGCCAGCTCAGTGGGACTGGGAGGCGGTGGAGTTAGCCGGACCCGATCATCGACCGTGGGTTTACTGGTGGTAACCGTAGTTACGACGGAGAACTCTTCTCGAAGCCCTCGTTTCGTCCGCACTGTCGTCACAGTCAGTTACTAAACCCGAAAAAAGCCCGAAAAGAAGCAGCCAGCGATGAGCGATGCCGGAATGAAGAACGCTCGGACGAGAATCATTCCTCGGTCATTGATTCTCGCAGTAAAAGCGACCGGTTTCTGACCGGAAGATCCTGGCGGGATACGGGGGACACAGCAGGAAGAAACAACATCACGTGGGGACGGATGATTCCATTCGAGATTCCTGTCCTGATTGAAGCGTCCGATGCGACCACAACTAGGCTTGGCCACGGTCCGGAAAATTTGTGGTCCGGTTAACCGGTCCAAGATTGGTCCGTATCGGTCACGTTTAACCGATATTTTTAACCGGTCCCGACGGTTAACCGATTAACCATAGGTCCGGACCCCTACGTGGTCGATGGGGAAGGGCCTTAATACCCAAAAATTCTCGATGGCGGAGGGAAAGAGGTGCGCCGTGACTCAAATGAGCACACGGTTGGACGTTAGAGACTCGAGCTGAGTTGTACCAATTTGTGAAAAAAATTTCTCACGAATTTTCTCACACTGAATCACGAATTGGTTATCTCGCTGGTTTGATTTTGCTGCCAGAGTAAATTTTTTCCCGGACCGTGACCAAGCCTAACCACAACTGCGAATGAACTGCGTACGCAAAGGAGCGACGCGGTCGGAGTTGGAGCTGAACCCAGTCCGTGGAGAGGGAGCAGGAAGTGTGAAGGGGACGACTCGAGGGGAAGCATCACGAGCCTCCAACTTTGCTGATGGGCTGAACCTTCTGATGATGCCGATAGATCGTCTTTAGTGCCGCACATTGTTTCCAGCCTGGACGTGACTCATTGAAGCTGAAACTGAAGATGAAGACGAGAGCTCTCGATCGGGGTGGATGAGTGTATCTCTTTGCAGTGAATGCATGAAGTCGTACACTCGTACGAAGCTCTCCAACCAGGCCACGGGCCCAGACACGCAAAGATGGAAGGGGAGGGACACCGGAGAAGCAAGCAGGGCAGAGTGGTTCTCTCACTTTCCCACATGTTCATCGGCTACGAAGAATCTGGACCAACTCCGATCATTTCCACCGGGAGGTCGACTAGTCTCTACTCTACGTGTAACACTCCAAATATGGTCACACGAAACTCAGAAATAGAATCTCGACCGGTTTGCAGAGCCATGGATCTATGATTTTGTGGGTGGGTGACAAAATTTCCAGCTCGCATCAAGGAATATTAGCTAGCTAGAATATCCATGTAACCTTCTCACCAGTAAGACTTGGGGCCACTGGTCAAGCCCGAACATTCCTGCAGATGACAGAAAAATTATTCACGACAATAATTTGAGGAGCCAGCCGACGTTGCAACAGCCAAGAATTTTTGATGAGAACTAACCAAGTTCCGATCCTGGATTGCACAGTTCGTCATCAACGTACACGCGTTTCCAGATCAAATCAAGAAGGAATGAAGGAAGGAATGCTCGAGCAGTAAGTGACTTGACCGAGTTCTCCTCAAGGGTAGCGAAACATGCCACAGTTGTCAAATTTAGAATTATCAAAGACACGATTTGCTGATTCCCCTCAACCTCATCCCACGAACAAAAGTGGAACTGGAATTGGAACGAATAGCTCAGACTATATTGGGGAAGCAGGTGACGATGGCGGCGGGGATGGATACCGAAATAAGTTGACCAGCTGCATCCCACCAACAACAACAAGGTGAAGTTTTCAGATGGACTTTCGAACCATGGGTGGCATGTTGTGGCCTAACTTGAAGTGGAAAGTAGAAAGCTAATGAGACTTCTAAATCTGGTTCCTCAGTCCATATTCCATACAGCTGAATGACTTTTTGTTCTATGCATGCCCGGGTCTGTCTAACATGAGCTTTGACTGAGAAGATACAGTTGGACCTCAGGGGAGATCTCGTCGGATGCACAGTTCCGAAAAGCGATTTGGACGATCATGCAGACGCACGACCAGCACGCAAGTCTGCCCCCATTCGTTTGGGGCGAATGGCCGCTATACATTTGGCCAAACGGAGAGGATGAATTGCCACATTGGGAAAGCGAGAGAATCGATTTGGTGCAAGGTTACACGTCCATCATTCAATGCTGAATCTCTGGGGCTGATCAACTGACACGTGAGCGGTCTTTTCCTCCCTTTGCCATCGCATTTCTTTGAACAAGTGTGCTGAGTGACAAAGTTCGACAGTTGGTCAGCAGACTGAAGCTCGAACAGATTCCGAAAACTGTAGTTCTGCCATTCTAGGAAAGAGGTTGTGTCATTTCTCTACGACGAGTTTTAACCTGATCGTGCTTGACTGAATTCCCAAGATACAAAACAAGGCGTTGTTATGAAGTAAAAAGGAATGGAAAGGGCCGAGAAGAAGAAGGCCTGGGAAGACCTCATCAAGTCCTTCAAGGCATCACCATGCGAAGTATGTCTTAGCACATCTAAAGTATCCCAACTAACTGGGTGATTATCCTCAACGTAGAAATCTAGTCTTCGATCATACGAGAAAATATTACGATGGATTGCATCGCAGTTAATTTGCACACAAGGATTCATTCCCATCCATCAAGAAGAACCTTATCTGTTTGGTGCAAAGTCCTCATTGGAAACCATCACATCATTCAACTAATTTCCTTCTTCACGCTTTTCAGGTGAGAGATAAATGGATCAAGATGGAGCTCGACGACCGGGTCTCGACGCAAACTGGCCTCGCACTTTCAGCTTGATCACTGTATAGTTGGTTAACGGTTAATAGTTACACTGAACCCTTTTAAGACCGTCCTCCTCATTCTCCTTCAAAGCGTGAAACACTTGTTCCTGCATCTGACTAATCCAGTGCACACTGTCACCTCTCTCTCGATCTGAAAAGAGCAGTGGAGTTGACCGACAAAACTTGTGAGATTTCATAGGAGACTTGTTCTGCAACCCGCCCTCAATCGGTACATGTTGCGAACCTAACAATGAGGACCCCAAATATATAGATTGTGAACAAAATAACCCTAACAACGGAACCCCAATGAGTACTTATTACTTTAGCATTACTATCAGGCCTCTATATGCGGATCTGCCGGATGTTCAGCTGCAGAGGCTGAGCTTGTATTATACACTGTATGATGCAGTTTTTGGCGTCGTGGGAGTTTTGGCCATCTTGCTCCTTCGGTTTACCAGACTCGTTGGGACTCCGATTCTCCCATGTCTTATAGTGTTGGACGAGCTTTCACTCTCTTACAGTTCTTGCTAAGCTCCGGTGACCTGGAACTATTAATTTCTTGCTGCTCGAGAGCAAGCAGCAGGTATGATATGAGTTCAATTCCGGACTTGCAGCAATCTGATCTTCCAGATGGGTCAAAATTGCTCAAGTTGGGTTCTAGTAGGTCAATGGATCATTTTTCTCGGCAACTTGGCAGGCGGCAGCGGCAAGGATGGAGGCATAATGGTAGATGACCGGCAAGGATGGAGGCATTATGGATAGATGATTGATCGGGCTGGCCCGGCCAACCATTGATCATGAGAGCATTGTTCTTGATGTGTATATGGTGGACAACCGGAGTGGTTTGTTTCGCTTGGTGAGTTCTACATGAGAACTGTATGTCCCATTTTTAGTGCACAGCTCTTGATGTTAGACAAGACATCATGCATTAGTTTGGGAGTTCGGAGATCATACTTGGAGTTGCAATTTCTGGACTGACTCTCAATAAGATTTAACTTATATGTCTTTGCGGTAACTCATCATGGTTCTAGAAAACTAGGATTCCTCCTCATATTCATAGCCCAAATATACTTTCACGCAATGATTCAATTTATCACTTCAATTCACATACACATCAATGCTCCAAGATACTGAAAATCATCATTGTTTCATATATGAAACAAGTCTGTACACATGAACTCTCCAAACTTGTTTGAGAGTATGTTTTTTATCTCACTATTTATACTATTTGACAAATTACTATAGTAACATGTGCTAATTTTTATTAAATTTATTTTTACAAAGATAAATCATAGTAAATTTGACTAGTTACCGATACATAGCAATAGGCCATTGGACTCCTAATTCTCTTAGATGTTTATTAATCTCTAGATTGAGTTGACAACATGTCATTTGTGTCTTTCCAACTTCTAGAACCTCCATTTGCCGCTAAGTTAACATTAGATTTAGTTTAGCCAATGAAGTCTCCTTATTTAATTAAACCAATCAAAACTAAACATGAAGTCAAAAGTTTTTTTCCTTGAAATCTTGACTTTTGTATAAAACAAAATAGTAATGCTCACTCAAATCTTCTAGAAATTCTCTAGTTTTTCCGCCAAATATAGACATTATAGCTAAACATAGTCATAATTTGATACATTTAGTTATAAGTAGATAGACTTAGTTATGTCTAAACTAATCATACTCCACTCCTTGTCTATTGAATCATTGTCTTCTTAGATTGACTATGGGACAGAAACAGCTACCTATTGTCCTTGTTGGCAGTCATGAATTGATCGTATGAATGAGTTATCTGTGAGATTTAACTCTAAAGCTCAATCGTTTGAATCTTCTACTCCGATATTGGCATCCGTTGTGAATTTTAGCGGAATGCTTATGTGAACGAATGACTTATTGAAGGTCAACATGTTGACCAACAACACTCCAATCTATGAGGATGTGGAGGAGGTTGTGAGCTTTGCAGCGGCGGTGTACTATTCCTTGGACATTCCACTTTGACATTCTTGCCATGCGTTAAAGAATGAGGTTGATAGGCTGGTAAAATAGGTTTGGAATGAGATCTCTCTACTTGAGGAGATAGAGAAATCTTAGAGTGACTATATTTTTAATGGTCCTAGTATTCTATCCCTATTGATTATTACATAGATAGCATGGGAGTATTACTCATAGTATGTTTGTGTGTTGGATATTTTTTATGGGATCAACATATATTAGGCTGTAGTGTTCCAATCAAGTATTGTCGTACGGAGATACTTGTATGTGGAGAAGGATAAGATTGCACGCAAAATTTTCTCACGACATATTGCACAGTTGAAGCATTGTTATACTTCATTATTGTCACGATCAGCTGTTTGAGGATATCATAAGACGTTGACTTTAGATATTTCATTGTTCGAGGCGTGAGATTTTGATCGGATTAATCTTAATGATTCAATGATTGCGACATGGTCATGTGAGGATCACACGCGTTGGTCATGAAGCAGGTTTGCAATACCATAGATCCTAGGTGTTTTGGGAGATGTTACGTTTTTTACATGATCTCTAGTTACATCATGCATGTCTTCAAGCATACATTCTAATGAACGTGTCATTATTAGATGACGCTGGAATCCAGTTGATGTCAAGTGTTCATAAGATTAGATCATGGATTACATCTGTTATAGTGTTGAATGTTTCGAGGGTTGGATCTCGCGTTCATTGGTCATGATTATGATGGACAAATTTCTTGCCATGGGAGATATTACGCCGTGGCTATGGGTTTTTGTAGCACAATACTACGTTCATCGTCGAGAATATCTTGGATTTTCCGCAACGTTCTCAGGTGATGAGAGTTGTTGACAGATCATCTATGGCATTGATGAACCACATAGGTTAGCCTCGCATGGCTTTATCCACATTGGTTAGTTTTTTTTGCATCACATGCCTCTCGAGATGATGGACCTGAACTTGTATGGAATTCTATGGTGCATCAGTTGGTGGAACACAATGTTGATGAGAGAGAATGTGTGATGGAATCTATGACTGGTGTGACTACGGCTACTTTAGTTTAAGAGGCGTCACATCGTGGGATCTTTTATTAAGCTATGGATCTGAACTGTCTGACTTGGATTGTGAGCTTGAATTTGACCGAACAACGACGTCTTTGGGATGATTTGGTGGTTTTTACACCACTGGTTAGATCATTATTTACCAAGACAGTAGATGCAATGGCTTGGGACGACAAGCAAAATATTTTTCATACTTGGAATTCTTGGAACAAGACGAATGCATGCTAGAATTGCAATCCATGCAGTTGAAGTAGTTTTTCACAATGAGATTTATCCAAAGGAGGTTACGAAGAGCCGTATCAATTTTTTGAAGTATGGGACATAGCAGTTAGTGAGAGGGTCGTCTCCCTTTAATGTGTCTACAGAGAAAGATTGAAAGTCATTGATTGGTCCGCAAATCATAGGAGTAGAGAGAGACAACGATTGACACAATTCCTACATGCGTATAAGAGTTGTTTGCCCTTCAACATGAAGGAGTTGGATGTTTTTATTGGACTTGGCATATAGATAAAGTTGTCAATCTTTTGTTGTTCCTATCCATATAGTGATATGGAAAGGGATTTGATTTGGGGAAGTATGTTGAATCTACTGGAAACTGAATTAGTGAAATTGTCGCATGGTGAGTATGCGTCAACCATTGTCACGTCGGCGAAGAAATATGTACATGGCAACCCCACGGATGGACGAATGTGTGGAAACAGCTGTCGTATTAGTTGACAAACAAATGTCTGATAAGTATGTTATGCATACACCTAAGTACATCCTTGATGTGGTGGAACATGCGAAGATTTTTAGTACTTTGGATCTTCGTGAAGGATACCATAAATAACCGATTCGAGAGGGTGACAATGCCAAAACATCATTTCGGGGCGTCAACTTCCACAATAATGATTGTTTGTATCAATGGCAATTTTTACACTTCGGTTTGAAGAATGCACCTGCCGAGTTTCAGAGAGTTATGGACAAGATCCTAGCGGAGCTAGATTTTGTACGTGTTACATTGATGATATCTTGGTATTTAACAATATTGTGGAACAACACGAGATACATTTGCATATTGTATTTGAACGATTGAATCCTCATGGTGTGCGTTTGCATCCAAAAAAAGTGTAAGTTCTTCCAAGAAAATGTTATATATTTAAATCATATGATCTACTCATGTGATTTTGATGTTCAGCAATCAAAAGTTGAATGTATTGTTTGCATACCTTGATGTGAGTAGAGTGTTGCATTCATGGATTTGGCAAACTACTACTGAAAATATGAGAAAGGGTTTAGTGATGTTTAGTTTAGTTTAGCAAAGTCTTTGAACCAATTGATGAAGTTGGATCTTGAGTGGCAATGAACTAGAGAGAGTTTTTTGTTGAGCTCAAGATCAAGTTGGTAGTCCCTCCCATCTTGAGAATATTCGTCAGAGGTCGTCAATACCAGTTGCACACTAATTGGAATATGTTGGAACTTGGAGCAATGTTGACGCAACGTGATGATAAGAATAAGGAGTTTTTTGTTGCGCATGCTAGTCGTTCAAACAATGCAGCAGAATTGCGGTTTAGTTTGTACGAAGTACAATGTTTGGCAGTGGTGTGGCCTATGGCTATAAATCTGTGTAATGGAATTTTGTGCGTACTACGTTGTATAATATTGTATAATGTAATATAATATCAAATTTATTATACAACATTCATTTCGAGCGGGCGGGGACGACAAGCTAAAATTCAAGAGACCAACCGTCATGTGCAGACTACTTGAGCTCTATGTCTTTGAAGTGAGAACGATAGCTTTTCCATTAACTTTGCCGTCGGCGGCGAAGTTAATGGCTTACTTTTTATTATACAATATACAATGGTTTGAGAGTGTTGTATAATACATCAATATAATACCACGTGTATAATATCACAATTATACATGCACATCCATATTTGTAGCACACTTCATGTGTTATTTGTTTGGTACATAGTTTACCCTTGATATCACCAGATGCTCAAATGATTGATGTAGTACAACAAGCTCACGGGGAAGCTTGCACGGTGTACTCTCATATTACATGAGTACGACTTTCAGATGATGCATAGACCTGGAGTTGCAAACCTTGATGTCGATGGTTTGAATCAAAATCTATTCACTAGCCAAAATTATGACATTGGAGCTAGATGGCATGGTGAGGTTGATGAGAAGATGGTGTCTAGTTAACATGCAACCGACTTCTAATGTTTGTTCCATGGAGATTCTAGTAGGGAGTATCACTTGGCATTTTACCTTATTCAAAAAGTTGATGCTCAATCTTCAGATCTTGAGTTTAAAGATGGTGGTATGGATCAGCGTGATATTCACGATGATGCATTTTTATTGGAGTTCATATATACTAATATGATGTCAAGTATAGTGAGTGTCAAGGAGCGAAATCGTATTCTCTAGCGGACGAAGAGATATAGGTTGGAGGGAGCAAAGGTTCTCCGATTGTGGATGATGATAGTGTACGAATAGTACCGCTTCCAACTTAGAGAGCGCGCATGTCGCATGATGCGCGCTCTCTGAGTTGGGATATTTCGGAGGGAAGCGCACATATAACTTATTTCTTGGTCAATATTGATGGTGTGGAATGCATACTCAGTTACAACAGTTGATATCGAGTTGCATGGTTAGTGATCGAGTGATGACATCGTTCAAAGCCCAACACTAGAGTTACATCCTTGCCTATCATGGAGTTGGGTTACCATTTGAGTTTGAACTTTGTTGTACTATTAACTTTGACTGTACGACATCATCGATATGTGTTGATGATGGTGGAGCATTTCTCCAAATAAATTGACTTGGTGGCATTATCTGACAAGACGAGTGAGATAACAGCGTATGATTTTCTTGACAGTGTTTTTAATCACTTTGGTGCACTAGCTAAGATGTTTTGTTTGACAAGACACTGATTTAACATCACACTCGTATCGAGGTATGGGGTAGGTGTTTAGAGCTGAAGGACCTTTATATCACTTTTTAATCTTTTAATCGACGGGAATAAGTGACTTGATGTTATTCAATAGATTTGATTTTACATGATGGGATAACTTTATATCACTTTTTAATTCACGGCTTGCAATTCCACCGTCAATGATGTTCCAACAGTATCGGGGGCTATTTCGAGTAGAACATGAAGTTGCTCTTTGAATGATGTTCCAATAATATCTGGGGCTATTTCGAGTAGAACATGAAGTCCCGGCAAACCATGTCCAGAGTAATTCAAACTCATGGTGCCTGTTCTTTTCTTACACATGGCTACGAACGAGTCGCCAAAATAGTCTGGCACAGTGTCATACACTCTATAGAGCAGCTCAGTAGTTTATAAAAAAATGGGTTAAGAGAGTCGAATAGAATCCACAGGGTAAAAAGAAACCTGTTGGATTCCTGTCCGTTCAAGGCGGTTGATTTTCCAAGGGTTCCCGTCAAGTCATTTCCTACTAGTACGAGAGAAGTCCATGTGAAAGTCTTTTTGGACTACCATTGCACTCAATCGTGGGCGATCGACTACAGATAATTATGCCTTCTTGTAGCTGAGATGGCTTTTGGGGATTACCTTTGCAGCTTTACTAAAGCTCAAGAACAGGTATGGATCTTAAGCTAGGATGTTAAACTTGCATCGCACAGTCCATCCATAACTAGTCATCACCGTAGTGGCATCAGTTATAAGCCCAGTTAAATCTACGTTGTAATATATTATGTAGCGTCAGTGTTATACTTTTCGAAAATTCGAGACACACTTTTGAGGTTTTCTGGGCGCAAAATTCAGTACTGAAATTTTCTCGTTGACATCACAAATATTTTCGAGTGCAGATTGCCATGCTCAGACAATACTCACAAAAACTACTTGAAATTGGTCCAACTGGTTCAAACCGTTTTGCATATTTTCATCCAAGTTCTGATAGGCACCATCCTCCCGGCGCTCTTTCTCTTCTTTAGTTTCGAATTCAATTCAGAATATAGAATTTGGTTCTCGTGAGAAAGAGTACATTCGACTGACACCCTTCATAATCAATCTGACGTGTAGCTTGTTTTCTTCACTCTGCCATGAAACTATGAAACCGATGCGATCGTTACAAGCTGCAATTTCAGGTTGATTTCTTCAGAAGAGATAAAATACGCGGAACGGCGACCTCTAAATTGTTAGACCACAAGCCAAAGGTGAACCACACCTCGGAAGAGACCGTACACTCGTATATGCTCCTAATATTTTACTTCACGAAAAGGAAAAATAAATTAGCGTTTAACCTTAACATCTTCAGTGTACTATAACTACATACAATAGTCAGAAAAAACACACGCATAAATGGAGCCTGCAAAGGTAGAGCTTGATCCCCGCCTCTACCGTGGACCAGTCCACCTGATACATTCAATCATACTTCGTTTGCCGCAATTCAATACTTCAGCTCTGCTGTACTAAAGTGCGCTGAAGATGTAAGAGACACAAAAAATAATCACCCATTAGCTTTCATCGCAAACTCCACTCCTCACAGATCATTCTCGCTCCTTGTTTAAAATCATTCATCTGTTTGCTGGAACACCATAACACTGACACAAGACTTGAAAGTCTCGAAGCCTTGAAGAAGAAAGATCCGAGCTGCCATCCACCCGAGGCCCCAAGGAGAAAGAGAGAGAAAGAAATTCCCACTTTGAAACAAACAGATGCTACATCAACAAATGCCAAAAATTTACCTCAAAAATGCATGAATCTATAAAGATTCTATCTGTGCGATTATGACAAAGTAATTGGACGCTCAAAATGAACTTACAGGTAGATCTGCAGTTTTGAGATAACTCTTTTCCCACAAAGTAATCTGTCTTAGACTTCAGTCAGGAACTGTTGACAACGCTTCTCATGATCACGCCAAAAGTCAGTGCGAATAAAAGTTGAATAGAGATTCAAAATTGCTGACGCTATATGCAAGACGGGTGATACTGCAAGCTTGAGAGACACCAGCGATGACTGACCTGTAAAAAGTTCTTTAGTACAGAGCAATTGAGAGCAACTCTGTAAGGAAAAACTTTCGGTCGAAAGAAGAAGATTAGTTAAACAAGATCACTCGTGATTCCTTAACGCTGCGTTCTTGCGGGTGTCGGTAGAGATTCACGAAGTGAGAGCCGGCCAGACATGCAAAAATTCAGTTGAGAACTCAATTCGTTTTACAAAACTGAAGACGAGGAAAAGACAGGAAGACAGGACCAATATCTCATGTTTTGACCAGATTTTCAATCATGCTGACCGATTGTAATTCAATCCTCACAGTCGAGACACTCCACAACAATTGAGAAACATGATAGAGGTAGATATTTCTTAGTACGCCTGTTACAGCTAAACACAGGAAGTCACAAGAAAACATTCACAACCACTGAAATGCTAGGTCTGAGAAACTTCAGCTTCAGTGACCGGGAGTATTAAACTTTCTCACAAAATGACCCGTACCCGTGCTCAAGGATTGCTCTGGTGATAGTTGCACTGCTCATCCTATCGCTTGCTTAGCTGCTAGAAGAATACATTGGCACACAGCTTACAAGAAAGAACATCTCCCGTATCAACCATAAGCTGGGTGGCCTTGAGAGTTTCCGAAAGCATAACCTCCGCCATTATCATATCCTTGATTCCCGTAATTTTTGCTCGATTCATAACCCTGCTGTTTCCTACTATATGAATGGGAGACATTATTACTATATGGCATACCTCCGTCCTTGTAAGAATCATACATTCCCATGTGTCCCTGTACATTTTCTGGTGATGCAGAGTTGGCACCGCGGTCGAAACTATTTCCGTTATATGGGCCTCCGCGTGACGAGGGAACAGTTCCACCACCTCCACCGTAATACATTCCATACCCAGTTTGCTGCTGGTACTGCTGGTGACGAATTTGTAATTCATGACGCAAGAAATCTTCACGCTGCTTGGTATGCTTCGACCTCAATATTGTCATTTTCTGCTGATATTGTTCATGAATTTCATTCATACGCTGAAAGACAGTATCATATTCGTATCAGCGCGTCTCCATTGACTGGTTACGATACGGACACAGCCGAGTAGCTAAAGTGTTCAAAACTGATAGGCAAAACTTCTACAGGGACAATACATCCCTCTCTTCTGCATGCAAAGCACGTTTCTATGGACATAGTTCCAAACCAAAAGTTACTTCATCCTACAGAAAAATGTAAGTTACTAGGTGAATCTGCAATGACACTCGGTACAGAGGAGAATTATCTGAAATTTCAAGAACCAGACCCTAACAACAGTGGGTGCCTACGAAGCAAGGCAATCGTCAATGATGTAACCCACTACGGTGGCACTATTGAATATGATATCTATTTGAAGTAAATACAAATCAATAGTTACACTAGTACAGTAAGATTCCCTTGACCTCATCAAACAAGCTTATTCGTTGCATATGGTATACTGGTTGTATGGCATACAGAACAGACAGTCAAACGTTTGTGCGTTGGCCAGTTTGTCAGTGTGTCATAACGCACCTTCAGGGAAAACAGATTTACTGAAATAAGAAGACGGTAGACAGAGTAAACGTATCGAACATCAAGCTATGGCATAAGGAAAAAGATGATCGAAGTAGATACATAGTGCAACTTCAAAGTAACATTCAGAGTCAGCAGCATGTTAAGAAGCTGATCATATAATCACTGAAGCCAAGCGAAATCGAGTCACGAAGGACTGAATACAGCAGAAAAGTGGCTACGTTCAAGGTCAATATAATAGGAAAAAGATTTTGAATTGACAGTCGTCACTTACAGCAGGAAGAAAGTATCAAGAAATTCTTGCTATTTGATGAAAGGGAGGTTCTAGACTTTGAAACCCCTTAACGCTCAACCTACATTATCGACATATCTATGCGCACACTACTCCAAGAACCTTACACAATTAGAATAACAAGTCATAAACCGCACGAGCTTAACACAAAAGGAGATCGAAAAGCGCCAGGCATGAGGTACACACATCGAGATTAAGACAGAGGACGGATGAGGGCAAGAAGTTCACAGAGAAAAGATTATTAGGCAGAAGCAAAAAGAGGGGATGACACCTAGGAAAAAGCAAAGAATAAAAGCCGAGAGACACGGACAGATTTTGAAGATTCCATCAGCAGAGAGGAAGAAAGAGATACGAACTATACATGTTTCTTGGTAAAATTCTAGCTTGCATCGATCATACTGTCAAATTCAGGGCCTGAAGAGTTCAAAACACCGAACATTTTATTTTCTTATTATTTAGATGGTTCAACGGAAAGTAACCTCACAATCAGAGAAAGTGTTCAATAAATACGACAAGGTGTTCAAAGAAAATGAGAACTAATGACTATATACTTCAATGTGGATGTTTGAAAATTCATAGTAAATGACCTAGAAATAGATGAAGAAATAGATGAATGACCTAGAACTAACGCACGTCACATTGACGTATCAGTATATAAGAACATGTTTCACGGTTTTTCTGCAAACGAAAGGGACTCTGTAATACATTACACCAAAAATTTCTGCATGGGTACGAGAATTTTCTTGAAAACCCGAGAGCATTTCCCGTTATTTATTACTCGGAAACGAGAACCCATACAGACAGAATCCTCCAGACCAAACTGAAATTCTCAGCTAGAGACAGCTCGTGGCGAAGGGGTTCATCACAATATTCGCTAGTCTTTGCGCGCTTCCAGAGACAACTGTACCCAAAAACTAGGAAATAGTGTTGTAGCACCAACACAATGTAGAATAAGTAAAAGACTCCATTGTCCTCAACAATCTCACAGTTAAGTTCAGACAATCAGAATTAAAACCTTCTGGACAGCTCTCTCAGGCAAAGGGCTTCAGTGTAATTGACCTATTTACCGAATAAAACTTCCGCTCTAAGACAGACTAAAGAAGAATATTCATTCTTCGGTTAGACGAAGGGAAGGGAGGGAGACAGGAAGTACACTAAATGTTGAGGTGAATAGTGACACGATTCAAAACCAGTGAAAGCAGAAGTGAGAAGGTAATTTCAGAGTTAACATCTACTGCTGAAGTCCAACTCCTCGATAAGAGAAGAGTTTGCACTTAACATCAGTGTATAAAGCACTACGCATGGTTGTATCTCCGATAGATAGCACGTGTTGTCAAAAACTTCATACACTGAATATAATGCAGCGAGTTACTAGCAATGTTATTAAGAAGTGCAAGCGCAATATTTCAAAAGTAAATGACAAGCACTTCTTGGAAGAAAAACTGCAAGCTCCAATATACTAGCCTTGAACCTATCCAGGTCCGACTGTGATTAGTGGTTGGTCATCAGACAATATCCACAGGACGTTTCCACAACTCAGTCTAAGATACAAGACATCCGCTGAGATTTCCAGTGAAGTTATGCGAAAAATCACACTGAACTACCTTTCAATGGAGACCAATAACTACAGGGTTTAGGTGTACCTCTCGATGTTTCGCTTTTTCTTTATCCTCTTCTACATTTTGGTCCTTGGTCAGCTCCATTGTTTCTTGCAAGAACCGTTGTTCCAGTTCTTCCAGAGTTTGAGCATGCAATCCCTTCTCCTCATACCCTCCATCCAGATCTTGCTCGTGCTCTGGTAAACTCCCCCCTCCACTCTGATATGGTCCGTTGTCCATATTCTTATTGTGATAGTAACCCCCCTCGGATCCCGAGCCTTTTCCACTATACGAGGATAAGCTTCCACCTCCAGAGGCACCCCGACCTTGAACGTCAAAAACCAGGAAAATAAGCCGCAGCCAAACATCATTGAAAGGCAACATAAATGAAAAGATTCTCTAATCACTATCGACCGAGTCAACGAAAAAATGTATAACAAGCCCTCGTAAACCCTCTTCAGCGCTTACGTCCTCGCATTTAGAAGGGAAAATGAACAAGCGCATCAAAGGTCACCTGCCATAGGAGTCAGTCCCAGTTGTCAGGCTAGTCCTCCAATTTACACTGGTATGAAACCTTGCACTCACCATCTTTATATGAGAATGGTGGTGAAGCACCGGATCCATTCAAATTTTGAGTAGAGCCCGAAACAGCTTCCCACTGTCGACGAGCCTCTAACTGCGAAGCAATATGTTCAATCGTACGCTTGTCTTCATCCATTGGTGGAGGAGGTCCCAAAGGACCCAGATTTGGCGCAGCATGTTGTAGTCTTTGTACAGCTATGTGTTGCATTTGAGCTGCAATGAGAGGATTAACATTTGATCCCCGATAAGAACCGCCTCCCCCGCCTCCACCGCCATGTGGCCTCCTCATTGGTGGTGGCGGTGGTTGTTTCCACTCATCCTCAACTTGCTCTACCAGCTTGTTAACAACCTCCACTGCTTTTATGACAGTGATTCTGTCAGGACCTGAGATGCGTACATAAAAAGCACCATTTCCTGTAGCAAGGTTGTCTTCAAGCTTCAAGCGACATCCGGTATCTTTTTCGATTCCCTGTATGACAGCACCACCTGTACCAATAATTCGTGGTTTCAAGCGCTTATCCCTAAGTGGGATTCTTTCAATTACTTCCCCTGGTTTCCGGTTACCTCCCAGTGTGGTTGGACAGCCCTGTACACAGATCAACATCAACTGCAGTCAGCCAAACAGACCGTGCCCAATTTGCACCAAGAGAAAGCTTGTTGGTCAAATATCACGAGTCAAGGATGGATATCCCTCTGTCCTTCCACTCACTAGCAACCCCACGGTCATTTGACACAAAGCCCGCTCTTAGAAAACAAAATCTTTCATAAGAACGACCAAAACATCACCCAACACCCTCGGTCCAAGCAACTTTCTCTCTATAAGCTCCTAAGGTCCCTACTCCCACTGAAGGCACTCTCCAAACTTCAATCTACATCTCTTCTCAATCCGCAATCAGTTTCCGCTAAGATGAACTTAAGAAACGAAATTGGCCAGATCCAACTGGTAACTGACTGGACGATTCAGAAAGATGACTCGAGCACCGCCATTGACCTAGGACCAGAGCATGATAACGTACAAGGTAAATTCCTCACTTACTAGCAAGTTTACCATCCACATCGAGCTTTGTCAGGATGGCAAGTAAACGTGTGCACCATACCACCTGAGCAATTTCGAACCTCAAGGCGCATTGCCATCAGGTCCAGACATAACTTGTGCAAAGTATTTCATTACATTTAGCGTCAATTATTGTCACCTTTATTCTTACTTCGACCGATAGGGAGGGAGGATAGTGCACAAGTTAAGCTTCACCAACTCCTGAGAGCCAACCAAGCTTCTCAAACAGTATTGCCCGGAGACATCTTTTGGAACAACTAACAAAAGGAAGAGTGTGGATTTCAATGCAAAAGTATAACCTAAACAGCAGCATAAGTAGTTTCAAGAGTCAATAACATCCACAATTTTGTTATATTTCATCGGCATGAGCAAGTACTAATTGGGTGACGATCGTATCTCACAGGCACAAAAACATCACCCTCAGCCTGACCCAACAATCAACCAGCCCACCCAGGCTCTTTCGTCGATGAGACCAGCTGGAGTTACTTCCGATCAACGTCCACCAAAAGGATCTCAAAGAAAACACCTCTTTGACTAGATTAACTACAGTTTCTCACTTTCATCGGAAATGGTGACCGTTTCCTTGAGTCAGGCTTGTGTCATGTATATGTCATAGGTAGTAAAATGTGAGGATACTTCTATCCTGTTAGGAGAACTAAGTCTAAAGGCTGCGGGCCGTGAATACTTCACACCTCCTAAGTCTGCGAGGAACTGACCATGGATACAGAACAAGGTTCTCAGAGTTAGATCTCCCAAATTTGGTCCAAAGCTCAGAGAAAGCTCCACACCATCTGTAGGAAGATATCTCCATATTACACGCGTCAGTCGAAATCAATTGAGTCCACATCAGATTCCTTGGACGGGCAACTGAACATTTCGACGTCACCTGCGTATGTAGACACCAGTCCCGTTGAACTAGTGTTAACTACGCAGTCCATATCATCCGCGCTCAGCTGCTATTCGTCGACGTTACAAAAGTCCCTTCGAAACTCCGAAGTTTCTGACACTTAAAGAAGTTCAGTTTTCATCCAGCAGAACGCATGCTGCGTAAACATGAGAGGAGATAACAACAACCAGCACCGAATTTCGGCTTTTCAAGCATCATTGTGTTGATCTTGACGAGAACTGCGCGTCCCGCTCATGTTATGTAGATCACGGAAGAGGTTCCTACTGTGTACACTTTCTTGAAAGACGACGATGACCCGCTACATAAAAAGCGTGATGCATTCACCGAAGATTCAAAAGACGAAGAGGCTATTACAGCAAAGTAAGGAATAGTCTACCCAAGTTCACGGGTGTCTTCAGTTACACCAAGTGGCAAAGACATAAATTCTAAGGTCGATGCCAACATGTGCGGATGTTTTGAAGGATGACATGTGTTACAAAGGTAAGCCCGGGGCATATCACGATGATGAAACCCTCGATGAAGACGATATACGTTCAACAAACAGATGTTTGTTAAGTAGCGGGTTTGTATACTGTAACAGTAATTTTGAATAGAACTTGGACCCTGTCACCACTCGTGAATAGAGAACTCGCACTTGGGCTTATAATCTGATATTGAGACTCTTCAAATGTTGCTTTTACATAAGATCGATGGCACATCCTCCATATGGCCATCAAAGGAAAGTGATAGTCCTGGATAATATCCTCTATGTCAAATAACCCAGATGACCCAAGTGAGAATATGTCAAAGAACCCAGTTGCTAAGGCTATCTCACAAGGAAGACAGTTATAATTGCAGACAGGCAACCAAAGGTCTGTCGCAACACAACCAAACCATGATGTGGCTCCTCGCTTACGATAAGCCAACGTCTTGAATAACATGAAGAGTTGAACTACTCGAAAGGTTCGGGAATATCGTCCCCACTAAGTGCAGGTTATCCTTCTCCAGATGTTCAAGTAGTTACTAGCCAGCTTCATACTGATTGAAAAGGTCAAAGGGCTCTACGAATAAGTAGAGGAGACTGTAAAGCCCCGTATACCACCTCAAACAGCTACTCCGTAACCCTTAGGAATGGGTGGTGGGCAACAAAGGGTGCGCAAGACCAAGTTACCTGAAGCATTCACATACCTGGGCAAAATGGCCAACCTCGCCACAGATACGACAAGTGAGCTCCTCTTCCTTCCTGCGCTTCCAATTTCTTTCTACAGCCTTGGCCTTGGCCTCCCATACTTTGGCTTCTCTACTGGTGAAGTCAGTGGGCACAGCATTGGGATCACGAGGCTCATCCTCCTCATCTGATCCATCACCTGCATGGTCCACACTTGCATTTGCGCCAGGTCGTTTTTTCACCTTGCTGTCATCACGTGGATTGTCACGAGAAGGTCTAGGCGGGCCTGTATACTCCCTTCCATAGACCTCCTTAAACCATTCCTCATCTCTGTCATCATCCTGTGAATCGGCCATCGATAAGAATTATGATACCTTTTCTCTTAAGGTTGGTGAAACATTTGGTCCCGCTTCTGCTGGTGTAGGGCGCTCCTCAAATTCACCGAAGCATGGAACCAGCACTCATCTCATCCTCCCATTCTGATAGAAACACCACTCCAGACGAATAAGAGTTCCTTCCTTACCGGAAACAAGACAACAATTCATTTCCTTATTCACCAGATTGCTTTTCCAACCCCTTCGACTCCCAATTCTTAACGGGTATGAGTTGATGTGAAAATCCAGGAGGGAACCTAACTGGCAGACACTAGATTTCATGACTTCATTAACAGGTTCATCTTTTGATTATCATGGTTCTTGAGTTGGTGCCAACCTTATCAGTGAGACTACCCATCTACTTCAAATCACCAGAACTTCAAATCAACAGGAGGGGCAGCTCAAGTAAGTGCTTATATGAGCAGTGTCATCAGAGAGAACGACAATAAACAAAGAGACAGTGATTGCAAATATGGCAATCAAAATTACTGATCTAACTTGCGAAATTCAGTAAGAACATGCGTGCATACACAAGAGTGCACTGCTGTCAGACAGTAACAACAAATATTACTGAACTGTATCAGAGAAAAGATCCAACGTCAGCAAATACTGGGTTGAACACACTGCCCGGCAACTTACTGGGTAGACGGTGCTCCTCTACGCTGACTTAGCAGCAGAAGTTTCAAAAGTGTAAGAAACGGCGAAATGGTCGCAACCTTGAAGGTTTTTGCGGGACAAGGCCAAAAAGCGGGCAATTGGCAGGATTTGAGAAATGCGCCTCCTGTAGATGGAGGATGAGAAAGTACTGTGATAGAAAGAACAAAAACTAGTCATTACCCAGGGCCATGGAAGAAAAATCAACTGCTAAAACTCGGCAAAGTACTTTAAAAAAAGGAACACGCACGAAAAATTGTAGCGCACAATCTGCCAACACAGTAACAAAACCTAGTCGATAATCCATATCACTCAGATATAAACAGCGAATCGCAATTCTGCACTGCCAGCTCCGACCCTAAGCCTCCAAATAAAAAAGTGTACGCCAGTTTCCTCAAATTCAATCAAAATCCATGCCAAGAACTGCTGGAGCAGAGAAATCACCTCATCAACATCATTTGCTAAAACAGCTCGCAGCAGGAAGTGGCCCAAGGCCGGGTAAATATTACGCGCCTTCGCTGCCCACTCAGCACTGTTACACTGGGATCAACCGAACCTCTACCCGCCACCTGCAACCTTCGTCTCGGCGCGACACTCCTGCCCTCCGCGTCGACTTCTCCTCGTGAACCACTACGACTTCACAGACCACCTCCACACTGTCCACACCTCATCCACTCTAACCTCCTACACTGGCTGAATTTCTCAACAACAGCAATACCTAACACAACCTGTTCTTTGTACAAACCGCTCAAACTCAGACCACCCACAAGAAGGCACTACGCGCAGTGCCGGCTCGCCAAGGTCTCGGTGAGCGCAATCGACCATTTTCAAGGCACAATTTGTTGCCACTATGCTACATGCGCATTCCGCTCACATTCTCAAGGTCACGCTCTCGAGCCCTTCCTTCTCTCTCTCTCTCTCTCTCTCGCTCGCTCGGCCCATCCCGTCGCCTTCCTCGTTCTCGGTCGCTGTCTCGCTCGCCTGCTCTTTCGCCAATTTCCCATACGCTCGTCCCGTACGCCATATTTTGCCTGCCGCTCGCTAAAAGAACATCCCTGTGCCCAATCGTCGCGGCCGAAATATCTGACACAAGAACCGACGAACCATCGCTCTCCGTCGCGATCAATTACTCTTTTGGATATAGTCCCGCCAGTACTCCTGCCCCGTACGCCGTTAGCTCGCTCGCTCACTCGGTGAGATGGGTCCGGTCCGACCGTCAGTCGAGCAAACGCAACCTTCTTGGGCGGGTAACCACTGTACAGCACCGTATCTCCGCTCGGTTCTCGTGTACTGTACTCTCCTGTACAGTACTGCCCATCGCAGCGACTTGACGCGCACAGAAGCGAAAGCCAGGAAAGCCTTCCTGGACGCTGGGACCCGGCGGCCATTTTAAACCCATTTTTAGCCTCTGCTGCAGAGCGGCATAATGTCTAAATCCAACAGTTACTGTACAGTTGATGCGGAATGTCTTGATGCTGAAGTTTTATAGCGGCTCGCACCCCGGCCCCCAACGCGCCCTCCGATTGGGTCCGCTAATTTCAGCATGCGAACTACCAAAATATCTGGGAATTTTACAGACTCTTACACTTGTCATCATCAATCCGTTCTGCCTTCGCGAGGACAATAGAAAACACTTGTCGCTGTGCTCGTGATCCTGATTTCTGATAGGGGGACTTCGTCCTCAGAATCCCAGAGCAGTCTGACTCTGACTCCCGGCTCTGGCTGCTACTGTACTATGTCTTTTGGTCATCTTCATCACCTCTCCTCTTTTCTTCTTGGTGAAAATCAGGAGCAGTCGAGTCAGAAACCCGGATTGATGGTGTCTGGATTCTCCTCACCAGCATGGGTTTTCGGCTTGGAATTGACATGGACAAGCAGAGAGTCAACCGTGACCCAGTAGTTGCTTTCTGCAACCATCTCAGGGCGGGAGGCATGCGATTGTGCAGGTTGGCGCTTTGCCGTGAGAATGGTCAGTGGCGACTACTCACCTCGCTTTCACATCTACCAGTCATACAGTCCTTAAGATCCGTTTAATCATCGTCTTGAAATGTTTCCGATTTCATACGCATCAACCGCGCTTGTTTACTGACGTAGGAGACATTATTCTCTTAAGAACATATATGTTAATTTTGTCATTTCTTTTGGTCAATCCTTAGGTGATGCATAGGGCAATTACATTATTGTAGCAATCCACTTACATAACACATGGATGCCTTCAATGCCTTCAACACTGCCTTCTGCAATCAAGAAGGTACAGCCTTGCGATTCTGGCTTTTGTAGCTAACTTCAAGTGATTACCTTACAAAGTTTTACATTATAGTACAGTTCATAGATTAACATGAGAAAATTAACCACCGTGTAATCAAGAATGTGTAAACTTAAATTGAAAACTCGAGAAATTGCTTGATTGCATAAGAAAGCTCTATTTCTTGACAATCTAAATTTCAGTTTTATCAAGACGTCGTCATCAAAACTGCTTGGAAGGACAATGATTAGTCGTGTTAAGGGTTGGAAGAATTATGTAAACACTGTTTATTATCGAGACTATTATCCGTTCCTCCATTAGCATAATGCATTTCTCGATATATTTCCTTGCGAAGATGGTAGAGATTTTAATCTTGCTTTTACTTACATTTACTCTTGTTTCCATCCACATCCATCTGCCTTGAGAAAATTCCGAGACCGGTAAATACAAGCAGCTCGCGTAATGGGTTGCATCGTTACACAAAGTAATTACAAACACAGAGTGTACGTCATAATATATTCAACAAGCATACAAAGTCAATATCTAAAGCAATCAATTCTAAATCAAATTTAGAACTCAGAAAAACTAAAATTTAACTCGTAAATCATCCAAAATTCTTGATTCTTCACATTCTAAAATTTGCAAATCTTGTAAGAATAGGTAAGATCATAATTCAATAATGGGCTTGTAAAGGTATGAGAGATGATTTAAAAGCTCAAGGGCGAAGTACGTAAAAACTACAAGAATATTTATTGATTTATGCTACTATTCCAATTGATTAGAGAAAGAAACATGATTTAATGTAATCTAGTACGAAGTATTAAATTTTAAATCACTATTTTTAAACACTTCAAATCTAGAGATTAGTCACAAATTTTCAAAAAACAATATTTCTGATCTGATAATAAATGGTGTTATTTACATTGAAAATTCATCCCAGCATTTGAAATTCATGAAGAGAAGTATGATTCAAAACTTTCTTAAACATTGTTTACTTTATAATTCAATATCTATTATTTTTATCAATTAAAATTAACTCACTTGAATTATTAATTTTTAAAAATAATAATATTAATAAATATTATTTCTATTTATTAAACCATATTCATTTATTTCTAAAAACCTATACAGCGTAAAAAAATTTATGATTAAAAATATAAATATCGAAGATATATATATATATATATATATATATTATTTATAAGATAATCACTATACATTAAGCGTGTGCAAAATTAATCTAAAATTTTTCAAATATGAATTTTTTAAAATTTTTAAAATTTATAATATATTTTTGGTGCATAATCGGTTGAAAAACTTAGATTATCTTACAGAATAAAAAATTAAAAAATACAGAGGTCTAAAGTCATTAGTCATCCAATGACTTCTAAACAGATTATACTTCCTCGACTTATTTACTAAGTCATCAAATGTATATTCATCACAATTTTATAAAATATTTAAACTCTTTATGGTGAACAAAATATTGTGGTAAATATCACCATATATCATAAGTTAAAATGTATCTTATGTAGATCAGATATAAAAATGACTGTGATATCATACTTGGATTCTAAATTTGAATTTTTTGGTAAAAATAAATAAATAATGAAGGATTGTTTTGATTCAAACAAAAGTAATATGAAATGAATAAGAATTATGATACAGATCTATCAGTTTAATTAATAGTGGAGCAAGACTCAATAAACAACCATGGATATGTTATTATATAACAAATCTCTTCAATCCTTTTAGTATTATGCATTTATTATTATTGAATAAATTTATATAAACATCATATTGTCAGTTAGATTCATTTCATATAATAATGAATAGAATTTGAATTAAGTTTTATTAAAAACTAAAATACAATTATATTCTTTATCTTCGTGTACGGCAATAATTCTTTTGATACTGATCAACATATTTGTAAACATCACACCATGTTACAAAAAGTTGACTAAAATTTCCAACTTTTTAAGAGATCAGGCTTTTCCTCAAAAAAGTACTTGCTCCATATCGGAGAGTTTCTATATCTCGTTAGTTGTGCAATATTTCATTTGTTTACAATAGTAATAATGAAGTTAGAAACTCTAATTTGGATCACTAGAACAAGGTTTCTGAGACCCGGTGGAGAAGTTGGGAGTACCACCAACGTGTCGGATTAACTGCTAGCTAGTTGAAGGGTTGCAGGAAACATATGTTGGAATCAAAGGTTGGGTTGTTAGCAGGAAAGGTGTATTCGAGCAATCAGCAAAGAAACATGAATTATTGCTTATGGTATGAATACATTATGTTACAGAATCAATGAACAGTTAAGCATAAAGTTCTTATATCTTGTCGTCAATCACAAACTTTGGACGAAGAGGAGAGAGCTCATAACAATTAACAGTTGAAAAAAAGTGGAACACAACAACTGTCAGGGTGTACTGAAGATGGACACGTGATCTATCAAGGAGCTGGCGAATTATAACTTCTTGCAGCGCTGCAAAAATCTCGAGAGTTATGATTGGCTGACTGCCCGTCAACATTCAAACCAATTATGGAAACCCGATTTTCATGAAACCCAGGTTACTGGATCTACTCCCCCGTACGTTTCTCATGCTTTGCCCCTAATTTCCTCAATAGGAGCATAGGATAAAATACAACCCCTTTCGACACCATGGACAAAACTTGAAGCTCAAAAGTTCCACGTTCGAACATACTGGAATCCAGTAACATTTAACATCATCGAGATTCTATTTGGCTTCATTCCACTCATACATATTCCTTCTTCACATCCCAACGAGATATTCCGTTCATGCATCATATGTTTATATAACTTGTTGAAAATCGGAATCCCTTTCATGATGTTTGTTGTGATGTAGAGGATAAATACATGAAAGGAGTGATCATTGTGCCGTACGCATATTTGGTATTTATTACTCAATAAGTATCAATTTATTTTTGCAGTCATTTAAATTGTAGTTCCTATCGTTGCAAGGTTTTGTTATGGGGACAAATGAAAAGACATCAACCAATGTCTCTAATTATGTAAATATGCAAAAGATTTATGACTTCATTTGTGTGGATGTTGAGTAATATAGAGCTATGAAAAACTAATGCCACAAATCGATGAGAGATTGATCAACAATCCACGATATTATGTGAAATCACACTCTTTAACTTTGTTGTATAATATATTTTACTTGTTGTGTTTTCCATTTACCATTTATATTGCTCTATATATCACATAAGATCATACACCATGCAATACATGACCGAGCAACTATATTGTTATAAAGATAACATGTCACATGTAAATGATGTTATCAAGAGAATTTAAATAAATCACAGTCAATAAGACACAAATTGGCTGAGATGAATACCAGGTTTTCTTTCAAATTACTTCAATGACATTTTATTGTGTGTTGCACGGTGCATGATATTCATACTTCTTGTACACTAATGATCAGTAAATTGAATCACATATATTATTATTTTCCATAAAATCCATAAGCATGAACTAAGGTTTGACAGCATTACAATGATAACTAGTGGTACAAAATCTTATATATATATATATATATATATTATTTTGATAAAAAATCTACAGATATATTTAGAATGAAATATTTATGATTTATATCATTTTTAAATTCTTTCTTTATACATGAAAATAGTTAATCAAAATATGAATAATGAAATATTATGATAGTTTCTTGCACATTTGTTCACTTATATTAAAATGTTTGTTGTCAAAAGCTCTACAAAACTTCAAGATACATTTTAGTTGATCTTAACAGATATATAGAATGGTAAGAATCAAAAAGAGAAGAAAAAATCTAAACATAGTATGTTGACCAAAAGCTTTAGCATTCTTGGAATCTCAATATATTTCAGATTTTGAGGAGTTAAAAAAATTAAATGCAAAGGATCAAGTATAAGAGTTTGTCAATAAAAGCTATAAGTCTGCTCAAAGATAGGGACAAGAGAGAAGTCTTAATACCATGATGTGATGATTCTAACTTAAAGAATGACATTATGACTTATAAAAAAATACTCAAGGATTTTAAATTATCATTTTTTCACTCCCAAAAAGCTCGCCGGAACTTATTATCTATTAAGTATATCGTCCTTGCATTTGTTGAAGATACGTTAACGTCTGCAAAGTAGTAGGATGTCTTGATACTCTAGTTCAACAATTGCTCTTTACGTCTATTTAATTCTGTTCGGTTTAGTTACCAGCCATCCTCTGTATACAACATTGCTCTTCCTTAACCTGATGACTTGACGGACAATCTCATGGGTACATATGACCCTTAAAGAATGTTTCTGATAATGATATCATACTGCGGTGGTGGTGTCATCATAAGTTGCGAGACCAGCTGTCCGATAGAGACAAAATGGAGTATTTTCGACGCCCTATCTGTTGCTGTTCTGCATTTTCTCGAGCTGCAGAGTTGTTATCGAAAATCGCGGGCACTCACATGCGCACTATAATTATTTATTTCTCTGACATCGCAGAAGGATTTCTGGAAGTATTATCTGATTTCAAATCGCGGCGTATCTGTCAAGAGACCACATGCAGCTGAATCAATCAACCCTCGTTGGCCTCTCGCCGTGTTCCACCAATAGTTCATAACTGATCCATAAAAACCATCTACTAGGAAGGAATGATTCCTACAATCCACTTTCCATGCCAAACTTTTCAAAGAACCCACTTTTCAAAGTCTTTTGGATATATAATATATAGGTAAATAGCTGAGCAAAAGTTGTCGAACTTTGTGAGGCTATGCTTCTTTAGTGTTAAATCTTTGTTGGTGTCCAATGGGTGTATATTTATAACTTTTGTATGATCCACATATTTTCTCTAATATGCATTCTCTGAACTGAAGATATAGACTTTTAAGAACTAGGGTAAGATGCAAAGTTATTTCGATATATATATATATATATATATATATTCTATGCTTCTGGATATATTAGTATTGGATTATTATTGCATTAGTGTATTATAGCCAGAAATTACGATAACTCATAAGAGTAATAAGGTCTCCAGAATCCTTGCTCATATAATTTTTTGATGAAAAGCATTATTTAAAGATTTCAAATGCCCAGTGACTCAACACTTGACGTTTGGACGAAGTTCACGGTATTTCTGGATGCACTTCAAGATACTTTGTCAATTTTTGTTGTGTTCATGCTAAAATGCCTTGTGTAGTTTCAACATCAAGTGCTCAGCAGAATTATATTTGTGGAATATAAATTCCACAAGTAGAAGTTTATCTCATTTGTAAAGGAATAAAATGAAAAAATAAACACGAACGAGCTTAACGGCAGTACAGTACTGTAAAGCATAATTGGTGGGTAAACCTCATTATTCCGATCATAAGCTTGTCCATATTTTAAGTTCGGATATCGAAAGGAGCGGCTAGTTATTATAGTTCGTTTTCGCGGGGAAGGGAAAGAAGTAGAGCACAGGATGGAACCATCGGCCTAGGGTGAATGATAGTGAGCAAAATCTGACTAGAAGTAATGCAGAGCATGGGAGCATCAGCTAGGGTGAGTGATAATTAATCTAAACTAACTAGAATTAGTGCAGAGCATTAGACTAATCTGAATAATAACTAGCACTTCCACATATTGAATGGTACATCAAACCAAGTAATTTGTAAATAGTCAACATCAATGTAAAACTTCAATTTGACAAAATTCTTTATATTTTTCGACTTGTTAAACTGGACTGAGTAGTTTCTTGTTAAGAAATCTCATTTTGAAGATGAACACAAATTTAAACATGACATCATAACATCCGGCATGAAACAACTGCTCCAGGGGAAGAGAAAAAGAGATATCAAAGATAACCATGAAACTGACGTTGAGATAGTTCATACACAAGTATTGCACCACAAAGATGACTTTAGAAGCAGTATCGAATAATTTACTTATATTATTTGATCAAAAAAAGTTCCACATAGGTCGTCCACGCACCACGTGTCGCCATTCACGGATGTAAAGTCTCACTCATCTCGACGTATTTTCACATCGAAATTAACTCCACAAGAATGATAATAATCAATAATAGAAATACTTTTGTTGAGGAAAAAAGAAATCGAAACACTGACTGTCTAGTTGGTATCGAGTCGAAATGTTGGTAGATATGAGCGAGACAGGGTTTTATGAATTAATACTTTAGCACCCCATCGTGTACCCTCGAACACTGTCGGAGTCGCGCGTCCCGAGGAAGAGCCAAGTCCGGGACTCCATGCAGGACCGACCGCAGAAGAGGACGTAACAATAAGAGAGACACCGGCCAGCAGGTGCGTACGGAGCCGGAGGAGAAGGAGGAGGAGGGCGCAGAAGGTTCAGGTAGAAGAGACGAGGAATTCCGACCCTCGTCGTGGAGCGCGTCCGAGTGCCGGATTTGAAAACTCACAAGGAGAGGCGACGAGAAGAGAGGGGGAGGGGGAAAGTGAAAGCGCCGAGAGGCAGCGTTTGCATGCGGCTCGGAGGAGGGGCAGGAGCGCGAGGTCGAGGGCCTCGAAGCTCGAAGGGACGGGGAGAGCTGCCAGGGAGCGATGCGATCGACGAGCAGTGTCCCAAGACGAGGAGCCAGCGGAGCGACTGACTGACAGACGCATTCGCTTCGTCTGAATTTGGTTGAAGGCGCGACGAAGGCCGAGAGGACATGAAGTGCTTCCGAGGCAGAAGAAGATGGGATTTCTGGTCGCGGTCGGCGTAGAAGAAGCCGACGAAGTTGAAGAAAACGAGGAGCGCGAGGAGGAGGTGGTTAAGAAATTTGATCTACGTGAGTGCTCCGTGAATTATAAGTCCGCGAGCGAAGAGTGCGACGGCGGGAGAGGGCGGTGCCGGTGGTTGGCGATTCGGTGAGATGCCTGACGAGTGCTGGGGCTAGTTCGGTGAGGAGTCCGTTTCAGTAGGTCCGAGGCGGGATGGCGCAATCGGGCCTTCCTAGAGGGCGGTCCTGGACTGCCGGAGCGCCGGCAGCAGGTGGATCAGGTGCGGGGGGTGCAGCGTTCGCAGCTTCTTCGCGCTGGCTTCGGAACGAGAGGTACCGCGAGCTCAATCAACTGGAGGAGGAAGCGAAGAGGAATATGAAGGAGATTAAGCTTATGGAGAAGGAGATTCGCGAGCAGGCTGCTAAGTTGGAGATGCTCAAGAAGCTCGATGCCAAGCGGGTGGAAAGGATTTCCGACCTAAGCAGGGTCCTCGAGACGGAGGAGAATGTGGAGGGGAAGAGAAAGGGAGGAGGCGAAGGTGGTGTTGATGTTGATGATGGGAAGCAGCAAGCGAGCGAGGGGTTGCAAGAGCAACTCATGCGTTTGGAGCAAGAACGCGCCAGTATTCTGAGCACGATGGAGCAGACGAAGGTGGCACTGGAGCAGAAGGAGAAGGAATTAGACCGGCTCGCAGGGCATCACAAGGGTCTGTGCGATCAGATTGGGAAGGAGGAAAAAGCGTTGCAAGCAGCAGAATTGGAGGAGTCGCTCCAGCAGAGTGTGGCCGTGCACCAGGAGATGCGATCGCTGTCCGAAGACCTGGGACGCCTCCGAGGTTTGATGGATGGCCTTCCCTCCGTACCCGATCAGTTCAAGCAAAATCCGATGCGTCCAGTGAAACCCAGAGGCACATATCATGCAGTTACGAACAGGGGGAATAGAAGTGTGGCAAGGAATAATCATGAGTCGATTCCAGCTCCCGAACAAGGCCGCTCTTCGGCCGGGCATGCCCTCCCTTTTACCGGCAGAAACAAGGTGCCTGTAGAATTTGAAGAAAGGGAGGGCTCAAACCGGAAACGCCACAAGAACAGTTCATTCGAGCAAGAGCTTCAACGATTGCATGAACAGAGAGAGAGATTGGAGCAAGAGGCTCACGAGAAGCAGATGTTGTTGGAGTCTGTGGCCCGGTTCTCCAACCAGTCACGAGATGCCGAGTCTGGCATAGGGATGTATTCCCGTAAACTGGTTGGAACTTCTCAACCAATACTGAGCCCATCCTCTGTCTTTGAAGGATTCAAAGACACCCCGTCGCTGGGGCCGCCTAGACCGGCAACTACAGACTCAAGTTCTGCTTCTTCCGATGCATCATCCGAAGACACCACCGTTGAGAAGCCCGAGAATGGCGCTGTCAATTCGGCCGCGAAGCGCCTGAATTTCGGAGACTCCTCGTTGAAAAAACCCGATACCACTATGCTTCACCCGGTTGGTACAGGTAAGAGTTGTATTTCTATGGAATCGAACTCAGACTGTGTGTCCGAACGGGATGATGATATGAGTAAAGACCATTTCGGCAGCGTGGCTGTAGAAGACGGGTCTGTAGGAAGCTGCACGGACATCACCGAGGAGCAAGGCTTTCCAGAGAATGGATTGAAGGGGGGATGTTCTCCAGAGGAAGGTGAAACAAAGGACTTCCTTCAAGGAGAATCGGTAGTGGAAGGCATTGAAGAGGAAGAGTTAACGACAGGTAGTGGTATCAACGAGATTCAGAGACTCGAAGAGGAAGTTGGCAGCTGGGGATATGGAGAAACTCCGAGAATTCTCCCTACGGAAGAACTTTTGCCTTCGGAAATTAGAGCTGCCGAGACACCTGGAACTCTTATTTATCATGAGGAACCAGGAGAGGGCGTTGTTGAGGAGGAATCATTGAGCGCTAGGTGTCACAAGATCAGGCGATCTTTGGAATTTATTTTCGATTCGAAAAATATAGAAGGTGCTAGAGGATCTCTTGAGACCTGTTTACACCCAGCTGTGCCGTCCTCTCAATCACACCTGGAAGAGGAGGAATCTTTTCAAGTCTCTATATTGAAGTCTTTTCAAACTGAAGGTACGGGAGGTAGTTGGAAAGTTGTGTTATCACAAGATATACGAGCACAAATAAATAAATTGAAAATATGCAAATCATGGCAGTGGATTTTAAAACTTGGAGTCGTAGTCACATGTGTACCCTATGCGTGCGCCGTTGCCCCTTATTATTATCCAGTGCCGACTGTTTGGTCACCCAACGTAGCATCGTCTCATTTCTTGTCATTTGTTTTTATGAGACCATATGCTCTATTTCTCGTCTTCTCTTGAAGTTACACAGGGTGGACATTGAAGCTGAAAGTTACGTTCATATTCAAGCACTTTCATACTTTTAAAATTTCTTTCTTCTCACTTTTCATTTTCTTGTGGTCACCCTTATGTCGAATCGTGCAGAGGGCAATCAACCTCGAGAACTATATGCTAAAATTGGCGATGAAGATGAATTCCGAGTAGGGAGACGAGAAGCATCTGCTAATGTTGGTGATGACAACGATTTTCAAATCTGGAAACAGAATGCCGAAACTCACATACGGGAATTGAGTTCTCAGTTTAGTCTTCTCCATCAAAAGGTGGAGCGTGAAGTGGAGCTGCAAGATGAGTTGAGGAAGCAACAGCACCTAGAACAGAGTTCAGCTACTACAGAACAGCTGACCAAGCAGGTTAACTCCTTTGGAGACGAAATTACTGAACTCAGACAGAGCATGCTCCAACTGCAGCAGAAACTTCTAAAGGAAGTTGAAAGCAGGTCAAGCGCGGAGCATTCTATAGAGCACTTCCGCAGTATCTGCACTGATCAATCATCCAAATTGGAGCATATGGAGAGTCGGGTTAGCATATTAGCCAACGAGCTAGAGCAGCAACTGCAGCTGAAAGCCGAGCTAGAGGGAAAGCTTGACAAAGAAGCTCAAGAAAGATTGAAAGTTGAGGTACGGCTCAAGGACCTGAGTCATGCTGTTTTGCTTACGGCCAGCACACGAGAGAGAGGAGAAGAAGCAGTTGAAGAGCTGGTTGAGAAGCAGAAGATATTGTTGATTGACCAATTGAAAGAGGCAGAGAAGCTTCGAACTGTGGCGGAAGTGAGAGTATGTACTCTTGATAAGCAAGTCGAGCAGTTAGAAATGGTCTGTGATGTATCTCAAAATATCCAAGAGATTTTGAAGTTTCAAGACAAAGCTCTGAAGTTGGGGTTACAAACCCTAGTTCAGGTGCTTATGCTAGCATTTGGTGTAGTTACTTTGTACAGCCGGGTTGCGGAAGCAATTAAAGGTTCCCTCATTCCTACCTAGAATCACCCAAATCGGGAAAGCCCAGCGCGCATCTCGATAATCTTGCACAAAGTCCACCTTCTAGATGTGGAGGTCTCACATCACGCATGTGTGGAGGTTAAATCTAACTTCAGTCCTACCCAACAAGAACACTTCCACAGGCAAGTGCGTTCCTCTGATTTTATCTTGTTGGTAGCGTCAAGAAGAGACTGTGCTGTACTTTTTGTAATTAATTTTCTCTCATGTTTTGAGGTGTACATTTCTCTCGACACTCCAAGCTTTGTGATGTTATTTGAAGTATATCGAGTACCTGAGTTGGATGTGTCAAAGTTTTGATTACTTTCGTACAGCTCGTTTTTTCAGTCCCGTTTCGAACCCTGACAGCAGACGACAGAATTCTTTGCTGACGATGTGATTGAAAGGGTTGAGTTTGTAGATTATGACATGAAACAGTGGTAAAGCTAAGTGCCAAGGCGATTGCGGTCCTTTTATGGACATTCCTTTTGATGTGACAAAACCTTTGCTTATCCTCTATGTGGAACCTAAGGTATCCACGTTTGTTCCTTTCTAAGAACGGGCATTGGTTTCGCCAATTCATAATTTGTCTTTTTAATACTGCTTTTGCAAATGTGCTCAAATTGTGGCTGAACGTCCTCCGCGTGGGTTTGACGTCAAAGTCTCATGTGTTCAATTTTTAGGGGGCCTATATCTCAGTTTGCTTATATGCGCCGTCACTTCCAGTGTTTTAAACACTTGTAGCCAGATCGCACATCTCATCAGGCACAATCAAGGACGCTGTATATGTCAGAAATTGGGTTCATAATCACTCTGCCTAAGTCATTTGTGGTGGACAGTTCTGTAGGTTGTACCATGTCTTGAATAGCTAGAGACATAGACAAGCTATGAGTAAGCAGGCCTGTCCAATCGAGAAGAATATGATTTGATTTTTCATATAGTTTTCGAGCCACTTGTAATGATTACTTTTTGCTTCCGGATATAGAATTCATGATCTACGTTTGTGGAACAATTGAAATGTAGAAAATTTCATGGGGAGTAAGATATGTTTTAGGAGAAGGAAAAGTCACCTGAAAGTAGCAAAGGACTCGTAAGCGACTGACTTTTATGTCACCTTGTATGGTTCGGAAAAGTGGCCAAATATTGATGTGGTCTCAAGCCATTGAAAAACGTTTTTCAAAGCTTTCATTTGTGTGGTTTCATCTAGGTATGTCGAAGACTCTTGGATATTATAGTTATCATCCTCAATGTTAGATCACGTTGAGATTCGGGAGAAGTAAGATATTTCTGCTTACCCTTGAATGGATCCTGACCTTTTACGGACACCCTTCGTTTTCGTCTTTGGGGTCGGTTTCTTCACTAGGATTTCCGTACCGTTATGTTGGTTTGTATCTACATTAAGCTTGCGTCACATTGCTTACTACATGTGGTTAGCAAGATCAATCGCTAAAACTGACTGGTGTCTCTTTGATTTTGAATGGAGACAGGGCTTGACCTACATTCTACTTCTGACCTTTGCGATTTGGTTACGATGCTGGAAACTTCGAGTCTTTAGTTTTGTATATATTTTTTGCTGCCTGTCTGGAAGTTGTGAAAGTCACCGACGTTTTATTTTGTCTCTATCATCTTTATCATTTTTACTTCTCCACCTCCACCTCCACTTGAAACACTTGAAAGCAGCGACACACAATGGGTTGTTTACCTTATCAGGTCGTCGACAGCAGCATTTCCGGTCTGAAACGTCGCAAGAACTATGTTCTTTCTAAAAGGTGAGATACATGTGGCTCGCTGCATGACACTTATATGCTTTCAAAGGAGATGAGCATTCATTGCCGTTGAACGAATGCTGATCGGAAAGAAACTTCCTTTGCAGCCAAAAGAACTTCACTCTTTTGCAGATTGTAGCGATATGGTCAACAAGGGAAGGTGTGCCGTCATGTAGTTCGTGTTAATGTGCTCTTAAAACAAATCTGTCCGAGACAAAGTCTAAGTAACGAGACTTAAACCAGCAAAAACATCTTATCGGTGAGAAGTACTCAGGTTCGAGGAAGGTTTACATGGAACTTTCTTCATCTACTATACGTTTCATTTAATTGGTCAATGACAATGTTTTCCATAAATATACCATATATGATTGAATGTATTTATCCTCACAGCACTCTATAAACATAGGTTATGACATGGTTACTGTCATTGCTGTGTTTAGAAGATATATTATTTGTCAGCGCAATTTATATGGAGCACTTGAATGACCTGAAGCTTGGGATTTTTCTTGTAGTAGCAAATTGATAGAAAAAAATTAGTGATTGATGTCACTAGTTTTGAGCACTACATGCTATAAATGCACATGATGATATTGGGTCAAATATTTGTAATGTCTGGAATTCTAAATCATATCAAGATTGTTCCAAATATTACCTTTTATCATTTAGAAATTTAAATATGATTGAAAATAATACATTGAATGATAAATTTACTATATTTTATTTTTTTAATAATTATTTAGGGAGTGGTTACTTATACCGTACTTAGAGCTCATTAGCTTTCACTCTACTCCAGGCTCTTCTATCAACGGTAGATATAGGGTTGTAAGTTATTTGGATGAGTAGCATTCAGTGTAGGGTGTCATCCAATCATAGAATGTCACACCAATCATAGAATCTTATATATTATGGTGATGATAATTAAAACTAATTGAGGTATAGCTATCACTAGTCATTATTTCTTGTATGATTAAAAAACTAATTATTTATATTTAAATCATCATCTATCATAATGATTGAAAAAAATTTTGTGAAATTTTTTATATACTAACATCAAATTGTATACAATGATAGATTATTTTGATAAAAATAATGAATAATAACACATTTCATGCAAGTTTGTATCTCTCATTCAAATAATCATTCATATATGGAAATTATTTGAATATATTAAAATTCAAAATAATTATTTTATTAAATTAATTTTTAAACATTATTATATTAATCTCAAACACAAACTAAAAATTATTAATATTTTTTTCTAATATTTAAAATTGTTAGTATTTAATTGAAAATCTTTGATAATAAGTAAGTGACCCAACATAACATATAATGTTATTATTTTATAGTTATTTGTTGAGAATAAGTGTACTAAATAATACGTGTGTTTGTTTAGATTAGGATGAAATGTGTCAATTAAAAACGATATGAAAATAATCTATATATTTGTCAATTAGATTTTGAATGTATCAATTAAGAACGATAAGTTAACAATCTATATGGTTGTTAATTAAATATTGAATTTGTTAATTAGTATGTTAGTTGAAAACGACATATCAACATTCCATATGTTTGTTAAACTATCTGCCAAACTATCGATCCATTAAGAATGAATTGGATGATGAGAATGAAATATTATTTCCTTGTAATTGTTAATCTGATCAATATAACGTAAAGAAGAACCATTCTAATTATCTTTCACCTCTAGAGTTGTGTTTATTCTTCGAATAAACTTTTCTTTTGATACATAATGTTACAACTCCACATCTGTGTTTTTTAACTACATCTTGTTGCAACCATCATCTACATCATTGAATCTAGAGGATGAAAAATCAATAAGTGATTTATTGTTAGTCACAACAGTTATCATAAGAGTTGCAATCAAGTCAAAGAATTTGAAGTACACTTGAACTTATGTACCTTATGCTAAGGTATTTATGTCGTATTTATTCTCTTGATTACTACGGTATGATGGAGCTTTAGGATTTGAAATTTAGTGGCAGTGAAATGATTATTGAACAAGCCATGGTCAGTAGGAGATAGAGGCTGGACGTGGCAAGGAATGTCTTGAGGAACGAAATGAGTCAAGAAAACAAGCACGTAAGGCTCGTTGAGGTTCTTTATCCGAAGACAAAAAACGAGGATTGATGAACAAAAGCATTCAACTGTTGGACGCAGATTCATTGAGCATTGTACCTAGAACGCAACACCGTTTGTTAAAGATTAAAGTACCTTTTGATAGAGTACGAAGTATCGTTGGTTAAATATTGATCACAATTGATTGTTGAATTTTTTGTTTCTAGATTATTCTATGTGTCTACGAGACAAGAGATGAATGAATGAAATAGAAAAATCTTCAAATCAAATTGTTGCAGTCACAACTTCAAATGTTTGTTGTAACAATGTCACAACCATTAAATTTGAAGTAACAAACATAATCAAATACAATGGACATGGTGACTATTTGTTTTGAAATACATAAATGAAGAGCAAGTTGAGGGCCATGGATCTCGTCAAGTTGTTGACGCCAAAACTATCAAATTACAACGATGACGATTGTAAGTAACTTCAAAAACAAGCTCTGAATATTGTCATTGTCTATTTGCAATCTTTGACCTTGAAAAAACTGGATGAATATGACAAGTGTACTAATTTATTTGATACTTTTGAACTACGATTTCATCCAAAGAGCTATCAAACAAGTTGTATGCTTACTTGAAGCTAATGAGTTTCAAAATGAAGTATTATGACATAAGGATTCAAGAGCACATCAATGCATTTGATTACTGATCTATAAAATCTTGGAAAGTAAATATCTGATGAGAGTAAAGTTCTTCATCTTTGTAGTTCACTGCGAAAATTTTATCAATTATTATTGTGTATCTTGTTTCATCGTAATGGACAAACCATCACTTACAACAAGATTGTAAGTATCATGTTGATTGATGATTTACAACAAAAGATGATATTATCATATACTCCATCATTTTTTTTGTTACAACATTGAATGTGATTCAAAGTCACACATATTTAAAGAATGGCAAGGATGACAAGCGTTTTGGATCCAAAGGTAGATCCAATTATATAGGTAATTTTCCAGAAAGAAAATCGTTGGTGTATAGGAGACGTGAGAAAAGTGACCATTTCAAGAAGAACTTCCATGTAAAAATCAAAGGTGATCATTCTCTGTTAGCAAATGTGGCTCAAGAGTTTAATCTGAGGATTATGATTTGTTTAAAAATGGACTATGATGCTAGAGATATGATTTATGCAACTGATAAAAGTTTGTTGATAATGTGTAGATTCTAGATAATGCTTAATCTTATCAATGTACTATGATGCTAGAGTATGACTTATGCAATTGATCAAAGGTTGTTGGTGATGTATAATGACTGCTTTAAGATTAATCTTATCACATATGTTACGTTACATTAGATTGTCTTCTTGCACTTTATTAGTATCAATTGGTTCAATTTTTATGATGAATAATTAATATTGTAAGATTGAAGGTATTGAATATTTTAAGATTTGCATGTTTATTGGAGTCCAATGTACATTGATTCAAGTTAATTTGATACCTAATATAAAAAAAAATCTTGATATTTCTTGGAATGTTAGATTCAAAAGATATTGAGTGAAATTTTAAGAAAGTAATGCTTGAGATTTAGAATATTTGATAAGATTATATTTAGAAATCATAAGTACAATAATCTATACTTGTTAGAATAAATTATAATTTGTGATGAAATTAACTTTATTAGATTTATAGTTGAAATGTGTCATCCCAACTAAAAATCTAGAATACATAATTAATAGGCGCAAGCAAGCAGTAAACTATATCAGGAATTTCCACCTATACCATACAATTTAAGATACTCAAGACAATTTGTGGCTCTCGAATTCCAAGATACTCATCTCAACAGGCAAATATGTGACGTGGCAATTATATATCTCTTGCTACTGATCCGAAGTTTGCTATGTCTACTATTCATGCTTGAAACGATTATGTGACCCCGAGGTAGAGTTCAATACTGAATCCACACAACGAAGCAAACTCCGGAAAGCTAAAATTCATTAAAACATATTCATCCCTTGTTACCTCTCGGACTGCAGATGCTTGAAACTTCAGAAACGTTTGCGTCCACATTGCACCGCGTGTACAATTTAATGGAGGCGTTCAATGAGGATGCTTGTGTATGCAATGGGTTACGGACTAGGTGATTTGTTCCGTTGGTCTTCCCTGTTTTGTATTGTAGATCATGGACAGAGCTAATCAGGAGTAAAGGATCCAGAAGTATGTGTGGAGGGAAGCCACTTGCAGTACTCAGTTGTATCTGGAGACAAATGGATGAAGTTATGTGAATCTTTTGTATCAAGAATGCTGAACAGTTCATGTCAGGGGTCAGGTAGGGTAAGAGAGGCTGGACGCAAAAAGAACGGAGCGGCAGTCTTTCTAATGACTATCCTATGTTAAATTTTTCGAGATTGTGAGGATAACAAAGCCTCCAATACAACGTCATCACGGGAGTTGGCCACACGAGACTTCATGGCTTTAAAATCATATGCCATGGATCATTTTCTACATTACAGCGGACGTGGCTCATACTTGCCGGGTATATTTTGTTAAGCTGGTGTGGATTACTTAGATCGCTGCAATGTCGTCGACATAGAACTTCCCCGCTATTCAGACGGAGACTAACTTATCAACTTTAATATTTCATTCTTGGTCTCTAAAATCGTCAAAATTAATCGCTTTCAATTCCTCTGATTTTCTTCTTCTCTATCTTGCATAACAAAATTATTTGATGTGCATCGTAGTTGATGTTGATGTAGTTGATATCAAGTATTTCGCCCTTGCGTTACTGATCGGAGAGAAATTTATTTACTGGTTACCGCAGCGATTATTTTGCTCGATTTGAAACTACCTTACACTTAGGCAGTTCAATCACCATTGATTAGACACGAAGAAACAAAAGCCCGGATCATACAGATATATGAGAGAAGTAATGGTTGTCATCTTAATAAAGTGTAGAAATCTATCTGAGCTTGAATAAGTATATACTACATCTGTGGCAGAGCGTTTGAATATTACCTAATAGATGCGAATTTTAAGGACACTTCTTTTGTTTTTTGTTGAGAGTTTGTCGTTTCGTAGTTTGCGTCACAAGATCTACTTTGGGAAGACTGTGCCGAAGTTCAAAGTTCGAACCATCTCCATCCGTTCATTCGAAACTACGATGCCAAAATTGGGTGAAGTCGACTAACATGTACTACATGGCGCCGCCGAATCTTTAGTATATCAAAGGATATACGGAAATTTTCACGTGGAGCTCTCTAAGAGATGGCAAAAAAGGACAAAGGAGTGTCTTTATCGTAGACAGTGATCATCCGTTTTACACTTTAAGCAAAGCTATCGGACATGCTTACGAGGCACGAGCCATTTAAGTTACAACTTGTTGCATAATGTTCTGTTCCATAAACTCTGTATAACAATAATAGAATGGAGGCCAAGTAACTTCTGTGCATTCATCTGCTTGTGATTTGTTGATCGGGTTTGGTTGATGTATTTGTGTATACTGCCTTCAATAATTCCAGCCTAAACTGAAGAAATTCCCCCAGTGAATTCTGTTTTTATATTGTGGCTCGTATGTACTTGACTTTGAGCATGCAATATGGCACTAGTGATTAGAAAAATGTGGCTCGTATGTCCTGGAGCTCTCTCCAATTCAACTGGAGTAACTAGTTGAGGTATTGAGAAACAAAAGTTTAGTAGGCATGTAGTGTATGATATAATTTATATGCCAGCAACAGACAGCATCATACGGAAGACCATGAAACCATCCTAAATAATTTTTAAGTTTTCCACGTGATTACAGTCATGTGTCTACATAGTTTGATTGGGTTTACGAGGATTAGCGTCTATCACTGAGTGGCAAATTTGTGATTCGGTAGAGTTATTTTTTGTTTTTCTCAAGTTTTTCCCTTTTCTGGCATCGAGTTGCCACGTATACGAGTCGGTAGACGTGGCGGAGCGACGAGGGGTAATTCCGAAACATACGTGTTGGAGATGTCGCTCCTGGGCCCCACATGGTTAACGGCCTGTGTCTATCGAAAGCAAAAGAACGGTGGCGGTTGTCTTTTGATATTTTCAGCATATGCGGACCAATTGCAGAGAAAGTGGGTAAACTTCCGGTAAATTGCCGGAAGTCTTCCCTCTCGTAGAAGCAAGGATCTTAGACAGAGTCGATCTCGACTCTGCCCCACTCTTCTTCTTCAGATTGTGTCTGACAGTAGAAACTCACTTTGTACTGTCAAATTTCGTGTTTGGGAAAATTCACGAAAATTGGATCCAATGCAGTGCTAAAATCAGCGTCAATTGTCGCTAGATTGATTTCCTGCGGGAAAGACTGGAGTTATCTACTACAACGATTTCTCGTGTATTTGCCACAAGCAATATCATATGGTGGATGAATGGGAGTAGTCTGTCGGACATTGCGGTCTTCACTCTTGGATCCTGTTTTGTTTTGCACCAGGGAGATTGGTTTTGCTCCAGTTTCAGTTGAACGTGATGAAGTTAGCCCTTCAATGAGGCTGAGAACGAGAGTGCATTGGGCAGTCACGCAAGAGCGCAAGCTGCGGACTAATAGCTTCTTCTGCCACTCTGACTCCTGTCTTAGTTCTGTTGACGATCTCAGGCAGGGCATTCCCTGCAAGGATTCTGCGGTGCAAGAGCACTGTCGTAGATAACCAAAGAAACTTTGTGCTTGAAAGTCAAGCAATTGTCACTGTTCCCGACTGTGAACAATAAGGTCCGCTGGTGGCCAGGTGCTAATGAGTTGTTCCGTGTTTGTCCATAGTCTTTCGACCAAGCAGTGTTCGTTTCTCCGAATGCTGTGACCAATTCTGTACGTAAAGAAAAAATCAGTCGACTACTCATTGTGACATTGATCAGTATTTTCATGTCCTACCAGTCTGCTGAGGCTTTTCAGTCGCTCTCTTTCAGCTCTTGGAGACGCTAGGGGCTCAACATCTAGTAAACGTAAGAAGGCTCTGAGGCGAGGCATTAGTATCATCAACATGGGTCAAAAGAAGCTTCGCTTTCGGTCGGACAATGAGAGATCGTTTTCAGCTGCGGATACCTCATGGAATACAGAGGACAGCGGAGGACGAATTCCATTCTTCGAGAGAGTTTATAATTTGACTAACAAGGACAAAGTGTACACTTTGATGGAAGAAGAGGATATGACAGGCATTGAAGCCCACCGAAGACCGATCGTGACTCGTGGTTCGTTTCAGAACGTGAAACTCTCTTTTGTCTCTTTGCCTCTAACAGGCATCAAAGAAGAAAAACTTGCACCTACCCAGTTTCCTTGGAGATGGAGCTGGAAAATGTGGTTGCCCGGTTTTGAGGATGCAGAACCTGGAGAAGCAGAAACGGCTCTCAATCATGTGTACGCTGGTGCGATGGCCAGAACTGTATCTCAGGTGCTTACATCCCATTCTTTGTCTTGACATCAAACAAACCTCTGAGTGTATTATCATGAATCCCCTGGTTTTAAGTCAATCGATTTTGCAGTCTTTTACAGGTCTTGAAGCAAAAGTCTGGTTTGTTCGATACCTTAGCATTGTTTATCACAAGTTTTGAGCAGAGAAAGTCGATGACGCTAAATGACATTGCTATCAGATACATTGATTTAGTTTCTGGTTGCGGACATCTTCCATATCTTAGTACCAAGAAAGTCATAACATCACCACTGAACAAACTACCACAACTCTCCACTCTTTTCAGCAGTTAACCTGCATTTTCGTCATTCGTTTTGATCTCTGACATCTTTTGAGACGTTTTTTGCATGTTTTAGTCTTCGACATCGCATTGCTGTGCAGAATATGACTGGCTTCTGTGAGTTTGTTAAATAATTTGGCATCGTTGCTTATTTGAAAAATTGCATTTCGATGTTGTGTGAAGGTTGGCATTCATCCTGTGGATACGGTGAAAACCAGAATGCAAGTTAAGGATCCTGCTAAGCAATTGAGGAAATGGAAAAAGAAAGTCGCCTCTAAACCCATTGGTTTAGGTCCTGTGGGTATAGACAACTGGTTTGTGAAGGGACCAGGAGACCTATTTAGAGGAGTAACAGGAGCCATTTTAGGGACTGTGCCGACTGCTCTATTATATTTTGCCTCTTACGAAGGTATGGCATGAAGATTTAACCAGTTCATGCATAAATAGCCTGGGTATGGAACTCTATGGAAATCATCAACATTTTTTTTACAAAAAGATTTGCTTAGACGACAATTATTGTGTGTTGACTTTTCCAATCTATTGTTTTTCTCATTATGCAGTCACGAAGAGGAAGCTGAAGAAGATTTTGCCAGAAAATTGGGATGGACTTATCCATGTTGCTTCAGCCTCTGTCGGCACTATTGTAGCTTCAATTGTCCGGGTATTGGTCTACAACTTGTAGAATCTGATGGCTGAAAGTGCTTGTGTTCAATAGTATTTCATAATCTGTTTCGACTTCTATGGATTATGAGATACTAGGACCAAAGTTGTGATACCTATTACTACTTCCTTGCAGGTACCAGCGGATACTGTGAAACATAGAGTTCAGGCTTACATGCATGCAAATGGTAAGATTGGTGCTGTTGTATTCCTCTTTCTATTCAGAAGTCATCCGATCGCTGAAGACTTCTCTTCCGCTGAACGCCTAATTTTTCCAGCGCACATTTTCGCCGTAGCACCTGAAGTTTGGTGATGTGTACGATTGTAGTCCCAGTAAACGTACGCTTCTGTTTAGATTACACCACGAGTTATGTGTACTATTAAATTGCTTCTTATGCTGCTTTCTTCGAGTTACTAGCAGATCAGCGGCATTGGCCTTCCCACAACGCATTGCAACCTTACACGATATCCCTAGATATTTTTTCAAGGTTTGTAAATGACGATGGGTCTTTACCAACTAACCTTTTTCTTCATCTTGACGCAGTATTTGAAGCATGCAGAATGGTTGTTGCTACAGATGGGATTGGTGGCCTTTACAGAGGCTTTTGGCCAACGCTTATGCGAGATGTCCCCGAGATAGCAATCCAGGCATGACTAACCTCAAGCACATTTAACGGCTTCAGTACCTGAGGCTCTCCTCCTTGGTTCTGTATCTTACGTTTGACTTCGCGAACGTGCTGCAGCAAATTTATCTCAAAAAGAATTTACTTCGCTGAATTCTCTAACTATCATATTAATATGCATATTGCAGTTTGGTGTATATGAGAAACTGAGGAGCTATATTACAACGAAACGCAAAGTATCCAAATTAACGTAAGCTGCCTTGTTTCCGGAACCTTTCCGTGAACTCTTGTATAAAACCTTGGCTTCTTGCTCGGAATCTCTTTTTCTTCATGTGTGGATGGTGTCGTCCCAACAATGGATAGGGATCGTCTTTTCTTTGAGGTTTGAGTGCTGTCAGTATCTGATTTGTTCAGTCAACGTTATGTGCAGCACTCCCGAACATTTGCTACTGGGAGCGTTTGCAGGTGCTATTGCAGCAACCTGCACGATGCCAGTAAGTGAATTAACTACTACAAATGTGTTTGATGTTGCTCAGATAATGTTGGATATGAGGAATCTCTTCCTTTTCCGAGTTTCACAAGTGGATTTCCGAGTTTGTTTTCTAACTAGTGTCAGATCATGTGCTCAATATTGAAACGACGTAGAATTTACTCATCCTCTCGGAGTATGTCATTCATTCTGCCCCGCTTTTTGTGCTTGCACGCTCATCAAAAGTCATGGTAGTTACACTTATTATTTGTGCAATGATAGCTTGATTTCATTAAAACGAGACAGCAATGCGGAATGTCGGCGAGTATACCCGACATTGTGGCGTCTGTTATTCAAGAAAAAGGTGTAGGAGGTCTATTTACTGGTTTGGTACGTATGTTTTGCATCTCCCATCTACGTTGGTCGGCATTTCTCGTAGATTAGTGCTCAAGCTTATGTATAATATATATATATATATATATATATATATATGACGAATACTTTGGGTCACGAGCAATTATTATATAGTTGATGAATATGCGAAATCTTGATTTGTTTTGTTTAACATGTGAGATACGGAAGGGGTTGAGGATTTCTGACAAAATTGGGTCTTACTTCCGGTGTGTGGTTCTTTATTTCTCTGTTCTGTAATGCAGGGATCGCGAGTGCTTCACGTATCCTTGATGTCAGCACTCTTCTTCGGTTTGTTTGAGTATTGCAAGCTGGTAATGACTCATCCCATTTCAGAGCAGACTTACTCGATGTACAGTGTAAGTAAGGGTATAAGGGAATCACATATGTATAGGAGTAAATTGGAGTCAATGCGAATGGCTCGAGGAAGTTGAATGGATCACTGACCAATTACAGAATAAACAGGTCATCTAGAAATGTAGGTTTAGAATTAGACTCGCCTGTAAAGTGTGCATAGCAGCACGTCCTCCGTGGCAATCTATCTAACCTGGGGCAGATTGTCATGGGGCAGGTACTGAAACCCGGTCGGGATCAATATGATAGCCAAATTTTCCCCAAAATTATGCTGAAGAGAAGGGACAAAATTTGGAAAAGACAATTTGTGTACACCGGATAGTTAGTGGTCACGACCCTACGGTCAATTGTCGATAAAAATTTGTACATTCACAACGCCGTTATATAGAAAAGGCACGAAGCAAGGTGCGTTTTCTAATTTTCACTGCCCTTACCGATTATATCTTCGTGCTGGTTGTAACTGCCCTCACAACATGGCACAGATTAGTGTCATGTGAATTCGACGGTACGAAGACTCTTATGGGAGTCAGATGACAGGCAAACATGAGTGATTGATGAGGTTGTAGATAAGCTTGTGATTGACATTTCAAGAATTTTTTTCAAGTAGAGATTGTAGACGATGCAAAATCTTGTTATATTCGGGGTCAAGCCTTGGGCAACCAAGCAACCTCTAATGTGGCGTTATATTTTTAGTGATGAAAATAATATCACTACGTTTATTTGTCCTGCATCGCATGTCTAAATTTTCCCGATAAAAGAGCTCGGTGCAGTGTTCGGCTGTACATCTCTTTTTAGGCAGTATCTGATAGTCGAGTGCAACTCCGAGAGATTGCATTCTTTTGCTTGCTTGGGCCGTGTTTAGTGCCTCATCATCAGAAGTGGGCTATTGTAATGAAATATATGTACGTCAATTCTGTCCATAGATTTTGATTAGACAGATGTGGTTGCATGAGGACAAAATGGAGATACTCAGTTAGTTTGTATGTTTTGTAGTCAAGAAGTAGTAATATTGCACGAGTTGACTATAACCATTAACTCTGCTTGCAAAATATCAGTGTTAACTACGAATAACCAATCGAAGACGATTTGTAGCATAGATAAACGCATGCACTTGGGTTCAAACGAGGATGTGCTGTATTGCACCGTAAAATACAGATATAAAACTCTTCTTGTCTATGAAGGGTAAAATACTTAGAATAATAATCTTTAGAAAAGAAGCAAGTAGGATGAGTGACCACAACTTTGTAATGTAGAGATAAGACTCTTACATGTCCTCGTCCCAATGTGATTTATGTTGCAGCACACAATTCTTCGTGCTCATGTTGAAGCGCCCTACATTTCCATTGTGATATACGTAATGCTTTGTCATATGCGTTGCAACTACAGCAAATTTAAAGTCATTGATAAGTCATTTGACGTCCAGATTCTACAACCTGGACGTCGAGAAGAGTGAAAATACGAGTCTGTCCTTTAAAATTTATCTCACAACCATCGCCAACTAACTGCATCTAACAGCACGTAACTCTTCTATATATATATATATATATATATATATATAAGTTATACCATCATTGAAATCCCAACCAGTACATTAGTCAACACATCAACTCCATAGTCAAACATACAAATAGATATTACATGGAAATGCACGAAGACAATTAATTTACCTCGAACGACAAGGTTAAACCTTTTTTTACACAAAACTAGTCTCCATCCATACACATGACGGAGCCTCCTACGTTTTGACACCGTTCTCCATGGGAGGCAACTAAATCACTTAGCGGATTACATGTTAGCTACCACAATCCGTAAGACAACAACACATCATACATATCCACGTTCACTCATGATACTCAAACCTGCACGACAATACTTGTTTCAAATTATGCACATGTGCCTCTAATGATCATGCTTACTTCGATTTATCCCACACATTACTATCATTTTAAGTCCTATACCAGCTCTCATTTCTTCTATCCGCGTAAGTTTTCAGGAATTTATATATTATTTTCCATTATTAACCTAAATAAAATCCAACTACAAGTCCACATCTGTACATCTCCATCTCTCCAAATTGTCACATTACAAAATCAGGTACTTAGAGATGCAGCTGCACCTATATCATGAGAAAACCTCATAAATATCCTGAAGGACACTTTAATGTGATATTTTTTTTCCCAAAAATTATACTTGCCAGATGCAACTAAACCAATAATAAATATCTTTGATGAATCTTACAAAAGTAACCATTCCAACTATTTCTCTTCATGATTGTACGGTAGTAAGAAATCTCATCAACTGTAAGTTAACCACAAAAGGCCTTGTAATACGACATGTCCACGTGAGTTTTCAAGTAATAGTCTAACAACGCGGAGTGAAAACAATTCTGCAAACAACTAAGTTAGTTAATAAGTTTACATTTAAGGTTTTCTTCATCCATGAAATACAAATGTTGAATACACTCTATTGTTTAAATTTATGAATATGCAATATAGTAAATATGTAATTACTGCAATGAAGTCAAAATTATTTTCAGTAATAGAGAATTTTTTTATCCTTAATTGATACTACGAAATTGAATTTACAAACTTTATTTCGTAAAGACTCATTTACATTCATAAATTTTTTATTTAAAATTATATTTATATTAAATAAATATATTTAATACAATATCTAAATTTAAATATTTAAGAAAAAAATAGTATGTTATGTTTTCATCATCATTCTTTTTTAGTCTTCTAGATATTATTACGTTTTTTGGCAATTATCTTACTGTAACTGAAAATGCACATAAATACGAAAATTCAATACATAAATATTAAATAAATATCTTAATTTTGTATAACGAAGAGAATTTTTTGGGATCTATTTTATTTCCCGATTTTATTCAAAAAAAATTTCTCAAGATTAAATAAATACTTTAAGCTGAACATACTTCAAATTTATTTCTTTATCAAAAAGATCCTCATTATTTATTATTTTTTACAATTTTTTGGTAGGGTTACAAAAAGTATATGCTTAATTTTGAAGAAATTAAAGCAGATTTTCTTAAATAATTGGATAAATTTGAATACATGTCATTAAATTTTTTAAAAAGTTTTTAAGAAAAATCATTAAATGATCAATGTTATTGAAATGAAATACCAAAATTGTGAGATCACATTACATGTCTACATGGATGCAACGTTGCGTAGATTTCAAACAAGATGAGGTGATTTTCTACCTACAAGAATATAACTATAAATACTAACTGGTAGAACAATTAAAAAAATCTATCTTTGTTTTTTATTGTTTTGGATCAAATTTATATAATTAAGTTAGTGAAAAGAAGTGGAAACATACTTAAAGTCACATAAATATGAATGTATGATGGAGGTTGTTGTGACCACCATCTCAGTGAGAAAATGTCTTAATGCAGCTAATATATTTGATTGATATAAGCCAATCAACATACATATATCAGTTGATTATATCAATTAGTGTTCTCTAATAAGTTTATGTAGAATACTGTATACACGTTTTTCTAATGTAAGCTCAACACAATATTATCCCATTCTCAACATAATAAAAAACGAATATCGCAACTTCTCAAATATTTTATAATTCTAATATAAGATTAAAGATGAACAAAGATCAAAACTCTAAACATACCTTTACACGCGGAGACATTGTTCAGGCTCCAATCTATTCACATCCAAGAGCGGATGGTTATCAATTATTTTGTGGTAACCATCATAAAGAGTGCTACTTGTAGGATTCTTGACCAATGTATGCAATATTAACCTAATGTGCACAATAGTAACCTGGTGTCCTCAAGGGAGTGAAGGAATGTAGAAACAGGAGTTTAATGGAAGACCCTGGACGCGAATTGTTCGATTGTTCGAGTTGTTGAAGGATAGGGGATGGATTCAAATCCGAAAGGATGGTGGACCTGCTGCAACCGAGAACTCGGGTCCATGCCCGACAAGGACTTCGCTTACGCGCCTGGAAACAAGCAGAGGGTGACGGGCGATAGCCTGCGGGCACGGCAAGGCGGACTTGAGAGCGGAAAGGAGAGGAGCTTGACTTGGCTTAGGTCTAGACAAGGCGTGGACAGACAGCAGCACGGGAGAGGAGGAGGGACGGGACAGTGGCCACTGCTCGTCGCTCGTCTCTCTCTGTGATCTTCGTCTGGTGCCTCTGAGTTGCGTGCGTATGTGTGTCAATCGGATGTGCCTGCTCAGCGCTTGAGCTTCATCGCTGCTACTCTTCGCGGAGCCGATCGAGGAGCGCATTGGCACCAGCCGAATAGCAGGTGTAGAAATCGTCTGCTGTTGTCTCGAGCGTTTGTTTGGTCGATTTGCGTGGAGTGGCGTGCCTACGGTAGGACTGGCTGTTGATCTGGTAGCTTCGAGGAATTCGGATATGATTGGAAGGGCGGAGTTGCACACGTCTTAGTTAGGACCCGGGTGCAAGCGGGAGCGCGAGAGCGAGAGCGAGACGCTGAGGACCAGGGCAGGTCACGCTGATGATGGGGGAGGAGAAGAAGAGGAAGGGGCGTGAGACTCACTTCCGGGTTTGATTGCGATTGCGGAGATCGGGAGATGTTGTGATTTCATTGAGAATCCGCGGGAGTCGAAAGAGTTCCCGGGACCTCGGCCCTCTGAGGGCCATGTCTCAAAGCAAAGAGGTTTTACAGTCCTCTGGAGTTTCAGCTCCTAAAGATCTGTTCGATCTTGCTATTGAGTCGCCAATAGTTACTGTCGAGTCACCTGCCACTGAAGATCTTTTTGCCGATCTTACTCCTAGTGACAAGTTTGTCGATGCTTTCGAGCAAGCAGATGAAAACCTTGGGCGAGTTTCTGGAGATTTGAATATCGAAATTAGTAAAGAGAATGGAGAAATGGAAACGTCGGTTGATAGAGAGGGAAAATCTGAAATGGATGAAGTGGTGATGGCTAAGGCGTTGATCAACGGATTGCACGAAAGGGAGAATCTGGACGTCGTATCCGAGACCAGGACTGAGCAAACGGATCAGCGAGAGTCTGAGGCAACAGGAAATGCCATGCCTGATAATGCCGTGCCTCATGGCGAGGAGAACCATCCTTCGTCTGGTTTTGATGGTCAGGTGGTCAGTCACACTAGATCTCATCAAAAGACTGACAATGGCGGTGGTAAAGTGCATGGAGGTGGAGCTGACGAACACCGGGCACAGGGTGGAAGGCCATCGGATGTGTAAGTATCTTCTCCACGTTAGTATATTTTCTGCCTTTAGAATCCAAATATACCAAGTTCTGTCGTACAAGCTTTTCCTTCTTACCGTAGCATTTGATGTTTCGCGTAGACATCGAAGGATTCGGCATCCCGTTCATCAAGTAGTTTAGTAAGATGCATTACTCCCAGTGATGCACCTCACGCTGTACGTGTTAGCCTTATCCTTCTTGCTGTAGGTCCGCTTTTTTCTTAGTATATGTATATGGTAATATTGTGCTCAATTTGAATGAAGAAGATGGTTTTAAATATAAGTTCAATAAAAAGTTTATCTCAAAGTAATGATTATGGAGGCTATCAATCATACATTACGGGGAATACTGAGGACTGATTTGTAACTATTGTAGAGCAACCTTGAAAGCGTGAGATAAGGCAAGTAAGTACCGGAATAGTAGAATATTGTTTGTTTTGGAACAAACAAGCCAAGCCGGATGAGCTCATTAGTTGACCCATGTGACAATCATAATCTGATGTACCTATTCTGGCACTGGGCATAACTACTGGGCAAGTCTATGTCAGTGCAGACGGGCTGACAATGAATTATATATCTGTACATGCTCGTACGCTCTGTCAGAAGGAGATCGTAACTGCCTTTCTAGGTGTTTGGCAATCTGCTGTAAGATAGCATTGCGTTGCTAACTTCTGAACCAGACGAAAGTCAGTCAGTTAATATCATGCAAGACGAGCATGCTGTAACTTTGTGCCTTCCGCATGCATTCAATGCTCGCCATCATCACTTTCATTTTCAGGAAAGACGTTTTCGTGAACACCGTGGACTTATCTTCAAAGTAAACATGGGTATTGTCATGGTAGCAGGCAAATTTTATCTTATACAGCTGAGCTTGTTACCTAGTCATTACATAGACTTGCTCCAGCACCATGGCCTTCTATGTTTCTGTTGTAACCAGAAGCGCTTACCGTTCTTCAGGCCGGACAACTACCCAAGCCGAACCCCAAGCGGGACGAGCATTGTTGGAGATGTTCTCTACGGCATCGCCTCCGAAGATGAAGAAGGTCGATCTCGACAACGCATTTTAGCATTTGCTGCTAAGCGGTAATTTCTTCTTCCAAACTTTCGTGTTCACATTTGAAAGTTAGTAATTTTGTTAACATGATTTGATAGTGCCCTCATTGATATTGGTTCATCCTTGGGGTTTTACCAGTTCGTTCAATTCTTGCGTAAGCTATACAAGTAGTGGACTAAGAGCGTGCTTTGTAAAAATACCTATTCAAGCAGATACTCGAATGCTGTCGAAAGGAACCCGGCCGACCACGACGCTTTGTACAACTGGGCTTTAGTTCTACAGGTATGGTCATTCCCTCGAGTTGTCTGATTTAAAAGCTTTGTTTTCTAAAGCTTTAAAGGTCTCAGCTGCTTACATTGTATAAAGAGGTTAGGATTTGGAGGTTCAAGCCTTCGCCTTGTGCATTATATTTGATAATATAGCCATCATACGACGGCATTCGCCGCGGTAAGAGGAGAGATAATTATGTACCAGAAACAACGGAATTCCATTGGTCAATCTCCCCTTATATTCACACATCTACCGTTATGAGCAGAAGGATCTGAATGTACTCTTTGCGGATCGTTAATGTTGGAGAAGTCTCATACAAAATTACTTTCGACCTTTCCTACGAGAAATTCATCTAGATAGGCTTGTCTCCTTTCTCCTTTTTGATTCTATGGAAATACTTTACAGGAAAGTGCAGATAATACAGGACCGGAGGTTGGTAATGCAGGGAAGGATGCGTTGCTCGAGGAGGCATGTAAAAAGTATGAAGCAGCTACTCATTTGTGCCCCACCTTACATGAGGTAGGCATAAATTTGGAAATTGAAACACGGAAAGGGAACCCAGTTGCCCCATAAATTTTCGCTGAAAAGAAGGAACTGGAACTAGGAGGGTGGAAGGTTCATACCATAAGTCATGTGAAGTTTTTACTCAATCAAGCGCGCTGTGTAATAACAAAAGTAATCGTGTTTCAGGCCTTTTACAATTGGGCGATCGCTATCTCCGACCGTGCCAAGATAAGGGGTCGAACGAAAGAGGCCGAGGATTTGTGGAAGCAGGTCCATTTCATTTTCGTCTTTGGTCCTTCTCGGACTACCATAGGAGTGTCCCTTATTGGAGATCAAGTTCGTACATACTGCAGTGTTGCCTAGTTTGGCAAGTTCGAATGGCCCTTGTTTGATATGTCCTTGTTGTATGGTGTGTCGAGGGTGTACACTCAATCAATCAAAACTGATATAGTCCATCGTGATTGCTGGCAGGCTTGTGAGAGATACGACAGATCTGTGCAGCTTAATTGGAACAGTCCGCAGGTATGAAGCTTTTGTGCAATCTGCGATATACTTTTTCATAGAAATTCAAGCAGTTCCCCGAAACTTCGCTCGAATTTGAAGCGGAAACATTTTGTGTATGTTCATGAGTGTTATTAGGTTGGTATTTGGCACGAATAATAATCTGTAAATTTTGTTACTGTTCACCCAGTGATACTACGCAACCCGGAAAGATAAGTATCAGCCATAGATGGAGTTGCAATTTTTAGTACATAGGTTTTTCCTGCTTGGCTTGTATGACCAGTACCGATTTACCTAGCGCATATCTTTCTACCAAGCTGATTTTGGTTTATCTTGTGGTCAGGCACTGAATAACTGGGGCCTTGCCCTTCAGGTGAGCCTTCGTCGTTGTTAAGTACTTCGCTTTTAACTTTTGTTGAGGTGTTTGTAGCGTAGTTCAACTCTTATTAAGTTGTCTCGTCAGGTCCTGCATAATGCTAGAAGATACCTGATAATAAGACCCTCTAGTTTGAACAATGTTCCATCACTAGAGGGTAACGTATTTGTTGTGATTCACACAGGAGCTTGGAGCCATTGTTCCCATCAGAGATAAAAGAGCAATTGTTAAGAAGGCTATCAGGAAGGTATTGAAGCTGGTACCTTCATATGTTGGAGAAGATTGCTGAAGATACTAGGGGTGTACCTGTTTGTTGTTGACTGGAGATAGATCTATTTGAAAATAGTGTGATTCACTCAGCAAAGAAGTTTGTCCCTTCGGATGCTGAGATTTATTGAAATTTGGATGTTGTAAGCGATGCAGTTCCGCGCAGCTATTCGACTTAGATTTGACTTTCACCGAGCTGTGTACAATCTAGGGACCGTTCTGGTACGTCCTATTTCTCACGATATGTGCATGCTTAATTTTTCGCATGGATCTCAATTTCTTCTGCTTATGCTTTAGATATCTGAGGTTCAGGATCAGCATATGGGTCTTGTCATTCTAGGGTAATGAGTCAGCAGAGACCTAACAGAACTGTGTAGTGTTTGTCTGTAGTATGGCTTAGCAGAGGATACTGTGAGGAGTGGACGTAAGCCTACTGTGAGGGAGTCTGCACCAAATGACCTGTACAGTCAGTCCGCTATTTATATTGCTGCTGCCCACGCACTAAAGCCTGACTACCCGGTAAAGTTCTTCTCCACTCTTCTTTGCCTCCTGATGCGATCTGCATTGGCAGATGTCCACGGGCACCATTGGACGAGATTCACATTGTCATATCTTAAATAATATATCTGGAATGGATCGCTCAGCCAGGGCGCGGGTTTGTGGTCTTTAGTTTATGTTTATGTTGTAGTCTCAGACTTCTGCTTCACAACATGGTCATGAAACTTCTTTTCGGATAGTTTGGTTTATTGTGGTATTCTTTTGGTAGCAAAATAGTTGCTCGTGTTTAATCGTTCTTATACTTTCATGTTGATTGATGTTGCAATTTGACCGCAGGTTTATCAAAGTGCTCTTCGCCTTGTCCGTTCCATGGTATCGTCTTCATACTTGATAGTTTGTTTTGTGCACTATGAATTCCCCTTATTAGATTAAACGTTTTTGTATCCAAGTTTTGATTTTTGTAGAAAACTGCTACTGATTTTGAGATGTGCATTTTGCGAACACGCAGCTACCTTTGCCTTATTTGAAGGCTGGTTACTTGACTGTACCACCTGTTCGGGACTCTCTTGCTCCCCATAGTGACTGGCAACGCCTGTGGTTTGTGCTTGATCACGAGGCTTTGCACGAGGTATAAATGCCGGCCCCACCTCTACTTAAACGATACACTACGTGAAGCAAGACTTCTAAAGGGTGCCCAGTAATAATGCTTTAGCTTATAATCTTGAATCGCAAGGTGCCTTCGAGTGAAAAATTGAGTACTCATTTTATCTCAACTCCTGAATACTCCCTTATGAATACAGATTAATTTTTTAATCAGCGAAGATTATGTTTCCGGTTGCAGATTGAAAAGGTCGACCGTAAATCTATCTCGCGTAGTATGTCAAGAAGACCCACTGGCGGTGGAGGTGTGGACAGTCCTGTTGCAAGCACCTCCAGTAGGCCATCAGTGCTGAGAATAGAAATGGAGGACATCGTATTCATGACACCATGCGCCGATTTAAGTCTGCCCCCAGGCGGTGGCTTCCGCATTGATACTCTTACAGGTCACCAATTTTTGGTACGTGACGTGTTTTTAAAACCTTTATCTGCTGGTGAGCAACCCCATCGCGACGCGATGACTCATCACTACATCTTAAAGCCTCTAAAACTCTTAGTCTTTAGAACTTCACCAAGGCGTCATTTAGCTCCTAATCTGATAGGTTCTTTGTCTCTTCTGTGTATATGGACTTGGATGAAAGAAGTTATTACATTTTATTTATTTATATGTTTGAAGGAAGAAGGGAAGGCGGTCGAGGAAGTGCAATAGTCAGAGTGTGCTCATTAAGTTATTTTGACTCGTGCAGATTGCAGATACATGGGAAAGTATGGATGGATGGGTTGACGCCATTCGCCTCGTTTATACTATATTTGCCCGCGGAAAGAGGGATGCTCTTGGTGGAGTACTTGCGGGCTGAACTAATTTATCTGACGCAGCATCTGTAGATCTTATCACAGATCAGATCTAATAAAGTAAATACATTAGTGGAGGAGTCCTCATGCTTATTGATAGAGTAGGCATTTAATGACGGGACTTAGAGTTGTTCTTCACAAAGAGCTATGCCCTTTTCTTTAAAAGTTACCAAGGATTTCTAGGGTTCTAATCACATGGGATTAAATTCTTGAATTATCTCCATAAGGCTGTTGGCTTTGTCTAAATTTCTGTCTTTCAAGAGTTGCACTTAATCAACACAGTTCTTCCTATGTCCAACTTGGCTGCATCCAGAGCACTATAAAAAAAATCAGCACGAGTTTCGACTTTTTGCCCATGAGTAGTGTACAATCGCAATTGTATCGATTCTCAAATCGCATGCTTTTCTGGATGCAATTCTTGCGTCAGCAATTGCACTAATCACATTGCCACTTGTCTCGGTTTTTGTTTAATTGTGCTGAACAATAAGAGATTTATTTTTCAGCATATAGTTGTCGTGAAATGTAATGAAACGAGAGTATCAGAGCCGGAAGAAAAGAGTTTTGTATTCCTCTAACTTAACTACGCCACTCCACGTGTCAATATCTCATCGCTTATAGTATAACTTACATCTTTTGTTTTACTCTTTACTTATAATCTCTATTAGGACAACTTGATCGTAAATATAAGATACAAAAATATTTTAGATTCAAATTAACAAACTTTTGAGTTCGCATACTTGCTGCATATTATGAATGATATTAGAATGATATCCTAATGAATCATAATACGAACTTCAGCCATATAAACTTCTGACTTTTTAACGACGATGAAATGCAAACGAAATTAATCAAAAATGAATCTTATTGAATTATCATTCATACATGCATCTAACTTTTTCTTGATATCACTACAGAAGTCATAACATAATCCATCGTTCACATGATACTACACTTGCAATTCCAAATATTTTGTTGAGATCACATTAGAAGAGACAAAACTTATACAAACATATAGTCCAATCGATGACCTCTTTAAAGTACATTCATTTAGTATCCTGACAAGGAGTTACAAAGCTTGAAGAAGAAGAGAGAAATAACCCATTGTGTATAAATTTATAGTTTTTAAGATACAATAATTGGCAAGATGATAAATAATTTAAATTTTTTTATTAAAATATTTATAAATATATTAGAATATCTTACTTCTTCATTTTTATATGGAAAGCATCGGTTGTTATAATCCATATAACATCATATAATAAAATAATGATTAATGATGCTTTGTATAACTTTTAAAATAATAAGTTTAGATAACTTAGATATTGAAATAAAATATTTCCCACTGAGATATATTGTAGGTTAGCCATGTACCAACTAAATACAAATGCAGGTACTTCAGTTGTCAAGTACATTGAACGAATTAGAATTTATAGTGTACTTAAAAGACAAGAACCTAGATTTGGACTTTTCATAAATCAATCTTTAAAATCGAGACCTTGAGAATAAAATTATTTTGGGGTACTAGATAGTGTACGACCTTGGATTATTTAAAACTCCCATTGTGAGGTTTGATCTCATTCTCTTTCTCATTTCTGATTGTTACGAAATAATGTCATATTGGATGTTTTGATAGTAAAAGAAATATTGCTAATGCATTTTTTATGTTGAATTGTTAAAAACTATGTATTGTGATATGTCATAGCTCAACATGTGAACCATAGTGGATTCTGCTGGGTCCAAATAGCCTATTTCATGCTGAGCTAGTACATTAACAGGAGGAGAGATAGTGAATCATGGTGTATGTCTAACCAGTCAGCTAGTTATTGTCACGAAGTTAAACTTGCCGGTCAAGGTCTGGATTCTAAGCAGTCTTTCAAACGTTCACCAGGGGCCTCTTATCTCGAACGATGTAGGCTCTGATTCAACTCCTTATCCACTTGTCATCCCGTTGGCAGTTCCTGTGACACCAAGTCCTTTCTTTCCTGATGGAAAGAGAAGTCAGGATTTGCACCACGAGAGCTGATGCGGGTTCTGCTCAATTGCGGTATTTGCCGTCCGACAGTCTCGACGACTTGAATTGAGTCGCGAGATTTCATTAGAGCTAAGTTTGTGAAGCCTTCTCCGCTCTAAAAAAAAATTCCAGTGTCGAGCCGTGAAATGGCGTCGCTATCGTGTCTGGCAGCCAATTCCGGCTTGAGTGGAATCGGAGCACGGAAGCTTACATTTGAGACCCAGTCACGCAGTGGCAGCAAACGCGAATCCCGCGAGAGAAGAGGCAAAGGATCAGTTAGTGTAAGAAATGAGGCGGGGACAAATGTCAATGTTGATGATAAGCACACATCTTTGCGGAGCGGGAACGACCAGCTGGAAATTACTCGGGTGATCAATGGAATGTGGCAGACCAGTGGAGGATGGGGCAGAATCGAACGTGATGCGGCTGTGGATGCTATGATGAGGCACGTGGATGCTGGGTTCACGACCTTTGACATGGCTGATCACTGTAAGCTACCATTTGCCTCCATACCGAACATTTTAAAGTTTTCAGAGAATTCAGAGCAATGCTTTTCACTTTCACCCAAACTTCTAGATCTCAATGCCGGCGTCTCAATGGTTGTTTAATTATTAGTAAACTCAATAGAAGAACTGGAGATCAGCATTCCGAGATCCACAAACCAGTTACAGTAGAGCGCCATACTTGCCGATACTGAAGAGAGCTGAATTATTACTCACACAGTGTGGCAAAGCCTTTAGTTGCAAAATTCAAGCAACTCTGCAATCCTCGCGTGATGGCATCGAAGGAAAAAGAACGGAGGAGTTCGTATTTTCAATTGCCCCTTGTTATAAAACATTGTGTAATGGATGTGGAAGAGCATAGTTCCGGGAATAAGCACTAAGCAGGACGAGGGCGACATTAACCATCTTGAAACTTATCACACTTTGCAGATGGCCCAGCTGAAGATCTTTACGGGCTTTTCATCAACAAAGTCAGGCGGGAGCGTGGAGACGAACTGGCGACCGGGATCAGAGGGTGAGTTGCAACTCTGTCTGTTATGAAGAGGATTTTTCTAGAGCGACGTGGGAAGATTGTGCAGAAATTGTGTAGGACTGAAATGAAGATTGAGCTCACTCCGAGATTAATCGAAATGAGCTTCTCTTTGGTGAGGGATCTAAAGGTGTGCTCTTCGATTACAATCTTTCACCATGTACTTGACCGTGCAGGCTTACAAAATGGGTTCCATCTCCCGTCAAGATGACAAGGGGCGTTGTGGAAGCAGCCATCGATCGCTCAAGAAAGCGAATGGACGTGAACACTCTTGATATGCTGCAGTTTCACTGGTATGGTACCCCTTTACTAGTACTTCTTCATAAAATCGCTATACAGAAGTAAAGAGTTATCTCTACTAGACTTCATCTATCATACTGCTAGACCACACAAGAAACCAAGCGGATAAGATTTCTTTGAAAAACAAGGATGCTTGATCTTTCTGGAAGATCCATATCTAAAATGCTGGTATGTTCCAGACTAAACGGAAGACGCATGCAGGTGGGACTACTCCAATCGGGGATACTTGGATGCTCTCAAGCACATGGCTGATCTGAAGGAAGAAGGTCAGCTGAGCGAAGTCTAACGATTTACTAAGAATATTTCACATACGTCCCTTTCCGTCATGCCCTCTGATTCTGAAACAATGTTGTTGATCCTTTGCTATGAGTTTCTTCTCCTAAAAATGTATGTTCGTCACACTTGTTGGCACGTATTGTGCCATCAAGGAAGCGAGAATGACTTCGTCTCCCGTGCGTCTCTCTTGGTATTCGGAAAGTGGAATGTTCTTTGCATGAGGTTTAAGGCATATGCATCCTTGATATTGCAGGAAAAATCAAGACTCTTGCTCTGACCAACTTCGACACCAAAAGGTTGGGCATTATCCTTGACAATGGCATCCCCATCGTGAGCAACCAGGTATTTATTTCTGATCTTCTTGTAATACACTACGAAACAATGAACGCTACACGCTTGTTGTTGTCACTTTCAGCTAACATGGGAGTCGTTTTGAATCAGGTTCAACATTCTTTAGTTGACATGCGACCACAACAAAATATGTCTGAATTATGTCAGCGTACCGGTGTCAAGCTGATAACGTGCGTTGCACATTCATGAAAAACTCACCTCATTCTGTTCTTAGATAGGATGAAACCTGCGGATGACTGCTTGAGTCCACTAGTTTTAGCCTAATTTATCCACGACGACATTCTTAGCCAGAAACAATCATTTCTATTTCGCTAATACGTCTCATGCTGCTTTCGTAGATGAATTTGTATGCTGTGTGTAGTTCTCCTTTGGCGCACTGGAGCTTATAAACTCTGACATGAACGAGAGTTGATTCGAATGCAGATATGGCACAGTTATGGGGGGGCTGCTCTCGAATAAATGGCTCGATGTAAATGTTAACGTTCCTTTTATGGGTCCTAAGTTGGACACTCCTTCCCTGGGCAAATATAAGCGAGTAAGACACCTAATCCAGCTCCTTGCTCTCTTGTGAAATAACTTGAGCTTATCTGGTAGGTATATCATGGAGGGTAAAATACTGAAATATCTGGGTCACTTACTGCGCAGATGGTCGATGCCTGGGGAGGTTGGAGTTTGTTCCAGGAACTTCTGCGAACTTGTGATAAGATTGGAAGAAAGCACGGGGTTCCAATCTCCACAGTCGCTGTGCGGTATATTCTGGATCAGGTACTCAATACCATTAAAACACTGCTTCAGTTGAATGGCTGATGGATGTTATGTCATGCTGAGGAAACATAATATACAAAATCGGATTTATCGATCGCTCTTCCAGGCCTTTTTTTTTAAATTTTTATAAACAGGAATCAACTTTGCCCTCCCTCGACATCATCCTCAATGCTATCCCCCTTGACTGAGTCATCCAGCACCTTCTGACATGCTCTTCGCCGTTTTCCAGCCTTGTGTTGGTGGATCCATGATTGGGGTCAGGTTGGGCCTCTCAGAGCACTTGAGAGATTCGCAAGCAATCTTCAACATTCGGCTGGACGACGACGATCGCCAGAGTATCGGGAGAGTCACGTCCAAGGGCAAGAACTTGATGAATGTCATTGGTGACTGTGGCGATGAGTACCGCGGATAATTATCCATAACGGGCAGACGCAGACCGTAGGACCATCAACTACAGAAGTCTCCCGCTTTTTAGGATCTTCCAGTCGAAGATGAATGGGTAAGTCTAGCGCGCGTAGTCTTCGATGTAAAATAAGGAATATCTAACTTGTTGCGGCGTGTCAAGCATAGCCTGGAATCACACCCAAGCAGGATCCCAAGCAAGTACCTGCTTAACGAAATGAAAGTGTAGATCAGTCACCAAAAACAGTGGTATATTGTCTAGAATTTTAAGACTTTCTAAACTTTGAAATAGACTCCCGGAAGTTGTAATTTACAATTCACATTATTAGACTTAGTTTACATTTTATGAAAGACATTGTTTTAAGCAATGCATGGTATATCGATACTATATAAATTTATATGTATATTCCACTTCATAGCTTGTATCATGATTTTCTTTTCACTATGAAATAGTTGTTTAAACAATTTCCCCCATCTTTTACTGATGTGGGACCTTTTTTTTTAAAGCATGGTTCGAACTTATCATGGGAATAAACTACCGCGAAAGTGAGTTTACCAAATTTCCCAGAAAGTCTTAGATATATCAGTTACTTTTGAATGTTCAGGCACATTTTTGCAGTAGTGGTTCATGCTTAAAACAGAGTACTTCCGATTCAACATCCACCTCCATCTAACTTCTTAACCTGAATTGAGTTTGGGTTTTTTTCTCTATGTAAGTGCTCTCTACAGACCTTTCATTGCAATTCAACTTTTAAAAGCTTTATAATTAAGCTATACACTTTGTGCGCATGAAAAGTATTTCTCATACTACAGTAAATTATCACAAACTTGCATGAGGTTCTGTAATGTTGATAAGCGAAATACTTCCATTCATATATATATAGACTTAGTAATTTATTTGAATATTTAGAATGATAACATTCTCATAATCTACTTAAAAAAACGATTTCAAGTAGATTAAAAGACTTGTTTAGAATGATTCCATCAGAACATTCGAGAATTTGGAAAAATGACAAAACTGAATCAGAACCCAACGATTCACAACGCGAAAGAAAACATCTACGATAGCATATTGTAATCAATGTGTTTCAGGAAATAAGTGGATTAAAAATATCTACGATAATCACTGCGATGTGAAGATCATATGATCTGTATGCAGTGGTGGCATCCAACGTCTTATGATCTATGGTGGTTTTTCTTCTTTGTATAATATTGGGTAATGCTATCTGGAAACCAAAGTCAATTAATTTGTGAAAAATATTTGATTGAAAAAAATGCTACACAATAAACTGAGAAAAATTCTAATCATGCTGATGGACTTTAATGCACTCTCTTGCAAACATGCCCAGGTATGAGTTCATATTTAAGTATAACTCTAGTGTCCAATAAACAAACAGCTCATCTCTATTTATATATCTGGAGCATTTGATCTTTGATTTGAACGGTGATTATAATCACCGTTCAAATTATGTCATTTGTAATAAAAAACCATAGCCAGATCTGTCATTTCAACTTGGTAGTACTCAATGAAGTAAAATTCTAACCGAAACCTAGGCAACTGCAAGACAAGTCAAAGCCTTTTTTATATAAGTTATCAATCTTCAAACATTGTCTTAAACATCACTTCATAAGATTATCATGATAATTATACTCTAAACTTCAAATTTTCTTGGAGCAATATTAATTCATGTCCCATTACAATCAAATAAGCTCAATACAATATATATTTTTATAATAAATTATGAATTATATTTAGATCTAGAAAATTAATGATTGTATTAGAATTGCTTCAATTAAATATTTATAAGTTAATATATAAAAAATATGAATGGATTCAACACAAACTTTGCACATCTCATTGTTAATTTTTATAAAACATGGATTATGATGAGACATATATTCTTCATAAATGTCATCATTTTTTTGAATGAAATAATATGTATTACTATGTTTTTGATGATCGTTGTCGTGTACACGTGTATTTGCTATTTTTAGCATTGTTCTTAGGGTTAGGACTCACTCTCGTAGAAGAGTATATAGTCAGCAAAACTCAAAGAACTGTCAGTTCTTCAAGTTGAGCCTATCGCGTAGTAAAGCTTTTAGTCTTGTTAGCTTTGACTCTAGGTCTTTGAGATAGAGTGAGTTGGGCTCGATATGATGTGAAGTTTCGTGTTTGGTAGTGGGGTTTGCATGAGTAATTTCACTCAAAAGAATAATAATAGTAAATAATAATACGTGCTGGCTTGAGTTGCATGTTATGTGAGTCAGCTGACCACGCAGTCTGTATGTTGGTTTGTGATAGTTGTTCTAGAGGATGGCACATGTCGTTTCTGACTCCACCTAACCATGTTAATCCGATTGAACGATGCATTTGTCCTTGATGTACTTCGGAGGGGTAGATGACTTGATCTTCACATGTTATGAATTGCATATAGGCAACTAGATGGGGCTACATAGCACCCGGTCTACTGGTTCGCGCACCTATGAAGACGTATAGCATATAATTGTAGATAGTGCTACCTCGGAGTTAGAGGGAGCTAACAACCAACCAGGAGAGCGAGTTGTGATACATTTGAGTGTGTATGCTCTCATGTCCTATGTATGTGTATGTGTGTACCATCATGGGGCTGTGAGTGTGCTTGGAGAGGATTTCTTGGAGGAATTGTTGAGGAATTGTGAGTTGTTTTAGGATTTGTACGCCCAACTCCAAGGATGGTTGATTTTGACCTGTCATGATTTCATGTATAACAAGGGCAAGATGTGGACATTGTTTCCGAATCTGTAAATGTATGTCGATGCGTTTGGAGTTAGATTTGCAGCTGGTGGCATTTGGATCTCAAGTTTGTCAAGTGTGAAATTGTCAAAGAAGCTTTGGCGTTCGATTTGCTAGAGGTGTTCGGCCAATAAAGTTTGCAACAGTTGTCGTGGTGATTTTTACTCAGGAGATTGCTTTCTTGGGTCTACAGGAATACCAATTTTGGTATTCAAAATGAATGTCGTTATTATGGAAAAATTATCTCAAAATTTTCTGGAGACTTCCATGTCATTGTGTTAGATAACGGATGGTTGTTCTTGAATAGGGCTCGGTGTTTTGATCACTGAAGAGACTTAATAGAATTTTATTCCATCAAACCTCATATTATTCTGAAACACACACTCTGAACCTCTTGTTGAGACCATTAGAGAAGCTCAAGGAGTAGAGTTTGACAATTGTTGTTCATATAGGCTCTTACCTCTTCTACTTTCAATCACATATGCATATTGAAGGGCATCCAATCCATTCACGTTAGTTACCTTTGTCTATCACATTGAATATCGTTGTGAAGGTACATGGAGATTCGTAGATAAGTTTATAGGAAATGTGAAGGACATTTTGTATGTGCTCAATTTAGTGATCTGATTATGTACATTATTTCAATTTTAGTGCATGATGTACTAAAAATTATTCAGAGATTGTTTGTAGCTAGCGTTCCATCTAGGTATAGAGAAAGGTAGTGCCAAGTAGCATAAGAAGACCTTCAAAGATAATATTCAGTTTATCATCAAGCCTGCCATTCGGAGGCTTTCTAGGAGAGATGGAGTAAAGCGTATCAGTGGTCTGATTTATAAATACATCCGTGTGCTGCTAAAGATCTCTCTAGAGAATGTGATTTGTGATGAGTTGAAGTACACCTAACTCGCTCAACGGAAAATTGTCACGGCTATGGATGTTGTACGCCTTAAAGAGGCAAGGAAAAACCGTGTATGGATTTGAAGGCTAAAAATTCAATTGACTCAATTGTAGTGAATTATATATTGTACGTTCAATAGTTGGTGTTTGAAATTCGCGGGCATCTGAACGGGTGCACCATCAAAATCATGCGGAAGGTAGCCAGACAAGTACTCTGAACTTGATACATGACCAGTTCGAAATCCGGAGTATTTACTAGTCACACAAGATGTAAAAGTCTGAGAAAGTTGAGGGAAGAGGAGTATGCATACACATGAAAAGCTAGTTGACATTTAACAGGACTTAAATTTTTGAAAGTCTCTCCTACTCTCGAGTTCCAAAGATCAAAGCAAACGCTGTAGAAGATGTCAGAGTTTTCAAAAGAATGACAACTTCTCAATTGTTGAAAGTGCATGCACTCTTAACTTATCAACTACCACTCGTGAGATACGATGTTACTTGATGAACCAATAGTCGTCCACGTTTGGATTGAAGTAGTTCATCAGCAAACTTCCTTTGGAACGGACAACGTTAAAAAGTATTACACTAGAAACGTTGGAACACAAAACTAGGCTAATGATACAGTAGAGAACTGCTGAAACAGTGAAGAGTATGAACAATCTGAAATTGTTACTTAGTGACGTCACATGTAGAGAACTCTGATATCTTTGAAGTTAAAGGGAAGCTTTTAGTCCCACTAGCTTCAACTCTAGATCTCTAAGGGGATCTTTACGAAACCCGGGATCAAATACCATCGAGATAATATGCGTGCCAAGTTGGGGTCATATTTAGACAAATATAGTAATCCGAGTGTACGGGTTGGGTCAAGTACCACGACATTTCTTGTAAAAAAAACACATGTCATTTCCTTACAACTTGATCCCATTGAAAGACAGTGAGATAATGGGTCCTTTGCTCGAGTTATTAGTTTTTTGTGCACTGGTGCTACTGCATATGCTGTTGTCGTGGAACAAAAAATATCTACATTTCGAACAAAACAACTGTCTTTCAAAATCGTAGAAATTCAATCAAATTGAACCTTGTTGCGGTTTCTGCTCAGGAGCAATAAACTACATGATTTTCATATTTTGCATCTTCAAAAACTAGCGTGGTTTTGGCTTGAGGTGACATTAGAAAATGAATACTCTCCACGCCAATCCTCTCCCTCACATTTTTATTTTCATAGCAGGTAATTTTCAGCTTGAACAATGGAGAGTGGTCCTGCCGCTTGGAAGGATAGTGAGTGCATGAGCAAATGATTAGAGGGTGGACGCAGCTGTTCTACTTAGAAAATTGCTTTCGATCACCTTGGAAGATTGGCTTTCATTTACTGGCAGCTAGCTGCGTTGGGTACCGCGGCTACCGCCATAATGTGCTTATCAACAACGTGAGATCACCACCAAGTTTTTAATTTTTCTTTGAAAATCTACACAATGGATAAGCGAAATGCTATCCCTCTTGTTTTCATAAGTATGCTCTTGACTCGAATCATTGTAGAGAGACAAATGGAGGAGGAGAAAACTATTTTTGCAATTCTGCTATGCGGTTTACAACTGTTTCAACAATTTGTTGAAACTGTTGTAAAAGAATTGGGGATGGTATTTCATAGTCGGGCTTCAAAATAGATTAGGCATCGGAGAAGACACCAAGGTTTTGCAAATACTGTACTCTTGGGAACATATTCAGAGTAGGAATTTGTGAAAAGCTTCCAAATTCTGCCAACAACATTTGAATTTATCGTAGGATTAGTAGGTCGATGAAGAAGTATGCACGAGGTGGAGAAATTGAAGTTCGACACAAGATAGATGTTGCTCTTAATCGATTGGGGACAGGAAATTATCTCAAAATGTGTGATGATTTGTATGACATTAGTGAAGAACTTGCTTTTATTATTGTAAGAGAATTTTGTGCAATACTTGTACAAATAGAATTCTTGCTGTTTGTGCCTAAGTGAATTGCAAGTAGTATTTAAGAGGTTGCCAGTCAGTTTGAAAAAAATCATGGGATTCCAAATATTGTGGGTGCTATAGATTGCAGTCTGTGGTAACTCACTTTTTGTTTTTGTGCGGAATTTAAACATTTTACGAAAACAGTACCGCAGCTGTAACTGTAAATAGTAATCGGTACACAAAAATAGAGTGAAAATGGATGATCGCGGGTCCAGGATAATCCAGGAGTTTGGCGCAATGTACGGGACAGGCGCCCTGGCCCGAACGGACGGTTCCTACGGAGGGGAAGCGCCTTAGGCGCGAGCAGGAGAAAACGCCTTCGGCGATAGACGCCTTCGGCGCTAGAGTGAATCCCTCATGACTGTCCCAATTCGTAACGCCTTGATCTAGTTAGGGTCTTGTTGAAAAGATCTCAACGCGTTCGTTCTAATGAGCCCAAGAACTTGTGGAACAGATAAAAGATCACTGAGTTATGAGTGTCGGAAGTTACTGATATGGAGGGTCTTCGGCGGTGTATTCCTTCGCCTGAGCGCCTTCGGCGCCAGCGCATCGATATTAGGTCAACGCCTTCGGGGGAAGCGACTTCGGCCGTACGCCTTCGACGGTACGTCCTCGACGGACACGTGCGCATTCGGCGCAACGGAACCCATGCGGCGAGAGCGCCTTTGGCGGGACAAGACAGAACAACGGAAAGGACAAGACGCATTGACTTCGGTCAACGCCTTCGGCGGAAGCGCCTTTGGCGATGCACCTACGTCAACGACACCTTCAAGGGTACGCCTTCGGCGCTGCGGGAGATTGATTTTGGCGGAAGATGTACGCCTTTGGCGATACGGAGAGAGAAAATTCGGGAATCGGCTAGAGGCGAAGTCCTTCGCCGCCACGCCTTCGGCGCTGCGCGAGCAGGGCTAAGTCGACGGACGACAGCGGAAATCAAATTCAATTCTCGTGCGTGTGAGCTGTAAGACCAAATATTGCATGTGTGAAATAAAACTAGAATTAGCCAAGGAGTTAATCATGGTTAAGATAGTTATGACTAAATCTAGCTAGTTATGACTAAGTCTAGCTAGTTTAGCTATAATGTCTATACTTGGCGGAATAACTAGAGAAGTTCTAGAAGATTTGAGTGAGCACTTCTATTTTGTCTTGTACAAAAGTCTAGATTCCAAGAGAAAAGACTTTTGAACTTCATGTTTAGTTTTGATTGGTTTGATTAAAGTAAGGAGTATTCCATTGGTGAGACTAAGTCTAATGTTGACTTAGTGGAAAGTGGAAGTTCTAGAAGTGGGAAAGGCACAAATGGCATGTCGTCACCTCAATCTAGGGATTAGTAAACATCTAGAAGGTTTAGGGGGCCAATGGCATGTTGCCACATATTGATAACTAGTCAACCTTACTATGGTTTATCTTCGTAAAAGTAAGTTAGATAGAAATTACCATTTGTTACTATGGTAAATTTTCAAGTAGTATATATAGAGAGGTAGGGAAGAGCCTCTTAAGCAAGTTTGCAGAGTTCATATGTAGAGACGTGTTTCATGTATGAAAGAGTGACGAATTTTCAGTACCTTGGAGTGTCAATGAGTGTATGAGTTGGAGTGATACCTTGAAAGATTGTGTGAGAGGGTGTTTAGGTTATTAGTATGATGCGGAATCCTAGTCTTCTAGAATCATGATGAGCTATTGAAAAGCCATCTGAGGTAAACCTGAGTGAGAGTCAGCCCGGAGGTTGCAATACTGGGTTCAAGCAGCAGAGATCGAGATCCCCTTAGCGTAGGAGAGTTTAGTTTCAGGTTCCATACCCCTAACAAGAGGAACTTGAAGAACTTGGTGTGTTGGAGATGTGGCAAGAATGGCCATATCAAGAAGGACTGTCGGATGCAAATCAGAGATGCGAATCTTCCTCAAGTGGCGAATGTTGCGGAGCATCTTCACTCTGAAGAGGAAGACGTGTTTACCGACGGTCTATGATGCCAGAGGTATGCCTTCTGTAGTTCATCAACAGTTCTTGGTGATGTATAGATTTTGGATAGTGTTTGTTATTATCACATTTGCTACATTAGAGAGTTCTTCTATACTTTCTCAGGATCAAACAGGTCTGTTCTTATGGGAAATGACCAACCTTGTAAGATTGAAGGTGTTGGATTGTTAAAATTCGCATGTTTGATGGTGTAAATCGAACACTGACACACGTTAGATTTATACCTAATATGAGAAAGAACTTGATATCTCTTGAAGTGTTAGACTCACACGGCTTGGAATGGAACTCTAGGCATGGAGTGTTAGATGTCAAATCTAGTGATAAGAAGGTTATACTTAAGGGTCATAAGCACAATAATCTGTACTTATTAGAGGGCACCACAATTTGTGGAGAAGTCAACTTTACCAGATCTCGCAGAGAGATGTCTCATTTATGGCATTCCAGACTAGGCCATATGAGTGATAGGTACTTGTCTCTTCTTGATGACAAGAAAGTGTTACCGAGTTTGGGTGTACTTGATTTGCATTTTGTGAACACTGAATCATGGGAAAACAACATATGCGAGCTTTTAGTGTTGGAACTCATAATTCCAAGGAGATACTGGAGTATGTACATAGTGACGTATGGGGTCCATCTCCTACTGCCTCACTCTAAGGAAAGCTCTACTATGTTTCTTTTATAGATGATTACTCTAGTTATGTGTGGGTATATTTTCTTACTCACAAGTCTGAGGTCTTTTCAACCTTCAAAACTTGGTGCATTCAAGTTGAGAATCAAACTGGCAATAGGGTAAAATATTTACGGTCAGATAATGGCGGCAAATATACTTCTGAGGAGTTTCAGAGGTATTGTACAGAGGAGAGAATTACTCGTCACTTCACGACATTTTACACTTCCAAACAAAATGTTATTTTTGAAAGACTCAACAAAACAGTGTTGGAAAAGGTGCGGATTATGCTAAGTGAATCTGGTTTACCATGAGAGTTTTTGGTCGAAGCCGTCAACACCGCAGTTTATATGGTGAACCTCTCTCCTTCGAGTGCAATCCAATTTTCCACACCGTTTGAACTCAAGCATAAACGGATGGCGGATTACAGCCGCTTGAAGGTTTTTGGCTGTATTGCTTATCCTCTTACGCCAAAAGAGCACAGAATTAAGTTAGATCCTACGTCCAAGAAATGTTGTTTTCTTGGATATGCTAGTGGAGTGAAAGGTTACAGGCTATGTAATCCACTAGCACGTAAGGTGATTGTCAGTCGAGATGTTTCTTTCAATGAGCTTGGCTTATTGAAAGAGGGGGAGAATTCTAAGACTTCTCGTAGTGACAAGGAAAAATCTCCAGTCACGGTTATCGATGTGGGAGAGTTTGATCATTATATCACTAATGATCTATCACAAGAAGAAGCACCGGTTCATCAAGAACATGAGGAACTTGAGCGAATTATCATTGATGAGCCTATTGCAATAGTTTCAGACAACAGAAATCAACCTGAAACGTCAACTATGAGATCGCATTGTGCTAGTATGGTTCCTGAAAGGTTTGGTGTGTGGGCAAATTCATCCATTCTAGAAGATTGTGACTTTGATATCGAAGATAGGGATGGTATAGCGTTGATTTTGGAAGAAGGTGAACCTTCTTCATACAAGGAAGCTCAAGCTTCGGTCAATAAGCTTGAGTGGAAAACTGCTATGGAGCGGGAGATGGAATCCCTGATTAACAATAAGACTTGGGAGCTGGTTGAGACTCCTATCAATCAAATGGTGATTGACTCCAAGTGGGTGTACAAGCTGAAAGATAATTCAGGAGGAGACGAGGCAAAAATCTTCAAAGCTAGGTTGGTGGCTAGAGGTTTCACCCAAGAGAAGGGCGTGGACTACAACAAAGTTTTCTCACTAGTAGCTAAATATGCTACAATTTGTCTGGTATGTGCACTGGCTGCAATATTTGATCTTGTTATGGATCAGATGGATGTGGTTACAGCTTTCCTCTATGGATATTTAGAGTTGGAGATCTACATGAGACAACCTGTTGGTTTTGAGGTCAAAGGCAAAGAGAGGTTGGTTTGTAGATTATTGAAATCATTGTATGGATTGAAGCAAGCTCCTATGTAGTGGAACACGCTATTTGATCAGTTCATGAAGGCACAAGGATTTTTTCGAAGCATGTATGATCCTTGTGTTTACATGAAGAAGGTAAATGATGAGACGTTCAATCTCATCATTTTAGTACTCTACGTTGACGATATGCTCATATTGGCAAAAAACCAATCCGATGTTGATGAATGCAAGAATAAGTTGAAGTCTGCATTTAAGATGAAGAATATGGGGGAGTCAAAGAGAATATTACGCATGAAGATACATAGAGATCATGAGCAGAAGAAACTATGGTTGAGTCAAGGCAAGTATGTTTGTCGTATACTTGACAGGTTCAACATGATGGATTCCAAAGGAGTATGGACTCCTTTGGCAGCACATTTCAAACTCTCTGCAGCTCAATTAGTTATGGCCTTCGGGGTGATCTGCACCCGTGTTTGGCGCCAGGATGACGTACGGATGCGGTGGAGAAAGGAAATATGTCATGTGTTCCCTATGAACAAGCTGTAGGCAGCCTCATGTATTTGATGGTGTGCACTAGGCCGGACATTGCTTTTGCGATGGGCAAGGTGAGCAGGTACATGTCAAATCCAGGGAAAGTTCATTGGGAAGCAGTGAAATGGATTTTGAGATATTTGAAGAGTACTGTGGATTATGGCTTATTGTTTGATGGTCTATTAGACAATGCCAAATCCTTGTTTGGTTACGTTGATGCTGACTAAGGACAAGATCTAGATAAAAGGAGATCTACAACTGAGTATGTATTTACACTTGGCGGTGGAAGCATTAGTTGGAGTTATACCTTGCAGAAATGCGTAGCTCAGTCAATAACGGAAGCTGAATATGTCGCAGCAGCAGAAGCGGCAAAGGAAGCTATTTGGTTGGATAGGCTTATCATGGAAATGGGATTGAAGCAAGGCGTGGTTAATCTTCATTGTGATAGCCAGAGCGCTTTACATTTGGCCGCGAACCTGGTCATGGATAGCAGAGTGAAGCACATTGACATCAGGTATCATTTTATTAGACAAGCAGTGTCTGATAAAACGATTGAGCTAGTCAAGATCGACGGTAAACTCAATCCAGCTGATGCTTTGACCAAAGTTATTCCATTGGAGAGTTTCAGGCGACATTGTGCTACCATGCAAGTTGTGCATGGGGAGCACATGTAAACTTTGCTAGCATAGTAACTCTATTTACCTCTTTATGTTATTACTCTATCCTGTTATGGCTACGGTCTAGTTCTAGTTAACTCTCGTATAAAAAGGGGCCTTGTAATAGGCTTCTGTCTAGAACTTTCCGCTGAGTAATAATATAGGTTTCAGAGGTTACTATTTCCTTAACACGAGTTAAGGGGAAGATTGTTGAGGTTAACTCTGGTTAAGGAGTAACCTCAGGCTCTAGCTATTTATAGTTATGTGTGTCGCTGGCTTTGGGTATAAATATACCCCCAAAGCCAAGGCTTCTTGAAGGAGCTGGAGTATTGTGTATTCACTTGTCAGTAAACCTGCTCAGTGTTCCAGCCGTGGATCTAGCCCTCAAGGGTGAACCACGTTATATGAGTGTCTTGTGTCTTCGTACTTGGCTTGAATGATTCTTGGTTTTACATTAACATTAGGATGTTGCGTTGGGTGCAAACAATGCAGTTGGATGGATGCATAAAAACGAGTACGTATGGTCTGATTAGATCGTCTGAGACATCAAAAATGAGTGCCCGTTTTACATTCTTACTTCAAGTTGTTTTGGAATATGAGTTGACCAACATTGCAGAAGACTTGCATAATGAATGAACTCAGAGCAAACCAGATACCAAAAAATGAAATTCGTGTTCGCTCATTAGTACATTAAGAGAATGAAGCACGGATTACGGAGTGGAATATGAATATCGGGAACCGTGCGGAAGCATGGAGTGAAAAACGATTTTCAATTCAACTTCTTGAAAAGATTCCACATCATTGTGACTGTGAACTTTCATGTTTAGTGTTCTATGTACTGGGTCTATTCTAGACTTCAGGTTGCGTTTCCACCTTCTATTCACATTGAAAATCGTAAAACCTACGACGTTTGAAAACCCAAGCTGGATCTATAAAGTCAAGCAGTGTTCATTTAAGCTCGCAAACTATGGCAAGAAAGGCCATAAACAAGAACAATGTAAGTATAAACCGTGAACAACATTTCTCCGATAAATAGTAAAACATACACCAAGACAAACACTAGCGACACTACATTACCTAGATGAGAAGAGCAGCATCATCCAATTTTCTTATGAGAAGATACTAGGATCTTTCCTGCGCAACTTTCTTCATAAGAACATCCCTCGAAACCTCCTTCGCGCTTGCACCTCTAAGAAAGACCTAATTTTGAGGGAATCTTTCCAGCAAACTTTTAAAAATACAAATACATGGTTGCATATAAAGACATATGAATTGATAGGACGTCAGAAGGCTTTCGTTGTTTTGTTAATAGTAATCGAAATGTACAAAGTATGTTGAAATCTGATACATTTATGCTACCATTGAAGTGACAGTCTATACCCAAGGTTATGTCGACTACAAGTGGCAGGGGTGTTCTGTCATTTGTCAATAAATATGGAGTCATCTGGCACTGCAGCTTTCTTAAATTCATACTTGAAACTTTACTTCAATTAAAACTCCACAAAACACCAGCTTTCACTCGGTACATAAGATTACTGCACTCCTTCACCAATATATATATATATATATATATGAAAAACAAAGTCACTACCTAAAAAAATAGTATGTCAATTGTCAAAAGAGCTATTTTTTCCCTGCATTGCGCCGATAAGTTGAGACATCAAAGATGGCATGTCCCAAGAATCTAATCGAGATCCATTCTTCTCTATCTTATTCCCAATGTTTGCAACTCCATCAACTAAATTTTCCAAGATAGTTTCAATTTTCCAAGATAATACTCTCTTGATCTTGTTTCACAATCGTTTTATATTTTGGTCGAGGTTTCAAAGGTGGTCCTTCAACACCCCTTGTTACTTTCAAATTGAAGTACTCCACATTTTCTGAATGTCAGTCATCTGAGGAGACTTGTTCAGAATCAAATCGTCTTCAACTGGACACAGATTGTCACTACCAGATGCATCTACATGAATAGACTTTTTCACACGGATAAAATTTCCAGAATGAAGGTCGAGCTCATCATAAAACTTACATATTACTTTCCAGTCATTACCGCTTACAACATTGTGCAACTTGTCTTTCTTATACTTGTTGAACTCGGCTAAATACTTCTTTTTACAAGCTTCTGCAGTCTTGATGAAATTGCAACAACTGACCACCATTTTTTTCTGCAGCTTGATCAAAGTATTCACTCCTGATCATCAGAACAAATACAGAGATTAGTTTGACCATCCGACCAACTTAGTTTAATAAACCGAGATCTTGTAAACAATCCACAAAAGCTACATATTTTCTCTCTAAAAACTAAATACAGTTAATCATATTGGAAGAAATTGAGCAAAAAATTTGGAAACTATGTATAATGAAGAATCTGTACATAAACTATAACTCACATCAAAAAGACAACCCATCAAAATTTGTTAGTCTTCGACTTCATGACATCACATATAATGTAAAACTATATTGCTCCATAAAGAAAATATAATAGTTTAAAATTCTATGTTGTCAATCAGCACTCACATACTCATTCACAACATTGAGATCTAAGTTTTCCCTCATCCAGATTTACGGAGCCACCTGGTAATTATGGGAGGTTAAACATTTGAAAATCTCATATGCAGTAAACCTCTTGAATGAATTTTCACTAGATTTCATATCTGCTATGCTTCTATGCAAATACCGAGGAATAACACAAGCTATAAGCTCAATTTTGTGGAGTAAAGAAAAGGGACTACAAATTTTGGAAGTCGGTTCATGTATATTGTGTATTACTTTATTATTTGTTTACAGAGCTCTGAACAAATGTCTTTGGTCTCTAGGAGAAAACTCATCCGATTATGCGATTGAATGACTGAAATAATAACCACTAAATTTGCCAAAATAGATATGGATGCTGCTAGTTGCATTAACTTTCTTATATGAGAATTTCACCAACCGAGACAACGGTGAAAGCTGCAGCAATGCACTGTATATCATTATCTAATCAAACACTAAGACTCTTGATTCGTAGGTTGAACACCTCTACATAAGATTCAATTCAATAATACCAAGCTCATCTAGCTACATAAATTTCTAAACTATTGAAGAAATAACTAACAATTTACATCGAGACTGCAGAATGGACATTATTTTGAGAAAGTAATGTTTGAAATTACATTGCTTGCCGAGTATACTTTAAACTTCAGTTTCATCTTTTGTTTTAATGGAATCAAAGTTCTTGTCTGCTAGTCAGTCCATGAAACCTTTTTGTTAAGATTGTCATCGTCATCCTCGTCAAAAATCACCACCTACTTCGCGTTCTTCTTATTGTCTCTCATCGTTTTGAAAGGATATCGCTTCTTTACTCTTTGTGAACCTTCCGTATTTTTGTATCGCTTCTTCAAAGTCTCAGCCAGTGTTTGCTCCTCCAATTGGTTGTCTTCCTTCAAAACTTTTCCACTTTTCTAAACTCTCATGTCACGTTCGATTGATTTTTGTACATTTTTGTAGTGTGGTTCCTGAAATGAAGATTCTACTGGGAAAGTAAGATTTGACGTAACTCTCGGTTCCAAGGCATGAGGACACCTAACCGCTGGCGGTGGCTGACTCCACCTGAAACTGAACGCTACATTTTCACTTTTTGCCACTAGACAAGGTTGCTGTGAAGACTGCACATACAATAAGCTCCAGAATTGGATTTCAAAGTCTAAATCTTTGGGCTAGGAATCAAGCAATTTGTCAATTTCAACCAGACTGCTTGATCTATACATCCTACCATTTTGAGGCATTGATCTCCAAGACAAAAAATTATCCATGGTGTCTTTCTTGAAACAACAATCTAATTTCTGAATGATCGACGACTTCTTTCGATACCACTTCACCTTCTGCGCACGGAAGTACTTCTCTACTTCTAAATACTGTTGAAATATTTACGACAAATTTTTCCACCTGCATCAATTTTCTCATCAAGAAATTTCCCTTCTTCTACGAACGCCAAGAGTACTCCCGCCAATATGCTCGAGCAAAATAGCATACCATATAACAATTCTCTCCTCCACGTCGCAGAAAAAAATAACGAGAATTTAATGAGAGGCACAAGATCCTCCGTCCCAAATCGCTAGAATATCTTGGGAGGTGCTCTTAGAATATGACCCCTGAATTGCATTTAATACCCTCCATGTAGACGCCAACTCAGCGCCAAGTCATCAAAAATTTAAAACAAAACTTCGTTTTATTACTTATTACTCCGACGTTTTGTAAAACGAGATTGTACCAATTCTGAAGATTGAACGGTTCTCCTTCCTGCAGACGCGCGATTTCAAGAACAGTACTTTACCTCCGCTTTTGCAAAGACCCCCCGAGATAGAGTGAGTTGGGCTTGATTTGATGTAAAGTTTTATGTTTTCCAGTGGAATTTGCAGCATTAATTTCAGTCAAAGAATTCACGTTCAAGTATTGTTAGACAATGGTTAAAATTGTCAAACAGAAGCTCGGACAAGTTTGCAAATATTTTTAGTCATGAAATTGTCCAAGAAGAGGATTTCTTGGATGCATTGTTGAGAGAGTGGGGTTGTTCGAGTGCAATTACTCGCAAAAATCCCACTAGCAAACACTAAACTTCACATAAAGTCGAACCCAACTCACTCTATCTCAATGACCTAGAGTCGAAGCTAGCGGGACTAAAAGCTTCCCTCTAACTTCAAAGATATCATAGTTCTCTGCATGTGACGTCACTAAGTGACATTTTCATATTGTTTATACTCTTCTTTGTTTCAACAGTTCTTTACTGTATCAGCATCTAAACTCGAAGAACTAAGAGTTCTTCGAGTTGAGAATATCGCATAGGGAATAATACCAATCTCTGATGTGCGTGGAGAGGATTTCTTGGTGTCATTATTGATGAAGTGTGAGTTGTTCAAGTATTTGTACTCCTATCTCCTTTCCCTCACACATCGTTTATTTTGATTTTTAGTCTAACAATCTATATAAAAAAATTTCTTTATCAGACAAATTACTCTTTTAAATATTGAGGTTGATTCAAAAAGTTAATCTTATCTACATATTTAGACTTTATGCAATTTTATTTATTTATTAAGATTTAATTTGCCAATAAGTAATCTTTATGCATTTTACAATAATGCATCAGGTTGCAAAATTTTAATATAAAAATTACTCTTAATAAATATTAGTTACGTAAATATCTTTTACAAAACACCAGTATTAGTAAAATATTGTGCAAAAAATATTTCACAAACATCAAGATTTTAAGAATAAAATAATAATATAATCTTAATTAAGATATAATCTACAAAAATATTGTGTCCTTAATGTCTGCTAAACTTTTAGTTTATTTTATTCAAAAAAAATTAAGCAACAAAATCTATATTTTTTTGGCAAGGATTACTTAAGAAAATTTGCAAATTTAAACATTGTTTCACATTGCAAATGTCAATGATTGATGTAAATGCATGTTTAACATTAACATGCGTTTACATTTTTAGTTAAATCTTCAAAAATATTTATTAAAATTATTGTTTTATTGAGTTGTATCAGTTTGATATGCAGAATTCAAATTTATGTTAGTTGCAAGGCTGAAATTCTTACAAATTGTTTGAGAAACATTTTTAACGGCAAAGCTTGCAAACTTAATTATTGATTATTTAAAAAAATTTAATTCATTAATCAAGATTCATGATTATTTAGCTTCAAGTAACTTTATTGTCCTGTGGATAGGAAATTTTTAAGCTTATATTTAAATATTGAAATTTTTTTCTCTAAATATTATTATTTCATTCATCTATGATCTTACATTTTAATTCAAATTAGTATCTATCTTGATTGCTTACAACTATATCCTTGTAAATATATGTATCAACATATGTTATGTTATGTTATGTTCAATTTTTACTCAAAGGTATACACTTTTAGATATATTTTTCTGCGTGAAATCAATATATAAATGCATACCTTATTTTCATTAGCTTCAAGTTTCACAATTTTTTTGGTATTTTGCTTCAAGTTTCACAACAGTTTTTTGAAGTTGTTCAAAATTTTCATTCTATGAAATATTTTCATTTGCTTTATATGTATTATATTATATGGTTATTGCATATGAGTCAGGTGTTGTGAAAAATCACTCTACGGATAAAGTAAAACTTGAGAAGACGCATAGAATATGTGGTTTTCACTTCTTGCTATGTCCACGTGAACATACATATAAATTGTTTGGTGCAACGAACACACTTGCCTTGTTAAGTAGTTTAACAGAGGCACATACAGTTTGGCTCAAATCCTAAACCGATTATCATGGTACATTGAATGCCACATACCATGTGTCGGTGACGCATCGTCCCGATTTGACTTACTCCTAATAATCTCTCATTTAACACATCCCTGGAGAACAACAACCTCCCTAGCCTATATGACTATTCTCTAAGAACTTCTAGAAGAAAATCTAACAAAGGCACTTTTTAAACTAGAACTAACTATACTTTTGGCTAGATCAATTCCAATTGTATGCCAATCCATGTTGACGGCAAACATACATCGTTCTTGTGTCACCATCAATGTCATCAAGGACTTTCATCGTCATTGTCATCTATAGTTTTGCATTTGCGCTTTCGACAAGGATGTCCGGACTTTTTGTGCTTCATTTCTTAGAACGCACTTTCTGATTGGTAACGGCGGAGCAAGCTTCCTTGGAACCTTTGATTTGACATTAGCATGAAGTCATATTGTAGGGGTCGGACATAAGACTGAGAAAGTAGAACCAGATGTAAATTTGAGGAGCACTTTGTGTCGACGTAGAGTCACAAATTATTGGAAGAGAATAGTGATAGAATAGGATTTGCAAGATTTTTACAAGTCGAGTACGTCTTTGTATGTCTGTCGTAATCGATGGTTTCATGTGTATTGGAAAATTATTTCATTAGAGGAGGAAATTATAATTATGAAAGAGTATATACATTCACTACGTATATACTTATAAAAAAATTTTGAAACTGTGAGTTTCTTGAGTATGTACATAGTGATTTTCAACATCAAAAACTTGCCTATGATGTTTGTCCATTATACAATATTCACAAACTTTTAACTCAATTTTATCAATGCTTGATAACAATTTTAATTCATCTAGAGAAAACAAATACCTATTACTCATTTGCCTTGACCTAGAATGCCACACATAATACATCTTAACTTGAGATGTAGTAAAATTAACTTTCTCATCAAATCAACTTTTTTCTAGAACAGATAGTCATCACCACGTTCATCGTATTTGATTATGTTATATACTCTCCTTTGAACTTAATTGTCAACATCTCATTACAATTAAGTATTGAAGTTGTAGCTAGTATTGTATGAATGAAAGCAATTATTTAAACTCATCTATAAAATTATGTCAGAGAAAAAAAAATTCAACGCTCTCCTTGTAATTTATGAATTTCAATCAAAAACTATTTTCAAAAAAAAAAAATCAATGTGAAATAATAAATTCAAATGATCATCAACGATGATGAATGATCAATGGTTTTTTGTTCAACAGTTCTCTACAAACTTTGAAGTCATGATTTGTTGCATGTAAACATCAATACAATACTAGTATAGAAATCACTAGAATAGATATCAATAAATTACTGATGGAAGAGATGTTTGCAGAGATATTAAGTATCAAAATCCAATGCTTCAAGTAAGTGAATTTGAAACATTCACGTATTTCCGTTGTAAAAGATCGGATTCTAACGATTTCAGCATGATGATGATGTATCATCAATTGTATCTTGCTTGACTTTACATTGGAAAATCTAAGCTGCAGCAATTTGTATGTCAATAATTTTCTTTGTTGAATTTAATGTTTTGAAGTCAAATCACTTGATGCATCGGCGCTTTGTATTCAATTATATGTGAAAGTGTGACACAAAATTGATGAAACATCTCTTATACGCATATTGATATAAGCAAACTTTTTTCCAATTGCACTATCATTTCTTCTGTAATCTTATTATATTTGAAAATTTGAGTGTACACTTGAAACGTCCGAGAGCATCATGGAAATTTTCTCTGCATTAATATCATAGTAAGCACAAGTCGGTAATTTTTGTCTCTACAATTGAAGCAGTCCAAGAGTCTCATGTAAATTTATTTTGTGTTGATATTATAATTTTGTAGCAAGCACAAATCGATAATCTTCATTTGTGCAATTGGAAAAGTCGGAGAAGTTCATGTAATCTGCTCTGCGTATGATATTGTAATAATGTAACAAGCACAAGTCGTTATTCTTTGTCTACGCAATTGGAGTAGTCCGAGAATCTCATGTAATTTGTTTTGCATATGATATTGTAATAACATAGCAAGCACAAGTATGTAATCTTCTTCTGTGCAATTGGAGCAGATCAAGTGAGTTGAGATAGAGAATGTATTTTTTGGATGAAGCATGTGTGGTGTTTAGATTAAAAATATTCTCACATGCTTGTAAATGATAATGTCATGCAATGTATTTGTTAGAATTATCAAAATCTAAAAAAGGAGTAGCAATTTACTAACGCAATTTGGAGAATCCATGAGATGCACGGTAAAACATCTGAACCTTGAAAGTAAGTCATGCATGCGTCATATGCCTTAGCCTCAAATCAATTTGGCGCTAAATGTGAAAGCAACATCGTATCTTCCTTTCTTCCTCCTTTTGCAATGAATCCATGTTCATTCTATTTAGTATGAGATTTCTTTTATTTAGTCAAAACATGATACAACAAATAATACTCTCTTTGCGCTACAATGATTGCCAATGTCAATTTTTGAATCACACTTATTAGATTTTGATGTAAATAACCTCATGATTTACTTGTCTCTTCTCTTTATTAGTGCAACAACTCAATCTCTTAGTTCCTCAAATGCAGATGGAAATGATGTGGATCATTAAACACCACTTTTATTCGCATTTCAAGATAGAAAAATCAGCCTCGATTGGTAAAGGTAAGACCAGATGATTACAGAGTATTCACAACGAAGATCAAAACTCAAAAAGATCAAAGATCAAAACTAAAATTTTAATGAATTTGCGCATGAGCTATTCAATAGGTAGGTCATGCAGATTGCGTCTGGAGGAAGTTTCTACTCTATATACATCCGACGACATGGACGGGTTCTCTTCATCGCATGGACAGAACCCGTCCGTAATCCGTGTTCAATCGTCTCACAATGATCAAATCTTTATCACTCAAATAGGATCCGCTTCCCCGAATTCACTCACAACTTCACCTAACTCGTTTGCAGCTGAATCTGCCTTGCTTTCCCGAACTCATTCACAATTTCACCTGACACGCTTGCAGCTGAATCTGCCCTGACCTGCATGTTGCTTCCTTGCAATCTCTATCAACGGACCAGGAACTTTTCTTGATTTTGATCGATAATAAGAATCTCAAACCCAACGAACCACGGAAGAAAGCTTAGTTGCTCGGACGCAACGGATATCAAAAGTGAAAATCTACGGAGCACAACAAAAGCGATACTCCAACAAAATCACTAAGCCCGTGCATTCGCACCAATAAGTCTTTACGGATCCAATCCAATTCGCAACACTCTAATATCAAGTGTTGTGAAAATTCATCAAACATATAAATCTAGGCGACACTATAATAATAATTGTTGTGAAAATTCACTTGTTGAGAAGAATCACAAGACATTTGATTTGACCTTCTAGCTACTTCTAGGGAAAACACATATATAAAAGATTAATGCGATAAGAAAACGATATGTGGTTTGTCATTCTAGATACTATCACGTAAAAAAGCTAAGTGCACACAATATAAGTGTAAATCACATACAGGTTGCTGATACCCAAAACCGACTGTAAAGAAAATCACAAACAGTTAGGCTCAAATACAATTAACCCAAAGTCACTTAGTCTTACTCCTAATATCATGTAAATGAGTTTTGTATTTTTATGTATACCATACTTGAATGGCATATGGATCTATCTTGTTTAGTTTGTCGGTAACTCGGTTAGAAAACTTTAAACAATCTTTTGACCTTCACATCAAGTATTATTTCTCTCTATCCCTTATCATAATGTGCAATGTTCTTAGTACATGTCTCTTTTTGCAACCTAATTCACCTTTCTCTTCATGATCATTTTCTCCCATACTATTGTATGGATCTATCTTTTGCAAACTTTCTAATACATCTTGCGAATCTCTCTCTGTTGCATTGCTTCATTCAGCTCACTGCAAGTCACCTTGTTCATTTGCAAACTTTCTAATACATCTTGCGAATCTCTCTCTGTTGCATTGCTTCATTCAGCTCACTGCAAGTCACCTTGTTCATGTCTACTTCCAATATTTCGATCAAAATAGTATGATTTAACCTCTGATATAAACTTCTAAATACATCAGCATAAGACTTTCTCTTGTGTTTTTAATTGATAACGGAAGATCATGTTTGGTAGTATAGATCATTTTGGGGATTTTTTTAAATAAAAGAAGAGTGAGATTCAGGACAGACCAACTGCAAAGAAGTCTTGTGAAATACTGCTATAGGAATAGGTTTTTAGGCTTGTCGATGGGAGTAGTAATAGAATTTGGCTTGAGAGAAGACATCATGACCAGTAATAGGATTACGATTGGGATGACAGTGTGGACGTGAGGACAATCGCCTGATATCTCAAAACTGTCGAATTACATACAATTGATGACTTTCAAACACTTGAAAAATATATGTGGGAACAGAATGACTGGTAAAACTTCCATCGGATTCACCACTCTGTTACTAAAGCAGGCAACGCAAGACATGCTTCTTGAAATCAACAACTACCGACCGGTCATTCTTTGCCATCTCAATAACCTAAAATGACGATCCACAGGCTCAAAACTCAGCAATTGTAAGCTTTTTTCGGGAAAAAAATCTCCGTCATGTTTTCCTTTTCAAAAGGTAATAGTGCATAATACAATAATGAAGCTCCCTCCTTTCGATCTTTTCGTGGTGGTGGATGATAGTTCACACAATGAAAGTAGATAATAATGGATACTAGTTCATGCAAAATGTCAAGCACAACAAAAGCGCAGAGGGAATTGTTCTCCAGTGGAACACACATGCCATGAGATTTCCCGCTATTAACAGACTGGCCCTGAACATATTCGTGTTGATGGGCATTTTTATCGTCTCGGAATCGACATAAGGCGACTTTGCTTATCCAGATCACAGGACGTTCTGCGGCAAGCAAAATCGAGATCATGATGAAGCTCCTACGCCGATGTTTGTCGATATCAGTTTGATCCACTGGAACTCCGTGTTATATGTATGTTTGTGATACAAAGTCTCACATATGGCATTCGAGATGGCCCGTTGTTGATGTAACTGTAATTGGTGTCAATTTCATGTTTAACCGCCGCTCTCGTCTTAAACATTTCCAGGGCAAAGTGACGAAAAAGTATGAAGCTGTAGAGGATGAAGTCGAGATTTGAAATCCTGCAATTCTTACGTTTGAACGCATGTTTGCCATTGAGATCCCATTTCCTATGTGCCTTCTAGTCGATACTCGATTCCATTTAAATCAGCACTCACTCGGGTAATAACATAACCTGTAATTCCCCTCCCAAGAGTTATAAAGAACCAAACTGAATACAGATACTCGCATTCTTATCTTAGAAGGAAGTTTCTTCTACTTCGTTCATTAGTTTCTACTACAGCGAACATATGAATAGATTTCGCAAATACACTTATGAACCATCGCTGAAAGCTCAAAATCTGCACATAGTTCGCGGTTTGCTACACAGCAGTAAACAGTATTGGAATCAAAATGCACGACTATGGTAGAGGTTTCCCAGTACACATGTTTCATCTTTCTGGCAATAGCTCATTCCATTACTATAGATTATCCACAGAACTCTCGAGTTTCCTCATGATTCCAAATTTGCAATAATCGGAGAAAATAAAGCGGGTTCTCTGATTTGTAAGAACAAGTCTTTTACAGAGAAAGTGCTACCACGATCAACGCTGAAGAATATGTTTGATCAAAGCGGCACATGGAGGTGAAGTTATTCAGAGAAATGTCTCACCTGAGTTAAAACGCTTGATAGTTCGATCTGCTGGGTCTATATACATGAACTAAAACAATCCTGTGACCTTGGAAATGTTCAGTCTCGCTGTCTGTAGGAACTGCGGCACCCTTATCTGTGAACATACAGGTACGCGTCAAGCACAAGCAGAAATCATACTGGAAAATGAACAGTGCACGAGCCCGAGTCAAGAGCAAGAGAGGGAAAGAGAAGACTCTGCCAGGACAAAAGGTGCGACACTGGTACCTGAAATATGATAATTTCAAAAGTCAGCTCACCTTCAATTGTAGCAGACTTGATGTAGGAACTTTCGTACATGAGTCCCAGAGGGAATAATCCAATGTAATTTGGACAGAATAATCGACGAATAAAAGAATTTTGAGTCACGCTCTCCTCGGATGAGCAGTGCTGTACTTGGACTGTGAAGGATCGTTGAGTTTGAAAACGCCTCGACAGCTATGCCCTTACAAACTAATCTAAATATTTTCCAGCGGGCTGACAAACGGCATTGCGTGTTTTATATTCACAGTATTTTACAGCGGACGTAGTGTGTGTCGGTGGTAAGTAGTAAGTACTGGCTGATTCCACAGGGTAATGACGATGGGCAGGGTGTCGAAGTTGGGGAAAAATTACTTACAGATATACAAGATATTACATGTTCACTAGTTCTAATAATCCAGTCTAGGTAGGATGTAAAGGTCCTGATGCGTGCTGAAATATACGGAGACGGGAAATTGTCATAGAGGTCGAATTATGCACAGGTTGTAAGGGTCTATGTAGAAGTAAAGAATGACGGGCTCAATGAGACCTGCTTCGGCAAGACGTTTACAAAGCTTTAAGTAAGATCCTACGAGCTCTGCCTTCTGCAGGGCCCGCAGTACGGCTAGCATCACATTAGGGTCTGGATGAATGTTTTTCTCCAACATGAGATGCATGGTTTCTGCTGCACTGTCACAGTGCCCACCCTTTATATATCCACCCATCAGAACCGAGTAGGTTTTCTTCACAGGCAACTTCCCTGAAACTTCCATTCGGTTCAGAATACGCACCACGGCCTCCGTCTGATTCCTGTAGCCGCAAATGCCCAGAATGGTATTATACATTTCCATGGGGGGCTCCTTACCTGCGAGCTTCATACCCCATAGAGCTTTTTCTGCTTCCAAAGCTTTCCCCGCTATGCAGTACATAGCTAGTAATCTCTCATGGACTGAGGGAAGAGCTTCCGGAACCTCTTCATCCACCGCCCATTGGGCCATCTGCTCTGCCTCACCATGTAAGTTATTTTCGTAAATTTCAAGTTGTTCCCAATCCTTGTGATCCAGCTTAAGTATAGCTCCCCTCCGCTCATAATCCCTTATTTGTCTTTGAGTGGTGGTCAGCTGCATAAGTGTCATAATAACCATGCCAGAGAAACTGAATCTGGTCAAAGACCGTCTCAAGGTGAACTTTCAGAAAAGAGGCAATTGTTTGAGATTTTGACAAAATTCAGCAGTGACTTACTGAGGAAACACACGTTGAGCAGTCGTAAATAAGCGAGAAAAGATGTGTTTTCCAACGTACCTGTTCCTGCTCCACAACTGCGGCAACTAAACCAGAAGTGTATGCAGAAACTTTGAGCTTGAAACCACAGCATCTTAAGTGTCGAATCAGCTCCAGAGCCTCTCTTTGCTCCCCTGCCTTGACCATCTTCAGAATCAAAAATACCACGGGATCTTCACCTTCTGTCTCCACCTCACTATCCAGCATCTCCTTTACGAAACATAATGCTTCGGCCTTCATTCCCTTTTCCCAGTACGTAGCTATGATAGATTGCATGATATGAAACTCTGGTTTTAACCCAACGCAATGCATGTCTTGTAGCAGGCTTTTCACATCCTCTACAGGTTGCTCTTTCTCCACTAACTTCATGATCCAATCGAACATAATCCGCATCATCAGTTTGTGCGTGTCGTCTCCAACACGATTCACACGCTGCATCCACTCAAACACTTCTAGAGCACACCATGAATCCCTACCCTCTTGGGCGAAGTAAGCCAACACAAGCTCCAAATCTCTCGTCGAAAGTCTTTCCTGTAACCCTTCCAGGACCTCGGCGGGCTCCCGTACCATGTACTCCAACTCGAAAATCGCTTCTTTAAGAGCCTCCTTATGTGATTGATGCTGTCCTTGATCGTTATCCCTAGATACATGGTAATCCTCTTTAGAAACCTGACTACGAAGCTTCCACTCCGACCTCAATCTATGAACATGAAGCTTGACCCCAGTAAGTAATCTTTCTTGCGAGAATTTGAACAAGCCACTGTATCCATCTTCCCGCACTTCATCTCCTTCAAATTTCCTAGCTAGACCAAAGCTTCTCTTTCCCAGCGTAGAGGCAACGCTGGCATTTGTAGAGCATGGCCTCAGTACCTGTCTCGAGTCAATTATTCCCAAACAAGCCCTCGTCTCTGACAATGCGCCGACATTCGACGACTTCTTTGCACCATTCTGAGACGGCAGAGACAGTTCTACGCTAGTGAAGAAGGAAGAAGAGCACAGCGCCATCGGGGATCAATCCTATGTGAAGTTGCAGAGTGCCTGTGGGTTATACTGATTATGATCGGAAGTCGTTCCTCTGCATCAACTACAAGAAACTACAGCCTTTTCATCGGGTGCTTGATCGTCAATTCCGAGTCACGCATACTAAACCTAAGAGACCACTGTCTTCATGAACCTAGACTTTCTTCCACATGCAGATCTATGAAGTCCAATTCGGATATGTCCATACGACAGGTTCTCTATCTCTCTCTACGAAGCCAACTGTCTCAACGATATTGACTTTCAAATTCCCCGTACAGAACTCGTCCTCAGCGGCTGATTCTCCTGCCAGCCTCCGGGTGCACTAAAACGATCTTCAGTATCTACCATGTAACAAATCATACCACCCTTTACCCTCTCAATTGCGAACAAGAATTGCCGACCGATCCATCTAGATCCTTACTCAATCGATCCAGAGAAGACTGATCGATCAGCCTGCGTAATCACCGACTTCGTCCTCATGTGTCTCCTTCTTCCTTCCCTCTCGGTCAGTGTCATAACGCTCTTCCGTGTAGAAGAAAAGACTGATAAATATCGCATTAAAGAACACAATTCTTTCGGACTCGTGAGATTCAGATGATTTCTGAGGCACCCATCGCCTTCCTCTGATTCCTCGCTTGTCCGTCTAGCTACTGTTGGTCAACCCGATTCATAGATTAGTGTTCAGTTCGTTCCTTGTTTCGTCGCTTGTTCCGTCTGACCCGCGGAAGCTGCATCAAATCCGGCCGTCCGACTGCGGCCACATTCGTCTCGAATTGACGGTGACAGCAACCTTTTCTTCTCCGTTTGGACAGTTTTACTGCTCGTACTCTGGTAAAAGATCAAAACATCCCTCTTACCCCTGATTTTGACACGGGCTTCCTCACTTCGCACCTCACGTGTGGTAGGCTGGAATGAGTGTAAGGGTATGGTGCAGATTGGAACGAGGCCTTCTAGCTGAGCACTTAAGGCGCTTTCTACGCGTCCATCGCGTTTGTACTCTATAGGGCAACTCCAAGACGCTGGCTACCTTAGCACCGCAAGCTGCAACAAGAGTGCAAGGCCAAGTGTGTGACTCAGTATTCCCAGCACGCTCTACTTTCAGAGGGTCAAAATCACCGACTCACGGTGTCCACACGCGTGATATATCTCTGTCGTATCGTGACAGTTAGACACGCTATAATCTGGCAACTGTAGCCAATTCCCATTGATTGTAATATGCTTTTTATAATTACCTTAAACCTAAACATTATTTCATAAATAATTATTATTATTATGCATAGAATAATCTGTGACTTGTTAAGATCCATACACTCACTAGTTGATACAAGCCATGAGGTAATAATCATGTGAAGTAATGTTTACTCACATATGCATGTATAAAATTATACAAATTCTTTGAATACATAATTTAGATTTTGGTCCAAGCAAGTTATTGGTTCATACTTTTTGGATTCTTTCTATTTTTTTGCTATTTAACTCTTGTTTAGAACTCTTTTTTTCAAAGAGCTCTTTTTGGATTGAAATTTAACTCGCGTTTTACGAATACTTTAGACTTTAATCAACTTCTATGTGTTAAAAAGCTTCATGACACCACGGCATTATGTTGATATTATTATCATGTCATGATATCTTAAATACCATGACATGCTTAAAAAAACAGATAAATCTGAGCCCATTTCAAACACACTTGTGACCTCAATGACTTTTAACTTGTAACTAAGTAGCTTAATAATATATAATGCTATGATGATTTCGTTACTTTGTTATTTTTGTTTCAAGTTACTCACTTTATATTTCATCTTCACGAGCTTTGAAAAAAAGATTTATTTTAAATTTTATAAATATATCTTTATCTAAATTATGAGTTTCAAAATTTTTCATCAAATTATTATGAATTGTAAGCCCACAGATCTAAAGTAAGATGAGTATCAATGGTATCCATGACAAAGGTATATATTTTCCACTTTATTAGTTAATAGATTAGTTAAGAGCTAGCTATCCTATCGCTGATTCGAAAAAATAGTGAAATTACACCAAACATTATCATTCAAAATATAAATTGTTACAATCCAAGCGCTGAACTTTTTATTTTTACCGCATAAAGCATTTGGTCTTTTCATAGGTAAGCTTTTGTTCCTATGATATATGCAATCTGAAAAAACCATTTCTTTGACATTTCCCAGACGTGTCTAAACATAATTTATAGTAATTATATGTTCTAGAATGATATTTTATATCAACCTGTGTTCATAATTGAGTCAGCCTGCTTCAACGTCATCCAAGATCTTCTCAATACATGTTCGCTCAAATATCACTCTTTACATCCAAATCCTCCACCATAATGCCGAACTGTGAACAGCCTACTAGCATAAAATGTAAAGATTAGTAGGAGTCAAAACTTTCTGAAGAACTCAGGCAAATTCGGGATTTCACAGTAACTGTGTCGTTTATCAGACTAGTTGGACAATGTACACGTTCCACTTAAAGCCCTGAGCTCGCGCGAAGCATCAAGAATTGCAATTATAAGGGCTGGGAAATTCAACGCGACAAAAACATGTTTCACGTAATAATTGAATGAACCTTTTTCGGAGACACGACTGCACATATCCTCTGTTGTCAGAGCTGCTTGGGAACGTCGAACATACTCCACCAAACCATGGGAAAGGACATCCGCATGTCCCCGCTGACATCATCCCTTATACAGTCCAATCGGTTTCAATTACCATACACCTCTCGCAACTTAGAAGCAAGTCTTTAGAGTGGACACACTTCACTATGATTTGGAAATTAGCTTAGATATTTACCGAACGGGAGGTGAAAGTCGAGTCATACGGTACAATACAATCATTTGGACTGTGTGATGTATAGAGGCTGCGGAAGTTCAGAATAACCCCACAAAAGACGAAGTCTGTGGAAATGTGCAGGGCAGAAAAGTCACACAAATACGCATACACGACTGCGGCTCCAGGTGGTAACATTTTATCCTTCTTCTGGTGTCCCGTTGAGAGAAAATGAGAAGCAATAACATCTCAACGTAACAGCTTGTTTTCAGCTTTCTTGTTCTTCAACTTAAAAGTACATCAGAATATCTTAGGACCAAATTTCCGGAACATAGCAGAAATCTACCAATGCATACTTTCGTCGACATTTCAAGAATATCAGAGAAAGTCAACGGAATCTAGCCCAGAGAGCCCCTCCGAACACTTCGAGAAAATGTACTTCCTGAAAACTTTTCCCCGTACGCTTGGGAAAGAAGTAATTGAGTAATCAGACATTCCGATTTTCACTCACCCGGTACTCAACAATCACCTTCCACGACCAGAATGTTAAGGACACTCACAGCAAATATCCGGGGAAAAAAATATTTGTGGTCTTGCACATCACATGCAAATTGCATCTCAAATCCACAACAATCTTGTGGACTTGGGCACAGATCACAGAAATACAACGTGGTCCACGGTACACTGATAGCTGCAGAAACTGTTCTTGGACACCAATGAATTCCCAATATCCATGTTGCTGTCCGTTATAGAAATTTACAACAGCTGCTCAGATCAATCCTAGGGTCAATACTATCCGTCCCACCAGGCTACGAAATCTCCGACAGAAAGCTCGACGTCTCCGTGCAACAGAGCCACTTGTGCAAAACTAAGCTGTACAGTCGACAAGTACGTTCTGCAATATTGGCAGCGTCCCGTGAAAGAGAGAAAACACTGAGGAAACAGAAGGCGATGGGGAAGAACTCATCACCTCTCCAAAGGAGCGAAGCTCGGGAAGAATCCCAGCACAAAAGGGTATATGCCATAATCCAGTGAAATAAATTCGCTATTTACAATCGATTCCAATCTTCTCCCTTCCTATAGTCTAGATGAGTTCCAGCTTGCATCGACAGCTTTCAAAAGCTTATCATGCAAAGTCTTTCCCGAGCAAGCTATTATCCCACGATCAAGATTCTCTAGGAACCGGCCTTGAGAGAAGTCCAAAGGCTTTCCGCCTGCATCTGTCACAACTCCGCCAGCTTCCTGCACGATTAATACTCCTGCAGCGTGGTCCCATATCTTCTCACGATACCCGGCTTTGGCAAACTTCATGAAAATCTCGGCATCACCCCTTGCGATTGCTGCGTACTTCGCCATGCTGTACACTCGTAAGGGCCGATTCCTGAAATTTAAAAAGGGAGATCACGCCTCAGATTTGTCATCAAGTCCGATGGAGCACAATTTGCAAATTCTTTACATAGTACCATTCAATTGCATATCCAACGAACAATTAAATTCTAAAGGCCAAGACGAATAAGTGAAGAGTCAACGCAAACTGCATTTGAGAAACTGTTCTAGCTCTGATAAGGTTTTCGAACAAGAGTCACGGCGTAGTACAAACGGAGAAAGTCGTCAACGGGAGTACTTGACAATTGAGCGAGATGGTTGTTTTCGCATCATCAAATGTTAATCAATGGGGTACAGCTGTGGGCCCAAATGATCTAGAAACGAGGCTCGAACCACTACCTGAGGCCAAGATGTTCCGCTAAGCCTGCGGTGAAAGAGTGACTTGAATTCGCTTTCTCGAAGGGCTCACAAAACGTCGCCTTCGCGGGGTCATCAATAGATGAAACGCTAACAGTTGTCGCCATCTGCCCGGTCGCATCCCACTGAGGCAAGCCATCTGAGTTCACTACTAGGGGTTGCATGAGAACCTCGCCCGCTCCCTTAGTTGCCGATAATATCAGCCCTTTGTGCCACTTGCTTGGGCTGGGTGGATGCAGCCGCGAGGCCATCCTGTAATATCGATGGTGGTGAACAAGCCACTGTTTCCTGAGAGGGAAATTTGGGCATCCGAGAACGGCAAGCACCACCTCACCATCTTCAATGAGAGCAAGAGCAACTGCGTACTGGTCCCCACGAACGAAACCTAGAGTTCCATCTACAGGGTCTAAGACCCAATAGCGCCCCTTAGGACCTCCTTCAGCACTGCCTTTGTTGATCGCTTTGAGGACGTCAATTGCCCCGAGTGGTCGTTCAGGAGGACTAACACCTACAATCCCAGCGTGCTGCAGACACTCATTCACGGCACCAACAACTCGCTGGAGAAGGTCGATCTTCTCCCTTCCTCGCAGTCCAGTGGTATCCTCCTCAGCAATCATGGGAATTTCCTTTCCTTGAAACGCCTGCGAGAGTACCCAGCTCACAACTGCCTGCACACCCCAGTCTGTGCATCCACGACTGCCGAATTTTAGAACATAGACCCGACGGTTTGCCTATCAAAGAATAGGAAGCTAATCACAGATAACTTCTCAATACACAAGCTTGACGTGCCAGCTACTATTTTTTTGAAAAACAAGAACCTCGAATAACTCTGTTTGTACTGATGTGTACACTAAACTCTTTTCACTGTTGCAAGTTGTTATGCTAGGGTATAATTGGGGCTAGGGACTCCATCCAGTATATTTGCGAAAAACCACACAGATATGAAGTTCGTCGTCCATGAGGAGGACATTATGGAGTATGCACTTCCTGGGAGATCAATCCATCCACACCAGATCAGGGGGTTTTCATCACGACGGTAATCTTACGACCAGAAATTACTTTTGATGTCTTCCAGGAGTGAGATGGCATGCAACCCCACAAGGAAATTTAAACAACTGGAGAGCAAATGAAACCCCAAACATATATTACCGACTGCTCGTTACTTTCTTAGATTCATACCTGCCACTGTCACAAGAGATCGATCCTTCTTGAAATCCGTATTCTCCTCGTTGTGAAGTACTCGCTGCTGTATTCGCTGTGATAGAATACAGGAAAGCTGGACAGCTTTGACAGCAACTTCCAATTCCATCTCGTACTTATGATTATCATGTCCTCCGGCAGAGATTGGAGTAAAGTCTCCCGCTGATAAGGCAGGAAATTTATGCGCGTTGTTTTGAGACTTCGCAGAGCTTGAATTCGTACTGTGCGTGTCCTTCCAAGCTGCTCCATTCGTAGTAGACGAAGCGTGAAAGTCAAGCTCAGGAGCTGCAGACCTGTAACTTTCTGATGCCAGATTCGAAGCATGTCCAATTGCGCTAATATTATCCTCCAGCCGGGATGTGCATTTGGTCGGTGACTGATCGACTCGGGCTAGAGATTCAGCTAAACCCCTGTTAGTCATTTCTCTCGAGGGATCCTCAGCAACTCTGTCATCCACCAACCTATCTGCATAGATTTCTTTCTCCAAGCTGCACTCTTGCGAAATTTGCTCATCCCCGCACATCCAAAGCAAATTCTCATGTTGACTGCTCCCACCTGCTTTAACATCGATATCCCAAGTACTACTAACAACCGCCAGTTCAGATGAATGGCAAGCTGGAGGGGAGAAGCCAAGGAGGGAAATCCTCGTGCACCCTGAAACGGGTTCCAGACCAGAATTGGCTGGCACTGAAGAAATCAACAGCCGAGGCAACGGATCTTCCCGCTGCCTGGGATAAGGAGCGAGTGACAGACGAGGACGGTATGGCAGTGATGAGGCAGAGATCGCCTGATAGACAATTGGGAATGCTTTCTCGTCAAAATTCTTCTTCTTCGAGGCAAATCGGGATAAATGCTCTTGCAAAGAAACAGAACCTCTCAGGGCTCCACAGACTGAAGAGGCGGCCATCCTGATTCCTTCCCTTTCGACTAAAACAGCGAGCTCGGTACTCGCACTTGTGATCATGGATTGCCGCTGAGGAAGCTGAAGCCGGTAACGGAATCGTTCATAGCAGAAGGACCCATGATCGCAGCTGTCAATAGTGGCAGCTATATATCAAATCATCTGCAAAGCCCTAGGCAGACAAGAAGAGAGGAAAGGTGAGGCTTGCAAACATGGGAATTCATGTCATTCGCGGCACCGGAAATTGAGTGGACGCGGAGAGAGCGATTGCCATGGGGCACTCAGGGCAGAAGCGCGCGCCACAGCCACGTAGCACTCGGATTTCCCTCGAAAGAAATAGCTACGGCAGCGAAATATTGTCTCCACCGGTTCGTTTCGTGACATTGCTCCTCGCGGCCTGTCGTTCAAGTTCCAACGGCACAACGTACTCCGCCACCGGTTTTACCTCGTTCGGAGTTGTTCCTTCTCCAGCCAGACCACCTCTCGCGCTCTTTTTCAAGCTCTCGTTTCTCGCCCTTCGTTGCTTTTCTCGATACCTCCCCAGATTCGAGAAATCATCTGCCGCCTGCTTCCTTTTCGCAGGATTGATTCGGTCTTGAACGGAAGGGAAGTGGCTGCGACTTTGGCTGACTGTTGTAATGACGTCGTAACGCTCAGCAATTTATATCCTCACCCGCACCTCGTGCACGGTCCCGATTTGCGCCCCCTAAATCCTAGGTGTGATTTGCACTTGACTGTACTGCCGGCAAAGCTTACTTCCTTCTTATCGCTAACGTGACCCAATTTGTGGTCAAACTCGCCACTCCATTCTAGCCTGGCTTGGCCTGTTCTGCCCTTTCGAGACTCATTCATACGTTATCTGTTTTGCTCTTGATGTGATGTGAAGCTGTCAACGTTTACCCCATTTTCGATGAGTGCGTAACTGTACCATAGTCCAGCATACGGCACTCCATAAAGTGCAGGAGGGAACAGCCTTAATCGAAATTACAGTGCTTCCCTAGTGCTATTTCCACTATAAGCCAGGTGTGAATTGTCCACTGTAGATATCGAACATTTGCAAATGAAGTAGTACACACTCGTGCTCGCTAGATGTATATCACGAACAATGATATGCAACGTCGTGCTAATTTTTGGACAGCATCGATCAATTGAACTTCCCTTGCTTAATGCTTAATGCTGTAGAAGCTGAGCGTATGGAAAAGGCTCTACGGAAGTGATTACTGTACAGTCGGTGCGAAAATTAAATTCATATGCATTCAAAGTTGCAGGTTTATATAGCGTATCATAATGTATGATATTACCTCCTTTAATTACGCTTACTTGTCGCATAAATAATAACTTTCAATTTCATTTTACCTTGCTTTCATATTAATAATAAACAAGGAAAGTGATCTCGTTGTACTTTTACCGTGCAATGCAGATACAAGACCACCAGCTGGATCTTTTCCATCCAATGTTCCTCGCTCGTATATTTATGTCTGAAATTCTCCCCAATGGAGAAGATTGGCAGTCAAAACAAGTTAGATATCAGTGCCTCTTAAGTACCTTGATTGGAGCAGGAAAAATAGGGTGGTTGAATCTACTCCCAAGTTATCATGCGTGGAGTACTGCCGCAACTGTTCCCTGAGAAAGAAATCCTCTACTAATCTAGAGAAATGATTTGAAGAAACATGTAATGATATACTGCACGTTGTACTCCTTGATTTACTCATTTTTGAATCTCCATGTTCATCTTCTTCACTGGTCAGCACATGGAAGGAGAGACTCTTTCAATGTATATAGATAGCTTTTTATAGAATGTGCGTATCTTGATTTCTCTAAAGGAAAAACCAAACAATATAACAATAAGTATTGATATAACTTATCAAGGATGATACTAAAGGTATTGATTGTGACTAAGATCCACATAAAAAGTCAAATACTTAATCTGGATTCTTATATATACTACTAATCTATTTAAAAGTATTCGTATTTAATGATCATCTGAATAATCATGAAAGTATACATAATTATGTCTTATGTAATTATTAGTATGAAGTTGACATGTGACATATTTCTCATTTGATATCATTGACATTCCTTTTGCTTAAGTAGAGACAGTATGTATTACAAGTTTTTATGGATTGATGGATCTACTTCTTTTAATTTATTTTTTTTCTAATTTCATTCAAAAATATATAATAAAATGTCCACAACTATGTCCATGATGTTAGAAGTTAAAATATTTTTTTGTCAAATTCAAATTAGCTTAAACCACTCTAGTGTGGCTCGTTAATATGTGATTATATAAAAGAGCTCATCAAAAATGTTAGCTTTCTAAATTAGAGCTTTTCTTAGTAAATTTGGGTATGTTTTCTTTAACATAGTCCGCAATGATAAATCGTGTATTTTCAATGTCGGCTATGATTTCGCATTCTCTCGTGTTGAAATCGTAGATTGGGCATTCAAGGTTTTTCCTTACAGTTAGTATTAGAGCACAATGAGTTCAATAATATTTTTCACATATATTTTATTGAAGTTCTTGTATGATCAACAAATCTAACAAAAGTTAAGCTTTATTGACAAAAGTTGACAACCATTTACATTTGTACAATAAATGCTTCTAGATGTTGCTTATCAGTTAAAACTTTGAGTTGTGTACCATTGGGGTTGCTGATGATGTGACATTTGAGAACAAAACATCAAGTTTTGTGCAAGATGCTTAAAAGATAAACTTTATGAGTCAAATTTTTAAACTCATGATCATAACATTGAATTGCTTGATTGTATTGGCACGAATAAGGTTATCTTGAAGTTCAAATTTTTGTGATGTACACATTCATCATCCCACTCACACAAGCTCAATATCCAAGTAACAGTTGATGAAATTTTACAATGTGAAAGTAAGTAGTAAGAAAAGATATGTCAAACCTGCATAGTCATTTCTATTGCATCAAAGTTTCGAATAATAGTGTTTAACAATCTCAAAACACAAGAATAAAAGCTTCAAAATATATTTAAAGTAGTCTTAACATTTGTAAATATAGCACACTTTGCATGTGTTTTGCTCATGATAAAGCCGGAACAAACTTTAATGGCATTTGAGACAAAAATCAAAATAACAAAGAGACACATTCTATATAAAAGCTAGAATCAAAACGTTATTGACAAGATTATACTATATTCATGAATATAATCAATATCAACTTAGTCAACAACAAAAATTTAACAGCTAGCCACATTTGATTAATTTTGCAGAAGAGCAAAGCATACATTAAGCAAATTTCTTGTACCTTCTGCCACTATAGTTGATGAATCATGCAAAATTTTGATTATTGAAGGTAATGTGAAAACTCGATTGATGAAGTCAAGAAGTTCAAAACGAATAATCTAAATTATATGTTCAAACTAATTTTTTAACAAATATTAACCGTGTATGATAAATTTTAAAATATACCATACTCAAATTTAATAGCATAATAGTCAAACTTTTATTATTATATTTTGAGTAGATAATATATCTATTTATCAATAAATTTATATTTTGTACATTTGAAATTTTAAAATTCTATTCTAATTTTTGTGTATCAAAGTAACTTTCATATTTTTTTAAGCTTATAGCTTTAAGATTTGAATAAATCTATATAAAAATCTTTAATAAGTTAAAAATTAAAGTAAAACGTATTCAAAATGAATGCAGAATTGACTATTTATATTTTATGATAATTAAATATATTAATTAAGGGAAAAACATCAACAATTAGTCTATTTTTAGGTTCATTTATCATGTCATCAATCCAAAAATGTGATTAATGAAATAATAGATGTGATGAGATATTATATTCTTGCACTTATTATAATTATCTATATAGATAATAGAAAAAAAAAATACAGACATTTTAGTCTTTAGCTTTTGTATTTTATTTTATAATCCAAGGTTGCAACCTACAGCTTGTGATTTAGATTTTTTTTTCATAATAAACTAGGATTTTTATAAAAAATCACGCGATGGATCATATGAGTAAAGAAAAAATTAAAAAATTGCAATCAATAAATGGTAAATAGATCAAGCCCGTGGGACCCAAAGGGTCAAAAGGCTAAAAAACACAAAAAATACAAAAAATAATATCTAGAATTTGATCAAACAAGAAGACTTATGTGAATTGTAGATGAGTTGGATAATATATAGTCAAAATACAATGAATCTGATTATTATCTACTTTAGAGCATAAAAATCAAAAGCAAAAAAAAAAAAAAACAAGTTTCTATAAAATGTCAAGAAACCAATTCTTCATCTTCAACAACTACAGAAATATTCACAAACAAGCTGTGAGTATTGTTATATCATGTTTATGATTTTCACATCTTTTAAATAAACTAATAGTTTAACATTAATCTATTTTATGAATAATTGTTATTGCAAAAACTTGTCAACCAAGTTGTATGTTTTTTTGAAATTGAGGAGCTTCAAAATAATAGATTTTAGTACTCAAAATTATGTTAATGGCTTTGATGATTTTGTGATTAAACTAATACTCTATAATCAAAAACTGATAATAATAAGAAGTTATTTTATCTTTTAAATTTATTATCTGCTTTCTATCAATTATTGTCAATTTTGTTATTCATTATAATAGTCAAACAATTATTTTGAGTGAAGCATTTGGAACAAAGTGCTTAGCCCATTAGTAAACAAAATAGTTAGTTGGAACTAAGTGTTTTGTATACTAATGAACTAAAAAATGATCATTTCATGATTTTCATCTAATACGCATCCACTTTCAAAAAAATTGTCATCAAAATCTGTCACTAAAAATAAACATAAAACATCGTGGCTTCTGTTAGAAAAAACCTTTACCGTAAGAAATTGCAACCTGACAAAAAATCCTCTGACACTGAGTCTGAACCGAACCGACTCTGATACCAATTGTTAACGTTAAAATTCAGATGCGACACCAGAGACACGAGTCACACAGACACCAGAGACAAGAGAGTATAACGTGGTTCACCCTCAAGGGCTACGTCCACGGAGAGAAGAGCACTAGAGAATTTACTGCTTGAATGCTTGAAGAAGTGATCACCCTTAGGGTATATATACCAGAGGTAGTCAACTACTCTAAGCTATAAATAGCTGCATATGCTGTTAACTTTAGTTAACTCCTTAAATAGAATTAACTTCAACAAAAGAGACATTTTGAGAAAAAAATTCAAAATCTTTATTTTTTTTTAGGATATATCATTTACTGATGATTAAAAATAAATTGCGTGGATATAATTTTACATCAAAAAAATCTGAGATGTGTACAACTTTTAAAAATTACAAAGTTATTGAGATTCAAACCAGACACAAAGTAAAACATCTACGTACATATAATAACAAAGATATATTTTTAATAGTGTGAAAATTATTGCAAAAAAAAAAAAACATTTGACATCTCATCACAATTTATATTTCATAACAAAATTGTATTTTTAAAATATTTAAACATATTGTGTTGAAAAAAACATGTGATATGTTAAGCCAATCAAACTGATCATAAAATTATCAAGTTAAAACTATTGATAATCAAATTGATCATACAACTATTAAATAAAAAATATTGATATTATCTTATATTTGAATAAATTTTATTTTTGTTATGTAGTACAATTTTGAACATTCTTTGAATTGAATCACAAAAAAAAGATTGATTAAAATCATTTTAAATTTTTATTTTTTCAAATCTAAGATGAATAAAGTTTAATATTATTTTGTACATTACAAAATTTAAAATATAAATTAATACAATCAAAAGCTTCATGCATTAGACACACTGCAAATTCATTGTCAATCAAAAATTTGTCTAGACAACTTTGATTTATGGTGTTTACATTGCTTGTTTTTAGTTTTGCGTTTGATTGTTGTATAATCTTATCTCATTTGATGTTCATTTACAAATTTCATTCAAATATCTTTTTCATTTTTTATGATAAGTCTTTCTTGTAATTTAATCTTGAAACAATTGATAGTAAATAAAAGAATTGTTGACACCTCAAGAAAAACAAGCAATTGCAGCTTCTTTTCTCAATTTTGACTTTCGTGTACAATTTGACTTTAGTGATCACAAACTTAGTATAGTGACTTTGTGAATTGCTATTTCTCGTTTGCATTAAATTTTATTTAAAATGTTATTCAGATTTGAAGTTGAAAATCGTGTGTGTTGTGAAATCAACTCTCATGAATAACAATTTAGCATAGAATCTTACTTGTTACACATTTACGCAGTTGAGTTGGCTTCATCCATATGACAACAAATCACAAATGGTGTATGTAAGACTCCGAATATATCACTATAGAGACATATTGTCAAATTGAATTTAATTTGCAGATTTGTAAGTAAGTAGGTAATTTCAATAAACTCACATCATTGAAAGAGTAGTAGATGGTTTAATTTTCTTGATTTGACAAAGACATATCTTCATTCATCAATATTATTGAAGGAAAAGTTCATCATTATGAAGTTTATACCATGATACAATGAGATCATCTGAGACATACAAAGCATATTTTTGAAGAGCAAAAATTGAATTAGCAAGTTTTTATTGGTGAAATTCAAATATTACATCAAATAATAGAAATAATAAATAAAAATTTAACTATGAGATCTCCAAATTGAACTACTAAAACTCATATAACGTATAAAATATGAACTAAATTGTCATTTTTTATAAAGATGATAATTAATTAAAAAATTATGATGATAATACGTTGAATTTGGAAAAAAACTTGTTAAAATATAATAACTCATGTCAGTATTAATAATTTTAAGTTAAATATTACTTTGCACGCTTAAATGAAATCATTGATTCAAAACTAATTTTAAAATGGAAATGATAAACAACTTAAAAAATATACTCAAAGTATATGTTTCTAATTGATTCATTGAATTTGCTATATTATAATGAATGAAGTGTTTTAACAAAAAATGGCAGATAAATATGAAGAAGAAATTATTTTTTTAAGTTTATTGCAACAAAACAAAATTATCATACAAAGATGCAAGAAAAATTAATCATTGTGTTAGACTCAAAACACAAGAGCATAATTTGGAATATCAGGTTTTTGTGGTGGAGACAAATCCATAAAATTTGTAATTGTGTGTATGAATAATTCCAAAATTTGATTTAACAATCTAATAATTTTAAATTAAGTTCAAAGTTTGATTTAACAAAAAATGAAAAATTATAGATTTTTCAAAGCTAATAATATATCGCCAACTCAATATATGAATAAAAAATCTAGATTATTGTTATAAGTTATATTGTTTTGAAAGTAAAAGTTGAATTCTGCAAATCATGTTGGGCTACTCTTTAGTGATAAATGGAAAGATTTTGTCACAATATGTTTAATCACTACATGTAGATCTTTCAAAATCATGATGATCTATCAAAAAGTCATTTGAGATAGACATGAATGATTGTTAGTTTGTCACATCATTGAATGTTATTTGAAAATTGATATATTCAAAAAACGATATGGATGGTAAATGTTTTGGATTTATAGAGCTTTAAATCTAGAAAAAAAATTATAGAAAAAAGGACGGTATTCTAATTTAATTATGATCAACGTTGTCACATGAAGAAAAAGAGCTATGGAAAAACCCAAGCTACTTGATTCTACTTCAGTTTGTGTGTTGTACATAGTGATATGTAAATACTTAAAACTATGTTAGTTTAACGTATAATATTGACAACATATTTGATTGTACAAATTATACTTTCATACAAAAGTATAATATGATCAAATTAGATCTTACATCTTAGAAGTGTTGTTTTTTTATATGGTAGTGATATAACGAATAAAGATTAAAAATTATCAAATCCAATAATCTATAAAATTATTGTCAGAAGAGATAAATTTTTTTATGAAAACAAATTTAAAAAAGACGAGGAAAATTTTCAGGACAAATTTTCACTCATGAATTTTGTTTGGTAAAAAATTTATCATTATGAAATTAATGTTGTTACACAAGAAGAAATTTCAATACATATGATGCAAATTTTTGAAGAGAAAAAGTTCAATAACATGATATTGTTGATGAAATTAAAAATTGTACACTTGAAAATAGAATTTAATCAAAATTCTCTGCATGAAATTCATCAAATTATGTTAGTATAGTTTTTATGAATGATGAATTATAAATTGAAAATTGAAAATTTTACATTCAGAATATTTAGATTGAACGTAATAATAACATCGCTTGGATTTTATACAAAAAATTCTTCTTCTTATAAAGAAATTGAATTCTTTGTCAAAAAAATTTGAGTGAACAACTATTGATATGATGTATAACTAGAAGTGAGATTTAGTAGAGGTTTCAAACAATCAAATTTTGATTGATAGCTAATGGGTTTATAAGCTGAAAGTTCATTCAGCAACTGATAATAATATAATATTCAAAATCGAGTTTGTGAATTTACATTTCACACAAAAATAAAATGTTCGCTTAGCTAAGCAAAGTTTCTAACATAGTAGCTAAACAAAGTAAAATAAACAAAGTTTACTTGGATTTTAAAAATCTATATTACAATTTGATTTCTGTGAGAATTTGCTACATTATTTAATCTGGTTATGAGAAAGATGAATGTACTTTCAGCATTTTGTATGAATCTTTAGAAAAAAAATCTACAAAAAATAAACATTTGGTGTTAAGAAGAAAGATACAAAAATATCTACTTATAGATTTCTAAAATCATTAGATGCATTAAAACAAGCTCATGGTCAATGAAATGCAAGCAAGGTTTGATGAATTTATGAAAGCACAATAATTTTGTAATTCTCATTAAGTAAATATGATACATGTTCATACATGAAAAAATGGAATAATGAGACCTTCAATCTCATTAATCTAGTATTTTGATGATTTGTTCATTTTTGCAAAAAATCAATCTAACGTTGGTAGACTCAACAATTAGTTGATTATTGCAATTAAAATGAAGAATTTAAATAAGACAGAGAGATATTAGGAATAATATTCATATGAATTTGGAGAAAAATATATTATGTTTGAGTGAAAGCAAATAATGTGTGCTTGAAAGGTTTACTATGATAAAAAATAAAGTAATTGTATTAATTTGTTAACTCATTTCAACTTATTGCAGCTCATTGTCTAATTGATGTCTTTTGTGAAGAAAAAAACGTCATCATTTTCTTATAAAAAATTGTGGCTATTCTTATGTATTTAATGTTATGCACAAAACAAGATATTTATTTTTGTATGAATGAGATGAGAATATACACGTCAAATTCAAGTAAGTTGCATTGAAAAGTTATGAAATAAACTTGAAGAGTAGCAATGATTGTTGTAGTTTGATGTCTTATTGTACAATGTCAAATTCTTGCTAAACTACAAAAATGAATTTTATGAAAAAAAAATTCTATAATTGCATATATGCTTACACTTGATAGTGTTTGCATCAATAAAAAATATATTTTTTCAAATTGTGTAGTTTTATACAAAACAAAAGCTAAATTTGTAGCGGCATCAACAAAATCTATTTACTTGAATAAGCTTATCGCTGAGATGATATTAAAACATAAGGTTGTCATTGTTCATTGTGATAATTAAAGTGCATTGCATATTGTTGTAAATCAAGTGATGAATAGCAGAGTGAATTATATCAACATCAGAAATGTAATTTTTGATAAAATTATTGAGCTATTTAAGATTGATAATAAACCCAATGTAGATAATGAGTTGATCAAAGTCAATACCTTATAAAGTTTTAAGATACATGATGAAAAGCACAAGTAAAATTTACTAGCAATTTTGTTATTTTCATATATTTTTACTTTATCATATTTTGCTTACTACTTCATTTTAGTTAGCTCTAGTTCAAATAGCAACATAGGTAAGTTTTGTTAAGAACTTGTTGCAGTATAATGGAGTTGATTATAGAGGTTATTGTCTTCACAATATGTATTAAGTAGAGTATTGTTGATATTAATTCAAGATATTGAGAGGAGTACTCTTTGAAGTCACAAAGCTTAATTTTAATAAGATTTAATATGTGTTGTTCATTTCAAATTAAATCTTGCCAAAAATCTTGTATTCATCTTCTAAATAACATGTTTAAAATTTTGTAAGTAGGTAAATTTTTAATCAAATATGTTTCATAAGATTTTTTTAAAAGAATATTCAATTGATATCACTAACAAACACACAAATATTGACATATTGTATTCACTTAATACAATCATCATCACATATAATTTTCAGTTATCAAACACAAACTATTTTAAATGTAAGTATCAATTAACGCACTTAAATTTTTATTATCAAGCTCATGGATTGCAAACATATAAATAAAAAAAAGCTTTCAAAAATGAAAAAATATTATTTATATTCATATCCTATTACTAATTTTTTGAGTTTCAATTAACAAATGATGATTATAAAATATTATTAGATAGTTGATCTTAGCAATACAAAAAGATTAGATAAATCAATTAGAAAAAAAGTTTAAACTAAAAATAAAATAATAAAAGTTTCAATTAATATTAAATAGGCTTTGATTTTTTGTTTTTTTGAATTCATTTAATTTTTTAAAGTTCAAATTCAAAAATTTATCAATTTAATAAAAAAATTCAACCATTGAATTATTAATCAAATTATTTTGTTTGTTGTATGTAACATTTATTGATTAATTTTTGTAAATAACTCTAAATATAGCAACTTATTAACTACAAATCTATCTTAATGTATGATAATCTTGGGTTAGAAATATCTGAATAAAAATCTATAATTTTAAATCTTGATAGATATATTAGCTATCTCATCATTTATACTTATTTTTTTACAAAGTTATTTTTTGTATGTCTATCATCAATCATCTCAATTGGACCATCAATGAAAATTTGCATGAAATATTATTCAAGATGTATGACTTTGATTTATAGTTGTGTTGATGATTTTTTTCACGACAATAATGCAAATACATGACTATATGCAATGGTAAAGTTGCTTACAAAATTTGCACATAAGTTAATGCATAAGCTTTGTAGGTTGACTTGATTGTTCTATGAAAATGGAAAAATTAAATTTGAAATTCTAGAAAATGTACAACCTTAAAATATATATGATGATTTTTAAAAAGTTGTAAATATAATTTATTGATATTGAAAGAAGTAGAGAGAATGTTGTTCTAACAAGTGTTAAACACAAAGTAGTAATTTAAATAAAAAATGGAATGAGATATGATCTTCTTTCTTACTTATAGTGCTTGGTTGTTTACTTATAAGTACTTTATTTGTAGTTTTAATGTAGTAATGCTGGTCCTCATCTCTTCACCTACTAATGCCACATGTGCATCATGTGGTAGTTCATCTTTTTCCCTTTTCTGCCCTTTTAACTCATTGCAAACACTTTTTATAATTTTTTAACTACTAGCTACCTAAACTCCGACATAATCAACAATAACAAATTATTTAGAAACAATGAGCTATTATTGATAGCAAAATTGATAACAGAAACAAATTTGATCAATTTACTATTGAGCGCAAATGTTTAATAGCTTGACAATTTATCAACATTAATTTGCTATTTGGAGAAACCAACAGTTATTTTGTGTTCTTTATGATTAATTTTTAAAGAAAAATATTATGTTATATATATATTGATATATGATTAAAATTTTAAAATATTTATCCATACCTAATTTTTTTTAATAAATGTATTGTATAATAATTTACATATTAAAATTAAAGGAAAAATCAGTTCAATTTAAATTTTTTAAAAGTTACCAAAAAATCAAAAAAATATTACATAAATATTTTTAAAAAAACTTCATTTGTAATATTATTGAATCATTTTTACCTACTCTTTTGTTATTCAACACATCAAAATATGCTCTACTCTCTTCTTGTAAGTTATTTTTGTAAATTTCAAGTTGTAAGTAGAGAAGGCTTGGCAGATCCAACAAGCGGAGAGTTAGCTCATGTATCTAGTGGGAATCATCATTACCTATTGGGAATTTTCCATCTGAGGTACAATCCTACACCTTATTTTAAATTACAGTCGCATTTGTACTCTGACCTCACTTGTACTCGTAAGGTTATCGACTTTAATTCTTTATGAGTTTGGATTCAATCTCGCAACACTGAAGTCATTTAAGCACCGTATCACACTCTAGTAGGAGATTTCCTACTGTCCTTGTTCTTAACACTATACTCTGTACGAATCTCGTTACTACCATCTCCTAATACCATTTTTTGTGAGGTCACAAATTTCTTTGGTTGCCGTAGGTTACAGATCGGAATCAAACCTACTTGGTGGGCTGAATACTCTTCTCGAGATTGATGCTCTAATTGTGAATTGAGCCACTAATTTCCTAGTTTAGCGCTCAACTTTAGATTTCCATTCTGTGGGGATGGAATCCTTTTAGCAACACTGACAGTTTCATATCTTCACAACTATTCTAATCATCACACGCCTGAATTTTCTGCAACTTAAACGTTCGTTTTTGTCAAGTTGTATGTTAACAAGATATCGGTATTCCTTTGGTCATCTACTTCGCTGAGTTCTTTGCTAATTTCTAATTATTTACTTGTTATTCAAAAAGATCTACAACAGCTTGTTTTCTAAGGAAATCACAATAAAGTCCTTTCGATCTTCATCATGTGTTCTGCTATTTTTTGTTTCTACATGGACTTTTGCTTTCTGAGTGGATTCGCTTTTCCTTCATGTATGTATATAAATGAAGAAAAGCAACCTCACCTGTTTTTAATCCTTTTTTGTTAAAATGTCTTACCACCTTCTCTCTAATGCTGTCAGTTCTCACTCTGCATTTTTGTTACTTGGACTCTGCAAGCAGTCCGTATATAATAGTCTTACATATTATCACTTCTTAACTTGTTTTTATCTGTCATAATCCGTTCACTTCTATTGCATTTCCCATTTGCATCGATTCTACTAGTGTAATCACTTGTGCACATTATGTACTTCCTGTTGTTTTCATATTTTGTTTTCACTGTTACATTCTCTGGGTGCAATTGATCGCGAGTTATAGGTCTACATATCTTGCTTGCTTACTTTATCCCATCGCTAGACTAGTGATTTGTGTGACTTACATGGCAAGTATGATGATTCTGTTTCTCAACAGAATCATGAGTTTCATTTACAGGCACGGCATGATGTTCAGGATAAATGTGGTTGATTAACGTAAATTCATATTAATTTTTTATGCTGTGTCACTTGACTTTCATATTTCCTTCTGAATTTTTTTTATTGACATTGTCATGTAGATGTTTTAAGAAATATAAAAACAAACTAGACCCGTGCTAGAGAGTGGTGGTTTAATCTTTTTCTCGTGAATCTTGATTTCCAGGAAGAAGTGGAATCTGCCAAGAAGGCAATACGCTCACTTGGAGCATTACTTATGGCTGGAATAGCAAAACAGTCGAACGGGGTGCCAACGCTCATGAAACGTTTCAATTCGTCGCATCAACTGGAATATGGTATTCAGATTTTAGAACGAGATGCTGTCACGAGTCGAATCATTGCAGTTGCATGCAAATTTTGTATAGCCTTTGGTCGGGAGAGCAAAATTGGTGCAAAACGTCAAAAAGCTACCACAAAGAAGACGTTTGGTCTAGCATTTTGTTTCAAAAACTACCGCATTCATCTCAAAAGTGAGCATCCGAATCGTTGGAAAGAGTATCAGTCCCTCTCTACACAAAGTTAGATGATTTACTTTGACATTGATGTTACCTTCGTGAACACAATCCTGTCACATCTTGACAAGGATACTGACCATGTAGTCTACAACATTGAGAAGAACATAGTTGAGGTTATCATAGGAGAAATGTTATGGTATTCCAAAGATTTTGAAGGCCAAATCTATGAGAATGCAATGCGTGTATTCATGCTAAATAGTCACACAGGTCACTATTATGTGATTATCAAAACTCCAATGACATATCAACTTGCTATTAAATACAATGGCATTGGTATTAGTTTCAGACATACTGCATTGACTCTTTAGGCAACCAAGAAAGTTGCTATGGTCATCCCACCAAATAGGTGGGATGAATGATTTGAAAATTGCTACATTTGTACGCGTACAATGCAGCGCCAATTTTAAGATCAATTCTAATATCTTACGTATGGTGTGGGCATTTTCAATTGCTCTAGATGTCTCAACTTGCATGGGTACTTCATACATACATATATATATATATATATATTATATGCTCATATATAATATATATATAATATATGATATTCGTGCTCATTTTGTTTGACGACGCCAACTATATAATTTGCATATTATATCTATTCCGTTACGGATCTCATACGGGTTTGTCACAATTTGAAGTTCTGTGCAAATTATTTGATGTACTCTCTCCCAGCTGGTAAAATCAATTAATTGGCGCATCGTCAGATGGAGCTAGAAACATGACTGGTCATGTTGCATGTGTTATCACGCGTCTTCAATAATGTTCACTGGAAGGATTCATCCGTGTGGTGTATTCTTCATCAATTGGACATTCCGCTACAGGTAGCATACTTGAAGCTAGATGGACGTGCATGGTATGCGACACTAGTATCTATGATCTCGCACCTGCGTCGACAACAGAAGCTTATTTCCAAGATGAAATCAACTTGTTCCAAGACATCTACAACTAGATGGCACGCCATGTTTAGTGCTACAAGCTAGCTCGATGATCATTGTCACGAAATCAGTGCACATTATCTTGAAATACAAGTGAGTTCTTCTCGGCGCGCATCTCAACCTAACAGTGATATTTGATGGGTTCTAAATGCTGTCACAAGGAGCATCACAAGTGCTATACATACGACGGTGATGCGACTCTAAGGTCATCGGTTGACGCTTAGCCAACAACAAACACGTGTTAACTTATGAATTGGTGAATTACTGCTCAAGATCAGTGCAGTTTGCAATTTCAACATTGAAACTGTGGACGAATCTGCTTATGTCATCTGCAACAATTGGATTGCTTCTTATATTGACATCACTAGCTTCATTTAAGATCTTGGGCATTTTGCTTTGACTACAGTGAACAGTCTGAGTGAACCAATTCGGCAAGAATTTCTTTGGAATGTTGCGTTTCTTATATTTGACATTGTTGATGGATTTATGTACTGCGTAGCATTGCAAGATGAATGCGGGTCAAGGAGCGATATGGACTGTCCACATGTGTATCCGTTTGAATTAGTGAAACTTAAAGGTCGTGATATTAGCCGTCTCATTATCCAACAAAAGTCTCATCTTGATTGTAGTTGGTCTCCCTCTACAATGGATAAAATTGGATCTCAATTTTCAAAGATGTGTACCATGTACAAAAATGTCTCGGCTTTTAGAGAAGCCATAGATTCCTGTGATCATTAGTGCTCTTTTGAGGATGCGTGGTCACTCCCACGTTTATCAGGCCGTTTCAATTTTTAAGTACAATTCGTTGGTGGATTAGGTTCACTGTTTCCAAATACAACTCTTGTTGAAAGTGACTTCTCAATGTTGAAATTCAGTTTAGATGTTTTTAAGATGTCATTGACAGATTTTTCTCTAGAAGTATTTCTCCAATGTAAACAATATGATTTGTTGCGCACCTTGAGCAATAAAACTTTAAAGAATATGTTTTCAAAGAGAGAGAGTTCATGCTTCAGAACTTGCTGAAACTATATCATTTATATCATTCATTTGTAAACTTAGTTTGAATTTGATAGAATTAGTAAGAAGTAATATCACTGAAATATTATGTTTTCAGAGATAGTTCATGCTTCAGATGTTGTTGAAACTGTATCATTCATCTGTAAACTTAGTTTGAATTGGATACAATTTCTTCTTACTGATTCTATATATAATATTTCAGTGATATTCTTTCTTACGAATATCACTGAAATATTATGTTTTTAGAGAGAGTTCATGTTTGAAAACTTGCTGAAACTGTATCATTCTTATCATTCATTTGTAAACTTAGTTTCAATTTGATAGAATAAGTAAGAAATAATATCACTGAAATATTATGTTTTCAGAGAGAATCCATGCTTCAGAATTTGCTAAAACTGCATCATTCATTTGTAAACTTAGTTTGAATTTGATAGATACAGTAAGAAGGTTTTTTCTGCCGTCTCATATTGCTTGTAAACAATGATGTCTAATCGTGCCTAATTTCATTTCGTCTGTGTGACTAATATACTTATATTAGGCACGAATAGGCATATGCCTAATGTACAAAGGCCTGGTGATTAGCTGTTCTTACTCCACAACTGAAGCAACTAAACCAGAATTATATGCAGAAATGTTAAGCTTGAATCCACAACATCTTAAGCATAGAATAAACTCCGTAGCCTTCATAACACTAGAGGTCATGCATTATGACCAAAAAATCTCTATAAATCAAATTTGAACATAGAAGCCACACATTCGCAACAAAAAGTCTCTACCAACCAAATCTGATACGCGACACTCTAATATCAATTTTTATAAAAATACACCAAAAATATAATATAAAACGCGACGATCTAATACTAATTGTTGTAAATTTATTGATTAGATTACAAACTTGACAAAATCAATTGTTGTGAAAATTCATAAAACATATTACATACATGAAAAAACGCATAAGATATGTGGCTTTGACTTCTAATTACGTTAAGGGAAAAACACATACAAAAGATTAATGAGATAAATAGACTTGCCACGCTAAGTATTTGCATTTCTAATTACATCTACAATAAAACTACTACGCTAAATAATAAAGGAAATCACATACAGTTTGGCTTGAACGCATAACCAATTGTAAAGCAAATCACATACAGTTAAGCTGAAAATCCAATTAACCCACCATCACTTAGGGGTGGTTAACATCATGTAAATGAGTTTGGTATTTTTATTTAAACATATTTGAATGTAATCTAGATCTATCTTGTTTAGTTTCTTGGTTAATTGGCTAAAAAACTTAAAACAATCATTTGACCCTCACACCAAGAATTATTTCTCTTTATGCTTAGCATAATGTGCAATGTTCCTAGTACATGTTTCTCTTTGCAACTTGTCGCAGTTTTATCTGCATGATCATTATCTCCTAGACTAATGATATGTATCTATCTTTTGCTAATTTTTGAATACATCTTGCAATTCTCTCTCTTGCATTGCTTCATTCAGGTCAATGCAAGTCATCTTGTTCATGTCTACTCCAAATATTTTGATCAAAAGATTACGACTTAACCTTTGATATAAAATTCTAGATTTTAAATCCTAAACCCTAAATCTAGTATTATGTTCATATGTTTAATAGCCTGAGAATTTATCAACATTAATGTTTTGTTTGGATAACCAACAGTTATTTTGTATATTTCAAATAAAATTATTATAGAAAATTGTTTCATTACATGTATTATTTGATATAAGATTAAAATGTTCAAATATTTATCCAAACCTATAAATATTTATAAATTTATCATATAATTATACATAACAAAAAACTATTTTTATCAGTTCAAATTTTTTTAAAATATTACATGAAAAAATATTATTACATAAATGTAATAAAAAATACTTCATTTTTATTTTTTTTCATGAATTTTTTAAATAATTATATAATAAAAATGAATTTCCAACCAAATAAACTGGGTGAATAGGTTAACATGTAAATTATTTGAAATTTCAAATATTACCTGACATAAAAGGATGGAGAAAATTCATCAAGTTGTACAAGGATGTAACAAATGAACAAGTAGGGTTTGTATGAATAACATCAGAATGAAATATACTTATAATTGCATCTCAAAAATCCAACACTCTAGAGCTGCATACAACAACAAACGAATATTTATCAAATATATATTGCTCTACTATTTTGTGTAATGGTAAATGGTAAGGGTACAAGAAGTGGTGTATGTCGATTAAAAAATGCATTTACAATAACCCAAAGAGAGTGATACCTATGTTGACTACTTTGATGAAGTAAACTCAGAATATAATCTTCAAGTACTCCGCTTTTTTAGGCGATTTGAACTTCTTTGCATGAGGTTCACATCTCATGCACAGAAGGGTTCCACATCTTCACAAGTAATCAGCGTAGGGGTTGAACGAGTTGAACAAATAAAACTACGCTGTTGAATAGTACTCACATCACATAGTACTTTACACGACGAATAAAACGTTCAAATATTGAAGATAAGTTGTCAAAATTTTTCAGTTTACCTCCCCATAAGAAGTAAGGAGTACAGAAAGTTCGTTCAAATTCTTGATAACAACCCTCTCATGTATAGAGAAACTTTGACTTATCAATATTTATTTTTTAATGTAATTTTGATATGAACGAACACATCATGAGAATAAGTAGTAATTTACGCTTTTATTATTCCATTTACCATTTACCATTAATCGTATTATTTCAGAAAAACAAAACAGCATGGGCAACACGGTTTCGGATTTTCAGTGGGCCCTGCAAGACAGCATATGCTGATTTGGCATGAAGGTCGCTCTCACTAGGAGATGCGTGGTTGGTGGGTACAGGGATAGCATGACAAGATTTACCGGACGAGTAGGTGAATTTGCTGCCGGATGGGAGTAGTCGTCTTCACGTGTGATGTTTGGATACACCAAGAAAATTTGGAACAAAACTCTTTACTATTGCGTCGTCGATTTTGACAATGAATTTTGTGAAAGCTCAGCAATTGATTCCGGAATCAAACGCAGCAGATTCGCTGTTTCCTCGATCCTCCCTCTCACCACATCTCTTTGACAATCAGCAGCAGTGCGTATAAGTCGCTGGGCCGCGGAGAGAGCAGCGGGGCCTGGCGTACTATTATCAGCGATTCGGGAAATACAGCAAATGAGAAGTGAATCTCCCGTTGCCTTACCATTCCTTAGTTGACTGCGCCCGACAATCAGCATTAGTTTCGTTCATCCCTTTAATTCGGTAAGCGAGGAAGAAAGATTGCGATTCTGTACGATTTGAATGCACGAGCAAGAAAATTGTTCCAGTCTTTTCTGCACGAAGCGCGATAAGTTGTTTGATACTTTTCACATTGTGCTTGACAATCTACAAGCTAATTAATGACTGGTTTGCAGGGAGTCTAAGTGGGGCACTTTACTTCGAAAGGTTCTCTGGAAATCGTAAACGAGTAAGTGGAGAAAGCATCTTGAAGTATGACGGTCATGGTGGGCAACGCGAAGGAAGCCAATAACTTTGCTGGTGGAAGGAAGCAAAGGGATGTAGCTGCTTACAGCGTACTTCAGAGCAGTCGGCTGGATCACATTCCACCCCTACCTTCCGTTTTCCATAGTCCCTTTCAAGTTAGCTATGGGCCCGCAACCTCTGCCGCCGGAAATCCAGGTATTGAACTTTACAGTCTGATCGATGACATGAACTTATATTATTGAGGCGCCGTAGGATACTGCAGTCGGAAACTTTCTTGGTGCGGGCTGTCTAGCTACTGTAATATGTGATGCTGAGGTGGCTTTTGGTGCTGCTTATCCACTCTGATCAGCGAAGCTTACAAATGCGACCACAATCCTTCATGGAAGTTGGGAACAGATGCGGGGGTTCACAAGTAGTTTCTTGAAACAAGGGCTGTTTGTGCGTCACTTGAAAAGAGTGTTTTTTTCCCCTCATGTTTTTGAATTATGTGCAAGATAGGAAGGTAATGTACATCGGTTTTTTCATTTTGAGAAGGCATCCTATCTCGTGTCGTAGAAATCACCGCTCGTACAATGGCCGATATGTCCTTCACAACGAAATCAGAATTCAGCAAAATCGCCGTGTACTGCTTTCTGGCGAGCATTAGAAGTACGGTTCTATCTGGAGCAATTCGATTGCCATGAACCTTTCTAACGAATATGTGATACCAACGCCCAGTCTGCATCCATGTCTTGAGACATGAGCACTGTGTGTACTGAAGCTCAATTAGAGTCGAGTCAATTATGGTCAAATTTTATCGCAACTGATGTAGAAGAAATATCCTTGTTTTCAGTGAGTGGTAAATCAGTCAGGCACAGTTTCAAGCTTAAGAGTACAAGCAGATGCACGGCTGAGTACTATTCATTAAATAGTGGAACATCTTTCTTGTCGCATTCATGATCAGAAGCCAGTACCATATGGAAGTTCTTACTTGAAGCTGGGGTACTGATGGTGGTGATGTGCTGCAGAGGAAATTCAGAAACTCTTTCCAAACTTGTACGGCCAGCCACATGTAGAGTTGGTTCCGAGTGCAAAACCCACATTCACAGAAAAGAAACTCAAAGTTGGAGTGGTGTTGTCTGGCGGGCAGGCTCCTGGAGGTCACAATGTCATAGCAGGCATCTATGGTATGAATCTACACATTCCTATATAAGCTTCCAAAATCTTTTGTGGAGCGTTAACCTTATGGCAAACCATCGCGAAGACGTCTGTACAGAAGGCAGCGTCCTTCGAATGTGGTTGATGTTTACATATGGGAATGCACTTGTTTTCTCACAGGAACATACATGATCATCTGCAGATTACTTGCAAGAGCATGCAGCGGGAAGCATTTTGTATGGATTTCAAGGTGGTCCCGCAGGAATCATGAAGTGTAAATACGTGGAGATTACTGCTGACTTCTTGTATCCTTATCGCAATCAGGTGAATTGATTTCCCCCCTCCGAATATGGTAAGAGAAGGTCCTTTTGTGACACTTGCTGGCAGATTGTTGATGTTGCTAGCAATATAGAGGGACAGGGACCATATTAAGGCTGCGCCGGACAATATATGTTTTCGCTGCGCTTTAATCTGTCGCATGGTCTAGCCATAGCAAAGCATCTGTGGTTGTTTATTCCTTGTCAGACTTAACAGTCTTATTTTTGAAAAGTGTCGGTGCTGTGTCTGAGTGTTACGTTGTGCTAGTCTCAGTATTAGATCCATCATAATGCACCAAGCATCTGTAAAGTATTTTTTTTCCCGCATTCCATTATCCACCTCTCTGTACCACCCAGCTGTGGTGCCGGCTATAGTTCAAAGTATCCAGACTCTACAGCGTGGTGAGTTAGCGAAGGGTTTTTTGGTTCACACTCAGAAGCTCCGAATGGATCCCATTCATGGGGCAAAATTCCATTATAAGAAAGCTTTTTCATTCCACTCTCTTTTTTACCTCCTCCATCTTGAACCCGGATCACTGCTTTCTTCCCTTTTTTTTACACCAGCACCGCCAAGCCAGGACTATGGCCATGGTGGGCTCTACGGTCTTCAGCTACGACATGGTAGATACTATTTGAGTACAAATTTAGACATCCACAAGAAACTGCGAACGATTGAGCAATCTCATGAGCTCCTAGTTTTGGTTTTTTATTTTCCTTTGTCTGCCCTTTTCTAAAGTGCAAATGTCCCATGTTCTTCTCATGCTGTTAGTTTTCAACTGTTTTCTCACCAATTTCCTGCTTTATCTATGACGTGCATTGAAGTATATACTTATATCTGAAGGCTCTAAAAGCAGATGGAGGTATTGGTTGTCTAAGTTTTGATGATACCCGCTTGAGCTGCTATTACTTTTGAATTACTTGCGAAATCGTTGGGATATGTGACGAAGGCCGCAAAATGGAACCTGTCCTCCAACTGAACATTCAAATTTTTGTGTGTGTGGGTGCGTAGGGTGGTTTCGATATCATTTGCAGTGGGAGAGACAAGATTGAGACTCCTGATCAGGTACTTTACCATCTATGAGTAGGACGAGGATGATATCTGAGAAGGTCGGCTGTCCTTTTGTATCTCTTTGCCTAGGAATATAAACAGTATACTATCCACGAAACAAGTCTTTTCGAAGATTCGGTCTTTTTTATTAGAATACTTGTCTTCTTTCCCAACTGATAGCTGAAAATGCCATCGTCAGTCTTTGGAAAAGTTTTCACCACGTTGAGCACTTGTTTCTCTGAATTAACTCCCTCTGATTTTTGCTTGTTCATTGCCATATTTGGTTGATGCAAAAGCGGCTCTCGTAGATGGTATGCACAGAAAGGCACCACCACGGCAAAGTTAATTCACTTTTGGAGGATTAAAGGGAATCTCTTAACATGATTAAGTAAGTGATAACCTGTTTTTGTCTCTGTCGGGACATCCATATTACATATTGGTTTCCGGATGATTAGTTCAAGCAAGCCATGGATACCGTCAACAAGTTGGACCTGGATGGACTTGTCGTTATAGGCGGAGATGACTCCAATACGAACGCCTGTCTTCTTGCAGAGTGCTTCAGGTAAGAACTAGTGAGCTCATATATGTCCATCCACCTATGCAGAAGTTACCAAGGACTTTGCGTTGCGATCTGTAGACACCATGCTATGTTGTCGACTCCAATTACTTAGTCCATCCAATCTAAGCTTGAGAGAAACTCGAGAACAGAGAATGTGCTTAAACAAGTCTCTGCTCACCCAAACATCCGGTCATGGACTGGTGTATGTGACTGGCTTTGGTCTTGGTTCGATTCGACGGTATAATGGCTTTTGTTGAACAGTCCTCGAATTATTACCTTCTTGTCGTCTATGCGGATATTTCCTTTCCATAATCAATTCCATCTTTCCTTTAACTAAAATTGTCGCTTCTCGTCCTCAGTTTAATAATGTCAGCCCTTAAACGCTTTAGTGTATTGTAGTTTTTCCAATATCTGACGATCGCATTTGTTAGTGAGTGTAAGCGATTAGGCGTGAAATTTATGCTGACATGGAGCATGCTGTCAGTGGAGTACAAGAATGCTTTGAGCTTCAAGCTTAAATAGATAGTTCAAGAAACTCAGAGACTACACGCAGCGCATCTCCTATTGAAACAAGGAGTTGCAGCTCTTCCTTTTCTTGATCATTACTTTCAATTCTTGTTAATAGACCGTCTCATCTAGAACTTGGTTTTGTAGGAAAAGTCTCAGTTAGAATGTTAAGTTTTGAAGATGTTCCAGGGCACTGGACGCACCTCTTTGGATATATTTTTCTTTTTTTCTTTTTTTTTTCTTTTTCTTTTACTAAAGTAGCTCCTTGTCTCTCTGTGGTCAGTATTCTGAGAATTTTCTGTTTCTCTCCACTGACGTTTTGTGTCTGTTATAAGAGGGTATGAGCAGCGTGGATAGAGGTTGGCACATGCCTTTGATCTGATCACAGTCGCAATAACCATATTTCGATTGTGAAGTTTTTGTTGTGTGCTGAAGGCATATGAAATGGTCGGCGAGTAGTTTAGTACTGATCCGGAATTGTTTCGGATCACTTGCAAGAAAAGCCCTTGCGAACGCCGGCGTTCTGCTGTTGCTCTTTGACCTTATTACTTTCATTGACAACTGCGAGATATCATACATTCAGAAACATCATTTTTCTCTGTGAATAGTCGATTCTTTTCTTTTCCTAATAACTGATCCATTTTACACCTGTGATTCTTGGATCTACAGAGCCAACAAAGTGAAGACACACGTCATAGGGTGTCCTAAAACTATCGATGGCGATCTGAAAAGCAAGCATGTTCCTATCAGCTTTGGATTCGACACAGCTTGCAAGGTATCATCGATCTCCATAAGACTTACATATGCATCTTCTTGCGATGCTTACATCGAGGTTCTATAACTGCCATTGAGCTCAAGTTTACATCACATTTACATTTTTCAGAGATTGTAAAATTCAAGCTTTCCAACTTTCTGTTGTCTTTTAAACCGCAGATATATGCTGAGATGATAGGAAATGTAATGGTGGACGCACGCTCTACTGGAAAATACTATCACTGTACGTATATTTCTTCAACAGCTTTGAGATGGATAGATGTCTTTCGTTCGAAGATTCAGAGTCTGAATGTCATTGGATGAATGATCTTCGTGAGCTTGTACTTTGTTGTTAACTTTTGTCACAGATATACATATCTATCTAGGAGTAGGTAGGTCTCCACATACTTAATGGTCTCCACGTGTTTTCAAATCCTAACGTTGCAAAAAATGATATCTTTTTACAGTTGTTCGACTCATGGGTCGAGCTGCTTCACACATCACCTTAGAGTGCGCTCTTCAAACGCACCCTAACATTGCAGTTATTGGAGAAGAGGTATAGCCTTACCACGAATAGATATCTCAGCTGTAGGCAATTTCAAAACTATATGACTTGATTAGTCAAAAGACTTCTTCGTGGGCTATAACGAAGGCATGTTTGGAACTTCTTGCAACGGATTTGGAATAAAATTTAGTACATCTTGGTGAAACTTGTTTCTTCTTTGTTTTTTTCAGGTAGCACTTCACCAGCAAACTTTGCGGCAGGTGGTAAACACCATAACTGACTTGGTATGCAAACGAGCCGAACAAGGGAAACATTATGGGGTCATACTCATCCCAGAAGGCTTAATTGATTTCATTCCTGAGGTAACCATGTCATGCTTTCTGGATCATTAGGAAGCATCCCATGAGCTTCTCTAATGTCATCTTTTGTGCCAAATTCTTCAACATTTTTATTCTCAACCTGTGCTAGCTTGCGGATATAATTGACACTTCAACTATGCAGCAAACTTCTAGCCAAACGAACAGATTTTCTAATTCTATGTTGCGCCTTCTCAGATCCAACATTTGATTGCCGAACTTAATGAGATTCTGGCCACCAGTACGTGTGATCCAGAGGGCCACTGGAAACATAAACTTACACCTCCATCCAGGGCACTGTTTGACTTACTTCCTCACAGTATTCAAGAGGAGCTGTTACTAGAACGTGATCCACATGGAAACGTCCAGGTAGATACGAAGACATGTGAAATCAAGCTTTCTCTTCGAGCAGAAGCTAGAAGTTTGCAAAGCACTTGCTCCACAGCAAAGTAGCAAATACTTGAGTGAAGTGGCACTCCTTTCCAGTTATGGTAACTGACTGTGGAGATATTTACAAGGAATTTGTTCATGAGAAGTGTAACATTGTCTCAGCCGAAGTTTGTCTATGACTAGTGCAGGTGGCAAGAATTGAGACTGAAAAGATGTTGATTACTATGGTGGAAGCTGAACTTGGGCAGAGGAAACATGAAAGCTCATACTCTGGCAATTTCACTGGGATATCTCATTTCTTCGGGTACGTTTGCAGATCTTTAGACAAGTTACTGGACGAGCACATGAGACATATGATCTTCTGTGATGAAGACTGACATGGGTTGGTTCCTTTCATTTATTATATCGTTGACACACATTTGATTTGTTATTAATCGAGAAATTTTGTTTTGAGAACTTGTTCGTTAGTAGGGCCTGCTTATTCGCTTTCCAGAGGAATGTTGTTCGTTTCTTTCATGCTATCGCTTTGGTATGACACTGCAACGAGCTGTCGCAGATATGAAGGGCGATGTGGCATGCCAACTAATTTTGACGCAACTTACTGTTACGCACTGGGCTTCGCTGCGGGAGCACTTTTGCAATCCGGGCACAGTGGTCTGATTGCCTCGGTATATGTTAAATTTTGATTGCTCTTGTGATGCAATGCCAGTAGAGTATAGCTGGAGTGTACAAGTTTCTTCTTTTACTTGCTTAATGTAAGATATTCATGAATTTGTTAGCCGGGATACCTGAAACCTAACTTGTAGCCATCTCCGGTGTATGACTTTGAGCATTACTCCTACCAGTCCCATAGAGTGGAGTATGTTACGGTCTTGTATGTATGCGACAGTAACGACGATCTCTGTCGGGGTTTCTAAGGATCGGTCGACTTCAAAAAATTCTAACCCGATATGTTTCTGTGTCGGTCAATACAGGTCGGTAACTTGACTGCACCATCTACAGAATGGACTGTGGGTGGAACAGCACTGACTGAACTGATGGACGTTGAGCGAAGGAAGGGTACGTATGGATGACGCTTACTGTTGCCGTTTAGTATCAATGACTTCTGTGAGGACATAAGACGTTGCGGTGTGTCTTGGGCAGCAGAGTATCGATATTACATGAACAAAGGGATGGCCAAACTAGTTGAGCATAGCCATAGTAGATTGTACAATATCTCTAATTTTATTCGAAGACTGCAAGCTGTGTCGAGGATTAAGGTTCCTTGAGCACCAACAGGAAAGTCGAAAGGTTACCAAGAGCTTCAGGAATTAGAAAACGGATATTCGGAATTCCTTGATTGAAATATTTCAAGCAGTTAGGTTACTCAAAGTTTTCAACTGATTCTTTTTCTGATAATGTGGAACCCAGGAAAGAACAAACCTGTCATAAAGAAGGCCATGGTTGAGCTTGAGGGTAAGATTCATCTGTCTATCCTCTAAGAAACTTCTCAGTGTCCAGTCGAAAATTTTCGTAAATCAATACGTAACGACCAGTTTAGCAGCTTAGGAAGTCATGTTTTGTATATCCGCTATAGCCAAGAAAAGTTTTTTAGAAGTAAACCTTGTCAAAATATAAATTTTGACAAGGTTTACTTCTAAGAATCTTTTCTTGTATGTCTATAGTTTCTTCAACTGGAAAGATTCAATACGTTCAATTGAGTCAGTCCAAAGGTAGTAAATACATGGTCACGAATCTCAAATCGGGATGGGAGAAGAACAAACGAATAACAACGGAGGCTTAACTGGTCTCTGCTTTTCTCCTTATTCAGGTGCTCCATTCCTAAAATTTGCCTCTGTAAGAGACAATTGGGCTCTGGAAGACAGCTATCGTAGCCCAGGTAATTATACATAGTATTGGTGGATTTTTTCTGTGCTAGTTGCTTGTAGGTCTCTTTCTTTCTATACACATATTGGTCTATGCTAATCTAGTGGTATGTTTTGTAGGGCCCATCCAGTTTCTTGGACCCACTGCTGACGAAACAAACTGTACCCTTCAGTTGGAACTTGGGGCAGTTGCAGCTTAAGGTTTGGAGGTCATGGCTCAAAAAGCACATCTTTCACGAAATTCGACAGTCAGTAGACGAATATGGGCAGTCGGAATGCATTTCAGTAACTGCCAGAGACAGCCGATGTATATCGTACCGTAGTTTACAATGGGTTCTCAGGAAGTTAAACCCGCCTCGGAGTCCCTTGTATTTCCGAGAAGTCTCACTGATCCCCCATTATGACACCCATCTCCAATTTTTCAATCTCCTAATAGTTGTAGCCCATCTCTTGCCCTTAATCTCCGTGACTTTGGCATAGTTAGGGACGTCCTGGACAAGGGACCTCAGTTGGGCCCAAAAGTAGTGGTGGATGGGTCTAAGAAGTTCACGTAGTGACCAGTGAGTGGGTAAAAAGGGTTTCACTCCTACATAGAAGTGAATTACCGATGGAATTTGGAAGTGACCACAAGGAACTCATACGGTAGACACTGCCGTCTTCTAATATTTCATCGGTCGGGATCGATTCGTGTTATCTTGATTTCCGATTTAAGCCTTGTGTGTGTGACTTACGCCTCGATTGTTTTCATTTTATTTCCAGCGAAGAATGTTGCCCATGTTTTTCTCCATCCGCATAAGGTTCAGAACATTGAGATCAAACGATGAGATTCTTTTGCTCATATTCTGATAAAAAATTCGTGAAAAGAAATCAAATTTTGTTCCGTCTTCAAATCGAGTTTGCTGGCCCTTTCAGATGTTCTTCCCCATACCTGGTCATTGGTCCTCCCTCCACCTGTTTTAGTCTCTGCGTTTCTTTACACTCATTACGCGCCTTGAGTGTTGCATTTGCGGACAAGAGCATGTGCATGAGGCGTGCTTGACCAGGTCTTATTTTTTTCATTCAAAGAGAAAGAGATACACACTACAGTTGAGCGAATTTCTACTCTTGATTGTTTGTTGCATGAATGAGTCAAGTGCTCAGGAATATAAGTGAACAGGGTTGGTTAACAGCTAAGCGAAAGCAACCACGTCTAGGCTGGATGTAAATGCCAAGGTTTAGCTAGAAGTAGCCTTTCCTTGTACATGTACGCGGCTGTCTTAAATTCCGAAGCTTCCGAATGCTACAGGGCAAGAGAACGGAACTGACATTGGATGTATCTCCATATGGACCAAAGCATATCTCGGATTCGAGAAAGTAAAAGCTGGAAAAGGAGTTGAACGCACAGACATGAGAGAAACTAAAGTTGGGGTAATACCACTGTACAGAGGTTGTGAAACAGAAGCAGTTACTCGTACGACGATTTGTTACGAGGCTACCTTTCTGCTTATGCTGCAGGCCAGCCCATGCGATGCATAGTGTGTACAGGCTATGTGAAAGGAGAGCGAGATCTGATTGCAAACTTCAAGGTCAGTAAAAACACCGAAAAGCGAAAAGAATGCGTGTATGCGTAGGCCGTAGGATGTAGATTCCTCTTTATTTTTACTCTGTTTGGGCTACTCATGACTGACCCAACAATAGACCCCATCGAACTTATCTTCATCGCAATTTTGAATATCTGACTTCCCACTTTCCATTAGTCTAAAGGTGGAAGGCATATCTCATGACACCCGGGAGAAACGAGATCCTCACTTTCCCACCATCCATCCAACGCACTGAAGAGTTGAAATTAACACAGAAATTGGCAGACGTTACTTTTTAAGACTCTCGGACCCGTAACACGTTCGTCCCTGTCGCAGTCTGTCTCCCAGTCTCTGCCTTTCTTTCTGCCTGTCTGTTGTATGTCTGAGATTCAGCCCACGGACGAGTGTACAGTATCAAGATGGTAGAAGTATTAGTTTTAGTACTTGTGTCGTGGTTGTAGTGCCCTTCTCATGAGCTTTCTCTAGAGCTAGCTCTTTAAAAGATAGAAGTAGCGTACCGACCTACCATGAGAGAACGCACCCGCAGCGACAGTCTGCACTGCCCTGCTCCGTGAGTGGGTCAGTAGTAGTCGATTGACTCGAGCACTCGTCAGGTGGCAAAGTAAAGTAAAGCGAAGAGACAGAGGGAGACGCTACAGGAGCTAGAACAGGAGAATTGCAGTTTAGCCCTGCTATTCTCAGTGCTCACCCTCCGAGCCTGAGCCTGCTGAGCGTCTGCCTCTGGCCTGTTGATGTGGATAAGCTCGAAAGGCACTGGAATTCAAGAAAGTCCACTCGTAATAATACTCATACGGTAATGCTCGAGCGCCGTCGTAAAAGGTAGAGCCAACAGCTTCACATTTCATATCGGTCTCATGAGAGCAGTAAGCAGCGCACGAACGGACGTGAATTGTTGCAATCACATCCCATCAAAGCCCGGTCAGGACTCGGGACACGAGAATTGGGATCTGGGGTTTTGTGTACGGTTTCAAGATCCGCAAATAGCCAGCGTTGAGAGTCCGAAACGACAGGTTGTCGTTCGGAGGTTATCGGGCTACTCTCCATGCGATTGCTCTTGGCTCGTACGCAACAACAGTTATGCACCATCAAATGAATCGTCAATCGATCAATCCTTTGTTTCCAGCTGCTGTAGATCGTAAAGCCGAGTTTTGGAAGAGATCTCAAGGAGGTCTATCACTTTCATCGACTCTTCTGCTCCCTTAGTGTTTCAAGTCGCGCAGATAATGCGTAATCCAGGCCTTCGTAGAGCAGTTGATTGATCGTTTTTTCCAAGTTCCAACTGATGAAACTCAGAGGGCTCAGTTTGTGGATGCCACCACGACGAGATCCAACAGTTTGATATTCGTTACTTACCGGGGGGAAGTTTTATTCCGCGCAGAAAACACGTAATTCCGGGCCTGAGTGCTCGATAAGTGCTTAAGAACTGCCTTAACATATTCGTTTCCTTCCACACGATAGAACCGTACATAGTTAAACCTGCCAAAAGTCGATGTAATCATCTCGATCCAGATACCTTGAATCTTTGATCAAATTAGAGCCAAGGAATTCTATTTCCATTTGGCACGAAATACGAGACCCACTGTTGGAATAACTTTTCCCCAAATCATGGTATATTTGCAGAGGCTAGGTTAATAAGGTGCTGCGAAATGCCGGGGCCTTGACTCTCGATGTAATAGTTTCTTTCCAAGGTTCTTTCTTCTCCACGAGCTCATGGGCTCGTTCGAAGGATATCTTCCACGTTTTGTCAGAGCGTTAATAAATTCCTCTTGCTGGAAATTGACTTCTTCACCGCCTTCCTTACTTCCTTCCTTCCTTTCATAGGGTTATTCTTGTCCTCTGCACTCGCCGGGCTCTTACGTTGTAAGCACACGTCTTTAGCGTCAGATTTAGAAAATAGGTCTCCCCCTCGCATCACCTTCCTTCTTTTGCTTGCTTCTTTCTTCCGTTCATGCAGCATCGCCATCGCAGTGCACAGCTCCGTCCCCGAGGATCACTTCCCTCCAACTCTGCAGTTCGAAGTACACGTCTTTTCGCAACACGTGCTAACGTCAGCTGCGAAGTGCAGACTCCAGTTTAAGGACTGACACCGGCACTTCCCAACTGCCGTCATGTCTTCATTCGGAACCCTAATTCCTTGAGGTGCTCTACAGTCCTAAATTAGAGCATCAATCCAATACAAACAACAGCCTGAGCGTTGTACTCGGCCATGAGCTCCAGCAGCAGGCTGCTGATGCTGAGCAAATCCACGAACCAAGAGATGGAAATTATAGCGGCGCGGGCGCCGGCTTTTCATGAATGCACTGGTGCTGCTGCGTCTTACGTGCGCGTTGCTTCATAAATAACATGTCATCCTTGTCTTTATGACCGAGCGCTATTATATGACCTCTTTTATGATGTTTTACCATTATCTCCACGTACGTACCAGTTTCTAACCGAGGACAGAACGTACATTTCCCTTTGCTTTTGCTCACTGTCGAGACTCAAGTTGCAGCTCAACTCTTCCCCAAGCTGGCGAGAAGACCGCTGCTAACATCATTCCATCCATCCGTATTTGAATGAGTAGACCCAAACCATGTAAACAACAAGAACAATGGGGAACCTTGTAATACAGCAAATTTGATGGGAAGATTACCACACATCGTACATGTGAACACTTTGCTCCATTCATCTCGAATAGTGTACATGGTTTTCCGAGTTCTTTATGTAATTGTACTTTGTACACATACATTTATTTAGAGACACCTCGAGGTGCAGTACTTCTTGAGTTTTATACAAGAGATGGACAATGCTCATGAGATGATGATATCCAGCTCGGGTCTGTATAACTTGTTGCCATATGGGAAGGTATGGTATACCTACCATCATGCGTAGCTACAATACAGGGTTCAATCAGTGATATTGTGTTCACTACGGCATCACAAGATGTTGCACGTTGGGAAGGCAAGTTTTTTATCTACAAATATATATACTCGTAGGTAGCTATACTTTACCTGTACTACGGCATGAGAAACTGTGAACCTCGCAATAAGTCAAAGTTTGTGCCTATTACAGATTATCTAATATTTTAACTTGGACTCAAGGTTGGCTCATGCGTACATTTGGTTCCTCCGAACCAAATGTCATTGTCATCCGATCATTTCATTGCTATAGATACTGTCGTGAACTATTTATAACACTCCTCACATTGCAAAAGGTATCCATTAAGCGATTTTGGCTAACATGTACAAGAATAGGGTTATATAAAGACTTTATCTTTTTTGTTGATAACATAAAAGAAATTACCCAATAGTTTATTATAGCATATGACCCAGGTTTCAATAGCTTCAGTTACTGCATAGCCTACTTTAGATAACGTGTAATTATTGATCTATACAAAATACTAGTTGATGCAATCCACATGATGCTACTATTTATATTCATGTACTAGTAGGTGGAAGGGTACGTGTACATATACGCTATATATGAGTCCAATAAAACTAGGTGATGGTTTGCATTATGCAAATCTATCTTTAAGATATCGTCTATATACTAAAAGAAATTAAATATATTTATCACTGTCATACTTTGTATCATCATCTTATCCCTTTGATTTCATGCATATACCTGTATGTTGTCTTCTCGTAATTTTGGATATTTTCCTCCGTTCACAATTTCTCTTTCTGAGAAAATCGTAACTTATCACATTAATATGAGTGGTCCCGCTAAGCATTCAGAAGAAACAAGAGTAATTAACTCAGTTCGCTTGAGTGGTATTCAAGAGCTGGGCATGCGCCCGGGCTATGCACATTGCCCATACAGGCTTGTAGACCCTGTCTTTTCACTGTCACGCTAGTATTGGACTCCTATTCGTTCCTCTTTGACCTCATCCTCCTTTTGATGTGTTCTTTAAACAATCTTCAAACAACGAAAATGTCCGAGGAATCGAAATTGTCATCAAAAGATTGAAGTCAAGAGAAGAAATAGATCTCTTTAATATTGAAATTGAGCTTCACGATTGCTTCATCTGAGTCAACTGAAGTCAAATAAGATTTGAAGGTTCACAAGTGATGTTCCCAGGTACTAATGATCCTTAATACATCTCAACAGTTTTCGGCTTTACTTTCAATTAAGAGAGATGAATATCATCTCCTTATTCTAAATCCGCAAAAAAAAAACTCTTCTATGATATATATATCCTTTTGAAAAAAATATTAACGTGAAATAAATTTGATTCTAGTAGAAATTCGATGATGTAATCTGATATTTAAATAACAGTTTCAAAGAGATTCTAATTCATCAAACTCAATTTTGAAATAAAAATTTGGTACTATTTATTTTTATGAAAATGTATTTTTAATTATCTGAAATAGAATTAAGTCGTGCTGATATATCATTTAAAGGTTTTAAAATTTAATTTGGATCTTATTAAGAAAACCTTTAGTTTTCAATATTATTTCATGATTGAAAGTTAAATTTTTCAAATTTTTTTTAATTTATGTTGCACAATAAAGTTAAGATAAAGCAATAATGTCTTGCACATCTTACAGAGGATTTGATTTTGACATTTTTATCATGAATGGGAACAAACATATATGGATTATGTGGATTAGTCTTATTTATGTGATTGAATCTATACAAGAAAAGAAAAGCTTACAATTAAACTCAATAAAAAGATTATCGCATACATCGGGAAGGTTTTAGACTATACTGTTCCACTCGTTGAAAAACCAAAGAGGCGGATGGATGGATGATCACATACTCTTAGATACTATGTTATGTAGGATGTGTAACCATTTAGTTGAATGCATGATGCATAATTCTATCATCTTGGATAGCTGTACGGTGCATTCCAAACATGTAAAGTACTATGTACTTGATACTCAAACGTGAGTAATATATATGCATGTGGATGGAGAAACCACACATGCATTATACATATTTTTTGTATAAATATTGCATAGTGGTACAGTAGTTTATTCACCTACGTAGTCAAATTCAAATCAGCAACGTAGCTATAGGAGATAAAATTAAGAAATCAAAGATTTGTAAGGTTGAGAGGTGTGGAGACTATTATTAAAATGTGCTCAGTGTCGCTTAAGGAATTATATTTAACTTGAAGACATTGTTATACAAGGATGCTGGAAATCACGTGATTCTCTGGAGTTGCTTGAAAACTTGTGTAGAAGAAAAACTCTTCAATTGGCGTCTCGATGGACTCGAATGGGAAGGGGGAAGCACTATTTATTATGCATCGTCGATTGCATGCATCCTTCGATGGGCCTACGCGCAATGCGATTCCAACCACCAGACCAATGGAAGGTGATCTTAGCCTTCACCCAACGAACCTTGGAACGTTTTGTCCATGTCCCAGTCTGGCACCAAGGCGAGTACTTGGTCGCCATCTAAAGAAAGCGAAGTGCGCTTACGAAGGTAATGGATTTTACAAGAGGGAGAAAGTACTGGCGGAGCAGCAGCACAATACACGGGCGTATTATACAGTTATAATAGATGAGCAGGAGGGGGTAGGTTCATCATTGGATCTGTACAAGAGAATCGCATTCGTGCACTTTGACGTTACTGTGCAGTAGATTCTGAATCATGGCTATTATTCAAAAGGGAATCAAAGACCATTGCATGCAGATGCTTGGCAAATTTATTGTTAGTCATGTTTATCGTTTAGAGGGGAGGGAGACTCGAGCACCAAGCTTGTGCGCGAAGGCTCCGGTGGATTTCGACGCTCTTAAGATCGAAAGCCTTATTTACTACTTTTGGAGGTACCAAGTACCGAATCTGGTACTTTAAGGGGGTGATTACATAGGGATCGATCATTTTGAATGACATTCAACAGAATGGCAACGCACACTTTAGGAATCAAACTTTTGCCGATTTAAGTTGAGAAGGTGGTGCAGAAGCAAGGATTTCCATCGGGAAAGGCAACAACTAAAAGCTGCCCAAATCCCTTTAAGAGCAGCGCTCGTGAAAAGATTAAAGAGCGCTACAAAAACTCTGGGCGGTAAGGATCAAAGGATACACAGTTGTAAAGGTTTATAAATGCTAGGGCCATGATATATATATTTATATAATACCCGATCACCACCTGTGGGTGCCACGGCCCAAGGCGCACAGTTGTAAAGTATTGGGAGGCGAGGTTATTATTTAGGGAGGTAACACGCTGGCCCCCTCCACCCCTCTCTCTCGGTGGCAAGGCTCACAGTTGTAAAGTTCCCCCCCCCCCCCGGGCCAGATTTAGAGACCCAGGGTAACAAACAACGGTTGCAAGTCCCAAGGCAGCACACTGCCCACCGGCGAGGGCGAGGTGCCTACCGCTGCTGCTGCATAAACAAAAAGGCAGGCAGGTATTCTTCGTCCCCTAAACTCCCCCCTCGGTCCATCCGACACAAAGCATGAAGGCCCAGTCTGATGCGCACTGACACCCCACAGCGATGGCTGGCTGGCTGCCTGCCTGACGATAAATGTCGTTTTACAAATAGTGAAGTCAGAAACAGAACTCAAACGGAAAGCAGCAGCAGCACTGGGATGGGGACAGAAGAGATGGGATGCGAGGGGATGCGGGGATGAGATGCGATTGGCCGGGAAGGTGACATTAGTAGTGTGGTGCAGGAGTAGAAGAGCAGAGGTCTCGTTGTTGGCATGTCGTAGAAAGTGTTATGAGCGGTGAGTCGAGTGGTGAATGCGAGGGTGGTGTCGGCGCGGGAGTCGAGCGAGCGGTTCTTGTCGGCGATTTTTCATGCGATGGTTCATGGAGGAGGAGTGGCGTCGAGACTCGTCGACGGAGGGAGGGAGGTGACAAAGAATAGACAGATTATAAAACGTCGCTCCCTGCTCGCGAGTCCAGTCCAGTCCAGCCCAGTCCAGCCCAGTCCTCCACAAAGGAGGAGGAGGAGGGATTGGGATTCCTTCGCTCTCCGGCTTCGCCTCGCCCCGCCCCATGCCCTACGCGTACGTGCTGCCTTATCTCAGGGGGGGAGGTGGTGGGGTGCGGTGTTGCGATGGGGGCAGGGCCCCACTGCAATCCCTCGAGCCCTCTGGTGCATTGGACTGGAATGGCCGATCGCCCGATGGGCCCTGTGCGATCCCGACTACAGTGGGCACCCATGTGGGCAGGGCAGCAGTCATGCGTTGAAGACGATAACATCTGTGACGTGGCCTGCGTTATCTACACTTGCACTTTCCATGGGCGCGCTTTATACGGCCTGCAGCACCAGCACCAGCAGCAGCGAGCACTGTCCCCGGCCCCTGGCGGGCCCCAATTCTCTTATTGCTCCTCCTCCTCCTCCTCCTCTCTACTCTCGCTTCGCTCGACGATCGGAGAACGAGAGAGAGATAGAGAGAGAGAGAAAGAGAAAGAAAATGAGTGTATTTCTCTCTCTCCTGCAATAGGTCCCCAGCTCGCCCTCTCTCTCAAGATGATGACCTGGGAGAAAGCGCCGCTCGTCTCCGCTCTCCAGTCGGGGCCGGCTGGCTCGTCTCGTCTTTCTCGTCTCGTCTGTTTCTACATCGTAGATTCTCTGCGCGCTGCTGCTTACCTGGTAGATTTTTTGGGCTGGTTTGACCGGAGGCGATGAAGATAGAAACTGGAATTCTAGTTTCTCCCTATACTGTTGCTGAGTCTCGACTGGCCTGGCCTGTACTGTACAAGCTCATGAGTAAACTCTTTGCAGCAGCAGCAGCTGCTGCTGCTGCTCCTCCAGTAGGACCTATGCGATGACATCGATGAGGAATCCACACGATGCGATTCGATGTCATCCGTCGTCGTCTTAGTATTCTCGGGAGGCGATGTGGGGCCTGGCCTGGGCTGGCCTCCTGCGTCTGCTTTATCTCTGATGGATTCACGGCTAGGCTCGGCTCGGCTCGTGCAGGCCCGAACCATCCATCACAGAGAAGTGGAATTCATCCCATCGCACGCCTTTGCTCCTCTCTCTCTGCTGCTGCCGCCGTCCCATCCCCCAACATTCACATTCTGTGATCCTTCCGGACTTTTCCTCCCGCACTCCCTTGTCCGGTCCTGTCCACTTCCCATAACCAGGGCGTTTGTGGCGGTAACCTATCCAACCTTCTCACTTTCAGATCAGGGTCCCACGCCCATGCCCGGACCCAATGAGTTGCAAATACGATTTGCACGGCAGTGCGCAGACACCGATCCCGCGACCATTGACGGAGATGAAGATGGCGATCCAGATTCACAATAAATTCATATGACATATGACTGCAGAACCAGCGGGGTGAGAAGCATCATGCAGGATCAGCACTCGAACACGGGTCCTACGGATCCTTATCTTGCTCAACCCTAAAACCGATAAAGAGATGCACATGAGCGTGAGCAAAAAACCCCGACGATCGTGAAATAGAAGGAAAAGAATAGGGTCAGAGTGAAATTGACAGTCAGAAAAGGAATTTTCGAAGATAATATACGCTTCAGGCGATAGATGGTGGTGATTGTCAAGAATTGTGTACAATGAATGAAGCCTTTTACATAAAGAATCTGCGAACAAAGACTATATCGTGAGCACACACATGATCACGAAAAAGGTGCTGGGGCTAATGTGTTCTGCAGTACACCTAGCTCAACACGTAATACTCTTCGGAAAGAGAACAAACTTTCGTCAGATGTGGATGAAAGGATTTGATGCGTCGAGGACCTGCGGAGAGGTCGTCAGCTCCAGTAGTAGAGCTTAGAATAATCGCATTCACTGCAAGGCCACTACCCATCAACAACACGGATCTCGACCTACCACTCAAAACAGCCTATTTATTGTGCCAAGACATTAAAAACTCCGCAGGGAGAAACTGGCCTGCTTCAAGATTGTACCGCCAATTAATTGTAGCACTAACGCGTTTGAGAATGTCATGCAACAAGTATTGATTATCGTGTCTCTAGCTGCTGCTTAGATAAAAACCTTCTGACAGTCCGACTGTGGGAGTAACGTGGATATCACTCTATCACTGTGGCCAGTTTCCGGGAGAGCAGTGTAATTCTCTGAACGAATCCAGAGTAGATTTCGCAGATACGTAAGCATGACTAGTGGGACAACAGTTGCATTCCATCGCTGTATTAAAACGGTGAGTAAAAGAATTAAGTATTTCGATTTCTGTCGATTCGAATACATGAACCTGACCATCACTTTCCCACCTCAGCTCGGATCACGGTATCAAGATCTATGGCGGTTGTGTGGTGCTCCGGCAAGGCTGTGGAGCTGGGAAGTAGCGTTGCATGTCAATCAGCCGACGTTCGTGCTGATGTATCCAGCCCACTGGGCTGCCGGTGCCGGTACGACTCGACTGTTCGGAGGGCCATGTTTACCCTTCTCTTGATTGTTGTAAAGGTGGGCGGTTGCTTGTCCCAAATTTCCCCACAGGAAAAGCTCTTCCATCTCGATTGAACAGATTCTGGTTTCGTATTCGTCATGATGGAACTAGTGTGGAGATTTTGGTACAGATCAGAACTTCCAGTTGGGGGTTTCGGGTTCGTCGTGGTGGAACTAGTGTGGAATTTTTGATACAGATCACATCTTCCAGTTGTGGACTTCGAAAGCTCCCGGGCATCCTGATCCTTATGCTCCCTCGTGCGCGTGGTGGAGATGTGTAAACTTGCACAGCACTTGGCACCTCCGTGCACCGCGTGGAATCTGTTAAAACACTCATTTTGTCTTCAAAATGAACCATATCCCCGAGGCAGCAACTTATCTCCTTCGTCCACGACACTTGCGACGACGTGAGCAGTTGGTCCACGTGTACGGGCGAGAGAAGGCCTGTTGATTGCGATTGCGTTCTGGGCTTAATCGTTTACCCGACAGCCTGACGACTTCAGTCTCTTGCTGAATGAACTCGACAGTGTTCCCTTGGCAGGATTGTATGTTCTGGGTCGAAGAGAGGCACGATCCCTTTGCGTCGGCCAATGGCGGCGAGACCCGATCCTCGAGGAGATTCCTTCTCGTTGGACGCGGTGCATTGCAATGCCGACTTACCCGGAATGATGTTGACTGCGATCATCAAGATTAAAAATTCAAAACATTCTAACACCCTCGGCTGTTCAAAATTTCAAAATCCTGGCAGATTTGCGGGTCGGTTGCTTCGACATCGGCCAGGCCATGCACAAGACACAGACAACTCACTCGGTCACAAATGTCGTGAGGTTGGGGACGGGATTACAATTACAATTGAACGCGATGGATGATGCTGATGCTGGTGACAAGATCCAGGACGACTGACGAGCAGGAGAAGGATGATCCATGACGAGAGTCCATCGATGGTCAGATCAGATACAACAATTACACACACGCGCTCGCTAACAGCCAGCGTAAGAGCGGGGCAGTAGTCACCCACTAATCCAAGATTTTACGAAAACTCAAAACCGAAGTGAAGCAGGCCCAAATAGTAACCTGGTCAAAAGCACACACGATTTCCAAAACAATAATTCACACCTCTCCTGGCTGGCTCCTCGCTTCGATAAGCCAAAATGTTTCCCATTGGCTGTTGTAACCAGCAGCAAAGCACTCTAGGGTAGCGAAATCTAAAATCTGCTACACACGTCTTCCTTTTCTGACTAGTCACTGGGAGGTAATCCGGAGACCCTGGACGAGAGGGAAACCAATCATTCGAATTTCGAAATGCATCAAGCAGCTAGTAGCCAGCCAGAGATGGAGAGGGTCAGAGAGAGATAGACAGAAAAGAAAGATGAGGAGAGAAGAGAGAGTGCGCGCATGTGTGTAACAGATAGATAGTGATTTGCTGATCACAAGGTGGCCATATGACTGACTGTGCGGTGAAAAGCCAGAAGGTCAAATGTTATTAAGACAATGACTGCAAGGGTTGGCCTCACCTGAGCCAATAAATGAATGACTTCTACGATAGCACATTTCCTATAGTTGAGTAACCTTTCGACCCTTTGGGCCAATGAATTTAATTAATTTAAAGAAGCTTGGCCAAGTAGATGAGATGTAGGAGTGAAGTGAAGCGCGACGGGGAAAGAGTGGTGGTGGGAAGGGGAGGGAGGCGAGGAGGAGGCGAAAGCTGCAAGCTAGCACAAGAATTGAAGCACCTACAATACAAGGAAGAATCACAGGGCTAAAAAAACAAGGCCTCTGGCGGAAACCCAAAAGAGGGCTGTGCGCACCTGCCGTAATCACATTGGAAAGGAGTAAACTCTCAGAAGAGGACAATGCAGCCGCTTATTCCACGTCTTGAAGGCTATCCAAAGAATGGTCGTGTGTATGATGTGGGGGAGACATTTGCCCGCCGTGCCTCTCGTCCTCTCTACTTCTCTATTGCACTCTCCTTGATCTCTGAATCTCTCATGAAATGGGTGGATGGAAGCCAGACTTCTGCCCACATGAAATCCCGAAAAGCTTCTTCAGCTTGTTTGCTCCAGCACACTGGATCTCGAAGTGCATTTTAGACTGGATGCGCCGCAGTGGAAGACTGTCGGTGGGAGCTTGTGTAAAAAGTGTCAATATTTTGGGTGTAGTGGCAAACATGTTTGCCTAGGTAGTGTTAGATACAATTTCTCGCTTATATTGAGAAAGTCAATGTGCGCGAAGAGCCGCCGTCTCCATCACCGCAACCTGGCATGGCATATGAAGTGGGAGGCAGAACACTCCCGGTCGACCACAAAGCCTCCGGATCATGATGTTGGTCCGAGATCAGGGTGTAGAGAAAAATTCGTCGACCCGCGGTGCGCTGGGATGTGCCAGCTCGTGTTGGCTTGGCTTGGCAGCTTAGCACTCATAATATCCACGCTTATCATTTAACCAATCAAATCAACCAACCGAGATCTATGGCCTCTTCTCGACATGCAACGCGAGCTTACTGCGAGCTAGTGGGATCGTCGCCACTGTCGCCTTGCTGGTGCCCGGACCCTCCCATCGAGTGGTGCTGCTGCTCCGGATTCACGTTGCGTTGGCTGTACGCGTTCAGGGCCGCCAGCATGCCCAAGTGGCTGCCTTCGCCGCCCAGCCCCAGGCCCGTGCCGGGCAAATTTTGCGCCCCCGGCTGCAGCAGCATCGAGCCCAGCGGCATGTGCCCGCCCAGGTGCCCGCCCTGCAGCTCCAGCCCCATGCCGCCCGACAGATTGATGCGCGGCATGAGCGCCACGCCCCCGCTCGACAGCACGGGCATCATCGGGTTGCTCGACGAGGGCTGGTTCCCGCCCCCGCCCGACGGCCCGAGCTGAATGGACGTCGGCGGGGCCGCCATTCTGTACATTGTGCCGGCCTGGCCTGCCGACGGGAAGGTCCAAATCTGCTCGTTCCCGGGGCCTGCCATCACTCCGGGCGTGGAAGAACCACTGACCGGGAGCATCCAAATCGTGCCTGGCATGCCGCCGCTGCTCGACACGCCCGCGACGGCAGGTCCCACCGCCCACATTGTGGACATCAAATTGGAGCCGCCGGGGCCCTGCTGCATTCCGCCCTGCCGCGACGCCGTGGCGCGCACCGGCCTCACGGGCTCCGGATCCTCCTTAAACCTGGCCAGAGGCCCGCCGCTGGAGCCCGGGCGCGCGCGCTTCCTGATTCCGCCCTTGCTATCGGCCGAGTCTCCTACGCCCATCCCCTCCTCCCCGACGAGGCCCTCGTGCTGGAACCCCGCCATCACGTCGTGCGACATTTCGCCGTGGCCTCCATGCCCGCCGTGGCCCATACTCAGCCGGCGATTCTCTTCCATGGCCGCCCGATTTTGTTGCATCACTCTCTCCTCCGCTCCTGCATCCCACTCTCGTTGGCTCTGAGCAACGCGCACCTGCTGCTCCTGCATCCGCTGGCTGTCCAGATCTGCCTGCGACGGCCCTAACCCGGCTAAACCCATGGACCCGTGCAGAGTCCCCGGCCGCCCCCCGGCAGCTGCTGCCGCCATGCCCGATGAGCTTCGCAGCGCCCCTTGGAGCGACGACGCGAGCGCCGGCACCGTCCCGGTTCCGGTCGCTGCTATTATGGCAGGTTCTGCCTGCTGCAGCAACCATTCTATGGTCTCTCCGTCCGACTTGTGAGCCAATTCCCGAGTCAGCTGGAAAATCCGGGCGGCGCACGAGGCAGGCATTCGAATCCTCCTGCCCCTTCCATCGACCTTCGTGTGCCTGTCTTTCGTAGACGATCGTTTGGGAGGGGCCTTCTTCGGGGGCTGCTGTATTTCTTGGCCGCCTCCACTGGGAACCATACTTCCCTGCTGTGCCTCCTGCTGCTGCTGCTGTTGCTGCTGTTGTTGCTGCTGCTGTTGTTGCTGGCTTCCACTGCCACTGGCGCCCCCACCTCCACCACCGCTACCACCACCGCGTTGCATTTGCAAGCCGGTCATTTGTTGCTCTCCGTATTCTTGTCCCATTCCCCCCATCCCTAGAGACGGATCAACCTGGGAGGGCCCGTGACCGGCTCCTCCTATTCCTGCACCCCCCATGGCTGCCATGGCTTGTGCAATCGCCCCTGCATTGAGATGAGAACCCTGTTGCTGCTGTTGATCTAAAACGCCACGAGAAGGACCGTAGCCAACTAAACCCCGCGCTTCGGCTTGCTGTTGCTGGTAAGAGACCAATTGCGATGGCATGCCATGAGGACTTGTGTCGGAACTACCTCCTGCGCCACCCCCCGAGTCCCGCTGCGAGTCGGATTTTGAGTGGCCATGCCCTCCTGAATCCATGTACCTACTGGACCTATCTATTGTAAGCCGCTGCTGCTTGCTTGAGCTCAATGACTTCGCTCGGTCTAAGACTAAAGTGGATCGACATAACCTTACGGAAAAAACAGTCAGATGACTAAAACCTACTACCTTCTCGCTGAGGGTACGTCGATGCTGCTGCTGCTGCTGATGGGAATGATCGTGCTGTGACGAGAAAACGACGATGACGACAACAACACATATCGTAGATGGGGAAGTGATACTTGCCGAAATCAGTCCTGGCTTTGAGTGCAAGAGAAGAAGAAGAGAAGAAGACAGGAAGGGCGCGGGCATGCGCAGGCAGCCAGGCAAGGGGGCACACACACCCATCAGCTATCCAGTGTTTCATTGCACGCTGCCCGTCACCCCCCTGCTTCTTCCCATTCCACTCCCTCCCTCACCCCCCTTCCTGTGTACCCAGAGCAACTCCAGTGCGCTCCATGGTGACACAATCGACCAAGAGTAGAGTAGAGTAATGAACGCTAAGTAATGTCAGTCGAAGACGATGATATGATGGTGTGCGATTAACTCACCTACTCATCCACCACCCCACTCAGATTGCCACTGCTGCTTGCTGTGCGAGATCATACTACGCACATAATCCGCCAGCTTGCCCTCGCGGGCTCCTTGCGCTTCCAGAGACTTGACCTGATGCCGCAGCTCAAGCATCATCTGTTACCCCGCCACAACCATGGCCCTTCTTCATCTTCCGTAAGGCCCGAGTCAGTGTCGCTGGCGACGGTTTTGCCGAGAAATCAAAAGATCGGAGGCTGAACGGTAAATGCTTCAGGAACCAGAGCATGAGGAGTGAACGAGAGGAAGGACGAGGTGGCAGAGGGAAAGGGTTGAGGAGAGAGTCTCGTGTCGTGAGCCTCACGCAGGCAGTGAAGCGAAGGCGGTCGCCTACCTCACTCGAGCCCCGGTGGGGTCGGGGCAACAGCAAATTACTCCACTTCCATAGCAGCACGCAACCGCAAAACGCGAGGGAGAAAAGCATACGCGGGAGCAGCGAGGCGGGGCAATATACGGCAAAACGGTGGGCTTCCAATATAAGAGAGCGGCCATTGGAAACATGCCGGGCCCACTGCTCGACCTTCCTGCCCTGACGCCATAGCCTCTCTCTCTCTCTCTCTCACCCCGACCCCCCCACTCAAAACCTTCTCTTCTTCACCTCGCGCCCTCTCTCCTCTCCACCTCACCCCCGCCTCCCCCCACTTTCCCAAGAGAGCTCTCGGCTCGCAGCTTGGTGTAGCGCGAACGCTCGCTCATCGCTCATCCACTCGGTCGGTGCTAACTCTCGAGTCCCTCTCTCGCTCTCCCGCAAAGCTGCGCTCTCATTTCATCTTCTCTCTCCTTCATTCCTTCCTTCCTTCTCCTCCCTCCCACCCTCCCCCTACTACTTTGCCCCAGTTACCCAAGTTTCTCTCCAATCCAACTGTGCAGCTGCTGCTGTGATGGTGGTGGCGCACTGGTGGTGGAATGCTGTGGGACCCTCCAGCTTCCCTCCCCTCTCTCCTCTCCTCTCCTCCCTCGCTCGCTCGCCCGTCCCCTCCCGTGCACAAACCTCACTGACGACGGACTGGACTTCTACTCCTACCGACTGATCGCGCGAAGAAAATTAGTGCAGCGCCTGTCTCGTCGCGCGGCTCGACGAGCACGCCCTTCTGTCACAAGCTTCGCTGCATCATTCAATTCTCTCCCTATCGCACCAAAATCCTGCGAATCGTCAAAAAGGCACGCTCGACGTCTACGTCGACCGCGGAAGGGATTGGGTCGGATGGCGATGTCCTTGACTCTCCTTCCCTCCTTCCTTCCTTCAGTCTTCCTTCCCTCTCTCGCTCAGGTGGCTTGCTGGCCTGCCGGCTGGCTGGCCGGGCCGGGACACGGAGGAGCAGACGGCCGCAGACGAGCAGAGCATTCATTGATGCCAGATTCAGGCGCGTGCGCTTATACGGGTGGCACTGACACCCTCTTAAAGGACATTCAGCTCCGTTCCATTCCAGCCCATCCGGCCCCAGTTCACATCTCCGTCCTTCGTCTTATGAACGGCCATGCTGTGGACGGAACTTTGTGCCCCACTCGGGCTCAGTTATTCCTCCGTGCTCCACATTACCATCATCATCATCATCCATACTGTCCCTGCCGATAGAAATAACGGGCTCCCCATAAGTTTACAATTACAGTACGATTACCTGCATCAGAGAATAGCACGACCTCCTCTTTGGATACGTGGTCACGCACCCATCTCCATGGCCAGCCCATTTGGCCATGCCATCCGTCCCCATGATCAGGACCTGGGATATGGAACGCCCCCCTGTACCCTGCAGGCCCGCCGAGTTTTAGACAATCACATCACCGGATATTCGTGGGACGATATACTTCCTCGTACCCCGGTCAAGACAATATTACTTCTTCGTACCCCGAAAGTTAAAAGAATATATACATTCATACTCACCGCACGTGCAACCGGCAGTAACTGGGAATATCGCTGAAGCCGGTGATACCAGCAAGGTGTAAGAGTGGCAAGGTGCCAGCACAGTTTGAAATGGTGGCGTTTTTGTTCCCTTTGTACAATACGATACAGTATTATACATGGTGATGTATGTATCCTCTTTCCAACAAAGGGGAGTTGCAGGATGGGCAGGTAGAATGTCATTGTGACTCTTAAAACTTTTCCAAGATACTGTTGCATCATCAATTGTAAGGTTAACGCTCTATTCAGTTCCAGTAATTCTCTCTGGTGTCATACGCCAAGCTTATGAAAGTGAAGATTATGGTGTATCAGGTGGATTCAACCTAGGATATAAGGCACATTGGATGTTCGCTTGAAAAGGCTTCATGGAAATTGCTCAATGAACAATTGCGGAGTGATGAAATTTTCTATTTTTTCTAACTTTACATATCATGATTTACAAACATGTGAGGTCCCGTGATTGGTATTGTATATTGTATATATAAAAATATAGATTGGTATATAAACTATGTATACCGTACATGAATAATGTGTGATAAAAGAAAATAATACATCTCGTATAGGCAGAAAAGCCCTATTATTTGCACTCCATCGCCAGGAGCAGTTGTGAAATATGGTGCAATCTCTGGACAGCCGACGCAATTTATTTTCGATTTAAGATATGGTACAATGTCATTGTTACGAAATAACGGAAGGAGTCTATAGCAAACATACTTGGTTTTGACAGGAATGAACAAAATATCATACAGTATTGCCAAAAGGCAAGATTATATGTATACAACCTGACACGCAGTTACCATTCGAAAGACAAGACTCATAGTTGGACGGACACCAAGACACCAACTACGAGCCTTTTCGGCCGCAGATTCTGAAATGTGCTGATGGCACGTCCACGCTACGACCGACATTGAAAGATCGCGACGATGATATCTCTATACAGAAGAGGATACGAGATCCGGATTTCGCTTGGGGATTCAAGATGCCCTACGTTTTGATTGCAAGACATCGAGGGAGTGTGACAGCGCGAGCTCGTCATTTTTATGGAGATTAGGAACACAGCGGCCAGCGCTTGAGGTCGATGGACGAGCATGGATTTCGCCGGGATCTGCCATCGTCGAGATCGTGGGAATTTCCGGGATTTATTTAGTGGGTCTGGCTGTTCTGGGGGTTGTTGTTCGAGGCGTGGTTTTGGCGGCTCTGCATCGTTCTAACGCTGGTTCTCACTGATTCCTGTTCTGTATTCGACTGGATTCCAGTCACGTCCACTCTCTACTTGGTTAGGTCACATACTTGTGAGAAGGTTCAGTGGACCAGCCATCACACACATACACTCAACCGGCAGCTGCCACTCCAGACTTTGATGCTGCCCTTTTTAACTCCAGGGATGTGAGGATTTGAGAAGAAGTTTAGTCCTCTTCAGGAGCATGACGAATATTTTCAAGTTCCCCGTGGCTGTTCAACGGTCATGTATATTGGGTCCACCGCGTACTGTCGGTCACTCATCCCCGCTATGCATGGTCAGCGCCGGCGACGGGCAGTCAGTGCAACGGTCAGTCCTCTAACGGCTCCATACCGCGCATAGGACCGACTGCCATAGCATGACCTGCAGCGGCCATGATACAGCCCATCTCTGCTCTCAAGGTCGGGATTTGCAAGTAGACATTGGCAAGCCTTCTCGGCCCTCCAGTACCGAGTAGATTTTAGCTACGGCACTACTTTCTCGTCCCCCGCCGCAGGTACGAAAACAAACCGCCAAGCGTCAGGTAAAACGGAAACGAAAGCGAAGAAAAGGAAAGCCATGGGGTCGGATTAAACTACACTGTAACGTTACATTCAGTTCGTTGGCCGTGACCCTGTCTGAACGTGCAAAGGACATATTCCCAACATCTTCACGGCGGGTGCTTACATCTACGTTCTGTGTCTACCATTGGAGCTAGCTCTAGGCTCTCTTTTGCAAACAACCTCCGACCGACGGGCGGACGGGTGGTCGGACGGACGGACGAACTCACCTCAACGGACGTAGACGGAATGACGGAGGAAGTTTCTGTGATCAGAGATCACCGACTGGCACTCTCCGAACCTCTCTCGAAAGTCGGACAGGCTCGGATCGGGTCGGGCAGTAGAGTGGGCAGCGACTTGTGCTTGGTGCGAGGCCTCCTCTGTAAGTTGTAACAGTACCTTTCCTGTAAATTCCTCTTCGACTCTGTGATATTTTCTGCTCCTTCTTCTCTTCTGAAGGAGCAGCAGGAGCTCATTGCCCTAGAGAGGAGCCAAAGTGCATTCTCCTCGAAGTTCTAGCCACACCAAGATGCACAATGGATATGTATCACTGTGGCCCCCATCTCTTTTCAGCCAGTCTTAAAGAATTGGGTTAAAGCTATCCTGGATCGAAGATTCTCTTAACTACTGTTGACAATCTTCCTCCCTCCCTCCCTCCCTCTCTTTCTATCTCTCGTTTTCACGTCAGTATGGTTTCAGGGACGGAAGAGGAGCAGTCCGCCCACAAGAAGAACCGAATCAGTCTCGTGGATGGACGGATGGATGCATCGCAGGCATCACTGTCACTCACCCAGAGATCCGAGGATGGACGCAGGTTCCGAAACCTTGCGTAAGGATAATATACTCTAGCCCCTCATAAAATCAAGGACTGGGTTTGATCGCCAAGTGTTGTTATTGTTGGCATGGGTGAAATGGAAAAAGTCTTATCCAAAAGCGCTGCCTGGCATGTCATCTCGTGTCATGTTTGTTAAAGTTTACATTACATCGACTATATATTTTTTGTCAACTCCGGGAGAATATTATGTACATGTGGGTGAGTGCTAAATTAACTGTTTTCCAGTGTACGGTGGCACTACTTGTGAATTTAATGCACACATCCATAGATTATTATAAACTTGCTGTAGCCCAGCCAGTGGGGTGCTTATCTGTGTCATATCGCCACCCGGGGGGTGGGCCCACAACGATGACAAAACACCGAAAACATCTCCAGCTTCACAGACCTCTCTCACATCTCCTGAAGACGAGAACAATTCCAACGATGTGCAAGCTCATCAGCGCGTGCACCTCAACTACACTAGCACCGGCAGCACCTCAAATATCATCCGATCCTCGTCTCCAGTTTCTTCATCTGCTCCCTCTGCTGTGCTAAGCGTTAGAACACCCTTTCGATGGTCTATAATCCCATTTGCCAACCCTGTCCTCTCCAGCGAATCGACGTATGACAGAATTTGAATTCAAACATCGTGCGAGATAAACTACCCGGGGCTTTCTTATCTGCCATGAAGGCACTCTACTTCCTTTCTGGGCTATCCGATAGGCTGGCATGTGAGAGAACGAGGACCTAGGAGGTGAAATAAACAATGCGCCCCCTCCTCCACAGCCAAAAGAGAAGAGAAAAGAGGGGAAAAGGAAAAACTATTCATTCATCCATCAATCAACACGAACATCATCTTTCTCTCGCCCCAATTGAATGAATGATGATATTGATGATACACTTTATAAAAAGCCTAGGTGAATAATAGTAATCTTCCTTGTAGTACCCCACACCACACACCCACCCATTCATAAATTATGAAAGGCCGTTCTGTTTCGTTGCACTGTTTCCTCAACAGTCCCTTTTTTGCCCCATAGTGTATAATAGTAGACGTCGGAGTGGTAGTCACACATCACATCCGATCATATCATGTGAAGAGCCCTTCGCGCCTTCGACTCAGTCGAACCCGTCACCGCAAATCAATTATCCGAAATAACCGTATCCACTCGCATCGTCGCTCTTCGCCATGGTTTATATTTGGATTCGTTTCCATCATCGTCGCTCGGCCGTCTGCTTCCAAAGGTTCATCGGCCTCCCTCCGCTTCCCCCATGGATGGAGCCCGTCCCCGTGATGTGGACATCCACTAATCGTACCCGGTGTGGTTCTTCCGCTCGTCCTCCCTCCCTCCCTCCCTCTCGCTTCGCTCCGTCCTTGAGTCCCGCCGTGGGAGTCATGTGGAGGGCCCCTGGGTCTAATTCTTCCCTCCAAGGAAAAGGACCGGAACGAATGTCCTCGCGCGTCCCGTTAGGGGACTGGACGGGACGGGACGGGACTGGGACCCATGGAACTCATGGCCTGACATGGTCTCATGGGCCCCCCCATCCCATCCCCCGCCCATATTCCAAATTGTGTGAAGTTAAAAACCCCATTCAAAAATACTGCACCCGGTACATACAGAGCGTACGGCCCAGCAGAGTATCCAAGGCGAGATTTGTCGCCCGACTTCAGAAGTAGTTATTAAAAGCATTCACATCACTCCCCCGGTCAGGCTCGGGTCGCTCGCAAGGACTCGCCGAGACCCAACCCGCCCCGCGACGCGGCCAGCTTCTCTTTGTCCTTTGCAGACGCACCCCGTCCCGTCAACCCTCCGTTACCCTGCCCTCCTTTCCTGCTCCTTACCGTTCTGCGGCGCGATGCGGCTTCAGCGTAGGTCACGCTGCGGCACCGCATAGACCGCCGGGCGACAAGCTATCTGTCCTGAACAATTGGACGACGCAGTGAATCGCAGTGAAAACATTTGACCTGCTTTCTACCACGCTCCCAAAACCAAGCAATTCGACAAAATTCGGCGTAAATATCTCTCGATCGAAGGTTTTACGGTGTCGAAACGGAAGTGCGGTTCGGGCTGCTACCGACGAGGAGACCGCGCCGCAGTAAGAGATGTCATGTGCGAGATCCGTCGGTCATCTCGTCGGGCGCCCGTCGCAGGAGTTTTTCTCCCGGCAGCTTTGTCGCGTTGAGGGTGACCCGCAGCCCCGCAAAGATGTCACACAGTCACATGGTGTGGCGTTGACCTGCTGTCACCGCGCAAACCTCCCTCCCCGAACCAAACGTCCGGCGTCAAGGTCCAACGCAGTTCTCACTTCAGTGCACCTCAGCTCATCTGATTCAGTTCAGTTGCCATTCACGTTCCACCTCCTCGAGATAAAGCTCCGCAAGAAATCCTGGCGGTGGGGTAGGAGAGCAGGGCCATGTTTCGGGCAAAGATTCTAGAGCCCATCCCTTATTGGACAGAAGGCGCGAGCCTTATAACTTCGTTCCGTTTCACTTTGACGGAGATCCACTGCACTGCAGATTGGTTTGAAAGGAAATTAACTTTCTTCTGGTCCCACACACACGCCGAAACTAAGGGTTTTTATTCCCGAAAGAAAATGATTTCTTTCTCTGTACGATGTCACACTGCGATACTGAGTGAAGATTACATCTGCGTCTACATTCCGATAGATATCCATACATCGAGTGATAGGGTGGGTCGAGGTAGATGCGAGTAGATCTCTTCTCTGCTTCTGCTGAGAAGTTTCACACGATTACTCTACATGTCAACATTGGAGTCAAGTGCAGTTGACATGATAAAAGTCGGTCTTGTGTAATTTGGAGGATTTTTGCGAATTAGAAACATATAATAAGGCCCTTCTTGTATGCTATCGTCATGGATCTGGAGTCATGTGTCTATCCACTTCAACCTTTTCTATCTTCCTGCACTTGCAAGTGGAGACCACCACCACCCATATGAGAGATAGGGAAATCGACCTCATCGGTGAGGTCGATTTCTTGGAGACGAAGCTTTATTAATATCCACCTAGAACATTATGGAGGGTGTTCTAGAATGTTTATAGATGGGGTAGGGGCCCATATGGGAGCGTGCATTACATGTCTCATTTCTCTTTAGAGCATCAAGTGCATGTGTCTCAGCTTCCTCGCTCTTGCGAAAACTAGCGAGCAAACAACTTTTGTGATGGTTCTAAAGACAACCAAAGTGTACAAAACTTGACACACACATACATCATTAATCAATGAAAAACCCAAAACTTTTTCCACCATTCTGCTACGGTCGAGCAGTTTTCAAGGAGAATATTAACATTTAATCCATAACATTTTGTTTCATCTTCTTTTGCATGAGATAAATGATGAAACAAAATTTTATGGATTAAATGTTAATATTCTCCTTGAAAATTGCTCGACCATAGCAGAATGGTGGAAAAAGTTTTGGGTTATTTATTGACAAATGATGTATGTGTGTGTCAAGATCTCATGCAAAAGAGAGTAAAAAAAAAACCTCCACTCATCTAACACAGCACACTCTTTGTTGATGTATCATTCGTGCACTCTCTATCAATGCCACCAAAGTTTGCAATCCCCTCGGGTGGATGGTCAGCAAACGTGGTTGTATTTCAATTTCCTCATTGGCGGCTACATGCGTCCATATATTTCTTCAAATTCTCCACATATTATTTCCTCCACTTGAAGTGCTGATACTGTTCATTTAGTAGGCTTAGTTATGTCGCTGCAATTGATTGTCATAATCATGATCGTTTATTGGAGACTTAACCATCTACTCTTTCTTGAAATAACCCAGTTCTGATTTGCATCCAAGTTTTCATCATTATTTCATTTAAGGACTAACATGAAATCTTTGCAATAAACACCAGACAAGGCTTTCCTCCGAGCAGATATCACCCCTACGCTAACTCCTAAAGATATGCGCAGCCACCCATATATAAAAAACATGGCTTCTATCCCTCTTTCTTTTCTTACCTGATACTCCAATAATATCTCAAATCAAATTTAAGCGAGTTGAAAAGAGAGATGAATATCAGAATATGTCTTGCAACCAAATGCTATGCCATAATTCCAACTAACAGAACACGTTCCATATCTAGAAGATATTCTACATATATGCATACTTCACAACCTATGAACATGCGGATGAACAATCATGTTCATCCGCATCTAGCTTTCAGAGCAGGTCTTCAACCTAACAACAATCATTTGTACCTCACAAGGAATAGAGATCCAACTTGTGTTCATCCCCTCCCGGTGTGTTTGCTGTACCAACGAAAGCTTCTCAGGAACTCTCCAAATCTATTTTTCTGAATCTCTCTTCATCTCCCTTGCACTGATTTAGGAGCCCTTTGTTATACAACCAAAAGCAAAGTTTTTTTGTAGCCAGAGAGAGAGAACCTAGAACGAACAAACAAAACCTGCACAGCTTTAAACTCCCCCTCCCTTCATCAATTTTGAAGCATATTGGATCTGAGAAGCAATCGATATTTCACCTGGATTTACATTCCATTTCAATGCAAAAGGTGAGGGTTTTCTTCTCACGCAAGGAATTCAGAGCGTATTAGAATGAGTAGGGTGAATTTAACCGTCCCCATCATATCATGATTTCATTACTAGTTTGATTTGGAAATTTTTGTTTTATTTGAGATCAGATGTCTATAATGCTTATAATCTTGTTGAAAACAAAGTAGAAAACATTATAAGTACATTAATCATTGTTATAAGTGTCAATGAAAAAATAAAATAAACTTTGATGGCAAGCTTTAATCATATTGTGTTCATATAAAAGACAAGAAAGATAAAAAAATGTGTCCTTGCAAATATATCAATTATGATAAAAAATTTATGTATATATACGTATATATAATGTATATAGTTAAATAATAATTTTATATAAATAATAATTTTATATAAATAAATTTTTAATATAAATATATTTAAATATAATTATTTGCGTGATGTATATTTCAAAAATAAGTGTTTGAAAAATATTAAAATTGAAGAAATATAATTTTTCATATACAAGGTGATTTCTATTCATATTTTTCCATTATATATGCAATTTTTCATTTGAAATAATGCAAAAAATTTAACTTATTTACAGCTATATAAATTTTTACATTTCTTGTTAAATGATTATAAACATAAAATTACTAATATTCAGATCAAACTTAAATTAGCTTAATTCAATCATCAATTGTTATATATCAATATACATATATCAAATTTGTCTACATATATAATTTTCTGTAATTTGTTGAAAAAATTTGTATCACATTCAATTGAGTGATAATATCATCTATCATATTCATGTTTTATATTTGTAATCTAAAAAAAAATTACATAGTTTTATCTAACAACCAAAAAGTTAAGTAACTGATTGACTCGTATTCTTCTTCATCTCATCACCGTTTATATTCCACAACAGAAAAGTGTTTCTTGCGAGTCTTAATCTGATAGTGTTGAAGAAGGTGCACTGTATGTTGAGTTGATTTGGTTTATGAAATAAATTTTGGACTAAAATTGTCATTACCGCAGTGTATTTGATAAACCATTCTCCTTATAGTGCAATCATATTTTGACACGGTTTAAACTTAGACACAAACAGAATGCTTATTACAGTTTTTGAAATTTTTTGGTTGTACAATTTATACTCTCTTACACAAGGATAATGAGCTCAAGTAGAATATCACATCCAAGAAATGTTGTTTTCTTGGAATTTCTAGTGTTGAGAAGAGTTCAATACTATGGTATCTAGTGATCAATAAAGTTATTCTCACTAGTAATGTTTCTTTCAATGAATCCAAATCATTGAAAGAGTAGGAAAAGCTTTCAAGCTCCCCATACTTGAAAAGAAATATTTCCACTCAAGGATGTTGTTGAGGAAAAGACTTATCATTATGTGATAAATGATGTGACATAAGGAGAAGTTTAAGTACATATAAAGCAAATATTTGAAGAGTGGTAATTGAAAAAGTAGATTAGCGTTGATGAGCTTTAAGTTTTACACCATACAATATAGTTCACAATTGTTCACTAGAAGATCATTGAATCAAATTAGCAATAATCCTGCGAAGTATTTAAGTACATATAAAGCAAATATTTGAAGAGTAGTAATTGAAAAAGTAGATTAGCGTTGATGAGCTTTAAGTTTTACACCATACAATATAGTTCACAATTGTTCACTAGAAGATCATTGAATCAAATTAGCAATAATCCTGCGAAGTATGTAATATGATTGATTTATACATTTTTGAAGACTGTGATAGTGATACAGAAGATGGTGATGATATTGCGTTGATATTGAAAAATATATTCTTTTTAGTAAAAAAAATCTCAAGGCTAAGCTTAGTAACTACAACACTACTAAGGAGCGTTGTAGTTATTGATGTATAACAATAATCCTAAATGAACGCTGCTAAGGAGCATGAGATGTAGGAGTTTATGAATAAAAAAACCTAAAAGCTAGATGAACTTTCACAAAATCAAGGTTTGAATGATTGCAAATGGGTATAAAATTTGAAAAAAAATTCAACAGATGACAAAAATAAAATTTTCAAAGCCACATTCATACCTAATCGTTTAACCTAAGAAAAAGGTATGTACTACAATAAAAAAATTTCACCTGTAGCAAAATATGTCATTTTACGTCTAAAATGTGCATCTTCTACAATATTTAGTTTTTTTATGCATTAGATGGATGTAATTACAATATATAAAATACAGCAGAATAATATGGATGTGTCACATCAATTGCATTGGCCATGTAAGCTTTGAATTTATCTATTTGGTACAATGTGCATTTGAATTTGAATCCGGTCTCTTTGATCTCACAATATGTGTCAAACAATTTTGTTTAGTCATTCTTCTACTGCAAAAAAATCTATACTTTATCCAATTCACTTCTTTCAACTGCCATAAAAAATGAAAGTGTGATTTTTTTTCCACAAGAAGCCGAAATTGTTCATTTGCGGTCGAAAGTGCTTCAATCTTCAACATGGATTTGCAAAGAGAAGTCATGGTAATGTTTTGTCAAACCACCGTCTTCCATCTAAAATTGTTGTGAATAGTGAAGTACTTTGTGGCAATCTATTATTTTTTTTAAACTAGATACTCAATTGAGCATTATTTCAGGTTATATCTAATTATTTTACTTTTTGCAAATCGTGATTTAATATGTATGTTGAAGAGACCAAATAGCAGTTGTGACAAAGTCACAGTTCTATATAATGATTTTAAACTATGTTCATTGCATATTTTTTCATTGAACTTGACCTACAACAAAAGTTTAAAGACTTCTTTAGACTCAAAAACTATTGCAAATGTTTATTAATTCGTAATCTATATCTTATTGTTGCAAACAATGCTCTTATTTTCTTCTTTTTTTTCCTTCTGTGTTTCAAAATATGAGAAACTAAAGGCTTTCATTCAATAATTTGGATATTATGTATTAATAATCATAAAAATTTGGAAAATTAAAGGTTTTGTTTATGTCAAATCAAGTACATTAAAGTATGATTGATAAATTTAACATGTTACACTCTAAATTAGTATGGTTTTCTTTGACATCACACTTCAAAATTTTAATAGTTCAATGTCCAACCGATGCCATTGAAAAAGAAAAGATGTCATCAGCTCCCATGAAAAAGTTGTGGATAGCATCATGCATTTGATGATATGATCTGATATTGCTTTAATTATAGCTAAGATGAGCATATACATGTTGAATTCATGGAATATGCATTGTAAAATAATGAAATGAATTTTCAAACATGTGAAAAGTATCAAGGATTATGATTTATTAGTTTATTAGACAATGTCAAATCCTTGCTAGTCTACGTTGATGCTGACTGTAAACAACATCTAGACAAGAATAAAATTGTAATTAGATATGTGTTTACATTTGATGATGGATGTATTAGTTAGATATATACCTTACAAAAGTGCATGGCTTAATATACAAGAGATCCTGAGTATGTAGTGGCAGTAGTCACAAAGAGGTTGTTAATGGATTTAATATGCTAATCATTGAGATGAGATTGAAACAAGATATTGTTAATCTTCACTGTGATAGTCAAAATGCACTACATCTTGATGCAAATCAAGTGATGAACAATAGAGCAAAACATATAGACATAATGTATCAATTTATCAAACATGCTATTTTTCGATAAAAAACATTGAACTAGTCAAAATGGCCAGTATATTTATTTCACAAAATGCATTGACCAAAGTTTTATTTGAAATTTTACTATTATGCACCTTTCACATGAAAAGTACAAAAGGATTTTACTAGCAATGTTAGTTAACTTTGTATATTTTTACTCAATCAGTTGGCTACGACTATGCTTTAATGAAGATTGTACTCTTGCTTGTGGAAGGTGAACCCCGTGATTGTCGTGCATGCATATGGATCAGAGTGGTAGGGCCTTTCAAGAATCTTACTCTATATATATACATATTTTTGCACTATTTTTTCTATAATTAAAGCAATGAAGAAAAATCTTTAGATTTATTCATACAACAAGTATAATCTTCACAATCTCATTTGATTTTCCTTTTTTTCCAAAATTGATATTAAATCAAATAAATGCTTTAAAACTATTAAAAAAATCTGAATATTATAGTAGTTGATAAAAACAAAATTTTAAAAATCTTATATATATAATATGAAGAATAATAATATGAAATATATATATTAAGAAATAATATAAATTGTTATATTTTAAATCATAAGAGTAATAATCTACAAATTTTAGGAATCATACTTTGTTCATCATATTTTTATTTGTTGACTCAACAAGACATAAAGATTTTATCAAAGTTAAAACAAATAATCTTTGAATTTTCACTATAAATAAATATAAAATATTGAATTTTTTCTTTGCAATAGACATTTAACAAACATGATCAGATATATCTCAAACTCAAAAAATCAACAATCAATTGATTAGAAGTTAAGAATTTTCATTTTGCATTTAAAATAACGTTAATACTTATTTCTATTTATCAATCATTACCTACATAATATAAACAAGATATAATAATAAATAAATAAAATGAAAAAATACTTTGAACTTAAAAAGACTAAAATAAAATAAATGATTGATTTCCAAAATATTCTTCATAAAAAATTTGATAGAATGTTTTAAGGAAAAAAATGAGATGTTTCATATATTTTTGAAGTATTATATGTATGTATATATATAATTTCAACATATATTCAAAAGAAGAGTTAGAAAAAATTTTATATTAATCTATTTTATTTGGAATTTTTTTAATTTATGTATTCATTAAGAATATCAGAAAATTAAAAATTAAAAATTTATTGTGTTTAATTATAAAATTCCAAAACATATGTTTAATTATCAAAATAAATTTTTATTTTAAATTATTTTTCTTAAAAAGATAAATTGTCAACTATAAGGTAATTGAAAATTCAAGATCTCTTGTAATTGCTTTCTCAGGTGTCACAAAGATGGTTCACAGCGAGAAGCGTCCTCCTGGCTTTCTGGATTCAAGTGTCATTGAATCAGAATGAATCCTGCTCTGATACCATGTTAGATCAGATGAGCAATTGAAGTTGAGAAATCAGTCACACTTAAGGAAGGATTGAAGCTTGATTCATGGATATCACAGGTATCCGGATTGGGTTTAAGTACCCAATCCGGCTAGGACCAAAGGCCATGAGAGGCACACGGATCACACCTCTCAAAAGGGATATGTCTCTAACAATGGGACACACCCCTCTCATCGGACACACCCATTCAAAGGTCGCATCCCCACTTGTTATACATCCTAACTACTAGTAATCTCAATCATAATAACTAGGACATAGTGTACAAGTACCCAAGAAGTAGGGAGTAATCTGCATTCTAACATTTTTGTCGACTGTTCAGCAGACCCCAACATTGAGTGCCCATACCCATGCTCAAACCCACGTATGCCGATGGGTTTTGGGTGACTTTAACAATTTATCCAAGATAAATTGTTACATAAATTGTCAACTATTACAGTTTATCATTATTTTCATTTGATTCAAAAAATTATATACAACCAGATATGATCAAATCAACTAAACAAGTAATATTGTTCAAAAAACTTTTCAGTGTAATTTTATTTTCAATTCAAATTTTTTGTTTGTTTTTTATTTGAAATACTTGACACATCTAACAGTTTGATATAAATATTGTACATTGTAACTAAAAAAGCTAAGAGAATTTATCACATTTCACTTTGTATTTGAATTCAATATTGTTGGGTGCATTTGATAATATTGTTTATAAAGTTGATCATGATTATGAATATGAATTTCACTCTCTAAATTATCACTACAAAATACAAGAAATTCAACTTTCATTTTTGAGATCAAATTCAAAATATTATACTACAATTTATTTTACATTAAAATAGCGAAATAAATAAAATTTTATAATAACCTACAAAAAATTGATTCGTGATAGATTAATTTCAAATTATTCTTCATATACTCAAAAGAATATAATAGATAAAAAATTAAATATATCTTATTTTATTCATACATACAAGAAAAATTTCATTAATAATTAAATTTATTTCTTCAATGTATATATTTTCCAAACACACAAATTATACATCTATTATTGTAATAACTTAACTTAAAATAACTTGCATTTCATTACTTTATATTATAATCTACTTGGAAATGTAATGCAATTTGATAATTAATATATGTCATTTTTATGAAAAAGTTTAATTAGTAAAACAGATGTATCATTCAAACTTCTTAGATCACTAGCAACATTTTCAAGATTAATTGAAATATCTTGACAGAAATATTGTAAATTTTTTAATGTAAATACAATAAATTGTAATTATAATATGAAAAATTGATGAAAATTTATTTGCAATTCATCACGATACAAAATTTATATTAAAGATCTAGTTTAAAGTTTCTAATATATTTTACTAGTAAATATAAAAATGAGAGATAGTTGGTAATTCAATTTGTACATGTTGGAAAGATTTTTGATACAATAATGAAATTGTCTTGTTAAATGTATAGGTGATTAAATAGTTCTGAAAGTAGTAAATTTTTTTATATATTGTGTAAGTTCTTTATATTGGTAGTTCAAAACAATCAATGATTTCATTTAGTTACTTTATCATTTGAAAATTCATATACTAGTTAAAACTTCTATAGTCATGGAAATTATTTGAGTATATTTGGCAATTGATTGGAAATAATTTAAGAATATTCTTTTTTCATTCTTAACTCAATCTGAACTATTTTGGTTTTGAATTTTATATTATCATGTGATTGCTATAATTGAATGTCATCTTTTCATTCTTATATTTTAATTTTACACATATGATATTTCATCAATGAAAAACTTTTCCTGAAGGTTTAAGATCTGGATTCTTGAATTGTATCAGGAGTAATCATAGCAAAGATTTCTGCTTATATTTTTTAGTTCTGAAACTAAGTTAACACAATCATCTCATCATATATAAGCATGCCTTCTTAATGTTTGCGATCAGAGGCCCCGCCGCCTAAATTACCTAAAATAAACTCCGCCGTTGCGCCTATTTGAAAGGTTGGTTATTACGCGTTGTTGGAGGTTTGCCATGGCGTCTAAACGGGCAAGTGAGTATGTCAAGGCCAATGACGACCGCTTTGGCTTGAGAGTTTCAACCAAGGACCCGAAATACTCAAACAAGTTGAATGGTCTGCAATGATGGTTCTGCATCGCATTTGGTTGGGAGGAGAAGGTGGGTGCCAAGCGCAAGACTTCGACCGATGTTCAAGGATGGATTTGCCCCTTTCGCTACGACAAAATCGAGAACCATGTTTCCGTTCAGCATCCATCGAAGTGGGCGGAGTACAAGCGCCTCGACTCTTCTAATGATCGGAAGGCCTTCTTTGACGATGTTCCGGTCTCGTTTAAGAACTCGATTAAGGCGCACTATCCTTCATCTTCTCTTCGCGCTGAGCGTGAAATGCTGTTCGACATCGAGAAGAATATTGTTGACGTCATCGTCGGAGATATGATGTTCGAAGCAAATGATGACGACATTGACAACGATCCCGATGATGACATGGACAAGCCACCTGCCTTCGGCAATAATGCTGAACGCAATGCTGTGCGTCAGCAATGAACTAAGTAGTCCCTTTTGGCGAAAGAGCGAGGACTCTCAATTTTCAAACGCGTTGATGCCGATCACGACAATGAGGACGCGGACTATGCTTATTGTGTTACGATTTCGAAGTCGAAGACAATTGTATTTCAGCTGGCGGTACGATACGTTGCATGCGGCACTTCTTTTCGAATGGCAACCAACATCCTTGGGTGCACGTACGACGTTTTGCATAATCCTGTATTGAGATCGTGTTCTCGCAATGATGTTGCCAACTTCATAAGGGTTGTGTATGTTGTCAATCTTCAGCGTATGGCTCTCCAGCTACAAAATTCCTGGGCTTTCTCAATTGCTCTAGACTCTGCCACCCATCAGAGTACATCATATTTGGATTTGCGCTTCCGAATCTTCTTGCCAGCCTTCTACAACATTGTGAATTTGCATGCGGCGGCACTTCCTATGTTTGATGAACACAGAGGTGAGGCAATGTACGAGATGGTTGCGGCGTTCTTTGACGTCATGTGCTTTGTTCGGAAAGTTTGTCAGCTTGGCATATCGTCCGATGGCGCTCGCAACATGACGGGCTGCTGAGTAGCTGCATGAGTTGCTGGTGTTGTTACTCGCTTCTCCAACGCAATGCACATCGAGTGCCATGTAGTTCGAGTGTGGTGCGGGGCACATCAGTTCGATCTCGTTATGAAGTACATCATCAACCCTAAACCACCATTGTCAAGTATCGATTCTTTTCGACGATGATTGGGTTTATTACCCACCTTACACGACAACAGAATCTCATCGCAGATATGCAAACAACCTGCTTTAGAGTCGTAAACCGCTGGTTATCTACCGAGAAGGTCATCAAGTGGTTCAAGGTTCATCAACCGCAATTGCTTGCGCATGTAGAGTCCAAACAGCGATCTTTTGCTCCACCGCTCATATGGTGGATGTTTGTGCTGGCTATGCATCATTTCACTTCCATCACAACAATTACTTTCCGCAAGATTCAAGGGCTCTCAACTTTATTGGATAAACAGCAAGCCGCTCTTGATGATCTTGTCACATCTTTCGACAATGATGTTGGCGTTATTGGACCGCTTTCTCCTGAAGCGATTGCGAATCTTGATGTATCGACGTACGTTATTAGTGGCCGCTATGCAGTTCAGTTCTCTTCTGTGCGAGAATTCGTCAACAGCTTGGCTTCTAGGGCTGACTCTATTGTTGACAAAGTTGATACAGATCAACGAAGCGATCTTTGTAACGACATCGCCTTAGTTTATGTGACCGCCTACGATCGTGTCAGCCAACTATCTGCCCTTTGCGATGCACACAATCATGCGCTAGCCAATCCTTCTTCATTGCCTCCAGTGCTACCGCATGATCTCGTCAAGCTCTTTGCTGCCGAGTTTATTCGCAGTGTGCGCCGACAAACCTACCGCCTACATCACTGTTACTCTATCGACCATATTATGACCGCCTGCGATCGTGTCAACCAACTATCTGCCCTTCGTGATGCAGACAACCATGCGCTAGCCAATCCTTCTTCATTGCCTCCAGTGCTACCGCATGATCTCGTCAAGCTCTCTGCTGCCGAGTTTATTCGCAGGGCGCGCCGACAAACCTACCACCTGCAGCACTGTTACTCTATCGACCATATTGACGCGATTGCCGACGAGCACAAGCTCCTTCTATAGGCATATCGTTCTGAGTTAGTGTTGAAGCAGTCCATATATGGCTTAGACTAGTGATCATCATTCAGGGATGGTTGGAGTCTCATCGGATCCAGATTTTCCAATCTGATGGAGTTCTGTGGCATTCTGGCAAACATTTTCCCGAGCACCAGCACCGTCAAGTCAAATTTCTCTGTTATGCATTGGGAGAAGGACAATTTCCGCAAGAGCCTGTCGAACTTCGGTCTGGAAGGGGTATTGCAGTTGAAGCAGTGGATGTTTTTAGAGCAGTTTGAGGAATAAAAAATCATAAATTCATTAAAAGCTCATCATTTCGCTGCGCCTAACCTTAACCTTAACGACGATCTTCATGTGAGACTAAATTTAGCTAATTTAGGCATTTTAGGCGACCACCTACATTAAGCAGGCCTGTATATAAGTGAATTGAAAATCTCCCATGTTTAAATTAAATACTTAGACAAACTACATGATTTGAAGTTTTTCTCTCAAACATGGAATATATTCATAACTGTAAAATTGTATGAAAATTAAACAACTTGTTTCAATCAAATTAATCCAGTCTAATCAAATCTACTTATTTCTTCACATCATAATAACAATCATAGCTTCTCTAGAATAAGTTGCATGTTTTCATTAACACTTTCAACATGTCACATACAGTAGAACCTAACTAATTAATACTGTCTAAATCAATAACCTTTGATTATTAATATGTGCCATCAGAAACTAACTCGGACCCCATATATTTTTCTATAAATCTCCGAAAGTTTATAATTGATACTTCACAAGCAATCTCAAATATTTTTTCTATTGATAATCACTATGGCGGACATAGATTTGACACAAACTTTCTACATTTTGACAGCTAAACCACGGAGAAATACTCCAAGATTGGCTTCTGAACAAGCTTGCTACGCCTCATAATGTTGATCTTGTACTTGAATGTTTGCATGGCAGCAAGTATCTTATGGTCAACGATGTCTTGTTGCATCCAGAACTGTTGCAGCAAACTTGCACACTACAATGCTTCAGTTATCTTCACGGGAATGGATTTTTCACTATCGTCGGCCTCCATTTCATCTTTAGGCACATGATTGGTGCAGAGGTCTTGCACAATTTCCTCTTGAGTGTGAACATAAGCAACTTTGCAAATATTCATTGGGTTCCAATATTGAACCAATTGAACCTGCTCTTTGTGGCCCTTTATCACCTCATGATCAATAAGCAACTCTTCCAAAACGGATGTCCCATCAGCATAGGTGGTGCAATTTTGGCAATGGCGAAAGCAGTTGCAAATTGTTTCTGGCTTCACATCCATGCTCTAGGCTACAACAACAATGTGCATAGCTTCAAAAACGTTGATATTTTTGTGGTCTGTTATCTTGTCTTGAAAACGCTAAATGAGGAGGCCATTAAAACAGCGTCGATAATATGCCTTGAGGCTTCAGATAATTCCTGCGTCGCAAGGCTAAATCTTTGAGTTTGTGTTTGGCGGCAAATTGAGTAAGGTTGTGTTGCGGAGTGTAATAACACATGCAAGTAACATTAACGAAATATGTGTGCTGCAGTTGTTTATAAGCAAAAGAACATTACGCCTTGCCATCCGCGCATCAAACTCTTTCAATCACTTGAAAAAGATAACTTGTGTCATCAAGTCATTTGGATTGCTCCGGTGCTTGCATCCAAATCTGTCTTGATTGATGTTTTTGAAGCAACGAGGGGTTTTGTGTTTGCTAGTGATAAGAAGTGAAAGCTTGTTTGAGCCATCAGCATTGCAGCACAAAGCCGACAAGACGCTTCTTGTTTTGTTTGCTTCCTTCAAGCTGCTTTGTGACTAAGAAATTGTCCGTCTGTTGAGATGTCATATGTTAGTGAAAGTAAATTAATGGTTAAACAGTGAGCATATCATGTTGCACTTACTTGCATTCTGTAAAAAAAATTCCACTTTCATCCATGTTGTAGATGTCATGCCGCTCATATTGATCCAGAGTTGAAACGAATTTGCGACAATCTCTTTTCAATTAGAACCATGTTGACAAATCCAAACTCCCCAAAGCGGCAGTAGACCTTGATGTCGAGACGATTTTTGAATGCCTCCAAACACCCATTTGATAACTCAAAAGATATGTGGTCAGGGTAGAACTTGGCAAGGAAATACGCAGTATTCTCTTTAATGAGGTCACCTAACATATTGACTCAATCGTGGTATGTGAGGAGCCATCAGTATAGAGCTGTCTTCATCAGTGGGTACTTCACACTCCGCTGCCGCTTTGCTGTTTGATTCACATTCTCCATCTTGGCAAAGTTTTCTGCCGAGCGTTTGAACGTTAGAGAAATCGTTTCCTAATTGACAAAAACGTGTTTTGTCTCAGGAAGTCACTTGATCAACTTTAATTGCCTGAGCAATGGATGATTCTTCTTGTGCGCACAAAGAGCTATACAAACCTAGTTGATCATGTTCGTATTGATGTACCTCTTTGAAGCCATTGTGTTGTGATTTTGGTTGTGGTTGCGGTTGTGGGTTGCTGCTATATCAGATCAATCCAAATGTTACAAATGATGCAAACAAAGAATTATTTATTGATCCTCTTTTTATTGATATCATGTCTAATTAATATAGAACCACCAATCCCAGCATTACTAACTTGTACAATTTCTACTATAGAATGTTTGGTTCTAAAACTTCCATGTACTCCCACATTTTAAGCTTATTTTAAAGAAAAAAAATGTTTAAGAAATTAAATTAAATTTGAATGACACATGCAACTAAGAATTCAATTGAAAGATAATTTATCTATAAAAGTGCAACTTATTGTATGTCATAATTGATATGAATATTTACAAGATAACCTTGGATGTAATATATGCTATTATAAGACTTCTATCAAATTTTTGACCTATGACATATTCATTCATTTCTTCATCTACATATTTGTGGTTGAAATAAGAACCCACTTGGTTTTTTGGAATCCAAGCGCTGTTACATTTTCTTTTATTATTCTTCGGAATACATTTAGTCATTTGAAGTTTGAATGCCTAATTAGCCAAATCTCTATCTGCCAGAATATAATTATTAGTGCTATAATTGGAAACGTTATTGTGTCACAAGACTGGATTTGTTAGAGTTGAAATTTGGAAGAAATTATATACTAAGTTCAAAGTTCTAGCAATACATACACTGTAATGATACACATCACTCCATAGAGTGCAAAGTACCCACCATTCTGATTGCACATTCCAAAGGTACTAATGCACTTGGGAGAAATTCAAACCAACAAAAGCCATCAGCAATGAACCTAAACTCTATCAAATCTACAATAAAATTATGTGATTCAAAGGGTAAATCTATTTTAATATGTTAAACTGACTTTTTATGAATGGAAAAATTTAGAAAGCACAACGAAGTTAAGCCATGAACTTATTTGCAAAGGATCTTCGCAACAACGTTTAGTTTTGCTTTCATCCACATGGATGTTCTCATTTGCAAACTTGGTGCCACCTTTCTCTTATCGCTCTTGATTTCTTCAAAGCGTTTTTAAAGGAAAGAATCCCCTCTAATATGATAGCTGCGAACTGAGCCTGGTCAATGCTACTAATATGTCTATGGTACAAGAAACTTGGAAGTCAAAGAGTAGATAAATCTGCTCCTTTTCAAGATTGAAAAGGTACAGAAGCATTAATTACTCTGAGAGCATGTGATGGGTAGGATACCATGAAGAGAGGCCTTTGAGAGCGCCACAACGAGACGAACAATCATAACGAGTCTCCACTGACTATAAATGCACATCGAGATAGAAATGCATCGCTTTCACTATTGCTATGCTTGTCGCCACTCATTCATTGGTGTTGCGAAGGCAAGGAAAGAAAGAATCATTTTAGATTCGAATTCTTTTTTACTCGCTAGGGAAGAGGAATTCTTCCCTTGCGAGGAAAAGGAGGTGTGAGACTGTAAGCATGTGAGAGCAACAAATGATAATTTCCAACGGATTTCTGCTTTCGAAGTTCTACAGTCCTCTTCAATTTGGCTTATGTTGCGACGGCTCTTGGTAAAAGGTAACGCAGAAATCAATTTCTGTGAAATGTGATGTTCCTCCTCGAAATCTCATCAGCCTGGCCACATCAAGGTCTCTGTCCTAACAAGTATCAACACTGCTCTAGTGGGTGGTTGGGTCTATCCATGTAGTCTGTATGTCCATGTTTGTGGTCATGAAGACCGAGTTCACGTAATCATATACTACAGAACCGCATGTGTTTTCTCGTGTAGATTCCTTGTCGAATACTAATTTCTGTGATCGTCTTCTACTTGGTTGACTAACACCTCAGAACTTGAATACATTTTATTCTGCTTGCAATACTAAAGCTCTACTTTCTTCTGCTTCCCAGAGATTTTCGAAACAGTATTTCCACGCTCTAGCTGCCATTCACTCCCAAGTATTATTGTAACTTTTGCACATTGATTCACCATCTTTCGTTCTTTTATGTGATTATACTCTTGTTTACAAGCTTCAGTTACATCTCTTGAAACCACTAGCACTCATATCAAGATATTCTCTCGCCTTAGTGGAATGATGTTTTATAGAAACCATTTACAAGCCGTTCTCTAACGATCGCACATGCTTCTAAAGTAGTCAAACAGTTGAACAGACTTGAATGGTCTGTTTATAAGATGGACACGAGATGTATCACGAATGTCCTAGCATCCACATTCAGCATGGAACGAGAGTCCAAACCAGTGGTCGATGAGTTGTGGTATGCTCAAGTCACATCTGAAGAACGGAAGAAATATATCCTTTCAAATACACATGCAAATACTAAATCTTGAGAGTCAGTTGTCCTTTGCAAAGGACCCAATGGAGGAGCAGCAATAATTTGTTGGGCTCGGTAGTGCGTGCATGTGTGACCTGTTCGAACTATTGCAAATTCAATTCTGATATGTGTCTATGAAAAGAACGCAAATAACCGATGACAATGTGGAAAAGGAAGTGACTCATGCATATGCCAGAAGAATGACCCCCTATTTTCGGTCTTATGCTATTTAAAAAGATGATGAGAAATTTGACCAAGTCAAGCTGGAAGTGAAACAGTGGAAACTTACAATCCGTGTGGGCAAATTCCAATGTAGAGATTTCCCTTCTCTTGCTATCTACGTCCACAGCGTCTCCGTTTTCCCCGCCTTGTCTACAAATAAAGAAACCTGTGAGTGCTAGTCGAGTTGGATAGACATGAAAGTGGGCATATACGCAAGCAACCAATGATATTGAACTGAATGTGACGTCCACAGCATTCAACTCTACTGCAAGACAGTCGTGCATGGAAATCATTTATTTTGAATGAAGGGGCAGCTAATTGAAGAGGACGGTGATTCTGGAGCTGGTCACATATCCGTAGGTGTAGCAAATAAGTCGGAATACAGCATCACGGGCGACCATGAGCGAGCTAGATGCTATAGATGATGTATCATTATCTATCTCCATACATCTACGTATATAGGTGTGTGGAGAAGGGCAATAAGCTTCAAACCTCGATGCTCTTTCGGTGGTGGTGGTAATAGTTGTACAGTAGGTTTTGCAGCTGGCAGTGATAATAACTGCCCAGCTCTACATTGGCGTTAGGCAGGACTTCTCAATACTTGCTGTATAGTAGTAGTGGTAGTAGTATGGCTCAGCACATCTGTTACTGAATACTGAAGGAACTGTAGCTGTCACATTCATGGAGCAGTAAAATGTCAGCGCACTCGAGGCATCGATGAGGGTTCACTCCTTCAATAACCCGGGAGGTTTTCCAGTTTACCTCTTCCGGCTGTTTCTACCTCTCTCGTCACTTTGAACATGAAGATCATATTTCACACCGGACAGATAGAGAGAGCTAGACGATCAGTTTCAAGTGGTTGAAAATGTACAATCTTAGATTGAGTCAAACAATCAATCTAGGTCAAACATCTACTCGGTCGGTCAATGACGAATGGAAAGAAAATGAAGAGAGAATATGAGCTACATCGGCTTCCTTGCTGATGAATGGTCGGATGGTGGTAGGGAATGGAAAATCTTTGAAGGAGACGTACATTGAGGTGGCTAGTACCACTGAATGTCCTTTCTCTCCTTGCGAAAGGACATTCACTTTGAATGGAGTTTCCTCTTCGGCGTAGGAAGACAGTCTGGTACAGATGGATAAGAATCCCATCTACTTTGTCTGTATGGAAGAAACATCCATCAAATTTATGTGCTGTATCTCACGGTAGTGTAATTGATGGTGTTTCTGCTTCTTACGATATCTGATTCTTTGTGCTTCAGTCTTAGCTTTCTCAGTTTATCTGTTGCGAGTTTTCACCGTTTTCGACGTGGTTCAAAGAGAAGACACGGGATGCCATGACATAGCGTAGTTTTCGGATCAACAGCGTAGTTTTCGTTCAACAACGTTCAACAGCGTAGTTTTCGGATCCGTTGACTGAATGTCACAGTCGCCATTCTTTCGGACTTGCTGGAAGGTTCCGTGGTTGAGTCCTTCGAAGCTAGAGTAATCAACACAAAATGGTTGGATAAATTGCGCATACGTTGTCTTTTTTCGGTGGTTGGTTTGCACCATCCACCTGCGTTTCCCGTAGCTTGCCATCACATCAACTTAATTCGTTGAGCCAACGTTAAAATCATATCTACCAGATACCATAGCGCTGTGGGAATAAATCGTTTGGACATAAACAGTGCTGTGCACGGATGTGCGTGTGATCGTTGTTATACACCATGCTCCATATCCTGTTAAGATCCCAGGTCCTGATAACGATGTCTGATTTCGAGAATCAGGTTACTTCAAACTTTACAATCTTCCATCTTTGGATTGCCAAGTTTTTGCAGTGGTTAACATGCAAAATCAAGGTTAATGACTTGTGTGATTTAATGCCCGCTTTGAATTTCGAGGCAAACAATAATGTACAGCTGCTAAGTCAATATTTTTCCTCAAGCTTTCGATTTCTTGAAACCTCGTTTAACCGAAGGACTTTCCTGTGAAGCTTTTTCAAGATTCACTTTGTCTGTGGGCTTCTTCTTTGCGACACCAACCAGTTGTGGATCGAAAAACCCAAAAATTTCTTCGTATTCTACTTCTTCCAATCCGTCCATCTCCTACAAAACGATGTTAACACAATAATGTGTTAAAATTTAAGACAAGATTTAACAGAACAAAGAGAGTGACAGACGTCAGTAAGGTCAACGCTGAATTGTTGTGCACTTGAAGAGATCTTTCGTTGGATCAGTTAATTTTATAAATTAACCTTCCAAGACATACACGAATTCACGCGATCAATCACACGGACATGATATAGGTGCAGGAAAAAACGCCAGGATATGTTACCTGTATATACTGCAGAAGATCGCGCGTAACCACTCTTTTGGACCTGGTAAAATTGTAAATGGCTTGTATGCCATTCTGTGCCGCTCTAACTACAGGATTTTTGGCTCCAACAGGCTCGACGAAAATGAAAGGCTGCAAACGTAACAACGGTAGCTTCTTAGAACCTAATATGACACTAGAGTAACACCAGAGTAAAGACTCAACAAATTATGAACTGAATGGTTGTTTCCATTCACGTTATATCTTTTTTCCTTTTAATCAACACAAATTCCTGTATGAGTTTACAGTTGATCAATTTTTATCATAGCTCGATTAATTATGTAAGACATATACTATGTGAAATTATAACCATGAATCAAGTTAGTATACCTCGAAAGTCCTAAACAATCGAACAGAATCTGAAAGTGCGGTTGCGATATAAAGAACATGTCCTCATAGAGACAATACCAGTACTGTGAATTAATTTCAGTGCTTCTCCTGAAAATCAACAATCGCCTCCTCTTCCATTTTCCACAAAGGAAGTACTTTTAAAACATTCAAAATCCGGATCATGTATGAAGGCTCGTGTTCTTCACTTACTTTGTCAATGTCTCCTATAAAGACAAGACGCAAACATTTGCATTTACAAACTGTACAGTACTCACCAGTGGATCCAGATTTCGTATTTATTTCCGTGCTTCACTACACATACGTAGTAAAAAACATCGCATGATGAGATATACTGCTATGCAATCTAATCATCTGACGAAAAGCACATGGCTCGGAAATTACACTCGTTAGAATTCTTCACCTCTCTTCCCATGAACTGCCAAAATTTCTGGTTACAACGAACAACAGAACATTGCTAAACAAACACAATCGTCTGCGAATTACGTTGAAACAACGAATATGTGGCAGACAAGAATATCATTATCTAGAGGGAAGATAAGTGTTACCAGGTAGCATCAAGGTACCCAGGAAAGAATGTGCACGCTTGAACTCCCTCACTACTGAGCAGATTGTTGCATATGACACTTAAAAACCGTTGCGTAAGGTATTGCAAGAAGTTGGATACTAGTCAAAAGACATCGTTAGAATGACTCGATTAGGTCCTTGGGTTTCCTGCTCTCTCTACCTATCCCATGGAGAAAATGGTGAGAGAGAAATAACAGCAAGAGATTAAATCATGTGACAGATATTGCGTTTGATGTAGGTGAAGATTGTGACTCAAGGTGAACATAGTCTGCTCCGGACTCTACTCTTCGTTAAACCCTACAACACTAATATAGTACAGCAATTTGTTGCTAGGAGCTTAAATCTCTTAGTTTGAGACGATTTTTACGATTGACTTTCACTTTCCGAGTAAGTTGGGACTTAAAATCAGTTTTTGGTTAAAGAGAATGTCTATCTAAATCAATTAAGATCCTACGAAGGATAAGTAATATCCCTTTCAATTTTCAGAGTACACAACATCCGCGACTTTCTTGAATGAGTTGCGAGGTCATGCTCTAAACCCATTGAACTCAAAAGACGTTTCGTGTGGTGTAATGCAAATGCAAAACTCCTCCGCAGTGAAAATGCTACATTCTTTCTTTCGCATCAATTTTTTTCATGAAAAGCACGTCTTGTACTGTTGTCTTTTCCATCCACATACAGATGGATAGCCCTTCTATGGCTTTTTATTACCGTAAAATTCGCTAAATACAGCACTCCTTTCCAATAATGCAGAACTAGGACAAAGAATAGGAGCAATGTGGATGAAGTCTCCTCAAAGGTAACCGTTTTCACTGTCAAGAAGAGATTTGTCATGAGATATTCTAGAAACGAATTTCCACACATTGCTAATAGATCCTGTGTATACAAGAGAACCAAAAGAACATGGGGTAACTCAGATAATCTGAGAGTGCCCATGGTGACATTGCTACATACACCACGTTCCCCACAGAAGGTCCACGGAATCTTAGAACTAAATGTTTCTGGTGAAGCATGATTTCTTTTTGGTACTTTTAAGGACAACAGACGTTCTTCACTTGCTGGATTTGCCTGGCACTGAATCAAAGTTTAGCCCCATACCTACAGACAAGACACGGCACGACACATGACAACAGAGAAGAAAGGAGAGACGTTAAAGAGTTATCATGGTAATATCAAACTCTTTAAACTGACTTGAGCTCAAAACGCAAAAGCAGGAAGAGACTAGCTCATGAAGTTCCACCCAAGCGTTTAATTGGGTACTTTCCAATGGAATCTACTCGTGAAAATCTTCTGATCTTCACTAATGCTCGAAACAATCCATCATATATCTTATCAGCTAGGTTGGCTTATCTGTGCTGCGCATTATATTTGAATTAACAAAAGCGGAAAGACCCGGGTATTCATCTCTATGAGGATGGCATGCTTCCCAATCAACTGTACCCATGCCACTCATAGACTTTAGGGCCATAGGTAAAAGGTTCTAAGAAAAAAAGAGAAAGGAAAGAAAAGAGATGGAAGAGCTAGGAATCCGAGAGAAAAAGAAACATGGAGATCTTTATCTGATATGTTTTAGAGCATATTCAGCCTAAAGGCGTTGTTCCTTTACAAGATGGACATTTCTGATGATTGTTCAAAACTATCAGTGGAAACGCGCTCGAGGTCTATGTAGGAGGGGACAAAATCGTAGAATTCTATTCAATCAAACACCTTGAAACTTTCCACCATAATATTCACCTCGCGTTGTTTCGAGGTCCAATATATAGAATGCTAAACTTAGTGACTTCTTTCTTCAATCCCATCTCTTCTATTAGGAGACTACTTGTAAAATGTGATAGCTGGAAATCGCTCTACGTATCAACTTTTGTCGTCACTTATGAAACACCTTACCGATGCGTTGCATTCGATCTGTGAGAAAATATTTTTGGAAGACAAAGTGAATGTAACTGTATCACCTCCAATTTAGTGCAGAAGTTCAAACCTATCTAGGATATGTAAGGCTAAACTAGTACTCTGGTCAAGTATATGTAATTGGAAACAAACTAAAAGCTGAAGTCCAAGTCAAAGGAAAGGATCAGATCATAATCTAATGTTGTCATACATAGAATGTACGAAGTATGTTCTCGAACATAAATCCCTATGTGCTGATCTTTAATGAGGGCACCGAATCAGATCAAAACAGGTCCGATAATAAAAGAAAACAAGTAGTCATAAGTAACAAGAGACTCGTAGGTTTAAGTTTTACTTTATCTTTTTTCCTTTTCATGACCAGATCTTTGAGATATCTTACCGAAAAAAATAAGCTACAGTAAGCGAAGTTTGTCCACAATCACACGTAGAAAGGACACAATTATGCGATTCATTTGTTTCGGCGAGGAAAATTGTTGTGCTTTGTTTCAATCGTTTCATCTTTTATGCTGCTTTCCGGGTTCAGAAATTTATCTGCATGTACTATTACATTGTAATAGTCCAGTATAAATCAAGAGTAACATGAACCAGTACACACCTTTCCAGGTTGAAGAACTTTAATAGCTTCGCGCAGTGTGTTTTTCACTTCTGCATCCGGAATGTTGCAAAAGGCTTTGACACTAACCTGGAAAACAAAAAAATGCCATTTAAAGAACGAAAAGAACAAGCGACAAGCTAACTGAAGCTGCAACTTTTATAACTCCTGACTTATGGTTCTGTACGTGACAAAGCTTCCATATACAGTCCTAAAATATACAAACTTATTGTTCATAATTTAGATAGATGCATGAACTAAAGAAGTATCTTCAATTATATTACTTCGGAGGTCTGCATACAGATAAATAAATAGATTCCACATGTTGATAAAAGTTAGATGAGGATTGAAGGTGTCAAACATGACTAGACTTGACAGCACACCATTTCAGTAACTTCCGGTGGAGACTGTAATGAAATCAATCAAATATATACAAACAGTATGATGTTTGAACAGAAGTAATTTAGAAAATATAACATTTCGTGTGTACCTACGAGGGCGAGACAAGGATTTATTGCAAAACATATAATTGGAAATAAATTGAGTTTGGCTCGAAGATATTTGGAAAAACAGGAAATCAATATAAAATTGAGCCCCTACAAATTAGCTTAGGGTTCAAAGATAAGAGAGTTGAATAAAACAAGTTGAGCAACTAAGGAAATCAGATGTAAACTACCACGAACTAAAAGCAGAACAGAGAATATACAGCGCTACAGGCCAGCACGGAGGATGCAAGCAAGGCAAGTTACATTCCCTAACATATGAATGAAAAGAACCACTCTGCAACACATGCAGCTCGGCGTCACCAGCGTACCAAGGTGCATAGGTATTTGGCCAATATGGATACAGGTTGTACCACATGGATGCAAATATATACCATCTGGTAAAGCCCAGCGAGTATCATTGATTAGGCAAGCCTGAAGGGTCCCTACCCTATGGTGTATAATTAGAAAGGTCGAGGTTAACTTCAGATAAGATGTGGACAATTAGTTTGTATTGGATCGACGAAAAGTTAAGTTGATCGTAGAATGTCAAGGTTGAAACACAGAATTAAGTATAACGTAGAGTCTTCAAAGCAAAGCATATACCTAGATCTATAGGGGGCTCATCCTCCCACCCTCCTGATTTGCTTTTCCCACCCTGCCCCCTTCCCCGACACCTTTCTACGTTTCTCCGGCGCCAGTCAGGACCGAGCTCGAAGGGCGCTGGCTTGTCTCCTCTGTTATACCATGGAGATCATCGCGTGTACCAAACTTGCCGCAGTGCAGTAATAGGACGCCCATCTTGTAATCGGACCGCTTGGTGGTGACGCTATAGAGATGAGCGGCAGCATGCTGTACGCACGCAGCCTTCAAGGCAGCGTCGTAAGTGGCCTCGGGAGGGGGGTTCTAGCGTGAAGGTACAAGGAATGGAGGAATCAATAAAGCGGAGACGGAGGTGGTGAGAATTAAAGGGAGAGAGGGAGGGTGGGAAAGGCAAATCAGCAGGGTGGGAGATCAGCCCAATATATATATATATATATATATATATATATATATACACACACACACAAGTCAAATATAACAATACACAATGTAATTGAGCCATTAAATTTAAACTATCCGAATTTGTACTGCGGATAAAACTTAAATATATAAACGGACAATTTTAGTTTTGAACAACTAAGTACAGAGGTTTCCAGTGAAATGATCATTAAAACTCCAGGTTCATCATATGCTTACCACCGCATCCATGGTGTTGGCAGGAAGTCCCAGAGTACTCGCTCCACTTAATTTGATCTGGATGGGAACTCCTGCTTTGATAGCTGAAAACAAAACATGCGTTGATGTGATGTATAATTCAACCAATAAGAAGAAATAGAATATCAAACTATCATATTCACCTATACCCAAAGAATTGTCATTCACTCATCGAGCCATCGACTAGGCATGCACATGAGAGCATTATTTGTTGCATATATTCCAAATTTTTTTATTATAACGATCCCTCCAATAATCTAGGTCATGAGAGAAATTTCTTTTGTCCAAAAGACTGATAATCCAGTAGACTTTCAGCTACATGAATTCATATGATGGCCAAAATGGATGTCACTGATGAGATCTCTAAAATTTTGTCCTGCATATAGTGCCCTCTCACGCTACGTAAGTTTCACCCATCGTTCAGTAAAAGAACCTTTCCTAAGGACTTGGCAAAAGGCGTCATAACTTTTCAGAGTTTTCCCAACTGAAACGACGAGTAATTACTACCAAACACTGATCATGGGTGCAGGTGTACGGACTTTACTGGACGATCCTGATTACCTACCAATTAGGTCTGTTGATGAGGTAGTCTAACTGCTGTATGGAATGTCAGAATATTCAACTATATTCTGTGACACTTATTCAGGTTATCCATTTTAATGTTTCCAACTTGAAGCAGCAAAACTATTTCTGTCGCTGGTGTGTAAACTCCCTAGACCAACCTAGTAATGAGAGCCATTTTGATCCAAGTTTCTGTAGAAAATTCAATTTTAATCTTTACGATATTCATAAGATCGAGTGGAAGAAAGAGAAATATGACGAAGCAGGCAAGACAAATGACATTAGAGTAACATATGATCAACCGCAATGGATTAACACGCAAGGAGAAAGAAGGGCACAAACTCTGGAGGTCCAGGCATCGAAGATCTATCTAAAGCTCATTTCGAACATTCTTGGCTTCAGTCAGATAAATGATCACGCAGGATGTGTATAATCATCGTACGATATTTCCTAGTAACTGACTGCTCTTAGGATTCCAGTGATCCACGCAGATTCAAAATTTGAAACCTCAGCATGTTGCTTCAGGCACCAAATTCTAAATCCCTGCAATTCATACGATGACTGTTTTCGTGAATCATTTCTTGAATCAATTCAGTGTTATTCATTTCATAAATGAGTACCACTAAATTGACCTCCGTAAACAGACGTAGGACCACGCAAGAACTCCCAGTCATCTTCATCTTTCTTCCGGATGCCAAAAGTGTCTTGACGACATCTGCGCACGAACACTAGAAGGAGAGAGCCAAGTGCCAAAGGGCCCTAATGGGAGAACTTTTTAACTGTTATGATGTACATCCCTATTCGTTCAATCTACTTTTCCGACGTTATAACTAAAACCTTATAATGAGTATTTGACATTAATCGATTTCTTAAAGTCCAGTTAGCCGGCAATATGTATCTGATCATAGAATCTTTCAGTGTGCCAGCCATTTTGAGCCTAGATGCTTGAAATTCATCACACTTTGCTCCTACTCATTGTACACTATCACACTTCAATTAAGGAGCGCAGGAACACTATAATTCGCGTTCCTGCTCTAGTTGTTGACCTAATTCAATGATAACATGAACATAGATATGGCGCAAAAGTCTATACAATGCTAAGCTCCAGATTTACAAGCTGAACAAGATTTACCGTCATACTTTTACAAGCTGAACGGCCCTCTTTAGCCCCTCCAGTCTCAAGTACAAACCTCTCAATGAATGAAGAGTCACACAAGATTGCATCCAGCTTACCTGGCTTCTAGACTAACATGCGCAGGAGCGCTTTAAACAGGATTGCATTGATGCCATGAATTTTGTGACCACAACGTAAAACTACTGCAATATAGATCAGACGAAACACACCTTGATTTTCTAGAAGCGTCCGATTGGGATTACTACTTACAGCCACCACCTGGACTGTGTCAGAAGGATAGTAATACATATTTCTTCCTTCACGTATGTCTAGCTCAACAACCTTGGCCCCGCCTCGGGGAACATGTCTGCCCAACATTGAAGCAATGATGTACTGTAACACAAACAAACAGCTTCTTCAGTCACTTGTGAAATCATACAAAGCCAGTCACTATGGACACTTCGAAAAGGTCCAGTTCTTTACCTGAAATATAAGATTAAACTGGGTGAAACTGATCTTAAACAAGTGAATGAATTGTCTAACGAATGCCTCGAGACCAGATGACATGCTCGGTAATCAATTACAAGCTCCGTGAATCTGAACTAATGAAGCAGACATATCTGGCTAAAGAATCGTAGTTGCTGTGAATCATGCACATGATACTTCAGTCTTAAGCAACACTATACAAGGCATGACCATGACTCATGGCATGCAATCTTTCGTATATTTCTACTGCCAATAATCGATTAAGGTAATTTAGCCTCCGACAATTAGTTCTCTAGCTGTACACTAACCACCGTCATACTGAACGTTCGTTTCCAGAAAAATCCGAATAGAAGGGCGAATGCTAGAAATATGAGTTTGATTAAGATGAGTAAGTAAAAAGTTGATCGTTAATTTCAATGTAGTATTCACGTTTCTGGTATCTGCACTTCTATGAACTACTACTCCTGGTACTGATGCAATGTTATATAGCTACAGAACTAAGCTCTCTGTAGGCTGAAGCATCAGACTTGAACTTTACAAATCCTCTACAGTTTAACTACAAGCTCAGTGACACGTGAGTTCGAAGCTTGATAAATCTGAATTTTGACCTTGACCAAAGAGGAATATCCATTTCAATCCCAAGTATCATTCATGATCACCACTAAAAGATTCCGACAAAATAGCAGCACAATGAAGGTACTAAATTCGCAAATCAACGAAAGCTTCACAGTCAAATGAAGCTTGTATTCTTGACAGCATAACTTACAGTCCAAACTTCGTTTACCTCTCAACAGTTAGAACCTATATAAGGACTGGGATTCGTTAGCTAGACGTCACGTTGCATATAAGAGTTATCTATTGTGCGCATCAATTATGACTCCCTAGTACCATAATCGTTCCAACAAGGAGACGTGGAGGTCAGGGAATTTATGTTAACAGACCTCCATACGGAAATAGACAAACGCACGAAGCAGCACAAAACTTAAGGCAGTTGAAAGCCCCACTATCGTGGCCGGTGAAACCTCAGAAAGGGCACCTGCCATTGCAACTGGTCTCCGACGCTCCCATCTGTCACACAAAGCGTGTCTTATCATCTTCACGTGCACACATATCAGACCCATTGATAGTAATGTTCCATGTCCCCCTCTTGGAGATGACATGAAATACCAAATATTTTGAACACGCGTGATGAAAGTACCATAACGATGTAATGTTGAATTAATATCCCTGGCAAAGATCATATACACACTCTGGAAACTTCAGCTTGTACCTTCAATTAGACATTCTAGCAACAATATCTGTCCAATATTTCATACTGTTTAAGAAATTTCGAACTAAAGTTGAATCTAGCAGGTATTTGTGATGGTACCCTACACGTCAAAAAAGTCAGCGATCGTAACCAGATGGATGATTAATCAAGGCAGAGGTATCAAGACCTGTGAAAGAACATATATGTAGTACAGTAAGCCCTATACCTGTAATAGCGAAGGAAAGGCATCAACTTTTTATGATCTAATTCGGTGAGTTTTATGGTGTAGAATGATCTGTACGAGCGGTACAAAGCACAGATTCTGTACTTGATGACAAATAAGCTGGATAAGAATGATCTCCCTGATGAGTTTAAAATAAACTCATCAGGGAGCAGGAAGATGAAATCCCCCCTTGATACCCAAATGCTGTCCAGAGATGAAGTAACTAGTAGTGAATCAAGTGAACATATATACTCTACAACTGCTACGAACACACAAGATTTGAACTTGTAATCGATAGTCTTGCTCGATTCATACGGCTAAAAAAACTCGTTCCAAAATTTCACCCGATATTTGCACTTAGTCAAGATCCCGTCTGACCAAACTATTCCACTACAGGAAGCATTATCGATCTCTCATCATAAATACAGAGCGCAAACATTTTCCAACTCCCGACTGACAGGAGCCCGAGTAGTACATACACCTGAGATTATTACTGGGCCTCCTTGATTTTGTAGTGAGGCAGTTGCCCTGTAATGACAAGAACCCCAAGCCTCAAAACAAGCCAGATCAAGATTGTAGTGGACCTTCACATCCAACTCGCAAGCACAGAAGTCCGAACGAAAGGTATGGCGACAGCAAGGCGTTCAGCAGTTCACTACAAGGGTACGCTCATTGAATTGATGTTTACAATGACATAACATACGACAAGCAGCCCCGCAAATACTTCTTCACACTCACAATTACCTTCCAGAGGATGTAGGACCACAATCATACAGCAGCTCAAAATGAAAATCGCTACTTACGATATACTATCAGCTGGTACGTTGACAAATGTTACGGTGAAGAACCGAATTCGTGTAGGCAGAAGCGATAAGAGAGTATTCACCTCCGACCTGTGGTAAATGCGGGGACCCGAGATAAGAGAGCAGGGCAGACATAATAGTGGACGTCCCGCAGAGCCGATAATGAACGAATTCTTCGATCATCTTCTCTGTCCGGAATTGCAAATAACGCTCTCGTTGCGGATACTGTAGTGCGACATGGAAACTGGACAGGAGTTGTCAAGACGCGAAAGAGCTCACAACCAGCAAGTCCCATCATGTCCTCTTCCTGCTGGGACCTCTCTGGCCTCACTCTCAATCTCTCTTAATGCTGTTACCGGCGCCCCCCTCTGTCCTTTTAAAACAATGTCTCGTTTCCTCCAGCAGCTGCTCTTGTTGTTGCTTCCTGCACGGCGAATCTGGATATAGGAGATCTGGTACTATTCTGTACAGCCATAGAACAGTTGACTTCTAATTTTGACAAGTTGGATTTGCTGTGGTTTATAAAGTAGTTGATGAATTCAAAGCGTCAAAGGCATATCTCCTTCTTCCAATAGATGTCAAATCTTGACAGAATGAGTGTTTCGGACCTAATTCGGTCACCCTTATCTACCGTTAGGACGAGTGCCCCTTAAAGTGAGTTATCTGGATTGGACTTCAGATTGTTAGCTCTCAAGATGTACCTGCTCGGAACCTCAGGCTGAGAGGGACGTCGTCTGACCTTCTCCTGTTCCAGCAAACAATGACACCATAATGATGAGTTGCATGATTGATCACGTTTGAATTATCCGTTGAGCTTGCTTATAATTACTTGATATCCAGTGGATAAATAGAAAGAGCAAAATTCTCAACATTCAACAATTTTAACATTTAGCAATAACATAGCAATTTTAACATTCTCAACATAAATATATACAACATTGAGTTGTTCGCACTAAACTATAATTTTTTACAATATTTTTATAAACATAAGAGAGGTCTCGCGCGTGTATGGATTAAAAACAAATAACTTTCACATGCACATGTTGATATTTCATAGATAAGGTTCAATATTGCGTAATAAGTTCATAACAACAAAAAGTCTTGATGAAAGGTAACTTTATTTTTTGTCATCAAAAGTTTTTGTAAACTATCTTAAATATTGATAATTTAATAAAATTCACTAATTGAGATAATTTCATCTGAATTCCTGGAAAAAGCCACTTCTGATGCAAGAAGCGAAGCTCTACTTTCCAAGGAAAATAGCACAATATTTCTTAAAAAATTTCACAATACATAAATTTGATCAACTCATTATCTAGATTAAGTGAATTATTACTCTTGATAAGTTCAACCTTTTAATCAAAAATTGTATTTACATTAAAGTGATATTTAACTTTGATGTGTTTTTTTTTTAACTAAATTTGCAACAAGATGTAATTTTTATCACAATAAAAATTATTAACCTTTTATTTCAATATAATCTTGAGATAAGTCTTTTTAATCAAATAGTTATTTTTGCTACTTCCATTTCTCCACATTTTAACCTTTTGTTTTGATTCAGCTACATTCGTATGTACCTCAATCAACAAAATTTCCATCATCAATTGCATTTTTACAACTTAACCTAGCATAATTTGACATTGTGTTATAAATCATCATATAAAATACTTAAATATTCATTTTACAATTTTTCAATGCATGTGTTGTTGTATTGTTCAAAGCTAAAGCAATATTCGATCTTGTGAAGATAATTAAATGTTAGTAATAGTATATTTTATAAAAAATAATGAAATGATAGTTAGAATTTAGATTTTGCAAAATCTTAACTTTCACTAGAAAGACGTTCAGTAGTGTAGACTCTTAATTATTATATTAGTATGAACTCTTAGACATATTTCGTACTTTTGCATAGACACGAGCATACATCTAGATGTATGCTCGTGTCGACGTTTTAATTTGTCTGCATTTTTTAATATGTGCATGTTTTTACACTAGAAAAAACTCAACAAATGAGAGCAAAGCATAGTGAACGTCAAAACAAATATCTATGCTTTGCCGTTGTTGCTATCCACTCTACCTCTCTCTAACTTTGAGTTTGTAGCACAAGCTCTTTGCTATAGATTCTACATATGAAATCTTTGATTCATTTAATGATCTGGACATATCCTAAATACGATAATTTTTTTTTGGACATAATAGCAAATCTACTTGCTGACTCATTATATTTATCTTGCGAAAAACAAAGTCATCTACTATATACATCCATATCTGTTGATTTTTTGAAGGTTATCAAAATAGATTTAGTAAAACTACATCAATTGACGGTATTGATAATTACTTTTAACATCTTGTAGAGATATTAAAGCAACCTTTCATTGATATGATCGTATGTTTTTCATCCCAAGCACTGCAATCATAACAAATAATAATTGAAACCATGATTTTTGATGCTACATATAATACTAATAGATTGATATTGATAGTAGTTTTTATGCATAGAACTAAAAACAGTTAAAACTAAGGGTTATAATACCCCAAAAAAAGTTATCAAAAAAGACAAAAAGTGACGATAAAAATTTGAATGTTGATAACATTAGACTTTAAAACTTGTAGATATGGTGTGACAAGACAAGCAAAGCAAACATGATTGAATATCTTGAGAGTTGAATGAAAGAAACTCAATCTTCTGCACAAACAAGCGCAACAAAATGATGCATTGCGTCAAGAAGCAAAGAACAAGTTTTTTTTATTTCCAAGGAAGATTGTAAGATTTTTATTAGCAATTGAGTTTGATTATGCTTATTTTATTTTATTTGCATACTTGAAGATTCAATATTTAGAGTGTTCCACAAAAATATCATGCAAAGCACAAAATTTTCATTTTCAAGCAAGATCGTAAGATTTCAATCAGCAATTGAGTTCGGCTAAGCTTGTTTTAATTTATTTTATTTGCATATTGGATAATACAATATATAGATAATTCAACAAAAATCTCGCATAATAATGTGTTTGCCAATGTCATGTACAAAACAAAAAATTTGATGACGGTGCTAAGGTATCGCCAACATTTTCCAGCTATAAAGATGCTGATAATTTTCCAACTTTAAAGTTGGTATCAACTTTTTTCAACTTTGATGACAATGTCAGCTTTTCAACTTTGAAATTCATACTTACGTTATAGCAATATATATATATTTATATATCTATTTATTTATTTATTTAACCTCCAAATACTGATTCTTATCTACTCTTTCAATATTGCCATTTGCAATAGTTTGACGAGAGTTTATTATGTGTATTGTTTCCAAAAGTTTAGTTTTTTACTTCTAGTGCTTGTCCCAATAATACTTGATGCAGAAATTTGCTACTTAATCTACTTCCTAACCCTCAAGCGTATTGAATTTAAGATAGATGGATGAAATTTAAGATGAGTGATGCTTCTAATATCTAGAATGATTGTTCCGAAAAATACACAACACAAAGATTTGCTATATCATTTATTTGTGAAAAGTGTATCAAAATCAAGATGTATGACGCTTCTAGTATTCAGACGTAATGTGTGATTATCATGTTTGTTAATCAAGTTTGACATGACTTCCATCTCCCAAAAAAGAGATAGTCAAAAGATAAAACATAAGTTCTAGTCATTTGATACTACTTATTGTAATTGCGTTATCTTGATTTTGATCACAATTGAAAAAATATTTTTCACTTCTGGCATATCTTGATCAATTCTTGGAAAAAATTAGCAAGCCTATTGGAAAAAGTATCCAATACTTTATAACAGTAACAAAATTTCAAATAGTACAACAACTATTGCATCCAACTTCAACATACATTGCAAATTTCAACAACCTGTATGTGAACTTAATTGAAAAAATATAGTTTGTACGACCATGTTTGTTTTTGTGAGGTATTTGAGATAATGTCAAAATCATGTTGTGGAACTTGCTCAAGTCAACGTATCTCTCAAACACTGTTTTTCAAGCAATCAATTGTGACAATAGATTTTGAGCAGTGATTGCTTTTTAAACCATATTGAATTTATCATCTAGCTGCAATCCGCCAAACATCTTTAACCACTTCCACCCCAATTCAAACAAATGGACACTTCAAAATTTACAAAATTAACCAAAAGAGAAAGAGTAGTGTCGAAGGCAAAAAAAAATCTAACAAAAACCAAAATTTTAACATCTCAATTAGAGATAAAATTTGATTTTTGAGTTGTAATTTGAAGACTTGCTGATCAAGTAACAAAGTTGACTATTTTTTTTTAGTAAACATGTTAATAAATTAGAATAGCGATTGAACTTCCATCGATTATAAAAAGTTATTAAGTGTTTCATGTTGTCATGCTTGAACTGTATAAAAAATTGACGGTTGAAAAACAATTACCAACATATTCATCATCAATCAAAATAGTAAAAGAAAAATCATTTGAGGTTTTTAAAATCATCAACTTTTTCATCAATTGCAAAGGATTTTAATTATTTTAACATTGAAAATACAATCAAGTAAGCTAGCAAACTCAGAAAATTGCATTATCTTGCTAACGCCTTCAAAATAATCAAAAAATCTCATCGTGAATATCCAAAGATATCGAGTTTCAAAAATATTAGAATCCAACACGTTTGGATCAACACAAGCATCAAATCACTCTGTAATCAGTTGACTATCACATAGACATTTTATAATAAATTTTTAGCTTTTATTTTTTATAAATTAATAGAGTTTGTTCTAGAATTTATTCATTGAAGTTAGATGGTGGCACGGACATGACATACAGTAGGGAGACGGTTTAAAGATGGTGGCAAATTTTTCAAAGTTCAAACGCGGTGCTACCTCTGAAATTTTTAATAGTAGTATATATAGAAAGTTTTGTCAATTCATGTCAACATTGCTTGTATTTACTCTTCCATTGTCATTTCTACTAGTATTTTTTCAAATGTAACTACTTTCAATTTTGAAGCTTGAAGTGTTACTTTGAATCTTATATGAGATTTTGTCCAAAATTCTTTGTCCGTATTTTTGTTTTTTGGACTTTTTTTGGATTAAAATTAAATATCTAAACTTTTAAATTGACTTTTTGAAAGTTTAGAGATGATCAAGGAAAAGACTAATGTATGTGATTATGTTTTGATTTTTAACTTTTAAAGTGTATAAAGACATTGTATGGAGGCTTCAAAATGGAAGCTTATGGTTGGTAGATGTGGGGTTCAAGATGAGATTTATGTTGCCATAATTGCAGGTGAGTAGAGGGTATGTCCTACCATAGAAGCTGTCACAGTCGCTTTACCCAGGCCTTTTTAAAAGTGGCATTTTAGGAATAAATGCCACCTTTGCCACAATTAAAACTCCACTGATGCCACAATTAAGGATGACTGCAATTTTGACTTTCTAGCGTAAGACCTTAAAACTTCACACGCACTACGTAAAATTTACAAACTTTTAGGAAATCTAGCCCTATGTGTCAACATTCAAACTGTGGAACATTTTACTATCACGCGTTTCAACGTTCGATGCTAATAGCTTTCAACTTTTGATGAAAACAAGAATAACAAATCTGTCACTTTCAAATTGCAACTTCCAACCAGGAAAAATTGCAACGTTAATGCTGTTGCCAACTGCTCAATGTCAAATTGTTTTACTTTCTCAATCATTTCGGATCATGTTTGGAGCAATTAATTTTTTTTCGGTTTTACCATGATTGCTTCTTTAGACATTGATTGCCTGATCTTTAGACTTTATGTTAATATTAACTCCTGCTAGAAACTACTACAATATTTGACAACAAATTAGACTATCATTAACAATATGTTTTCTCTACTTGTCAAACCAGCTACTGCAAGTGACTACTGCTTGATTTGACAATATATTATACTATCATTTGATGCGATGTTTTACCTACGTGTTGAATCAACTACTACTAGTAACTATTACCAGATTCAGCGATAAATTACACTGTCACGGATGATAATTACATGTGATTTGCTTACTCCTTGCACTCAAATACAGTGATTTCACAATGATGATTCAAAAACGTTGTCAACATAGATACTATTGAACACTAACTTAACAACAGTTTATTATTGCCAGATTTAAAACCTTTCTTTTAAGCTTTTTTCTTCACTATTGTGTATTGTCAGGTTAGCATCGTTTCCTATTTGAGTAGTTGTATATACATCTTTGTAGATGCTTCAAGTTCAATGTTGATGATGCAATTTTTGAGTTTTTGTACCTTTGAATTTATAATATGTATGAACATGTTTGCTAAATTTTTAAGAAGTGGATGGCAGACTAAGAGAGCGATCGCGACGTGTGCGGAATTTCCAACCGTTGAATGTCACGTGAAACGCCATTTGATATAGCACATAAGATTCAATACGGTCTAAAGATTGCAAAATATTTTGCATGCAACAAGAAGGTGGAAACACATCAATGTCAATATTGAGTGTTCAACGGAAGGAAGAGTTCGGAAGGTGCTAGCATGAAACAAAAACACATTGAAAATATTCAACTATTTCACTTCCCGTTTCGATCCGAGCTATACACAAAACATCTTGAGACGCAACATGAAAATGACAGTGCAACATATCAACATTTGTCTTCTGAGGAGATAAGAAATATTTTGATGGGAAACTAAACTGCAAAAATCATTCATACATGAATCACAAATAGAAGGTTATCACTTTGAAAATCTTCAATTTGAAAATTGTCGATGATGTTGTTGGCAATTTGTTCTTCAAGCTAGAGTTGGATGATGACGATGATGAAGTGGAACTGATTTCAAAGCTGAATGATTTGAAGATGTTCAAATTGGAAGTCGACAAAGAATTAGGTAAATATATCATCATTATCAAAATTCCATTATGATTTTGGTTATCTATTGATCATACAAAAGCGGGTTTGTCGTTTAGGCAAACTGGTCGGGATAACTGACCATATGATTGGCAATTTGGTCAGATCTATGCTTGGGGTTTCATTACAATTAATTTTTCCAGTGTTGTGCAAATCGTATATATTGACGATTTTGTTGACCGCTGACTGTTTGACCCATCAAATAGTGTCTTTGTTGAATCTGCAAATTCAAATTGTGTTGACGTTGAGTTGATGAACCGATTGTGACAGAATTTGAAGTAACGCATGATCATATGATGAAATCGTTTTATATCAGTATTTTAGTAAGTGATGAGCCATAACTCGACTCTACATCCGAAAAAGTGGAGTGAGTTGAAAGAAGGTCATAGTTCCTTCTCGGCGGAAACTCAATTGTAAAAGTGCATAGTTTAGGTACATATATTGTCATAGCATGTATCATTGCTTTTGAATTTCTGACATCTAGAAGCAGCTTCTGAAAAAGTAATGCTTCTCTTATTTTGGTCATGTAGAATATTCAAGGTAAAAGCGCTGTGCACATTCGTTTGACATGTTTGGCCTTGTCTTTGTATTTAAAGCCAAGTTGTCACATTCTCTTTAGTGTGTAGCGAGTAACTTGTAAAAAGGTTGACTTCAGTTTCTGATCTTAGATTCTAACACTCCAATGCTAAAATAGTTTGGTAATGAAATTTTATTTCTCTCTAGTGCTAGGATTAAGACAGATGATGTCACTCAAGTTTTAAGTAGACATACAATTCACGTATTATGGATTTTGGAAGTTGTTTGTATTCAATTCGAGTCTTTTACTTTCATAGTTAGAATCACAAACCTCAAAGTCATGTTTTCTCACGTACAAGCTCTATGTGCTTTGAATATCGTCACTTTAAATAATCATGATGCTTGTTCATGAATTGTTCTAAATTTTTGTTAGATATTGATAGCTATAGGTGTTCACTGAATGTAACATGAGAGGTGACGGAACCTAAATTAGCCATAACGGAAAAACAATCATGATTGAAGTTGTTGTGAAATGAGCTCAATCTCCTATGGTTTGAACACTATCACAACAACTTTTCACTACAAATGCCATAGTTGCCACTTTTAAAAAATGTTGACTACCACAATTAACTAAAAAGTGGCAAAAGTGAGAAATGCCACTTTTAAGTAGTATTGCTTCATCTACTCTCGTACTTGTGCCGTGACAACTAAGGACGCTTGTGAACATATGAAGTTGTTTCAATCTGCACTTTTGGGACCCTTGTATCATCGTATTCATGGTTTTCAAATTTCTCCGAGCCGTATTTATGCATTTTGCAAGAAAATTCAAAAAATTTCACTCACAACTTACATTTTTATTGATTAGAGAAGCAGACTTCACTCCACACTTGAGTTCTCATTCTAAATTTCCAATCTATGAAGGATCTACACAAAGAAAATTGTCAACAATCAGACTTCAATTTAGGGCATCACACACAAAATTACCACTCAACACTGCATTGGAATTGTTCTTGTCTTTACACCTAAGAGTTGTGAGATTTCTAAAGATTTGTCCAATAAGTTTTTTATGTCTAAAGATCTACAATGTTGTGAATAGTAAGCTCGTAGAGACAATTACTACAATTAGACGATTCCTTTTACTTAGTATACATTGAATCCGAAAGCTCGGTGGACAAGAAAATTGAAAAAATTGATTCCCAATGCTCAATGAACAAGAAAATTTAAAAAATGTTTTTGAACAAAATGGTTGAAAAATTGTTGGCTGCATGCGCTTTACGTGTTTTGAGGGTTTGTGTTTACTTACACAAATTATTAAATGTGAGTAGGTTCAGGGTTGAAAAACTAAGCATCATTAGAGCTATGCTTTCACAAGGGACAAAAAATGCAAGAAAATTGACAATAAATTTATCAATTTTAGTATAGATTTTTAGATCAACTTTATTTTGAATTTGATCGAACAAGCGGTGACCGTAAGTAGATGCGTGAGTGACCACATCCAAATGCGGAGATGAGCAAGCAGTCGCGCGCATGTCAACATCAAAGCTAACTCACTGAAAGCTATTTTTGACGCTAAAGTCTCAACTTAAAAAATTGAATGTTCTTTTAGTCATCACTAGATTGTATTATAAAAATGTGGACAATAATCCATGATTAACTCAACTAGATTTAATCTTAATTCAAAACTAACTACTCACAAAACTTGTGTGAGCTCCGATGTAAGGCAAAACATATGATAACTTGCATTGCAATTATGACATAACATCTAATCAGCGTCATCTATCCTCTGACATACTCAACAAGAATGATCAAGTGGAAATATCGACGTGGAGGTAACAATGATTTGATCCAAGTTAGGCAAGTGATACTTAATGGTGCGTCTGTTTGCTCCTTGCAACTCTAGCACACATGAAGACCTGATTGCCTTTATACAAAGAATGCTGCAAACGGTAAAAGTATCAAGGGTATTGTTTGGCTGCCTTTGGAGTTAAACAAAATCACCAACTTCAAATTGCCGCACCTTTGGCTTGTAGCTATCACCTCTTGTGTAAACATACCTCAATGTGTCTTGATGCTGTGCAATCTGCAAGTTTTTCATAGCGACTGGCATAGCACTCTTAAATAGAGCAACCTTCTCTGGCTAACTCTAGCCCATGTAGACTTATGATCCAAGTTCACAACTTGGTACATTTGTGAAGCAATGGCGGAAGAAGGTAGTGGATGTCTTTCAGACATAAAGAAATAAGGAGTGAATTGTGAGAGGAATGCATGCTTGGACATTCAATACCACATTGCAAAGTAGAGTATAGCTAAATTCCAATATTTCTTATTTTTAGTGAGACAAAACTTTTGCAGTCCTTCTTGCAAGTTTGCACCATCCTCTAGGCAAATCTATCACCTTGTGGATGATTCCTTGAAGTGTGTTGATGGTCAATTAAGGCATGATCAAGTAGATTTTTAGATTCACCTCTGAATTCAGATCTCTTATTAGTCAAACATTTTGCACATGCTTTGAGTACACCATTCAGATCAGATCAGCTTTTTCATCTAGTGGAGTAACCACTCTATCACCTTGAGTCAAGTACCAAACTAGATCAGATCAGCATTTTCATCTAGTGGAGTAACCACTCTATCACCTTGAGTCAAGTACCAAACTAGATGACGCTACTTCCATGCATAGCGCTTGGATTGTTGCTGGATATAATCCCTCTGATTTGAAGTAACTTGAGAAGGGTATTTTTCAGGCTGTAGCAAAACTAAGTAGCTATAGGCATTAGACCTTGCTGCTAAAGAAAGTTGATCAAAGTCTTGTCTTGCATTTGAGGTATACTATGAAGTGATCAATGAACTTCTATAGATAGTATCAGCGTCATGATGAGTTACACTAGGTATGCAAATCACCTTAAATTTGTATTCTTGCAAAATGATGTTCTACATGCTAGCTTGCCGGTGAGCTTGACGTTGTTCATCAGCCTCTTGGGTGATTGATGGTTGATGTACAAGGTAAACTTGGTGCCATAGAGGAAGGGCCTAAGTGTATAACAGCCCATAACACTGCAAGACACTCACCTTCGTAGGAGGAGTAGTTGCTTTCGATCTTGTTATTGCTTCTAGATACATAAGCAATGATATACTCCTTGACCTCCTCATCATGCTAGCCAAGTGTGGCGCCAATGTCCAAGGCACTCAAGTCGGTGTGTAGGATGAAGACTTTGCTAAAATCATGTGTTCTTCGTACTTGGTTCTCTGCGAGCTTTTGCATGAACAAGTTGAAAGCTTTCTAGACATTTGCACATCATGTTCAAGTAACATTCTTCTTCAACAACACATACAGAGGATGTGCAATGATTCTAAAATCTTGCACATAGATACAGTAGTAGTTACGCAGATCAATGAAACTCCTCAAAGTGTGCAGATGAGTAGAATTATACATTTCCAAGATGATCATCACCTTGGTCCAATAAGCCATTATATCATCGAGTAGATTATGATGAGATAGGTAAGCCATTGATGTAACAACAAATTCACATTTCTTGGGATGTATTTTTAGATCAACTTGCATGAGGCACTTGAACTACTCTTCCAAATGAGCTAAGTGTTGTTCAAATCCCTTGTTGTGAACTTAAACATCATCAATGTAGCATTTCAAGAAATTTGCACCTTCTAACACATGATCCATGACTCTTTGAAAGAAAATAGATGTATTCTTCAATACAAAGGACATCACAATTCATTCCCACAGCCAATTCCTTCCATGAAATTCTATCTTCTTGCGATCTCGAATAATAAGTACAATCAGTTTAAAACCTTGCCTCACATCCACAATAGTAAAGATATATGAGTCTCCAATGCTATCAAAAAGCTCCTTAGGAATAGACATATGGTACCTATCATGAGGAATAGCGGCGTCTAGAGATCTATAACATTCACACATCCACTTCTCTGTTCACAAACTGTTGTTATCTTTCTTTTTGACATGACTGGAGCGGCTAGAAAATCAGAGTTAGAGGGATGGATGAACCCTACGTCGTGAAGCTCCTTGCACTCCTCATCCACTAGCAACCATTTGTGTTTACTCATGTGATGTCTTCTCTTGTAAATTGATTTTTCATCAATCATGAATTGCATTAACTTGCATGTATCTAGGTACTTCATGGAGAAAGCAAACACATCATCGTACTAAAGTAGTAATTTTAGAACATAATCCATTTGTATCTTGCTCAACAGATCTTTCTGTGATGAAAGTCTAGTTAGTTACACATGAAATTGAGTTAGAATTTATGCTTGATGATCATGATGTGCTGATTTCTACGATGCCCCAATTGTTGGCTTCCGATGATCTCATAGATCATCCATGTTGCTCGTTGTAGTTGCTGATGTGTCTGCATGAATTGATGTCAAATGAGTCTTGCTTTGGTCAATCTGTGACAACTTAAGCGTGAATTCATCTGGATCAAAATCAACTTTTGTTTAATTGCATGACATCTCATCCCCCAATAGTTAGCGTGAAGTGCAAAGTGTTGAATATTGGTAGATGGAACATCTTAGGAGTGTATTCCTCCACCTTGATGGTTGTTGTGTTATAATCAACAATAGCTAGCCCTGTTGTGATAACTAGTCTTTGATTTGGAGGTAACTTAGGTTATATGTGAGCTATCCTATGAAGAGATTGGCTGTCCACAACCTTGTTACTCAGCAACATCCTTATAATTGATTGATGCTTCTTTCCCATCTTAGATATAGTTGTGGATGCAACGTATATATCATCATCTAACAATTGTATTACATCCTTGGCACTCAACTGTTGGTTGCAAAAACTGAACAATGTTGCTGCAAAAAGCTTGTGTTTCACGCCAGAAAGAATTGCTAGACGTGGTGCAATCAAATCACAAACTTGTTGTGCAAATGTTGTACACACAGTAGATCTAGCTGGATTTGCTGAGGCATAAGCACATTATGGTGAAGTAGACGTTGTGCTCTCTACTCTTGCCAAAAAGGTGTGTTCTTGGACTGGAGTGAGAGGCCTAAATGATTGAGAATTGGTAGCAGGAGCTCCACTGGACTTAGTCACAGATCTTGTACTAGAGGCTTAACCATTGATTTATACCACATTTCTAGTCATGGCAGCTCATGAAGCAGCGTTGGCTCTGTGGAGAGCAAATAAGACGGTCAAAAGGAAGACAAAAATTTTGCAACAAGACTAGGTGGTGTGGTAGCTACCTTCAAGCATTCTCTCCATGCCATCACGTGGCAAGCCATAAAAAGTACGAGGAAGCTGATACATTGTAAAATATACCATAGTGATTTGTACATGCTACGTTGTTTGTGCCTCCTTGCTTGTCAATGAAGCAAGTTGGGCACTTCAATCTCAATTTGCATTGTTTGGAACTGCAATGTTTGCGCCTGAAAGGCCTACTTCTTGCCTACTGGTTTCTCTTTCTTTCTCCCTTGCTTGCTGGAATCAACCTTTTGTGCAAAAGATGGAGATTTGGTAGTAGGTGGAGATTGCTTTCTTTTAGATGATACACCACTAGCATTTGATGTTGCCTCCGTTTTGGGAACTTGGCAAAATAAACCACATCCAAGTGGTCATGCTTGCCACAAAAATCTCAAAGTAATTCCTCTTTCAGTAGATTGCACTCATGAGCTTTGTGGTCAGAATTACTGCAATAGTTGCAAGAAGATTCAACCAGAGTTGTCATGTGAATCACTTTGACCTATTGAGTGTGTTGCAAATTCCTCTCACTAGTGTTGGTTACAAAAGGTGGGCTGAACCTTGATTGCCTCATCATGCTAGCATCATAGTATGCATGAGCTAGCTCTAGATGCTTTGAAATATTGTAAACATCCAGCAAGATGTATGAATCTTTAAACTCAACAAAGATTCATTGTAGGACTTGAACATGAAGGGGAGGTGTATCTTCTAGTGCACGCAAGTACCGGTGGGCAGACTCTAGGTCAATAATGCTCTATGTGGACTCCCTCTGCTTGAGAGGCCGCATGTAGAGCATCTTGAAACTTCCTCCTTTTGCCGGGTGAAGTTAATCAAATGTAAAAAAATTTCAAAACTCTTGACTGGGAGTTTTTTGAGAATCTTGATAAACTCGCCCACTTGATCTTTAGTAGATGGCACTTGTGGTGTCTAGTTTTTTAAATTTTTGCATAAAGAAGTAAAATTTAGACATATTCTATGCAGAACGTATACATATAAGTTCATAGTCGTAGGAGTTAGAATATCTAATGGAAATTAGGTAACCAGTAGAAGGAAGATGGAATCTGTCTTCGGTCGAAGACCTTCGGATCTTTGGGTCTTCGATGCAGACATCTTTGGCAACGTAATAGCTGAGGCTTCGGCGAGGACGACTAGTCACAATTTGAATTTGCCAAGGGCCGGACAAGAACTTCACACATTGCAAGTGCCAATTTGTGCGCGTGTGAGAATCGTGAGGGCGTCCATGATAAGAGCACGAAGCGGACACTTTGCGCTGACATTGTGCAAGAGAAAGAGAGAGAATTGCAATTGGGAGTAGCGAGAAAGACACGACTGGAGACATGACGCGACCTTAGAAAGCCGTTGTGCCAAAACTGGTTCCGCTGAGGAACCAGTTTCGCGCTCGAACGCTGGACGATGGTCTTGGGATAATGTGCGGGGAAAGATGTAGACTTTACATTTGAGAAGGAAAGTGTGAAGGTGACGCACGTTGAAAAATTTACATTTGCGCTACTTTTCAAGAGCCCGCGATTGAGCACAAACGGATGGCGGACAGTGGATTACTACGACCCTACGAGACGTGAAGTGGCGCTAGTAGTGATGCACATCTTACGGCCGCAAAGCACGACATACGTCACAGCATGGAAGGTCGGATTTATTGAACGCGCATCGCGAGGGGAAGCAATTCTCTAGGCGAAGATCTTCTACGACCTAATATGGATTAATGTTAGTACTAGATGGAGGAAAGGTTCGATTAGTCACGTTACACCTTTCTTTGTAATTTTCTATTGAGGAATGTGATTACTGACAAAAAGTGAGGAAAAGCGATTCCCCAAGCAGCGAGAGGTGTTGACACTTGATTCGGACAAAGGCATCGAAGAAGAAGACGATGTTCAAGTCGAAGAGCCTCCCCGAAAAGCAACACAAGTTTTAGGGTAGATGTTCGGATGAATGTAGTCACAATCAAAGACCAATCGAATCGGCGATCGGTGAAGAGAACGCTGACGCTAGCGGCGAAGGCCAAAGACCGGAACTACAAATGGCCGAACACATGTTACGAAGTTGAAGACGCCAAAGCAACCTGCAAGAACAAAGAAGAAAGCAAACCGCAAGGTGATAGTACACGAGTCTTTGGAGGGTAGTGTAGCCATGTAAGAGGCAGATGCATCGATACCCCGGCAAGGTAAGGTAAAACGTAACAAGGTAAGCCATGGGCCTCTACCTTTATTCTACCTTTTACCTTACTCGTGCCACTATTGCCTACAATACCCTTTACTTCTACCTCAGGGTAATCACAGGGTTACTTTATACAGATTCTTCAAAGTTTAAAAGTTACTTTTATATAAGGATAACCGGGTAATTATCATATTATCTCTACCGTAAAGGATAAAAGATCAGGGTTACCTGGTAATTACCCTATTACTTCTACTCTAAAGGGTAAAATGTAGAGGTAATTTACCTGTTTAGTACAGTTTACTTGGATACCTTCAATAGAATGTGCAGAATTACATTTTGAATAATTCTGAGAGTGTCCACATTTTTGTTTTTGCGTGTACAAGGGTTATCACCGAGTAACTCATTTGGCTCTACCTTTACCTTACCTTTACGCTATTCTATAGCCAAACCTCTAACTTTTACCCTTACATTTTACCGGGTAACCATAAAAGCTTACCTTACCTTGCAAAGGGCTAGCTGCATCTGCGATGTACGAAGATACGAGAAGGAAGCTAAATTTTTGGACTGAAGGAGCGTGACCTTTGAGTGTACAAAATGAGGATCCTCTGGAGGAAGAAGTGGAACCTTTGGAGGAGAGGACGGCAACAATGAGTCCAAATCTTCCGCCTTCGGAGAGGACATAGCCTTCGGAGAAGAAGTACGTAATCCAACCAAAGACGAGCGAAGAGCAGACGGAGGAGCTTTCTATGAGCGAAGAGATACTGGTGCAGGTAGTAGCGAAGGTTGGTGGGACGATGGTGAAATCCCTCGAGATTCCCTTGCCACAACCACCTGAGGAAGCGGTAAGATCCAAAGTTGAGGAGAAGGCTTCGGAAGAGCCAAAGAAGTTAGTAGTTACATTTCTCCACTTCTTGCAGGATAATGTGGTTTCTTTACTAAAGTATTTGTATGGGAAGCGAAAGAAGTACGTAGTCTCGAAGGAGGTTGGATTCTATGTAAAGTTGATGAGGAATAGGACTCGCATTAAACGAGCGGTGGTTGTGAAGAGAAAGTGGGAGGCAGCAACTGCGAAGGCAATTGAAAGAGTTGTGAGCTTGTCGTCTTAGTGCGCGACCATGAAGTTTACTTTGCAGGAGCAAGAAGACCACCATTGGGCAAAGGAAGTAGAGTGCGAAGTACTTCTGCTGAACTTGGCTAAGAAGAAGTGTAAAGCCAAAGCGGTACGTAGGACCAAAGATCGACGACAGATTGTCGCGATGAAGACCGAGTAGATGGAGCTTTGGGGAACTATTGGAGCACGCACTGAGGTCCACAATAAGAAGTTGCAACGCGCAAATGAGCTTATGACAAGTTTGGCGGAGCAGATGAATAAGCACAAAGTCAAATTAGCCGATTGGGCAAAGAAATTTACGAATTGCGATTCGGGCAAGTCTTCAAACGTCAAATGTAGAGTAAAGTTGGAAGTAGATTGCGATTGGTTGCAGTTTGATTGAAGGCAGTTATGGAAGAGTAGGAGACGTCGCGCAAGAAAGCGGAAGAAGCGGAATTGGCGTTTTGCCAGATGAAGGAGAAGACAACCGACACTTTGCGTATGCGGTGTAGAAGTGTTTGCGCGGATTCATCATGTGGGAAATGCAAACGTTGAAGTGGCTGAAATTGGATTTGTTGGAGCGGCGGTTGATGAGCATGAATATCAATTGAGCCACATGGCACAAAAAGTTAGTTAGATTAGGCAATTCTTTCTCTTTCGGATTAGAAGAGTCACGAGAGAATTAAGAGTTAGAAATTTTAGGCGTGTTGCATAGGTTGGGAGCAGACGGAAGCTCAGAGTACGATGTAATTGCTGCGTTGGATGGCACCGCGCCTGAGAGTAGTTCGCCTCGGGCGGTTGAGATGTGTAGGAGTTTAGATTGAATGGGTGACTTTTCTATCAATTATTTTGTCTTGGCTGTCAATCTAAGTTTGTCGTGAGCGTTAGTGAGCTTGTGTGTTCTATCACCGTGCATGATGCGCTTCAGTTTGTTGAAGTTACCGCATCTGAAGTTGCGAGTGTCCGATTCGGATGTTTAGAGTATACATGGAGCTATTCAGAATTTTAGTAAGTTCGAATCTGGGTATTTAGGTTAGTGGGTTGAGAATGTGCAATTCTGGAAAGTTTTCTCCTGAAATCTGAGTGTGGGGTTGAAAGCGATTCTTGCAGACTTTGTTTGGATAAGTTTAAGGTTGTGTGGGCGATCATACTCTACTCTTCAGACCTTTGGTCGTAATTGAGAAATGTCTTCTAGGAGTGACATGTGCGTGAGAAGTAAAACTCCTCAATAGAATGTTAATTGGTGACAAATCTTGATTCTTTGGTGTTGCTTCTGTCTCTACGAGAACAAATTTTTACCATTATGCTCCATTTTGGTAATTGTTAGTTCTCATTAGAGAACTAAACAAAATAGAAATGATAAGAATAATTACAAAATGAAGTGAAAAGTGATTATTCATAAACGGTTGTGAAACCAAGTGTGTGCACAATATATTACAGGACTAGTGTTGCAAGACAATGTGATAGTTCCCATTACATGCACATTCTAAGTCATCCAATTAATATTTTTTTTGCATATATTATTTCTTCTTTGTCTTCAAAATACTGAAGAAGTTCTTCAAAGTACTTCAAACTTTTGATTCCATCATTGTACTAATAATCTCTAACATATAACTCACCCTCAACATTCGCTTCAGCACTTCTTGAAGACTCTAGGCATCATTGCCTAGGACATTGATATAGCATGGAACTTTGTGTCAAGGTTCAAAATGCATGGATACATATGGAACATCAAACATATCACTTTTGTCTACATTAGACAAGAATTCCCATGATCACATATAGCACAAATTTTTTTTTCACACATGCAAATGATTCTTCTCCTGCTGTTGTGCATCCGGAATTCGAGATAAGATATCATTCAATTGATAGAAATAGTCACATGGTTTGGACTCTCACGGGTTGTACTTATCGTTAGGTAGTCTAGCGATATAAGAAGCTTCATTGCCAATGATCAGACATCAAATGAAAGAGATAGTAGAACAACAAAAAGTAGAGGAAGAATGAAAATGCTCACCACTACTCCCTGGTGTACAAGGGAGTATTACAAATTATTGCTTTATAGGAGGAGTTAACGGAGTAATGAATTCACAAGATAATCCAAATACTCTTAAAGGAGTATTTTGTTACCAAACCAGTTCCATTTTGACCTGCTATCCACTTCAATGATAAAACCTATGATAAATGGTGTTGCTGCTGGCCTGAAATTTCCTAACATGTTATGACTTCAATGATAAACCTTGTATAAAGAGCCCACAAGATTACTGTAACTAATGTGAAAGAAATGAAAACAATTAGCAAGTGACAATAGTGCAAAATTCAATTTGCCATTAAAAAACTCATCAAGCACTTCATTCACTTCTTTTCCTTGATCCAGTTCCGTGATGGAATAGAAACTCTTCATATCATCTGTGTTGGAGGCCGTCATATGCAAGAGCTTTACCTTTAACTTCTTATCCACACTTTGTGCTTTCACGAGAACAGCCATTGAGGTTGGAATTACCAATTTGTCTAAAACCTGCATTGTTGTTTTCAAGATCATGTCTTAAGGAAGAATGTGCATAATTACATCATGAGTAATTCTGAGAGTGTACACGTTTTTGTTTTTCGCGGGTACGAGGATTATCTTGTAATTATCGGGCAACCCATTTGGCTCTACCTTTACCTTACGTTTACCTTACTCTATAGCCAAACTTCTAAATTTTACCCTTATCTTTTACCCTTTTACAGAGTAACTTCAAAAGGTTACATCACCTTGTTGAGGCCTACTTGTGGACGTGTTGTGCTGCTTCTTGAAGTTCTTCGCTCGTTCTAGCAGGGAATTTCGATAACACAACAGAGGAAAAGCGGCTCCGCCCCTTCAAACAACAAGATTACGTCGCAGGCAGCCCTACGTTACATTTCCCTTTGCACGCCGCGCGAGCGGCATGGTGATCCCATTAGCGCGTCCTGTGCTCGTGCGATTGACAAGCGTGTGAGGTTGAGCGGTAGGGATCACGAGGTGTGAGAAACCCGAAGTAGGAGCGGCGACTGGGATGATGGCCAGAGCGGCCAAATGGCAGGACCTTAGTCGTGCGGCAGGGCTTACTTCTCGCCTCCTAGAATGACATGCGATAGACAGATGCCACGTGGCGGATTCCCAACCCTCCATCATGAAATCTGCTAGACAAACGTAGTCGTCCGAGCCAACTGCGGTCTAGATGGCAACCAATCTGGACGGATCGACTGTGGTTGGTGGGCAAGAGGAATATGTGAGGCAACCACGGTAGATAAGACGAGGGCGATGTACATGTGGGTGACGACGACAGACAGTGAGTCGCAGACGATGATGATCACGGACGACTGTAGTCATAGATGACAGACGGTGAGTCGTAGCCAAAAGCAATCAAGGGCGATTGTAGTCGTGGATTACAGATGGTGTGTCATGAGCGACAATAACAGTCAATCGGAGATGACGATGATGATTGTGGGCGTAGTTAGTAGCGGATGACGGTGATGATCACGAGCATAGTAGTTCACGGATGATTGTGACAAAAAGTTGTGGACAACGGTTAGTCGTAGGTAAGGCTCACGGACAGTCACAATCACAAGTGTGGATGACATGTGGCTGGCATATTAGATAGGCCCATTGGGCTGTCAATCTTGGACAAAGATTTTGTTGAGAAGATTTTGTCCGTCTAATGGCATGTTCCGTTTGTACATATTTTTTTCGCAACAATCTTTGTCAGAATGTAGTCAAATTGGAAATCGTTGAAAAGCTCTCAACGCAACTAAAGCATCTAGACCATTTTCAGGATCTGACAGATGACTCAAAAGGAAGAAATTGACACGAAAGTACTACTAGTTCTAATTTTTTATAGAATAGAGATGACCACGATACAAATTATATAATCTAAATTAAGAAGTACAAAATTACCTGCTTCGACCAATGTAGGGTTACATGCTCTGGGATTTAGTACCGTGTAGATTCTTGTGAGTAAAACGTTTCTTTCAATGAGACCTAAATGATTGAAAGAGGTGTTGAGTTCCTGGACATTCTATACTTATGAGTTAAAAATATCCAATCATGGATATGATCTTGAGGATTTTTGATCAATATGTGATTTATGATAAAAATGAAACACCAATACTAGTGGATACTTGAGCACGTGATTGAGCTTGTCAAGATGGATGTTAGATTCTGATAATTGAGCTAGTCAATCTTGACGATAAATTTTGATAATTGATCTACTTAAGATTGATGATAAATTGTGATTATTAAGCTAGTACATCTTGACGGTAAACTTTGATGATTGAGCTAGTCAAGATTGACGGTAAATTCTATTGATTCAGCCAGTCAAGATTAACGGTAAATTTCTATTGATTCAGCTAGTCAATCTTGACATTAAACTCTGTTGATTGAGCCAGTCAATATTGACAGTGAACTTTATCTAGTTGATAAATTGACAAAAATTAATACTTTGGAGAGATCTTTTAAACATCTTTTGTTAGTAAGAACTAAAGAAAATGTTACTTTAAATGTTGATATAGATATTTTAGCCGATATGGATACACTAGTCATAGCTGCCACGTCAGCGATCTGCGCGCTTGGTAGTAAGAGGTATGTGTGTTAGTTGACAACGCCACGTCAGTGATCTGTGTGTTTGTTAGGTAAAGATTGAGTGTTAGTTGGTAGTGCCACATCACCAATTCGTGTACCTCATATGTTGATACATTTTTATGAACAGAGTCACCTTTTTCCTGTTATGTCGCATTAACACTCCCTTCTACGAGTGGTTTAAAAGCCTGTTTGGGGCCGAAAGGCTCACAAAGTGGGTGGAGAACGCCACGTCACGTCATTCATCCACTAGGATTGAGATGGATGTTGGGGATATGATCTTATCTCATTCTACTTGTTGGTATCTCTCATCTTCAGAGTTTATGTTTCAATCTTTGAGTGAACTTCTCTCTAAACCCTAGTGTTACAGATTCATACAACATTGTGCTAGTATGCAAGTTTTGCATTGGAAACATAGGTAAAGTTTGCTAGCATAGTATTTTCAATTATCTCCTTATTTAATTATTCTATCATATGATGATTACGGCTTAATTCTAGTTATCTTTTGTTGAAACATGGACCTTGTGTGAGGTTTCCGTCTAGAACTTCCCGCGGAGTAGTAATATAAGTATAAAGGATACTGTTGCCTTAACACAAGTTAAGGGTAAGATTGTTGATGTTAACTCTAGTTAAGGAGTAACCTTAGATTCTAACCATTTATAGCTAGATTGATCTCCGCCGTTGGATATATATACCTAGGGTTTGTGTATTATTAACCAGAATGTTCAATACAATTTCAAGATGCTATTTCTCTTGTGGATGCAGCCCTTGAGGGTGAATCATATTATACGTTGGTGTTTCTTGTGTTTAAAACTTGACTTGATTGAGTGTGTCATTAATGATTATCATGTTTTGCGTTAACAAAATAGTTGTTCACATGATCTATCAAATTTATTTTTTTTTGCATAAAATTCCAAGTATTAGCTTCGAGCATGTTTTTCCAGTTCCACTATCTTATGCAAAAAACACTGTCACTCATGTTGTTATTACGCAAGATCTTTGCACTAGTTTTAGTCAATAGTCAATAATCATCGATCTTAAAGTGTGTATTCATTATTATCATGTTTGATTGTGTTTTGTGCACATATGTTGCAAAATGTAACAAAAATACACTTGAAGATGATTCTTGGGCTTGTATGCAAAAAATCAATTGTCGAAAAGAGATGCTTATGTGGTGGTTTTAACATTGGTTGTGGTAGCTTAAAAATTTCCTATATATATATATATACACACACACAAAGACAAAATAACCTTTCATTATTAGTAAGAACCAATAATGTATATTTTTTGAACATATGTTGGATTTTTTCACACTTTTTTGGCAGCCAAAAAAGTGGGTTAATTCTTCGTGTGAAATTATAATTTACCTATTATCAATATGTACATTACTTACCAAATATATGTTGTCTAAATGTAAAATTTTTTGGCATATTAATTTCATCATTGTAGAAGAAAAACATATCATTTTAATTTTGATTAATAAATTTTGATATTGTTTAAGTTTTTAGATAGTCAAATTAGAAGCTCATGTTGAGCTGAAACATTTAAATAAAATTTATAAATCCAAATTTTAAGTTTAAAATAAAAGGAATACGTAATTACATTATTTATTATATTTAATGAATATTTACTAATTAGAATGAAAAAATATATGAGGTTTATGTTGTGCTATTGCACAGCAGATTATGGTAGTGCTTATGCTGTACAATTACTGTTGGTATGATGTTCGATTCAACAAAACTAAAACTCGATATGATAGCAATTCGACTCAATACATTTACACTAGACCTATCGTACCAAGTTGGTGTCATCCCGAATGTATTTACGTTGGATTTCCATCTTTGTGACAGGCGAGTAGTAACTCGCCTGTGTTATTGTAATGGGGGCGGATATGTTGTAAAAGTTGTAAGAGTATCTTGTGCTGTTACCGTTTAAATAACAAACGTTTAATCGCTAACTCGTAACACTAGAATCGTTATCCCGCTTATAACTGGTAAAGGAAAACGAAGTGATTGGAAATTCAGTACTATATTTGTCTCCTGACAGCTTCCCTGTTATTGTCGTTGAAAAGATGAGTTCCTATCTATACATAAAGTCACGCATTCCAGCCACGGAGAAACATTCTCGTTCCTATTTAGTCGAGACTTGACCTTGGAGGTAGAGGGTTCAAGTAGTTAGTACAACCGCATGAAGCCGCTAAATTGTGATTAACCTACTACAGTATAAGTTTCTACAATGAACATGTCTTTCAATACAGTACAGATTGAAAACAGTAGCATTCAGTTGAATACACGTCTATATCACAGACTCGTACTGAGGGATTGAGTCATTCCTCGAGAGAAGGGTTGATGCAAGTTTTCCTATGCACTTTAAAGTTTGGGAGTTATAATATAGAGATGGTACACTGCAAATTTAATACAATTGGTATTGAAGTATAGGTTAGAATAGGAAACAAAGCGGAGAGCTGCAATCGAAGGCATGGAAATGCAGTTGAGGCCAGTTTTAAAAGGGAAACAATATGGAAGTTAGTTTAAGGAACCATCCGCAATGGCGGGAGCATGGAGAAAAGCTAGAATAGGGTACAGTGGATACGATGGAGATAAATGGTGCTGCCCATGATTATGCCGAAGATGCCATTTTTTATGCTGGATTTGGGTCTCACGCATACGTGTCAAAACGAGAGACATGAATGTGTATGCCATGGCACGCGTCGCGCATCTAATGCGGGTTATTACCGGTGGGCTCACGTCACTACTGTCCGGTCGCCGGTCGTTTTTCCTCATGCTAGCGTACTTTAACCTGCGAGCTAACGCCGTTGCCGGCCGGCAAATTGCCGGTAGGCCTCCCGCCGGCGCGGACTGTCCTACCACCCTACACTACAAACACGCTCCGCGTTCACCGGCTTATCTTTTCCTGTTGTAAATTTTCCCCTCTGAGCGTCAACTTGACACTCTCCCGATGACGGCCTCCCGCTCCACTCTCGCATTTCGCGCGGTCCACAACCTTTTAATTTTCTCTCTGCCTGCCCCCGCTGCCCGCACGTCCCTCGTTCGTTCTCCTCCCTCTTCCTCCTGGTTCGATTGCTGGTGCTCTTCAGTTCGACTCCATTTTCTTCCTCCCTGCTTCCCAGTCCGTTCACTCTGTTTCCCTCTTCTCTCTTTCCTATCTGTGGCACTCCCCTTTCCGACGGACCTTGCCTTCCCTTTCATTTCCTTTCCTCTTCGTCTCTCTCTTCCCTCCGAGTGCCGCTGTTCCTTAGAGAGAAGTCTGCACCTTTCCCTTTCCTTGTGCTCCCCTTGCCTGTCTGCTGCTGCGCTTGTGCTGTGCTCGGGGTCTGGGCTCTCCTCGTTGCTAAGCTTCTGACCGAGGAGGAGGAGGAGGTGGTGGTACACAACGTAGGGCATGCTCAGGACAGCAGGTTAGAGAGGCATAACAGGCATGCACGCTGTGTGGTCTTGCCACACGCGCGATAAAAGTCGCGAGGGAAGGGAGCTTGTGTGTGTGGAATAGTCGGGTGTTTAGGTTTTTGACAGGTTGGAGGACAGGACAAGCTTCAGGGATTGCGATAGGTGCAAAGGCGCAGGGATGGAGGTTGTTGAACTATCATTGGAGCAGTGAATATTTGAAGGCTACGGGGAACAGTGCGGGCGAAGACGGAGCAGTGTCTTTGTGGAGCTGTGGTTTAACAGTAGGGTATAGTCGGTGGAATATTGTGCTAGTGTAGGACAGGAAAGGAAAGGTTGCAGTTCAGGATCGCGCGTTGGTAGTTGTAGTTTTCTGGTGAACCTGATGTTAGGGTGTGGGAGAAAGTCGGAGAATTGGACGAAGTGGGGAGGATGGAGGGAGAGGTGATTGGAAGGGATTGTTTTATGGAAATAGGCGCGGAGTACAGGGCGGTCACTTCTAGAGCGCTGTTTAGAAAGGATAGGGTTATTAGCTGGCTTGAAGAGAAGAGTTTGGGTTGGAGAGTCTCGAATAGTTGCGAAGTTGTGTTTTGGTTGTGAGCTTCAAGCTAGCTCCACTATCTCACTATTGTCGCGGTGAGTGTGTCGCACCGTCGTTTCCCATTCCACTGTTACCAAGTAACCGAATTACGCTTCACATCCACAGTCAAATAATATTGGGTATGTGTTGGTCGCTTCAACTCTCGGAGCACGGATTTTCTCCAGTATTTTTTCTTCCTACTTGCAGTCCATCTCGGTTGCTTCTACATCCAAAACTGGTAAAGGGGCCGTATACATGACCGTCTCAGCAAGCCGCACAAACCCCATGGATTTCAACTATCTTCAGGTAGTTCTTCCTACATTCTTGATTCTTGACGTCGGTAACTCTCGTGCATGTTTAGCGGTTTTTCCTTGTTTTCGTCTTTGTTTATTGCGCGGACGCTGTTATACTGAAATTGACTGGTGGAATTTATTTCCTGCTGAGCTGCAATCTATGTAGAGATCCAGAAAGTATTTCTATTTTCTTCTAATCTCATCTCCTTCCTCAACTATCCACATTTTTCATCTTCTCCTGATCATTTACTTGGAGTGGGCAAAATGCCTGCGGTCAGTACACCCTTGAGGACCCGATGAATAGAGTTTACTCTACGATGGGTGGGGTGGTTTTGCACGTGTTTCTTCAACGTTTCGATTGCAGCTTGATCTGACAATGGGGCCCCGATTGCCATAGTAGGCACACATGGGGTCCATACACACACAAAATCATTATCCTGATGTTAAATTCCGTGAAGACTCATTCTTGTATCATAGCCATGGTGACGGGTGGGTCAAGAAGGAAATTGCTTCCTATTGGCTAGGCTGCAATTTCCAGCTCTGAAGCAGACCCAGCTCCTTTGTTTCCAGTACAGGGTAATTACTACAGGCAAGGAGGAGATAGGGATAGGAGAAATGCTGTATTTATCGAGTGGGTGGGCGATTGTCAGCTTGTCTCGATTGTGAGTGCCACCAGAAGTGTTTGGGCAGCGTCCTCACTTGAAAGGGCAACCCTGGTCTGTGAACCAGAACCTTGTTGTAAGCAGACTCCCAGTCAGGCAGGAGTGTGACTGCAAGTGCGGTTGAACCCTATGTTACAATCTCTGTAGTGGATTGCTTGGCTTAACAAGCATGTTCGCACAACTCTTTGAGGTTAGCTGTGTTCCTCCACAACTTTGCACATTGTGTTCGGGGCACGCTCGTAGCTCGTTAAGTGTTCTTGCTGTTCAGACATTTAAGCTCTGTTCTTTTAGGTTCTGATCTATGTTAATTTAATATCATGTGCTTAACTTTCATGTACATCTCTAGTTTATTAGGTGATGTCTTGTTGGAGTCAACTTTAATTCACAATTTTTATTTTCACTTTTCTTCTCCCTGAGTTTCTCGCCCCACTACTGTCCATGGCCAGTGTAGTTGTCGGCTGCATTGGCTTTTGTTGAGTTGTGATGTGGTAAGGTGTATTTTTTCTTCTTTCCCGATTCCTACTTGTGGACGTTGAGTTTTAGCAATCAGGAGCGGTCTGGACTTGGACAGTTATAGCACCTCGTGATAACAAACGTGGTGACGATTTTCTTGCGAAGTTTGTTCTTGCCTATCATACTAGTGTCTGTTATTAATTCACTTGTTTGGGGCTTGCAGCGTGTGAAGGTGTATCGGTTGAATGATGGAGGAAAATGGGATGATAAGGGTACCGGCCACGTATCCCTCGAATATTTGGAGGTAATCTTTCGTCGTGAAAGTTTATGTGCCATCCCAGGGGCGAAGATTTTCGAGTGAGAACTAATGTCAGGGGAGTAAATTGTGGACCTTTACAAGCTAAAAAAAAATTGGTGGCAAATTTGATTAGGCAGATTATAGGATGCTTACAGTTTCGGAGAAGAAGCTTCTACAGTATCGTTGAGCAAATCTGATACTAATCAACGGCCTCATCGTTGTGTGCAGAGGTCTGAAGCAGTCGGATTAGTTGTGATCGATGAAGAGAATAATCAAACTTTGCTGATCCACCGTATATCTGCTGATGACATATACCGACGTCAAGAAGGTTTGTGGAAGATTTTGGACATAGCATGGGAGCTATCAGCGTAGTGAAATCTGATTTGTGAAAATCACGCACTAACCAATGCCCTCCATTAACATATCAGCGGATTTTTTCCACGTTATTTTATGAAATAAAAAAAATGGTAGTGTACTGCCGGGTCTGTGCTCTTCGGTCCCCTTTGGTGTTAAGCCCTTGTTGTAGATCACGTTGTATTTTAACTGTTCATTTCAGATACAATTATCTCATGGACGGACCCAGAAGTTGCAACGGATCTGGCCCTAAGTTTTCAGGAGACCATGAGCTGTTCATACATCTGGTAAGTATTACAGTGGGGTTCCGAACTTTGATACATATGCTCCACCTGCTACCAACTGCCTCCATGCCAGATGTTTTGGCCTCCTATGCAGATCTTGTAAGCCTGCATGAGACAGGCATGTATATCTTGATTTTGATGTTCTGCTGAACTCTCTCCGAGCAGCCTAGACTCAGCTTTGAAGGTACTATGTCAAGCCACAGCAAATTTGTAAATGCTCTCGACCGTTGTTTTAAAGCGACGAGTCAAGACTTCTAAGTGCCCTGAGGTTTCGCAGGGATCAGATTTGCAGCGTTCAAAGATCCATCCAATTTCCTGCTGTCGGAGGTAAACTGGAAGGGAATTTTGCTTTATTTTTTTTTATTGTTTTCAAGATTCATGACAATTTTTTGAATTTCGGAGGCATTTGTAATGTCTATTTTCTGCTGTCGGAGGTAAACTGGAAGGGAATTTTGCTTTATTTTTTTGATTGTTTTCAAGATTCATGACAATTTTTTGAATTTCGGAGGCATTTGTAATGTCTATTTTCTGCTGTCGGAGGTAAACTGGAAGGGAATTTTGCTTTATTTTTTTGATTGTTTTCAAGATTCATGACAATTTTTTGAATTTCGGAGGCATTTGTAATGTCTATTTTCTAAGCCAAATTTGGTTGTATGTTTTCCGCAGCTTTGGACAGTGTGGCACGGCCAATCAATGATGATATGGAACATTCAGGCATGTCTCAAGACGACGGTAATGTCTCTTACCTTCAATACAAAAGCGAACTAGTGAGAGGTCCTAGTGGAGGTGTATTGGGAAAAATATATCAGTGTTGTCTAGATTCCATTGAATTCGTTAAATGTACCGAATTCACGTAGAATAAAGAACACTTGGGGTTTTCCATTTTTCATGCCGCTCTGTCTTCTTCACATTTCTCTAAAGTGAAGATAAGTGAAAAAACTGGTTCTGATCACCCAGTAAGGAATTGATAGTTCTGTAAATAAAGTGCTGCCAGTATTGAAGAGAGCTTTCTTAGTGTTGTTACTGAGAGAGCTGAACTGACTGCAGGCATCAGGTCGTGTTAGTAAAGTTTTTATATATATTTTGCCCTTTCTGTAGAAGTCACAGAATGCCTTTGCGATGGTCGTGGTCTTGCTTTTGAATGTAAGCACCGCGTGTCGTCGTTTCCCACGAGCATCATGTAGCTGCCTGAATCTACTTTCTCTTATGCTGACTAAACGCAATCATTGGTAGGTTATCTTCTAGCCGAGTGTTTATCTAAGTCTTATCGGAGAAAAAAATACTCATCACCATTAGATTCGGCGATCACCTATTAATTGTTGCACCACCCAAATGTATGGGCATAGACTCATTTGTGGTGATGCAGTTGAGAATGCGAGCTGTCATTCTTGGCCTCATCTATATTTGTTTGAGACACATCTCTCTTGGCTTCCTGAGGTTCATAATAATCTTTTTTTAAATGTTGACTATTCTTCAGGCCTGCCACCAGTGGAGCTGGGCACCCTTCCTCAGCTCGTGAAGGTGCGAGTTATTCTATGACCTTCCGCCCTTGCAAGTCTGTTTGTGTGTATGCTAACACTTCAAACTACCACGTCGAAGTTTCTGTTTCCGAGATTAAATTCGCAGCTGAACTTAGGTTCTCTTGCCAGAACCGTGATGTCTTCCTCAAACAAACCTTTATGTAGAGCACCTCAAAACTGAATATTTTTGTCGTAGTTGAGTGGATTGTTTCTTTGGCACCATGGTGACCATTATTCTTTCTCCCAATACTTAACGCAATGCAGCTACAGGTTGAGCATCTTTTGACAATTATCTCTAGTGACACATTCCATCGGCAAGAGGAACTTTTGTTGATTCAGTTTTTCCAAGTGCAGGCCGTAGCCGAGGTGGCGCATTTTGATCGTGATCGAATTGCGGCTTTGATTCTTCGGGAGGTATACTCTCTCTCTTAGAGTCCTGTTAATTCATTTTCCTACTGACTGTCGTTTGAAACATTATCATCCAAAGAAAGGACTGAAGCTCTGCTTTTTGTTTAGGTTCCAGCATCTGGAAGGTGTGGGAACTAAATGCACTTGTGAATGATCTGTTTACTGGCCTACAGATTCTTGCGAAAACTGCCATGCTTTTTCCAGGATACCGGTCAAAATGTAGTCAGTCGTAAGAGCAAGTCGCAAGTCTGTGCCTGCCGTGGCAGAAGAGTGGCTTTGAAATATCCTGGATTGATGTAATTTTGTTCTTACTCAGAATTTTAGCAACCATATTCGCACCGTACGGCCTGTAAATTTTGGAGCTATGCTTAAAACCTTGGAAGTCGTCCATGGATATATATTCACACTCAGTATACGCGATTGGCGATGACGAAGAGAGGATGCATATTTCTGTCACTATGCTATGTTTGCTGTGATACAGTGATACGTTCAACTTACTTTCGTTCCAAGACCCATTTCAAACCTTCAAGAACTGGGAAGTCCATCCTTATTTATGGTTATGCATCATAAAAGAGATGCACTGATTCTCTGTGTATCTTGCACTTGTTGTCTAGGTATCAATCTCTTTCTGGGTTCTGTTTAAGAATTTCTTCATTATGTACTCCTTGCTCTTATCCTTCATCACTGGATTCAGGACTTTCGATGTTTTCGGACCATTTTAAAGCTTACCCTGTGGTACATAAAAGTAACAAAAGGGCTGCGCAGCAGATACGGAAACTCTTCAGGATGTTTTAGGTTTTGAGTTATCATCAGCCTCCCGTGGTCCAGTGCATATCCTTACGCTCCCTGGGACGCACTTATGAAACAGCCTGGATTATGTGCCGTTGGAGTGATGCCCGTCGGGTAGATGTTGTTGATGGTCCGCGGTTTCTCTCATTGGATACGAGGAACCATACCGCACTTTTTTCTTAACGTGCGAGTGCACTCATTTTAAATTAATGTTAGAAATTTTGTGTCTTAATATTGTCAATTCGTCCCATGGATTGTGTCTTCCTCCTCTCCTTTCCCGCAACTTAAAGGCTCTTCCGTTGAATCCGTCGATTTTCTTCATCACGATTCTTGCTATGTTTCGGTCATATTTCTTAATTCTTGACAGTTCCAATACATGAGGTTACGCCTTAGATACATCATAATTTGTTCATCATCATTCAGTTCTGTGATCTTCGTTTCCTTGGGGTTGATCACATGTATTGAAAGTGTTTGAGGAGGGTGTTAAGTTCACTGAGTTAATGTACTGAGTTTATTTAGTACTTGTAGGACTCGATACTTCCACATTTGGCCCTTTGCTTCACTATGCTCACCTGGACTTAAACTAAATCAATGCTGTTCTGTTTTAAAGGATGGCACATTCTGTTGGCAGAAAGTTCTTTTATTAACCTCTTTGTAGGTGGTCAGGTCACTTGAGAGTCTGGAGAGTGTCACTGGAGATTCCCATCCTTGTCCTTGTAATTTTTTTCTGATGTTTCATGTCGTGTGCTCTCGTTCTAGATAAAACTAGCTTTCAGCTGAGACAATGTCAGGAAAGTACTTTTTAAAAGTTTGGAAGGGGTTTCTGGACATTGCCAGCACTCACTGCAATTGAACGATTTTTGACGTAGCTCCCCCACAATTGGCATGCTATCATGTCGAGGGGGCACGAAGCAGTCGTGCCCCGTGCCCCTTCGTTGAGGAAGAGGTGGTTGTTTTTGCCGAATCAACCACTGTACCCGTCCTTGTACCAAATATTAAAGTATCGAATAAAAGAATTAGCATAATACTTTTTTATTTGCCTTTTCTAGCCAACAGCAAACCTGGCTCTCCCCGTCGCATTCTTAGGTTGGACAAAATTGGCATAAACTAAGGGGTACTGTTGAAACATCGACTTAACATTGGCCAATGGCGCCGATCATGTCATTGGAGTAGTGATGGTATTGCATGTCTGCTGTGTTAACAGCCCCGGATCTGATCCGTGGTCTACCAGGATGAGTATTATCTCCCTTGGGCCGCAATGACTTATCTGACGTCTCATGTGACCTGACTGATTCAAAGCCATCACCTTGCGATTCTTGATAAGCCATGCCAATCTCATTTGCCGACGCCTCGACGGCAGTCTCGTATCGAACTGGTTGCCATTGTTAGCGCCGAGACTTGTGATTGGTCGTTTTCGTCCATCAATTGTCATGCAACTGCTATATTGTTGGTTCAGCAAAGTGACTATTCCGTTGCTGCTCCTTCAAGTGGAGGGAAAACCCATAAGCCCAGCGGTCAATGCATCTTTGGTGTATGTAAGGGATTTGCAACAGATGTTATTTCACCTACCTTCCTTCCTCAACGAGGGGGCACGAAGCAGTCGTGCCCCGTGCCCCTTCGTTGAGGAGGAGGAGGTAGGAAAAACAACCACCTCTTCCTCAACAAAGGGGACGAGGTGGTTGTTTTTGCCGAATCAACCACCGTTCCCTTCCTTGTACCTTCGCTTAATTTTTTTCTGATGTTCCATGTCGTGTGGTCTCGTTCTAGATAAAACTAGCTTTCAGCTGAGACAATGTCAGGAAAGTATTATCAAAGTTTGGAAGGGTTTTCTGGACATTGCTAGCACTCACTGCAATTAAACGAGTTATTTATGTAGCTCCCCCACAATTGGCATGCTATCATGTACTTTATCACAGAATCATCATTTGTAGGATTGTCCTGAAAAGCTTGCTTGGAATCCATGGCCAGAGTCCGCTAGGTTGCCTAGGAAGGCAAATCCCTGTTTTGTATAGCATTGTGGCATGTAACCCAAGAGCAATTTGTTGCTTTAAAGTTATCGTAGACTTTGAAGGAGCGATGAAGGTGAAGGTTGGTTCTCTGTTTGGAGCTTCTTTCTTTGCTCTTCTATTCTGATCGTCTCGTTGACACCTCCTTTTGCAGCAAAACTACATCCGGAAAATCATCGAACTTTTCAGAACTTCTGAAGATTTGGAGAATTTAGAAGCGCTTCACATGTTGTTCAAAACAGTGAAAGGAATAAGTAAGTATATCACTTGTGTTACGATCCCAGGAACTTGACTGCATTCGGTTTTGTTCACCAGTAAAGAGCACACGCCATTTATTCATTTGCTTTAGCTGCTTATCGTGGATGCAATGTTCCTTTTCAGTATTATTTATGCTTGATATCTATACTCACCATTTAGTTCATAACATTTTGAGTTTATTAGATCGAATCTTTCATATATATATTCATAAAACACTATCCGTGTATACACACTCATTTTTTGTGTGCAGTCGTACCTACCGTCTTTTTGTAAGGAAAGTAGCCAGTTTGCGTCTTTCTCATTTGTAATATAGACATAGCTGATCTTTCAGCTATTGCCGCGACTTCATGGTCATCGTGCCGAACTTGGACTGTCCGTGCAGTTTCACTAAATGATGTACACATATTTGATGATATCTTCAGCGAGGAGTATATAATGGACATTGTTGGTGCTTTGGAGTGTGAGTATTCTGTCCCCTTTTCTTTTTAAGAATACTAGAACACTTCTTCTGCATCTCTGGGTATCTGCAGTATATCTTCATAAATTTTTTGTGTTGTCACGTAAGTTGAATTGAAAGCAGTTTGGGAAGTTGAACGAGCTAAAGTCATTTAGAAGTAATGCAAGTGATCATGCATAGATCGCGAGAAGTGGGTCAGAGGACAGGCTGCGATGCTTGCTTCGTTCCGCATGTCTAGTTTGGCTTCGGAGCTCGTTTATATTCGAAATGTATCAATTTAATCAAAGACTATAAACTGATAGCAACTTACGTAGATGGGAATTGTGGAGTAAAAGGTGTTTGTTAATGTGAAGAAAGTCGTGAAGCTGTTGAATGTGGTCCCGTGTACAGTAATGCCTGCATTTGCAGACTGTCTATGGACAACAGGTCTTTCAAAGATTTATCAGTGAAAGTGCTTTTTCTAATCGCCGGCTCCGTCACATCCATTACCTGTTCACTTTTTCAGACGATCCAGAGCTTCCCGTGAAACAGAACTATCGTGCTTTCTTGAAGGAGCAAGTGATTTACAAAGAGGTCATATGCGGTTCAAGCCTTTCTTTTGTATAGAACGTGTTAAGAACAAAGTTTGTTTTAGATGTTCGTTATGAGACGTCAACTAGAATCGCTTGGTTTGAAGGATTTTCTCCTCTGAATTCAATACTGAAGGCAATTTGGATGCTGTATGATATGCAGGTTGTACCAATTCGAGACCCCAATATCCTCCTTAAAATACACCAAACTTATCGAATCGGATACATCAAGGTGATAGAAAATAAACTGGACTGGGCTCCCATCAGTGTGCATCTTTTTGTGCAGCAGAAAACTAGACCACTACCGTGGTTACGCCACATATTTTTGCAAAAATCCGTGGCGTAACCACGGTAGTGGTCTAGTTTTCTTGTCATAGTAATGAAGTCTTTGAACATCGTTTCAGGCATCTAATTTGTGGAAAGGTACTTTTGTGCAGGATGTGATACTACCACGGGTGCTCGATGATCAGACATTCGCAACTTTCAACTCAATCATGCTTTTCAATAATGTGGCGGTACGAGTATTTTTTTTCTTCATAATTGTTACAGCGATCCTAGGCCGAATTGATCATAGCAACTTCATTAGTCTCACCTTTGGTACTTACGGCCCTTGCAGTCGAATCGGCTGCTAGTAGTGATGTGTTTGAGTGATCTTGATATACCTCTGACCATGTGCAAGATCATCATGAACTTGTTGCTCGCCTTGTCCACATCAGTGTTCACTTAAGATTTTGTTTATGAAATCTATGATATGATGTTGCAGGTCGTCTCGGCTTTACAGAACGATAGCGGCTTTCTCAGCGAGCTGTTCACCAAGCTGTGGTCACCGAATACATCCGAAAGAGGCAGAAGAGACCTGGTAAGAGAGTTGAAAATAACTTCTTTTGTATTCTTTAAGATATTTTGCGGTCTGGGAGCTGTTTAATCTCATCCTTTTACTTCACCTACATCTCAACTTTTAAACTTCACTTACCGTCTTGCAGATTCTCTTTGTGCAAGAATTCTGCAATCTCAGCAAGCATCTGCAGCCTGCTCTGCGAAATCAGCTATTGGGGTGCGTTACAATCGCTATAGATGAAACCTTCTCCCTGACCAAGCTCTTTGTATAGATATCTCAAAATTTTCATGTTAATGACGTATTCTGAAACCTCACTGAAGTACATTCGCGAAGTATGTGTTTTACGGTGCAAAAGTCCGCTCTAGATTTGGAGCTGACGTTTTTGACGTTTCTGAAAGGATAGCATGTGATCGCAGTCAGTTATAGTTTTCTCCTATATTCAAGCTTATTAATCTTCCTACTCAGATTCTTGGAATATAATTTGAACTTCATACTTTGTTTCCAACTCGTTGTAACGCTACGAACGTTGTGATACCTTTACAAAAATGGTGTCAGTAACTCTCTTTGATCAGTCTCGACTTCCTCATCTGTCAAATTGTACTGGTCTTTTATGCTTCATGACTTTGGGCTGAAGATCTGACTCATCTCAAATGTACTGCAGAGCATTGGTTGCGGAGGGTCTTTTTGACATTGTTACCAACACCCTTCAAAGCGCAGATGAGAGTGTTAGATTGAGCGGGTATTTTCGCTGGACTTTTGTATGAAGAAAAGAACCGTTCTCGTGGCTTCACTCTTTGGCCACCTTCCATTATTTTGAAGAGACTTTGGTATTGATTTGTAAGAAACTCTCCGATTACTGCCAGGATGTCTGTACATTCAGTTTCTAAAACTCGTTATCACCTGATACCGCGCAGAAGCGACATATTGATTGTGGTTTCAAACCACCGGCCTCCTTTGCTGCGTGCTTTTCTCGTGCAACAGCAGGGCCAAGTCCTGTTCAGCGTATTGGTATGTTGGTCTTTTTAGTCAGGATTGATGTCTTGTTTGCTGGTGCTATTTCGACTTTTTTATGTCTCTACAGCTTATGCACTGACCGCCTTAATCTTCCTCCATAATGATACACTGTTGATATAATCCAATTTCCCAGTGTAAGGTAGATCTTGAGGACTTGGAGCCGACTGTGTTGCGAGTAAAGAATATATGGATGTCTTTGACATTATCATTTCATTTTTCAGGTCAAAGGGATGTTGACACCTGGAGAAGGAGGGTTTCAGTCACAACTTCTGGAGATTATGCGCACCCTTCTGGACTCGGACACAATGGATCCGGTAAGAATAGTCACCGCGTGATTTTCGGTCTGTAAGATTTCTAGAAAGGTAATAGTTTTAGTTTGGGGCCATCAACTTGTTTGAGAAAGCGCCGGTCATGTGTGTTACTGAGCTGAGGAACGGGGAGAGGTTCCAAGATATTCGTACCTTCTGTTGTGTCTAAACTTGGGTCTCGAGGTAAGTTAGTTATTATGCGATCGACGAGCATTATTAATAATTCTGTGGGGCATGGGGGCCTCAATGCCATCTCGCTCTCGATCTAGTTTCTGCAAATTGATACTCTTTTTGTTATATACATACGTCCTTTTGAATCTCAATGGGTTCAAAGCTTTAGATTACGAGAGGGATTATCCTTTCAGGTGTATTATCCAAGTTGATATGTGTGAGTCCTAGAATCACAGTGGTTGGTACTTAGTTAATTGACCTTAGCTTGCTGATTTCTCGGTGAATAAATCGTTTTGACAACAGGCCCAGACGGATAAGTTCCTCGATGTATTTTATGACAAATATATGGATCAACTGATTGAAGTTTTAACAGCCGGATGCCCTTTAAAGGGAGTTGGCGGCGAGCCGAGCAAACAACCGTCTCCTTCACCGTCTCCTTCCCCATCACCATCTCGTGTTCCTGCTCCTCTTGTTCCATTCATACCAAAGAGTTCAATCACGCCTGAAATTTTGATGAGCATCTGTGACCTCATGTGCTTCTGCGTGCAACACCATAGATTCCGGATAAAGTATGTTGCACATCGGAAAACTTGACCAAGCCTTTCAGTTATTGATGAGTAGAAGTTTGATTATTGAATTCGAGGCCAGGGACGGTCGGAATCATTATAAAGTTGGACAGGTATGATGCTCTCTTATGAGTTAGTTATGGTTGGTGTGTGGAGTGTCAGATACTATGTAATGCGGAACAATGTTGTGGAGAAAATATTGCGGCTTACTCGTAGGAAGGAGAAGTACTTGGTTGTTGCTGCCGTTCGCTTCCTGCGGACTTGCATCGCCCTAAAGGTGAACATCTTTACCTAAACGATACAATACTCTTTGGAAGTACTAATAAGGAATGCTTTGGTCATCATCGAAATTGAGTTTTTCTTGTGACTGTCCACAATAACCAATGTCTCCTAATTGCTAGACATGGTAGAAAGTCCTCAGTTGGCTTCAAGAAGAGTTCGAAAGTGCTAACGGAGTGATTTCCTCTTCAAGAGAATACATGTTTGGCAAGTGGATATTGCCTAATAAATGTCTGCCGGTACATGAACAAAGATTGAGAAATGTTGTATTCACGCTTTTCTTTAAATGATTACTGTTATCTGTCGATCTCCGTTCATCTCCCTGAAAGTTTTGATGAAGTAATATACTCTCAAAAAACATGTATTTTTTTGAAGTGAGTGTAGTCGCGTTGGCGCTTGTCGTCCAAGTGTGTTACATATTGTTCTCATCTTCCATACAATGTAATGTCTATCAGTTCAGGTTTAGTGGAGCCTGTTTGTTAATGTTGCGTAGAATATGTTCAATATCCCAAATGCGATTGTAGCTTGATTTTTTATTCGCATTCGTTTCGTTCTGTGTTGTTGGAATGCTTCGGAGTCCTAGTCACCCTTACTTGAGAGCTTAACGTCGATCGTTCGTACAATGCTGTGGTGACATTGTAAGATCTTTGTATCTGAGTAATTTTATGGACATTTTACATGCAAATGTTTTCATGGATCCAGAATTTAATTCTAAAGCAGTTTGAAGTAGATTTTCAATCTGGTCGTGCGTTTTACACAGTTTCTGGTGGTTGCGCTATGGCAGCCAAGGTTTTTGATAGTACATAAAACATCCCTAATGTGATTCAGATGGTTATCGTTTCGTTTTTTGTGTTTTCTGTTGGGAGTATATCTCACGGCGCAAGTCATGTTTGAAAGACGTAATCATGTACCTTTTTATGATGCTGTACATGCAGGACGAATTTTACAACCGGTATCTGGTAAAAAATAACCTCTTTCAGTCTGTTATTCAAGCATTTCTCGCGAATGGCAATCGCTACAATCTTCTAAATTCAGCCGTCCTTGAGCTGATCGACTTCATCCGGAAAGTATGTCACTGAAAAGAAGTGTTTTCTGTTCTGTTGACTCTATTTGAGAAGACCAGGACGTCCAGGGCCAAATATTCTCTCTCTTAGCAGTATTACCTAGGAATTTGTGCATGGAGAGTATCTAAGACATGTTTGCTTGGTTAGGCTGAGGTGAACCTTCTCTTATGTCCATCTTTGTGACGGTCGCTTTAGCTTGTGCCCTTTCTCACTACTGTTGTTGCCTTATGTTGATGTGTGAACTTATGTTGATGCCTTGCAGGAAAACATTACCATCCTCATATTGCATCTAGTGGAGAACTTTTCAGAGAAACTGGAATGCGTGGATTACGTCGAGACTATTCAAGCTCTAAAGTTGAAGTACGAGCAGGTTGTGGGAATGAACTACTTTTTCCGTTCTTTGCATTTTTTTAATGTTTGTCTATTGTGAATCCAAGAAAATGCCCCTAATTGATCTCTATATGACTTGCAGTCACTAGAGGGAGTCTCTTCAATTACTAGGGAGGCTGGAGGAGGTGTCACGAGTGGTGGTCCAGACCATGGCTCTGTAAGAGTACGGGAGCGGATGAATCAGATAGGATCTTTGGCGGATTCGAGAAAGCGGAGGGATGAAAGAGCATTAGACAAGGATGAAGAAGACTACTTCAATGAAGACAGGTGAGATATTTGTTGCTGTCTGATTAACCTTCCAATCCTTTGTCTGGAATATTGTCAATACCCGCGAGGGATCACTTTAAACGCCCTTGTTGGGCTTGAGAGGTGGCTCCTGCAGCCGAACTCATCGACACCCGCGTTGCTTCTTTTTGTGCGGACAGCTGTGACTCAAATGAAGGTTAGAGGTTTTGTATTCTTGGTGAACTGGTTGATTAGGGAACATCGGGTGGAAACCACCGAATATTCCGTAGGAAATGATCAAGGAATGAAAATGAATTTATCAACTTGTGTTTGCCCTCCCAGTAAGTCTGCACAGGATAGAGGGAGATAAGGTAAATTTTTATTCCAAGGTAGGTCAAGTACACTGTCATGATAGCACCAAGTTGAATCTTAGTGGGATCAGTATGTTCCTCGTTTTCACATCATAAGCAGGACTTGTAATGACATATTTGGCCTTTTAGTTCGTCTTTTTGTGCTAATCGTTTCGTTGACTGATCTCCTGGCACAAGGGCCATATCGTGTTCATGTTTTCTGTTTTCACCCTTTTGTTATCTTGTGTTTTTCGTTGTTTAAACTTCCACTAGTAATGATCTTATTATCGATCAATCAAAATCAACTCCCTGTCACCTACGACTGAACTCGCCTCCATAGAATAAGGACCCTGTCTGTGTTCTTCAATACAGTGGAGCCAAGTTCCTGGAAATACCAGTTCTTTTCTCAGAAAGAGAACTAGTGTAAAAACTGTTTTTTTTCTGAAGTATATTCATCTGTCAACGAGGAGTGTTATTTTGGCGTAATGAAAGAACGTTCAACTGAGGCACAACACAAAGAGTGCCCTTAATTTAAGATCGAGTTATTCTTCTAATTCTGAGTTATGTTTTTTTCTAGAAAGAGTTTATTATCATGCTTACTGGTATGCTCTGGAGGCGATCCAGTCCATGTTTACTACTTCTGGTTGCCGATATGCTTTGATATGATTGAAGTTTCTCCTCTCACTGCCAACTGCTCATTTCGATCGCTCGTGTAGCATACATCTTAGTCAGTATGTTTTTTTTCACTAGTTCCCCGTGTTTTCCGTCGGAGCTTCACAACAAGGTGGTACACAACAGGGCTTCAGTGTACGGCTACACCATTTAATGATCGTCGTCGAATTCGCCGCTGGAATTGAGTACTTGTATTCGATCTTGCTGAACAAATATATGCACACTTTCTGTATGGGTCCTGTAAATGTGTCTCTTCCCTTGGTGCTGAAGTAAGTGATAACAGATCAGTCTTCGACTCTTAGAATGCCACCTTACGGGAACTGAAACAAAGTATTTATTTTGTTTAAGATCCCGTAAGTTCTCTGGCACTGCATTCTACATGCAGTGGCGGCGACACTGCTTGTAGAATGCAGTGTCGCGGGCACTGTAGATGCAACCACCCTGTAATGTCACCTTACCTTTGAAAAGCAAGCATCTCTTTACCATGAGGCAGCTCGGCGACTTCATCGGTATATACGGAGGTGCATAGTTTTCTGCCTAGACCCGCACGAGACAGAAGTACTGTTCCAACACATGAATTTACTTGTATACTATCGAATAGAGCTCAATCTTTCTTCTGCATGTGCATAGCTAAACTTTTAACAAGTGGTTTCATTGCTGACATCAGGTTATGCCACATCTACCATTGTCAATTTGTTCTTCAGCGACTACGATTCTCTTAAAACATCTACGTTTTCCAATTTTTTTTTTTCTCTTATTTTTATGCATCTAGAAATTTCATCATTATCCATCTTAACCTTGATCCACAGCTGTAGCATTTGACACTCCTTGAACAGATTCCATGTCTTTCTTCGTTCCACCATGTATGTTAAAATGACCCTTCCCATGGTGTTTGACCTCGTTGTATGCCTCAAAGACTAGGGTCTTGGATTTTAAAAGATTCTTATGCAGTTTACCGAATTGAGTAAATCTGTTTTTTCACTTCTTCCGACAGGAGAGCTCTCCCATGTCAACAAACCTTGAACTTCACAGTTTTGTGCACTGAAACTGACTTACTGACCATAATCTCTTATAACCTAGTTGGTTTCATATGATCTCATGAATTTGAATGCTATTAGCACCTCCCCCTTCCAATATCAGTTCTCTTTTGAGCCACAGGATATGCAAATCGAAAGCTTCAAGTAAGTATTTTGTATCCTACTAGAACCAATTCCCTCACAATTTTGTCTAGTCTTGCCGCTCCCACTTAGCCTCAACTCGCCCGTCATGAGTAAGCCTCACCTAATCATGTACGAGATTGTGATAACAAGTCAGATATCACTGCTAGGCCATTCGCTAGACAGCGTTTGTTCCTGCTAACAAACTTGACAGAAACATCTCTCAGCCTTTCTTCTGCCTGACTTGAAAATTAATCAAGGCTCCACCAAAGCCACGTTTTCTAGCATCGGCTAAAGGCGTTACATTTATGTATTCCCACTTTGGTAGATCTCTCTTACATGATCGACTTCCATCAGCACATGATATGCAGGCTCCACTTCTGAGCCAAAGTGATCTACATGCTTGGTCTCTCTGGTATTAGATAATTATACGGGATAATGCAATGTAATCCGTGATACAAACCGTAGTCGCCTTGATCAGTATCTTGCCGTCCGGTCCGCCTCTCATGGCACTAACTTCTACAGCAGTACCCTGCCGGCCCGATGTCTTGTGAGGGACTTTCTTGATCACGCTTTCTGAAATAAGAAAATGGATCTGTTTAATGGACAACTGCAAGTTATCTATTTCATCCGGTTGCTTTCGCTTAACTTCAGAGAACCCCTCATCCTCATCACGACGACTGTTCATATAACCATATCATTTTATCCTCGGTTGGGTCCTATCTAGTGTAACCTTTTGTTTTGAAGACGGCTTGTATCCACGAACTTTCGAGATTTCTGTGGGAACTAAGTAGCAGTGCTTATAGCTACTTTCGATTTGATCACATACGAACTGGGCTCGATCCGACGGTTATTCTGCGTCCCGAAACTAAACCTTCTCTTGGTAGACTAATTAACGGTCTTAGATTTGCAAATGATTCCGCTCCCGCTGTTCCTCTGTTCCAAGGATCTCATGCATATTTCTCTAGACGTTACTTCAGGGGTATCTATCCTCTGCAATCATGCGAACTCGATCAAACATTCTTTGCTGACACTTGCTTTTTCATTGGCTTGGCTATTTCCAGTCTGTTTAAAACTTGGAATCCGTGTCGATGGTAAACGACGAGATCCACATATTAGACAACATTAGTTTACCACCCTTTTTCTTATTCTTGCTCTCCGCTTCTCCTCGCATCTAGGATTTCACCACCCTGTACCCGATATCGACCTTAGCCATCTCAACAGCGGACGGCTATCCCAGTTAAGAATCTCTTCAGTCACGTTCTTTACTTAAGTAGAAGTTCCTCCTGTACACTGACCATTGTAAAAAACATGCCATGGCATGTTTTTCAGCATTGGTTATCTTTATTGCTTCAAGCTTTATTCATGCACGTTCACGTCATTGGCTTTACATTTGCATTCGTTCCGAAGAACGTGGGCGCCACGACTCATTGTGCATTCCCTTGTTGTAAGCTATGGGTTTCCCATCAACTGGATCAAAACCCTTCTCGATCATTATTAATTGAAAGTTGAGGCTAACCTGGGGGTGACTGAGGTATTAGAATAGCGGAAGCGTTTTTTGCTCGCTCACGTTCCTCGGTAATAAAGTCTGTAGCTTCCCTTTCAGCATGATCTACGCCAGCACTCAACACACTCGGTTTCTTTCAATTTTACGCTTCGATCCCGTAGTGACGTTCTCTGTCGAAGTGCTGAATGCCCTTCGTCATGGACGAATTTATGATTGTTGCTGTTAGACTTCTACTCTTTCGGATTCTTGGGGTCTGAGTTCCTTCATGCATAGTTTATGTTTCTGTATGTTGATGAGCGTGTAGTGGGATACCCGAGGATGCTCTCGCTTCCAGCTTCATTCCTGTGTGTTCACACCTTTGGGTTTCCTCCTCAACGTGGGATCTGCAGATTTCTAATGGCTTTCAAAGCCGAGTCACAGCTCCAAAGGCCCGTAATGAGTTCCTCTACTTGGTCTTGGCATGTTTATTTAACTAGCTTTTCCCAAGTGTTTACGAAGTTTGTATTGTTATCTCCATTGGTGCAGGGTTAAAAAAGGAATCTTTAATAACACGAATTGGAATTTTTCAACGTCGTAGTCTCCAGTTGCATCAGACCGAAGAGTAAATCATTCTTTTGCTTGATGGTTTGTGGTCTCTTTACTGCATAAGATTCTGTATCTTCATCTATAGACTGGATAATAACTTTTGTGGAAGAATATACCCAGGTTAAAGCTTTGAGCTGAACATGTCATTAGCTGTCCTTACTGTGATCCACTAGATCTCGCAGTTTGTGAGATTACGGCTGGATTCTAAGTTTGACTGGTGGTACCTACCAATACAATCATGTTTTCAGCTTGTCCCATATCACCCTCAACCTTGGGACACAGTCAAATATGGCATAATTTACAGTCGCCTACACAAGCCAGTGATGACCTAATCACTGGACTAGCTTTTGGGTGGAAAGTGTAGATCTATCCAACATTTTTCATGGAGGAGGGTATGCAGTTTTGACAGATTCTTTTTAAACTGCAAAACCGTCCTCCACCCAGCTTCAATCACATTTTGTATAATGTACAACGCTTTGAAAGATTGTTTACAGTGACTGTATGCATTCAGATTCTTCAGATTGAACTCAATGCCATGTATTTTTGGCAATGTTTTGTTATTTGTCGGACCGGATCTTTATGACGTAAAAGTACAAATGCGTCTGTCGATGCATTGGGTCCCTATCATCACATCTCCTGGGTCCGACTCTTTGCGAAATTATACTGTGTGGTAGTCTGACGCGGGCTGGCACAATTCAAATGTTCCTGGGTTGCCATCGACTGCATCGAATCTCAGAGAGCTACATCATCGTATAAAAATTTGAGATCTCATTGCTCTCATTCGGTGAAAGGATTCTCCAAGGGGGCGGATAAGATTTTGGATGTAGCGGGAGCCCACTGGTACAATCTGATTTTTTAGTCATATTCTAGCTCAATCCCCTGGATTCAGTTCCATTGAATTCAAGTTTGTTTATCCTATTCTGGGCGCCGTCGGTATACCTGCGAAGTCTTGCGAGTCTCTTCCAATTTCTAAGGTTTCTCGTTCTGGTTCATTGTTTCCTTGAACCCCATGTGCACTCGCTTTGTGTTCAATTCTAACTACGTTAATTTCTAAATGCGTCAAACTCGAACTACGTTAAATTCGAACTACGTTAAATTCGAACTACGTTAAACTCGAACTACGTTAAATTCTAATTACGTTGAATTCTAACTACGTTACATTCTAACTACGTCCAGTGCAACTGCGTTGCACTGGACTGCATGGGGTTTAGGGCCACTGCAAGCGTCGTTCAAGTCCACTCAAGAGAGAAAACCCATAAGTTTAGCGGTCATTGCATCTTAGGTGTATATAATGGATTTGCAACAGATGTTCTTTCATCTACCTTCCCTCCTCAACGAGGGGGCACGAAGCAGTCGTGCCCCGTGCCCCTTCGTTGGGGAGGTGGAGATAGAAAATCAATCGCCTCACCCAGTTCGAACTGGTGAGGCGATTGATTTTGCCAAATCAACCACCGTGGGGTTGATTCGGCAAGATAAAAAATCAAGAAAATCATGATCGTGATCTCTAAACAGAGGTATTAAACATAGATACATAGATACTAAACCCTGAATTCAAATTTTTTTTTGCTGGTCAGTAAATTGACTAAAATTCAACTTGGTATTTGTACACTTGATTTAAATTTTTAACCGGCTCTGATTCGGCAAGATAAAATATCAAGAAAATCATGATCGTGATCTCTAAACAGAGGTATTAAACATAGATACATAGATACTAAACCCTGAATTAAAATTTTTTTTTTGCTGGTCAGTAAATTGACTAAAATTCAACTTGGTATTTGTACACTTGATTCAAATTTTTAACCGGCTCCTCTTTTAGCGCTTATTTGTCTGCGTAGATTTACCTTCTCTTTCAGTTTTTATTAACGAGGTATCATTTGGTCCCTTTATACCTGAAGAGAATATCAGTGGTGTTGATGTGTTCTTTTTGATGTCTGTTTGCTCAGTGACGAGGAGGAAGATACAGCTTCTGCACAAGAGTCCACTCCAAGCCCACCTGTGCAGCCAAGTATCTCCAACGGCAATGTGCTTGTTGATGTACCTTTCAGGTATGTGCTTCTATGCTCCGATGTGGTGGCAATTTCACGATGAGATGTCCGATCAACATTCTCAAACATATGTATATGACAAGGAGATGTATCATCAGTCAAGAGTGATTTCCAAGTTGACGAAATTAGACGTAGAATTTGAATCTCCGCGTGGATAACCATCACCATTGAAACTATTATGTGGAACTAACTCGGATATAGGTAATGTTCCATCTCCGATTCGCATTCCGCCCGGTAGTCGTAACTAATCATGCCACTTTTTAACACAAGCCTTTGATTTATGTAAACAAAAATTCAGGGAAGTTCCTACTGTGACTCTCCAAACCCTGCGTGTGTAGTCCTTGAGGTCGATTTCGTGTTGTTTCAAGTGTCAGTCAAGGTTCCATAATACGTGTGAGGATGCTTGTAGTCAGATAGCCCGTGATATACCCAAGAAACGGTTCTGTATTGATTTCGACTTTTTGATGTCATCACCGTTCACGTTCACGTACGGACCTTAGGGAGTTGACTCAATGAATCTACACACAAGGATTGTGGTTGGCGTTAGGTCTTAACACTTTTTCGAACCTGACTCCCAGTTTGATCATTGCTTCCGATATGGTTATGACAGCATGCGAGACTTAATTTTCGATGAAAGAACGAAGTCAAGAATAAGAGGATTATTGATTTTAAAATCATTCATTTACATTATTCGTGTAGTGATTCAAGCAACAGCATGCTACATTCTTATAATTCGCAAGAGTTACTCCTTATGCGGTCTAATATTCTATTGAACATAAGAGCTCGTCTGGTCTATGTGTTTCTTTCTTGTTCACCTTACTGATTGAGGTCATGTACATTGGCTGCTCTTGGTCGGACTTGTTCAAGCCGCCAAAGACCTTCTCAGTTGTATCCAAAATGAACACGTTCGTTCGCTTGCCTATTCTTGTTTCGAACTTCTTGACTTTTGTCTTCGTGGTCATGCTCTATAATGAAGCCAATTTTGATCCTCTAGTTTGACAGTTTCGACACTTACGTGATTCGATGTTTTAGCACGGATTATCTGGTCGGTCGTTCAGGAGATTTTCATTCTGTCTTTGTCGTCACTCTCTTCTTTGTCGCGTATTTCCAGGCAGAGGCTTTAGGGCAAGAACTTAACGCAAATTGCTTGCAGGAATACTAGGATAACCGGTTTGGTCGACTACGAGGATGAGGACGAGGAAACTCCCGTTGGACTGGGAAGTAATGGGAAGGAGGGTTCTTTCGATCGGAAGGTTGACAGCATACTTCCCCCTTTACCAATATCTGATCAAATATGGCCTGAGATGGAGGATGTACCTGTGAAACGCAAGGTAAGTCCCTCTCTTGAGTCAGAAGAAACACTCGAAGCCGCAGCTGCCAAGAGAAGAAAACCGGAGTGCGAGCAAGCGAAGGACGCTGTCGATATGTCAGTTGCTGGGGACGCCGAGAATTTGCCTTCTCATTCACCAATAGTCAACGACACAACAGAGTCATCTGACATCAGTAAATTGGATGAAAAAGTGGAAATAGTAGTTGGAGAGGACAAGGAGAACGCGAACATGTCTATCGATCATAGTGGGGATGAGAAGCGGCAATCAGAGGGTGAAACTCCTTCAGGCACACCCTCAGGTAGTGAAGTCGAAGGGTCTAACGGGTTCGAGAGTAGGAGAAGGGGTGCAGATTGTGAGTGTGGGAGCGAGAAGGAGAGTACCCAGGGTGACTGCAAAGGATCACTTGAAGGGTCTGAGAGAGTAGGAGTTGGAGCCAAGGAAAACAACACGCACCCTTTGAGTCTAGGTAGTGACGCGAAACTGGCGAGTTTAGGAAACGAGATCTTAAGGGGAGGAACTCAGCCTTCACCGGGGCCATATACGGTTCGATAGTCATGTTTTTGGTAGATATTGGGCTTCCTCTTTTTCTTATTAAACATCGGATTCCCTGTACAAGTTTGCAGGCTGCCCATTGTAGTCTCATCACATTTCTCTTCCACTTTTTCTTGAATTGAAGCAATAGCTGGTGTTTGTGCGGATGGGTGAGAGAATGCAGAGCGGGAAAGGAATCTGGATCAAATTTGTGTAGACTAGGATTCAAGTGCCCCTGTGATTGTTGGGTCAACTTGGTATTGACGGCATTGGAGGATATGTACTTCGTAATCAGGTCATAGAAAGCCCTCATTGGGGCATTGTTACTTGTATGTCAAAGTAAAGTTGTTGGGAGCAAATCATGGGTTCCTTGTATTGTTGGAAGCAAGTCATCATGTTTCATCTGCCAAGGAACCAGCAGTGTACATACACGGAGGTCTGTATTTTGAAGGAGTGGAATGATATTTTCTTCCACGCAGATGCGATCTGACACTCATGTGTACATGTTCATGAACTTAGGTACTTCATTGCAGTCGTGTAAAGGTGTATATTGTGTAAATAAACTTCAGAACGGATGTTCCTGAATTTCTTAGTTGAGAGTAACTAGTCCGCGAAGTGGAGGTTTTCACTGTCCACATTGAACACGTTTGAACAGGAGGAAATACTCGTGTCCACCCTCTAAATGTATCTGATATTGACACAGCATTGAAAATGGAGAGTGGACTGAATGTGTATGTGTTCCGTTATTGGTCTACATTTTTCCCTAACTCGTTGAGAGGTATGATACCGTGCGAGTGAGCTTGTCGGTATGCTTCCTTCCCGAGTCTGAATCCTCAGGATCCCCACCTCCGTACATGATATGAGCTAAGTCCAAATGTGGATTCGTCCTTCATCGGGACTTCTTTCAATCGTCCATATCTATGTGTTGGTTGTCTCAGAGTAGGACACTATGTCCCACCATTGTGTCTGCATTGAGTTTTGAATGTTCTGGGCTACTTGCACAATATTTTTTGGCCAATAAATTTCATTTGGCTTCAAAGTGAAAAGACTGGTCAGATCTAAAGCTTCCTTTCTTAATCTTTTCGGTGATTTACAATTTCTGATACACTTTCAGCATGCAATGGTACCGAATGAATGATATCTCTGAGCCCACTTAATTAAGTTGTTCAGTGTGTAATCTTCTTTACAAACCAAAATACAAAAGACGAAGGTGAGAAGCATCAGATTGCTGAACGGTGTCGTTGTTTTCGCTATATGGGGTTCATTCTTAATGCATGTGTGCGTAACACTGGATACCCACGCTGTTTTATATGAAATATGTTTCTGTAACTTGTAAGGTTTTGATTTTAAATTTGTTTCTGTATGAACTTGTAGGTTTTTGAAAGAATTATGAGCTTTCATCGCCTTTACATTTCTTTGACAATTTAAGACAACGTCCGACAAAACATACAACAGTTTTAAGTGTTTCAAGTGAATCATCTCATGAATACAAGCAATCAGTGAAAAGTGCCTTACTTTGTCCTCAGTCATTGTACTCAGCAGTTGAGTCGAGTTGACTTATTTCGTCTCATATACCGATTCTTCAACTTCTGTATTATTGAAGTTAGGCAAGGAATGTATTCCTCTCGTTTTCCTGATATTCTGCAGGATAGGTTGCAATGCTAGCAGCCACCACCATATTTACTTCACGTACATAGATTTGAAATGAAATAGTTTGAATGTTTTCAAGTTGGAAACTGAAATTTTGTGGAGATGTGAAGATTTGCAGTGTCATTAATTTGCAAAATTTTAGGTTCAACGAAGTTAGAGATTTTGTTAAGTTGATTACATATGGTTACTCTACAAGAAATCTTGAATCTTTTACAAAAAGTTAAAATGATCTTTTTAAAGAGTTCACAAAATGATGTGGAGAGTATGTTGATAGATAGTAAATTTATGATGTTTGATATATTTAGATTCGTTGAGTATATTCAAAAGAAATCATGTTCCCAATCGTCCTTGATTATCATATACCATTGATTGCATGAGGTGGTTAAAATTTAGAAATGAAAATGAAATCTTATGACGAAACTACAAATTTGCTCATTTCTATCTCTGTCAAGAGCAAGAGCAAAACAATTTGCTGGTAAATAGTATGTGAAAATGTCAAGTCTACCTAAAAGGGAGAATGAAAAGATGAACAGTCATCAAATTCTTGGCTAAAGCACTTCATGTTCATAATCTGAATTTGACTCAAGATTTCCGTCTCGGAAATACAAAAACAACATCCAACATAGTGCCATTATAATTAAGTTTGTTGATCGAACTTAACATGATATTGCCATAGCTAACAAGACCATTTTCAAGAGTAGAATGATCTGGTTGTGTCTTAGCAAGTTGTAGCAAGGAGAAAGTAACATACAAAAATCAAGGGAACTCATCAGAACATAAATTACTTGATGTGACCCATCAAGTTTCAATTTACTGGATGGGATCCCACCTAAAGTACACTTCACACCGGTATAGTATGAACACACGGTGGAATGCGTGAGTCACACTTCGGATTTTGGGTAGGTGATACTTCGTTTCGCCCTTCGCACCGCTGCATAAAGTCTGGCCCTGCTGAATCACTTTCTATAATCGGTAGAGCACATATGTTTCCGCCAACCAACCATCGTCGGTCTTGTTGCCTTTCTCAGGTCATTTGTGCATCTTCTTAAGTCCCTGTTGACGATTTCTGTCACCGATGAAGATGAACGTCAACGACTATCGTTCTTTTCTTTTGGCGTTAAGAGCTATAGGCTTTGGGCAAGCATGGTTATTTGGGCAAGCGTGATTTTCTCATACGTTGGCCTCTTGCAATTTCCTTGGCGTGCATGAATTTGTCCGTCTTCTTATAGTGAATCGCACATGAACGTGGACCAGCTACGGACCATTTGCCTGCCTCTTCTGGTTCTTTAGCAGCAGGTCGAGCAGCTCGCTCGTTGGTTCATCCGCGGAGAGACTTCGCTTGCCGTGATGATATTTCTTAGATTCTAGAAGCCGAGATTGACTTCTCTGCGAAGAGAATCTCGTAGATGTGAAGTTTTTTGTTGAGGAGCGAGCAACTGTGTACATTTGTGGTATATCGCATAGTGCGGACACCTAACATTGGCCAATTTTGCTGAATTTTTTTGCCCACACAATGTCTATGCCGATGAATGCCTAATGTAATTCTAATAATAGCAAATTGATATGCAAATCATGATACAATACAGCAAAGTTTTGAAACATATTGAAATATTTTGTATAAGCAAGGCATCGCTGCGAGTAGTGAAAGTTGATGTATACCCTTTGCTTCTGCAATTGTTAGTCCCCTTATAAAATAGAGTGTATGTGTAAATTGGAGACATGTTTACCAAAAGCCTCATGAAACTGATATCATTGTCAACCTCAGTGTTAGTTTCTTTTGATATTCAATATTGATATAGAAATTGTGAATAGTAAGGCTTTGAAATTTACTTTAGTGCTTCACTAAGGTCTGGCAGTCATCAGGAGTTAGAACCTCATGTTCAATTTCAAACAACGAACTCTGTATATATTGCTAGAACACAAGTTAAAGTATACATCTTGCCATTTCCTCAATGGCACCACCTTTGATAGCTGGTTTATTGAGCATTGGCGGTGGATTTATAACTAGCTGCATCATGACTTGGTCTCTTTCAAATGTCGAGAGTGCATTCTAGAGTCTGATGAAGTGTTGTTACTAATATCCAACCTGAGGATAAGGCGGAGTGGTTGCAAGGTAGAGTTAATTTTAGAGAGCCAATACGAGCAGCAAGAACTGTTGCTGATACATCTAGACACTTATAGTGACGACGTCCTAATCAACTGCTGCAACAGAGTTCAGAATATCAAAAAAATCCATCAAACGAGACAACTAGTTACTAAGTAACAATATCGAATTCAGATGATGAGATAAATATGATCGAGAAATAGCTTGTAAGCGAAACTTTTAACTTATCATATAGGCCACTGAAGTCTTGAATTGGTCTCTGTTCATGTGATATAATGTTCAGCCTGGCCTACAAAGACTAGAATTGGAGTGCAACTAAAATTTTCAGTAACCAGCTCCAACGTATACTTTTTCATGTTTTGTTGCTCTAAGTTTTAGCGTGGATGTAAAGTAGAATAAATGGAAAAGCGTACGCAGTGAAGCGTTGAGTCAGAGAGAAGGGTTAGAACAGAGTGTTACTTGTTATAACACGATACTTAGTGGAAAGAAATGTGATTTGGATTATATTACCTCCAATCAAAGCATCATCATTATGAAGGCACATCAGAATCATGTATATCCGTACCTCGTTCAAGTCAAACATTGGTCTCAATTACATACCATGGTATTGAGACCTTGGAGGAGTTTCGTCTTGTCTTTTACAGTCCAAAATAATGATGATTTAGATGATAGAAACGAAATGAGTATAGTTAAAACTTCCTTTGCTATGCTATGGTGACGTTGCACGGATTTAGATGATTCATATCTCAATTTATGAACTTCCATTTGCTTACGGTTGACTTGAAAGCTTCACCCAATCTTTGGGTTTGCGTTAGTTTCTTACATACGCATCTTTTCTTCTGACCTTGCAATGTTTGCAGTTGTGATGAGTATGGCAGATCATGCAAAGAAATCTCTTGCGCGACCTGTTTGGGTATGACCTTGGAGGCTTTTGTTCTAGTCTTTTACATTCCAGAATAATGATGACTTAGATGATAGAAACAAAATGAGTATAGTTAAAACCTCCTTTGATATGCTATGGTGATGTTGCATGGATTCAGATGGTTCATATCTCAATTTGTGAACTTCCATTTGCTTACGGTTGACTTGAAAGCTTCACCCAATCTTTGGGTTTGCGTTAGTTTCTTACATACGCATCTTTTCTTCTGACCTTGCAATGTTTGCAGTTGTGATGAGTATGGCAGATCATGCAAAGAAATCTCTTGCGCGACCTGTTTGGGTATGACCTTGGAGGCTTTTGGTCTAGTCTTTTACATTCCAGAATAATGATGACTTAGATGATAGAAACAAAATGAGTATAGTTAAAACCTCCTTTGATATGCTATGGTGATGTTGCATGGATTCAGATGGTTCATATCTCAATTTGTGAACTTCCATTTGCTTACGGTTGACTTGAAAGCTTCACCCAACCGTTGGGTTTGTGTTTGTTTCTTACATACGCATCTTTTCTTCTGACCTTGAAACGTTTGCAGTTGTGATGAGTATGACAGATCAGGCAAAGAAACCTCTTGCGAGACCTGTTTGGGAATGACCTTGGAGGGGTTTGGTCTTGTTTTTTACATTCCAGAATACAGTAGTCTCTCACTTAAGTACGCACCTTGAACTCTAAACTAATGTGCATACTTAACAGATGATGCGTACTTAACATTTTCATTTCCAGATCATTTGCGTAGAACTCCAATGTCCAAGAAATTGAATATCAAGTGCCAAAGATGTGAGATCATTTCAAAACTCAGAAATTAGAATATTCTAAGCAAACTCGCTCTAGTGCATGAGTATGAAATTAATGATGCATTCAGCGATTAGTCAATTTTCTCAGCCTCCTTCGGTCGCAAGTGCCAAAGATCTTTCGGATCTTTGGCATCGCGCCATTATTTTTGTGGTTTTCTGCCTATTTTCAAGCTCTTCCTTTTCCCCTCCCACCCCTATTTAATAATATGCGTATCATGCACCATATGATACTACCATTTTTTCCGAATGTCACATGATGATTTTCGCACTAGATGTGTCACGATATGAAGAAGGAGTAGATATCTTTAGTATATTTTTTCCGTTGATTGGTGTACAATCTGCTTTTTGTTCAACTATGAGTTTCCAGTACAATTCATTTTGGGCATTCTCGTTTTGATGACCATGATCCCGTATGTACATATAACTGCCGTGCTTGATTCAACCTTGCTAACATAAGTTGTACTCCTGCGGGCTCTTATAACCCACGCTGAAGAGACCAAGAGTCTTCTCGCACGCACATATTTGTATATCTTAAAAATATATACTTTGTATGTATGGAATCAAAGACATTACACTTTCGATATTGAAAATAAACTATAATTCTGTACATGGAACCTTATAAACACCTTGGAATGATGTTAGGTCGAGAGATGATTGAACATACAAAAAGGCTAGTCCAAGAGCGAATCAACAGAAGCAATTTTTATCAGTATGAAGCTGAGGTATGTGGAAACTACGTCGCTTTTCCTACATATCTTCCTTGTGATCTTTTATCCTTGTACGAGAAAGATGTTGACAATACTGTGAAGAGCATAAGAAAATGATTTTTTTACGAGCAGATTAGTTAATTCAATACTCAATTCAAGCAGGTTGTCTTCGGAGATACGGATTTGGTCAAAGTGCAATTTGGGGCTCCTACTGTGGAAGAATCCATGAACCTTGGGCAAGAAGCTGCTGATAATATCAGCAAAACTTTTACCAAGGTGTGACATCCCGGTAATACTTGCATACTCCTTGGATAATGATATCGTCTTCCTTCGAATGGCTTAGGGACTTGAGAAAAATACATCATCAAGGTAGAAAAGTGGCGAAAACCTGTTATGATTCACACCAGATTCCACGCAGGATAAGTCCATAGGTCGACTGGATGGGACCATAGCAACAAGTTGGCAAGCTTATAATCACACGTATCTCTTGGAGTACCAATATGATTGGAGCTGTGACCATTTTGTTCAGAAAGATGATAGCTGACTCAGTTACCGAAGAACCAAATTCTTAATTATTCCTGTCATATTTGATTCTCTGTACTCAAGATGTCTGTATCAGAAATTATTTTCTCGTCTGTACTTAATACTTAATTACTCTTAATGCAGGAATTGAGACTGTGAGGCGAGATAACTGCCTTATGGTGAAGAATCTTGTAACTGAGTGCTTGCACAAGATACTCATCGATCGCGATATACCTGGAGCAGTTAAGTTTGTGAAGAACACTATATCTGATCTTCTCATGAACCGTGTTGATCTTTCGCTTCTTGTGATCGCTAAGGTGCCATCATGCTTCCTTGGGAAACCTATGGAGAGGAATTATTGACTGAGTTTTTTTCTAGTAGGAGTTTGTTCCTGGACTCAAAGTAGATTTCCCTGATCTGCCCACAAATGAATTGATAGTATATGCAGGTATGTTTTTGGACGCTCAAGATGTCCAAGGATCACGATGGCACCAAAGATCCACTAACCATTAGACATCTTTGCTACTACGCTGTAAAGGCAGTCCATGTGGAATTGGTTGGGCGTATGCGCAAGGTATTACACAAATGATTTTGTAGGTCGTTTTCGACTTTTGAAACAGTCAACACTTCAGTTTGGGAGCTGTAAGCATGCAAACCGTTATTGCTTTATCTTTGGTATGAAAGAGAGCGTAAGTCATAGATTCGTTCCAAGTTTTCAAAACTTTCCATAAGTTTCCATGAAGCAAAGTGTTCTCAATGTAATTTAGTCGTGACAAGAGAGTCTGACTATGATTGGACAATTATATGTTGTTAGTAATTAGTTACCGAGTGTAGTATAGTGATTAGGATTAGATCAGGATAGATTAGGATAATGTTCTGTTAGATCTTTTGTGTCTTCTTCTAAGGTCGATACCCTTCTCGACCATCTTCTCCCTATGCTACTTAAAGGACCTATCTCTCTCTCTCTAATTAATTATCGAGTTCAGATTTTACTTTCAACATGGTATTAGAGCGAACTCCTTCGCTGTTCTTCTTTTGCTAGCGATCGACAATTAGATATTTGCCGGTCTTGTTCCTTTCAGTAAGCAGAAGCCTTTCTGTTAGAAGAGAACTTGTTGTTCTAAGACCTTTGCTAGCAATGGACAAAGTTTTGAACTTTTCCGAGTCTATGAAGCTTTCCGGGCGCGACAACTATCTCAATTGGTTTATCCGCCTGAACACGATTCTTTGCACCAAGGATTGTTGGGATGAGATCATATACCAACCAATTCTACTTCACAATCTCGATGGCGCTCGTCAGCAAGACATCAGCAAACATTATATCAAACCTATATGTCTGATTCAAGCCCCTGTACAATCTGACATCGTACCATCTATTACAGATTGAAGACACTCCTGCAGAGCTTTGGATGCATCTTCATCAGTGATATGAATTGCGAAACACACAACGAAGTCTCATTCTCTCTCACTCGTTGTCTTCGCTTCAGCTTGGAGAAGGTGCTTCTCTTGAAAAAAAACCCCCAACAAGTAGATTCTATTGCTGCACAACTCGTCGGCATCGGTCATAGAGTACCAAGCACTGATGTCATACATCACACACTAAAAGGACTACCTGGTATCTATGGCCCTTTTGTGCATAATTTTTTGGGCGAAATGGAGCGCCAGCCTTCTTCGTCTTTTCAGGATCTCGTTGAACGCCTCCAATCCATGGAATACTTTACCGAGGGAAAGACACAATCAGACGAAGAGGCAAATTTCTCTGCTTCCAGACGTCATCACTTTTGTACCCGCTCAAATGATCCTTCTCGACCAAATCGTTCTTATGTTACCTCAATGCCACGGGGAGAGTAGAATACGCCACGTTCAGCACGCTGTGACTACTGCAGCAAGGCTAACCAACTTGTTGCTGAGTGTCACTTACAAAAATTAGACGAGTCGATTGCACAATTGCAAATTCGTGCATCCAACCTTCGTCGCAGCAACCGTGACCAAGTCCACATGATGGAAGAAGGGGATCGTATGATTCATCTCTAGACTCCAAAAGTTTTTGAAGAACCTCAGGACATAGAAGCAAACTTTACATGTGACACCTCTCCGATTGTTGATTTTTATCTTGATTCAGGAGCAAGTAGTCATGTCACAGGAGATCATTCTCTCCTGTCTTCATTTCAAGCAGGATCTTCATCAGTAGGAGTGTTTACTGTTAATGAGGCTCGTCTTTCTATAGCCGGAAAAGGCACTTTGTGTATTGACTCTAATAAATCCATCAAACACGTTCTGTATGTTCCTGTGTTAACAAAAAATCTATTATCTGTAGGCCGACTCACTGATTTAGGGTATTATGCACTTTTTACACCTTACTCATGTTTTCTTTTAGATGAACAAAATCCAACTAGTGTATTTATGTACGCAAATAGGGATCCTAGAAGTAGACTGTACAAAGTTAAACCTTTTCATCCTCAGTTATCTGAACAATCCAGACAACTACTTAGAAAGGTCCATGCAACTCTACGACAGATCAAACCTCCCGACTTTCCTCATTTTGTTGGGATTACTAAAGACACTCCAACTGTTGCAACAGTATCGCTCATCGACGCAATAACTCTTTGGCATCATCGACTTTGTCACTTGAATTTTAAGACGGCACACCACATGTCGGCCAAACGTTTTGTGAAAGGTTTGCCTTACTTACCATCAAGTCGTGAACATAAGTGCATCACTTGTGTTCTGTCCAAGCAACACCGCGTTCACATGAGTAAGAAACCTGCCAAGCAAAGTACTCGGCCTCTTGAGCTTATTCATACCGACGTGTGTGGTCCAGTCGTAGCAGGAACAGAGTTTAAGTATATGCTGACTTTTATTGATGATTATTCACGGTACACATGGACCTACTTTCTTTGAGTGAAGAGTGCTATGTTTGATTGCTTCAAACAGTTTGTCACTTTAGTCAAAAATATATTTTCACATAAAGTAGATGCAATCACTACTCGGGAGAGTGATTGGGACTTCCAAGTCTCAAACTTGCGTTCAGACAAGGAAGGAGAATATTTATCTCAATCTTTCAAAACCTACTGTCTCAATAAAGGCATACAACGCCAACTTACCACTGCTCAAACTCCGCATCAAAACGGAGTTGCAGAGCGCAAAAACCGCACGCTGACGGAAGCTGCGAGATGTCTGTTTACTTCTCAAAAGTGTCCTGAACATCTCTAGACTGAGTGCATTCAATCTGCAAACTATGTACTCAATCGGTGTGCGACTCGAGCTCTGAACTTGACAACACCATTTGAGAAGTTATATGGCATCCCTCCCGACTTATCTCGACTTCGTGTAATTGGAAGTCTTGCATACATTCACATCCCAATAGAACAACACACTAAGTTACAAGTAAAGTTTTTTTGCGCTGTCGTGTTGAGGTACGATGAGCATTCATTGACTTATCGGTGTTGGGATTCGCATAACAAGCATGTAGGTGTATCCGTAGATGTTATTGTATTTGAAACTGTCGCGGGTGATTTTCAGTCAAATAAACCATTTGTGGATATCTTTTCCTCCCTTCTTGATGATACTATACTTCCTATTGTGTCACCAACAGAACAAGAGCAATCTGATCTCACGGCCCCATCGGATATCCATCAACCAGAAAGATCTGAACTTCAAGCACTGTCTACGACTTCTACTACGACGTCTAATGTTGCTGAAACCTCCACTGTCTCAAACATTACTCTTCCACGACAAAATCTTCAAGGATGCGTCGTTTACCTGCTCGTTATGACGATTATTATGTCTCCGCATCTCATCAACTCAATGTGGTTGAGACAACCAAACCAATTACATATCAGCTTTCATTCCAACAAGCAAAGCTTCATCCCGACTGGTGGAAAGCAATGCAAGAGGAATTCGACGCTCTCATTACGAATCACACGTGGGAATGTGGTAACCCACTTTTTGCGTTTGTGCGGAATTTAAAACATTTTTGGAAAACAGTACCGCAGCAGCAGTGTAAATAGTGATGGGTACATTTAAATAGAGTGAAAATGGATGTTCTCGTAGAATCATCGAGAATCATCGAGTTGGGCGCAATGTCCGAAACAGGCGCCCAACCGGAACGATCGACTCTGAAGGAGTTCTTCGGCGCAAGGCGCATAATCCGCCTTCGGCGGTACGCCTTCAGCGCTAGAGGGATTCCTCTAGCGTAGGGAAGCATGTAGGTGTATCCGTAGATGTTATTGTATTTGAAACTGTCGCGGGTGATTTTCAGTCAAATAAACCATTTGTGGATATCTTTTCCTCCCTTCTTGATGATACTATACTTCCTATTGTGTCACCAACAGAACAAGAGCAATCTGATCTCACGGCCCCATCGGATATCCATCAACCAGAAAGATCTGAACTTCAAGCACTGTCTACGACTTCTACTACGACGTCTAATGTTGCTGAAACCTCCACTGTCTCAAACATTACTCTTCCACGACAAAATCTTCAAGGATGCGTCGTTTACTTGCTCGTTATGACGATTATTATGTCTTCGCATCTCATCAACTCAATGTGGTTGAGACAACCAAACCAATTACATATCAGCTTTCATTCCAACAAGCAAAGCTTCATCCCGACTGGTGGAAAGCAATGCAAGAGGAATTCGACGCTCTCATTACGAATCACACGTGGGAATGTGGTAACCCACTTTTTGCGTTTGTGCGGAATTTAAAACATTTTTGGAAAACAGTACCGCAGCAGCAGTGTAAATAGTGATGGGTACATTTAAATAGAGTGAAAATGGATGTTCTCGTAGAATCATCGAGAATCATCGAGTTGGGCGCAATGTCCGAAACAGGCGCCCAACCGGAACGATCGACTCTGAAGGAGTTCTTCGGCGCAAGGCGCATAATCCGCCTTCGGCGGTACGTCTTCAGCGCTAGAGGGATCCCTCAGAATCTATACCATTCACAAACGCCTTGACTTGGTTATGGTCTTGTTGGAAAGAGCTCGACGCGCTCGTTCTAACGAGCCCAAGAACGCCCGGAACGGATAAGGACTCAGGGAGTTGTGACGGTCGAAGGATACGAAGACTTTCACCTACGCACAGGCGGAAGGAAGTTCGCCTATGCATAGGCGAAATGAGTTTGACGTCGGCGGGAAGTCCGCCGAGAATTTCGCCTACGCGGAAGGAATGCCGTCTACGCATAGGCGGAAGGACTTTCACCTACGCACAGGCGGACGGATTTCGCCTGCGCATAGGCACTTCGCCCTCGGTGGGAAATCCGCCTTCGGCCCTAGGAATCCTCTTCGGGGGAGGAGCTCGTACGGCGCCTGCGGCGCCAGCGCATCAAGGTTAGGTAAGGACCCAACGGAGTAGCGAATCCGTACGGACCGTACGGACGGAACGGACGAGTGCGTCCTCGGTTGGTCGGGACTTCGGAGACAAGAGCGCCGACGGAGAGGCGAGAGAGATGGACAGACTGGACGGAGTCCGTTAACCGCGGTCAATGCCTTCGGCACAGCCGCCTTCGGCTCTGCGCCTACGGCGAGGGACCTACGCCGACGAACGTCTTCTGTGCGGACGGTCAGCGCCTACGCATAGACGAGCGCCTATGCACAGGCGGATGGAGTTTGACCCCGGCGGGAAGTCCGCCGGGAATTCCGCCTGCGGAGAAGGGAGTTCGCCTTCGGCGGAGCGGGACCAGCCCGAGTCGAAGTACGAATGAGTATAGCGCGTCGGCGAGAAATACGCCTTCGGCGCTGCGCGATCATGGCCGCGGCGTAGTACGCTGGCGGAGTTCAAATTGACATTTCAAGCGTGTGAGTGAAAGCGCGACGGCGGAGCGTGAAGCCGCGCGTGAGAGAGAGGGCCGTTATACCTCCGAGCCGGCGCAGCCATCAAGTGAGTCGACGTTCACGACTGAGATCCGACCATGACACCCTGCGAGCGGGCAGCGGACACTCCATTCTTGAATTTGTGATTTCAATTCCTTGTGCGAGCTGCGCGCGTCCACCTTCTAGCCGAGAGACATTCTAGACACCACCGCGCAGAGACTTACCCGGTGGCAGAGAGAGAGAATTGAGTGCGTGACATTCGGAATTGAGAGGAATTAGAGTTTGCCGAGGAATCAGTGCCGCGGGCAAGAGGCTTGGGCCTAGCGGAGGGAAGTTTGCGAAATCTGATTTCAAGAACGCGATGTCAAAGTCGATTAAGCTGCGGATGGTTCCACTCAAGCTTCCGCAGATTGGGTTGCGTGCTTTTCAGGACCGGCTGATTGCAAGGAAACTCAATTTCCTGCTGTGGGGATGGAATTACGTGTGCGGGGACATGGTGCGCGAATGGCTGAGTGAGAGACAACAACCTACGCGCGGATTCCGTCCGCACGTAGATCGTTGGACTGTCCACGATTGAGGACAAGTGTTAGGGAGGTGTGCAGGTGAGGACGAGTTTCTCCTATTCGACAGTGAGAGCGTCAAGGTGTCGAAGGCGGAAGAAGCCTCCTTTGTGGAATTGTTCAAGCAGGAGAAGTCCACCAAGAACGGGTACAGGACCCGTGACTACAGAGATCGTTTCCGCAGAACCGTAGCGATGGCACTGCTGCAACTCTTGCAGCCGCACCTCACGACTTACATCACTTCTTGGCAAGTGTCCTTCGTGGAGCTCACATTGGCCTGAGCTCTAGTTCACTGGTCGTGTATCTTGCATAGGGTAATGCGACAACATGCGTTTGAGGAGCGGGGAGGAACGCTCAATCACCTCTCCCCCTTGATAGACTTTTATCGGTCGATGGGTTGCTTAACCGCGACCGAGCGTATTTAGTTTCCGCCGTTGTCAGTCGACAATCCCGGGAGGTATGTGCGGGATAACGAAGTCGACACTGACGCGGAGGACACTCCGACTTCCACTCCACCGGGTCAACAGGATGCGGGGAGGGACACATCCGCAGCACGAGTGCCGCAGAAGCGGAGATGGAGAGAGGAACCGGAGAAAGAGCAACATCAAGAATCAGCTGTTCTCACCCGGAAGCGGCCACTGCACGAGATCTGCAGTCGGCCGAAGCAGAAAGCGCGCCGGCTTGTGTTACCTGCTAGCAGCGCGGAAATGGCGCGGGCCGCCGGAGAGAAGGGAAGTCCATCCTCGGAGAAGGATGGGGCTGCATGGACGGCAGAGGGGTCAGCGGACCTCCCTACGCCCTCGGCGGAGGTGAGACGACCTTCGGGTCAGGAGCAACAACGTGCGGCACGGATGAGTGTGCCGCCTACGCATAGGCGACTCCCTGCGGACGGGAGACTCCTTGTGGATAGGCGACTCCTTGCGGGCGGAAACATGCCTACGCATAAGCGAGCGCCTACGCATAGGCAAGACTCACCCCCGGTGCAACGCAGGAAAAGGAAGGAGCCGGCGGAAGATCCGCCTTCGGCTCAAGGGCCTTCGGGGCAAGGTCCTTCGGCGGTGAGATCGCCGGGACATGCGCCTTCGGCGCCAGGGCCTTCGGGCCACCGAGTTACGAGTAGAGAGCCGGCGGGGACCGTGCCCTCGGCGGGAAATCCGCCGGAAGGTGCGCCTTCGGCGGAAGGGCCTTCGGGCCAAGGGACATCAGGCGAGCCGCCTTCGGCGGAAGCGCCGCCGGGAATTGCGCCTACGCATAGGCTAGACGCATCCCTGGCGCAGGACCTAATGGAGGAGCGGGACCGATCAAAGAAGCGGGACCTAACGGAGGAGCGGATTGACTGTAGGCAGGGTGAAATTCGTGCGCGCGATGCACAATTGCACTCCGCGTAGATACATTCCGCACGACCGCCTTCGGCGGTAGACGCCTGCGGCGATGAGATGACAGTCGAAGCCGGGCAGGCGGGCGATGTGAATTCGGCACAACCGCATTCACCCACCGCCTTGGATATTCTAGCAGGGAGCAACGAGGCTGCAGGAGCGCCAGTGGCGGCAGAGGACGCAGAAATCTCGCAGCCCCGCACAGGACAGTCGTCGACGAATTCAATGGCGACTGAAATCCTCCATTCGGAGGATGACGAAGAAGGAGGATCGACGGAATCAGTGTCGGGTTCGGAATCCACTGAGGAGGAGGAGCAGGAAATGGTAGGCATGTCGACGGCGACGCTCTGTGAGCAGGTAGTACCTCTGTTGAGGTACCTGGATCGCAAAGTGGAGAAGTACGCGGATCTCCGCCAGCGTGGGTCCTACGTTGAGCTAGTGAGGAGGCGAACCCGCACTAAAGTCCACACCAGCAAGTTGTTGGGCCGAGTGGATCAGGAACTTAAGGATCTGCGGAAGAAGTATGATTGCCTGTGGGGTCACCTCAACCTCACTAAGAAGATGTACAAAGCTCTCAACAGGACGAAGGACGAGAAGCTGGAGGATTTCGCCAAGGAGAAGGCGAAGTTAGTAGAGGAGCTGGATTTTGAGCAGGCTCAGAATCGAATGTTGTCAGGGGAGCTCGTGCGACAGACACGGTTGGTAGAGCAGTGTCAGCTCGCACGGCAGGCGGATGAGGAATTAATCCGCAGACTGCAATCCGAGTGCGGGGAATTGAGAGCGCAGCGTGCGGAGGCCGAATTGCAGTTGGTTGTAGTTGAAAACAATCGACGGCGGGAGGCAGATTGCACGAAGGAAGAGATGGCGAGGCGAGTCACCCATTGCCTCAGGGCCTACGCCCACTGGGAAGTGGCGGCGCAGGAGAAACTCACACTGCGCGAGTTAGAGCTTCGTGCAGCGGGGTTGTTGTCTGGTGACAATCGGAGCCGGCGGCGAGTGGTGAAGAAGCTGGATTCTTTTCTGTCAAAGTCGCGGGACACCATGGCCACCCTCGAGACGGAGGTTTCCGCGGTGTTGCGGCGATTGGGACTGCGCAGTCGAGCAGAAGACTAGCAGGGGACAGAGTTAGTGCGCAGCAGTCCGTCGCGCAGAAGGCGAAGCACAGGTTCTGCGGAGTGTAGTGTAGCGTGGTTCCGTGCAGGCGCGTAGCATAGTGCAGTGTAGTGTTAGTTAGGACTTAGAAGGTATAAAGTAGTTCAAGGCGTCTTGCCTTGGGATTTTTCCAGTTTCGGAAGTGCAAATCAGGAACTCATTTTCTCTGCATGTTTGTGTCCTTAGTTCTGTCACCACGCAAGAGGAGCTACACCTTGGCGGTCCGCATTGTGTAGCTGAGCGCCATCGGCCGAATGTTCAGAGCTAGTACATTGGTTAGAGACTTGAGTAGTTCGGATCTACACCTGCGGGTGATTGCCGATGCTCAGAGCCAGTGACGAGTTAGATACTTGAATAGTTCCCCCTTACACCTTCGAGTGATTGTTTCTGATTGTACTCCTTCGGGAATTTTCCCCTGAATGCCAAAGTGAAGTTTTGCTACTTCGTGTAAGCCTTGGTTGTAAATTCAGGTTACGCTGCAGCAAGTGCCTTCAGGGTAACCCCTGTAGTATTTCTGGGAATGACAAGTGCTTGAGAATTCAAACTCTTCAATAGACTGTTATGGTGTGCTACTGGATCGTTTCTCAGTTGAGTCCCTCCGTGCGGACCTGTGTTCTCTGCGCATTTTGTGAGTTGAGAGTGTTGTTCATCGCGTGTGAGTGACTTCGATCCGAAGTAGGAAGTCCAACCCGGGTTTCCCACGCTAGCAGAAGGCTAGTGGA